>JAWNOM010000038.1:2483750-3812500 GCA_035045965.1 Drosophila aldrichi
ACGCCAGCCGAAATCGGGCTGCTGCGCTTACATAAACGTGACATTTGCTCACATTGCAGTCGATTCATTATAATGCCAAGCGTCAGTTCGTTGTGGTAGTTATTGTTGTTCTTTTTTTTTTTTTATCTTGCAGTTGTTTGTGTTGAGTTATTATTATTATTATTACTGTATTTCTTTTTCTATTTTGTTTTGCTTTTTTTTTTTTCATTGCATTTATTGATGTTGGCGTACACGTTCACAGCCCACGCGATGTCTCGAGTACATCAAATACATGTGTACACGATTCTGTATGTAATGAAGCGCTTATGAACATTACACGATAAGATTTTTCTTTTTTCAAATGCAATTGCAATGGGGCCAGATACTTCAGAATTCATGCCTCTCTTATCAGTCTAATCAGCCAGCTGTGTTTATCCCAGTCATGTCGCTGATAAGAAAGTGGAAAGCTGATGTCATATACATGATATTGATAAAGTTGGCTGAGTGCAACAGGTTAGCTGCTTAAACGAAGCTTTCACCTAAATCAGTCAAAGCCTGCCAAAGCTCTCCAACACACAGCGCCATCTATGAAAAATCCTGGCAACTAAACAAAACCGACTCACGGTGCTTTTATGAAAGCTCGTGTGCCATAAAAAAAAAACAATAAAGCTCTTTTAAGCAGTAGCAGAATACAAAATAAATACAAATTTCTGATAAATTGCAAATTATTGACGAAAATTGCTTTTAAGTGTAATCCGAGTGGGGCTGACTAAGACAAAAGATTAAAAGAAACAAAGCAAAATAAATACTTAACGAATTATTTATTTATATTCGCCTCATGCTTAAATCATATTCATTCTGCGTAGTTGCATTTTTTATTGTGCTTGTTTTTGTGAATTTAAACAACGGTTAATCGAAGAGAAGCAACAAAAAGAAATCGACTTGTATATGCAGCTTATGCAGGGAGCTATGGCGGGTTTGGGTATTAGCCAGTTAACGGTAAACGACGCCCTTCAGCTGACTGTGACAGCCGCAAGCCGTAGTCGTGGCAGGTATTAAACATCAATGTCAAATGTGTGTGTGATGCCCGCGTACAAATGAATGCGTGTTTATTACGAAGCTTTTGCACATGCCGCCTCGTACAGGTTTCAGCTGCAGCTTTTTTATGAATATATCAATATATATATGTATATACATATATCAACCTAGCGGGCAACTCGTCAAAAATAATGCAATCAAATAGCCGCAAAGTGCATTAGAGATGATTGATGCAATGGAAATTGGCGGCATTACAGACACATTCAATGAGCTCTGCAAAAGATGATGCATGCGTTGCGTGATTGGAAATTGCCCGGTTCCGACTCTGCTATTTAGTAATATTTATATTTACAGCTAAAGCCGTAGTTACATTTTCATTTATTAACTGTTAAATTAGTGCAATTTGTATATATTAAATTTACATTAAGCAATCAACTGCTGCAGCGTAAAATTTTATGTGTGCTCCATAGACAATGAGAAACTGAGAGATTGCAACTGTGGATGTTGTTTGTTACCCAAAATTAATATAGATATCAATGTTATCATGGCGAAAAAGGCCGATCTATTATTAAATTTTGGGCTATCATACGCTAATAAGGATGTATAAAACTTATATCTATATATGTATATCATGTCTAGCCTAATACTCTTCACAAATTGTTTTCAGAATATTGTGTTTATCACTAATTTTGGTGTTCGACATTTAGTGCTCCGTTGCACTACATATATTATCAATAACTAAAAACTAATATTATCAAATTGCAGATTAGATAAGGTGCCAGAACGCCCATTGATACTAAAAAATATTACTATGTATGTTTTGGAGGCGTATACATAACTCATCGCGTTGATAAACATAAATAATAAATAAAAAATACCAAAAAAAAAAAAAAAAAATTCAAAATCGATAGAAGACAAAATAAAAATTTTCTTACAATCAAAAATCGAGCAAAAGTTTCATATTGCATATTGTTGTTGTTGTGAATGCCGACGAGTTGGCTAAGCCAAATGTATTAGCTATTCGATTGTTTACTGACTGCTCGGTGCTGCTGCCATGAATTGGCCGTGTTCGCTCGGCCAGTTTTTGTGGGCATAAACAAAGGCCAATGCACACACACAACAATGTGCTGAAAACGTGCTGATTAATGTTGGGGCCTCAGCAAATGGCATAGGTCAGTTACACTAATTGAAATAGAATGTTACTGGTCAGCCTCTGGGCATGAATAATGTGGGAGGCGCTGCGTAGTCGTAAAAGATGCGCGATAAAGTCTTCTCTGAATGGCCACGACTTTGTTGCCGGCCCAAGAGTAAAAGGCCATCGTTATTTAGAAAGCACAGACGGACTCCCAGACAGACAGACGGATCGGCTTACCTATGTATGACTAGCTCCTTTCACTTTAGAATGCGAGCGAGCTGAGTGAAAGTGCACCTGGCTAAAATCAAATGGACGGAGGTAAGCAAACATATGTATATGCTAAAATTAGCGGTGATTTGGCGCTGTGATTTATAGTTGCTGTGAACGTATGTATATACGTGTGTGTATGATAATTCTGTTATAAAAATAAGTCTTGGGGAAATGACATCAACAAGTGTCCGATGCATCCGCACGCATCCACTTGAGATGCACTGACAGAAGCTCGCAGTCAATGCATTTCGCTGCAGAAGCTCTGATTCAGCTCTTATATCTGTGCCCTGGGGTGAAAAAAGGAAAGTCAAAGTGCAGCTGACTGAGTCTGACCGAGAACATGTGAAAATCACGTGGTGGCCATGGAGAGAACTCGGTTGGGAGCGAAAGAGAGAAGAGAGCAGAGCAGGACTCTGCTGAGGCGCAGGCGCTGCGAACGTCAAAACAAGCTAAGCTCTCATTATTATATTTCCATGGCTGGTGTGGGTTTGTTGTTAAATGTTGGCCTGATTAGACAAGCGGGCTGTGACAGCCAGAGACAAACGGGCCAAGCGTTGCAACATTGATTGACATGATGAAGTAGCAAATGCGGCACTCGAGACCCGAGTGCTGCCCACTCAAGTCAGCGCGAGCTAGCAGAACATCAAATGGGCGGAGCACTCGAGTGGCCAAGGAAGAGAAGCAGCCAAGAAAAAAATGAATAAAAGAAAGGGACTGCACTGGGCTAGCAGCGAAAGTAAGTCATGTGTGTCAAGCTAGCGTCGCGTCGTCTGGGGAGCGACTAATAAGGCGCCAGAGCAGAGCAAGCCAACAGCAACAACAAACACGCCCACGACGTCTGCCACACCTCTAAGCTAAGGCGCGCCAAGGTTAGACGCTTAATGCCTGAGGGGCCGCCGGGCGAGGACACTGAGCTGCGCATATTGATCAAAGGTGGGAGGTCATTTTGTCAGCAAGCTTGTGCAATCAGCTGTTGCTAATGAAAAGCGTCGTCAGGACTGGAGATGGGGAGGATGGAGGTGGCAGTCCCTGCTCTACGTCGTCGAATATTTACTTTTATTGATTTTCTAGCTGTGCTTCTCTACGGCGTACTGTGTGTGTGTGCGTGGGCGGTGTGAATTAATTTCCTGAAATCAACAAGGGGCAGCACACCGACGGCTACAAAATAAGTAGTTAATTAGCTAATTAGTGATTAAACTTACCACTCGATATGGGATTTCAGCTGTGATTATAATGTTTGCCTTGTTACTTGATTTATGCTTTATTTGTTTCACTTTAGCGCCGTAAATATTTATGTATATATACATATATAATTTCTTATTATACTTATTATTTTTCTTCTCTTTTTTTATTGCAACAATCTCTTATTGTTGTGCATTTATTTAACTGTATGTGTGTGTAAGTGTGAATTTCCGCTTTCAATTAAATGCAATTAAAAACACATATATTTATACATATGCAATTATTATTTATGAATGCACTCGCGTTTGTTTTCTGCGCCGATTTGCATGCGATTATGACTTTTACATTCGCACACGATCTCAGCTAAATGAAGACATTTTGCCAGATGATTAGCTAAACGGCGCGACACTGAAAACGGATGTCTATCTGATCTGTCATATATGTACATATATAAACATGGAGAGGGATGGAGGAGCGAGGAGAGAATGAGACAATGTTGTTTGAATTTAGTTAGTGACCGGTGCTAGGTCGTAGGCGGGTCATGACAGATAAGACTGTGGAAAGTTAAACGAGATTCACGAAATACCTAGCTGCCTGTGTTCGTTATCAGCGAGTGCTCAGAGAGACAATTTGATGTGTATACAAATTGAACAACTATGCAATCAGCACAACAACAGCAGCTTGTACAACAGCCGGGCGACACATGTACATACCTAGGCAGAGGACCTACCACTGGATGTACATATGTAGAGGCATTCATTCATTCATTCATGCTCATGCTTAGCACGCTGTCAAACAACGTACGATAAGATACAATGATAAGGAACTGAAAGCGCCGAAATACCGGCAGACAAAAGGTACCAGAGTTGGCTCGATTCCACACTGTGTGAGGCTAGATATAAATTGATTTTCTGCCGGGTTATTTTTTCCCTTTTTCCTCATCAACAATTTCACTGCGTCGCATAATTTCACTTTGCGCAAGTACAAACGCAAAAATGTTGTTTTGACAACTCGAACGAACAGCAACAATAACAATAACAACGCCAACAACGTTAATGGCAACGGCAGCAGCAGCAGCAGCAGCAAAAGCCGTGAACTTGAGGTGCACAGAACAGAAATTTGATTTCTCTGTATAAATTGATGATTCGACTTTGTTTGCCTCGGCGTGTAGCTGATAGAATTTATTTGCATTTGCACAACAATCCCACTTAATGGAGGCAATTAAATTTTATATAGATTCTTTTTCTTCTTAAATATAAATGCACTGCACAGAATTAGATGTTGGTATTTGTTTGTTATTTTAGTAAATTTTCCGTAGACACTACAAACAAAATAACCAACTATATAAAATACGATGTCAAGAGAGCGCGCGTGGGAGATGTAAGTAGATGGGAGAGCGAGAGCGCGCGCACGAACAGTAAACGAAAAGAGGTAAGGTAAGGCACACAAATAAGCACACACAAGCAGACCAGACCAGACCCGACCTGACCAGCACAGAGACCCAAAGCAGACAAAAAACCCACCAGAAGCAGAAAACGAACCGTGCGCGTCTACGTCTCGGACATGACAGCGGCAGCAAGTTCCGATAACGACTGACTGCGACTCGGCAGCGGGCCTGCGAGTTTTGTTTTGCGGGCTTTGCTTTGCTTTGCTTTACTTTGTATTTGTATATGAATACGTAGCTTGCGTGTGTGTGTTGGTATGCGCCTGTGTTTTGTTGTTGCGGCTGCCGCTCAATCAATTGACGAAAGTTTTGCTGGGGCTTAGCTTTTCGTTTACAGCGCGCGCTCTCACGTGCGCTGGCGCTCGCTCTCAGTTTCCCTCTCTTAATGTCTCTCTATCTATCGCTCACTTGGCGAACAGCTGTTTAGCTTATACGAAATGTAAACAGACTGTGTAAAAGCTTTTGCGGGATGCTCTCTCACATTTAATTGAAAATAATTGTAATCAACATCAACAAAAACAAAGCCAAGGTAGTCGGAAACGGGTTTCCAATGGAGGGGGCGTACGTGGCAGTAAAAATTGCAATTGCTGCCCCCGCCCCCATTCAGTGTGTATTTTGGCTGTCGCATTCCCCAAAACTCGTCACTTGGCAGCAAATAAATTGTAATTTGCTTTTCGCCAGACCGTGCAGACCCCAAAATTTGTGTCACACACTAACCGACCGAAAATTGGCAGCCGAATTCGGACGTCAAAGAATTTCTCAGCCGGCTGCACACTTCGCTAAACACACAGAGACTCTGCGTCGCTGTGGCCGCGGGCGACGTCAGGCACGACCTAGACCCACATTTGCGGCGCGGCTTAAAGCAATTGCTGCCAGTTCTAACGGAAGCTTTAAGTAATTTGTATTCTGCGAGGTGTTTTCGATGTACTTCGTAGACTCGAAGAGTCGAAGACTCCCTTGGCTATAAATCTTGCGCAATGGCTCATTGGCGTGGGCCCTGGCCTGTGAACACCTTTAAGCCGGCCCCTAGCCAAACAATAGCTTCGCATTCGAATCGGCCATAAAATGTATTTGCGGAGCCGCAAAATTATGGCCGGGTCGCGAACGTTTGTTCTAATAGCCCATTGTTGGTCAGTGTGCTAATGTGATTAGAACCTGACGCTGACGTTGGCTTGACCACTTGTTGCTCAACGCTTCAATGCTGTTAGCCTTGCCAAAAGAAGCCACCGGCCAATGCTCGTAAATTTCTGACGTTTCTTGGCGTTTCCGCTTTTACCGGCCCGATAAAGTTTCATACAACACGCTCGTCTCACCGCTGACAAATGCAAACAAATGGTAAGGGGGAATCAAGTGCTGCCCGAACAGCAAATACACTCGCTTTCACTTTTGGTACTACTTGAGTGAAGAAGAAGAAACTACTTTACTATTATTAATTATTTGTTTTGGGTAATAATTTTATTTCAGGTAAGACTTTAACCTTTTATTAAACAATAAAAAGTTGTTTTTTTGAATATGAAATGTGGTAGCAACTTTGCTCCGATTGTTACTGACTGAGTAATACTCGCTTATTGTCGAGTAATGGCTACAATTAATACAAAATCAAGATTTTCAGATTATCTACGGTTTTATTGGCTTACTTTTTAATTATACATTTATAAAGGTCTAAAGTGATTTGATAATTGTTGGCTTCAAAGGCCATCAGATGCAGTTTTACCCGATTTGACACACCCTAAATTTGTTTTTAATTTATATGAAGTCATCATAGATAATTAACAATAAGGTAAAGACCATATAGTAATGTAGAAACTGACCGAGATTAGAGTATACTTGTATTTACTTTATATATTTATAAATGTATACCAAATTAACTGTTCCACCTCTCTGTACTTCCAGATAATTGTTACAATTGCAATTACAATTTATATTTGAGAACCTAATCTACTCTCCTCTCTTCATAAACGAATATAAAACTGCATGCTGATTATATCTAACATCCGTACATCATAAAGCAACAATCACAATATTTTCTACTTTTATGTGACTCATGATTTATTTGTTACATATCTTATCAGGCAACTAATTAGCATCACTGGCTAAATATAGAGTATGCAGAATGACTTAGGCAATGCAAATAAAAACTAGAAAAAGTTGTTATTTGTATTTAGCCTTTGCCGTTTGTCTGGCATGTAGAGCGGGCATCGCATTTGTATCTTTTAGTCGGCTCAGCGCAGCGCGCGCTCTCAAAATCCAATTAAAGACAATGACAAGAGCTAACGAGCGAGCAGCAAACAGAAGTGCCCTAAAAACAGTCCACAGAGCTAGAGCAGTCCGAGCAGCCAGTATCAGTCGTTGTTCCGATTAGGTTTCAGTGCTCTCAATTTGAGTCAGCTGCTATTTTGGAGGCAGCGCTAACTGTGACAATTATAAATAAGCCGCAGGCTATCTCGCGAATGTGGGTGGCTTACAGCCCGAGGCGTTTTATCTTGCGTCAGTTTGCCCAGTTTGGGAGCGCTTAGCTCATGTTCAGTAGGTGTCGCACTACGCACTGCACACTATCAGCGCAATCAGGGATAATTTATGGTCTCGCTTGGTTTTCAGAATATGCCGTCATAAACCCAATTGAAGGTGGGGTACGTGGCACACAGTCGCAGCTGTACAGGTTATTGGCATCACAGCTAACTGTTTTCACTGCGGCCGCAACAAGTGATGCACCATGTAGCTGGACTGGGATAAAAGTGGCAGGCGAGAACCAGTTCTTTATCTCACTCTCTCTCTCTCTCTCTCTCTCTCTCTCTCTCTCTCTCTCTCTCTCTCTCTCTCTCTCTCTCTCTCTCTCTCTCTCTGAAGAGATTCAAGTTGATGTTTTGCCAATTGCCCAAGTCGCATAAGTGGAACACCATTGCTTTAATATGCCATGGCAGAATTGCAAAAAAAAAACTGTCAAAAACCTTAACGACAGCTGGACATGAATGTCAGAGTTGAGACAGAGTGCAGAGCAGAGACCAAGCAGAGCCCGAGCAGAGCCCGAGCAGAGCCCAGACAGACGCCCAAGCAGCCGCCCAGCAACTTTATATGAATGCATTTTGCATTTGGGCTGTGGCGTCATAGCTGCAGCTATGATAGTTGCGGTTGCCTGTGCAACAAGACTACAAAAGTCGATACTCTATAAATACGGCATATACGGTTATGCTAACAGATTTTGCACTTTGATTTATTTATTTATAAATATAATTATATCAACATACATACAGACATTGATTGAAATGAACTGATGTGGGAATATAGATATGAGAAAGGAGATTTAATGTAGGTTAGCTGACGACATTATTCGTGTGTCTCAATATTTTTCACAATCGAAGCTCTGACTTGATTGTGTTTTCTAATATGATAAGCTCAACTATTAGTGTATATATAAATGTGATATATTTTGGAGTTACGAAAAATGAAGAAATTAAAATCAAATTAAAGATATCAGAAGAGTAATAAATTCAATGACTAAAGTCTTTTAAAGCCCAACCTTACAGATTCAGATTCAGTCTCAGCTTCAACTCAGTTGCAGCGCATGCACAAGTCATCTATACTCGACTCTCGCTTTTTATATTCAGCTTGCACGCTAACCCACAGCCAGCCAAGCCAAGCCAAGCCAAGCCAAGACGCGCCGCGTCGCGCCGGGCCGAGCCCAGCCGATGCAAGTCATCATGTAACACCCAAGAAATATTGCGATGAGGCAAGCAACAGAGCAGAGTTATGCCAGCGCGTCTCTAATAAGTCTCGACACTCACGCTCACTCAAGCCGTAGAGAATCAGAAATTGACAATGCCGCTGAATCGGCGGAAATTAGGCATTTAAAGAGACGACGATGAGGCACAGCGCAGCGCACTCTATGAGCTATCATCATTTGCATAAGACTCCGAGACGCACATCTGATGCCCGAGCACGGGCCCAAAACGTGCACTGGACGCGTCCCATGGAGCTTAGCAATGAGTATCACTGAGTCCCCCTCCTATAACGGTTATTCGTTCCTAACTCTTGAACAACTCTGTCCATCAACTCGCCTCGGCGCTGCTCCAAATGATATGCGCAACAGACAATTTCTTCCTTCCATAAACTGGTCTCGCGTGACCCACAAAAAGCGCCGCATGCAAGCCACTCCGAAATCTCCTTTAACACTGCGGATGCCAGGCGGTCAAAAGAGGCCAAAAAAAATCAGAAATGTGAGCATATTTATTAAGAGAATCTTTGCTTTTGTGCCCAATGTCTTTTATTCCAGAGAGGACCCATCTGGCAACTCTACTATGTAAAAAGGTCAGAGTATATAAAAACTGTTTCGCAGCTTTAAACTAGAAATACTGCTCCATTAGACAACCCATTTAAAGAGTTGAATGTGGTCTGTCATTTCATTGTATTATGGATAGACTCACACTAGAGCAAACTAATTCTTGAATATTCACGCAACTAAAAACTGGCTTGGACAGGGAATATAATTTTGATTGGAATTTCAATATCAAAATGGATGTGAGCGTCATATACACAATTTGAAAGTATTGACATTGAAATTCTAGTCAAAAATCTACTTTCAGGCTAAGCCAATTGAATGTTGAGTTCAGGAACTGATTTGGTATTGAAGGAATAAAGGCATAACACAAATATAACAAAGGTTATATAAGAATTTTAAATTAAATTAAAAAAGTAAAGTTTTGTGCCAAGCAATGACTGTGCCAATCAGTGTAATTCAGCAAACATTATTGCGAATGGAGGGAGGCTAAACACAGCCATTCTGAGCATCGAACCAACAATCAGATTCAATTTCACTGCATTGAATAGCAAAACTGAATCTGATTGCTGTATTATTTCGAAAGTTTTCACTACACTTTTGTTTTTCTCGTCTCTTTCGACAGCTCAGTTAAGCTAGTGCTTCAATCAATACCATTTCAATATCTATTTAGCACACTGAGTTTCACTCATTCATTGTTTCGCCTGGCAATAAGTCAATCTGTCAAACTTGGTATTTCAAAGGGAGCCTTCAATGCGTCTCGGCTGACCCCATGGCCGAATTTTAATCGTCAATAACCAACATAATTTTCCTGAAAACCCGTTTCATAACTAGAAATTCTGATCCACCTAAATTGCTTTTGCACTTTTACTCTTACGGACAGAGAAATGTCAATAATTGAAAAAAGAATTAGGTTTCTATGTTCTTTGTAGAATGAAAGTCAAGTTAATAAAGTCATTGTAATACATTAAGAGAAAGAAAAAGAATACGTTTTTTTTTATCCGATTTGCGATCTAATAAAGTTCTCTTTTCTGATATTAAAATAAAGTTTCTTTGTTTTATTCTGATTTACATTTGTGTAGAAAGAGATATAGAATCATTTCCTTTTGTGTTCAAACTGGTTTAGTCAGAGCATCTTCAAGCTGAAGCCATGAGTCTATCGAGTCTTACTCTGAATTAATTTAAACGAAAAACGTAATCAGTCAGCTGAGCTCAGTCTTATATCATTTCTATTTCCAGCTGACTAACCTGACTATAATTGAAAATCGGAATCATTTGGCTGCTAATATGAGCAAGAACAACCGCAAATGCAACTTAACAAAGAACAACTAAATGGAGATGTAATTAATGGGAGTGCAATGAGTACTATGAGTATTCAAACAGTGTGTATCATCGATGACTTGCTGTCAAAGTGACTGTCAAACTGGCTGTCAATCTGTGTATGAGTGTAAGTGTTATGTTAATTTAACACGCATGTTGTCACGAACAAGTTCGACATCTAACACAAAGGTTAATGTCCGTGACTTAACTGTGTTTTTTTGTTTCTTTTTTTTTTTCTTTTACGTTTCTATTTTTATTTTGGCAACAAAACAAGATCAACAGCAACATCAACTACAACAACAACATCACGAACTTGCCTAGCGGTTAAAATGTTGCAATGAGAACAGCGCAGACCATAAGACATTAGAATGTTCGAGCAAGGCACGACTAGCTGAATACCCTGAAACAAGTTTTCTATCTATACGTAATGCCCTCGGTACCAGTTCGCATTGCCCTGTCCTCTGCATCTGGAGTGTGTGCAGGGTATAAGAAAGAATACGGCACTTAAGGCCTCTGCTGACAGGCGACACAAAAGCAACAAATGCAAATTGCAGCAACAGCGGCAGCAAAATGCAAATTGGAATTGGAAACTGTAGAAAAGTGAGAAACGGCCACAGAAACTGGGACAGACAATGCCAAGCAGAGAGACTAAGAGAGAGAGAGAGAGGGAGAGATAAACGATATTCGTGAGTTGGCCTGCAGCGCAGCCTCAGCCTGTGGATGGGCGTGCAGAGAGTTGGCAGAGTTGCCGCCCAATTGGTCGTCAAATGCAATTTGGGTTAATTGCCGTAGTGACGCAGTGCAGCGCAGCGCAGCTGCAGCAGCAGCAGATCATATTCAGAGAGTCGCAGTTGCAGTTGCAGTCCGAGTCGAACTTGGACAGAGTGTCCAATTAATGTGCGGAAATCTGCCAAGGCACGTCATAAAACACTGTCACTTTTTTTGCCGTCATGTTGTCTTGGGCTAGTTGGCTCCCGGTGGAAATGGACAGCTGCCAGTGCAGTGGCTGGCTGGCTGCAATACAATTAGCCCGGCCCGGCTTGGTCTAGCCGAGCAGCATTCTTGTGCGTCAGCCTTGGCCATGAAACACGCACCATAAATGCTTCTGGCGGCCATTTGAAGATTTGAAGAATGCGCTGGCAATTAAAGCCCCATTGTGCATTAGTTAGAAATTGAAATTGTCGTCCGAGACGGTGGTCAATGGCACTCGAGCCAGCGCAAGCGACAGTTGCTCCTTTTATATCGCGATATCGCGTGTCGGCAGCTCCAATCGAGCCGCACGAACCGGTTAATGGTACACAAACCGTTAGCCTTTAGGCCGGCCTTCGCATCCCAAATGGAGCTGTCTCTCAATTAACGCCACTGCGACATGGCAGTGCACTGAACTTGTCGCGCATGAAGTCTTCATTGTTTATGCATTGCTAATGCCACACATGATTGGCCGCGGACAGACTTGTTACCTAAAACTAATTTGACGTCAAACGGGCCAAGCAACTTAACCCGCATGCGCCCAGCCCACATTCACAATTAGTTATCTTCAAAGAAAATCGCAGTTGCCTAATCTTTTTTATGTTTAGTATTTATTATTTGTTTTTATTTAACTTTTTTTTTTTTGCTCAGTTCATATATGTTTACATTCTTTTCTTATTATAATTATATACGGTATTAAAGATAAAGAAATACAAAAAAAAAAAAAAAAAAAAAAAAAAAACAATAATAAAAATATAAAATTTTTATTATTAAGTATTCTTCTGTACTTTTAATTTTAAGAATAACAAAAAAAGAAACAAATAATCTTTTTTTGTTATTTATAAAACTTACTATATTTTATCTACGAGTATACATTGTTTATTTATTTTTTATTTTAATTTTTTTTTGTTAATTTTTTTCAACATTTTATTTAAATTAACCTTTCTTAAAATTTTCCTACTAATTAATTTTTTGTTAGGCACTTGGTTTCTTTCAATATACGTATTTTTATCGCTTTATGCATTCATTAGTTTACTCACATATCTTACAAATATATTGGTTGCAATATTAATAGAGCGCGATTATACTTATATAAGTATAATTAACCTATTCTATTAATACTAATCTAGCAGCTAAAAAGCTTCAATTATATGTGTGTTATATATGTACATGTATGTAGATATTCGTGTCATATTGTGTGCAAACTCTCGCTTTTGTTGTTGTTCTCTATGTTCTTTGCTTATCTCTAATACACATTTTTCAATATTCATTTAAAATGCATTCCGTTGTTCAATGGGTTAATCACACACAGGCGCACTCTCGCACACACACTCTCGCACACACACTCGCACACAAATTTATATTCATATTTAGATAATAATAATATCAACATGAGTAATGTGGACCACGCGTGCTGCTGAAATCGTAGGGAGAGAGCACTTGGGTTTCATGCTGAGTGGGTGAGCAGCAGCAACAGTTGTGTTTTGCCTGCGAAGCTGCGCGGTGGGCACTGAGACGATGGCAATGGCAATGGAAATGGCGATGAGGTATCAAGTGAAATGGTTAGTCGCGCTGCTGATGACGCTCTTCATATCTACTGCGGCTGGCCAAACACAGCTGGCAGATGAGGCGACGTCCGCATTGCCGTCTACCCCGTCGTCGGCGACGCCGCAGCCCTCGCTGCCCAAATTGCCGCTGGCCGTGCACTACGAGACGCTCTGCCCGGACAGCGTTTACTTTATACGGCGACGCCTGTACGACGCACTCCTGGACAACGATTGGTGGAATCGCACCGACTTGAAACTATATCCCTTTGGCAAGGCGGCAGTAAGTGGAAGAGATTGACAGAGAGAAATAGAGAGAGAGAGAGACTTTTTAATTTTGTATTTCTCTTTTTCCGGCAGTTCTATAACAACACGGAGATCGGGCAGCTGCAAGTGTTCTGTCAGCACGGCGACGAGGAGTGCGAGCTGAATGCTCTGCATGCCTGTATCCTGGAGAATTTGGAGCTGCGGCAAGCCTTCGATCTGATCTACTGCATGCTGCGCTCCTACTTCAACAACATCGAGGTCTGCGCCACACACCTCAAGCTGGACGTCTCAGCTGCGCAGGAGTGCAAGCGCACGCGCAAGACGGCGGATATCCTACTGCCCTACGGAAAGGAGACGTTGTCGCTGCAGATTTCGTTTGTGCCCAGCATTGTGTTCGACGGGGTAAGTACGAATTGTTTACAATTCAATTACATATTTTATCCCAATCATTCTCATTTTCTCTCTCTCACACATACAGAATTTCCAGCCCTATGAGCAGAGCAGCATTCGCTATAATTTCGAGCGCCACTTTTGCCATCACTATCAGCAGAAATTTAATATTAAGCTACCCACTTGTGCTTAAGTACACATATGTATGTGCATAAATATATATTTCAGCAGATTCTGATAAATAAATTGAATCATTTTTATGCTAATTCAAAATGTTAATTGTGGAGTATTTTAGTCTGAACTAAACCTAATTTGACCTGCTCACTCAACGAAAACAGCTGTATCTGCACGAAAGGTTGCTGTATTGAATCAACTAAAGCTCTTAGCCAAGACATGAACCACAGTGTAGACTTAAACTAAATATTTCCCTCGAATATCGTGTGTTCTAAATACCTGTATTTGAATAAAGTTGTTTGCAGTTTTATACCAATTAGCTTTTGTTTGCAAGCGGCAGCGCTTTAGGTGTCTTTGTAGATGTGGCAGCACTGAAGCTTCTTTCTCAATGTGGTAACGCTTGAAAACTGTAACGGTCAAATAATGGCGGCAACACTTTAACGTATTTTTAGAGCCAGATCCAAACAACACAGCACATTTAAGAAAGTGTATTATATAAAAATAAAAATAAATAAATACATAAAAAGTAAAAGCAAAGTAATATTTTTATATTTTAAATATTTTATATAAAAGTAGGTAAATAATATATTATTAATTAAATTATGTAAAAATAAATAAAAATCTTTAATAAGAAAAAAGAAAAGAAAGAAAATAAATGTAATAAAATAATACAATATAAACAACAATCAAAATATGAAAATAGAATTATATGAACATATTTTAAACAAAGAAGTCTATATACTAATGCTGAAATAAATAAAATAATATCAATTGAATAATAATTTATATCTACAATAATAAAATATAAATAAAATAAAAGAAAACTAGCATATTTCTAGAAAATAATTATAACATAATTAAATTTGAGTAGTGTCAATTTTTAACTCTTAAATTATAAAAATTACTTTGTTAAATCTTTCGAAATAGCCCGCTAACAAGGTAAAACGAGAACGTGTTTCCACGGACGTTCGGAGAATTATTTATTAAATATCAGATTTCGCGACGCCCCTTTGGATGCTGCAATCTGTTGGAACAACACCTCGGGCCAGCCATTCAATATGCTTGCCCAGCTATATCGCTACAAAGAGCGGCCATACATTATAATTTGCCAGTCGATTTGTGCGCAAATTCACTTCTAGCCGCGGCATGGAAGGCGAATTAATGGGTCGACTACTGCGAACGGACACTCGGATGTGTTCCCTGCCAACGCTCTGCGTTCACCCTGCTGCCCAGTTATGTTGCTCTAAACAATGGGCCCACAAATCGATAAGATTACTGAAAGAGCGCTGATAGTTTTAGTCGACGACGATGACTGTCCGACGGATGACTGTCCGACGGATGGGGCAGACAAAAGCGTTTGACTCGTTCGCACAGAGCGCAATTTGTTGCCTGCGGAACAGCGGAATGCCCAGCGGGGCAGGTTTCAAGCGCGTGTCAGCAGCAGCAGTAAATGATGTCCACACAGAGAGACCACCGTCGGGCACGGCCACATTCACGGGCCTCAGCTGAGTTTGAGTCTGAGTCTGGGGTCAGCGGCGGGCGTGTTCACAGCAACTATATGACAGAGTGGCTAGACGAGCGATGTCCGATTGTCTGACTGCCCGCTGCGCTTTGATTTCGAGTTATGGCCGGTTATTGCAGTCGACGATGCAGCTGCAGCTGATGCAGCTGCACCCGCTGCCCCCTCACCATGCCCCTTAATGCCATGTAATCCGAATCTCAGTTGGCCCAAAACAGCGCAAAAAATTAAATTTGCGCAGAGGACAAGTTTAAGTGGCGGCAAAGTGGAAATTGCACGGGGGCAATGTGCGACGGGGGGGCGTGGCACAGATGGAGATGCGTTTTTGCGTTGCTCGCGTGTTGCTCTAAACGACGGCAACACTAGGCAACGCCCACAACCATGCCCCTAGGGCTATTTGGCCACTGCCATAGCCAGTGCCAGAGCCAGAGTCAGAGCCAGTGCACGCCAAACTCGTTTGCAATGCAACAGAAACAAAAACTGTTGCATTTGTAAGGGCAGTAGCAGCAGCAGCAGTAGAGACAGCAGCAGCCGAACATCAACACAGAACAAGTGAAGAAAAATAGCAAACAAATTTACTGCCAATTTGCTGCTCATTTCGTTTAGAAGGTGACATGGCCAGGGAACATGCGTGGCAGCTGCGGCTGTGGCAGTGGCAGCTGGCCGCGTGGCATGAACGTTTGTGGCAACTTCGACCAGGGCACAAAAATGCCAAGAGGACTGAAGGTTGAACTCACTCTGGCTCCCTTCACTGCCCCTCTCTGTGTGTGTGTGCTTTGAGCGTATGTGTTTCGCATTTTTACACTTAATTGCTGCGCTTGCTCCCAATTGAACTGTTTTTGGGGGCAGAACTGAAGCAGGACTGCGGCAGAGGCAGGGCAGAAAGCAGGCTAACAAAAAGCGCAATTGCAACGGCAACTTTTGGCAGGCACTGCACAACGCAACAACAACAACAGCAATAATAATAGCAACAACAATACCAACACACACACAGCAACCCACATAGAAGAGCTTACACACACACACGCTCGCTTCCTCCCGCTCGATAGTTGCGGAGTTTTTGGTTAGTTTTCGATAACGTTTAAAACACCAAATAGGGCCGAAAATGTTGAACAAACAAACTAACTATTTTCGGAGGCGATAATCGACGTCAATTGCAAAAGGCAAAATGCAGTCGCACCTGCCGCTCAGGTGACCGCCGCTGCCGCTGCCGCTGCTGTTGTCGGTGCTGCCGCCCTTTTACCCCTTTTACCCTTTTTTCGCGCCGAATTGCGCAATTTGCGGCAACTTTTGTGAAACATAATTTTTGGGCCAATTTATTGCGTGCCTTATGTGGGCGTTAAGCTCATCGCTCCACGCCCACCCCGCTCATCATCATTATCACCCATCATCATAATCATCGTCAGCTGGCCCAACATTCAAATTTATGCGCCAAAAACTTCCGTTCGGCTGAAGTATAAAAATGGCCAGCAATTTGATTTGGCACTAAAGAGTGTGGCCGAGGGCTGGGCTAGGGCTGGGTTATTCATTTAAATTATAAATGCATTCGGAATGTTTAATTTTTGAATAGCAGCAAGGACTTTGCACGCACACACACGGACATACACATGTACACGTGCACACACATACAGGCACACTTTGACGTCCGCATTTACACAGGCAGCACATTCGATTCGCATTAATCTTCATTTGTTTCAGAATAGACTGGCTATGGCGCTGCTGCTTCAGCTTCAGTCTCAGTCTCAGCCACAGTCTCAGTCTCAGCTCCAGCTCCAGCTGCAAAAAGGACAAATACAAATCGAAAGCAGAAAATGTCTGCGGCATCGACACTCGGACGGCAAAAGAAAACGCAACGAACAGAAAAGCCATAGGTCATAAATTAGATTTTCCATTAAGCATATAAAAGCACCTTTTGGTTATCCTCAAGTGCGTTCGCCCCACCCAGCGATAAAAGGCAAAAATCCAACTGTGCTGCAGAATCGAAGAAAAGCATTGAATAAACGAATGAGCCGACAGACGGCACAAAAGGGCAAGGTGCAAGATATCCAGGCAGCCCAAACCAAGCCAAGCCAGTCCAGCCAGCCAGCCAGCTAGTCTAAGAATGTTGCCGAGGTGCGCAAAAGGAGCAGCAGCAGCAGCAGCAGAAGTAGCTGCTCGAAGTATCCTGTGCAGCAGGAGTAGTAGCGACAACGGCAACGGCAACGGCAACGGCAGCCATATTGAATGGATTTGCACAAACGTGCAGAAAACTTTTGCTGACACAAAGGATGCAAAAAGGTGAAAGACGCAGCGGGACGGCAGCCCTCGGACAAACTTGATTTGCTGCAATATTTTTACATATAAAGTACGACAATAGTATGTACATATCTACATATATATATGTATATATATAGGAAGAGTGAGAAAGCGTCTTAGCTGCTGCGAGTTATTGCTGCGAATTGCTTTAATCAGCGACCAAAATGGCGCATTGAAATCTCGTAAATGTAATGAGCCTTTTTGGCAGCCCATAAAAAGTCATATAAACATTTCAATTAACGCGCTGCACACGTAGCCGCTGCTCAGTGGCCCAATTTGGAGAGTTCCACCTGACGGGCGGCGTGAACGAATGAGCCGTAGTGTTTGATAAATTGTAGCTGCCCAGGAATGAGAGAGAGAGTGAGAGGGAGATAGACAGAGAGTCAAAGACGACAAATGTATTCGAGGGCTGCTGCTCTGGTCTGGTCGATTCGTTTCAATTCATGCCATTGCCTGGCTAATTTAGTGAGGAAATGGACACAGCCACGAGGCCACAACAGGGCAACAGGATAGGACAGGACAGGACAGAGCGATAGGACAGCGACAGGACGTTGGTGACGACACAAATGTGTCGTATTCAAGGTCATAAAACGTGCGACACAACCGGTAATCAAAGCATGAAATTAATTTCCAATTGATTTTGGCCCCTTGTCGTTCGTTGCTTTGCCAATCGCTGCAGGAAGTTGACCAACGGAAGTGCGAAACGATAAACAGCAACCAGAGCGACACAGACAGAGAGTGAGAGAGAGGAGAGGAAGAGGAGGTGTAGAAAGGGAGTGGAGTCGTAAAGGCAACAGCAACAGCAACAGCAACGTCCGCATCACATACTTCAGCAGGAGCAGCTGCTGCAGGGGACTTCACGGGCAACTGTGGGGGCATTAAACGATCAAACGTTTAATGACACCCGGCCAGCCATTGATTTGCCAAATACATGCGAGCACGATGGCCAGTAAGGCAGAGAGAGCGAGAGCGAGAGAGAGAGAGAGAGAGAGAGAGAGAGAGAGTGAGAGGCAGAGAGTGTCCCCAAGCAAAGCAGTGGGGACTTGTGACTATGTTGAGTCAACACAGCCGCAGGGACAACATTCTGCGACGGCGGTCAGTCAAAGGACACCAACCAGCTGGCGAGGGCTGCGACAAGGGCGAACAGCAGAAGCTCAAGCAAATCTTTGCAATACGTCGAGCTGCCCTCTCATGAGCGAGAGCTGTTGCCATTGCTGTCGGGGGGCATGACCATCAATATGAGACGAATGCCAATGGCCAGGCGCATAGAGCAGCTGGCAATGGTCAGGCGGACGAGCGGACGAGCGGACGGACGGGGCACTTGGCTTCCACAAACACAACTGAAGCGGGGCATTTAATGTCGCTCTGGCTGTCATCACCAAAATCGAAAAACAAAGCAAGGGAAGCTAGGCCAAAAAAAAAGAAACAGAAAAAAAATCCAGAAGGAAAACGAAAAATGTGACAGACGAAAAAGCAAAAAAAAAAAAAAAAAAAAAATATGCACAGCATCCTTGACGTTTGTTCGCTCGTTGACGCCCGAGCAAGTCCAATAGAGGCGCCGTCCGTCTCTCTCCTGCGCTCCGGCTCTGCTGTCAGCGCTGCTGACGGCCCAGCGGCGACCCATGGCCCATGGCCCACGGCCCAGGGCCGAGAGATGTGTTCATGTCTAATGTCGAAATGGTTAGTTTCACTTTTTGCGTCAGAAATCGTAAAATTGGATATAAAATTTTACGAGCGTGTGCCCTGAACTGGGCTCGAGTCTCCAGTCTCGAGTGCTCTGCTTTCTGTTTGCTCTCGAGCGTTGACATTGGTGGTAGCTGCTGCTGTTGCTGCTGCTGCTGCTGCCCGTTATATGAATTTGTCCTGGGCCTGTATTTGGTCACGGCGCAAATTTTGATGCTTAACTAGAAATGGCAGCTGAAGTGCCAGCAATGGCATCAACAACAGCAAAAACCACAACAGCAACCAAAATGGGGCCTCGTCTTTGTGGCAATAAATCATTTATGCAAGTTGCTGTTGCTATTGCTATTGCTGTGGCTGTTGCTGTTGATGTTGCTGTTGCTATTTGTGTTCAAATAAAAATTCAACCAAAAATTTGCTTAGCAATTTTGCTTGTTAAAAATTTAAGCGCACTCGACGCATTGTCTTCAATGTTTATCTCCCGCTCTCTCTCACTCTCTCCCTCTCTCTGTCCGTATCACTTATGTGTGTAAAGCTGTAAAGCTTATAATATGCAATAATCTAAAGTACACTCACACACACACACACACACACACACACCCTCTCCCTCTCTCTACTTGAAGGGAGCTGCAGTGGCATATACATGCATACATGTATATTCATGAGCAATATATTTTATAAGCATCATCATGCATATTGGATAAAAAGCAAGAGAAAAAAATGAAAAGCAGCCAAGAAATTCAAAAATATTTCGATGTTCTCGGGCAGGCAGTAAAAGCAATCAGACGCCATTTGCCAGACTAGAGTCGGCAAACAGACAGAGCGGGGAGGGGAGTGAGTGTGAGAGTGAGACAGGATATGTGTAGCTGCCATAGATCTATTGAACTTGCATAGCCATTGTGGCAGTAGAGAGAGCCCCAAACATCCTTTTTCAATTGTACCAGAGCTCCATGTGTGTATTTGTAAGTCTATTGTAAAAGCCAAGGCAACAGTGGCCAAAGCTCAGAAACAGCGACGCCAGCAACAGCAGCAGCAGCAAAATATTTACAAAATTGTAATGGAATATCAACAGATCATAAAATCATGCACATTTTATTTGTCATAGTCGTAAAAGAAATAGCAAAAAAAAAGGAAGCTGAGGCGAAACAAAATGCAAAGTACATACATATACATATATAGAAGTATGGCAAATAAAATGAATAAACTCAACTCAACCCGACTCGACTCAACTCGACTCGATTCGAGCATGACAATGTCAATGGTGAGGCGAAATTTATATATGTGTATATGTATGTGTGTGTGTGCATATATGAGAAACAGACTACAAGATGGAATATTGTGGTATTGTATTTATTGAATGGCTTTGGCCGCCCGCTGGCACTTCAAATACAGATCCTTCAACAACTTAAAGGCTTCGCCCTTAAGCTAAGCCGCATTACGCATTGATGGCCGGGAGGATGAGGGAAGTGGTCAATTTGCTGAGTGGTAAGTGGGCGGCTACTTAAAGTTTAATTTGAAAATTAGGCTGGCCACAGCTCACAACAAACAAGAAAGAACAAATTCTACAACAACAACAACAACAACCACAGTAGCAACAACAACAACTTTGACAACGACACCAGCCACAACACCAATGACAGCAGCTTAAACAAATGTCGCTTCTGAGTTGTTTGCACAAAGTTTTTAGTTAATTTTTTCTTCTTCCTTTTTTCAACATTTTTTTTTTTTTTCTGATTTTAACGAGAATTTTGAAGCAGCTACACGCCCACGAGAGTGGTGTGTGGGCTGCCAATGAGCAGAACATGGACATTGTCCAAATAAGTCCGGCGTCCGCCTCGCAACTAACGAGAAAATGTCTGGCAAACACTTAAAACTTTTACGATGAGCTCCAGTCGAAGGCGCTGCGCACTGTGGTGCCAAATATTGGCAAATATCTGAAAGAAATTCAGATTTTCGATATGAGTTCGAATCGAGACTAACAGAAGAGAATGCAGCACTATAGACAATTATCAATCAAATATTGTAGAGCTTAGTCCAAGTTCAGTTTGTCTCTCTCTTGCTGTCAAGAAATTTAGTTTTTGATATGACTTTGAAGCGTCTATTAGTCTGCAGAGCATTATCAATCATATTGGAAGCTTTGTCAAAATTAAATTTGAGCTCGATTGCCTCTATCATTGCTCTAAGCATAAGGTTAAGCCTCTGTCTGTCAATCTGAAGCGAAATTGCAAACAATTCCCTGACAGAAATGGGTTAATTAGGCTGAGGGAAGGAATCATTGCCAGCAGGAGCGGGAGCAAGAGCAGCAGCAATAGTTGCTGTTAGCGTATCTGCATTAGATTTGCACTTAAAAACTGTCTAAGCCTAGCCGACAGCCACAACTATAAAATTAATGATAATTATAGACAGCACTCACTGTGGCTGTAGCTGTAGCTCTATCTGTATCTGTCGATAGCTATATCTGTATCTGTCTATCTGTCCCTGGGCGTGTTTGTGTGCGAGACTCTGACTTTGGCTATTTTTGGCCAATTGACAATGCTGACAATTTTAACTTTAGCATTCATTTTATGTGACTGGACTGAAGTGGACTGGCCTAAAAGGCCAGGAGCACATAGAAAATACGAGAAAGACCAGAGAGAGAGAGAGAGAGAGAGAAAAAAAAATAAAATAAAAAACCGAGAGAACACAAACAGACAAGCACGGTAACAAACCCCATGAAATTGAGGATGACTGACACTAGTAATAACCAGGCAAAGGCAAAGGCGAAAGCAAAGGGAGCGGGCGCTGGAAAGACGGGGAGCCCAACTCAGAGACTGAGGCAATGAAGTAGTGGAGCATTGGAGCAGTGCGGTAGCCAGCCATGCGGCTCATTGGCAAGCGCGGCCAGAGCCGCCCGGACTAAAGAAGCGATAAAAACGAGATAAAACGCTTTATTAGAGGCGACATAGCCGCAGCTCAAAAATGTTACCAGCGCCGCAACGCAACTGAAGTGAATAGTCGTGTTTTATGGTTTATTTAAAAGTCCTGGGTGCCGGTGTGGGAGGAGGGTGAAGGGACTGAAGGTACGATAAAGTCGGCCAGCAACGTTTGTCAATTGAACACTGAACTACTACTACTACTACTACTACTATGACTCTACAACCTGGCCTGTTGTGTGTTGGCTAGTAAAGCTGTCAAAACGATTACGCCAGCACACGGCACTCAGCGCTCGACACTCGGCAATCGGCACCGGGCACCGGGCACTGGGCACTAGGCACACGGGTACAACAACCCCAAAAGCCAAAAATTCATTTGCCTGAAATTACAAATTACGGCACTTGCATTTACCACTACCAGCAGCAGCAGCTACAAGAACTTGAGTACGATAGAGTGAGAATGAGAGAGAGAGAGAGAGAGAGGGTGAGGCAACTATTAACTCAACAAGCATAAAATGAAGCAGGCCAAGAAGTTAGCAAGCGAACACCAACTGAACAGAGCTAAGAGGATGCCTGTGCCGAAGTACCCACTGCGAGGCCAGTGTGTGAATTACTCAGTGTGTCTGTGTGCGTGTGTGTGCGTGGGCGAGTTCACAGCTCACATTCACGTGGCAGCTGAGCTGGCAAATAAGCCGACAGCAGATATTGTCAACGTGTGCCGCAATGACGCACTTCTGCAGCCAAGAGTGGGCCCAGGTGCTGATTATGTTGTTGTTGTTGTTGCTGTGTTGTTGCTGTTGTTGTTGTTGTTGCCTTTTGCCATGTGCCTCATATTTCAAAGCCGTCAACACTTTTCAGCCTGAGTACAAAAATACGAACGAGTCCAACAGTGCCAACAATTATGACAGAAACTATGGCTGGCATAAATTTTGCACTTGTTTCGCTAGCTGATGGGCTGCTTTTGGGAAATATAACTACTACAACAACAACAACAACCGCACCCAAGTAAGAGCGCTGCTGTCGGGTGCTACCGGCTGCATGATACCCATACACTGCCCAAAGACAATTGAAGCTGTTATGGGTAACTTAGTCAGGCGGGAGTCGGCAGTAGCTGTAAGCCTCTGGTATACCACGATATGCCCCGACGAGAGATATGTAAATCAACGATATCAATCAAAAATATTATATTAAGTTGTAGTATATATTCAAAATTCAAAATCTCTAGCACTTCGAGAGATCTGATTATATTATATTACTCATACGAACGGACGGACGGACGGTTGGCCAGCGAAACGGCAATTGGCCAAAACCAATATACTCTCTTCAGTTCATGAATGAGCATAACAGTATAACTAGCACCACTTCTAGCAGTGATCCTGGAAGTGGGTAACCTGACTGACTGACTGCCTATGTGTGTGTGTGTGTGTGCTTTTAGAGGAGGGGGGCGGCTGTTGTTATGACATTTGTTTGCTGTGAAATAAAGCGGCGCATTAAAGTTAATGACGCCCAAGAAGGTGGCTTAAACTGCCAGTCACTCAATGGGCCACCGCAGGCCCAAGGCAACCACAACGATAGTCACTGCGCACCTCACCGATCCGCACCGCACCGCACCAATACCCCACTCATACCTAATTTAACTTCAGCGTCTCTCTGCACGCCGTCAGAAACTGAGGCGGAAATTAGAAATTAAGTCGCTCGCTGTTTGAATATAAATTTAATTAATGTTACACAAATGCTTAAAAGCCTGCATAGTTTGTTTGCCATAGACCAGCGCCAACAACAACAACAAGGGGAATTGGCCAAGGACCATCCCAAACTCTGACAGGCAACAGCACGCGCCTTCCGCTCCCCGTCCGTTCCCCTTCCGGCTGTGTTATGTGAACTTTTGGTCGCTGTTTAATAGTTTTCAAACGCTTGTCTAGCTGACGCCTGCCGTCACTTCTATCCGTAGAGCTGTACATCAACAGCCGTGCTCCTCGAGGGTTGACCAGTAAATATTTGAAATAATTACTGAAAATATAGAAATAATACAAAGAGTGTTCCCGATGTGAGAGAGTTCCTCAAGATGTTTGCACTAAAAATGGTTTATAAATAGAACTTGTATTGGCTCCGCTCCTGCCCCAGCTCCTGCCCCTGACCCTACTCCCATCAGACGACGACAGCTTTGATGGCAAGTTTGTAGCTGACCCACGGCAATGCGCGTGGTGTGCGTATCTATAAATTGAATAAAGTTGCCCTCCAACAGCAATTAGGACTGGCCAAAAATGGTCTTCTATGCGGCTTGAGGCTTGGCCGGTCAGCATTGTTGACTAATAAAGGCGGAACTGTATCCGGAGGCACTTGGTTGCGTCATGTGTGGCCTTGCCACTGAAGTGGTGCGGTGTGCTGTGTGGTGTGGTACGATGTGGTGTGGCCTGCTGCAGTTCATTAATTATTTTAGCCCACAGCGGGAGCTCCAAACAGGGGGCACTTTTATTTCTATTGTTGTTGTTGTTGTTTGTCTGTTAGACAAAAGCAAAAGTCACTTAATTAGTTGAACTTCTGCGCATGGAGTAGTTGAAGTTGATTATTAGAGCAAACTTTGACATCGATAACAAGACAAAGTCATTAGCATTCGCACTCAACCCACGCGCAGTTTTGTGAGCGCGAGAGCGACACGACAAAGCTTTCAATGGATGCATCACAATTCTTTTTGGCTGTCGCACAATCCAAATAACATTTTGTGATTTGCATCTTACAATGGCTGCTGTTGGCCAGCAGCAGCAGGAGGAGGAGGGGGATCAGGAGCAGGAGCAGAATTTGGACACATAGCTGCCCCCGCAGCGGTGCCATTAAATCATGCTAAATGTCACTGGCTGTTGCCGTCACTCAGAGCTGCGCCAACACCGCCAATGGCTGCGGGCAGTGAGCCACCACTGTGAATAGAGAAGCCACCAGCCCTACCCCCGTTGCTGCTGCTGCTGCTGCTGCTGTGGTTTTGCACATGCAAATAGCAGCAGCAGCAGCAGCATCAACAACATTTCCATGGAATTAGTTAACGTTTACCAACCAAATGCAGCAATAACAACTGCCCCAGCGACCAGCTCGCCGACTGCCTGTCGCCGTTGTAAGCTGGCCAGCAAATTGACAGTGTTAAATTAATTTGAAAATACATGCAACTGTTCCAGCTGCAAGTACAACTGCACCTCTCAGTCGCCCTCTTTCCCTCTCTCTCTTCTCTCTCTCTCTCTCTCTCTCTCTCTCTCTCTCTCTCTCTCTCTCTCTCTCTCTCTCAGTACATTTCCATTACCATTTAGCCTGGCCACAGCCAGGGCCTAGGTAAATTCAAATGCACAGCCAACCAAGCAATCGCCCTGGGCGGATCTGGCCAGTCACCAGTTGTCAGGCGAAGGACTAGAGAGCAGCCGCCAGCCGCCAGTCACCAGTCACCAGGCAGTGTTGTCACCTAGATGCGTTTCACTGATTTTAATTAATTCATCTGTCAAATAAGATTAGTTTTATGGTTTACAGTGTACACAGTGCCCTCTTGTTGACTGTTTGCATTCATTGTTGTTGTTGTTGTTGTTGTTTGTGCTGGCCTGTGGCATTGGCACTTGCGGTTCTCTGTTGCTGGTTTACCCACAGCACAAACACAGACACACACACACACGTATAGCTTCTCCTGGTTGTGCCATGAAAAATAACTAATTTATTGCAATGCGATTGAACCACTGGCCAGTTCACATGTCAACGGGGCCAAGGTGCAAGGCAAGCCAAGCCAAAACTGCATACTGCATACTGCATAATGCATAATGCATACTGCATACTGTATATTGCAATGAGCAGGTCTCTATTTAATGCTGCCTCGTTTTGTGTGCCCTAATCGGATTCCGGCTGTGTCATTAATAAACCGTAATAATTCAATAAAGATGTGGGCAATATAATTAAACCTGTTGCCGCCTGTGGTTCGACTGCTGCTGCTTGCAGCTCGTGCAAATTTCACTTTGACATGCAGTGCAGTTACACACACACACACACACACACACACATACACTGACACACGCACAGCTAGGCTCACACGAGCGCACATTTACTCAGCCGTATATCCGGCCTAGCTGCCCACTCCAGGCAGTCATATGGCCCATTAGGCACAGATTTTGTAAATTATGTCAATAATTCAATACAGAAATGCCAACGCAGCTGACATTTGGCAACCAAACCCATTCCACCCACAGTCCCTATTTGCCACCTTAATGACAACGGCAGCAGCAGCAGGAGCGGGAGCAGGAGCAGGAGCAGTTGACTTCGCGTCATTGTTAATCGCCCGGCCATAAACCCAAAAACAATTAACTTAATCAAATGCAATTGAGCAATGTCATTTATGATTGTGTGCTGCCACTTGCCTGGAACTGGTCCCGGGTTCCCGATTCCTGCTGCCTGCTCCCTGAACTTTCTTCCTACATATTGTTTATGTATGCCTGCGATTTAGCAGCCGCCCAGCTGGCTGCTCCTGTTGTCATAAATAGGATTGTCAATCGCCAAATTGCGCCTAGGCATTGTGGGTCTGTAGTTTGAGCCGGAGCTTGAGCCGGAGCTGGAGCAGCAACCAATCGCTGACGTCGCAGCTTTGTGTCTGCGCCGCGCCATCATCATCATCAACAACATTGTCGTCATCGTCGCTTGCTTTTTGGGCCTGGCACTGCTATCCTTGGTGTTGTGGCTGAAAATTATTATAGCGGTTATTATTCGCAGTCAATTACATTGCCACAGCGACACACAAACACACACACACACACACACAGAGAGACAATATAGCTGAGAAGACGGCGCACAACCGCATGGCCGTCGCGGCGCTAAGACAGCGAGCGACACTTTGACAGGGACAACTATCCATCTATGTATTGCACATAATGACAATTATAATGGCAACCACAATTATGAATGCCTGGCGATTAATAACGCCAACTGACGGGCTGGCACCAAGGCAACAACAACAACAGCAACAACAGTTGCTGCTGCTGCTGCTGTTGTTGATGTGGCTTGTTATGTTGCCCGAAATAGATTTTCGAGTGTATTAAAATTGTTTGGCTGCTCTGGCAGCGAGTTTAATGTGCTGTCAATTTAACATCGCTTAGTCTCTCATTTCGAGTCAGAATTGAAGCCAGTCGACCCAAGGCGGTTTTTGAGCTAGCAGGATTTATGAGTTGCCTGGCTGCCATATGCCTTCTAATAACACTTTCAGCAATTATTTCATCAATCGAGGCAAATGAATTAATTCACAATTCATATGAACTATAGATACATATCTATTTATTATGAATATTATAGATATATAAGTATACTTATTATGTATTTTTTCTTTTTCACTGGCCTGCTTTAAGCATCTTTAAGCTTGCTCTTATCGACTTGATTGCATTTTCAATTACTTAAGATGTATATATAAGTATTTGTTTGAAAGGATTGCATTAGCTCTTTTGAATTGAGCTCTCATTTCATTGTATTTTCATTGTGTTTAATGCTTCGGCTCCTTATTTATTTGCCAGCTATTTTCTTGAGCGACAGCCAAGCTTAAAATGTAGCTCGAGTTTTGCAATGCCATTGTTGTTGCTGCTGCTGTTGTTGTTGTTGCTGTTGTTTTACTTGCTGTTTTGCGCGCCAAATCGTTAGCGCATTTTAATTAAACTCTAAATTAGTCATTTTCATTGGCCTTTGGCTCAATGTAGTGCGAGAGCCCTTCAGCTCGCTACTTTGGCTTCGTCTTCCTTCGCCTTTTGGCCGTTGCCTCTTGCATTTCTTTGAGCAAATGAAAATTGCGGCACTGCCGCATTGCGTACCAAAAACAGTCTATTTGTGTGTATGTGTGTGTGTGTATCTTTTTTTTTACTGGTATGTGTGAATGTTTATTGTTGCGCTTTTTGCTGCTGCTGCTGCTGCTGTTGCTGTGCATTTTCGTTTCATTGAGACGACAGTTGCTTTCTCTGTCAGGCCTGGCCGGGAGACTGGCAAACTAAATTAGGGTTAAGATTGCAAATAAAATGTATTATCCGGATCTCTTTCCCGGTCGCCTTGCGACTCATTTGAATTGCATAAACAACTTACAAAGCAAAAAGTTCAACGACTGTCGCTGTCGCCATTTATCTCTTTTAGCTCCGTCGCTGTCTAATGACACGCCCACCAGAGCAGCACACGCAGCTCTGTGCAGATGGATGGGGAGATGAAATTCATGGGAATACGCCAAAGCGACCGCAATTTAAGCCTAAATGCTGTGCGTTTAAACAACGTCAGGCCAGCGGACATGCAATAGCACAGCCTCAACTCCCAGCTCCCACTCCCATCTCCCAGTCCCTGCGTCTTCAGCCACAGCCTCGATTCCTAGTTCAAGCCGCACATTCTCTCAAATTCAGGAGTAACCAAATACAAATTTGCCAGCAGCCAGCCAGCTGGCAGTTGGAGCGGACTTTGTCTTGGTCTCATACTGGATGACTGGCTGACTGGCTGGCAGCCAGTCCGCTCGTCCGGCCTCTGTCTGCACATGCTGCCTGTCAGCACGCCTCGGGCTGTGGGCTGGGCCCGACCAACAGGCCGTATGCGCAATGTGTGCGCAGAATACTGCAGTGTCTAACTGCACTAAATTTAACTACAGTTAAATAAATTTCATGAAATTAGTAATATTTATGTAACATTATTACACTGAGACGGCAACTACAAATAAGAGGAGCTGCCGCAGCACCAGCAGCACCAACAGCAGCAGCATCTACAACAATAATAAAACTGGCGTGCGCCTAAGTAACCGCTCTTTATCTCTTTCAATAACGAGTCTAACGACATCAGCAGCAACAACATCAACAACAACTACAGCAACAACAACAACAACTACTACAACTACAACTATAACTGGTAGTTGTGCCAGAAGTAGAACTCTACGATTCGGTCATCAACTTGGTTATTGTTGCCTGCGCTTTTGTTGTCCATGTTGTTGTCGCTCGACTTGAATGAATGACATAATGGTGGAAGACCACAATTTCAAAAGCATACTTAGCAAATATTACGAAATACTGCGAAAAGTGCATGCAACAAAAGAATAACAAGCCAAGAAGGGGACCGGGCCACGGCAGGCCGAGCGGAGCCGAGCCGAGGCGAGGCTAGCCACAAGAGCCGCCGCCTAGGTGAACCAAACAAAGGGGACAAAACAATGCGAGCGACGACGTGCCATGGACGACAACATGCCACAGTACGAAGCCGGGCGACTAGAGACTAAGCCACTATCAAAGAGCAGATGCCACCGTGTCCATAACGTGAGAGTTAAGTAAAATAGTTATGCACGCACAATTCTCTGTATGCAGCACCCGATTGGCATTCGAAAGGGCATAAAAATGGATTCAATCAGACTCTAGAATGCTCTAGCACGTTTCTATACAATATATACTCTTTCTTATAGGTCTATCTGCTTGGCCTATGAACTTGGTTATCTAACTGAGAAGCTTTAGTTCTACAACTGAGAAAGTTTTTGTTTTTTCTTCAATCCCAATAACCCTGAATATATATAGTTTTTCCTCTATTTGTAGAGTGGGTCATAGCTAGGTTCATTCTCAAATCTTGTGCTTCTAGTATACTAGAGCTCAGCATTAGGAAAAGATCGGATATTCAGATATTTGCTTCTTTTTTTACTTTCTGGTCGCGCATAAAAATGTGAAATATTATATTTAGTGGACCCAGCCAACACACACACACACCAAAAATCTAGGCCTCAGTGCGCATTAGAGGACATTAGGTGTCGTGAGCAGGCTGTCACGTGCTCAACACTGGATGTACTTATGGTGGGAACTGTTGCTGCACTGGCTATAGTGTTGTCCTGTGTCTATGCCGTTGTTGCATTAAATAATAATAATCATAATAAGTAATGTAGGTAGGCAACGCTTTCAAGTGAGCAGCACGTGCTGCTGCTGCTGCTGCAGGGCACTGCGGGTCGTGGCGGTGGGGGGGGCGCCAGCACTTGGGCCAGCTAAACGTCAAGCAAAGTGCGCCAAAAGGACACTACAGGATACTGTCGCTGATGCTACACTTCCTGAGCTGTGTAGCGGCAGCAAGCAGCAGCCGACCTGCGTTGCCTGTTCATTTGCCAGCCATGCAGCCAGACAGTCGGACAGCCCGCCAACAGCCAGCCAGGCTGACTGTCTGCCTGCCTCCCGTTGGCTTTGTTGGTCTAAATTCCTTAGCTGTTGTAGCGTTTAGTTGCTGCACTCCTGCTGGCTCCATCACCACTCATCAGAGCTGTTGTTCTCGGCCACGTCAGCACGTCTCGTTAAATCCTTTGGCAGAGGGCGGTATATTGTTATCTGCCTGCAGCTCGCCATTGTTTATAGTTGCCAACTACTGGGTACATATAGAGCCGAGGACCAGTTGGCTTGGCCTGGCCTTGGCTGCGCTACTCCAACTATGGCTTGGCTCAGTACTAGACAAATACTTTGGGTTTCACATGCTCTCAGCGAGCTTATAAAACAAGTAAAAACAGCATCCTCATTGTCGGTAACAATAGCTCTTCGAGCCTAGTTAGTGTACGCAGATTTTGCATTTTACCTTTGCCTTTGCTGCCGCTGCCTCTGCCGCTGCCTCTGCCGTTGCCTCTGCCTCTGCTAAGGAATTAAGCTGAAATGATTTAATGAGCATGTTTTACCTAAAATGTAGTAATTGTCACGTATTACGTGCTCAGAGTGAAGATATTCTACGCACAGCCGACAAATAGCTAAATCTCTAGCCTAGTTGCCAGGCACCCTAACAGCCTGATTATCCGACTGCGGCCTGACTATAGAATATGTATATTTGCATATGTAATTTTATGGTAATTCTCGTTAAAAAATATATGAATTGCGGCATATACAAGAGGCTAGAGCAAAGGCAAAGTCATGTGTGTGTGTGTATGTGTGTGTGTTTCTCCCTCTGTGCCCTCACCTCTCTCTATGTATGTGGGGCTGGTAGTTAGTTGGCTTATGAAGCTCATCTTTGTGTATGTAGATATATTTTGTATGTTTTTCGGAAAACCAAATTAGAACGTTGGTAGCAGCATCTTTGCAGCTTTTCAGTTCACCAACCGACGCACGTGGCAAATGAAATTTGTGGATGTTTCTTGCTGTTGTTGTGGTAAAACTCTTGGCGAACAAATTTTCGTGCTGAGTGCATAAAAGACTCTAAAAAATTCATATAAAACCAAAGAACGCACTTTACACGCTCCGTCACACACACACACACACATGAGAGTCGTTCACGTATGAGTGACATGTAATAAAAACGAAACAATATTGTATGATAAAGTATACGCCCAGTGGGCAAAAGGTTTCGCCTGCGTACTTCTAGATGCACACACACACACGCACACACATACATACAGTCAGTTACTAGCATATGGATATACATATATGAAAACTGAATTAAACGAACTACGAATGGGACCATAATAACAAAAACAACAACAACAGCTCAGTAAAGAAAAAAACAACCGCAGCAAGCAGTCATAACAATAGCCGGGCAATGAGAGCCACAAAAGCAATAGCCAGCGTAAGGCAAAAGATAATAACAACAACAACAACAGCAACAATATCAAGCAGTCAGCAGAAGACAAAAAGCAGCAGCAGCAGCAGAAGCAGCAGCAACTACAACAACAACAATTGGAATGCGCAGCATAAACAGGAAGCACAATAGAGTCAACTTTCGACGAGGTCACCAACAACACAACAAAAGCTACAACGATTGCAGGTCTTACGGTCGGTCACTTAATGGCATAGCTGTTGCTGTTGCTGCTGCTTCTGCTGCTGCTTCAGTTTTGAGCTGGTTTTTTGTTGTTGGGGGCAAACAGCAAGCAGTATACTTTATTTGATGGTCATAACTTTTTCATTAGAACAAAAATATATATTCGAGCACAATATGTCCCGCAGCGCCGTAAACTATAAGTATATAAATAAGTATGGTACTGCGAGTAGCAGCAACAGTAGAAGCAACAACAGTTCATATTACGATGTCACATGTGTGTGACGGTTTGTGCGTTGGCTTGGTCTACTCTGCGTGGCAGCGCTGGAACGAGAGCAATAGCCTGAGTTGTCATACTTTTTGGATGACCATAAAAGTTGCTGTGAAGCAGCACGCTTTACATTGCCATTGCAGCTACTTAAACAACCCAGGCAACAATAACGCCTGCTCCGGTCTGCCGTTGCCCACTGAAAGTTAACGTTTAGTCGCAAGTCGCTCACTGGGGAGCGAGCGTTGAGCTTTAGCGCTGAAAGTCTGAAGAGGCAGCCGAGTCAAGTTTAAAGATAAACAATCATGAAAAAGCAGAAAGCAGACAAGCAACAGAGAGCCAAAACCAGACCAGTTAGCCAGATGGCCAGATTGCCAATAACGGTGCTACGACTTTAAATATGCTGCTGTCTATGAAGAACTTTAAGCAGGGCCCAAGAGCCATCGACTTGTGCAATAACAAGCAACTTGTTGAGTCGAGCACTGCCAATACTATATATTAAAATTTCAATTAATGCAATTCATTCAATTAGCTCTAATTTTACCGGTAATTCCCTCATCAATGGCAAAGCTAAAAAAAAGTCGGCTTCAATTATTGCTATTTGTGCTGGGTTATGCCCAGCTGAGCTGATGTGAATGCAACTCAGAGTACGGTTCAGCTCAAAGAGTGCAGCATAACGTGCAACTGTTACCCTAACGATGCTCTAACATGCAAAGCCTTGCCACTGGCTGCTTTCGTTCTCTCTCACACCCCCTCGACCATCGCACCGTTGCCGCACTCTTGCACTGAGCCTGCTTCAACATTGTTTCAGAAGTTTTGAATTCGAGTACCAAAATCAACAACTTACCGCTGTTGTTAGCGTTGTCGGCGCATACTTCTGTTGTTTTCGGGCTCTGTTAGCGACGCATAGGACTCGGCAGGCGGTCTGCTCTGCGCTGCTCTGTATGGGTTGTATGGGTTGTATTTATTTGTTGCCGCTGTAAAGCCAACCAAACTTTTGTCCTCAGTTGCACAAATACCAGCAAAGAGTGAGAATGTGGAGGGGGCGAAGGCAGAAATGTACAAACACTCGTTGCAAAAGATTGCCTTGGGAAATAAAGACGTCATCTCGTGCAGTTGAATGCCCCAGAGAGAGCTTACTAAACTATTATGGTCTCGCGTTGCAACGGCAGCGCCAAGCCTAACCGAGACAACAACTATTATAACAATAGCAACAGCAACACCAACAACGACTTGAAAAAACATCACTAATAACACCAAAAACAACAATACCGCCAGCGCCGACGCTTTGTATGGACCCAAAGCACAGCTGCACGCATATCATATCATATGAATTCCAGGACTAACTGTAAATTCAAAAGTCAAAAGCGAGTGCACACAGCTGCCAGCCCTCACATACACGCACACACACACACACTTACACTAGCGCGGGGATAGAAAAGCTTACTGTCCACTTAAGCGCTGCTTGTTGGTCGCCAAACAGAGACAAAAGACAGCGCACTGCAAAAATCAGACACTAAGTATACCCTTAAGATATTTGCAGCATGTACTTTTTTGTATACCCAACGCATATTTATACATAGGGTATGATCAGCATGGAAGTATTTATAAAACTAATGAAAACTTTATGGCAACAACATGGATGTCAGGTATTCCAGCTGAAGGATAAGATCGATATTTCCTCTCTTCTATTATCGATACTCCATAGCAAAGCATAGACTATATAACAATTCTTAAATCAGTTTTCGTATACTGTAGAGAGTATCTCAGAGCTGAGTACATTTAACTTAAGCATTAATTAGCACGTGAGTCCAGCTTAATATATTCTCTTTTCGGCATCAATCATAGAGGCAACTCAAAGCATACAAAAATAGTTCTGGATTTTCTCTTCAAGCATATTCTATACAGCATTGTTGTTTTGCCTTACAGGGTATCTCCCAACTGAGTATACTTACTTGTAGTATTTCTACTTGTTTTGCTTTTAATTTGGTTGGTTGTTTGTCATGCTTGTTACTGCAGTTGCTGCTAGTTCTCCTGCTGCTCCTCCTCCTGCTGCTGTCTCTCTATATATGTATTGCTGCTCTGATGCTTCGCTTGCTTTGCCGTTGACAAATACATTCAAATGAATGTGACTCGCATAGATTTGCTGAAATGGACATGAAAATGAGAAATGCGTTCAACGAACCAGTAAAGCGGCTAAAGATGCCCCAGAGTCCCACACACACAAACACACGCACACGAAACAAAGATGCTGCCCAAACAGGCTGCATGTGCTTTTGTATCTATGATGTGTATGATGTGTGTCTTTGATGTGTGTGTGTGCCTGAGACGTGTGTGTGTATGTGAGTGTGGGACGGTAACAAGAAGCAAGAAAGTATTTCTCATTTGGCAGAGGCTTCAGTTGCAGCTTCCAGAGTTACGCATTCAAAACTCATCATCGTCATCAGCATCAACGCACGCAACATCAGCAGCAGAGCAGCAGAGCAGCAGAATGTGATGTGGCAACGGCATTATCATAAGCTTGCAACTGCAGCTCTCTGCCAATGACAATCGGTGGAACATTTTATTGTTTTACTGCAGCAGCTCCAACGTTCCTCGCTCAGACACAATCATACGCCTGACTAATGCACGACTAATGCGCAATGTGCCGTATACGTAATAATATGCTACATCTAGCACTCAACATCACAAATAGCATCACGCTGAGATAGTCAGCATGTGAAATAGTTCCACAAGTTGAGCTTCTTAGTCAAAACTATATTCTGGTTAATATTGATATTTTCATAGTTGTTTAACAGTTAAGTTAAGTAATGTATGATTAAATATTATACGTTGGTAATATATTTGGAATATACCATTGTTATGCAATCGAGTTTATGAAGGGAATTTCTTATATGCCCAATAGACTGCAACAGCTAAAGATCAGCCATGATTATCTTTCTGTCAATTTGCCTACATTAGAATCTCAGAGTACAAGTCTTTAAATATTAGCTTATTTGGTTTAAGTTCACATAAATTTCATTTTAACAATAATGGCCGCAAGACAATACAAACTCTGATGACATTAGTTGATTGTTTTCTGCATAATGTTTGCTATTTTCCAGTTTCTTTTTGGCAGTCGAAATGTTAGCATTGTTATAGATTTTCATGCTTGACTAGTGGACACACTGCAGTGAGGTGAATTTGCAGCTATAAATGTGAATTGTCATAAATAATTCAGCTTTTACTTCAGTTCTCAAAGAATTTTAAGTATGGTGCATAATGTAAACAAAACTCTTTACAGATTAGTTAATATAAAACTGACTTGGAGAGTTGTTTTTAATGAAGCGCACATTATTCAGAGAGCAGGGTATGAACAAATCTCAAACAAGTGCTCTAAACTGAGCGCTTTGCATTGTGCTATAATGTAGCATATGAGAATGAGAATGTGCATGCTGATTGTTGGATGCTGGGTGCTGGATGCTGGATGCTGGAACATGGTAAATGTGCGTATAAATGTGAATTTGAAACAAAAATGTTTGACATTCAAGTTAAAGTCAACTGCACGCATCAGCATTAGGAGGGCAGCAGAACCAACTGAAATCTTATATCTAATGGGAATATGTGTTCGTGTATGTGTGTGTGAGTGTGTATGCTTTTTGTGTGCAGGCATCACGTAATCATTGCACAACTACGTAAAAGGCAGCCATTATTATTTGAATGAGAATGTGAATGCGAATGTGAGAATGTTGCGAACGTAACAGAAAATTACAAGCAAAAGATGTTGGCATTTACGATAAAAGCCTTGGTAATGTTCTACTTACGACGCAACAAGGCCGCCACCAGCCAAGCCAAGAAAACGGGTCAGGGGCAGGGAATGGGGCTACGACTGGAGCAGGAGCTGAAGCTGAGACTGGGGCTAAGACTGCTTGTCAGCTTGTTGCTTTACTTTACTTTATGTTTTTGCTCTTGCTCTTGCTCTTGTTGTTGTTGTTTTTTGTTTTTTGGCTGCAGGTTACCATTTGTTGAATTTTCAATAATACGAATTGCCTCGCATGCGAAACGTTGTTTGCAATTAATTTCTTTAATGAATGCATAATTGCATTTTTGTGCGCGCCTTGAAGCCATTTTGCAAAGAATTCAAATGAAAATAAATTAACGTAAAGCAAAAACTAATTAAAATGCGCCAGGCGCCAAGAGAAATACGTGTTACGCAGAGAACACATACAAGTGCACATGTGAGTGTGAGAGAGTGTGTGCGAGTGTGCGTATGTGTGTGTGTATGTGTGTGCGAGTGTGCATTATTTTATGCCATTTGTTGGTTTTATTTTGTTTGTTTGTTTTCAGTATTTTTTTTATTTGTTTTTTCTTTTTTACTTTTGCTGCTTTGGTTTTTATTTTTTGCAGTCGTCCGAATAATGAATTTAATGAACCATTAAGATGCTTGTCCAGTGATAAATTTCAATGCGCCGCATAAATTAAATGCCTCACGTACTGCGTACTCTGGCCACATTGATTGCATCGCCCGAACAAATAATGTTATGTAAAATAAGGAAATTCGCATGCAATGCTTTATTATTGTATTTCACGCTTGATTTTTTTTGTATTCTTATCGTCAAGATTTCAGAACATTTTTTTTTTAATTTGTTTAATTGCACTACAAATAAGCACAATTACTTTGCCCGACCAGCGCATGACTTTTACCAACTTTCAAATGTGACTTAAGTTGGTTGCTGCAGTAACGGTACCACCACCAACACCAGCAGCACGGCTAAGGAGAAGCAAAAGAAATACACGAAGAAAAACCGAACTGAACAAACTGTCAGACAAATTGCTGCAACAAATTTGTATTTTTTTTCTTGCTTTCATCTCCCTTCTGGTTGTGTGCCAGCTTTGGGCGTAGCAAAAGTGTTTTACATGCCAACAGATTCATGGTATTTGCACGCACGGAGCTTAATGTCGCACCCGGCAGCCAGCCGACCCACCCATAGCCCAGTTAACAGCACGCAGCCTCCCAACGCTCACGCACACACACACACACTTATACATATCAGCATTTGTTAGTCGCACGTTGTCTGTTTGTCTGGCTCTGTGGCAAAAGTTTTCTTATATGCGTATATGCATGAAGTACAAGAAAGCGGCGCCAAGAGCACGGCAGCAAGGCAGCAAGGCAGTACGGCAGCACGGTGAAGAAGGCTTGTTTCCATTGCATACTTTTCTGGTTGCGTGTGCGAGAAAAAAAGTTCTTAAGCTGCTTTAATGGGTTTGTGCGTAAGCTTGTGCCAAGTTCAAGCCGTTGAAAGTGCTTTTAAAGTCGCCGAGCTGCTCATTGCACACCCACTCACAAATGCAAACACCCCGCACACACCCACACACACACACACGCACACACACACACAGATAGACACACCACACGCACACACTCAGAGAAGAGTCAAAAAAATAAATAAATAAGTAAAGTTAATAAAAATAAAAGCAAAAGTTTGCAACTCAACTTTAATTACATTCTGCTTCAGGTGTGTTTGCACGTACCTCTCTCTCTCTCTCTCTCTCTCTCTCTGCATATGTGTGTGTGTATGTCAATGCTTATTTAGAGGCGCTGACTTCGACGCTGGCAATAAAGAGCAGCACAAAAAGCAGCACATACCTGAGAGCGAGGCATGAAAAAAATGTGAATTTAGTTGTTGCCAGTGAGTGCAGCCAGCAACCAGCAGCCGAGAGCAGAGCAGAGAGCAGAGAGCAGTCAGCAGCGAGCAGCTACCGCCTTCATAATGACTTCATTCAAATGCCAACAAACTTGAAATACCAAATGAAATAACTTGCGCCTGGGCACGGCCAGGCGAACTGGCAACAGCAACAGCAACAACAACGCGTTGAGTTATGAGTTGGCATATGACTTTCATTTTGAAAACCAACGCACACACTTATGCGCACACACACACAAACACACGCAAACACACACAGACACACACACACACATGACAGAAAAATGTTGTTGCCATTTGCAAGCAACATTCACACATTTGACTGTGAGATGGCTGCTGCTGTTGCGGATGCTGCTTCTGCTGCTGCTGCTGCTGCCAGTGCCTTAACTGTTGCCCAAGCCCGCAAATGTTTGCATTTTTGCACATTTCTCCTGTCTCATTATGCTAAATACATTTGCATTGTTTGCCGTTGTTTTTCTAGCTCTTTTGATGCATATGTGCTGTCGTCCATGACTCTGTGTGTTCTCACTCTCGTTCTGCTCGTTGTGGCTCTGACTCTCGAGTCTGGACTGTGTGTGTGTGTTTGTGTGTGTGTGAGTGCGAGCGTGAGTGACTGTGTGGCGGCTGCCTTGGCTTTATGGTTGTTAGCTTCCGCTTTTGGTTATTACGCATTCATGTCTTGCCAAGTGCGCTTCAAAACTTTGCAGCGCCAGTGCCAGCCCAGCGAAAAAGGCCAAAAACAACAAATACCAGATTTTTAACAACACAGTTGTTGCAGCAGCAGCAGCAGTTGCTACAGCAGCAGCAGCTAGACCGTGTGCAGTTTTGCATATGAAGTGCCGACTCAACAATCGAAAATTTGCGCAACAGACGCGTTAAGTGGGCGCACGCATTCAGCTCGAAACTGTAGCATACTTTTCAGCCAAATGTATGCAGCGCCTTAATGAGGCGCCTGTTGGGCTCAAACTCAATTTACCCAGCCGACGCTCACCTGCCCAAAGGCTGCAGCATCGCTTGGGGCTTTAAGAGGAATCTTAGTGCTCCAAGAACTTTAACTAAGCTCGTTATCGCCTTTGACTTTGCTATAGCTAATTTATGCATTACAGTTATAAATAGACCAGACCAAAAGCACACCCACACCCACACACACACAGAGGTTATTAAGCATCCTTGCTCACAGCACACACACACACAAAGCCCGGAGATAGCTATTATGCGCTATGTCAATGGCTGCAGTTGGGTCGCCAGCGCGGTAACGGTATTAGCCGAGCAATCTACATAACAATAAGCGACGATTAAAAGCTTTACGAGTCCAGCATAGGCCAATTCACATGCCTGCCGCATATTATCTATTAAAAATTTATAGCCAGACAGCAGACAACAGACAACAGACACTCCGCCAAAAAGGCACCACGCCTGCAGCCCCAAACAAAGCCAACAAGTATGCACCAATTTAAAATATTGGACAAAATTCAAACAACAACAGCGTCAAAAAATGGGAAAACAAGGAAAACAAGGCCAACGACAGCCGGCTGAAAAACCGAACGCAAGAAAATTTTCAAATAAAATTCACAAGCATGAAAGCGCCATTATGTGCTGACAGAACGACAGACAGACACTGTTTCGAGAGCCATGGCCACTCTCGCTCTCCCTTTCTCTGGGAGCCACACAAAGGAGGCCACCGAGAAAAAAAAAAGGAAAAAAAATACATACACACACACACTCACACACACACAAAAACAAAACAGCTTCTAATCATTTTTAATGAAATTCCAAATAAACACGTAAAAGCCAATGAATGTCATTTCAAAAAGGTAAAAGCTTGTGGCATGCGTTGTGTGTTGCAGGCGGCGGTTGCTGGTGGTTGATTGGGGGCGGTGCTGCGGTGTGGCGTTGGGGCAGCGGCATCGAACGTGCACGTGCAAAGCGGCAAGGTAAGCCAGCTCTAGCAGGATGTGCGCTGCTAGCCGTATGAATAACAGCAACAAAGGCAATAACAATAACAACAACAGCAACAACAATAACAACAAGCCATTGCCGCTGGCCGGCAGCAGCGTAAATTGAGTGGATGGCAGCGACGGCGGCGCTGGCAAAAAGCAAACGAAACAAGTGCCACAACAACAGCCAACAAAATTTATTAGTCCGCACAATTTGACTACTTTTAGGCGCAACAACCGCAGGCAGGACAGGATAGGACAGGACACGACAGGAGGGCAGGATCGGAACGGAACCGCACAGGATGCTGCCGGTGGGCTACGATGGGCCATGGGCAATGGGCGATGGGCGCTTCAGCTTACGGCTTTAGGTTGCGCTGTGTGACACTTGCCTGGTTGCTGCAAAATATGTTTAGCCAAAAGAATAACCAAAAAAAAAAGCGAAAAAAAACAACAGAATACAAAAAGGGCCAAACAACAACATGAAGCTCAAGAAGAAGAGTCTCAAACAAATAAACAAATTTATTGCACAAGCCGGAGAAATATTCGCGAAGGGCTGGCACACTAGCCAACACGGGCTGCGCGTTAACTTAAAGTTACTTAAAATTTATGAATTTGTTGATAAGGTAAACAAGCTGCGCTGCTGACTCCCCACACCCACGCATACCCACCCCCCGAACACCCACACACCCACACACACCACCACGGACAAGAGTCCGGAACCGGCCGACATGCGCCTCACATTAAAATGCGGAAAATAAAATGTCTAATTTAAGTTACGCTACAGTTGCACAAATTTTCATTAGATGCCACTCAATGTGGCAGCTACGTGCCTCCAGCAATTCGTCAAAATCAACACCGACGTGCAACAGACTCTATCAAATACAGTGAGGCAGCGACAGATTCAGATTGCCACTGGCTGATCTGAATGGACTGAGAGGCTTCGCAAACACTGTCCTATATTCGATATACCCTGAATTGTTGCTGCTGGCGACAGGCTTAAAGCCAAAGTTATCATCTGCCTCAATTTTGCTGTAATTTAAATATGCTGGCGGTTTTCTGCTGTTGTTGTTATTGTTGCTCTTGTTGTTGGGTGAGTGGCAAAAGTTTTTCATAAGTATTTTATTTGCGGGCCACCCACAGTGCACACACACAAACATACACATACACCGACATTTTGAAAAGGTGTTTGACCGGCAATAAGTCAATTTTGTTTGCGTTTTATTCACAGCGCTCTGCCCGCTGCTCGCTGCTCGCTGCTTGCTGCGAGGGCATTCGCCAAACAGATCTCTGGGGAGTTGGCTACCAAAAATTCAATGATTAATGTGCGCTGGCGGAGTTGCTGGAGCTGCTGCCGCTCGCTCCGAATGGGTTGCCCGGTCGCCTGGCCATGGCAATTGGAAACAACACTGGGATCTCCGCTCAACACTCTGGCTGCCAGCGACTCGCAATGACCTCAGCGTATTTCAAAAGTTTATTAATTTATTGGATTTATGAAGTCATTGAGCATTATGCGTGGCCGCTATCGCATATCCCCTCAGCCCTCGCACTCGCGCTGTCCGGACAACCGGAATATAAACATTTACGTAAAGTATTCCATTTCACATCGCCTGCCTTTGCCAACCGGCAGCAAAGGTAATTTGATTTAACAGGCCTAACAAAACTTCATAGACGTTTTTATGTATTTGCATGGTGTCCATCATTCATAACGAAGCAAACATGCAATTTAACCGCTTCCATTTCAAATACCCATTTCAATGTATGTGTGGTTATGTGCAGTGTAATTTGTTTTAATGAAAAACGTTGTAGCCAAATATGATTCAGTTAGCTGCACTGAAATGCAAACATATGCAGTCCATAATTGTTCCTCCTTGCAATATAATTAGAATGTAGAAACCTGGCACTAACCATTTATGTGCACTCGCTTTAATTGAGCTCTACAATGTCATTCCATTTTAATAACCGGAACCGATTTTAATTATATAAAGGTTTCATAAAACTCTGTGTAACAGGCAGAAGGAGGAGTGGCAGATCCCATCAAGTACATATATTCTTGAATCAACCAGTGTATATCCTAGTCGAGCATTCTTACTAGCCTACATTAACTTTATTTAACTGCATAAAGTTGGAAAAATCATTTAAGTAACCGAATATGCAAATATAAACAAGTAAGAAAGCTCTAGTCGAGACTGCTCGACTAAGAAATCCCCTGAACCCTTCGGAGAACTGATATTTCAATAATTCTTCGCGTCTTTCTAACTGACACACACACACACACACACACACACACACACACACACACACACACACACACACATAGGAACGCACGCATACAGTACTTGAGTACAAGTAAAAGCAAGGAGAGAACAAATGCAGAAGATCATCAAAGTTGTCTATGTGTATGCAGCAGTTCTCATTTGGTATTTGTATTTAGGTAAAGCGAAGATAGAATGCTCACAGCAGCAGAGAGCGTTCCCATTGCTCACTTGAACTTGTCAACTGCAACGAGCTCTACCTGCCGTAGGTCTCAACATTTGGGAGAGACAATGCTTGAGTAAAAGTGGCCCTATATAAAGGGCAGCAGCTGCAGCATTTCTTCAGTCAGTCTTCAGTCTTCGTCCAGACCTGGTGGGGGTCAGCGCAATACAGTGAAGTCGAGTGGATGAATTAGAAGCATAAAAGACGTAGAGGACTACGTAGAGGAATTACGTAGAGGAAATACGTAAAGTAAATACGTAGAGGAAATACGTAAAGTAAATACGTAGAGGAATTACGTAAAGGAAATACGTAGAGGGAATACTTAGAAGAAATAGACAGAGGAATAGTACTGAATCGACTCAGCTCGTCACCCTGATCAAGAATATATATACTTTGTGGGGTCTGCCACGCCTCCTTCTGCCTGTTACATACATTTCAACAAAACCATTATACCCTGATTTCCCATTTTCAATCCACTTAAAATTGGTAAATTTCTTTATTTTATATTTAGAATATTTCAAATAATTTAAACATTTTGCGTTGAAGTAATTGATTCGTTAATTAATCGCAATCGCAACGCAAATAAACCAAAAAAAAAAAAAATAAAAAAGAAAAAAAAACAGACTAAAAGTAATTAAATAAACGAATTACTAGACCAACAACCAAAATGAAATGTTTCCATTACAAATATGTGTAATTGCCGCAGCTGTGGCTGTGTGCGTGCGTGTTTAACTAATCAATGGAAAAGTCTAAATAAATATGCCGTGCACTCTCAACGTTCGCGCTGATAGGCATATTAAACATGTCGCCAGCTTAAATGGACTTAAATTTACTAGTGGCATAAACAAAAACCCAAAAAAGCGATTCAGCAATTAAAAATTACGTAGTATTTTAATAGCAAAACTTTTGCGTTAAATGGCTATTTGGCTTGTTTTTGTTCTTGTTGTTGTTATTTTGAATTTTTTGCCGCATTTCATTAAGCAAAACTTTGCCCAGCAGCAGCAGCAATTCCAGTCAGAGCCGAGCCGAGTCGAGTTGAGCCGAGTCGAGTTGAGTCGAGTCGAGAATTTAATAGCTACACCAAAAAGCTGTAATACGCTCCATGCTAGTTTGTTACATACAACCTGTGGCCCGCAGGACACCGGACGCTGGACGCTGGACGCTGGACAACTGAGAGGACAACGCCAGTGCCTTGCATAAAACACACTTACACATACACATACACGGACACCTACACCGACGCACACGGAGAGAAAATTTCATCAAAAGTGCCAACCTTGAGCACTTGGTTATTAAAATGCATTCAACCAAAATCTAAAAACTACCAAACTTACAAAAAATAAAAATAAAAATGCAAAAAAATAAGCATAAAAGTGACGACGACGATGCTAGAAACTAAACAACTTTTACAGGCACTTTGGAGGGGGCAGCGAAAGGGGGCGAGGCTGTTGCGTTTAGGTGGCCGGGCAAGAGGCGGCCTTAGCAATTTGGCCATTGTTGGCAGGCGCCGGAGGCGGGCGTCGTCCACATTTTTGTCGTTACACTTTCTAGGTGGACTTTTTTCTACTGCTATTTCTAGCACGCTGCGGCGCTGGCTGCCTTGCGAAAAATAATTAATTTGCATAATCCTTTGTAGCACTTTGCTTCATTCATGCCCGGCACGTTGGTTGCAGCGCCGGTAAAGGCAATGGCAACGGCAGCGGCAGCGACACTGACTACATCGTCGTTGCCTTGGCCAAGCTCTGCAAAATTCTGCAATGCAAATTACCTTAAGTGCGGCCCGCACAACACATCACCCACAAGAAAGTAGAAGAGGAAGCAGAAAAAAAAACACAGTCTAGAAAAAAAGAAGAAGCAGCAAACGCAACTAACCTGAGCATCTCGCAAGGCTGCATTGTACATGGCACTAAACAACCTCAAATCCTCGTAGATCTTAAGTTACGTGCATGTGTATGTATATGTGTGTGTGTCTGTGTGTGTGTGTGTGTGTTCGTGTGTGGCTTTGGTTGTGGCAAAGCGAAGGTCGGTCTAGGAGCCAATGCAGCTGTCTGCTTTCACGTCGCGAGACAAGTTAAGAAATGTGTAAAAAACACCTGCTGCCAGTTATTTAAGCAGCAGCAGCAACACTAACGGCAGCAGCAGCAGCAGCAGCAGACCAGCGCTGGTAGCTTGTTATGACGCGGGTGGCACAATGCCTGGCCGCCAGCTTGGCTGGCTGCACTTCATCATGCCAGTCGCCAGCAAAAGCAAAAACAAAAAACAGGAACAAGATGCCGGCTAAGCGACCGAAACCTGGCCAAGACGGCGACCAGCAAGCAGGCAAGCAAGCAAGCAGCATGAACCTGCTGCCCTTAAGGGCCAATAGCAACACCCAGTCAGTTGGCTTCAACATTCGGTTAACACGAAATTCTTCTTCTTTGCCGTATCTGATTTGTATCCGCGTTGTTCTACAGCGTTGTTGTTCTCCGCACACTTTTTGCATGCTGCAGCTGCAGGCGCATCAATCTGGATCAGTTTAGGAGCGGGAGTGAAGAGAGAGAGAGAGAGAAAGCACGCGAGATCAGCAGCAGGAGGATGAGCGAATGTCTTGGCAAATTAGTGCAGCGTCAAGCGGCAGGCGAAATTTGTCTGCTGTCAGTTTGAAGCCAGCGCTGGCCGCTGATTTATGTGGCACGTTGGAGCCGTTTGGCGGAAACAGCAACAAGAGCAACAACAGCAACAACAACGGCAACAGCATCAGCTCAGTCGCCAATTGTGTTTCTGTGTGTCCAGTCTACACGCCACGTTACATAACTCACAATGCGGCCGACCAGCGCACGATGCCGACTCAAGGGTATTGCCAGCTGCCCCTCACCCGTTGCCCCTTGCCCATTACAAGTTGCCCGTTGCCAGTTTCTCAGCGGTCGACTTACTCAATTTGCCATATATAACCGCAGCCCGCAATGCAGCGGCCGCAGCGTCGTCGACTTATTTTTGTTCTCGTCTGCCCCCCATTTTTATTGCAGTTTGGTTCTTAACTATTTTTCAAAAAACGACGACTACCCCCTAGCCCCCCAGAACACCAACCTGGCCCTAAGTAATGAAGCAAGCGCTTGCAGTTTTGTGGGTGCTGCTTCATTAAGTATGCCATAGCGCTGTACCTGCTACGTAAGTATTTACACTTACACACACACACGTGCACATGATGATAGCTCTTTCTCTCCCGCTCACTGTCACCTATTGCTCTCTCGCTCTGCCTCAGTCTGGCGCTTGGCGGAGGTTCATAGACCTGGGCTGCACTATAAAATTTATGCTGGAATACTCGTTTGTCCTTGGTGCGGCGTCTGCCCGGGCCGAAAAACCCTGAGCGACCGGTAAAGTAAAGTAAAGTAAGTATTTTTGGGTATTTGCATAAATTTTCTTAAGTGCATCAGGCAGTAAATTGCAATCGATGTTGTTGCTGCTGGCTCCAGCAGAGCGTTTTGTTGTTCTCGTTGACGTTGCTTTCTTTTTGCTCTGTCTCTCTCTTTCTCTCTGTCGCTCGCCCTGTCGACACTCTGCTGCACGCTTTCTATTCTTTTTAGTTTCTTTTTTTTTTTGCCCTTTGCCTCTTTGTATTGCCTGCTAGCATGCTGCAAATTATATAGCACACTTTCCACACCTGGACAGGCCGTCTTTGACGTCTGCGTCGCCGTCGCCGTCTGCGTCGCCGTTGCAGGCCACGAATACAAGCTACAACTCAACACCCGTACGTTGGGCAGGTTGGCTCGCTTCCGGCTCGCACACTTGGCCACCTTTCAACATGAGCCTTGGTGTCTGGCAAATTGTTTTCAAGGAACATGCAAAGCGCAAGTATTTAATTAATTTTTGCATATTTTATCTGTTTGAATTTGTTGAAGCATGTTAAAGTGCTTTTCTCTTTTACCCTATTCCAGAACGCCTTCACCTTCGGTCTCCGTCTCGCTCTCGCTCTCGCTCTCGCTCTCTTTGCCAATATCTTGACTTCACCCTTGTGCTGAAATGCTTAAGCCATTGATTGCATCTAAAGTGGCGGTATTTATACGTTTGAGCTCATTTAAATAAATTCTAAATAAAGCACGACCAAACGAGTCGCACTGGCCACTGCCCATTGGCCATCGTCGATTGGCCACAATGCAAACGCCACGCTCCTGGCACACTCGTCCAATTAAGTTAGTGCACGACAGCATGTAAATGCCACTCTGACCTATCACACATGCAGCTCTGCTCTATCAATATTTTTATAAATATAGCTTTACATGAACTGAAACTGAGTTAGTTTTAGCTGCTATTCCTGTGCTCGCCCTCAACTTTGGCCAACTAAAAGAAAAGCATTGTCATGGCATAACTAATTTCCACTCACAGTAATTAAGCCAAAAATGTCTCAAATTTTACAATGTCAATTCTCATAAAATATCCTTGTGGCTACTTTTGTGTTTTTTTTTTTTTCTTCTCTGTAAATATAAGCTTATAAAATTGTTGAAAAAGTTTAGATTGTGCATGCCAAACCGTAAGTAGTTTTGCGTGTTGTTTCGTTGTCCGCAAACTTTGTTGACCAACTGTTTGCTCACTTGCACATCTAACTACGTTTGTATAGTAGGTAGGCGAGATTACAGACATGTTCACATGGACATATATATATATATATATATGTATATATTATATGCTAGTGTATATGTATGTGTGCGTTTGTATTTCACAGCTAGTCAGTTCATAAATTGCTAGCCATGTTGTTGTAGCTGTAGCTTATATTGCTTTGCCTTTTGTTCGAAAATCAATTATGCTGTCATTGTCATGCTTTTGACCTGCCCCCCATCTCCGGCTCTGCCTCTGGCTCTGGCTCTTGCTCTGACTAAGCCCCTACTTCGAGCCGACCACAACTGTTATCACACCTAGCGGTCTTTCAAAACACGTTGCTCAAACAATTGACTGTTTGCACCCCTGATGGACTGTGGTGGGTCCGGGTCTGGGTCTGTGCCTGGGTCCGGCCGGGCCCTTTGACGGGGGGGTGGCGACGTTGGTAGCGTGCGCCACGCTCTCTACACTCACTCTACAGTCGACGTGGCCATAATGGACCCTCATCAGTCTCATTATTTATGCGACGTGCGGTTTCTTTGGATTTTGTTAGATTAAAAAGTGCCTGAGGGTTTTGCCGAGCAGCTTGAGCGTCACCGCACGGTCACCGTGGTCAATGTAGCTATGCGAGCCCAAAGGTAAAGCAGGTCAGACCGGTCAGGTATTGTCGTCGATGCTCCTGACTCTGACTCTGACTCCGGCCCTGGCCCTGGCCGTGGCCCAAGCCCTGCTGGTTTATGGCCCTTGCAGGCGACTATTTGTGAAATATATAAAATAAAATACAAGCGCAAATGCGAAAAAAGCTAACCAGTTCGGTTCAGTTCGGACCCCAACCCCGACCCAAGTCCAAGACCCAGCCCTGGCTAAGAGATTGGCATTAGCAATGATTTTTTTTTACGACTCGGCCGGCTGTAGTCAGCCAGTGACGGGCCTTTCGCACTGTTTAAAGATTAATGTGACAGCCATTGAATATTTATTAGTTGTTACTTTGCATATAATTTGTGGGCCTTGCTAACTGCCATTGATTGGGCCAAGCTGCATATTTAAATGTGCCAGCCGAACAGCCGGACAGCCGAACAGCCAGGCTGTTGACTCTGCGGTTTTAATTTGTCAAAGTGCGCTAATACGAAATTAATTTGCCCCAGTCAGGCCACTCCGCACGCCCTGCCCTGCCCTGCCCTGCCCTGCCCTACGCTGCCAAGGCGCTTGTCCACTTTGTGGCCAAGACAAATGGCTGCTGCTGGTGCTGCTGGTGAAATATTAAAAAAAGGAAAGAAACTGAAACGAAACAAAAAGGAAAGCAAAAAGAATAAATTTGTTGCTCGTGTTGTGCTTGCCCCTTGCCTGTGCCATGTGGAAGTCCGTGTCCATGCCTCCGAGTACAAGTGTAGAAGCAATTACGTTAAATAAAACAATAACAAAAGCAAAGTGTAAAGCAGACAAATAAACAAAAGGCTAGCAAAATACACACGCATCTCGGGCAAGACAAATTGTTGCAGCAGCTGCATGTTGTGCCAATAAACAAAGCAAAATATGTACATATAACAAGGCAATAGCCATGGCTAGGGTGATGGCAATGGCACCAGCTATAGCTATGGCTATGGCAATGGAGTGAAGCTTAAGCCCAAGATGCAACAATATCAAATAGCAAATTAAATCAAATAAAAGGAAAACAAAACACAGCAAACAGTTTGCAATAACAAAGTAAGCCAAGTAATGAGAATATAGCATTAGTTTTGACCAATGCCAGTGCTTGAGCGAAAGAGCCGGGCTAAAAGCATTAGCCGCAGTGACATCACAACAACCAACTAGCTAGCACACACGTTGCCGGCGACAGAGGCAAGCACTTGACTGCAGCGTCCAATGCTGTTGCTGGCGACACGCTTCTACAACGGCGACAACATGTTGCCACAGACAGCGGCGGCGGTGGGAGTTGGAGCTGTTGCCGCTTGGGTATTGTTAGCCCAAAAGTAAAATGTTTTTACACTTAAAGACAAAACCAGAGATTCAGCCAGAAAACACAACTCGGAGCCGTAGCATGTTGAGGTTTTCTCATTGGTGTGGGCGAAGGGGGCGAAATCTTTTGGCCCACTCACGCAGCCGAATGCTCCAAATGCCAAATACTGTCCCAGTCCCGGTCCCTCTCCTTGTCTGGGGCACTGAAACGTTTGCGGCTGCGGTTTGCACTTTTTGGTCTTTGAAGTTGTGCAACTGTATCTGGCTGACTATGTGCCTCCCGTCTCTCTGAATTTCTGTGGGCAACTGAATAGCAACAGCAGCAGCAGCAGCAACAGCAACAGCAGCAACATCAACAGCAGCAACATGCATAGGTCTTTGCAAGCTGTTGTCGCTTTCGTCCTCGTGTTGCATTGACAGAAGATTAGTGTGAAGCAACAATGTGAAAACAGCGCTACAGGGGTGCATACACACACACACACACACACACACACACACACACAATTACACAGCTGCACAGCAGCAATAGCGGAACTGGATGATGGGGTGCCGCAGCAGACATTTTTATTGCGGCGCGCTCGCTTTTTAAGTTGTTCCGAATTGCATTTGAAAATGTCGCTGTGGGTGCTGCAGCTGCGACACAGCTTTAGCGTCAAGAATTACGCAATTTAATGAAATTTAATAAACATCAACGGCAACGGCAACGGCAGCGGCAGCGGCAACTGCAAAATCGTCTTTGTGCGCGTCCGACAACTCCTTGTGCTGCCAACTTGAGCTTTATTAAATTTCACGCATGCTACGCGCCCCGCCAAAAACCTGCGAAATGAGTGCGCACATGCTGGCAGTGCCAGAACCGACCGACAGACGGACTGACTGACTCTCTGACTCTTCGACTGACTGACTGACTGACTGACTGACTGTGGCTGTTGCTCTTGCATTTGCTTTTGCTGGCAATGTCGACGCGAATAGGGTGCAAAATGTTTTCACATCTGCATATAAATTCCTCTTATTTTTGCCAGCACCCAGCCAGGCAGCAGCTTACACACTTTTTTTGGTCGCTGTTGCCAATATTTGCATTTGCATTCTATTTCGCGATTTTTTTTTTTTTTCTTTCTTTTCTATTGTCATTGTCGCTGCTACTACTGCGCCAGCTCCTGCTGCTGCGCCAGCTCCTGCTCGTGCTGCTGCTGCTGCTCTGCCTTTGTTGTGCTTCCCTCTGCTGTTGTTGTTGCTGTTGTTGTTGTTCACTTACACTGTTTACATAAACATTTTTTCGACACGACACATTTCGTTGCACAAATTTACATTTAAATTAAATTTTAAGTGCATTCTGAACTAAACTAAGCTCCCACCTGCATTATATGTGTGCCCTGTCCTTGTGTATGTGTGCGAGGCAATCAGAACTCAATGCGTGCACTTTAGGTTTATGGCCATGCAGGCAGTCAGCCAGTCAGGCAGTCAGCTGGAGCAGGCCAAACTGACAATGACAGGTTAAGCGCCGACAACAAGGTGTGCGGCCGCATGTCGGCGACAATTCCGTTCCGCTCCGCTCCGCTCCACTCCTGTCCGCTCCGCGTCATGCCACATAGCAACAACACCTGCACATGTCCATATTGATTGTTATCAATTTTGGTTATTACATAGCTAAAGCACATGCAATTTACAGTGCGATTTTTCACCGGTAACGTTTTAATAGATATTGCAGGCACTTACATTTATGCCAACTATACATACATATATAAATATGCACCTATGTGTGTGTGTCAGTGTATATGTCAACAGCATTTATTTATTCATTTTGTTTTCCCCATTTTTATTTTGCATTTCATTTTATGCATGTAACTAACTACATATATAACAAAATATAATCCTCACTGTTTGAATAAAAATTACTAAATCCATTATTTATAAATTTGATATAAAACAATAATCGTATAATTACAAATAATAATAAAAGTATGCTTGCATATAAAATATCACGAATCAAACAGAGTTTTAAATCATTGATTTCAGACCCTGAAAAAATATTGCTCTTGCTGAATAAGCTCATATTGTTGGTACAATATTTTTGTTCAATACTATACTATAAAGTTTATATTGAAAAATAAACATCAGTAAATCGTTAAGCTTTTTGTTACAACTCCATTAAAAGTAGACTCCAGATACTGCAGCACTAGAACTAGGAGATAGCTCAGGCGACCTAATGGACCGAGTCTTAACTAAGCCCAGCAGACAATTAGAGTATACCACCAACTATAACTCTTTGTTTCAGTGGGTATAGCAGTCGTCGACTTCCACAGAAGCAACAAATATATGTACATATGTATATAATAATTATTTTTAATAAATTTATTTTTATATTAAGTTATCGCCAAGCTATTTGATAATTTTATTAAATATTTTTTTAATGAAAATATTATCGAGAATTACCAAAATAAATTTTTTATAATCTAATAAATTTTATAAATAATCTAAATATAAACTAGCGTATGGAGCAAATATGATTCTTATTTCCATCAAGAGTATTTGGTCTTCGGCGTGTTATATTCTCTGCATTTGGCATTTTTATTTGAATTTATGCATTTGATTTTTATTCTAACTGACTACGTCGATGCTGCGCCGTACACCGTAGCGAACTAATAAATGATATTTGCAAAAACCTTGCAGTTTGCCAAATTTTCGGTAGCAATTTAAGCACAGTAACACCCAAAAGTAACACAACACAAACAAATTGCCAATTGGCAATTCAACAGCAAATATATACATACGAATGTATATACAATCAATTGCAGCTGCAGGTGCAACTAGATGGTTTTCAGCACAGCTCTCTGAATGGCTTATAATTACACTATAAACAAATAGATGTCATATTTCCAAAACGAGCAAATAGAATTTGTGAAAGTGCTGCAGTTAAAGATGATTTCAATTTTCTTTTTTTTTTTTTTGTAATTTACTCAAGTCCGGTACATATATAAGGCCTGGTAGAGGAGCTTAAAAACAAACAGTGAGCTGAAATTCATATATGATGTAAAATGAAAAATAAGAGAGCTGACGAACGAGTGAGAGAGAGAGTTCAAGTTATTTATATATATACATATCTGTATGTATGTATGTATATTCTGCATATGGATGTGGTATACGAATATTAAGGACCAAATTTAATGGGCACTTGCGGCAGGGCATATGTTTACACATACTTAAGTATGCACCAGAGATGCACACTTACATTTCTGTTCACTTACACACGCACACACTTGTGTGGTTATGCATGTGGGTTTCCTTCTGTGTGTGTGTGTGCGTAATACATACATATACACGCTTTTAAGAACGCATTGCAGAATTGCATGAGGCCACAAAGCGAGTGAGGGCAAAGAGAGCCCAAATTGGAGACGATGCGGTGGCAAAAGGTACTCAAAAGTGAAATGCAGCCGAGCGTAAACTGTAAACTTGCTCAATGCATTCCTCAGGTTAGATTTAAGATGGCAAAGTTTTACGCAGTAATAGAACTTAAGATTTGCAGATATGATTCGAGATGTGCATCAACTATGTGAGTATAAAATCTGCTCAGTAAACGATATCATGCTCAACCAAGCAACATTATGCTTTAATTTAATAATCGTCTCTTAAGTTAGATGAGTATCAAAGTGTAATGATGCAAGTTATTCGCAAAAACATTGCCAAGTAGAGTTATGATCTAATATCATGACATTAATGAGAAATCCAAGAGTTGCCCAAAAAGGATTAGATACCCTACCTCTCCGCCAAACTATCTGACTATGCTTGCAATAGCCACTTGAACTTAATACTAATATGTAGACTTTTTCAAATCTTGAAACAATAGCTCAGGCGCTAATCAGATTATCGGGTTATCTCTGTTTGATTATTCCCGCTCTCAGTCACGCATTTCGATTCCGAGTGGAACACTTGCTACAACTTAACTTTTAATTTCTGTAATTCCGTCATCGTCTCTTCGATATATATAATGTTTTTAAATCTCGCGCCAACTATACTTCATTTCATTTAACTTGAAAATGCAGGATGCACTTAAGCTTGATTGTAAGTCTCCTGACAAGAGTTGAAATAGCACCTCGAACTATGCACAGTCAGGCGCAAGTCGACGCTTTCGAGAGCAACACAATGCTGAATGCATGACAAACGCTGGCAGTCGCCATAAAGCAACCTGAGATTTTTCCTCATTTCTTTGCTTCTTTTTTCTTAGTTATTTCTGGAAGCACTTATAAAATACCACTGCGTTTTTAATTTACTACAAAAATGGCAAAGAAGCTCTGGATGTTTTTGCTGATGGCAGTGCAAGGGGCTGCCTTGGCAGTGGTAGTGTGTGTGTGTGTGTGTGTGTCTGTGTTTTCCTTTTTCTTCTCGAGCTTGTTTGTATTTTCTCGTTTTCTTAAAATGAAGAAAAACACGAAAGCTTCAAGCGCTGGAAACACATGAAAATATAAATAAATAAACCTAGGTCGAATGCACCCATTCATATGGGCTGCTGTTGCTGCTGCTGCTGCGGCAACTGCTTTCGGCATCTCTGGCGCTGCACTCTGGTCCGCACTCAACTCACTCACTCGCTCAGTCAGTCAAGTCAGTTTGTCAAACCGTGTGGAGCGCCAGCGCACAAATTTGCATGACGTCAGAAGTCGAATGTGTTGTTGGACTGTGTGGAACGCTCTGTGGGCGACAGGCTGCGGACCATGGACTACGTCTGACTGCGATCTGTGTATGTGTGTGTGTGTGGGTTGCGGACTGCGGCTGGCAATATATTCCAGCCTTTTCTTCCATTTTTTGCTAGGGAGCGGCAGAGTCAACGGTCTTGTTGGTTTGTGCTGCCAGCGTGTATATTTAATTAAAACAGGATTAATCTAGCAGAAACAATACTTCACTTAATGCAGCTCCAGCAACAGCAGCAGCAGCAGCACATGGCTGTTGCTGATGCTGTAGCTGAAACTGAATCTGGTGCTGAAACTGAAGCTGAAGCTGTAGCTGATGCTGGCACTGGCACTGCGGCCACTCCTCCTGTTTCTGCCTGTGGCTGCGGGCTGGCTAACAGACTCGTTAGCTTGCCTGGCAGCCAGCTGTGGAGTGGCGGCGGCAGTGCCTGGATGCTGGCTGCCTGGCTGCCTGGCTGGCCCAGACTGTAATACAAACAATAGCGTTAACTGCTTTTACACACACGCGCGCACACACAGGCACACACACACACGCACACAGAGACACTCCTGTTGCTGTTCGCGTAAAGAAAGTTCTGCCCCAAATAGTATGCTACGTTTTTTGATACGTTATGCATATCCTTCGAGTTGGACAGCTTAGCGAACGCCTTCAATCAATGAAGGTGGCCAATCAAGGAAATTGCGTGCTCACATGTCAAACAGAGGGAACAGGAAGAGGAGCAGCAGCAACAGCAGCAGCACCACCACCACCACCACTACTAGCACCACCAAAGAAAAACAGAATAAAACGTTTTTGGGCCATTTACTATCGACTTTAATTAATATTTACCTTTGGTGCCTGTGGTGCCTGTGGTGCCTGCTGCTTTGCCAACTATTAGCCAAGGCAAACAGTTTTAACAGCTTTGGCTGAGTTGGCTTTTAGAGACCCGGGCCCATCAAAAACTTGACTATCACAAGTGGCAGTCAAACGGAGGGCAAATAAACAAAATATACGCCAGAGCAGCAGCAAATTTCGTTTCTCTTCTATTAAATATTTAAAAAAAAAAAAATAAAAAAAAAGAAGCAAGAAAAACCAAAACAAAAACAAAAACAAAAATAAGAAAACAAGAAAACAGCAAAAGCCAAGAAGCAGAACAAGCGGCAAACCTAGCAAAAATCTACACCAGGAAGTGCTATACACAGGCAATGCCAACAATAGCAACAACAACAGCAGCAACAGCAACTGTAACATGAGTCGAAATTGTAGTTGTACAAACACGTCAGCTTTTAAATTACTTGGCCTAAAGGTAAATTGAGCGGAAGTTAAAATGTTGGAAAAAGGCAGCACGAAAAAAAATAATCCAAGCCAAAACACAAGCTGGAGCTACTGTGTTGCCACAGCTGAGGCTCGTGCCGTAACGGAATGCAATGGTGCTGCTTCGGCTACTCCTGCTGCTGTGGTGGTGTCCATAACAACAACAACAACAACAACAACAACAGGAACAACAGGCAGGCGGGCACACGGCAAATTTGCCGGGAGTAAACGCAAGAATAATAACAACCGAAAGCAAGTTTTTCGGCTCAAGTTGTTGTTGCCTCTGCTGCCGCTACCACGGCTCCTGCTATGAAATTCAATGGCACACAAAACGTAATTTCAACTAAACGAACCGACAAACAAAAAAACAAAAAAAAAAAAAAACGAAAGCCAAAAAATATGAAAACAAACAAAAACACAAACAAAGCAAAACAACTGCAATTGCAACGAAATATTATTTTTAGCTTGCTGCATCCTTCCTGCTGCCTTGCGGCGCTCTCAAACAGCGGCAGCGGCAGCGGCAACGGCAGCGGCAGCGGCAACGGCAACGGCAGAGAGACCAGCTCAAGCTCCACTAAGATTCACATGCGCACGGGATAAGTTGGCAGAATTTCGCAATAATAAAATATTTGCAATGTACTCGAAGCAACGGGCAGCGCTGCATTGGCAATGGCAACGACGGCAACTACTGCCAGCGGATGGGGCAACTGCATTTTCATAAAGTGCAGCTCATAAAGGAGGCGGTAGGTGGTGGCGACGACGACGGCCGGCGGCCAGTACAACGGTGTGCATGCTGTGGGCCAGAAATAAAAACTCAAAATAAATATGAGCCACAGCCAGCAGTGGCAGCAGCAGCAGCAGCAGCAGCAACAGCAACAGCAACAGCCGAATCAAACAAACAACAATAGCAGAAGCAGAAAGAAAGTACACAAAAAAATAAAAAATAAAAGAAAAATAATAATAAAAAAAATGGTAATAATAAAAACCCGCGAAAATATTTGCAGCGGGCGTTGAGAAATGTTGAGCAATAAAAATTGCATTTTTATGCTGATGTTTGAATTTTGCATGCAAATGAAAAACGAACAGCGACGCGACGCGTCGGCAACAAAATGGCTTGGAAACAAAAGGGCAGCGTTTCCCAGCCATTGTGGGGATCACGCTAGCCTCCTGCTCGCCCTCTCGCTCGATATCTATCTAATGCTCGCTCGCTCTAGCTCACTCTCTCTCTCTCTCTCTCTCGGTCTGCCTTCCCTTTCTGTTTTGCAGTCACAGGAAGTGCCAGCGCTGTTGTTGCTATTGCTTATGTCAGTGGCAGCGGCTGCTTGCAGCTTAGCTGCGACTTTGCGCCCACGCTGCACGTGTTTATGACTTTGAATTGCAACTTCATCCGTCGCGTTGGCCGCCTGTGCCGCTGCCGCTGCCGCTGCCGCTGCCGCTGCCGCTGCCGCTGCTGTTGCCGTTTGCTGTCGAGTGCAATGATGGCGGCGCATAGCGCGCATTGTGACGCGAAATGGCGTCGAGTTGAATAATCCAACATGGCGTTTTGCCACCGTAACGGCCGCCACACTTTATTTGCGAGTGTGTTGGTGTATATATATGTGTATTTGTGTGTGGGTGCATTGTGTTGTCTGCTTCCGGCAGCCGGATAAAAAACTTGGCGTTAAAGTGTTAATATTTTGAGTTTTGAGAGCATTGTCGTCCTTATGCACCGACAGTACATGCAAATACAATTCTCTGGCAACTGGCAACAGCATGAGTAGGCCCAGCGGACAAAAGGGCCAAAAAGGGCCACTCCACACACACATACACATACATACTCCGACAACACTATATACCCTCGACGCTGACACTTGTTCAATTCAAATAGCATGCCATTGCGACGACATTGATGTGCCGGCACGGAATCCAACCAACTGCAACTTGAACTGCAGCAGCAACAGCAACAGCAACTGCAACTGCAACGGCAACAGCGGCAGCTGCGACTCAAACTGGCAGCATGGCGTGCGTGCCGCATTGCTTTGCACCATGTCAGCCCGGGCACATTTATGTTATCTTTAATTTTCGTTACAAAATTGGCCGTAAGAGTGCACTTCCAATTGCCAATCTACAAGTAGATTTATATTTATTTATTTTTACTTTTTTTTTGCAATATCGCGCACAGGCCCAATGTGAGCTGTCATTATGTGAGTTCGACAAACCCAGTGACTGCCAGCACTTGTTAGCTCTCTGATAACATATGGCAAATTGCATGATTATATAGATTAAATATTTGTTTGCCAAATGTACTTTATATTGAATTCGATTATCAAACAGGATGATGTTTAGATCGAGTTACATGGAAAATAATATAAAATGCTATAAATATATTGCTATGTACATATAATATTACTGTATGCTTTTAGAGGTACATTATAATAAACATATAGATAGACAGTTAAGCTCTGCATTCAATTATTTTTGTATGTCAATACTTTTTGATGCTTTTGGCATGCATTGCTATAAGGTATATCCTATCAGATAGCCTGAAATTCCAGACATCTCCTAGTCAGGCACTTCAACCAAGTGTTCTTATGTGTTTCCAATAAAACAACGAAACATGGTATTTATTATGGTATAGTAATTAATCAAATTAAGATTAAATTAATATATCAACTACCCAAATTTTCCTTTTACTCTTTTTACTAATTGCCGCTGACTGCTAACTAGACTAACTAGAACTATGATTACATTTAAATCCAAATCAGTTGTATACCTTCTTGATATCTATTCAGGTATGTTATGATTTTATCCAACTCAAATTCAATATGTGGTTCCATAGTTCATAGTACTTATAACCTTGGCAGCATTGAAACGTGCAAAATTGTTTAACTTTCTCCCAAACAAGTTGAGTTTTCGACAGTGAAAAATCGCATACAGCCAGAGCTACGGCACGTGGAACATATGTCAAAGTTCAGTTGGTAAGTGTTGCGTGTCATATTTGTAGTCAATTTATAAACTTAATACTGTACTCCACACTTGAGATGCCATTGTTGAAATTGAGCCGTTGAAATTGTAGAAGCATGTGTCCTCGTAGCTATTTATCTATTGGTATAATAATTCTCGGAACCTTAATCTTTATTGCTCTGCTGTTAGAATAATGCGCAGCTAATTATTTTCTGTGCTCCCAATTCCAAGAACTTTAGTCAATTCTGATTTGCTATTATAATAGTGAGTCCTGTTCGTTTAGCAATAAATCTGCTGAGTTAGCTGATTTTTTCTGTTTTAATGAGAAATCGAGGTTTGTCTTTCAATTCAATATGACTTCATTGAATCAATTAGTTCTTGAGTACTACTAGGGATGCATATTTCCGGATCAGTGGAAAGACTTACTCAGTTGAGTTCGTGTTAAATTTGAGTTTCAGCATTCGATAGCCAATGAAATAATTATGATGATTTTAATTGCAATTTTAAATGCAATAAATAATACTAAAAATGCTCTTCATGCATTTATTAAATTCAATTAAATTAAAATGGCTGAAATATTTGTTAATTATTTATGAGTTATTTAGCAAAGAGCACAGCGCACGAGAGTGGTAAGCATCCAGTGAGTAAATGCAAATTCTTTGAATAGTTTTCCGTATGCAGGCTGTCAGCTGAGAGCAGTAACTCAATTGCAGTTGCTTCCAATTGAATGCCATGTCGCATCATCTCTAATTGTCGGCTTTAATTAAAAATTAATTATCAGCATGTTGCATCTTGTTGTTGATTTTGCCATGGCAAACAGTCTGACAAACGAGCGTGCCGACACAGACACAGACACATACACAGACACTGGCACAGGCAGAGATACAGACACAGAGACAGCTTGGTCATGTCACATTAACCATACGCACTGTGCGCAGTGCACATAACTGCCGGGCATGCCGCATTAACAGTCTGGCCAGACAGCCGGCCGCAGCGATGGCCTTGCAAACTTAAATTGTCAGGCAAACATTTAAAACCAGTTCTCATCAATTTGAAACGGGCATATGCTTAACTTTACTTGCCCAGATTTTTGCAACTTGGCCGGCAAAAGTTTTTCCAGGTAGCTGCTGGGATAGTTAACTGTTTACCTGTTTGCCAGTTTACCGGCTGACTGGCTGGCTGGCTGGCTGGCTGTCTGGCTGGCCAAGTGGAGTGCTTTGCACATTGACAGCGTTAATTAACTTTTAATTTAATTTCGCGTAAATGAGTTTTTACTGTCAGCGAACTCTGTTGCATTCGAAGCTGGAGCCAAAACCGGCCGGATGGACGCTGCATGCTTTCAAGCGTGGTTTTCAAATGTGGCTGCGGCGGGCAGCGCAACTGCGACGGCGACTGCGACTGCGAATTGCAGCTGCAATTGTGACTGCGAGTACAACTGTGACGGTAACTGTGACTTTGTACACGCTGGACGCCAGTGTCAATTTATGCCACCAAAGTGAAAATCCAAATTGAAAGATTTATGTATGTGTTGTGGTAGATGTATGCATACACACACACACACACACACACACACACACGTGTACAAACACAAACCCACACACGCACACACGTATGTATTATTTATTATATTTTCGTTGGTAAATGTGATTTATATAAAAATCTCAGCAACAGCAGCCAGTGCGTTTGGCTGTGTGTGTGTGTGTGCGTATGCGTGTGAAATATTTTGCATCGCTTGAGATTTTAAAATTCAATTTTTAACACCGAATTCCAAAAGCAGCGGCAGCCAGCGCGCCAATGACTGCATCAGCATCCGTTTCAGCTTCAGCTTCAGTTTCAGCCTCAGCGCCAATGCCATTGCCAAGAGAGTAATACCTGGGGCAAGCCAGACTCATAAATATATATGTATATATATATATGCACTCGACCACTGTGCGGCGCTCAGTATGCGATTGAGTGGCAGCACGAGCGCCAGAGCTGCTGCTGCTGCTGCTGCTTCACTGAAGGTGTGTGTTTTATTAATTGCCAAAGCCGCTGCAGCCAGCAGCAGCAGCAGCAGCGCGAAATATGCCAGCACGCATGTGGTTCAGTATTTTTTTTTTTTTTCCAGCACACTCTTGTTCTTTTTAATTTTTTTTTTTTTTATATTTATTTTGTATTCACGCGGCTCTGGCCACTGGCGCTGCATTTCGTTAATGAAAACTGATTCTAGTGCCATTAAGGTGCGAGCTCTTCAGGTGCAACGGTAACATGTTCAAGTACCAAGTACCACGCAGTCAGCCACACGTGTCGAGCATCAGTTGCAGCAACCTCGACTTCTGCTCATTTTTACACATGCGTCACCAGCTCGGAGTGAGCGACTGATTGCGTCCTGGTAGCAATCTGGTTTGCCCTCGTTTTTCTCTTAATTTTTATTTTTTTATTTTTGTTTTTTTTTTTTTACTGATGCGCTGCTACTGCGTGCGGTTCAGGTTCTTGTTATGCCCGCTGACGACTTAATGACAGGCATACAAAATACAACAACGGTGTGAAAACTGCATGCCGTTGCTGTTTTCGATGATTACCTTTTAATACAAAGTACACACACACACAGTCATGCACACTCACACAAGCCTACAAATGTATATATAAAATGCAAAAAAAAAGCAAACCAGACCAGACCAGACCAGTGCAGAGCAGAGCAGAGGCAGTAGTCAAGCCAAGCCGCCAACAAGCCAGTGCCAGTGCCAGCGCCAGGTCGAGGAGCAGGAGGCGGACGAGGGTAGCTGGGATCTGGACCAAGCTCTGTCATGGCATGGCATGTGTAAATGACGCTTAAAATTGAAAAATTAAATGAGAAATTATTATGTGTGGCGGCAGCGCCAAACGAGAAATGGACTGAGCTAGGGGGGCTTTACGACACATGGGCTCCCAGCGGGACATGCGTGTGTGTGTGCTTCTCTGCCTCAGTGTGTGTGTGTGTGTGTGTGTGTGAGTGAGCGAGGTGTCGCGTCATTAAATTAATTTGTCAAATATGTATAAAATAATAAATTACCTTTTTGTCAGTTACTCGTTTATTAATTTGTACATGGCAACAACTTTTCGGTGTTGTCCCGGCGCTCGCTTCAAAATGAATGACTGCACAAAAAGGTTTTCGGCAGAGCAGCAGAAAAAAGCAAAAGCAAAAACAGCAACAACAACAACAGCTGAGGAAGGTGCCAACAAGAGCGGCTAAAAGTCAACTAGCATAACAAATTATGATGTGTAAAAAGCGAACATATAGTATGAAAACACTTTGTGTGTTTGTGTGTGTGTGTGGGCGTGGACATGTATGCGGACCTGGACGTAAACGAGTCGGGCAACAAATTGGCGCAACCTGCGCATCATATGTAGCATTGAAGCATTTAATGGCAACGTGGCAATGGCAACCATCAACCGGTGCTCAACGTCATATATTTTCTCTATATATATATATATATGTATATAGACACAAGTTGATTTTTTTTTATTACACAGATATATATATTTCTTTTTGTATTATTTATTATTTATCATACGTTTCATTTGGGGCGGAGTTTATTTTCATTGTATGCCAAAAAGCTGAATGATTTATGATTTATTCAATGCAATGACGGGCAGTTTGTGTGAGCATCAGCGCGGCTGTTTGTCTGTTAAATTATTTTTTAATGTGTCTATTAAAAAACACAACAGCTGCAACAACACCAACACCAACACCAACAACAACAGCAGCAACAACGACAACCGACAAGCCGGCGGCTGCAATTTGGATCAGTTACATGGCCCAGGCCATGTATCAGGCGCAGGCTTTGCATCAGACCTGGTCTCAACATGCCGCCCGTCGTGTTCGGGGATTTGGTGCCGGCATTAACATCAGCCAATACAAATAGCATGCCAAATTGTTGTGGATGAACAAAATTTGCCGCTGCATATGAGAGCAATAAAAAAACGGGGGAAAAAAAAAAACAGAGAAGCCAAGTGGAGCCAAAGCCAAATGCGATTTGGTGGGGCATTTGTTTTAAATTACCCTAGCGTGTAAGTGATGAACAAGTAAATAGTCCGCACATAAAAAACAGCTACAACTACAACAACAACAACTACAAACAATAAAAACAAAATAAACAACAAATTGAGCAGTCGACAACAACAACAACAACAAGAGCGCGCCTAAGCCTCCGGCTGAAGCGAACTAGTTTTAGCTCCATGCTCCATGCACTGGGTCAAGCGGACCGCAGATAAAGTAGCGCATTGAACTGACTCGAGATGATTGGATTTTCGGCTGGGGGGATTAGAAGTGGACCGGCAATGATGAGCCATAAAATGGTTGTAGTCTTCGAGTCCTTGTGCAAGGATCATGTGAGATTTGCTCTAATGTTAACTACTTTTGTTGGCATATGCTAGTTGAAGCAGGCCAAACTCTACTTGGTTTTCAATATTTTACATCTCAGTGGAGATAGGAGAAATTTGGAGTGGTTTTGTGAAAATGTATAGGACAGGCAGGAGAAGACGGGATAGGATCTTATCAGTAAAGGCTGAGATCGATGATCGTATGCTTGCCCACCCCTCTGTCATTCCTTCTCTTCAACTCTGCGTCCGTTCCTCTGTGCATCCGTCAGCCTTGCTATCCGTCTGTCCATCCTTCTGTTTGACCGGCCTGTATAAAATCAAATATAGGAATATACAAAGGCATTAACTAATTAAGTATTAACTAAATTATATACCAATACAAACGTCTCAGCTAATTGAGTATTAACTAAATTTATATGCCAACAAACTGCTTCAAGTTGAACGAACCACTTGAAATTCTCTTCCGTTTCTTTCGCTACTTAATAATCTCGTGTATGTCCACACTTGTAAATACAAACAGAGAGTCAAGTAAAAATAGGAAAACAATCCATTGTAGAATGAAACACTGCCACGGAACGAGTGAAATACTTTGAAGTTCTGCCCGCACCGCGCTGCAGCAGTCACTGACTGGACGCGCAGGTGGAAAGGAAACGAGAATGTGAAAATATTTACCCAAGTCAAATTGTTAACAGTAATGACCAATTGGGAAAGTCGATTAACAAAGTGCCGGCATTTCAACAGTTGAGCTCACTTCAACGCAATTACCCCAACCAGTTTGAGTTTTGTGTGTAATACGAATTGACGCCATCAGCGAAGTAAAAGCTGATCGGATGCAATGCCGTCGATCTTTGAATGGATAACTGTGAATTGTAATGAGTGCCACAGATATCCGTGTCGAGTCCAAGCGCATTTGACCGTGACTAAATTAAAATATTCTCATTAAGCAACGACCCCAACAAGGACTGTCAGGTATAATTACGTACGCTATATGCTTGTGCTGTGCTCTTGCCTGGTTCAGCTCAGCCAGAGGCGGCAGAGAAGGGCGTGTGTGATGTATTAATTTAGAGGAAGCTTACAACAACCGCACCAACAGCAGTAGCAACTATAACAACAGCAACAATGCTGGCGACAATGACATCGGACACAGCCACAACCGCAGGAAGAGAGTCAAACTATTTCACAGCTAAAAATGCTATTATGCGTTTGTATTAACACGGACACACACACATACACGCAGGAATAGGTGCTGTAGCAACAGAGTGAAACACGTGCTAGCAACAAACACACACACACACGGACACACACACACACACGGATACAGCCAACATTTTCCAACATTAACAAGCACGTCGCATGCAAACTAACTGTACCATTGGAGCAGAAATATCACTGATACGAATCATATGCGGCAACGCCAAAAACGCAAAGCATGCAGGCGACATAGTTTAGAGTCCCACGCACACACAAACACACACACACACACACCAGGTAATATACCTGTGCGAGGGCTGTCTAAAGCATAATATATAATTGTTTCTACAGCGATTTGATGGCGCTAGATAACATGGCTTTTAATTCACCTGGCAATTATCTAATCTAGTATCTAACACAACAAGAGTGGAAAAGCGTATTTTATACATACATATATGCATGTATGTAGTTTATTTTGCTGAGTTATCATGCCCAAATTCTAGAAGCTACCCGCGCTCGTCCTTTCCAATGCGTGCAGCTCAACGTACGCTAAATAGTTTGCGCATATGAGATACAGAAGCATCCTTTGTGTTGCTTTTAGATGAACACACATGTACCGCTATGTATGCACATATATATTCATTTCTATACATATGAATATATATATTTATATATATATTTGTATGGGTATATGTATGTATATGTATGTATATGAATATGTGGGAGCTTACACACACCTGCCCATGCAGCTTGGGATGTTGGGAAAAGTTAGTTACGAGCTCCAAACAATGATATTACGTAAAATATTTTGAAATTGCTGCTGTTACAGTCATGACTGTTCTACACACCCACACACACACAGACACACACTGGCACACACTGGTCGCGCTGGTCTAACTGAGTGTGAGTGCGTTGTCTATGGAGGCGTGGCAGCGGTCTTGGGATTGCGGCCATGTGGCATGTGACAGCAAAGCGCTGCCAGCTCCGCCCCTGCACCTTTCTCGTAATTGTGTGGCACATGACCCCGCCAGCGTGTCGGCATGTATGGCACCCTTTCGGGCAACGCAAGGCAAGGCACGGCAAGGCAGGGCAAAGCACAACGAGTGGGAGTTGCAATAACCACAATTTCAGATGCTGCTTGCCAAAAGGTGCCCGACACGACGACTCCTAATTCCGAGGCGTCTCCCACCCCACCCTCTCCCCTCTTCCGACACAGCCGCCCTCCCTCATCGTGCCCTGGCCTAAACGTAAGCTCATTACATTTTGGCTTTGTTTTGGACTAATTAAATTTGAATGACTATTTTCACTTAAAAAGTTTTTGCCAGCTCTGACTCTATGCTGCGAACAAGTGGGGTGATACTGGGATAGTGGGCGTGCCATGGGCGGCTGCCTGGCTGGCTGGCTGGCTGCAAAACTCTTGAGTAAGATATAAACAGAGCCCGTGGCTCGTGAACCCAAACAACAGCACTCAGTCCAGAGCAGCAAATGCCAAAGTGTCGCACGGTTGTCACACAAAATATTAGAAATAATACTTAACCATAGAATTGCACAGCTTTGCTGTTGGCTGCGGCAAAAGGGGTTAATTGTGCTGCCCACGCAGCCCAACCTAACAATTTCTTTCCATTTTTTTTTTAGCTTTCTCTTTTTTTTTGGTTTTTGTTTTCGTGCTGAGGGGTTTGAAATGTCAACAGCGAAATTAGCAGCCGAGGCAAATGGCAACCGGAAACGTGTGGCAAACCGGATATAAGCAACGTTGACTGCAGCAGCCCCAACAGCAACACCAACACCAACACCAACAAGATCTGTCATCCAATCCATTTTTGATGTCAATTTAAATATTTGCATAGGAAAATATGTATTACATAAAGCTAGGAATCTATGCGTTATTTAAAGCGAATTAAAATTAAATGCATTCGCTTGGGCATTGACATTCGCATGCGGATTGGCAATGGGATTCACATTTGCATTCGATTTTTGCCATTTCATGCGCACTGCATGCCAAATAATTGGTCGACGGGATAATAGATATTAATGAATTTTGCGCCCAACAATAAACTGTATCAGGGAAATGAGAAAAATGAAACGGCAAACAGTAAACAGCAAAAATGTGCAAATAAATAAATAAATAAATAACAACATATCAATGAGCAGCAGCGCTGCAGAGCTGCGGAGCTGCAGAGCTCTAGGGAGCAGGAGCAGGATGCTCCATTTGAATAACAACAGCAACAACGCCTACAAAGGACCCTTTGCAAATATTTAATAGTGTTGAAATTAAATAAAATAAAATTCGCCGAGGCACTGTGTATATGTGTGTATTTGTCTGTGTGTGTGAGTGTTTGAAGCTGCATTTAATATTGTTGTTGGCTCTTTACGATATTCGCGGTGGCGTCTGTAACCACAGCAGAACGCTCAAATCAATTAAGCGAACAATTTCATAAATGTGCAAACATTTTTAAGTAAATACGGGCCTAATGAAAATACGCACACTATCAGCCGTTGCCGTTTGATGAGTGTTATTAAAAAAATATATACTTTTATTTACACACTCCAATACATCTCTTCAAATGCCTTTCGCTGCCTTGTTGAACAATTGTTCAACTTAAATCGAATCAATTGATTTATTGCAAAACTTTGAAGTCTATTAAGCCGGAGAGCTCGAAATTCGAAGCATGTTTTCGATTTGCAAACGCGCATAGTTTTCCAGTTCAACATGCAAAATAGTGTTGCTTTAAAAATCAATAAAAAATATATATTATTTTTTACCAACGTTCACAGAGATGCAGAAATTTAATACTGCTTCATAAATGCAGTTGATGGCGAATGCTTGAAAATCGATTGCCATGTTCTTATATACTCGATGCTGCACACCCTAATAGTTATAAAAATCTTTTTCATTTCGACAAAATTAATATCGAATAATAAGGAAATGGTAAAGATAAGTTTACTCAGCAGAATGCTGAAAACTCACTCTCACAAGTCTGCAGCTGACTGAAATAAGTCAAATTTATTCCAAAACAAATACTTTGTGATTTGACATACCTCAATGCACGGTGCTCATAATTCATAGGTCTACTTGTAAAGTAGGTCAACGGCGAACAACCTCTACAACTTTGTCATCCTGGTTCAACAAACTTTTCTTTTTTTTTTTTTTTTTTTCCTTTTTCGATTGAACAATAAACTTAGTATTCTCGTGCTGTGTTAGATATTAAAAGAAAAAATGAAAGAAATAATATTTTCTGAAATGATACAGTAAGAAATTTAGGTTTATTTTAAGCTGAACGATAAATAATATATAATATAATATAACAATAAATAAAAAATAAAAAACAAATCTGTGGAAAGGCAAATGCAAAGACTTGCATCATATAGTAAATATTCAATATTAATATTTCCATCCAGAAAAACTATTTATATCATCTTGATGCAACCTAGCTAATGGTAAACATATGCATGGATAATTTCAACTTTTAAATTATATTTCAAGTAATTTCGAAGAATTATTAAAAATAATATATAAGACTATATGTAGTGTATGAAAATAATTCTATTTTGATGCGAGCTGTTCCAAATGAAAATCAGTGAATTAAATTTTGAGTGTCTTTAAGATGAGGGCTTTAACTTTCAAGCAGAAATTTAAACTCTCTTTCCACGAAGTTAGCTAGCTTTTTATTTAATGTATTATTTTTATACGCTTACACTTCACACTCAGCCAATATACCCTGGTTTTTCTCGTCGCGAACGAGCATATAAATATGTTAATAGCCACTTCAAAAATGCACCGCACATTGCATAGTTATAAAACGGTTTTAATGAAACACATTCATATATATAAAGGCCAGATGGCCATCAAAGCTCTGCTCCAGTTTACATTTTTATGTATGTGACTTGGCCAAGTTACAGTCCACACATAGTTCGTTTTGGTATTGGTTAATAGACCAACTGAGCCATGTTCGACTCGTTAACAATAAGCCAAGCCGTGTTGAATCGCATTAAAGGCCGCGATAATTGGCTGCTAGCTGTAAAATTTAACGAATCATTTTATGCGGCGCTGTTTGCAGTTTTGGCCAACTTTGTTTTTGACAAACTACAATGAGCGTAAATGTTGGTGTGTGTGTGTGTGTGTGTTTGTTTACTCTCGTAAATTGACGCACTAAATGCGTATTAACAGGCAGCAAGCTTTGGAATTGTCCTCGGGCCTGATTATAATGAAATATGAACATTAACCGCATTAGTTTAAATATACAAATATACCGCAAAAACGTAAAGTAAATACGACCACACACACACACATCGAGCAGCATTTGCTTTGTGGCTGGGCGGCTTTATATAGGAGATGATAGACAATTTTGCTTTGCATACAGCATACAGTGAACAAGAAAATTTAATAATGAAATTGAATTTACAATTATTTTTGTTTTGTTTACGCACACACACGCACACACGCACACATGCACGCACACATTTGTGTGCATACATATATAAGTACTTAGGTACATACGCAAACAATGGCTCTTGCGTGGGCTACTCTCTTTTTCTATGCATATGTGTGGGTGTATGACTGTGTGTGTGTGCATGTGTGTGTGTTTGTTATTGGTATGGGACTCCGTCAATATTTGATTTGCGTTAAGCGTTAAGTCGAGGGCCACATCAAAGCAACTTGTCGCACGATGACAATGGGGCGCGCACTCGGGTTGGGGTTTCATTTTGGGTTGGGGGCTGTCGCTATAACTAAAATGTGATTAAAAGCCCTTTTGTTTGCATATAGTCAGCGGACAATTACATATCAATTAATGTTGAATTAAAGCTGTACACACACGCACACACACACACACAGTGCCATATAAACAATGCAATTAACAGCCGGACAGAGAGTTAAGAACTGCTGAGTCATCTCCATCTATCTCTCGTTGTCTCCCTCTGTGTCTGCTGCCCTGGAATGAAGCAATCCGATGCTCAATTAACGCAAACAGTAAAATCTTAAGTAATTGCAATAAAACAGACTACCTGAAGTACATATTTTATAAAGTTACTCGCCTCGGCAGGTCGCTGCCAAGTAAATATGCCATAAAAATCAGCGCTCAAGCAGGCTGAAGGCACTGCCGCCAGGATAAAGATGAGAATGTTGACGACGACACCGGCAGCAACTGCGACTGCGATGGCGACAGCGACGGCGACGGCGACTGCGACAGCGACAGAGACGAGGTAAGTCAGTCAGCCGAAGCAGGCGAGGACACCAGCCTTATCGGCATCGCACCAAATGAAGAGCTTTCACATGTCTGGCACATAAAAATGGAACGCTGTTAAACGCACCATGGGGAATGGGGGCTGGTTGGGTGGTCGGGTTGGGTGGTTCGGTGGTTGCGAGGTGGCTGCCAGTTGCTGGCGTGATGCGAACGGAGTTGAGCCAAAGTTCGTTTGGTGTCGGTGTCTAAAAACGGCAGCAGCCCAAAAATTGCTTATGTTTTCATAAAATGAAGCGCAAACATTTTCTGACTGAAAAGCATAATAAAAACATAAACAACAACAAGAACAACAGCAGCGGCAGGGGCAGCAGCAGCAGCCAAGTAGAAATACGCGAAATTCTTTTGCCTTGAACTCGAAGAGGCTGTAATCTGATTTTATTATAATTTTGATTTTGCTTTCTTTTCATAAATTTTATAACAAACTCGCAGCGGGGCAGCCGCACGCACCCACACACCCACGCACAGCACAGCCAAAGAGGAAAAAACAATGCAAAGCAAAAACCACCGCCAATAATAATAATCATAATAACAGCAACAACAACAACAACAACTAACTGAGCTTAACTTTTTTTTGGCCAGAATGCGTAGCTTGCCTCAAGTCTTATATTTTTGTCAGTCGCCAAGCAGGCGTAAAATAATAAACGCGAAATAAAGTGGAGCCGCACAAACACAGGAAACCGCACACGCATACACATGTGTGTGCGCTGGCGTGTGTGTGTGTGTGTGTGTGTGTGTGTGCCACACGTGTTGCCCAAATGGCGCTGCTTGAGTCTCGGTCTCTGGTTCGTCCTTTTGGCTGTTCGCCGAAGCGTTTACACTGATTTTCGCTTTCAGTCAATTTTAAAGACAACTTTAAGCCGCATAGCTAAACAAAGCAACAACAACAACAACAGCAACAACAACAACAACAACAACAACAGCAACAACAACAATATGAAACAAACAACAAGAGCAGCCCATTTGCTTGCTGTTACATTTTTAATGAGATTAAAATAGGCTCACACAACACGACAACAGCAACAACTTTCACACACTCAACACCCGCACAACACACACACACACATACGCACGCATACACGCATACACACACATACAGAGGCGCGCTTAATGTAGGTGCGTACTTAATGGCAATTTGGGGACTTGTGCTTGGATTTTTGTTGTGTTTTTTGTTTTTGTTTTTTAAAGAGTTCTTCTTTGCCTCCCCCACCTCCTTCCCTCTGCCCAGCCGTTGACTAAAAAGGCTAAAGGGCTTTTGTGCTTTTGGTGCAGCACCGCCGCCGCCGCCTTGGCCACTCTCATTAATCTACGACGCATTAATTTCTCACCGCAAAATCCAATCTAAATTGCATAAATCAACAGGCCGTAACGAAGGATGTGCACGCCCACTACACCCAACACCGCCCGCTTGTAACAGTAATTGGGTCACTTGTATGCGAAAAACCAGCGAACTGTTGCATGTGCGCAGACGATGATGGGTTGGTGGGGGATGTGAGAGATGTGGGGGAACGATATTTGGATATGGCATTTGGCTGGCAAAATGCATTGCAATCTCGCAGCTACTTTGTCAAGCGGCAGCTGCTACACTAAAACATCAGCGATTGCAGCTAGAACAATCAGAGGACTCCAGATGCCATTCGATATGGGCCCATCGAAGCCGGCAGCGCACTCCGGCAGTGCTCTCTGGCAGATTTGTGTGCCCTAATTAATTAATTGAAATTCATGAATTGCACATGCGACTGGCGCTCCAAGTGCGATGCTGGCAGCTCGCTGGCAACGATTCAAGCTGATGTTGCCGCCAGCGTTGCCGCATATTAATTGCAATCAAAGCTCAATGGGCGACGCCCCCAACCACACACACACACACACACACACACACACGCACATTGACATTTACATATACATTTACAGCGATCTGTAAGCGTTTAAACAAAAGTCTGTGGCAGCAGATGCGTCGTTATGAAAGTTGAGCCAAGAGCGAAAGCCGCTTAGCCACCGAGGCGTGTTTTAATTTATTAATGGGAATTTATCGAATAGCGACAGTTCCACTTTTTGTTGTTGACTGCAATTCCCAAGCTGAGCATCCCCCCCCTCCCCTCCTCCTCCCATGCTTTCTGTCTGGTTTGACCTACTCCTGCTGTTCCCTTCAACTTCATCGCCGGCTTATCTATGCGTCGCGTAATTTCGTTTATTAAGTGGCACTTAATTTAGTAGGCGTGCGCGCTTCGCCTTTTCCCAAATCGACAAAATATTGAAATTGACAGCCCAGCTGAAGTTGGCCTATTGGAGTCGAGCAGGTTCGAGTAGTTGGCTTACTGGTTTTTCGGTATTCGGTTTTTCAGCTATTCGGTTTTTCGGTTTTCTATTAGCCATTAGGGAAATGCCAGTAGCTGAACGACTATAGATTAGGAAATTCATGATATATCTGTATCACTTAGCCAAGCGCAAAGGTTTCTCTATTTACATGGAAGCGTCTGACAGGCGGAACCTGTTGACCAACACTGGCAGTGTTATTTATTGAATAATTTCAAATAGGAATGTATGTATGTATGTAATTCAATTATGTAACCATATATGCCATTTATTTTGAATATTTGCTTATTTACATTTTAACAATTATTGAAAATATTTGTAAAAATTTAATGCTTTTAAATGCCATTTAATGATAAATTTTTAATTTACTTAAATCTAAGTAAAGTAAATAAATTGAATATCTGCAGTCTTCACTCTAGAGCAAACCCAGCAAAACTATTGATGGATTAGCGTCAGTACATATTGAGGCGAGTAATGCGAAATTGAAACTTACGCTTGGCCATTTGAATAATGGGCCACTTTACACAGAATGGCAGAGACATAAATTCAAAGCAAAAGCCAAGACAATAAAACATCTCAAGCCATTTCATTGTCTCAGTGCAGTTTCTTTGACTACATACATACATATTATTCTTATTTGGTCAACGCTCTCTCATTGTATTACTTATGCAATCAAAAGCCGGCAAAGTAAATAGCCTGCAGCTGGTTAGCCAACACTGATTTTCCAATTCAATGACAGTTATTTGAGAGTCTGTGTGGTCAAAGTAGGATTTATAAATGTTTAATGTGTTCATAAATAATTAATATTGCTTTTTAGCTTTCATAATCAAATAATCATGGTGTGTGCATAATTTGTTGTCCTTTTATGGCTCGGGCCATATAAAAGAAGTCAATAAATCAAGCAAATATGCAAAAATATATAATCTAATAAAGTATTTAATAAATGCAAATATTACTAAACCTAATTTATGTGATTCCTAAATTGTTTTTAAATAATTAAATAATTCAAACTCTTAAAAATTCTATTCAATAAATAATTAAATACATAATAATCCGAAACAAAAAACTTCTCTACGTTTTAACAAAGTTACATAACTTATTTAATATATACAATTCTTAAAACTTGTGCTAAATTCCATAATCCCATCGTTAACTTCTATTTAACTTCAGTCGAGTAGAAATATTTTGATACTTTAAGCCATGTGGACGACGCATAGGCCAGCACGTTTAACTTGGCAAATGTTGGCCTAATCAGTGGAAAATGTTTTCAAAACATTGTGGAGCGCCTCATCAGTTGTGGGCTAATGTGGGCGAGCCAGGCGACAGCCGAAACCAACTACAACATGGAGATAAACAACAGGCGCACCGCAACAATAACAACAACGCCCACTGGGCGCAATTGTTTCGAACTCGCGTGCGCTCTCTCTTCGGCTGTTAACAGCGCGAATGTCGTAAATTTCGAAATGTCGAACATATGCATGCTTAAGAGCGCGCCAAGTTTAAGAGCGCAGCGTGTCCGAAAAGAGCGAGTTCGAAATTGTGCTAGAGAGTACGTTTTTCGAGTTTCTGTTGTTGTTGTTGCTGTTGCTGTTGCTGTTGTCGTGGCTGTTAATGCCTTCCTCGTCGTCGTTATGTGCGAAAGTCACGAACATTGGCCGTCGTCTAACGAAAATGTGTATGTGTCACAGTGGGAGTGTGTTAGTGTGTGTGCGTGCGAGCCGCTCGTGTGTCGGCATGTGCAAAACTCGCGGATGTAGATGTAGGCCAATGGGTAGTCGACGACGACTACAAGTACACGAGCAAAGGACTACAAAGCAACAGCAACAACAATGCCAAACAGAAAGAGAGCGAGAGCCAGAGCGTGGGAGCAAGAGAGAGACAGTGAGACAGTGAGAGTGGGAGAGCGAGCACGCGGCTAGTATGCCACACAAATGTTGAATAGTTGCGGAAGGTTATGAATTTCCGTGAGAAATTACTACAAGTAATATGTGAGTGCTATATGCGCATACATGTATATGCTGGCAGCGCAATTATGTGTGCATGTAGGTGTGCCTGTGTGTGTGCCTGTGTGTGTCTGTGTGTGTGCATGCATGTGTGTTAGCCTGATTGTGAATACAGGTCCTGTTTTAGCTCAGGCTTTAGCCGGAGTCGAAGCTGGCGTTGCTGCTGGAATTTGAATTGGTATAGGGATTGGGCTTATGCATGGCCTGTTCGCTCGTGTGTGACCACGTGAACGTCGGAGGCGTTGTTATCCATCCCACCAACATGGTGTGAGTGTGTATGTGTGTATGTCTGTGTGTGTGTGCTCATGTGTGCATGCTGATAACAATGTTGCACTTGCTAATGCATTAATTTTAATGCATTTCGGTGTCGCATAGCTCCTCCAGCTGGGCCGTTTAAATTTCCGATGCTCCCACAGGACACAAGTTCCAGTTACAGTTCACTTAATTATGTGAATGCCGTTCAGCTGCTTTTGCAGGCAGCAAGCAGCAGGCAACAGACAAAGCAAGCCAAGGCAATAACAAAAGGAGCAAAAGTCATAGCCAAGTGTTGAGTTATCCATCTTAGCTTTGAAGGTGCCTTGGCTTGGCCTTCCTCTGCTTCTGCTTCTACATCTACTTATGCTTGCTGCTCATATTTATGCCCCCCACTTTGCCATTTTTATCTGCTGCCTTTTGCATTGCTTATGATCAAAACTCTGGCAAAGTGTCGTCCTCATCATTATCGCTTTTGTTTCAAGCTGCTGCTGCTGCTGCTGCTACGGCTTCTGCCCGCAGCAAAAGAGCTATGGCGGAATCCTTTGGTCCTTTGGCGCCGGCCTGACACTTTTCTGACATTGTGCAAATGAATAATTGTGCTTTTCTTTGCCGGCAGTGCAGCCCGCCCAGCCACAGCGACAGTCACAGCCCCGACCACAACAACTGCACATCCGTTCCACATCGCTCGCTCAATGTCTCATCATCATCCTCGTCGCTGCCGTCGTCGTCGTCGTCGTCGTCGTCATCGTCGCAGTTGTCGTCAGCCTCGTTGCTCATTCGCTGGGCCGTTGTCATCCTCATCAGCAGCAGCATTATCATCATCATCGTCGTCGTCAGCATCCTGGTCATCGTCATCGTCATCGTCATCCTCATCCTCATCCTCATCGTTGTCCTCTTCGCCTGTGCTGGCCGACCACAGCCAAACAAGCAGCTAAACAGTCGCTTAGCCAGCCTGTCTACTGACCCCTTTTCAATGGGCATCCGCTGGATATGGCAATGGCCAGCTCTGGCTGGACAGCTCTGGCTGGACATTGCCATCCTCTATTCCACACTGTTTGCCCATTCATTTTGTTTCTGTTTGCGCTTTGATTGACGGAGCTACGCTGAGCTGAACTGAAGCTTTAGCTGCTGTTGCTACTGTTGCCACTGTTGCTGCTGCTGCTGCTGCTGCCGTTGCATGTCCTTGCGCTTGTCCTTTTGCTAGCCAATGCCATTGCGCTTTGCCAGCGTTATTAATGATTTCTCCAAAGTTTTCGCTACATTTTATGCTACATCTTCTGCCCGGCTGGCCCCCGGTTTCTCCGCTTGTTTATTCTTGTTATTGTTGTTGTTGCTGTTGTTGGCATATTGTTGATTGTTCTTTTATCTCGTCTCTGTCAATTCGCTGCGTTATATTGCTGCGTTTCATTTGACTTTGGGTTTTGAATTTCCGCCAGCTCCCATGGGCAGCAAACATTTTGGCTTCCTTCTCTCTCGTCGGCCATTGCCCGGTTCCATTTATGAGCAGCTCTGCCGGAGTTTGGTTACGCTGAGTTGATCCTCGAATGCCTTTTTGCAGCTTGCTTTTGTCTATCTGCTTACTTGCCATTTCCCTTCAGATAAATACTTGTCAATCAGTTATTAATTGCTTTTCAAATTTTATTGAATTTGTGGTTTCAGCTCGTTGCGAACAGTTCCTCTCGCTCTCCCTCACGCTCACTGTATCGCTGTCTCCCTCTCCATTGATTGACAAGCCAATGCCCAAGCTGCAGCTCGACTCCATCTCCCCAGGCTAATTAACCCAGACGATTCCCACTGCCGCTGCAGAAGTAGTCAATGCAACTGCCCTCAAAAGTCAATCAATTCGAAGGAAACTATTGCCTGTTGCCGTCGTTGAAATTCACAGAATAAATTTCCTGTCAATGGCATAACTTGGCACTACTTCTAATTATAATTTTACTACAGTAAAATATACATTTTTATGTATCATAATAACAAAAGATAAATAATAAATAAAATATAAATAAAAACAGTTTTGCTGATGTGTTTATCCATATGATTGATATGGGGGATATAAAAGAAAAAATCAGCAGATACAGAGAAAGAAATGCGAAACGTAATATGTCAATTTGTCAGGTGAGCAACCCGTTATCAGCGACAGCCTTTCATTTAAAAGTCAGATTTCTTTGGCATGGCAATACCGATAGAGCACGTTAATTGCATTTCTTGGCCATGTGATAGACGACGACACTCGGCGTGTCAGCTGGCAGTGACACAAGACGAGCGAAATTAACACCAAGTGATGGCTGTGTGGCTGACTGTGTGTGTGTGAGTGTGTGTGTGCAGAAAAAGACAAAGACTAGGCAAGATATGTTACCCACTCATGTGCAATGCTATAGAGAAGGCGCCAGCAAGCCGCAGCGAATGTGATGCACATAAGACCAACAAGAGAGCTCTTGCTGGCTGGCTGCTTGTCTACTCAAAAGGTGTGTGTGACCACACAACTATACACACCATCACACACACTATCACACACACACATAAGCGCACATTTAAAGCCAGCTGTGGAACAGCGAAATGCAATTAGAAAATAGATGTGGCCAAGCCGAATGTTCATGTTGTTGGTGGAAATACATGCACGGCACCACAGCAGAGACCACACAGTGAGTGCATGTTGGGCGCGCACTCTCCATTTCATTAAATGCGCTCCAATGTTTATTAAAATGCATGAAATACTTTTAAAAACAATGCAGAGGTCGGCCGAGCACTTTGTTGCTGTCATGTTTATGAGACAGCTGCTGCAGCAGCAGCAGCATCAACAACAACACTATTTAATGACAGCAACAACACAGCTGAAAGTAATTGACTCTGCGCCTCACTAGCCAAACCAATTGCCATACAGCCGACCAGCGATAGCAGCGGCAAATGCAGTTCCTGGTTTAGTTGCTCGTTTTTAGATTTGTTGTTGTTGTTGTTTTTGGTTTACTTTAGTTCTGCATTGCCGGCTTGCAACATATGCAAATGGCTCCCATTGTTGCTGTTGTTGCTGTTGTTGTTGCTGTTCGCGCATCTGGCAACATCTTGTTGAGCTGTCAAAATATGCTTGTTAACAACATTTGTTGCACCGCACCAACAGCTTGAACAGCTTGAACAGCTTGAATGTGCTTGGACCCAGCCATGCATTAGACTAAACATGTTTACAAGCCAACAGCAACTTTTTCGAGTGCAACGCTTTTAGAAGCTGCTTTCCATTTAATTTCTGACAGCAGCATTTTCTCTCACTCTGCTTTATTCTCTTCTCTCTGCTTCTTTACTTGACTTAGTTAAAAGGCGACAAAAATAATCATCAGAATTGTCCGTTGTTCGTTTAGTTTTATCTCGTGCTAAACTTTCCATAAATAGCCAAACCCAGTTCAGACCATGCTGCAGATATGTGTGCGAGCAGTTGCCGCTGCTGCCTTGGGCTTGCATTTGTCTAATAGATCAGCTGCAGCAGCAGCAGCAGCAGCAGCAGCAGCCACAGCAGCCAAAGCAGCCGCAGCAGCGACTCAAATGTGCTTTTAGGCCACTTATCATCTGGACGCTGTCTGCAATTTCAGCGACTGGGCGTCGTTCATGTTGCAGGCAGCCAACGGTCGCTTCTATGCCTCTGCGTTAGCGGCCACATCCTAAGCATGAAATTCGAGCGACGTGCGCGCACAAGGTGTCTGCATTTCAACGCCCCAGACTCAAGCAATGTGAGGTGCCTCCCCTGCTCCTACCCCTACCCCAGCGCCCACCACAGTCACTTGGCCGCCCTCTCTGGCCTCACAGCAGGCAAACGAAACCTGGACTAACCACAAATGTTGCAGGCAGCGGGCAGCTTGGCTTTTGCTTCATTTTCACTGAAAATTATTCAGCATAAATCATTTTAATGTTGCGTGATTTTTAGACGGCCATTTAGCGGCCCCCGAATGTCACTTAAAATCTGCCACATTAAAAACACAACGACACGACAACAACAACGAGAGACGGCTGCAAGACGAGGGTTAAGCCGACGGGGCCAAAGCAAAGCAAAAAGCAAATTCTCACTTAAAAGCCATTCAACATTTGTTAAATTAAAACAAATATTTTTTGCGTAACTAAACGAAAGTGTAATACAAACTTTTATACAGAATTTTTGATATTGTTTTGTATTAAAAGCATTTCGGTGTTTAGGCAACATAAATTGAGTCGCACTGTCAAGGATTGTGAAAAGTTTAAAGTTTATAATTTATTGCATTTATTAACGTTTTGAGAGCACACAGACAGCTATTCATGTTCAAATTCCAGTTGCCCTGACAGCGCCTGTCTGACGAAACGAGACGAGACGAGACGAGACAGTGAAGAGTACAAAATGTGAGTATAGCTAAATAATTACAGACATTATGGCAGCCACATAAACTTTTTGGTCGAGGCTTTTTGCCCAGGCAACTACCATACAAATGAATTCAGCCAGATCAAAGCGGACAGACAGAGAGGGGGGAGAGGGGCGGCCTGAGAGTGCCTGGGATAGTATACATATTAATGCCATTTAGTTTTGTGCAGATGTTTTGATGCTTTGAAGTTCATTTCAGCTTTGAGTTGACATTCGCAGGAATCACGTCTTTCAGTTCGCAGCACAAATGATACTTTGTTGTCGTTGTCGATAAGTAGGCATATAAAAAAACAAAAACAAAAGGAATTTTATTAGTACTAATGACAGACTCGACGGCCAGTCTCTAGTGCAACTTACGCCATCAACTTTGGGCCGGCAGCGGGATCGTTGCAGGAAGCGCATTATGTGCGGCGGCATATGTTCCTTGTACATCGCGTATTGTTGCAGTACGAAGCGGCAAGAGCTGAAGTGCACACATTTGCCAGCATTCTTGTCGGGTGTCTGGCAGCTGCGGTCTATATACGCAGAAGAATATGATATGAAATGCGCGTGTGTGTGTGTGTGTGTGCTGGCCATAATCAAATGCCTGCTGGCTGACTTACGTGTGCGGCACAAAGTGGGCAGCAAAATGAGGAGCCACAGGAAAATCAATCGAAATGTGCGCCGCATTTCGAATATAAAATGCAAAGCAGTAGTCGCCGTTTGCCCCCCTCGTTAATGATGTATTAAAGTCGCGTTAAAGTCTTATACGCTTTAAGACACGGACACAGACTGATGCGGAAACTGGAAGCTGGGCAACAGATTGTTGCTCAAGTAAACAGCTTGGGCAACTTTTGATAAGCGCTCGCCCAGCCCACTCTCTCTCTCTATATATATCACTCTCCCTATCTCTCTCTCTCTCTCGCGTAGGCTCTTATCAGCAGCGTGCAAAACAAGAGGCCAAAAAAATATGTACATAATATGTAAACAAAAGCACACACACACACACGCACACACACACACACACGCACACAGATACATATACATATATGTGTAAGCTATAGCTGAGGCAGCCATAAACACATGTTATAGGCAGCGCATACCAGTATGAACGAGCTATGCGGAACCCTGCTAGGGCTAATGCTGTCGCCACCCGCCTCCTGCCTGCCTGACTGCTTGCCTGCCTGCCTGCATGGCCTAGCCTAGCCTAGTCTATGGCAAATGGATATTTATTATACATCTATGTAGATTTATTGCAAAGTTCAAAATGAAATTCAAAGCGTGTGGAAAGCAGCAGCTGGCCCAGGAGTTGACTTGATGCCTTGCCTTTGCTGTTCGCTGATAATGTTAGACCAGCTCTAGCCCATATCAGTAGCTAAGCCAGCACACACTAACCAAGCTCCTATCTATTGGCTCTAATTGTAGCACATAATATTTAATTTTGAACTGCATAAAAACATTATACGTTCATATCTAGATTATATGTAACGTCAAGTATATGCTTTGAATTTCGTTTTAATGAGCGTAACCACATAAATGGCGCATTTTTTCTGGTTGGGCACGAAATGAAATGAAAGGGGTATATTGGGGTTTATCTAGAAATTTGTGTGAGCATATTAATGAAAGAAAAATGAAATATGAAATATATTTTATCAAATACTTTCGTCTTCTAAAATGTTATATGCTGTTGCGGCTAGAGACTTTGAATATAAATAAAACATAAAAAAGAAAATGTTGTTTTGTATATATACATATATTGTCTATGTATGTATATAGAAATTCAAATTGCATCGCGCCGGCTCATTAAGCCTTAATCCCAACAATTTGTCAGTTTACTTTGTTGACAACTTTAGCTGATTAACCAAAAGCACTTAAAATCAATTCATAACTTTTAATCTGCATATGTATATATCTCGTCACGCCCATTGAGGATGTAAGTTAGATCAAAAATGATGCAACTAAGACATGACGTGATATACCTTTCATTAATGGAGTTGACCTTCTTAACAGATAACTCAATAAAGGGACTGCTCTTTGGGTCAAGTCAAATTCATATCATGAACGTGTATTATGCCGTCATTTATCCCCGACAACACAATGTGTTTGCTTATTTGTTTTGTTGTGTTGCAGTTGCCAGCTTATTCCATTGCAATTTTTTGCTAATGAGCAAAATAACCAAATCAGGATTATATTCAATTCCCCCTGGCGCACGTACATACTTACATAAATGTTTTACATATATAATATAAATGTATATAGAGAAATGCGTATGTGTGGAAGGTAGTTTCGCTGGTAAAATTTTAATAAAAATGTAAATTTTTTTGCGAGTAGCTTAAGGGGTTTCTGGCACATGCAAAACCAATAAAAAGATATTACTCGTTATGAACTTGGCGGCCGTTTGGCGTTTGCCAAAAACTGTGCGAGGTGTGCCCGAAGTTTGGCAGTATCATTTCATTGCATTTCATTTCATTCCATTTATGATTGGTAAGTTGAAGCTGAAAGTTTCGACGCTCACAATATCGTGCCTAGCAATTGTGCGTCGGGGATGCTTTAAGTGCGACCAGAAAAAGTTGGCCATGGAGCCGAGCGGCCATAAAAGTTGGCCAACATATTCCATGGCCATGGTTTATCTAAATATGCAGGCGCGAGCCTCCATGCATATGAATATTATTATGAGTGTTCAAGAATAAGTTTTGATGGAAAACCTTATATGATTCCCGTTTTTTGATTGCTTATTGCCAAATAAATTTAAACTGTTTTTAACACCCAGCGCGAACAGATCGTAACTTTCCATAACTGCATGAATATTGACGAAACGATGACGGATTTAATGGACATCGAACCATTATCAACTACATTGCAAAATGCAGACAGACAGACAGACGGACAGACAGACAGCCGGGTGATGAAAGACGCATTGTTTGCTCATAAAAGCCGCACATCATTAAATTCCCGAAACCGCTGTGAGTGGTTAAGGCTAACTTGGCAGTGCGCTGCTCAGCTCATCCTCATCAAGCCCCTGCCTTGCGTGCACCATATGTAAACGTTTAAGTATGGCATTTAGATATGTGTGTACAAAACATGCCGGAACCGAAGCATAAAAACCGAAATGCGCATAATAAAAAGTCATCATCATAGACATTGGGACCCAATATACCCATGTGCCCGCCCCCTCCAGCCATTGCCATGGCTTCAGCCCTTTTACAGATGTGCGATAAAACAGCGCCCGGGCAACGGGCAACAAAGGGCAACGAAAATATGAGAAACAAAGCATAAAATAAAACACTTCGAACTTCGAGTTGACAATTTGAAGACGTCAATAAAGTTTCTAAAGCAGCTCGATGTCAACTCTATCGTTGTTGTTGTTGTTGTTGTTTGCATGCGTTTTCGCTTTCATCGTTTTTCCCAATAAAAATTCCTTGGAAATCATTTAGAAAACGCATGCATGCACATCATGTGCACACCCACACAAAGAGAGGGGTAGACTAAGAGAGAGAGAGAGAGAGAGAGAGAGAGAGAGAGATGGCCCCTCCCTAGCAGCATAGATAAAACGCGTGTCAGACACGACACTGCCATGGATCATGTGTCAAATAGTGAATCGCACTTGCACCACAAACACCAGCAGCAATAGCAGCACCAACAGCAGCAACAACAACAACAACAGCAGCAGCAGCAATAGTATCACTGTCTGCAGTAACTGCTATAGCAACTAGTAACCAGTTGGCAGTTACCTGGAACAGCATCCGCTGTTGGCTGTTGGCTGTTGCAGCAGCACTCGAAGACCGTGCCGTGTAGTTAGCTGGTGACAAAGCATAAGAAGTGCGGCAATAGACGCTCGACGCTTGACGCCCGCTCGTTCGCTCGTTCGCTCGCTCGAGTGCGCCGCTGGAGGCATGCTGCAAGCAGCTAGCAGCAAGCAGCAAACGGCACACGCAAATGCACTTTTTGATTGCCTTTGGCTGCTCTTATCTCGTCTCTGGTTGTTTTTCTTATGAATACCAAAGTGTAACAGCGTCTGAGTCGCACAATCAGAATTGGAGTGTTGTTGCATTGTCGTTTTATTTGATGTTCGGGTAAAAGCTTTTATCAAAAATCGTATTGCATGCAAATTAGATTCCTCTCGGTTCTGCCTCTTCCTCCTCACCTCTCTCTCTCTCTCTCTCTCACTACTTGCAATGCTGCCCTTCTTACGCTTTGAGCTGCAATCTAGAAAAAAACTATACACGTTGCCTTTTATATGATGATGCCATTGTCGTTGATGCTGCAGCTGTCTCTAACACAGCGGCTGCTGCAGCTGGCTCTTCTGCTGCTGCTGCTGCTGCCGCTGCTGCTGCGGGCCTGCTGATAAAGACACCGACGACAAAGCTGCCAAACACTGATGATTCAGACATTGCATCCAAAGCTCACGACCAAATTGTTGTTGCTGCTGCTGCGCTTTGGTCTTTTGTCGCAGGTCTCAATTGACTTGATAAACTTCTTCCTACAATTTTTTCAATTCTATCGTACGCTTTTGCTTGTTAACGTCAACTGACTACACACACATAGAGTAAAGGGAAATGCAGGCGTAAAATGAGTTCGCTTTTTCTTTGGACTCTATCGAGCACGTCTTATCTGTAGTCGCATACGTATATGGCCCATGACAGCGAAGACTGAGGCTGAGATGGCAACTGAGGCTGAGGCTGAGGCTAGGGCTGCGACTAGCACTGAGGCAGCGTAACGCCGGCTTAAACACACTCGAATGCATTTCCATTTCATGGCTATGGCTTCATTGCCGCCAAACGTCGTTGACGCTGTCGTCTGCCGCTTTGTCTGGTGGCTATGCGCCAACTTCCCATATAAATGAGAGAAGAAAAAAAAAATCTATATATAAGATGTGGTACCAAACACCGACGCTGCAGTCGCCGTTGCTGTCGCCGTCAGCGTCTCTGCTGTTGGTGTTACAGCGTTCATCGAAGCTTAAGGTGTATAAATCACACACAATGCGGTCTTTTGTAGTTTCAGGCGACATACACAAACACACACACACATACGCAGGGCATGTCCGGATGCTGCAGTGAAAAAGTGCGCAGCGCTTAGCTTTTTTGGGTCTAAATTATTGCCCAGTCGTTCCGCATTAAAGCTGCAGCCGGCACTCGACAGTCGGCAGTCGGCAGTCGGTGTTTTGGGCCAGCTGTTCACAGTTTCCGCTTAGAGCATTTAAATAATAATAGAATTATAATTTATTTTTAACAATTTGTCGCACTGTTTGTAATCATTTGTTAACTGTCAGAGATTATAAGCACTGCACTGTGAGTGAAGGCGTTTAAGCCGCTTAACAATATAAAAGCCCAGCTCGAGTTGAGCTAACGCATAATATAATCTCATAAACGGGGCCGGCCACTTGAGCTGCTGCCCACATCCGCCGCCTGATGAATGGCCCCAAAATATTTAAGAGCTATATTTAAAATCAAATAAACACATCTGCCAACAATCAAATGCTTGCCGTACTGTAAATTGAGCTTAGTCTTGGTTTATTTAAGACTCGACTCGACTCAACTCAACTCAACTCGACTGGCTGTCGGCATGGCATGAAATGAAAGTGCAGGCAACTGCAATGCGATCCAGTCAAGTGCAAGCTCCAGCTCCAGGCAAGCAGCTTAGCCTCGTTTCTATTGGAATTTGTTTATGGCCAATAGCAATTGGGCTATGAGCAGATAGGTAGGTGGATAGGGAGGGAGGCAATAGCATGGTCATGGCGCCATAGAAACAAATTTGTACACATGTTTCTGTCATTTTATGGAATTATGTGCAACGCAAATGACAAACGAAATAAAATCATTTTCCTGCCTTCTAGACCGAACAGACTTTTTTCCACAACATTTGCCCCGACTAATGCACTGTGGATGCGATTAGCAAAAGTTTACCTAAAAAAAAAAAAAAGTTCTACATTTAAAAATTTATAAATAAAATAATTGCCATTAATGAAGAAACTACAACTCAATTAAATTAATTATTAAAATAAATATTTAATATTAAATAAAATATTATTAGAGCTTAGGCGAAATCTTAATGTAAAAACTTCAATGCAAATATTAAAAAAAAAAATAAATAAATAAATAAAATTTAAATAATATTGCTACAAAAAATTCCAATTAACATTTCAATTTAATAAAATACCTAATTTATATTAAATATTTTAAGAGTTTATGCAAACTAGCACAAGATGATGATAAAAATGCAAAAAAACTAATGTATTTCAGTATAAAATATTCAACTTTGAAAATCTAGTCATATTTTAATTCTAATAATATATTGAATATAATATAATATTCTTAGAGCTTGGGCAAAATGTTCTTGGCTTGTACGTGCCTCTTGCACAGAGCGCATAAATCAGGTCATTAAAGTATTATTTCACAATCAGTGAGAGAGTTCAAAAGGTTACAGAACTTCTGGCTGCTGCCAAAAAGAATAAGAAGCGAACGAACACAACAAATGCCAGCCATGGTGCAGCGTCTCCAAAGTCTGTTTATCGTTTATTTGAGCAATGACAGGTGCAGCTGCCAGTGGCATACAATCGAAATGTATCTATAGAGCAGTGCGTGCGCTTTGCCGTTTGTTTATGGAATTTGAACTTTTAGCTGGCCCAAATAAGCGGCTGACTGACTGACAGACGGACAGACGGACAGGGAGACAGGCAATAAGACGGACGGGCTTTCTAAACGAGCGCCTCGCTCGCGCTCACTTAGACGAGCAGCTGGCGTTGAAGTTGTTGTGATTGTTGTGATTGCTGTGATGCTGAACTGCTGACTGCGGACTCTATGGAGCACGTTGTTTACGAGTATGTTGTTAAATGCAAAAATGATTTCCTATCAAAGCAAAGCAAACAAACAGCGCTGCGCACGTAGCAGAGGCGCCACCGAGTTCTTCTGTTTTGGTTTAAAATGCAATAACCAATCAAATAAATTGCCAGACCAAATGATTCGAGCATTAAGCCAACGCGTTGTCAGCTATTTGTATTATATATCGTTCTATATATATTTTTCAATTTCTTTGCCATTTGTTGTTGGCGCTGCTGCTTCTGCTTGTGATTTTCTCGCAAATGTGTCTCATTATTGCGTGATATTTATTTAGGTTATGACTTAAGTTGTGTCACGTTCGCCTGAATTTATATCCAATATATGCTGGCCATCCTTCGCAACGAAAATCAAATTCACGGAAAAATATAGAGAAATAGAAAAAAAAAAGAAACAAAAAATTATGCCCACAGATCTGACAGCTGATATCGACTTCTGCACCGTGGACCTCAATTTATGTGTATCGAAAATTTGTATGCAAATATTCAATGCACGTCGTGCGCATTGCATTCCACATCGACAGCCAACGCCATCGCCATCGCCATCGTTGGCGGAGCTACCATTGCCTTGGCCACTAATTGGACCCAGCGGTTCGGCATCGTGATCGCATTTAAATGTGCTGATCAATTTGGTTAAATGTTAATAGCGCCCTGGGCGAGCCAGAGTTGAGGCCTTTGCTGCGGGTCATGCTGGTTGTTGTTACCTCAGCCGCATTTCATTTCACATTTCTTCTTTCACTTGTGCACATAAAATATATACGGCGCACACATAAACTGAAATTAGCTGCCAATTTGAGAGGCTGCCTTTGTTGTTGCTCTTCAAGTTGCATGTGAATTGTTTTATATTTATTTGGCGGCATTAAGCCATTAAGAGACAAGCCCATAAAATATCCGAGCAAAGAACAGAACTGAGCTGAAGAAAAAATACCATAAGCCGTCACGCTGCGCCAGCAGCGGCGACTCCATCTCCAACTTCGACTCGAGTAATCAAATCAAATTTGTTTAGCTCTCTCTCTCTCTCTATCTGTTTCTCTATGAGTGTGTGTGTTTCGTATTTTATTTGTTTTCTCTTGCTTTTTTAGTGCAGCCTAAAAGTATGCCACACATTTTTCACAACTTGCTTAAGCTTTGCAAACCAAATCCGCTGCACTTTTTCATTGGCTTTAAGTTTTTCGTCTATGTCTAAACTTATTATCATTCTGGCTATTTATTTTATAGCTTACACACACACACACACACACACAGAGACAATTGTTTTCACATGCAAATGCCAGCCCTGGCCCCACCACCCGCCGCTGCTCACTCACAAACATTTATATGCAAATAGATCGCATGCCTGCACGCCCCTCCCTAGCAGTTTCAATGTGAGAGACACACTCAAAAAGAGATTTCCACTAAAAGACAAATGTTACAATATTACGGGGCACTCACTGAGCGAGCAGCGAGCGTACCTTGAGTGGCTGCTGCAAACGCTGGAGGGCTGCGTGCTTGCTCCTGCTTTGGCTTCATCTTCTGCTCCTGCTGCTGCTGCTGCTGCTTTTGCTTCTGCTTCTGTCTGTTGTCCTGCCCTGCTACGCGCTCAAGTGGCAAAAAAATCGCTGAAGTCGCAAAAATTATTGCAGTTGGCAACTTGAAGCTGACATTTCACACTCACACAGGCAGTCGCACACACTCACACACACACACACACACACACACACAGAGTAACAGAGAGCGCGTGCGATAAAAGCAAAGTGACAGCAAAAACAATTGCAAACTTGCGCAATTAATTAAGTGAAAAGTGCGCATTCCACTGATGCAGCATTTGAAATTGAGTTGCCACCTTCCATGATGAGCTGAGAACCTAATGCAAATCCAAATCCGTATCCAAATCCAAATTCAAATCCGAAGAGCAAACACAAGCCCAATGTTCTCACACGTGTTGTCATTTAAATATTTAAATATGCTGCTGGCAGCAGCGGCGTCAACATCGACAACAGTTGTTGCTGCTGCTTCTGCTGCTGATGCCGCTGCTGCTGCTGCTGCTGCTGCTTGAAGTTTTGCATGTTTTTTGATGTTGTCTGTGTTAAACCCAAAGCCAAACTGCTGCCATGACTGCTACAGCTTCAGCTACGAGCACAGGCACACACAAAAAATCATATCACACACAAACACATCCACACACACACACACATACGAGCGCACTCAGCGTCGAGATTCTTCTTCTTCTATTTTTTTTCTTGCGACGCTAGCATCGTCTTCTTTTATCAGACAAACTTAGCGCAAAATTAGTTTTTGAACTTTTTAAATTGGTTTATTTCATGGAGTTTTGATTTTTAGCACATTGCGTAACGAGCCTGAGAACTACGCGCTCCTAATTGGCTCTCCCCGTGCGCCAGCGACGCGAGCTGCAGCTAACTTAGCGCCTTCATTAGTCCTAAATGTGAAGTATGTGTATGTGTGTCTATGTGTGTGTGTGTGTGTGTGAGTAACTACTCAATTTGCCAGGCGACTTAAGGCGAAATCATTTTTTTAACATCTTTGGCTACACAAATTTGCAATTATTGTAATATGTATGGGCGACACTCGCTCTGGCACGCGGCCCCCACACACCTGTCCAACTGTATACATATACCTCTATATATATATATTCGTAGGTATATATATATTTTTATGACATTTTTGTATTTTTTGTCGCTAGCAGCTACAAAGTATATTTTTCTATATGTATGCAGGTCAGCATGGAACCGTATGAGTGTGTGTGTGGATAACTGGGTAAGGTACGTGCCCATGCCATGTGAGCACTTAATACCTTATAATTTGCTGTGAGTCGTTGCTTTCATAAAATATACTTTATGAACAATAATTCATATGTGCGTGTGTGTGCGGAAAGTGCATAAAAATCAATTTTTGCACATGAAACAACGGCGAGAAAAAATACAGCAAGAAATAATGCTGGCAAGGCGGCGAAATAAAACAACAAAAGCAACAAAGTCGCGCAACAGCAACGACAACGTCGCGACATTGCATACTTCTCAGATGACAGGCAATGGACGGGGAGAGCGTTGCGGTGGCAAGGAAGTGCCAAATAGCCCTCTCTCTCTCTCTCTCTCACTCTCCCTCTCTCTCTGTGTGTCTCTCTCACTCTGGAAGAGTCCGCCTCTGTAGCACATACTACTTGAAACTGATTACATGCACAATTTTGCCCCGCTCTTTGTTCGGCAATGGCTGTGCCAGAACATGGCCGCAGCAATTGTTGCCCGCATCTGCATGTGTATTGGTTTTTCTATATGAACACAAGTGCATACGTGTGTGTGTGTGTGTTTGTGTGCAGCATATATTGTTATATGTTCCTGCGGTCGACTCTGCGCTGGCTGCCTCCGATTGCTGTTTCCTTTCTCTCTGTCTCTTGCTGGCTGCGCGTCCCCTTTATGCAATTATTTCAACAAATTTAAACCTCAGCGAAATAATAAACAATTCGTTTTCAGATTAAAATGCAATTTTCATAACTTTTTGTGCAAGGCACCCCTACTCGGCATCATCTTCTGCTTCCCCTCCCACGCCAATGCCACTGCTTCCCCCGCCAATCGCCCCTACCATGGGCCGCAATTACTACTTATTTTATTTATTACGTAAGCCGGTGCATTAATTTTTCACAAGGATTTCATAACGTTCATATTTTGCACTGTTGTTTTCTTTTCTCTCATGTGGACGGGCATTTATCATACATTTTCGCAATTTATTTATATATGTAAATATTTTATAGCTATGAGTAGACCATTTGCCTGATTTTAACAGCTTTTATGCCGTGCTGAGAGACTTTCTATCAAAAAAAAAGAAGCATGTAAGTACTTTACAGTAGAGCCCTACTGACTAAATGATACTTTTTTTTAGGCTAAGAGAATAACAGAATAGGGAAAATGAATAGGACTCTAGAGATTTTTAACTGGAAGATTCGATTCGCCACGCCCCTAGCAGCCTGTGTATAGAACCTTCTGTTAACCTTAGGTGTAGTTAAGAGTAATGTAACTGTTTTGAGGTAAAATCTCTAGCTTAGTCCCTAGTCTGGGAATACGACAGAAGGACAAATCAGCTGAGATTACACAAAGCCAATATACTCATTTCACTTCGTGACTGACGATAAAAATCATGCCAGCTGGCACAACACTAGTCAGCAAAATGAAGTAATTTTCTCAAAAGAAACATTAATGCACATATTACAAGAATTTAATTTTCTGCCGTTCATGTTGCCCTGCCAGAGAAAATCTCTGGCGACATTTAAATGTTCGATGAGGTATTTCGATTGATAAATGCTGTAGCCCTGTGTAATTGGCATTTAAGAGTATTTCATTAAGCTCCGATCAAATTAATTCATTAAAGAATTCTCAGTGATGTGACAACACCTTTTGGCCGCCTCTGATGAATATGAAAATGCCAGCTCAGGTGACAGCTGAGAGTGGCAATGCCAATGCCAATGCATGATGTGGTATCCATTCAGGCGGAATGGCACGGGCAAGGTGTGGGCGGAATTGGCCAGGTGTCGGTAACACATAATGCCTTGCATATTTTAAGCTCATGCTGCGTCCATTCGAAATGTCATTTTAATGGCTGTTGGTTAGCTAATTGAGCTTACGATTAGCAAGTGAATGCCAAATGAGCATTGGGCGATGAAAGATTAGTCCATTGAGCATCGGACAACACGGACACCGACTCCTGCTGCGCACGACATCTATTTAAATATGCAGCTCAGCAGATACCTGTCGATTTGCATTGGCTGCTGCGCTGCTTTCTGTTGGCTTCTTGCTGCTCTCTGACAGTATGTCTATCACATGTACAGATAGTCAGTGGCTTTAAAGTCACAAGAAAGGGCAGAGACCAAACACACACACACACATACACCCGCACACACACACACACACACATTGTCATGGGTTTCTGCTATGATAATGTGATATACGTCAATGTCAATTGGATTGGCTGCTTTGAAAGCCAATAAGCTGCTATTCAATGGGGACACACCCACACTACAGCATGATTTATTGTCGGAAAAACAAAGACACCCCTCGACTTGTACTCTGACGACTGACGTCTATATCCGATAACGGAAGAGCTGACTAAAACGAATCACAGATTTGCTGTGCACTTGAAAATACAATTTGGCACACACAGAGAGAGCTCAAGTTCGAGTTGCGGCTAAATAATATTAAAGTAAGCTAATCAATTTCGATTGTAGATTAAGTCTTGCCAATTACCTGTTTATCGAAATATATTGTGCTTACTACCTGGTTTTCTGTATTTGTGCAAGTTCTATTAATATTCGCATTGAAATTTCAGTCGAGCCCATTAAGTACGCCCACTGTGCCCTCCTGCCTTGCTGGTCGTCTAGTCTAGACCATTTGAAATGTTATTAATTCAACGAATGGCTCGCAACGCCTACACGTACACACCGAAAAGGCAACATCAATTGACCAATTTTCACCTGGCCAACACATCAATTGGCAAGCGGCCAGTGCTGATAGTCCAATCAGCGAGCTACATAATAGATTTTTTTCGCACTCTCTCTCTCTCTCCGTGTCTGCGTGAGCCTGCCTGCAGTGCCATAAAGGTAATCGTTAAATATAAGTATGTGTAAATGAGCATGTAAGTAAATACATATTCATATATGTAGTCATATGTGGAGTGCGTAAATAACACAGATGCCCTGCCATGCCGTTGCCTGTAATTTGAGAGCAGCACCAGCAGCAACAAAAAATAAAATAAAATGGGTTAATTTATGCACTTTCATGTTAATGCGCCGCATCTGCACGCGGACAAAGCGTTTGATCAGATTTATATATTTAAGTGCATTTTATGCAATGCAATTTGATAATTTTCTTTAATTTCAATTTAAACCCATTTGGCACGCTTTTACGCACTTATGCGTTTTATTTCATAATTATAATTTCAATGCGACTAAAATATAAATAAATTTATATTCTTTTAATTGCATTGCATGCCATTTTCATAATGGAATAGAATCAACTAATTACCGTCTCGATTGCCTGTTAATATTGCAACAGAGCTCTACCACACACACATAGGCACACACATAAGCGCACACACATACGCACACACACAGATGCACAGCATATCGGTCACATATGAGAAATTATAGCCGAAAAATGCGCAAAGCCATTTAATTATTTCGCTGCGACCATTTAATTAGTTCCCATTGCGGCCCCATCAATCTTGCAAAACCCACACAAAATCTGGCTGACTAAGCAAATTGGCCCAATTGATAATTTTCATTGAAACACTCAATCAACAACTGGCAAATGGTTATACATAAATTTGAATAGCTGTCTCTATCCTTCCACCTGTCTCTCTCGTTCTCTCTCCCCCCACACTCGTCCTTCATCCTTTGCTTTGCTGTGGGGCTTAGCTTCGAGCAATGTCTATATTTACGTTTAAATGGCACTTTTCTTAAAAGGCTTAGGCACATACATACAACTACTACATCTGCACACACACACACAAATACACACATACTTATGAAGTGCTTCTGTTTGAGTGACATTCAAATAGACAAGCTGCCAATACGTGCAGCAGTTGTGCATAAAACTAAAGGAGTCAGCACTACGGCATAGATGGGGCCGGGCCGAGGCGGGCAAGGCCGGGCCACACACAAACACACGAAACAAAACCAAAAACACATTCACAACCGAAAAACGAGCAAAATTTTTGTTATTGCATTTCAAAATGGCAGGCGTGGCCAGGGGGCGTGCACATTTGGGGCGTGTATTGCCGAGCCCATACATACGATTGGAAATCAGTTTTTTTTTTTTTGTTCGTCCTTTGTGTCTGTGTTAGTTGCTGTCTTGTGCTTCGCTCTCATGTTTTTTTGTTTTTCTTTTTTTTTCTTTTTGTTTTTCATACATATTTCCTTCGCCTGGCCATGGCAATTGAATGGCCAAATTTCGTAAAATGCAGTTTGAGCGCACGTTTGAGTCCAGCGATGAGACAGCAGCAACAACTTGTTTTCCAGCTGCCAGGCATTAGAGATGAGCAGATCAGCTGAGGACAATGGATAAATGAGAAATGAGATTGGAAAGGTCAATTGAAATCGTCTTAAGTGATTGCAATATAAGAAAACTGTCTTTAGGGTGGATCGAAAATACCTTTTAAGTAAAGCTTGGTGGGAAATGTGCATATAACCTGAAGCTCTAATTTGACTTGACCTACTCTAATTCGATTAAAGTATAACAATACTGTACTCAGAGAAATTTTAAATTACTTAACCTGATAACCTTTTATCTTAAAGAGATTTAACTTAGTCTAAGATTTCAGCTTAAAATTTTCAAAAGAATTGCCCCACATTTCGCTATATTTAAAGCAACTTTAAGTAGTGAGAAATAAATCGACATCAAATCTATTTTAAAATATATTTATTAAAATAACAGAATTAGGCAAACCTAAGAGTAAGCTATTTGGCCAAACATCTTCTCATCTCCGTCCATTCCCGAAAACTTGTGACTTTCCAACAAATTTTCTCATCTTTCGCTATATTGAAATCATTAGACAAAAGCAGCTTTAGGCAGCCCAACGTGTATCTACGTGAAATAAGTTTTCATATACACTCATATTAAAATGAACAGAATTCATCAAGCCTAAGACTAAGAGGATTAGCACAGCTCCTACTCAAGCTCTTTCAACTTTCAAGTTTCAAGAGGCTTGCCTCACATTTCACTACATTCGAAATTCGAATCCTTCGACAAAAATAACTTTAAGAAGTCGAATATGTATCCACATCAAATGTGCCTTAATAAGTATATATATTAAAATTAACCATGCGAATTTACAGCTCATTTTGAAAACGAAATGCAATACATCATTGCTATTATTATTATTGAACATTATTGTTTTTTATTAAATATCTTAATGTCAGCTGCAATATGAATAAGCTTTGCCAACACTGGTTCACTTGCCGGCATCGACTTGTCGATGATGAGTGTTGTTGTTGTTGTTGTTGTTGAATGTTTGTAGCTTTGGCATTGTATTGTGTGATTTTTTGGTTGACTACGGTAGGCGGCACGGCAGAGACGGAAGCGTGCCGGTCGATTGCTGTAGCACCAGTGCCAAACTGCACGTTTGAGCTCTGGGGCACAGAGAGCGTGCAACGAAATGAACAGTGAACAGTAGGAGCTGCAGCAGCAACTAACGCCTGCAGGTAAGCAACGTAAACGTAAACGAAAACTAACAGACGCACACACACACACACATACACACACAGAGAGATAGCATAGGTGCACAGAATGAACTGCGGCGCATTGCTCATACGCAGCGTTGGACAAGTTACTGGACAGCACAGCGTAACCGTTCACTTGTGCATAGTGCAAGTACAAGGTGCATGAGGGTATATACCAGAGCCAGACAAGCAAATCACATGCCACAACCCTCGACCTGTCTCCCAGGGCGCGTGTGTGTGTGTGTGTGTGTGCATGAGTGTGGGTTTGCAATTTGCAGCATATCATAGCAGGCAATGGCTGCACTGGTTGGCCTGCCTGCCAGCGTCAGTCGTCGGCCTTCCGTTTGCCTTACGGTGGCTTTTTGCAAATTACCGCAAATCCTTGAGCACCATTTAATAGCCACCTAAAAAGTAGGCAGCTCAGAGAAAAACTGTTGCTAATTAATAAGGGCTCCGCTTCATTTTCGATGTTCAGCCAGATATTTGCGTTTGGCTTTACTTCGTTTTTTTCTGTTGATTTGGTAAATTCAGGTGAATCTGTGTATGTGTGTGTGTGTGTGTGTGTGTGTGTGTATTGTTTTTAACCACTGTCATGCTGCGACTGTGGTCGAAATGCTTAACAAGTTGTTTTTGTGCCAGTCAACCAGTTGGAGCCAGCCAAGTCCAGTCAGTCCATCAGTCTCTCTATCCGCCGGACAGTCAGTTAAATGCTCGTCATTTCGTTTGTTTATTGTGCGCAATGATTGCAAGGGCCTTAAAACTGCTGTGATTGCAAACTGGATTTGACTTGGCCTGACTTTGGCCCTGGCATACGGCATACGGTGTACGACGTATCTGGCTTTGGTATGTGGGCATATGCCCAAATGGTCGGCAACAAAAATCACATATTGTACACACGTACGCTAGCTTAGGGCACAAACGGCGCCCAGTCGCCAGTTGGCAGTCGCCGAGCGGCAGTCGCTAGCCGCATGGTTTGGCATCGCATGCCATGCAATTTTTCCCAGGTAACAAAATGAATTGCCTGTTGGCCAACAACGTCTGCTGCTGCTCCTGCTGCTGCTAGTGCTTTAGCTGCGACTCTGCGGCTGACAGTGTCGCATGCTCAATGCGCACTATTTGCTATTATTCCAGTGATATTTCGAGAGTGCCATTGGCCGTGTTCTATGGCGTGCTGGAGTGCAAAGCCGAGCGTACATGCCCGACCGTCTCTACCCACATACATATAGATGAGTGCAATTTACCGCTAACAATGCCATGCTCTGGTAGTTACAACAAATGTTAGACGCAGCCAACAGCCGAGCTGCTGCTGCCTCTGCTGCAGCCGAGTTGCAGAGTTGCACAGTTGCACAGTTGCAGCGCGGTATGGCTAACTACTTGGTAGCTTTAACTACCTAACGGCTATGGTGCACATACAGCAACATATGTTGACCATGGAAATGCATAAATAATGCGGCCCAGTATGGGGCACCAACATGGCCTACGACCGATACAAGGATACCAGCACTGGCTGCTATTCCTTTTGCTCTTGTTGTTGGTGTTGTTGGCTTTGTCGTTGTCGTTGCTGTTGCTGTTGCTGTTGGTGTTGCTGTTGCCTTTGCTGCCAGTAGGCATGTCGCTGGCAGAGTCCGCTGCCGGCTGCTGTTGACCGCTGCCCGTTGTCCACTGTCCATTGGCCGTTGCCCGTTGGCTCGCCTCGATTGTTGTTTGCCATATTCGAACATTCACATCAGGATTTCCCGCTATTGTACTTTTTGGCTTTTGTTTATTTACAGTCAGCGCAAAAATGTTTGTTGTGGCCAGCATGCATGCGTCTATATATATATGTGTGTGTGTGTGTGTGTGTGTCATGTGTGCCTAGCTGGATTTAGGCTAAGTAAGCCGCATACACCTGTCCACACACACACACACACACACATGTGCACACGGCAAACAACAAACAGGACCGCATGAGCGACCAATTTAATACATGATGGCATTGTTGGGCTTTCAATATTTGACTGCCATTGTTGTTGCTGACGCTGTTGTTGTTGTTGTTGTTGTTTGGCTGTACATCTGCTTAAACAAATGTCACGCGCGGACTTGCCTCCAATTATTCATGTGGCGAACGTTATTAATTTGAAAGCATATTTATCACAAACGAAATCTACGCCACATGCCGTAATAAATCAAGAAACGTTTTTGGCCTGACACACACCAATAACACCGCAACGTACATATATTTAAATCTCAAATACAAACAAACACACCCACTCACTCACACCCACACACACTCACATATATACCCATATATGGGGAGCGTCTAGCTCAAGCTGAATTGTGTGGCCACAAGTCGGTTGTTGCCTGGGGAGCAGCGAGAAAGAGCTCCAGACTTGTGGGGGCTGGGGCATTGCGGAACAGTTCGACGATGTCATATCCACATTTAAGCCAAGCACCCAAGTCAGCTCATAGCGTCTAACCATGTGACAGTCAGTCAAGTTTCAAAAATACAAAACACTCAAGGTGATATGAACCTTTTAGCCGTGCTTAGGCGTCCCATTTGGTCGGTGTCCTTTGGCAAACAACAAGCCAACGCTAGCGCTAACGTCAACGATAAATACATAAATTCCCAGGCCCATCCCGCCTAACAGCCCCCTCGCCCTCCACGCCCCCTAGCCACAAAGGTTGACAATGCGTCATTGTATGTCAGACATTTTGGCTTCGACTTCAAAAAGCGAGCGAAACGGGGCGAGGCGAGGCGAGGCGTTGACTAAGAGACTCAAAGTAAAACGTATGAAATTCCAATTGTTTGTGGGCGTCGCTTTGGCATTATGCCTTTTTTTCCCGACCAAATCCAATTGCAATATTAAAATCATGTCAGCAATAGAGCCACACACACACACGCACACCCAGAGCCAGAGTCGATGACAGAAAAGTTCTCAAAATCAGGCGACAGGCGCACTGGCAGCCAACTGTGACGCTGACGCTGACGCCGTCGTCTTTGTGCGACATTACTAAGGGCGCTAAGCCTGGCTGCCAGGATTCGCGCCCAGGGTTATGGGCAAAGCCCAAGAAGGCCACCGACACGTTCAAGGACACCAAGACAAGGCAGCGGCAGACGAAGCATTCTACACATAATGTTTGATGCTTATGCTACTTACGCGTCAGGAATTTTCCCAAAAATGCCATTTACTATGAAAAATATCAATAATATACACATATGTGTAGGCAAATATACATACATACGCATACACGTTATCAATATATCGCGTAGGTATTTGCGTGCCGTGTGCTTGCCTTGTTTACGCAAATTGCCTAAAGACAACATATCATATCAATTAAATACACAAAAGCCACACATTCCAATATACATATACATATATCGGTATATATGTATTTGTACCTTTAATACACACCCACATTTAATCAGCTTTTATTATAAAGGCAACCAAATTAATTCAGGCAACAATATGTTGCCATAATAATAGAATTTCTTCGGATTAAGTCATTGACAACCAATTATACCCTACTTACACTTGGCCTGAATGCACGAGAGATACTTAGAATTTATTGATATTACTGATAAATGGAGATTTTTTATTTGCCAACAGAGTATCTTCAAGTTGAGCATATGTTTGGCGTTTAGTTTTGTTTTCGACATCAAATCTAGCATCTACATATATTCTTTTATGACCTCAAGGAACTTCTCAAGTTACTTAAAAAAACTAATAATTTATAGACCATATTGTTAAGTTCGAAAGCTGTAGTCGACTAGCAAATATACCCTTCTTTGAGGGCTTAGCCAATCCGTCAAACTAACAAATTGATAAACTCTCAAAAATGTGAATTTAAACAATCCAGCAGAAGACTAACGATATTAGATTATAGACTTCATAGACCGAAATATTAATTTATTTTAACTCATGTTATCAAAACCCATTAATCGATAATGGACATCATAGAAATAGAGGGAATTAAATAAGCTTATCGATTATCCAAAACAATAAAAGATCAAGATCAAGAAAGTCAACTCAGTTTCTGATGCTAATCAAAATATACATATATGTATGTGTGTATATGCCTCAAGGACTCTGACCATATCTTCTACTGCCTTCTTCACTTACTCGCGCAAAGGAACCAACATAGTTAACACGACTCGGACTGTCGGCCTGGTCAAGAATATATGTATGTACATACATACATATAATGTTATAAAAATAATAAAAAAATATAGATGAAAACACTATACCATAAATTGCCATTTTCAATGCTTTCGAAGGGTATAAAAACTATCAATTTTCATGTTGCATATTAAAAATGTATGAAAATTTACGTTCGGATGGCTTTGGCGCCATTGTGATCGGTTCGATTCTGGCCATTCTGAGTGCTGTGTATTAAATTTTTTATGCGTCAAAGTAAAAATTGTAATATTGGTGCCGAGCTGAATGTCTGATTGACTGACTAACTGAATATTTGAGTGTCTGCCTCTCTCAGCCTGTCTGTCTGTCTGTCTGTCACTCTGTGTGTCTGTGTGTCTGTCGGCCTGGTTGGCAGACATTACACCAATTGCCTTGACGACACTTGCCGACGACACTTCCGTGCAATTGTATGCCGCTTTTTGAGTTCCGGCTGTGTTGTGGGGCGCCCGGTATAAGCCACAATTTTTATTGGCCGTATGCGTGTTGTCAGGCCATGTATGAATATTTGTGGCTGGCAATTCTTATGAATTTTCAGGCACGTTTATATTGTCAATGTTTGTGTGTGTGTGTGAGAGAGAGAGCACCGGAACAACAGGACGCAAGGACGATTCCATTCGTTGTATGTGCCGTTATTATGGCAATTTTACCACATGATGATGCGCTCGGTTATTTGGTTATTTGGCCAAATCAAGCAATTTATTCGCAATTGTCGTCGACGCCGCCATCCACCATTCGCCATCCGCCGTTGCAATTGTGTGGAAATCGATATGCGTTATTATTTTAACCGTTCATTTCCCTTATTGCCATTATACACACACTCACACACTCACACGCTTACAAACTTGCACACAATGCACATTGCATAACAAAAGTCGACTCGAGTGGAGTCGAATCGAATTGAATCGAGTTGAGTCGAGTCGAGTCGAGGCGCGCTGACTTTGGCTTCGCATGGACAAATTTGATTTATGCATATTTCCATATGATTTATTTCATTAGCATCATTGCAAAACGTTTCTTCAATTCAGCTCCAGCTCCAGCTTCAGCATTAGATTTCAATTCCGATTGCGATCCCGATTCCGCTTCCAATGGCAACGACGAAGAGGACGAGGACGAGGACGAGGACCGCTCCCCGCCCTTTTACCTTTTGCGTTGGCAAGCTGCTTTTTTAATATTTATTTAAACATTTGTTGCAGCTTCCGCTTTCATTTCTCGTCCGTTACGTTTGAGTGATTCAAACTTGACGGTTGCCTTTGTATACATTTTTTTCCGGCTCATTTGATCCAGAGAATGAAAAGTTTTCATGCACCGCCGTGCCCGCAATCAGCTGCACGCCCGCCGACTGCAGAGAAAAAGGCAAAAGTCCCGCACAGAACGAAAAACTTTTGTTAAGAAAATATGAATTTGAAATGAAAATATGCTAGAAATGAATTGAAACCGTAACGGTTTGAGTGGGCCAAAACGAGCGCGTGCACGAATGAGCATCGCAAAAACTGCCAATCCTCCAGTCCTTCGTCCAGCCCGATCCAAGCTTATGCCGCCCGCTCTCAGCTTTCTCCTTCCCCCTTCCCCCTTCCCTCTTCGCCCGCATCCGCACACAATGTTGCAAATAAAACAGCGCATAAGAAACAATATACAATAAAAAGCAAAAAATAAGCTGAAACTGGAACTGAATTGAAGGACGGAGGTCCGACTCGAGCATTCTGGCTGGTTGGCAGATGGAAATGAAAGGCAAACACGATTCAGTTAACGAGTGACGAACGCTATTGCTAACTGGGGACTGCTTTTCTATCTGTGTATGTGTGTGTGTGTGTGTGTGGGCAACCTAGCAACGTCTATTGAACATGCTGACTGGCTGGCAGACAGTAGATGGAAGATGGACCTGGTTGAGTCAACGCGAACGTGGACACGACGAATTTACTGGCACTCTCTGAATGATTGCCTTACTCGCCGTACTGACTGACTAACCAATGAACGGCTCCAAATGAATGACTGAATGAATGAATGAATAAATGAACGGATGAGCGCTCCTCTACAGTTGGTTGCATCCGCAAACACACACACACAGAGGGAGATAGAGAGAGAGAGAGAGAAGGGAGATGGACTCACGCCCTTTATATAGCCGACTCTCGATTGAACTTGGCTGTAAACGTCGACGCTCGGTCAACACAATAAAGTTAGTTTTCCAAATCGGCTACTTTATTGAGCGTAAGTTCCCATATTATTTGCTGCGGCTTGTTGGTTCATAACCATGAAGTCGAGTCCTGCTTGCAGTACGACTACATTTATATACTTCAACTCCAGCGCCCGATAAAATTAACTATTTTGCCAGTGAGCACGTAATGGGCGCATCATTTGCCAATGGGCTTACTGTCAGTACGTCCGTCCATCCGTCCGTCCGCCCGTTCGCCCGTCTGTCTGTCTCCATCTCTCGCTGTTCATTTCCTATTTCAAGTCCTTTAAATTGCCATAAAAATGTTGCTATCTACTGCCATCATTTTTGGCCATTATTGTTGCTGTTGCTGTTGCTGCCACATTTCTACACTCAATTTGTTCAAATTTAATTGTCTGCTGCCTGCAGCTATTGACCAACAGGCGTTGCTCTCTTAAATTATTGTATATATATTCATTTATATAAGTATTTATTTATTTTCTTTTACTGCTGCTTTTGCTTTTTATATCCTGAACCCATTTACAATGCGAAATCAGGGTATATTGGCTCCGAGAAAATGTATGTAACAGGCCGAAGGAGTACCCATCAGTACGAAGAGCTGAATAGATATAGACTTCATCCGCTGTCCTTTCATATGAATGACATTATGATTAATAAAGTCCATGCTGAAGAAATATTGAACAATTAATTTTCCATAAGCTGAGTGTATATGTATACGAGTGCATCTATGTGATATTTACCATATATGCATAAGAGAAACTTAAAGTAACAAAAATATCAACTTGCCGTATCGTTCAGAGAATCTGATAGTCGGACAGTCCCGCTTATATCACTCGAACTTATTTCTTGCTGTTTTTGTTTATTATTTGTTGCTTCTCGTCTGTCGCGCCGGTCCCTGAGTGGGGGTATGTTTTATGGCACTTTATTTATTTAGAATGGGGTCCTTTAAATCAATGAAGCATACTATTTGACGCTGTCTCTTAAATTTACGCACGCCCAACGGCCTGACTCCATTTGTATGCTGCCTCTTCTCTGCTTCTTGTTCATTTTTCTGTTGTACTCTGCGCTAACAACAATCAGCTAGTAAATCGAATTTCTTGCCTAAAACAACAACAACCACGAGGACAACACAATGCGTAGCAGCAACGCCAACATCAACATCAACATCAACAAGAATAAATACAAATACAAAAATACAACAACAACAAAAAAAAAAGGAAAAAAAAGGAGAAATAAAGAGCAGCAGCACTGCAGGACGCTGGTCAAACTAAACACTGCGTTTGTTTTAGCAGCTTCCGTTTCCTGTTGCTAGTAACAAAGTAAAAACAAAACAAAAAAATAAAAATAAAAATAAAGAGAAAAAATAAAGCAGCAAAGAAAATAAAGTAAGAGCAGCGGCAACGCATTCATCCATCTATCCACGTGAGGGGCAAACTAACCAACAACTGAACACACACGCATGGCCATCCATCTACAATCACCCATCTAACCATCCATCTATCCATCTATCGGAGGAAAAGTCCAGTCACTGTGCTCCTTTGACAAGCGCCGAAGCTTCCTGTTCCCTGTGCCCTGTGCCCTGCTGCTCGTTGCCTCCTGCCCTCTCCCGCCCGCTCCCTGAGCTGTTGCCCATTTTCTGCCTGCTGCTGTAGCCGGGCAAAGCTAAACGCATTTGTTCGAAGCTTGTTTAGTTTAACTTTAATTGAATTTTGTGAATTTTGCCCGCTTTCTCTCGCCCATTGTTGCTGTTGTTGCTACAACAGTTTCCTTACAGCTTTTTTATTTGCTGGCCCTTCGGCCACTCGTCCGACTGGCAGCTGGTGCCACTTTTATATAGCTGAATTTATTATGGACAATAACAAAAACTGTACAAAACTGTTGCCCACGATGCCGAGTGCTGAGTTCCGAGCTCTGAGTTCCAAGATCCGAGAGTGCTCCGACTGCTGCGAGTTAGGCCCGCCAGTTGCTGGCTCATCCTGCAATCCGGTAGGAATTGCGCTCACCTTCACCATATGGTCAATGGCACGAGTTTGGCTCGTAAAAAGGCTTACATAAGACGGCCGCCTCGCCGTTGGCATACCTTTTTGCCAAGCAACTGTGAAATTGTCTTGTTTTGCTAGCACAACCCTTTATTGTTGATTTTTAACTAAGGCAAATGCCTGAGTCTAGAGAGGGGGCAGAGGAGGCGTCTGCGTATGGGCGTTACCATTGCCAATCGTTGGGGCGCATACGAAATGCGAATTCAATTTTTATTTCGGCCGTTTTAAATAATTTGTGTGATTTAATTTTTGGCTTTGCTCTAACTGAGCCAATAAAACGTTTCGAAAGAACAGCAAGAAGAAGACGACGAGAAAAAATGTGGTGCACAAACGTGCTTATGCGGTTGATTGCCGCCGGGATGAATCGATAAATCTTTGGTGCGATAGGGCGTGATGGCGTATACGTAATGTCAGTCCATACAAAAGCCGACACTGATGCCGAACGATGACAACATAAGCCGGGCTAAAAGCCATAGTCGGTAATTGTCAAAGTCAAATATAGAATAAAATATATATCTACACTACGCTTAGAAAGTTAACGCACAGCTAGCTAATGAGAAACAAAATTGCCAAAATAAAGCCACTGAGCTGGGCTATTGTTCTAAGCACTCGCTAATTCCCTATATCTGCCTCTCTCTCTCTCTCTCTCTCTCTCTCTCTTTCTCTCTCTCTCTGTCTTGCTCTAACTCTAGCTATCTCTCTATTTTGTATTTCAATTAGACATTTATATAGAAATCTATTATATTTATTCCCTACTCTCTCTCTCTCTCTCCTTTCCTCTCCCTCACATTCATATGATCTTATTTTTCTTTCCATATTCATATAGAGAAGTCTTAAATTTAATCTATTTCAGTTTTGTTTCCGTTTGTGTAATATTTTTATATTCAAATCAAGTAAAAAGTTCAAAGCTCTAAGCTGCTTTTAGTATTCAAAATATTTGTATATTTTTAAAGCATTTTTATATTTATTTTGTGGAATTTTGTTTTTAATAGAATAAAATTGGCAATAGAAACTCAAAATAAAAAAATAAAAACTTTGGTAAAATTCTAAAAATATATATGAATTATTTTGTACCGAGCAAATCTATTCGAATTGCAGCTTATAGCAGAATTTTATCGGCCAGTGTTAATCACTGTAGTTGGCCATGCATTATGCTCTTTGTGCTATGGCATAAATTATGCGTTAAGCTGCTGCTGCTGCTGGTGGCTATCGATGCGGTTTACCGTCTGGTCGAGCATAGAAATTTATCTAAATCCAAATAAATTTAATCAACCGCAATCGGAAGTGTTCGAATAATGACACAATAAACAACAGCAATTAAAATATCAAACATAAATCATTGTGCAAATTTACAACAATTGTCATGAAAGCCAAACAACAAAACTGCATGCGATGCAAGACACAATGCCAAACAAGTCAACATGCATGCATATGCCTGTGTGCGTGTGTGTGTTTGTGTGTGTGTGACTGTGGCCTAAAAAGTCATAAAAAGCGTACAAATACAATAACAAACAAACAAACAAACCTTTGTGTGCATGTGACTTTCTCTATAAATGTGTGTGTGTGTGTGTGTTTGTATCTGTCTGTGTATATTCGAAAGTAAACATACTCTATGGCCGGGCACGCCCACGTCGCCGCACCACTGCCTCAACGCCCAAACAAACAGGCGTAAGCGCCTGCATAAATTTGTACTACGCATAAAATCAAATCAAAATTCAACGACATGTGACAATTTTATGTCCACAAAATTATGTATTTGTTGAAAACACACAGCGCCGGCAACAATAACAACAACAACAACAATCGAACATAGCAAAACAACAATAATGCAAAGCAATGAAAATAACCACAACGACAACAACAGCAGCAACAACAACAACAACAATGGCAAACAACGTCGAGTGAGGGCGGCCAACGACGACATAAGCAATAACAGCAACAGCTAAAATAGCAACATGAGCAGATTATAATGAACAACATATTCGCACGGCCGCACCCAAGCACACACACACACACGCACATGCAGACACAGGCCAGAACATGTCCCACACCCAACTACACACATACTCACAAACGTATAATAAAGCGACACGCAACAATTTACGTGTTTTGACACTAATACAAAAGCCATTACAATACACGCAGGTAAAACACACATACACACACACACACCCGCACACACCACTTAGGCGTGTTATTTCGAGTAAAAAAAAGTAAAGAAAAACAAACTTATGTTGGCTCTTGCTTCACATGCTTTGCTCTTGCTTTAAAGGTGACCAACTCAGTCAGGCAAGCAAGGCTGGCAGGCAGGCAGTTCATAAAAAGTCTGCCCGAACCTTTTAGGCGACGGCCAGATATGCGTCTTGAAGTGAAAGTTTTGCAAACGGCCGCAGGCACAATATATTTAACTAGCTTTACAAGCCATTTCTTGCGAGCCGCCCAACAGGCGAACACAGAACTCTCAGCATTGGGGGCGCCGCACCTTAAGGCTGGAGACAATTTCGTTGGCTTTGGCAAAGCATTTCTTTGACCAGCGGGCCACCAAGACAATGTCAAAGGTTGCTCTGGGGATGTGAACCCCAGTTGTGGCGGTTATGGAGGTTTAATGATGAATGGTGGGCCAGACTCGTCGCTCGACTCAACATTTGACATTGACATATTTTGCAACGCATAAAAGTATGCTACATATTTTGTACATAATTTATATTCTCTGTCCTGAGGATAACGACCGTCCCGGTCAGACTATGAATCTATAATAAAGTGTAAAGCAAATTTGAACCCGACACGTGCTTGAATATTATGTGCAAAGTTAAGCCAGCTTGCAGCTGTAGTTGGCCTAATTAAGCACAGGCCGAGTGCAAAGATTTTATTCGTTTTATCTATACATACACATGTATGTATGTGTGTGTAGATAAAAAGTGAACAACTTGACAACGGCTGCCTATCTGCCAGTCGATTGCACACTTTTCATATGAAGTGCCGCACTCGTATCTAATTAGCCATGCTCGACTACAGCTCAATTTCGACACTTATGCGGGGCTTCAGTAAGTGTTTAACTTAACTGCGAGTTACGAGTGGGCGGTTGCTAATGAAATGCTCATATTTTCGAATGCTCTGCAGGAGCTGCAAGCTCAGTTGGCTCAGCAAACAGTTCGGTACAGTCGAGTACGGCGAGGCCAGGCAGCGAAAACTTAGCTTGGATTTGTGTTCTGTTTCGCAATAATGCCTACATAAACTTGTTAACTTTCTGCTATGCAAACAGACATACACACATAATTGTAATTATGCCTTATGTGCATCTGAGAACAAAGGCAAATGCTTGTCCGCCGTAGAATGGGTGTTGAGCTCGAGGTCAACCGAAGTGGGCGTAAGTCGATTTTGCAGTCGATGCATTTTGCACAAATCTTTAGTTGGCATTTCTATTGTTTTTGCATGCATCTGCATGTCTATATACATATGGGTGTGTGCGTGTGTGAGAATGTGTGTGTGTGCGAGTGTAATCATGTGTGCAACCATTCATATGTATATTGACAGATTGAAGGATTATCAAATGCCTTCTAAAACATGCTCTGAACTTTAAGCTTAACTGTTGTTTGGCTGCTGTAAAAGCCAACTGAACACATACCCACACACGCACACCCATACACAAATAATACAATGAAGCACACACACACACACACACCCACTAACACAGACAAGGCGCGTATGCAAACATATTTTGGCGAATTAGTAGCATGAGAATGCAGGCGATTGCATTGGCCGCTCAATGCAAATATATTTGCAGTGTATTTTGTGGATTTCCGGTTTGCAGACAAATCACAATTTTTAGCCCAACTATGCCAAATGGACGAAAATGAGAACAACATTGTGTACTGTAGTCAGACCGCAGTTCGAATTGTAACAATGAGAAATGTAGAGAAGCCATAGAATACAATACATGTTAAATTAGTTGAGCACAAAACTCGGGTAATAAAACAGAGTCACAGTCACATACATACACAAAGAGATAGTCATGTAGATTACCTAAGCATCAGCACAGAATATTGGCATCTATTTCAAGCATAATTCCATTTTGCCCTTTACTCTTTGCTTTTTGGCAACTAAATCAAAAAATTTCTTCTTCAATTGAAGTGTCAAACAAAAATCGAATGCAGCAAACCGAAATGAAATCGTTTTACGAGACAATAATTTATGCTCAACTTGCAAATACCCTAAGCATATAGTCTAAGTAAATATCCCCACTTCAAGTTGATTCGTATGCAGCCTGTGGATGTTAAAGATGCTCAACTAGTAGATACCCTAACTTCAAGTTGACAGCCACGTACTTGATGCTGAACCGGCAAATACCTTCACTTAAGCTTTACGATGCTTACTCAGCCAGAAGCTGCCCCAACTCTTTATTCACACACTTTCAGCATGTAGTCTACAGACATGCACATAAATTTAAAGATTGTATATGCCTGTGCTACACGGCTTAAGACTGTCAAAAACTTTTGGCATATTAGAGTAGCCTGCTAAGGCTTTGTGGTAAAACTTTAAACTTGTTTGCCCTGTATGTCCACATTTGCCATTTCACTCTTTGACATTTAAATATTTCTGTTGCTTTATTTATTCTTTTTTTTTTTGGAAATTTATGTCAGAGCTTTGCGCTCCATGCTTTCAACATACAATTTTGGAAAGTCCGAAATAAATGATGGTAAATCAAATACATTTAGAGCAACTCTCGCTTGCTTTCAGCTATTACAGCGTGGCGCGCAGTGGTCAGAAAAACAAACTTTTTCCCATGTGCACTTAACCCAGCTGGCAAATGGACAGAGGACGCAGGCAGCTGCAAAAGCTGATGAACTGTACAGCAATATTGCTACACACTTCAGCACTTTAAGGCAGCCAATTCAGAAGTAAACCAATCACACACCCACACACACACATACATACATATACAGGGATAGATCGAGGGCCCAACCCAGGCAGCAGCGACCGCTGTCAAGTTTATTAGCTACGCTCGATACAACACTGATGATTGGCTGCTTTGATAAGCGCTGGGGCATTAAGCTGACAAAAACTCTGCCAAACGAAGAAAATGAGAAAATGTTTGGCAATGGTAGAGCCAGAGCCAGGCACAGATCCGAGCCAAGTTGAGCGGGTAGCGAGAATGCGAAAATCCTTTAACACGAAATTAAGACACATAATCCTTGACAAGCAGTAATGGCAATCAAATATGCTAACGCTTGCATATTCGACAACTAAGCTCGCCGTCAATTGACAAGAGAAAGTATCTCTCTCTCTCTCTCTCTCTCTCTCTGCCTCTCCCTGTTTCTGTCTCTCTGAGTTATGGGCGTGGCAGCAGCAACTATGTTGCCATGTTTGTCAGCAATAGATAACATTTAGCCAGAGCTTTTTGCCATTAAGCCTTCGGGCATTTGCTTATCGGCGCTAGCAAAAAGCGAAACCTGACTGAAAAATGGCCTTCAACTGGCATTAACAAATTAAATCGAATCAAAACCCTGCCTGTTTGCCTAGGTAAATCTATCACTTTAATTAGAAACCAGCAACGAGCAACGAGCAAACCAGTAAACGAGCAAACGAGAGCTCATTGTGACTGCTCGGCCTTAGTTCAGTTGTTAAATAATTATAATATGGGCCATTGTGGAACAGTTGGTCGAAAGGTTGGTTGGGCAAATGTGAATGGAAATTGTAATTATATTTTTAGCACATTGCAGATTGCTGTTTTCTATAAATTAAATTTCATTTCCCGTTTAGCTGGCTGCCTGAATGCCAGAATGCCTCGCCTGGCCCTGCCGCTGGGCTGCTGCTGGATGACGACTGAGCCCTATTCGCATTGCATGCACAGCAGCGCCATTAAACAGCAGTTTCCGGTTTACGCGCTTTGAGTTTCCGCTTCAAACACCGTGAACAACCAGAGCAACAACAATACGAACACACAACACACAATGCCTGATTGCAGCTGGTCGAGTGGTGCTTGCGCTGCAGCTGTTGCCATGGTTATTGTGTGTGCCTTTGTTAGAATTGCTGTTATTATTTTGGTACACAACAATGCCGCCGCCACTGCGGTCGCTGGCGACGCGACGCAACGCCGCCTTGCAACATCTTAATATAAGATTCAATTCAGCATAAAAGCCCCACCGCAGTGTGCCAGCAAACTAGGCAAATTTCATCTTTGTGCCGTCTACTGCCGTCGAGTCAAGTCTTCGAAATCAGTGGCACTAGCAATGCCACTGGGACTGGCAATGCCAGCAAACATACGCACAACAGCCGCAACGACAACAACAATTACAGCAACAGCGCGCAAAAGCAATAACCAAGCAACATTTCTATTGCATGCCAGGCAACGCCAGCCACAAGCTCACATTTATATATTTTTTTAATTAAACGCAAATCCCTTTGGCAACAGCAACATGCCAAACGCGCCACGCACAACTGGGGCATGGCCAGCGCCAGCGCCAGTGGCACTGCCGCCAATTGCTCCAGCTCCACATCTCGACGACAGCTTCAAGGTTAAGGCGTTGACTGCGCCGCTGCCAACTGCGCATCGCGTCGCCCAATGGAATAAGCAAGAAATTTACATTACTTGCTCTACTATAACTTGGACTTTTTGAGCTTATAAAATGTTTTGAAATATTGCTGCTAAAAAAGATTTTATTGTAATGAGAAATTAATTATCTTTAACTTACCAGGACTAGAATATAATATAAGTAGCTTTAGTTAACTATTATTCAATTTTGCCAAGATTATATATAATAATCCAATTGCAGTCAGTCATAGTTGAAAATAATCAATTTTTTTCGCTTGACCAGAATTTTATAATAACAAGTAAGAAAGCTCTAATCGAGACTGCTCGACTAGCAAATCCCCTCAACCCTTCGGAGAACTGATATTTCAATAATTCTTCGTATATATACATAGACACACATAGGCACGCACGCAAACAGTACTTGAGTAAAAGTAAAAGCAAGGAGAGAATAACTGCAGAAGATCATTAAAGTTGTCTATGTGTATGCAGCAGCTCTCATTTGGTATTTGTATTTAGGTAAATCGAAGTTAGAGTGCTCACAGCAGCAGAAAACGTTCCCATTGCTCACTTGAAGGTCAACTGCAATGAGCTCCACCTGCCGTCGTCAACATTTGGGAGAGACAGTGAGTAAAAATGGCCCTATATAAAGGGCAGCAGCTGCAGCATTTCGTCAGTTAGTCTTCAGTGGTCAGCGCAATAAAGTGAAGTAGAGTGTGTGAATTATAAGCATTAAAGACGTAGAGGACTTACGAAAAGGAATTACGTAAAGGAAATACGTAGACGAATTACGTAAAGGGTATACTTAGAAAAAATAGACAGAGGAATAGTACTAAATCGAATCAACTCGTCCCCCTGATCAAGAATGTATATACTTTGTGGGGTCTGCCACGCCTTCTTACAAATTTCTTACAAATGAAAATACATTTTCCTCTAATGATTTTCCATGACATGTAACTGATATTCTTAAATGCTAGCCGTCAACCATATCAACGTTGTGTAAGGTCATGCATCTCTCTTCATGATTGAACACACATAAAACTTTGCTAGCTCTATATTAATTACCTATTTTAATATAATTTAAATTCGACACAAAATTCTTCGTGTAATATCTGGCACAGCATCAAAATTGAAGCACCGAAATTTTAATATATTGATTGAATATAAATCATAATATTCTGTAGCTCAAGGCCAGACGGAGCCTGCATAGCAATCAGATTTAATATTCGACTCGATTCTCTTCTAATTTTATTGATCTAAGGAAATGTTAAACAGGCTAAGAATGTTTCTGTGAATTCTATTCATGTTTGTGGCTGTAGCCGATGACATTCGGTCGGATTGTTAGACGACTTGCGTCATGGACAGAAATGGCCTTTAATGACGATTCTGGCGCTTGTTGAAGCTGCCTCTCTTGCTCTCTCTTTCTCTCATCCGCTGACATTGAACAGATTATGAGGCACGTCTGGGAACGCCGGTAGTGAGCACAGCGGTATGAAAGCCCAATTAATATTTCATAAAGGAGCACGTATCCGTCGCTCACATATACATGCAGAGCGCACAAAAATCCCTCAATCACTGCCAATTAATGTCAGACACAGGCACTCATATCTGCCAGGCAGCCAACCAACCAGCCAGCCATCCAGCCATCCAACCAGCCAGCCAGGCCGCTAGCCAACGAGACTGCTCGAAACGTCATACATAAAAACAATAAATGATTTATACATGAAAACAAAAAGCGTACGCGGAAAAGCCACAAAAATAAAAATCACACATACAGCAGGATAAGTAGACAGGCAGACAGACAGAGAGACTTACGTACGGACGGACGGAGAATCACAGTTTAGACCACAGCAGGATGTAGCGAAACGTGAATTTTGTGAATTTTACTGACATATTTCTAGTACAATTTTATATTTTATTATTCGCCTGAAATCAATGCAAAAGCAAGCAAAAGCAGCAAGAATAAGTGCCTTTGGGCTTGCCGAGCTTTGAATACGCTAACAAATTGTTCCTCTGGGGGCGCGTAACACGTTGAGCAGCACAATTATAATGCCCCAAGAAAGCGTAGCGTAAGAGAACGCAATGTCTAGCTGTCTGTCGGACTGTCTGCCTCTGTCCGTACAATAAAAAACAGCATAAAGGACATGCCAATGGAGACCGAGAAATGGGAATGCGAGCAGTAGTAGCTGCAAACAGCAGGACATATAGACACACGCCATCGATAGAGACATTTGAAGGCAGACAAATGAAGTGCTTCATATTATGTAGAAAATACATATATATACATATGTACGTGTATGTGTGCATAGATAGAGAGAGAGCAAACAATTTGGTACAGCTAATTGGCAGTTTAAATTACGGCATGACGTGTGTCCATGAACTATCTTGAAATGTGCATTTGAGGCATGCAGGCGTGCATGGTTATGGCAGCAACTAATTGCTGGCTTTATCAATGGCCGGCTCGTTGGCATTTTTTATCGGCCCAGCACACAACAAAAGCCAGCAAATTAATTTGCATTTCTATTATTTTCATAAATAACACAACGCCGCTGTGGTCACATGCCCTGGCACTTCCGTCTGCCCAAATCAGTGCAATGGCCAAAAACAATGACGTTTTTGGTCACTGCACCAAAAAATAAACAATTTAAGTCAATTTAAATTTCTGATGATTTGCAACTGTCAGTTGGCGCCGACTCCAACTCCGGTTCCGACTGCCCGCCATTGCGGCTACGGCTGCGGGCCACCATCAAAAAAATAAAACCAAAAAAAAAGAGAATGAATCAACTAACTCACCACACTATCAGTCACACTTAGTGCATGTTGCACAGTTTCCATTTTGATGAGCACGGCTTGACTGCCAGACGGAAATAACTCTAACAAAAAAAACCAAAAATAAACCAACAAAAAATACCAGGAAAATAAGACAAAAAAAACGATGAAACATTTACACCCACTCAAAAAAAAAATAAATAAATAAATAAATAAATAAATAAATAGAAATGGCGTCCAATGCAAAAAGAAAATCTTCAGCATAAAAAAAAAATAAATATGAGCAGATATACATATATCTATTATATACCACTATACATATATATATATATATTTATTTATGTAGCTGCTGCCTAGATGACTGTGACGAAAAAAAGAAATGCCACAGAGCACAAAAAGCAAATGCTTCAAGTGCAAACATTTGCACGCACGCACAAATCAAAACATCAACAGAAGAAAGCAACAACAACAAAAACACATTTTCTTTTCTGTTTTTTTTGTTTTTGTTTTCAGTGCTTTAGCCAAAACCAACGGCACGTAGTCGCTGAGCGCCAGCAGCTGCCGCTGTTTGCATGAAAAGTCTCGGCAACATTGTACGTATTTGACATTTTAAACGGGCCAGTCGCCACTTGTCAATCTTTGTAAAAGTTCGCATTTCACATATTTCCGCTTGGCGCCAGCCTTTGTTTTGATTTGCGTTTGTTAAGCGGCCTGCAATAAGCGAATGTCTCTGTCTCTGTCTCTCTCTCTCTCTCTATCTCTGTGTGCGTGTGTGTGCCTCTGTGTGTATGAATCCTTTTTATTTAGCCAGCATTTTTTTGTGCACATCCTCATGGCATTTCTGTTGCCAAATGGCTTTACAAACGTTGCTCCCGCCAAACTCAGCCTAAAAGTATGCAAATAAAATATGCGCTCTTATCTGTTTGGCATTGGCTTTTGTTGGTTTACAGTTTACAGTTTTTTCCCGATTCATTTCCCTTTATTTTTTTTTTTTTCCTACCCAATGGCCGATCGCGCCAGATGTCCGTTAACATTCGTCCTCTCTGTGTTTGTCGCAAACTGAAGCTCTCGCTCCCTTTCCGTTTCCATTTCCATTTGGGCATACTTTACGCGATGGCACATGCTAAATGCCGGTTCCGGCGATAGTTGCCATTTACACGTCTGCTGGCGTTGCAATCAACGAAATTGAAATCGTTTGTTGTTGTCTCTGCCGTTGGCTGACATGCCGCCAGTTGCGACTCATATGTTCGGCACAAAAACTTACTTTCGCCTTTGTACCCTGCTGAAACTTCAACAAACCAAAACAAAACGAAACGAAACGAAACTACTAACTCGTACACAGCCAAACTTTCGCTACCCTGTAGAACAAAGGTCTGTAGAGTAGCTGACTGAAATTTCATTAGATTGGCTCAAAGTTTCGCTGCTGCGCTGCAGTTTCTTTGAAAGTTTTAGCCATATTAGCAGCCAAAGGGTATTGGCACAGTCGAAGTGTTAGCTCATTGCAACTGAATAATTCACGCTTTCTTTGCCTCTATTTTCTTGCTGTCATGTGCACTTATTTCTAAATAATTGAAAACTTATTTCAAAACAAAAGCCGCACACGACGCAGAACGTCTACCAGAAATTTATATAGATTTTTGCGAGAGCAATGAGAGGAGCTGCTCGAAAAATCAAGGACTCTGCTCATATGTTAGCTTTATGGTGCCATTTTGTTAATTTATTTCACTTGCTTGACAGTTTGCTTTCCATTTTTTTTTTTTTTTTTTTTTACTTTTTACTTTTATTTTTAGTTTTTCACTTTTAGTTTGTTGATGCTGGGTTGGGGTTTTAGCTTTTGTCTTTGGCAGTTTGTGCAGTTCACGCGTGGGGCGTGCAAAATTCTCCACATTCTTTTCTAGTGGCGCTTTTTTTTTTTTTTTTCTTTTGTCATGTGTCTGTGTTATTGCCGCTGTGGTTTTGACATAAAGTGCGCTTATAAAAAACCACCAAGTTAGACGGGCGCTGGCATAAAATTTTTTGATGAATGTAACGTTCTCTGCAAGCCAACCAAAAAACGAAACAAAACAAAACAAAACAATGATAAAACAACTAGGAACATTGCAGCAGCTGCATAATACTCGTTCAGTTTCCCAAAAAAAGGCTAAATATAGCCAAAAATCAATATTTGAGTAATTTGCCACGCCTCATCATTTAGTGGTCTACCTGTGATTGAGCTCAATTGCCCTGTATCGTACACACATACACACATACATATATCTGAGAGGTGGTAGTCTTATATACATACATACATATACATATATATAGTATATATTCCAATCCCAAAGCCTATAACTCCAAAAGCACCAAGCCAAAATTTGCTTATCATGCTTTGCCACACCTCCATTAAGAAGTGTATATACATTTATAATATAATTATTTAGGATTGCTAGAAAAAGTATATTAGCTTTTAGCTATCAAAATGTGAAGCAGTCATACCAAATAATTTTTACTTTATCAAAGGCAACCATTACAAGAAGTATATACCAATTCTTTAGCTTGCATTCCCATAATACAATATACCCTCTTCACCTCTTGAACGAGCATACAAATAGAGAGAAATAGAAACAAAAAAGTGAAGCAAACTATATAACGCTCAAATAGCTGATAAATTTGTGCGCCAAAAACAAATGGGCAAAGTTTTAAAATTGAAATTGGGACAAAAGGCAACGGCAATGCTGCAAGTACAGCGTCGTCAGCTTTTTAAGGTTGATAACAGCAGCAACAACGGCGGCAGCAGCAGTCGCAGCAAACAAAAATAAATACATATATCAATCAGCTAACGACAATACAGAAAAACAAAAAAGAGAAAGAAGAAGCGAGAAAAAAAATGTGGGCAACTGCATACAAATATGACAGCAACAAATAGACAAAAAATAATACAAGAAAGAAAGCTCTAGTTGAGACTGCTCGACTAGGAAATTCCCTGAACCCTTCGGAGAACTGATATTTCAATAATTCTTCACGTCTTTCTGCTTACGAAAGGAGCACACACACACACACGCAAACACACATACATAGACACACATAGGCACGTACGCATAAATATGGCATGGGCGCAACATTTGAGAGAGACAGTACGTGAGTAAAAGTAAAAGCATGGAGAGAAGAAGTGCAGAAGATCATTAAAGTTCACATAGACAACTTTAATGATGATATGCAGCAGTTCTCATTTCGTATTTGTATTTAGGTAAAACGAAGCTAGAATGATCACAGCAGCAGAGAGCGTTCCCATTGCTCACTTGAAGCTCGACTGCAACGAGCTCTACCTGCTGTTGGGCTCAACATTTGAGAGAGACAGTGCTTGAGTAAAAGTGGCCCTATATAAAGGGCAGCAGCTGCAGCATTTCTTCAGTCGTTCAAGCGTGGTGGAGGTCAGCGCAATAAAGTGAAGTCGAGTGTGTGATCGATCAGCTAAGCATTAAAGACGTAGAGGAATTACGTAGAGCAGTTACGTAGAGGACTTACGTAGAGGAAATACGTAGAGGAAATACTTCGAAATATGTAAAGGGAATATTTAGAAGAAATAGACAGACGAATAGTGCTAAATCGACTCAGCTCGTCACCCTGATCAAGAATATATATATATACTTTGTGGGGTCTGCCACGCCTCTTTCTGCCTGAACATTTTAACAAAACCATTATACCCTGATTTCCCATTTTCAATGGGTTCAGGGTATAAAAACCCAAATGAATATGAAGCGCTGCACAGTGGTTGCGCTTGTATGGAGAGTGTGGCCAAAAATACTTCCAGTGGAGATAAAATTATGAAATTTTTTCCAAAATTCTATAAAAATATAATAAGTAATATAGCATGCCTAAATAAGTCGTATAGCCCACCATCACCTTACACCACCCCCTAATACGAGGTTACGTATACGTAAACAAAAATTAATAAAATATAACTGAACAAAACAGAAGATTTATTTATTATAATTATTATTATTATATAATAACAAGTAAGAACGTTGCAGCCGGGCGTCACTGACTGCGGAATACTTATTCACATCCCATCAGTAATTTAGTAGCTAAGTTTAGCGATTTGCCACGCCCCTACTGTGCGTAGACACCTCATTTTTGGCCAGTTGTTATAACGACCTATTGGTAACCTAACTGCAAAATTTGGATGCTTACGCTCCAAAAATGTAAATATTACAGGGTATTTTTCGATATGCCACGCCCCTAAAGGGGCGTAAAAAATTATTTTTGGATCATCGATAGAGGAGGTTACCAGTAACTGAACTATCTAAATTTGAAGCTTCTAGCTCTTATACTTTAGGAGATATAAACTTTTGCGGTTTGCCACGCCCGTTTTGGGCGGAAATATATCCACCATAGCTCGTTGGACTTGGATGGTCAACCTGCGTCTATATACATAACCACAAACGACGAAACAGAGACAACAACAACAAAACAATACGCCAATCAGCTGTTTCGCAGGGCATAGCTGACCTTTAATATTGGGAGACGCCTTCACTTTATTTACGATTATAAATGCATAGGCAAATTTCGGCACCTAAACTAAAAACATTTATTACCTATCCGTGGAATATTGTGGGATCATAACTAAAACTCCACCTAAACATAAAAAAGACGCTTAAAAACACACATAAAAAAGGTTAAGTCAAATAAATTAATTTCACAATAACAATTTGATTAATTGATAGGTTATTTTAATTGGAAAATAAAGTAAATACCTTGTACTTCAAAATCCATACTAAAAAAATTAATGTGGACCACTTAAGAGGACGTTTGACCACTTTGAAACGCAACGCTAAAGTGAAAAAGAGCTTACTGAGCGCATCAGCTGTGCGAAAATGAACACGTTTTCGGGACTTTAACGCTATTTCTAGAAAGTATCAGTGCAAATCTAGAAAAAAGCGGTTTGCCATTAAAAAGTATGGACATTTACGAGACAATTTGTGTGGGTTTCGTCAAAATTGGTTGCGATGGATTTTTTGATTTTTGGCCTATGGGCGCAACCACTGTGCGCTGGTTCGTACTTCCTATTTGTTGTAATTTTTCCCTTCAGCTATTTTTTACACTTCTTTTTTTTTCTTTTTTTTTTTAGCTGTTGATGTTGATAAAACAAAGATTTGAAACCAAACAAAAAATCAAAGCACAACGAAATAAATACGTAAATGAAGAGTGTAGAAATATTTGTAGGTATGCTTTCCTATATATGCACACAAATACATACATAGATATACTTGCAGATATATTTGTATATATGTATATTTCAGCTATAAGCTGTTTCCATTTTGCAGCATCAAAGATTTTTTAGATGCTGAGATAAGGCAAGCGACTAAATAAAAACCGCACACAGACACATTGAGAGAGTTGGTTCCCTATATATGTATGTATGTATTGTATATACATAGATACATATACAATAGAATGGAACAGGATGAGAGTGGGAGAGCGAGAGAGCCACACGTACAAGTGCAGGTCCATTTATCTTCTGTCACTGTACGAGTGTTTCCGTTTTTGTAATGAATGTCCAGCTGTGTGCATTGCCCCATTGCCCCGCGGGGACGAAGACGGCCACAGCGAAAACAAACCAAACCAAACTAAACCAAAACCCACTCAGTTGGATTGTCGAGCTGGACGCTGCCCGGACTGGTCGCTGAAAGGCGTCTTTTATGTCGCTTGATAAGATAAGCTATGCTTAAAATACACGTCTATATATAGTGATATATATATAGCGAGAGGGAGAGAGAGATGTATATAAATATATATGTGTATAGCTGCAATAGATACACTGCACAAAGTGCCAAGAAGGCCAGAGACAAAGGCGAATGTGCAACTTGTATGCGCCGCATTCTTAATCCAGAGTTTTGTCATTACGCTTTCCTCTCTCGCTCTCACTCCCTCTCCCTCTCCCCCGCCCTCTCACTCATTCTAGCTGTACTTCCGTTTGCTTGCAGATTTGCGTTATTTCACTCCCCAGCCTAATTCCTTCAGTCCGCTTGAATTCTACAGATTTTATTGCATTTTTCCCCCCTTTTTTTTTAAACATTGCTGTGAATGGTTCTGCTACATGTGGATTTGCAATGCAAGACTAAGCATCAGCTTTGCAATCAAAGATTTGTACAGCAAGATGCTTGCCATGTTGTGCATAGAACAATGAACGGCTTCCGCATAGCTCAACTGCAAACAGGTGCACATAACTTAATCTCATATATGTACACAAACAATTCAAAGCTGCACCTGAATGCTAATACAAACACATTGTCGAACTCTACGATAATCGGATATGTATCACTATAATTATGTGCATGTTGGCGATTGAGAGCAACACCTCGTTGTTGGGGCAGTGGCAGGTTGCTCGACTTCAATCGCTCACAATCAATGTGAAATATTAAATAAACTCATAATTCTTATCAAATACCTTCTATGATAGGTTCACATAAAGTTACACATTTGCAATTATAGTATTTAATTATACTCGCTGACAGAGTGAAACGAGTATATAGCTAAAGAGTTTATTCTCAGTTTCATTGCTAAAGCTGAAGAAGCAATTTAATATTCATTTGAAATAGATACTAATCTATATGCATGTATAATTGTTAAATGCTTCGACCTTTGCCTAGGGCAGACATTCCACTCAGATAGAACACATTCCAATTGGCAGCGACAAGGTGAAAGCCAATACGGAGAGCTTGGAGTGACGTTTGTGGGTGCATTGTACTTAACCCGCTGTATTATATTCTTGGATATATGATACTGTGCAGATAAAGCCCAACGGCAAGGCATATGTATGTATGGCATCTATTCATATGCATATACATACATATATACAATAAAATCTATGTATGTATATTAGCAACAGGTTTGAAACTAGAGCTCTGATATTTGACAAGTTACTTATATATAAAATGCTAATATATTGTGAACGAATTCACTTCAATTTTAGTTCAGTTTCTTATTTAACACTAATGCGTACTACTCTTTTTCGTTTCCCAATTATATTCTTAATAAGTCTCCATGTTACCTTAGTAAGGTATAGCCCTATAGTCCGGTATCAAAAGTTAACTATCGTGCTAGTCACTCAATTTGTATTTTAGGCCAGTAATATGCAGTCGGTATCAGCCGGTTTGCAACAATCTTTTAATAATTTCCATTAAATATCATAGTTTCAATAGGCTTAACCTGAAAAGCGCATTAAATTTACATTTTCACACATTTCACTTTATTTGCCACATAATAACCATAATAAAATTCAATATCTAAAATTGTAATTGAGTTTGGTACTTGATGACTTGATTGATAACAGTATTTTGTTTTATTTAAGTGCAATCTTACAAAATTATTTAATAATTTGAAAATTCATTTTCATTTTTGATTCTCCTTCTCCTTCTCTTTCTCACACTCAGTCTCACTCTCCCACTCTTTGTTATTTCCCAAGGGCGTACATTAATTTAGTTTTGTTTGGAATGCCAATGGCAGAAAAAACTCCAAGTAAAATCATCCATTAAATGGGGCACAGAGCAGCAGCAACAAGAATTCCCACAACTACGCAAATTGATCAATTTCAATTCAGTTCAAATATCATGGGCGTGATTTCGTCTGGGGGGTGGCAATCGTAATGTCATTCCGTAATGTGGCCAATATAAACTTTTTATTTTAGCACACATACACGCACACACACACACACACATATATCTATATATTGCATGCAACCGTGGACAAAACGATTGCGACTTATCGATTGCGAATCGTAGTAGGCAAGCGATATTTGTCAAAGTTTGCAAGTCGATTACAGAATTGAAAATCAAGTAGTGGATGCAATTTCGGCATCAAATTTAGTTTATGTTGAGAAAGCCATGACTAACACACGCACACAAATCGCTCCTGAAGTGGTCTATTTTTGGACAATTCTCACTTTGCCCGCGCGCATCGCCTCATTCGTGGGCCACGTGTACCTGCTGAATATGGCGGCCATGGTGAAGTTAGGGAGCCTCTCTCTCACGTTATTCGTTAGTCTGCTGATTTACACGAATCGGAAGATACGGGCCCAAATGGAACAAGCTGTCAGACCCCAGCCGGCGCTGATCCAGGAAATCCTATCCAGTATTCTCATTCTGTTTCGATGTCTGTTGGCTCTCGCGTTCACTGGGATGCGACTGTTGCAACTGCAGTGCAATTTCCTGCTTGATGCGAATCAATTTTTACGAAGCTGGGCGAGTGCACAAACCTGGTTAATCAAGCTTGTACAGCGTTAGAGCTACAAATTATCTACTGAGTGCAATAAATGCTAGCGAACCGCAAGCACATGAAATTTAATGGTCTTTTCGAATACTTTTGGCCTTTTTGGGTGTGGGCTACAGACGCAAAACAAACGCAGCCGCAGTCGCATGGAATTCGCAATTCGCAATTCGCTATTCGCTATTCGCAATTCGCTTTTAGCGTGCGCAATTACACTTGAAGAAATCCTGGGGATTTCGGGTGAAAATCCATTTGTCACAATGCTGAGTACGTGAGCGACGCTGACTGCCGCAGTCGCCAGTGCGGCCAGTAGTGCGTGTAAATGTCTCGCCCGATTCCTGTATATATGACTGCAGAGTCCTGTAACTCGACGGCGACTGCGACTGCTGCTGCTGCTGCTGCTGCTGCGTCTGCTGCTGCAGTGCATTGCACAGTGCACAGCTGCAGTGTCGCGGCTCTATCACAATGACACTTCATTTAGTTGGCCTCTGCGGCAAGGACACAACGTTTTTCCCCAAAATATATATACATATATGTATGCACACACACACACGCATATATACATATATATATCTGCTGTAGCAGTAGTGGCCATATCTATGACCATGGCCAGGGTCCTTTTAAATGAAATGAGAAGCAATTGCCAATTTACGAAAAGTCGAATAAATATATACTCTTGCCGAGCTACACTTCCAAATTGATTTCTAGTTTATAGAAGATTGTTGTGTACAAAGCAAGAGTAGTTTGACAAAGTGAAAGCGTTTGATCGAGAAAGGAAAAACCCAACCAGAGAAGATACCACATTAATTCATGTTTCCCTAAAGCATTATTTAAATTGGCTTGAGAGACAGCTTTATTAGCTATAGTAATATAAATTAAAAGATCTCTTGGTATTACCATAGAATTATCAATAGTAATAATAATTATAATTGTCTGCATTGCAAATCCAAGTATAATTAACTTTATAATTTATTAAAGCCACTGCAATTTCGTCTTGAATGCGGAAACTTCTACATAAGTTCTTCCGCTTCATCAGCTCAAGTGCTCTTAAGAGGATTTCGTCAAACATGTTTGCATTAAATAACTAACCTAACTCAACTTAAGCTCATTCACATGATGAGCCACGCTCTAAAGATTTTACAATATAAATATGTATTAAGCCATTGCTCGAGGGTCATGGCAATGCGCTGGAATTTCATTTCAGGCATTTGTCGGCAATCAATGCAGCTGAGATTAGAGCACGTCGACGGACAGGGCTTAAGCTGATTGCTCTTTGTTATTGTTGTTGTTGTTGTTGTTATTGTGGTGCTGCATATTTGTATAACTCTTTAATCGGCGTTACATAATAGAATTACATGCATGTTGAGCGCATTAACTATAATTGAAAACAATTTTTAATTAATAAAATGTCAACACACTGCGCTTCCCCGCATAATTGGAAGTAGTCATTAAATTGTTTTTACACAGCATCGGAGAGAAACAAAATATATATATCAACTGTAATGTGTAAGTACAATAGCCATATAAAATTCAGAACAAACAAATAAAACGAAACTTCACAAACAACGGTCAAGGGAATTAAATATACATACATATGTATATGACTCTATGTATGTAGATATATGGAGCGACAATGAAATATCAGACCACAAAAAAAAAGGTTAATTGACCAACAAATAACTTAATTAAATCAAATGAAAACTAAAAAAAAATCCATTTTTAATGAGCTTCGCCATTGTTGACCTCATTTAAATTATGAACAACAAGACTGACACAGCCGACATTCAGGCCCGCATTGGTATGTATAAGGTCAATCCAGCTAGATACCAGCACAGACACAGGCAGACACACAGGTGAGAGCTCCAGTCAAGGCAAGTTTCGATGCAGAATATAAAAATAATAATAACGTCACTTTAAGTGTTGTCTTTAATTAAGTGAACCGATCGAAAACTATTAATTAAAGCGGAATGTATTGAGAGCTTTCCAATTTCTTGAAATTGTGAATTGACAATGCAAATGAAATGCATATACTTATAATAAAGAGTTTATTAAAGATGTTTTAGTCTTGACTTTTGAATGCTCTTAAAGCTTAGATTGATCATAAAATAATGAAAATATAAGGATTATGTATAAATATTTTAATAAAATATATGTATGTATGATTTTTCAATGGCGAAATTAAAACAAAATAATTATTATTGCAAAATAATTATTATTTACTAATATAATATATATAATTAATATACATTTAATTTTTTAATATGTATCATTTAAACTGGAATGAACAAAATATTTAAAAAATATATACATATGTATAAATAAAAATTTCTTTAAAAAAAAAAGAAGACTTTGGTAGAAATTTTAGTGCCTCTTTTTGATAAAATTTCCTAAAAATTGTAAAAAATGTATATCCTATTATATTAAAATAATTTTAACTGTAACTGATAAAAATTTATTTATTAAAAATAAAAATATATTTTTGTATAATTAATGAAAACTCTTGTTATACAACAAAAGCAACAAAACTTTGGTATCAAAGAAAAACGCAAATAAAGCTTACAAATGTTAATAAATATTATTATACCTGTTTGCTATGCACAAGCCCTTTTCATAATTTAGAAAAGGCATTTGAAAATAATTGAATCACATTTCGACAAACAAGAAAAACATTTAAAGCAATTGAAAAGTTACGGCATACATTTTTCAATTGTTTCGTTACCTGGGCGCTGCAATTTATTGATTGCCAAATCAAACAAAAAGAGGAAGACGAAGAAGAAATTAAATTGAAAAAAAATCGTAATATATAACTCAAACAACTACTTAAAACAACAGCACGCAAATGGAAACCATTAACAGCTTAAAAATATTTAATTACCAACTCTGACCGCGGCGTCGCTTATGCTGGGGAATGATGGCGAATGCGCAGGTCGTGGCGCTGGGGTCCTGAGCCTGCCACCGAATTGCAATTAATCTTCTTTTAACAGCAAACTTTTGATCCGCTTTATTTGCATTTCACTGCGGCGCAAACACAAACAGAAAGCAGTAGCAACAGCAGCAACAACAACAACAACAGCAACGGCCATCTGGCAGGGGAAAATAACGAAAATGCTTGTCATAAAAATTTATCAAGGGTTAAAAATTATGTTACGCGTTTCATTTTGGTGGCTGTGAAATGATTTATGCAAAATCTGTGCCCTAACCAACAACGACAACAACAACAACAACACAAACACACACAAAATGAATATAAATTGTGCAATTTCATGTTTTGGCTTATTCTTTGCCTTTTTTTGATTATTATATTTTTCAACTTTTTATGTCCGGCAAATTAATTTAAAACTGTCTTATAATAACAACAACAAGAGCAACAACCCAGGGACAGCGCGCATTGCACATTATTTATAATCTCACATTGACCTGGCGGAAGGAGCGAACTTAGGCCGTCTCGAGTGTTTTTGCCTTAGCCGATAATAATTTTCTTATAGCCAAAGACGCCCGGATAGTAGCCGCCGTAGCCACCGTAGCCTCCAATGCCTCCATAGCCATAGTATGGTGAACTGTAGTAACCATAGCCGGGATAGCCGTAGCCGTAGCCATAGCCAACGGGCCAAGCAGATGCGACGCCGCCAACGCCGAATAAGAATGAGCGCGGATGACGAGCTGCTTGCCCCGCCGCCGGATTGCCGCCAATTTCCTGCTCCAATGACAGCAAATCCGTTTTTACAACGCCAACTGGTGCCACTTCCTTGTCAACAGCTGCGTCGACGCCGACACCGATGACAGCCGCCGCCGCCGTCGCCACATTCAAGTGCGTTACCAGCAACAGCAGAGGCAGCAGCAGCGGCAACAGCAGCGACGCCACCGGCGTGTACACTGAATGCATATTTAAATATTAATAATCGTGGAAAATATGATATTTCAATTTATTTCAATTGCTGGCCACCCAGCGATATCTCGGCATCTACGCTTAACGCACAACTGTCACTCGACTAGCACCAAAAATCATTTGCTATTTATATGTGGTGTGAACGCTCGATTTTCATTTAAAACCAAATCTCTTTTAACGTTCGCTAATTTTATTAAAGGCAAATTGTTTTAATGAAAGCCCAGAACACACAAATTGTGTGCTAACGAATGATTCGGTTAAGGCTGAAGCAATCAATGGGTCCAATAACAAAAAAAGAGAAATACAAAATAAATTATTGAGCTTACAGCAGCGTCACGAACTGATAATGCTCTCATACACAAAAATTCTAAAATAAATTTCAAAAAAATATAAATGTATATGTATTTGTTGTGATACGCTGGTTTGTTTATATTAATGTCAAATTCATTTACATTTTCATATATTAAAAAAAAAAAAGACGATCTGCTGATGCTCTGAAAAAATCAAATAAATTCTACATGTTAGAAAAAATAAATAAATATATATAATTATACATAATAAAGTATAGTACTAAATATAATTCCTAAAGAGTAAAGAGTGCGAAACAGAAAAATTTGGAAAAATAGATTAAACGAAGTTAAATCGAACTTCAAGTTCAATTCCTTTAAAAATATTTAAGTACAATCACTTATTACCAATCACTTATTACCTTAAGAATATGTACTTATATTGCTGAAAAAATTTTCCACAATGATATCAATAAATCCAAGTTCAAAATCCTGTCAACTTATCAGCTTAAAATTGTTGTCTTAAGATATATGATATTTTACTGATGTTACGTGCTCAAGTACTTGAAATTCTCAAGGCTTAAAATCAGTCAAAATCAAGTTATTAAAGCATGACAAGGTTTGTCATAGCTAGAGCACACATCAACCTTATAACATATTACGCATACGCAGCGTGGCTCGGTGACAGCCTGATGTTGTCTCGTTGGCTGCCAATTGACACATTTCGTGTTCAAATATGCGTAAATAACAATTATTGTAATTTTTTGTTCATTCTTCTTTGTTGTTGTTGTTGTTGTGCACAGCGAGAACAGCGAGACAAAGCACAGACTTGTTACATTCCAGCAGCAGCAGAAGCAGCAGCAGCAGCCAGTGCATAGACATGTGTGTAACCTTAAACGTGCCTGAACCTTGAACTTGAGTGACAGTGCCAAGTGGCAGAAGCAGCAACAGCAGCTGCGACAGGGCGGCAATGTGTGCCGATGTGTCAACGGTTTAGATTGCGTTGCATGATTTGCAAGAAAAATGAAGACAATAGTTGAATTTTACACTTACCAGGCGGATGCCTGTGTCGTCGTTGTTGCCAGCAGCAGCAAGAGCAACAGCAACAGCAATAGCAACAACAACAACAACAGTGACATAAACAAAAGTAAAAACAAGTTGCGCCGTCAGCGCGTCACGCGATTTGTTGGTTTGAACAAGCATGAAATGAATATATTTGTCATCAGGCAAAAGTTATGACGCCCAACTCGTTGTCGTCTTCGTCTTTGTCGTCGCCGCCGTCGCCGTCGTCGAGTTGGTTTTTTCCCTATTAGCGACCCAGCCGGAAAGTGGGAAACAAAGAAAGCCAAAAACCCCCGCCACACGCAGCCAGTTCATAGCGGGTTACTAAATTTGCGTTTTAATTCTATTTGCACATTCAACTCAAAGTCACAAATGCGATTTCGTTCTCTTTCCAATGCGATAACCAATAGCAACAAGAACAAACTGCGCAGCATTCCCAGGCAACACAAACTTTTCGCGACTTTCGAATAGTCTTTCTCAGTAGTTGTGTGTGTGTGGGTGTGCGTGTGAAGTGAGGCTGTGTGTCAACAAATGGCTCGAATGAAATTTATAAGCAAAGTTACAAAAGTGCACTGGCGCAACTTGATAAGGGTCTATGCCTTGTTCAGTGCTATATCTAACTAGGCCTCACTGCCTAAGTATATATGAAGACCAGCAGGGCGATGGTCACGCCCAGATAGGGCTTATCACAGCATAGTTGTGGTCTGGCAAGTTTCACAAGGCGCCAATAAGCCAAAGTAAACAAGACAAATGTATTCATTCCAAAAAGTGAATTCCAACTTTGAGTTGAGCTAATTAAATGTTACTGACTTGTTGAACTCAAACATAAACTATCGATAAATGAGGCTTGAATAAGGAAATTAAATTTCGAGTAGTTTTTACAACTCTTTAAGATGATGAATCTATTAAAAAACAACGGGCAGACAATAATTACGCAGCCTAGCAATTTTACATATACATATGTATATACGTATGTATGTATAATATAATTTAGGCTTTTTATAGTCCACTTAAAAATTGTATATGATATTGTATAAAAGAATGTCAAATAGTAGCAATTTCAAAAAGAAGCACTTTATTCCCATATATCAAATGGAAGTTAATCCATTATTGAAAGGCGAATACATGCCTCATATTCTTCAATTATTCGCATGTCAATCGATATTTCAATGGAAGCGATTGGCCAAATTAATGACAACCCCTGCTGAAAATTCATCAGCATGATAATAAGAGACTGTTAAGCCTATCAAACATAACAAACAGACAAAAATTAAGAAAAAAAAAATCAACTTAATCCAATTCAATTTTTATTAAATTAAATGAAAATGGCCTTCATTATAAGTTAAAAGAATATATGATTTATTGCAGCCATTTAACAATTAACCTTAAGCAGTGCAGAATAAAGAGTATAGGCATTAAAAAAAAATAAATAAATTTATATATATATATATTTACACTTAAAAACAAATGAACAATTATATCGAATATTTCAGCAGCTGATTTGTATAAATAACAATTACAGCTGCTCAAATATAGTTATCAAAATAATGATAGCAATCCATCCTATAGCTCAACAAAATGATTATACATTTATAAAGCTTTTTCTAAAGGACCTTTCGAATAATGTTAATTAATAATTAATAGCGGCAAAAGTCAAAGTGCATCTACACAAGTCACGGGCACAAATTGATAAACTTCTGCACCCTTCGCTGCCTGTGCAACTATAACTTTGTTGTCAACAATAAATAACACATGAATTCATTTAATAGCACAATAATGCTGAGTAATTGTTTTTTATTATTAAGCGGGTCAGCTCTGAAAAGTAATTAATTATGTTACGCTCTTATTACAATAAATAAATGTAACATCAATAAATATAAAAAAAAAATGAAATTAACCACTTGTGCACTTCATTACAATGCCATTATTTTTATGATTTTATGCCAGACGATGACAAAATAAAATAATAAAATAAAAAAACAGAGAACAAAAAAAGAAATGCGCAGCAAAGTCAAGGAAGCAAACAAAGTCCTCCGCACTCCATTCGCATGTCAATGGCAGCGGCAGTGGCAAAAAGTTCCCATTGCTGTCTAACTTTGATATTTAATGGTTAAATTGTATATTATTGGTGAAATGGGGGCGATTTTATTAGAGCTGTCAGTAGAGTTCATAGTCGACTTATTTATGCGTTCGATGACAGCCGATTCGCTGCCACCCTCGGCGAGTTGCGTCCCTGGCGTGACAGCAATTTTCATTTAATTAGTTAAGCGAAATCATTTATTTTTGTCACATGAACTTGCTATATACATACATATATATATATATACCTAACTTATATACAATCTATTAGCATTTCGTGAAGTCATTGTTCGTGCACATATATTTGTGTATATTTATATACATAGGCTTACATTTCATTCAACTCAAGTCAAGCTACATGACAGCTGGAACGAGGCAAAGTAACTTTTTTTTCAATTTAATATCACTTAATTATTATCGCAGTTGACGTTGTATTTGTTGCTATTATGACAGGGCACTTTACGTTGTCATTGTCACTGTCTCACTGTCACGGCCAAGGACTCGTGTTGGCTAATGTGTCTATGATGTCTGCTGTTATTGCAGGGGGTTTCCCCAATAATGATGCTTTTTATGATTTTTATGACATCGCAGCCAGGCAATAAATTTAGCACAGGAGCTGTATATTGGCAACACATTCTTGCCAAATCGACTTGAATGGCTTTTTGGCCAGGCTTAGCCAGAGACGCCTCGCCCTCGCCCTCGTCCTCGCCTCACCAACGGATCGTGCCCCAAAACAAATGCCAAAGTAATCAGCTTGCTGTGTGCAAAAAGTCAGAAAGCAGCTTGGCACCATGTGGCAGCTTTAAATTCCTACAGTCAGCACATTTGTACATAAAGAACAGCGGCGGACACAGAGACTGCAGGCGCCCCGACAAAACCCACACACTCGAAACAACTTAACTCTTGAACACATGCCGCCAGCAGGCACATGGAAGAGAAACTTTTGTCACGACGACGACGACGACACAGACGGACGGATAGCAACAATGAAGACGACGACAGAAACTTGCACTCGACACACACACACACACACACACAGATGCACACAAACTGACGCCCAAAAGTCCAGGGAACATTTAACACAATGGGCACCAAAGAGAAAGCCATTAGCTTGGAAAGTGGTTAAACAATATGAGAGCTACAGGAGACAACAGAGCTACAAATGTGAAATAGATTCCAAATTCAATTTAAATATAAATGTCGCAAACTGTGCGCCATTTGAAAATAATTAAATATAACAGCTGTTTTGCCTAATGTTTTGTATTAAGCTCTGACATTTAACACACTATTCACTAACTAAAAACTTTTGAACTGATTATGCAGATGCAATCGCTACTGATTTGAAATAAGCATTTTAAGAGTTGAATGTGGGATTAAAAAGGGTTTTAAATATGCATTTTAAAAGTTTATGTTCACACTAAATACAATTAAATATAAAATTAAATTTTTTCTTCGATGTTCTTTCATGAAATCTAGGGCATGTCTAGGGCAATCTAGGAAAAATTAAAGAATATAATAAAAATAAATAATAAATAAAAAATATATTAATTTTTTTTTTTTTTTTCAAATTCAACAACATTTTGAATGTTTATCAACAAATTCAGTAGCTAGCATCCACAGTACAATGTGCTTTATCAATGCTGTGTAATTAGCCGTATTACATTTTTGGCATAGAAATACACAAGGAATAGCCAAAAAACTTTTGTTTTGTGCGCTCTGTGGCTGTCAGAGCATTTCACAAGTTGTCAAATTTTGGGTTGCAGCCATGCCCAGTCTGCTGCAGCCCATCATCTCCATCAGCCCCATCCAGCAACCTGGCCCCAGTCACACTTACCAACTTACCACAAGCTGCCACAGTACGTAGCTCAGTTTGTCGGTCTGTTGGTTAGCTGGCATTCGTTGCTGATGCTGATGCTGGAGTCGGTGCTGGCAGATGGTCAGCAGTCGACTGCCCATTTACAACCCACTCGAAACATTTGTGCTACGTGACTGGTCACACTGTGTTTTTTGGGGTAGAAGGTAAATATCACTCTGGGGGCATTGCGTGACGTGGCCCACAAACAAACCAAATCACATCGAAATGTACAATTTGTGAGTCCGAAATTGATTTGTCTTAATTTGTGCACATTTTAAATTGACTAAACATTCAATGTAGAGATACAAATATAAATGCATGTATGTATGTATATAGCAATATATGTTGATATTTTGCTATAAACACAAATAGTTTTATTTCGCTTGCTTCATCCCTGGGGCCAATTTAGGGCTAAAGCTGCTTTTAAAATATTTACACAGCACGCAAAACTATGCGGCACACATATTGCTCATTATATATGGTAAATAAGATACATGATGTGTGTGTTTGTGTGTGTGTGTTTGTATGTGTGTGTATTTAGGCAATATGGTAAATATGCATAGTTAAGCTTGTTATTTGTATTAATGATGGTAAAATGCGCAAAAACTAATATAAAACTTCTTTAATATGAAACGTCAAAACTACTTAAAAAGTTTGACATGCTCAAACGTGGCTGAGGTGCGCCACAGCCTAAAGCACACGGCAACAGCAAATGGAAACAGCGAATGGGTGCATGGCAGCGGCAATTGTGAATGAGTTGGGAAAGCTAAAGCAAATACCCAACAACAAGCAAATCCCTTGATGAGTTATTAAATCATTTTAAGCCACTTACAACTAAAAACAAATTGAAATATCACGCAATACCTTAGAGAACGGAGCGCAGAACGCGGCCCACGCGACTTTGCTGGGTGTTATTGCTGTTGTTGCTGCTGTTGTTGTTGTAGTAGTTGTTGCTGCTTGTAGCAGACCAAACGTAACAACTTAATAACGTACTAAGCCTTAAACACACAAATATGAATAGCAAGCAAGTTGCCGGTGAAATTCCACTCTTGGCAGCGTTCGCATTTTTGGTCTCACCTCAGTCAGCAGCCAGCCCAGCCAGACAAGTGCGCGAGTGCGGAGTGGTGAGAGAGAGAAAGAGAAGTGAAAAACAGAGAGGGAGACTAGCTAGAGCGCTGCTTAGCTGCTGCCCCCAAAACGCTAATAACTTTTAAGCTGCGCCCCAAAAAAGTTTTTTGCTGCCTGCTGCCTGCTGGTTGCTGCCTTTAGCTAGTTTCAGCCAACTGGCGGCCCACCTTTTGGCTGCTCTGGTGCTCTGCTGATCCTTCGTGCCTGACGACGCAACTTCCGCTTTTACCCCATTCAGCTTAATTTGGGAGCGCGCTGGGAGTTTTGGTTGGCCAACGATGCCTGTTGAAAACCTGCTCAATAGTTGGCATACATTCTCCAATTGCCTACATGTGTATACACGCACCCGCTTCCAGTGCGTCATGCCACTCCTGTATATATGTGGGTGTGTGTGTGTGTGTGTTCAGCAACTTGACTCGAAGCCTAAAAGTCAGTCAGCAAAATCAGCGACGCATAGCAAAAGCGGCAGACGACAGGAAGCGACGTGTTTGCAGCGCAAGCAAAACTTTTCATTTAACTTCTATTGGGTGGCACGCAAAAACCAAACCCACCCACCTAGCTCAGCACAGCCGCACCACCCCCGCAAACTACCAGCATTAATATTGTTTTGTGTGCGAAAAAGCAGCCAAAATTACGACACTTGAGTGTGTTAAAAGTTGAGCGCATTGCTCACTCGCTCGCTCGCTCGCTCGCCTGCCCCACAAATCGAAAAGTAAAAGAAAGAAGGAAAGAGCAAAGAAAAGTGAAAAGTGGCAGAAAGTTGTAGAGAGAGAGCACGCAAAACAGCAAAAGACAGCGAAAAACTTGGCAAAGACAGGCGACGGTGTCGAAAGACATCCTGCTTGCCAGTCTTATGCTGAGAGAGAAAGATACTCATACACTCATACATACACACAGAGAGAGAGAGAGAGAGAGAGAGAGGAGTCATATCTTCTCACATGCCATGGAGCCTGAGCTGCTTTGGTTCGGTTCCCTTTGCTCGTGGTTGTTGCTTTCGCTACTTTTGCCAGTTTACACGCACCGCTGGGAATCCACAGTGGAAAAAGGCGAAAAAGTTACCATGATCCATTAACGTTAATTGTTTGGCGGCGCTGGCGGCAGGCGGGGTGAAACAACTTGCCTGGGATTTGCACGACACGCAGCCTGCAGCTACGGCAGCAACACTCAGCCACAGCCATAGCCACAGCCACAGCTCTGCTCCGGCTCCGGCTCCGGCACCGGCTACGGCTGCGGCAACAACAAAACAATGAACCGCCGCCGCCCAGCTGACGCTCTGATAAGGTGTGTATTACAATGACAGCGTGAAAGTTTTTCGGCAGCGGCACGCCCCCAAAAAACGCCCTACACTCGACAGTCGAGAGTTGAGTGCAGACAATAGTCAGCAGACTGCGAGGCACGACACGAATTTATACATATATACATACATATATATATAGTTTACTAAATTCAATTAGAGCTGCTCAAATTGGCATGCGCACACCTGTCATTGGGCCTTGATAATGATGCATGTGGCTCACAGGCGATGCCACGAAAAAAACTTTTGTGGCAGCAACTTTGTCCTGCATTGTCGCACTGCTTTGATGCAGGGCAAAACTTGCGCTAATTTTTAAGTCAAACTCCCCGACACTTTGCCATGCGATTTTTAAGTAATTGAATCCCCGAACACACACACACACAGACACAGTCACACTCACACTCACACTCACACGAAGAGCAACTAAATCAATTAAAGTTATTCAAGCAAAATGAAACTTCCGCCCAAAGTAAGAGTCAGAGCCGAGGGCGCCATATAATAAAATTAAATGATATAAAAATAAAAGTGGTATTCAAGTTAAAGTTGTTGCTGAGGGGCCAAACGGCTTTTCACACTTGTTAATCACATTTTCGCGTCTTAAGTAAATAGCAGTCGACGCCCGCAGGCTCAACGTATTGTAATTAAGCGGCTTAGACGCGAGAACAAAAGCATTGCCTGCTTTTAGGCGCAGCCTCCAGGCATTCCCTAACCAAGGTCGAGCTCATTGTCGTCGGTCGGCTGCGGCGCCTTCAGAGGGCAGTTTATCGAATTAAAAAAAAAAAAAAAAATTACGAAAAAAAAAACAACAAGCAAAAGAAAGCAAGTCATGAGCACGAGCGAGGGGAAGCTCACACTTCATTGTGCGTTGGGGAGGCGCCACAATAAAACTGAAGTAGCTGAAGAGAATGTTACACGCCCCCACCAAGTACTCAGCATACACATACATATACATATACATATATATACATGTATATGTATATACAGCATATATATACATATATATATGTACTTGGTGGTGCGAATGGGCAGTCATGTGCACCGCCACAGCCCCAACAAAAGTTGGCATAATTATTTCATTAACACTTAACAAGTGGCCCAGCCAGAGCAGAGCCCCGAAGTCCAACAAACTCTGGCAGCGGCACGCAAAAACTTTCACATTACGCATTTGTGTGCAATTTTCAAATTAACAATTGTTAATTTTTTCTCTTTTTTTCTCTCTTTCTCTCTCTCACTCATTTCTTTTCTTTCCTTAACACACAAAAAGATGAAAATTGTAACTTGACCATTTGCCTTTTTAAAAATACATTTTTTCTTTTTGGTTTCTTTCTTCTTCGGTTGTATTTGTTCGTTTTTCGTTTTTTAATTTCTGTTTGCCTCCCGCCGCTGGACTCCTCGAGTTTTTCGTTAATTTTTTCCTACCAACTTTTTATTGCGTGTTTAGCATAATTTTTTAATAATTACATTTTTGTGTGTTTGGCTACAGAAAATGAAAAGCGAAGAGCAGAGGAGAGAGTGCAGCGCGGGGCAATTACCTTTGTGCCCGGTCCTGTCGTTAGCGGTACGCAAAAGTTTAACAAAGTTTATTTGCATTACTGACAAACTGTTTAATTAGGGATTTTCTCTGGATTTTCAGCATAGCAAACATTCGTTTTGTCTCGATCTCTTCACTCCAACTTCCAGCCACAAATACAATTAAAGAATTTTTGTTCTGATAAAGAATGCCCACACAGTCCAAGCGCTGACGAATAGAAGTGTCAAAAACAATATAAAAGAACTCTATCCGACTTGGAAATACCCAGACCGATCTTTATCATTTGTGAAAGAAAATAGAAACTAACTCGAATTTAACTCAATAAACTATTTAAAAATTAATTTTATTATTTTTTGGGACGTTCCCACTTTTTAAGAAAGCCTATGGCCATGCCTCCTTCTGCCTGTCTCATACAGATCAGCAAATGCAATTCAATGTGTTCGGGGCATACAAATATTTATTTAATTTTCAAAAGGAAAAACTTTTGTCATAAACAATTTGCGTTCAAGTCATTCATTGCAACAGATATTCTCTGAGCAACTAGGCAAATTGCATTCACAGCAATTGAAATCAATTCGATATAGCAAATGCAGCTACGATATGCATGCCCCATGGCTAAACGGCATTCCAAATGAACTAAATAAGCTTTTGGCGCAGTTTGCAAAAATATGATGGAGCAAAACTTAATTTCTGTGTTTGTTCGGGCATGAACATGGAAATAAATTGACGATTGAGTCTGCTGGCAGACTACAGGCTTACGGACACAGTCTCAGATAGACGCACACGCACACACAGACAGACTGACGGGCGATTCAATTTGATAACAGCTGACGGTCAATCAAGCTCTGCGTTACCAATTCAGGCATCCGGCAGTGGGCAGGCAAGTCAAGCTGCCATTGGTTCCCATCCAAGTAATTGTTAATTACCGAAGCAAAATTGTTATAGCCCCCCATCACCACCTCGCACCACCTATTGCCACACCAATGCCTTAGGTTGACCAGCCACACGCACGCTGTCCAAATACTTGGGGATTGGTTTATTCAGGCCCGATCGCAGCTGCTGCCAGTGGCTTGTGCATATTTATGCTTGTGCTTTCTGTAACTCATCCTGTTGCTGTTGCTGGCAGACGCTGATTTGGTCGGCACACGCACAGCTAAGAAGCGATGCCACCACAGACGAGCCCGTCAACGCCAAAACAACAACGTCATGCCGCTTGATATTCGACGTTGGGAGCTGAAGCTGCTTATGTAGCTCCTCCTGCTGCTGCTGCTGCTGCTGCTTCTTTTCCTGCTACTGCTAGCTCACTCCAGGCAGGCAGAGCCAGGCAACTCAACCAGAATGAGCCACGTCAAGTGAGTTCACAATTTTGCGTGCTACCATTTTTCTTTCACTCCTGCCAGCAGCTTCGCTTTCCCTTTGCCACAGATAATCCTTGGCATGCAACGCCTTTATCCTGTTAGACTTGTGTTCTCCTTTGCTCTACGCTCTACTCTGTGCGCTGTTCATTTCTCCTTTAACGTTCCGTTGCTTTGTTTCGTCAAATACCCTAAAAATGATTCATTGCCTCCGATGGAGCTTACCGCATATCTTTCCAAGTCTATTGTGCAACATGGCTTATTGGGCAATCGAAGCGTAATCCGGTCGAGACTACAGGGTATCTTAGAGTCATGCAACTGCTTAAGCTCGCTTACTTACTTGGTTTACTTTTTCCTTTTTGTTTCGCCCGCTGATTTCGCTACTTAATTTTTTCGCCCTTTTCTCTCCTTTTTTTTGCCTGCCCTCCATTGCTGCTGTATCTGTATCTGTATCTGTTTCTGTTACTGCCCCTGTATTTGTATCTCTGTGTGTGTGTGTGAGAACGCTTCCGTTCTTGCTGCGCTGATTGGGCGTATTTTGTTATTTTCATGTTGGTGCAACGTCGCGTTGCCTGAATCTGCTGTCAGTCAAGCCAAGTCAGAAGACGTCCAGCCATTCGCATGCTCGTTTCCTTTTGCTCCTCGTTTTTGCTGTTGTTGTTTCTCCACCACGTAATTAAAACTTGAAACGCATATGAATTAGAAAAAAGTACGGCAATACGCGACCCGGAACAAACCCGTTTTATGCCACTGGCCACCAGCAGACGGCGATGCCATCTAACATCGTTAACATTGCTGATTAAGTTTCTTGTCCTGTGTCACTCAACGTGATTTGAAATAAAAATTTTACCAGACCAAAGCGAGGCCCGCAGGCATTAACCCGCTGCTGCTGTTGCTGCTGCTGCACCAGCTGCTTTTATATATTTTTCTATTTATTTTATTATCTCTCTGTTGGGCTTTATTTAAACATCTGCCTTAGTCCCACATTCGCTAGCTGCCTATCTGCCTAACGACCAGGTCTACGCCAGCCGAGAATATGCTAATCGTAGCCAATAAAACCCTCAATTCTCCGACGACAATTTGCTGCCTCTACTGGGACATTCTTCAACTCCCGTGACGCTCTCCGCTGCAGCTTCCAGCTCAAAGTCTCAACTCGACTCAAGGAATACTATGTAGTAATGTGTGTGACGTGTATATGCTTATACGGCATCTCGGCTAGAGGAGCATTTAAACTAATTAATGCGTTTTATATTTACTTAAGTGATAGTTGGATTTATTTAACGCTAAATACTTTATCGCATATTTACATTAAACTCTCATAAATTAGCCAAAAAAGCCAAATGGCTGTGGGTAGTAGAAACCAGGATTGGCTAAACGCCGTCTGCCGAAGGCAACGCGACGCCTGCTGTATCCGAAAGGTAATCTACCGCCTCCAAATCGTTGGCCGCCTCCGCCAGCAAACCGAGCACCGCCGAAACGTCCGAAACGTCCGATGTTGCCTAACTGCCTGGCCAAGCGCAAAGCCGGCATCTCCTGCTGATCCGCTGCCTGATTTACATCCGCCAACAACAGTTGCTTCATTTCCGCTGCTGGAGCAGCAGCAGCACCGCCCACTGCCAGCAGAGGCAGCAGAGCACTCAGCACTATTAGATATAAATGAATAACACGCATTGCACCCTCGCTATAGGGCACCGACTCTCTGCAATACTAAAATGTAACAAGCACTCGACTCTACTCGACTCGACTCTTTATATATGTATAGAGGGGGCTATGGCTGCTGCTGCTGCTGCTACTGGTGCTTGGCATGCCTGTTAATTCTTAACGAGCCGCTGACCCTTTCGAGCAATTAAATTTCCTGAGCATTATCAAATGGCCAAGAAAAATCCCCTTAAAGTGCCGCCAGCGCGTACTCAGTACTGATCCCAACTGCTTCTTTAACTGCTTTGCTGTTGTTTGTGTTCGCTTCGTGGCAGCATGAACCTGAGTTCCCGAGCTCAGTGGCTGGCTAATTATGTCGTCGAAGCACAACAATGCCAAGCCCAGTACATAGACCACTAATCCAATTATACGTATACGCAATTTCATCGTCAGCATTATGCCGATTCTAATGCTCATTAAGAGATTTCGTGTGCACACTTCACATGTAAGTTGTTTACAATTTGGAAAGCCAATGCCCCGAGTGCCCCCCTCCACCTTTCCTCATCCCCACCACGCCCAACTCAGACGCAAATGATACATGCTTACAAACAGGCGTACTCGTATTTATAAGCCATAAATAACGTGTAAACAAAGAGCTGCCATAACAAGCATACGCCCTGTGGGCAACTGGCAAGTGGATCCCACTTCAGCTGCTGCCACAACAATGGCAGCTATATAGCTATATAGCGGCAAACAGAAACAGCATCGCGGCCAAATTATAAGCCTATAAAAGGCAATAAAAAACTTTGCGATATCAAATTACAACGCCCTCATAAAGTTATAAAAGTTTCAAGCGTATCCAACAGCACGTTTCGGCGCCGCAGCCATCTTGCCCTGCCTTATCCCCTTTGCCATTGACTTTGCCGATACCGAAATCGATTCCAGTTTCGAAAGAGGCCTAATATTTTCAATAACAAATCAATCAGCTGCTGCTGCGGCTGCTCCTGTTCCTGCTCCAACTCCTGCTGCTGCTACAGCTTCCATCGGACAACAAGGATAATCAGTTAGCATGGCTTTTGCCAGCTGCCAGCTGCCAGTTTGGCTCGATGCGAGCATTGCCCATCATCAAGGTGGTGTAGATTTATTGAGACACGCCCTTGATAAGACGCTACGCAGGGCAAGTGAAGTCAAGTCAAGGCGCTTTCATGCTCCAACGCCCATGGCCAGCTATTTACATATAGAGTCTTGTTTGCTATCAACTTTTAATGTCGCTCCAGAATATATAAACAATTTTTTTCCGTAACATCCTTTTTAACTGTATATCAAACATTTATTCTTTGCGAAAAACTTTCGGAAAATGTTTGCCGTAGATGCGTAGCATCGCAGCGGCATCTGTAGGGGTTAAGGGTAAGGGTATGCAATGAAATGCCTGCCCTCAGTAGCTCCAGCCTCAATATAAAGACATTTTTCCTTTATGCCCTGGCACAGCGCACATAGAGTTTTGAACAAAACTTTTATAAATTGCGGGCGGGGGTGTGCTTAAGTATGTGTGTGCGTGTGTGTGTGCGTAGCGACCACGCTAAGGTCAAGGGATAACAAAAGGCGTAAATTTAAAGCCGAGTTAATTTTTTAACAATAAAATCCGCTTGTCAAAAGCGAAATTTAACAGCAACCATTTAATCTTTATCGACGGACGTCAAACGGTGGCAATTTAACAGAGTAAAGCGTTCGAGATAAGGCGCAATCCATTTATTTATTATATAAATAGCGGCAATTTATATACATTGCATATACTTATATGCATGTATGTATGTACATAGATTTTCAAAAAGGTACTTAAAAGGCTTTTGATTGCAAATATGTTTTGAGCTAAGCCATAAATTGGCTTTATGGTTAATTAGAGTAAGCTAAGCCGAAACTAAACTTTAAGTCGAACCGAAATTTAATTTAGTAATTTTCGTTGGCCAACTACGGGTAATCTGAGCACGGATTCTGTGCCGAAATCGAATGGCAGGAAAGTTTGAGGCTGCCTTCACAGGATCTCAGCTTCATGGCCAAACCAATTTATATGAATTCACCAACAGTCTAGCTAAACGATAGCCGGGGCCATAAAACTAGAAGTGGTTTGGTTCGGGCTTGGGCTTGGGCACCGGCTCGGGCTCGGGCTCGGGCTCGGTCTGCCCGAACTTTTGCCCGGCCATAAGCGTTGCAGTAACTCCCAAATGAAATGTATACTCCGAGTCGAGCATTTTATATTAACTGTCTGGCTAAGCGTGAACAACAACGGCAACAACAGCAATCGCTTGCCCTATAATAATAACGGAAACTTATTAGGCAACTAGACAAGTCCAGTTAAGTTGCCCCCATACGCAATACACTCAGGGCAGCTGGTCAAGTGGCTACGAGACAGAAATTCAAATATCTAAGCAGCAAAACTTCTACGAAAAGTAATTACTTTCCAGAACTAATGCCAAAATATCAATTAAAGTTGCATTTTAAATACCTGTGCTGGACAACTATCCGGCCTTACCAAGCTGCGCCAGCCCCATTCATTATGGAAAGTCTTGTCTTTAAGAATTCAAAATGTGTTAACTTTTAATTGACACAAAAGTCATTAAAAAAAATCTCCTTTAATATAAGGAGGCGAGACATATAAAACATACACTCAGAATAAAATACATTTTCCTCTGTTACTATCCACCTCTCTTTGTCTCTGTTCCTGTATCTTCATTCTACCTCTCATTGTCTCTCTCTCTCTCCTTGTTTCTCAGTCCCTCTACTTGTCTTTCCTTACCATTCTCTGCCTATTACGACTTTCACTCTTACACTCCTTCTGTCTCTCCAAGCGATTGATCAGGTTTACTTAATATCTCATTTCTTCTCGCCATCTCTTTACATTACTCCGAATCTGTAATCACACAGATTTATCTCCCTTTATTCTCTATATGTAGCTCTAAGTCTTACTATCTCTCTTGCCTCTGTCCCTGTCTCTCTGTATCGCTGGATGTATCATTTCTTTCTCTCTTTCGCTCCCATTTACCTATCTCTCTCCTTCTCTCTCTCTCCCTCTCTCTGTGGTCTGTTCTCCTTCTATCTATCTCTCTGAAATATGTGCTTCTCTTCGCACATTTAACCCCTGCATAGCATTAATGCAATTTTAATCCGAGCTGGCTTATTGTTTTGGCCAAACGCTAATTTATGCAGCCGGATGATGGGAACGGGGATAATGGCAGCTCGTGACGAAGTCTAGTCGAAATTTTGAGTGCGATAGTTCTCCGGACTGCCAGTGGACAACAACACATCACATTGTGCTGCAGCTCTGACTGTGGACGTCGTTAATTGACCCAGTTTTTTAACTGGCTTAAAACGTTTAAATTTGAATAAGCAAATTTAACAACGACACTCTGGACAAACAATTTCTCAACCATGACGCGATCATTTTGCATAAATGAATAAAAATGGATCTGATGGCAGCTTGGCCAGAGCTATTTATTTATCTCAGTCCGTGGATTTAGCTTTGTATATAAAACAAGAATATATAAAAATATAAATAATAATAAAAAAAAAATCAACTAAAAATCGTGGCACATGCGGCAGGCCGCAAAGCTCCAAAGAGGCATAGAGCCATCGAGTATTGTTAATGGCCAAGCCGCGCATAAAGCAAACAGCTAGCCAAACAAAAACAAACATGCGAACAAACAGGCTGGCAAATAGGCAAACAAACAGCAACAACACCTACAATAACAGCAAAGCCAACACCAGCAAACAACAACAACAAACAAACAACAAGCAACAACAACAACAAACAGCAATTTACACTTACGCACCAAAAGTTGAAGCTTATGACGTGTGCGTGCGGCGAACATTGTGCGGTACGGCCGAGTGTCGGTACGGCCCGGAGAGGTCTTGGCCTGGTCAATAGCATAACTAACCTTCAAATGAAATTAGCACATTTGCACAGCTTACCTGACCGCAAGCACTGGTTAAGCGTTGGGCCAGCAGGTGGCAACAAAAGTTGAACGTACCTGGGACTACCACCACTACCACTACCACTACCATCCGCCGCCGCCGCCATCCACCGCAAAGTGAAATGTTTTGCTCTTTAAACATCCACTGAGCCATTCGATTTCATGAACGCCACTTAGCGTGCGACTTAATGGTGTTGCCAACTGGCAACGGGCAACGGGAAACGGGCAACGGGCTACTGCCAACTGGTAGCTATATGAATTGGCTTTTTGTTCCATTTTGTGCCGCAATCGCATATTTAAATAGTTTGTTTTATGACGTTTACATTAGCGTCTCATTTCGCTAACAAGCGACCGAGCAAAAAAAAAAAAAACAAAAATATGAAACAAAAGTTTCTATTTTATGCGCAAAGTTCTAAGGCTATAAATGGTCGAAAACATTCGCTGGCTGGGCCACAGTTGTCTCCACCAGCGACATACAAACCACACGGGTCAACACGGCTGCCGCCACACCACATACCAAATAAGCACAACTTGAAGCAGTTCGCCAGATAAACAGCTTAAGCAACACCGGCCATTATGCGGAACGGCGCCATATTCGGATTATATGCGCTGCTGCTAATCGTTGCCTGCCAATTGGACGCAACAGTTGGCCAGGGCCCGAAGCAGCAGGAGGATGCGGCACAGCCGGAGGCACAGCCAGCGGCCGGCGTCCAGCGCGTAGTGAGACAAATTGGCTATGGAGGCTATCCGTCATACTATGGCGGCTACGGATTGGGTGGCTATGGTGGAGGTATTGGAGGCATCGGAGGCATTGGAGGCATTGGCGGAATCGGAGGCATTGGCGGCATTGGAGGCATAGGATATGGCGGTTATGGTGGATTGGGATATGGTGGACTGGGATATGGCGGCTATGGTGGATATGGTGGATTAGGCTACGGTGGCTATGGAGGCTATGGTGGATATGGTGGATATGGCATGCGTTATCCCTATAATTCCTATGGCAGCATATACGGCGGATATTATGGTCGTCCTTATGGATATGGCTATGGCATTTGAGCAACATGCTACGTATGAAACTCTTAAGCGAAATACATATTTACGTTTTGTGTGACAAAATTGAGTACAGATTTATTTATCTTAATAGCTAAACGCGAGCGAGTCCGGCGTTGCATGTCTTCATGGTCCTTTGATACGCTTAAATACACTGCGACTCAAAACGATTACCGCTTTCATTCATTAAAAGCTCGTATGGCTCACCTCATTATTTGCTTAGCCCGACGTTAACAAGTGCACTCACTTGTGGCACACGCCCACTGGCTGTGCGGCGTGCACAGCTGGCGATAACTGCAGCTTAAGCAAATAGCACTGAGTGCCAGCGGATGGCTCGGGGGTTGGTGGAGGGGGTGCGCGCGACAGGAAGAACTGTATCCTTTTTAGATTTTAATTACCGATACTGCGACAGAGCACTGTGTCAGCAGGACAGGACGACACACACACAAACACACACAAACACACACAGAGAGAGCAGTGTAGCGTCATTATCCAAGTCCTAAGTCCAAGTTCTATAGTGGCATTTAATTAGTGTGACTTTAAACAAGTTGCATTGCTCATACGCACCGCTGCACCAGCTCACATTCCGAGTCCAACTCTGGGACAGCTTAAAGCAAACAAACTTGCTCAAAGCGACAGACCAATTGCAAAAGGAAGTGTAGACTAAAGTGAGGATAAAGCAAAGGCTTGGGCATTCACCAAACTCGAATGCTCTTGCTCAAGAATCGTAAAAGAGCTTTTAATTAAATGTATTTCTAAATAAATACTGCCGTAGCCGAGAAAAAGATGATAATATAACTTAAATGTTGCAACTATTTAGTTGGTTTCATAAACTAACCAACTACTTAAATGCTACGATATATGTATGTCTCAATGCTCTAAACCGCTTGCGATTGCAAATATTTTCTATGTAACTTACATACCCTCTGCTCATGGGAACTGCGAAGGCAGGATAGAATGTCTTGAGAATTCATATGTAAGAGAGGATGGTATATATTGATGTATTTATTAGAATTTAGAATTAATGTAAAACTAAAGCTAACTTGAAAGGAGCTGTATATATATTCTTTGAAAGTATATATGAGATATTGCTGATCAGTATGAAAAGTTAGGTCGATCTAGACATGCTCGTCCGATCACACAGATGATCGTACGCGTACGTTGCTCCGTTCCATCGTTCCTCCGCTCGTCAGCCCATTCGTCGTCTTCGTCAAGCATCATCTGTCTATCCATACATCTGCCTAAAGTTCCTGCCTAGTTCTTCAGAGTGTTCAGGGTATATGCTAGTCTAGCACACCCCACTAGCGCATACTTACTAGTCTTTTTTTTTTTTTTTTGGTTGAATACCTCTTTGAGCGTGCAAACCAGTTGAATATGGAGTGAATAGCGTATGCATGTGATTTAATTTTTTATGTTGCACGTATTTGTTTAGCTGCTCTCAGCCGTCAGCTGTGTTTAAAATAGCAATCAGATAACACCTGTTTTTATTTTTTCACTTTTTTTTCGTATTTTCTCTGTTGAAAAGGCAACAGAGTGTGTGCCCTTTCAGCTTTTAGCCACAGCTGCTGGCTGCTACTGCTACTACTTTTGCTGCGGCTTCATTGAAAGTGGACTGCATTTACCTTTTACGCGCTTGACGCTGGCCAGCAAACATTGAAAGCCTATACACAGACTGCTGAAAGCCGGGCCGAAACTAAGCTGGCCAACTGAATGGCTGCCGTGTTGCCAGGTAATATAAGCATCATTTTATTCTTACGCTTTGCGGTCTGTGTGGTGTTTTGACTGTTTGTAAATTTTTCCGCAAAAAGCAGCTACAAATAAAAAGCATCGACAGTGCAGAGATTGAAGCTTGTCAATGTTTACAATGCTGGATAGTAAAAAAAAAAAAGCAAAAAAAAATAGAGGCTAAGAACACATCAAGAGTTTATCCATTGACAGACCCAAGACGGGGACCGACAAAGACGCATCGACGTCTTGTGTATCGCCTGCGATATATCACGTAATTCAAATATGCTCATAATGTGCCTGCCCAGCTTCGTGGCCGGCGGCAAGCGACCCTTTGAAACGAGCGTGCTGGGTATTAAAACAGATTGGCCCTCAACTGATGGGCAGATAGACACAGGTTAAGATGTGAAGCAAATGGCCGCGGTCAGGCCGCAACCAAAAACCTCGCACCCTTTCAGCGTGCAAATGCGCAAGCAACAGTTGTGTTTAGTTTTCTGAAAGGACTTGACCAAGGAGCTGCTGCTCCTGCTCCTGCTGCTGCTGCACAGCACTCACAAAGACAGCCCTCAAGCAGTAGCCAAACAGTTTAAAGCGCATTAAATTTATCTGATGGCTGTGTTAGTGTGTGTGTGTGTGTGTGTGTGTGTGTCTGGATTGGTATAGGAAAACGGCTAACAGCCGGGCCACTTGGCTTATCAATGCATTTTAAACGAGCTGCTTGTAAGCTGATGTCGTTGAAATTAATGACAAATTAATATTAACAAAGCAATCTGCTGCTGCTGCTGATGCTGATGCTGCTGTTCGTGTTGTGTTGTTGCCATTCGAAAACCAAACAAACCGCAATTTACCCATAGACGGACGACAACGGCTCCAACGACGACCGGCAGCGATTTGGCTTGAATGTTACTTAATTGGAACTTAATGTGCATGGAATTGTTTACAAGCGCCGCGACGGGCATACCGAACAATAGACCTTAGATAAGCACAACAGCCGACAGCTTTGAGCAACACTTCAAAGCTATGGGTCAGGCGTGGGGCGGGGACGGGCATTGGGGGCGCGGTGCCAAAAGAAAAATGCGTTTTAAAATGACACTTGATGTAGGTAATGCGACAGCGTAACAAGCCAAACAGAAGAGAGAGAGAGAGAAAAAAAACAGTGAAAAGAATAAGGAAAAACACAATAAAACAAAATGAAACAAAATGAAATAAAATGAAATAAAACGAAATCAAATAGCCCAAGTGGCAGCTCGACTGCTCTGCCAGTGGGACCCAAGCAAATGCCCTACAGTAAACACACGGAATGTGCGCAGGCAAACACACTTTTAGCATTCAAATTAAGAGCAACTTACATACAACAAATTGCACAATTCATTTTTAATGGCATGTGTACACTGAGAGTCCTGCCACTTCGAGCAGCTAATATGCCTTGTAGTGTAGCGCATTAATAGCCATGGACAGGCTACCCAGGCATACAGACATATACGAAAATAAATGAAAATGAAAAGTGTGGCTTATGCGAGAATAAAAACCAAATTTCCAAGTATTTATTAGCTTGAGTAATTCAACTTTATCTCAAGCTGAATCTCAACATCATTAAAAAATAGCTAACTGAGTCTATTCACTTCAGAAATATACTCAAGTATGTATATAAAAATATTTTGTCTTATCTCAATCTACAGCCCACCTCTTCTTAAAGCATTTCCCTTTACTTCTCTGCCTTCTAAATAACCATATCACATTATATATATGTCCATAAATAGTTAGCTTTAAGCATATCTCTTGGTCGCGTCAACGACCACACAATTTTTACTTTTCTTATATATTATATACATATACATATATATTTTTTTCAAATTACCCTCAGTCGATGCGAGAGCTTTAATTTGCTCGCACACTCAGCGACAGCAGCATCGGCTGGGGCTGTGCGAGGTGGAGTACATTATCTTAAGAGCTGCTCCTCGTTTGCTGTTACAATAAGTCCTGCGCTGGCTGCTCGGCCGACGTCGGCGTCAGCGTCGCAGCCACCATCATCACTGTCCAGCGTTGACAGCTGTTACAGCTGCAGAAATATGCAAATTGGAAGGCGTTTTAATAGATAAAGAGCAGCGTGCCGCAGCAGCCCCCACGCAAAGTATAAGACGAAAAAAGGACACCAATGCACAATGGTGGAAAATCTGCTAAAAAACGTACAAAAAATATCTATATTCTATTAGGAGAAAGGAAAAAACAAAAACGGCAAAAGTAGCCATAGAAATGTCTTTGCTGCACATTGTGAAGCGAAGTGCCGAAAGCTCATTATCCCATTTGCCACACAAAAAATGCTTGAGCGAACACAAACCGAACCGAAATTTAAAAATACCCATATTGAACTTAAATGCGCACTTAATTTCCTAATTAATTACAAATAAAAAATGTCATAAATAAAGGAAACAGAGGCAGCAAAGGGTAAACATTATGTTGACTGTGATTCAGTTTCAAATGCAATGTATTTTAATTTAAAAACAAATTTTTTTTAGGATATCATAAAAATAATTAAATTTAATATCAAAATTGATTTAATATATTTAAATATTTTAATTTAATATTTCTCATATATTTGTCTGTGATTTTTGTATATCTTATTATTAAGCCGCTCTTTATATTTATATTATAATTATTATTTATATTTATTGTATATAAGTCATGTTTTTTTCTTAATATAATTTCTTTTTTTTTTAATGATATTCTGATGCCTTGAGAAATATCAACGACTTGTGTTGCATCGTTTCAAGTTCGCTAAGAAATATTTAATATTTATATAAATTTTACTTCTTCATCCCATACATCATACTTAATAGAATTTTCGTTTGCAGCAACTTCATTCAAAAGTAATCAAATGTCAGGATCTGCACTAGGCTCTAGCTCCACTTAGCTAAGTAGTAGATGACATATTTTGCCCACCGTAGACCAGGGCTCACACCCACATCTCTGAGGAATATGTGAACGTGTGGGTGTGTGTCTGTTTTCATTTTTTTTTTTTTTTTTGCTCTTTGTGTTGAGAGCCAGCTCTGTTTTTGGGATCCAGCAGACTGAGTGCCGTTGACACTACGCTCAGCACGCAGGCGGCAAATCAACTTAAAATGCAAAATAAAAATGCTAACTTTCGGTCGTTTGTTATTTACGTCGACGGAGGCAAACTGTAGTTAGTTGCGTTGTCATGGCCCGGCCGGTTCGCGTCCAGGTTCACGCCCGGAAAGCCTTGCACGTTTCCTGCACGTCGCCCCTGTCCACATAGTCCATGGCGATGGCCCAATCCTGTTGCGCTCTTTACGCTCTACAGCTCCTTTTTGTTACGCTCATGTTGTTGTTCCAGTTGTTGTTGTTGTTGCTGCTGCTGAGGCCCTTTTTTTCTGCTGTTCGCATGTTTTTTTGTTGCTTTGTTCTCGTCCCTTTCATTTTTTTTTTTTTTTTCAGTCTCTAATGTTGTTGTTGCTGTGTCTTAACACTAAATTGACTTTTAATGCAAAATAAACCAAAATAATGTATTGCGTAATTTTCTTTAAAGAATTTTTACATTAGCATTTCAAAAGAGATTTCTCTGCCTTCGCACGCTGTCTTTGTTACCTACCCACCGTTCGAGCTCGAGCTCGTGCTCCGCCCTTATCCTTTACGCTCTTGATTCCAGTTGTCCATTTGGCGCCAAGCACCTTTCCTGCTGTCTGCCTTCTGCCCGATGCCTCCTGCCTGGCTGCCTCCTGCCTGGCTTCCTACTGCCTGGCTGCCTGGCTAAACGCGACATTTAATGTTGCGTGAGGATAATCCAATCTGCTTGACATGAATTTTAATTTGCATTGAGTAATTAGCCGGAGTTCATTTGCCCGGACACTGCACGGCATGGCGAACAAAAAAAAGAGGCGAATAATTCCAGTTAGCCATCGTCAGCGTCGTTGTCGTTCGCTCTGCAAAATGCTAAATAGAATTAGTCGCTTCTTTTGCTCTTTTTTTGTCTGTCTGCTACTTTTGTCTGACACATGCGGACAGACAAACGTTGGCTTGATTTTCAACAAATTGAACTAATTTCGCTTTTGGGGAGCCAACAGCCTTGGCACATTTGCTGATTACGTTCATACGGCGTTCGTCCTCCTCCTGCTGCTGCTCGTCAGCCAGGCAATTGAAACAAACAATAAAACGTGCGCTTTCCTTAATTCAAAGCGGACCGAGAGCACAGCAAAATAAAAAATAAAAATGTTAGGGACTTTTGAGCTGAGCTCGGGCCCAATATTGATGAGAGAAAAAAAAACACAATCACCAAATAAGAGATTGAATTTCTGCTTGCCTGCACTTTAATTTGCGTGCAACAACGCAAAATGCTAAAAACACACGTTCGCCTGAAAAACGAATTGAAAATCACGCATACGCCGCGATATACACACACATACATTCGCACAGACATAAACAAACGCAATCAACGCGAAAATATTTCATAGAACAGACAGGAAAATAATAAATAAATTCATAATGGTTTGCAAATGACAAAATATTGCAGCGCCAATCGGCAAAATATTAACACACAAGTGATGCAAACGCGTCAACTGCCGCATTTGGCTCAAACAGCCGCCGGCACTCTGTGACCGTGCAGGCCCCCCCCCCCCCACACGCACACCCACACAATCGCTCTCTCTCACACACACATACACACTCACGCACACCCATTGTGGCTGCCATACAGCCAGCGGCGCATAGGCCGCGACAAATTATTGCATTTCATACCACAAAATTGCATAAAACGGAAACGCAATCAAGCCTTGCTTTTGCCGCCTCGCCGCATTGTTTGCACCCCCACCCCAACACCAAACACCAGCCGCCCCGCCCCTTGGTAGCTGGCGACAAAAATGCATTTAAATTTCAGCGTTAGTTAAAATGCAAAAACCGCAATGCGAGAGAGAGAGAGGGGGATTCAGTTGACATGCGACTGGCTTGAGTGGGATGGGAGAGAAAATTAACTCAAATTTCGTTATGATTTGATGGCAATGCTGATTTGATTGCACAAAACTGGCTAACAGGCACTGCACATTGGCATTGGCATTGGCCGTCAAGCAGCGCATAAAGGACACGCCTGTCGCCCGACTCAAATACAATGGAGCTACATACATATGTGGCTGTATAGCTTTTGGCATCGGGCATGCATCGCGCATGTGGCATGCCACTCAACGCTGCATGCGCAAATTGCGTCGCATATGCATGCTAATGGGGCAATGGTAATATGCGCATTTACAAGGCTCCACAAGTGCGACGAACCAAGCGGATGAGAGTGCAAATTGTAAACATGCAGGAGGCAGGAAGAGCAGGAGCAGCAGCAGGAGCGGGGCAGCAGCAGCTACAGCTATGGAAATCAACTCTCGCAGTTAAACAATTATGTTAATAATACAATTCAATTGGTCGCTTTATTTTCACAATTCTCCCTGCTTTGCCGTGCCGTTTACCTGCGCTGTTAATTACCGTTAAGAAACAAACAAAGTGCTCAATTAGCGTATTGCACAATAATAATTAATTATGAATTAATTATACATAATTTTGATACGCCATGCAAATATTCATTTGCTTTTTTGACATTGCCAACACACAGTTTTTAATTAGTTGAAACGCTTTGCTTTTGTATTTTTTCTTTATTATTATTATTATTTTTCACAGAGCTAAGCAAATAGTATTTAAGCTCAATTGCAGTCAATCGGATTTTCAATTATATCCTAAATTCAATTAAATACAAGTACAGTTTTGTTCAGGCCGGAATGCGTGAAAATACCCTTCAAAATATGTGCTAATAAGTGTAATTATTTTAATAATACAATTGACATGCCTTTTGATCATTTAGCAATAACAAATGAATAGAAATAATTGTGGATTAGTTAATATATAAATGTTACAGCATTTAGTTTTAATTAGGATATTTTGCATGTTATGTTATTATATTTTTTCATAAAGGCCACTTAAATTAATAATAAATAAATTAATTAATATACATCGGATGTTGACTGACTAAACTAGAGGTTGACAATTCTCTGTCTACAGAATTATTTTTTAATCTTAAAGCACTAGAAGCACCTTGAAGCGCGAGAGAGCGTTGCAGAAGATCATTAAAGTTGTCTATACATATGTATGTATGCAGCAGTTCTCATTTCGTATTTTTATTTACGTAAAACGAAGCTAGAAGGCTCACAGCAGCAGAGAGCGTTTCCATTGCCCACTTGAAGCTCGACTGCAGCAGGCTCTACTTGCCGACGCGTTGGGCTCAACATTTGGGAGAGACAGTGCTTGAGTAAAAGTGGCCCTATATAAAGGGCAGCAGCTGCAGCATTTCTTCAGTCGTTCAAGTGTGGTGGAGGTCAACGCAACAAAGTGAGGTAGACTGTGTGATCGATCAGCTGTGCATTACGTAGAGGAACTACGTAGAGGAATTACGTAAGGGAAATATGTAGAGGAATTACGTAAAGGAAATAAGTAGAGGATACTTAGCGGAAATACTTGGAAGAAATCAAGAATATATATACTTTGTGAGGTCTGCCACGCCTCCTTCTGCCTGTTACATACATTTCAACCAAACTATTATGCCCTGATTTCCCATTGAAATTGAGTTCAGGGTATAAAAATATTAGTTACAATAGAATTTCCAACAAACAATTATAATTTGCTTGAGGACATAGAATTCAATTTGTTTACTTATTCTTCAATAATTCACTCAACTTTGTTGTATAGTTTTTTTATGCATGTGACATCACTTAAATGGAATTGTAAAATATACTAGAGTGTTATTGCCAATTGCCTGGCAGGCTTATTTGCTTAGCGTTTAATCCCATTTGTAAGGGGTATCAAATGTGGTCTTTGCCCTTGGCCACGTTACGTAGCAGTTTCTGCTAAACAATAACAACACCAGCTGCTGCAAGTGTTATTTTTTGATGTATGTTATAGTTTGTTGTTATTGTCTATTGATATCTGTTTGCGTAGTCGAATGGGTATATTAGTTTATTAGAGAATTTAAGTTTAATATATATTTACATTCACCTATGTATGTATCTATCTATCAAATTATACATACATCTATTTATTTATCTGTCTATCTATGAGACCAATGTCCATCTAGTCCTCTTTCTACCTATGAATGTATTCTTTATCATCACTTAATCTGTACTATAAATCTATCGACGTATCCATCTATCAAGCAATTCTTTTCTTTTGATTCTCTCCAAACATTTAAATTATCTACGAATGGAACTCACTCATAAATTATTCGCTCTGCCCATTAACATAGCCCTTTCTAAGCTGTCAAAAAGGTATTATGCAGTCAGGCATGCCTACCTGTTGTTAGAGTTCCCAGCTCCATAGACATTTCACACTGCCGCAAAGTCAAATAATGCAATTAAAAAATATCTGCGTATACGCAATTTGAAAGCAATTTAAAGCGTAAACAAATTAAATTAATTAAAGCAACCCATTTTAATTGTATCAACATTGTGGTTCAATGGAAAATAGCTGTAATCCAATTGTTCGGGGACTGATTGCTAAAAACTGAATTGGGCTTTTGAAGCTCTGCAACTGGCAAGCCAAGCTACGTACATATGTATATGTGTGTATGTATGTGAATACGTGTAGTGAGTGTACTCTGATCTGATCTGCTCTGCTGTGCTTTGCTTGTGCTTGTGTGATGCAATTTGTTAATTAAATTTTAGGCTTTTACCAAATGAGATTTTATGCACAAACTAGAGCGCTATGCGGGTGCTTACAAATTGAGCAGCAGCAGCAGCAGCAGCAGAGGCAGTAAAGACAGCGGCAGAGGCAGCGGCAGCAACTTGATGACACTAAATAAAAGATTTTACACTGTTGATTTTTGCGCTTTTTGGGAACTTTGCACGTTGCATTGCACTTGATCTGTGTGCCAAACGTTAGAACGACACTTGAGCGCCAAGGATGGCTGCAGCCCGGGCAGCCAGCTGCATCTGCAGCTGCAACTGTGGCAAGAGAGCCAGCAACAACAGCTGCACTTGTTTGTAGCACACAATCAGCTCGTTTCATTTTATTGCCAACGTAGTCATCGTTGGCGCCAACATGGAGTTGCTGCTGCCGGCTGCCGGCTGCCGGCTGCTGTTGCTCTTGTTGTTGGCTTTCTCAACGTCGACTAGACACAAGACTTGACAGCAAAGCAAAATTGTATTTACATTCAATTAGTGCCAACAAAATTGTCTTTGGCTGCTTGTCGTTGACTGTGCCTAGCATCAAGCCTCAGTGTCTCGCCTGGGTTCAAGTTTTTTTTTTTTCGTAACCCGTCTGAGCGTAAATTACTTTTTGCAATGGGGAAACCCAACGCCAATGCCAACGCCAACACCCACGCCATCGTCGCCCTCAGTTCAGGCTAAGTAATGTAAAATTTATTTTAAATAAACTGAAAATATGTTTTTCGAGTCGTAGTTTTGCTCTATTTGCCAGCCGTTTGGCTGGCTGCTTATTTCTTGCCAAGCATTTTATTTATGCATAACAAAACACCACTTAAATCTGCTCAGTTTTCTTCTTTTCTTCCTTTTGCTGCTTCTTTTTATTTTGGTTGTTGTTACAGTTGTTGTTGTTGTTGTTGGTGTTGTTGGTGTTATTGGTGCGGCTGCTTCTGCTGCTGATGCTGCTTTTTGAAACTTTGCAATCTGCATGCCAAGTTGTCGACATTTTCACACAAACCATCGGGAAAGTGGCTTGCATATTATGGAAGGGTAATATATATATATATAGAGAAATATATATAATATATATGTATTTATATATAGAGTAAGTGACTGAGTCGGGCAATGGTGCGACAGGCGAAACCGTGTGCAGAGTGCGCGTTTATAACTTTTCAACTGTTGTATGAAATTTTACAAATTAGATTCATTTCTATGCATTGAAATACATTTGCAAACTTTGCTGCAGAAAGTTGCTCCAATATTTGCGCACATGGCAGGCCAGTGCGCTGGCTCCTGTATGGAGGACGTTGTAAAATTTGCAGTGCAGCGCAGTGCAGTGCAGTGCAGGTCCCAGCTATGCAGTTATAACATGACAGACTAACAGGCCAACCGACTGCAAGGACTGCCAGCAATACAGCAATACAACTGTCTGTAAGTATAAGTGTGAATGTATATGGGTATGTGTATGTGTATGTGTGTGTTCGACTGACAGTCGCTTCTGTCGGTGCTGACACCGAACCGAACTGAACCGACCGAACCGGGGACAGGCAGTGACTCGACATGCCAAAACTCAGTCTATTAGTTTGACAGTTTATAAAGAAACATGTACCAAAGTTTTACATAGTATTTGCAATTTCATTAATACAAAACTTGTTTGAGGAGAGACTGAGCCGGTGAAAGAGTGAGAGAAGGAGGGCGAGAGAGAGAGAGAGAGAGGGGGAACACACCCCGACAGCATCTTTTGGCCAATTTTTGTTAATTTTAACTTTGATACACACGAATAAAACACTCACACTCACACACACAGTCAGCTCAAAGTTGTTGCTTGAAAAAAAAAATGACAGAGCTCCGAAATACCAGAAATTGAAATGTGAAAACTCAAACATTCCAATGATAAAGAAACGAATGAAATATAAAAAAAAAGGAAGAAAAAAATTGCTCAACTCAACTCTGAACATCATTTGCAGCATCAAAGTAAGAAGCTCGACATCAACGCCGGCAGCATTGTAAATGTGGGCGGGGCCGTGAGGCGGATGCTGGCGCCGGATTTGCTGGCATTGGCTAACACCCCGCATCGCGCACTTAGACCTCATCATAATTAATTAAAAAAGTTTTTTAAATCAATTTTGAAATGTCCCAATGGCTGGATGTTTGATGAACCATGGTGCAGAAAAAAAGAGAGAGAAGCTACACCAACAACAACTACAACAACAACAACAACATGACAAACTCAAATGCACTGCAGAGCATTATTCGAAATGCTTATTAGAAATACCTAATTGAAGCTATAATTCATTTATAGAGCATGCTTTATTCGCCGCTTGCCAGAAAATCAGATTTCCAACAAGAGCCAATAAATTCCAATAAGAAGTGAAAGTTGGCCCAGAGGTCGCAGCAAAACGTTTAGAATGCCACTCCAACAAAGAACTTTTAATTAGTTATGCTTTGCGCCTCGACTCGAGCTCGGCCATTGACTGAGTGTTGGCGCACAAAAGTGACAACTGACAAGACATTTGCCAATGCTAATTAATTGCTGCAAAACTGATGCAATTGACAAAGGGGGCAAGCATCTTGGCGCGCAAAGCCGCGCAATTTTCCAAAAATATTTTCCAATTTAATGCGCAAAGCTTCAATGCTGAATGCGGCCATAAAAAGCCAGCAGCAGCAGCAGCAAGAGCAGCCAGCATTCAGCAGGAGGAGCAGCAGCAGGAGTAGCAGGAGCTGACATGCCATTATAAAAATTGAAAATGCCAGCTACGAACAGCGCACACTGATTAAGGTTAGCTGTTTTCTATACCCTCAACTCATTCTCAATGGGGTAGAATGCAGTGAAGATGTGGTTATAGATATCAAATCACCTAAGGTATTGACCTTATGTGCAAATAAAAACAGCTTTATAGAATTCTTAAGTATTACCATACAACTATGCAATGTTAGATAATTTTCAATTTTCTATACTAAAAATTAAAGCTTTCATATTTCATATCACAAAGTTATGTGGAGAATGCAGCTCACATATTGAGAAGCTAAAAGAAGAGAAGAAAAATTGCTATTGCAATATCGATAGAACGACGCTTATATAAAGCATGCCTGGCCGTCTTTGTATGTGTATATATGTGTGTAAGGGCTTCTATATGCATATTTAAATAAAATAGAGAGCGAGGCAGAGATATTTATATGTACTTTTATCATATCGTATTATGCATATCAATCACACACACTCAAGCTCAATAATCTCAATTGTGACAGTATTTACTAGTCGAGCACTCCCCACTTACCGCCCTCGTTGTTATTTTTGATGTGCTGCTCGTTGTTGTGCCGCCAACATGAACATGCTTGTGGCAATGGTTGCGCTGTTATTCGCTTGTATGTTTGGCGTCGCATCAAATCACAAAAAAAAAAAAAAAAAAAATCCGAGCCATGAGGGCAATGCATTCTCATTTAACCCTCACACTAAAACTAATTCAACAAAAACGACTTTAAGTGCGAAATGCCACAGACATAAAGAGGGTAGTGCTGCACTCAGATACTCCTTAAAATATTTAAATGAAAACCGATGATCAAACTAAGTTGATGATATGATATGTCATGCTATGATATTATTTACGATATATGAATACGTGATAATGTAGTGATAGACATAAAATGAAACAACACATATCCGAAATTTAATATTTGTTAAATATATAAATATGTATATTTAACATATTTCCAGAAGATTTGTTGTATGCGTTTCTGTTATAAAATGCATATATTATGCATCAAATATTCTATTAGAAATATATTTCCCAAATTTCATGTTTATTTTAGCAAAAATCACAAAGAGCAGGCAATTCCTTGGCTTCCATATTGACTTACGAGCAGATGCCAGATGCTGCTTACCCAAGTCATCTGCCCAAAAGTCTACAAATAATATACCCCAAAATTTCTGCATATGGAAATAATATATGCCAAGCGGTAAGGAGTGAGATAGAGAGCGAGAGAGCCAGAGTGAGATGGGCATAGAGTACATAAATAAATACTTGAACAAACATTCTGAACTTTGGCGTTGAATTATAAGCAGCGCCGGAATCTATGCACTATAAAAATGCAGCTCGTTCCTGGCCAAAGAAAGCCAAAGCTTGAAAGGCAAAGCTGGCGAGAACAAGCCAGGTAAACAGGCAGCGCCAGGTAAACCAGCAGCACCTGTTTGCGCCTTTGTATGAGTGCGTGCATAGTGTGTGCGAGTGTGCGTGTGTATGTGTGTGTGTATGTGTTCAAGTGCGCATAAAACGCGCCGCAGCAGAAGTGAGCAGCATTTTTATTTATTTTCTGCGGCGTAGTTTCGGCGTTTTTTTTTTTTCTTCTTCTTCTTTTGCTTTATTTGTATTTGTATATTCCTTCTTGTTGTTGTTTTTTCCTTTTTTTTTGGGCTCTACTCGCTGCCAAATATGTATTTCTCAAATTCCGAGTCGGGAACGGGGACAACTGCAATTGCAACGAGGTGGGCGTGGCTGGGCGACGTAGATAAGGTGGCAGTGGCTCGTTTGTAGTTGGAGCCAGTGCGAGTTTGTTTGGCAAAGCGCCTGTTTAACACTTAAGATATCGTATTTCTTACACACACACATACACGCATGCACACACTCGACTTGCATGTCTGCATGCATGCATGCTACACACACACACACACACATAGTTTGGCTTTGGCTGCTTCTGACTAAAGATAAATATGCATGCGGTTGGTTTTATAAGGCATAGCAAAGGTGCATTACGTATACGTATGGCATATACGTCAGCCATTTCAACAGACACGCCTCCTGTTCCGACACTACCGCCGCCGCCGTCGCCGTCGCCTTTCGCACATTTGCATGCAATAAAGATGGCGGGCGATAACTAGGTTGCCAGCCATTGTTTGCCTTTTTCTCCATGGTGTATTTGTATATGTGTGTTAGTGTGCGTGCGTGTGAAACTTGCCACCCAAAAAGCAGCTAGTAGTAGTGGCACAGACAGCGAACTTAGCCAGCCAAACACTAAAATAAAAGGCTATGTACGCCAAGTGCCGTCACCTGCCGCCGCCTGCTGCCATCTATTATGCAGATGTACAGCAGGTTCATGAATATATGCCAGCATTTTGTCTGCCTCTGTGTGTGTGTGTGTGTGTGTGTAGGAAAAATAAAATTAAAATACAAAAAAAAAGAGGAAAATTGTTAAGGAAAAACTAGTAGTAAGCATGCTGCAAAGTCGGACTGACAAAACGCCATATGTTTGTGCACGATAAGCGCAGGTGAGCCAACAGCCATCTGTTTATGCTTCATGCCATTGAGGCGCTCAAAACTAGTATAATTTTAAATTAGCTACAAACACACACACACATATATACATACATGCATATATATATACAACCATCCAATGTGCATTACCCCGCTCTCAGTTCCAAAGCAAATAACACGCTGAGTAAATCAAAAATGTGCAATAAAACTTTGCAGAAAGGTGAGCACGGCCAAGCCGGATGGCAAAAGCTCATCTAAGTCAACGATAATGATTGCAATTCATTTTGATGACCTCACTAAGCGGTCGGACGTTACGATTTTGAAGTGCAATTTGGCACGCATCAATGAAGATTATCAAGGATATGCTGTCCTACTATACTATGTATGTATATATAGGTATATATAGATATATTTAAGTGGCCGCCAAGCATGTGGGCTATATGAGGTCAGGTGGCTTGACGTCGAGGCATCAAGCGAGTGGCGAGTGGCAGTGGCAGCAACTGTTGCAAATCGCTAGTGCCACTTCAATCCACTCGATGCCACGCTCAATAAACAATAGTGTAACCAAAAAATAAAGTAAATCAAGGTAGCCTAGTATAGTCGAGAGCGGGGCGCATCCTAAATAAACATTACTTATCCGCCGTGAACTATGCAGGTGACTGGCGCAGCTGTCGTTGCCAATCAGCTTGGCCAGGTGAGCGGCACTCTCTGTACGTGTATGTGTATGCATGTGTGTGTGTGTGTCCAGTTGCTTGACTCCTGTGCTTCAAGCGTTTCTTTGGTTAGTTGCCCAGTGATTTTCCAATAAAAATGAAATTGCATTTGATGATGCCAGGATATGTTTTTTTCCCTATTTTTTTCTTTTTTTTCAATCGCAACTTTTACTCGTTTTCTTTTTTCTCTCTTTTCATTTTTCATGTTCTGCTGCGTCGCTTATAGAAAATTGAATAAAAGTGCTGGTGGCATAACGACAAACTGTTCGTTGAATGAGCGCGTGATTGCATGACGCTGCTCTGCACATCTAGCCAGGAGGACGCTGAGGAGGAAGTGATTAGTGCTGCAGCGTTGTCCTTCTTATGTTGGCTGATATCTATATATATATGTGTGTGTGTGTGTGTCTCAGTGTCGCATTACAACAAAACAAACAAACAAACAAATACACACACAAGGCCACACTGCACACAATGTCAATTGTGTAGTCTAAACGATTTAAAGCAAAGCTTTGATTTTATTCTGCTCAGCAGATGTTTTTATTATTTACGATTTGTATTCAGTTACAGTTAAAAATAAAATAAAAAAAAGAGTTAATAAATTGCACATCAGCATGCACACGACCAAGATCAAGGAGGGCGATGAGCGGGTAAGTCACGGCTAGCGCCACATGCTCTTCACATTAAATGAATTATATTCACTGGCCCTTCCGGAACATTGTCTATACCATTACCTACCTATGCAGGAGGAGATGGAACTGAATCAAATCTGGCGCGCTTGTCGTAAAATCCAAGGCGCCATTTATCGTTATAACTTTGACATCTGCGCCGATTTAAAGCAACATGATCCCGACTGCACCGGCTATGTTTCGGGTAAGCGCCAGCCTTTGGCCACATTTCAATGCACTTGCCGCGTTTTTATGTCCATTTTACGACCCCGACAGAGTCTATATTCACATCGGTTCTGGGCAAGTACCGGAAGGTGGTGGGCATGTCAGAGTTTGAGCTGAAGGATGTCACCGACTACTTTCAAATTCGCGATGGACGCGTTGCCTATCGCCAGTTCTGCAAGACGGTCTGCTCAGAAAGTGGGTGCATATGGGTATTGTATATCGATACAATGGCTAACACTTTCGCCTTGTAGATCTAAGCAAGACGGCCGACAAGGAACTGGCCACGGGACTGGAGTGGAATGATCCCTGGCATCTAAATGTCATCGTACAGCCGGAAGAGCGTCGCAAGCTATGCTTGATATTGTTTAAGATAGCCAAGGAAACTCACTTGCCATTGATGCCCTACTTTCAGGATTACGAATTGGTCAGTTAGCATTTACAAACGCACGGAGATAAAAGCTACCATTTATTTATAGGTATCTCAACATGTGGGCGTAGTGACGGTGTCGCACTTCTCGCGCGTGCTCCACTTTATGAAGATACCATTATCGGAAGCCGATTACTTGCTATTGCTCAAGCGGTATATGAAGGACGGCTATTTGGTCAACTATGTAGCCTTTCTCAAGCACATTGACAATATTATTGAATACTTGCGTCAGCACAATCTACTGGATGGTTCGGGAGTAAGATTTGTTTTTTTTTTTAACCTACCTTTGAATGCAGTTGGTACATAAACTCTTTCCATTTAGGATCTGATTGAGAACTTTCCGGGTCGCCTGGTAGACCTGGAGCTGTCACAACTGCCAGCGATCAATGGCTGTCAAATGATACACCCCATATTTCCAGATACGTGTAACCATCCAAAGAAGAATCGAGGCGAATGCGATATCATATTCTGCATACAGAACTATGTGTATAAGAATCGCATACGCACCTGCGAGTTCCTGGAAAAGTTCGATGCGCTGCAGGTGGGCTGCATCACCAAGAATCAATTCGAGCGCGGTCTCTCGCTGATGGGTGTGGGCAAGTATCTGTCGCGACGTGAGCTGGACTTGGTGATGGATCGTTACGTGGATCCAGTGGACACAAATCGCATACGCTGGCGCAACTTTGTCGATGAGATCGATACGGGTATGGGCAACATGATATCTCAACGAAAGTTTGGCAAATCTCTAACCACTCTTCATTCCATTCAGTGTTCACCATGAAGAATCTGGACAAGATGCCGCAGTGTGTGGTCGAGTCCCCGTTGGCGCATATCAAGGAGATGCCACGACCTGGCACCCTGGACTGGCAGGCGGCCCCAATGGATGTGCGGGAGCTGTGCGAGGAGGCCATAGCCAAGATACGGATACGCATACGCAATCGTCGCTTATATTTGCATCCATTCTTCCGCAACTACGACAAGTGAGTAAGAGAGTGAATGCCTAATGAATGTAAATGCTACCTTTTTCTTCCTCTGCCTCGACAGACTATTTTGTGGCCATGTGAATTGTCACCAGGCCAATCAGATCTTTCGCATTAATGGCATACTGCTCTCCAATGCCGAACTGGATGCTGTGCTGCATCGCTATGGCAACGAGCTGGGCTTCTACTATACCAAATTCCTGGAGGACGTCGATCCGGCCGAGTACGCCATGCCCAACATGGTGGCCAAACAGGATCAGAAAGAGTGTCCGCCGTTCCCGCGCGACAACAAGGCGCCGGAGCAAGCCAGCGAGGAGGTCATCACGCGCATCCTGACCAGCGCCAAGCGACAGGCTCTGACCAAGGGTGCCTCGGTCTTGGACTTCTTGTCCGACTACGATCGCCATCGCGAGGGACTGATATTGGAGAGCGACTTTAAGCGGGCCCTGGACAATGCCTTGGTCATACTCAGCGAGGAGGACGCCAACATCTTGTGCAATGTGTAAGTAGATCTAGAAATCCCCATAAGCCCCAGCCTTGAATTCAATTCGCTTTGCTTTCTGGGGTAGGTTCCGTTCGCCAACTCGCAGTGCCTGCATCATGTATAAGGACTTCTGCAAAGCCTTGGACGAGATCTTTATACAATACGATACGAATATGGGTGACAAATTGGTTACGGCCGTGCCGCTGTTGCACTTGCCAAATCTGGACTGCATTGATTGCTTCCTCAACTTTGATGAGCGCACCACCTGCTCGAAGGCGCTGATGAAGCTCGCTCGACGCCCCGACGAGATCTCCAATCTCAGCCAAGTGTTCAAGGACTTTGATCGCCAGAGCTGCGGCTCGGTCACCCAGAACCAATTCCTGCGCGCTATCACCTTACGTGAAATGCACAACATGCTCAGCAGTCGCGAGTTCGAGTCGATTGTCAAGTGTTTCGCTGTGAAGCGCGGACTCTGCTTGGAGTTCAACTACCGCGAGTTCCTCAAAATCTTGGACGTGCTCTATGCCACTGGACAGATGAAGCGTAATTATTAAAAAAAAAAAAAATTCCCCGTGTTATTTTTTGTGAGTGCAAAATTTTCCGTATACGTTTAAGTCTCCCGCGTTCTCCATTCGATATCGAAATCCCATTTTGACCGTTTTTGTAAATGTGAAAATAAAAATTGCTTTATTTGATTTGTTTTCTTTTTTTTTTTTTTTAATTGAAACTTGTTGCTTGAATTTTCCGGTCCATATTGCAGTCCCAAGGTAAACATAAATATTTATTCAATTTCAGAATGTACTATAACTATTATTAAGTGTGAAATGAAACATTTGCTTTGATCGCTTTTTAGCTTGAGGCTGACTCGATTAGCTGCTGCCGTAAGAGCAGCAGCGGATGTAAAAATATCTGAAGTAGAATGCAAATCTGAAAATTCTACTATTGCTAGTTTATATATATATATGTATATATATGTATTTATATATCAATTAACTGTCAATGTGCAGCTGGTAACTGAACACAGTGCTGCTCCAGCGCCTACACCGATTGTGTCCCATTCTACGCTATCTTGACATACATATTTTCTTTCTTTACGGACGTTTGTTTTTTCTTTTCATTTTTAGCATAACATTTCTTCAATAGGTTTTCGTTTTGTTTCTTTTTTTTTTTTTTTTTTTTTTAAATAGCTATAGTTATTTGTATAGTTATATGTAGGTATATATAGATATATGCCTATTTAGGTTTAACAAATATGCCTGCAATAGTCTCGTGGAAAAAACTATACATTATGTAGTTCAGTTTGGATTTAATAATAATTGTTATTATTTATCATTATTATAGAGCTTGATGCAAGTTTTTATAGTTGTTTACTTTGTTCTTGTTGTCATGCTGCATTAGATTTGTATTAAAATATAAAATTCTCTTTTAATTTGTATACATATACATATATATATGTATGTATTTTATAGACTATTTATGAGCGCAAATACATACACAAAAAAGTTTACCATTTATATTGGAAAAATCATTTGTTATTTGTAATTTGGTGGATTTGTTGTTTGTTATAGTTGAAAGCGGACTTGGACAATGCGCGGCGGTTGCCTGCTTTAAAGACAAACCGCCCGCCCGTCCACACCGCTGGCGCGCCAGCTGCCTAGCGTTGCACTATGATAATAATTATTATGTATTACATTATACAATTATTAATTAATTAAGTTTAAACAAATACTTAACGACTATTGTATTTTATATTATATATTTACTGTTACTATTAAACATGGTTGCCGTATATGATTTCTGAATTTCGTATCTCTATGTGTTTGTGTATGGGTTATGGGTGTGTGTGTGTGTGTGTAGCTTGTTGTATGTATATTGTATTTATCTCTCTATGCGTATGTGTGTGTGTATGACCCTTACAAGTTAAACAATTACCTCGCATAATGTATGAGACTACACATAAGAAAAAAAAAAAAAACAAATTAGTTTGACCCCACACACACACACACATACGCACATTCTTCATACACACTCACGTATAGTATAAGTGGGTGTGGCATAATGTTATGTGGTACAGTGTGGGTTCTCTTGGTGGGCAATGCTGGCTTAACGAGCGTGTGGCTATGAAAAATTAGCCACATGCTGAAAAATTACATTTCTCCAAGCCTAACTCTAAGTTCTCTCTCTTCCTTGCTGCGTGTATATGTATTTGTATATATATATATATTTAATTATATATAGATGCTGCGTTGCTTCCTGGACATGTAGTTTCCTTCTGCCTTCTGCTATAGTAGTTTTGGTTGTTCTTGTTGTGGTTGTTGTTGTTGTTGGAATGGTGCTACACAACAAAGTGTGTATGGTTGTTGAAATTCGGTTCCTCTGGACTGCAATTTGCCATGAGAATACGAGTTCTGCCCAGCAGTCGCTTTATAGAATTTTATAGATGCGCATGCGAAAGTGTATATGTATGTGGGTTCTTCTTCTTGTTGTTGTTGTAGTTCTTGATTTTGTTGTATACTATTAAAATGGGATAACAATTACAATCACAATTGAATATTGACAAATATCTCCATTATTCTTACCAATAACAAACTAAACTAAGTAAAATTCAAATAGTTTTTCAGTTATAAGCAGATGTCGGGCTCCAAATGCGGCCCGATTAGTAGGGCTGGTGTCGTGGCTGGCGTCCAGTGCCGCGCTGTTTGCCACCGTTGAAGCCACCGCCGCCGCCTGTTGCAGAAAATCGAATACAAATTGATTAGAGTTGCATTTGGCGATTGGATACAGTAATGATTGTTGTATAATTGGCATGCACAGCTGCTGCTGGGGAAAATTTGTTGTTCACTTTGTTTTTGGTTTAAGGATTTACTACAACGCCAAAGCGATTCAAGCGACTGATGAAAATTTTGACCAAATCTAAGGATAAACAATGTCTAGTAACAGAATTTTGGGCTCCAAATGGAGGATGCTCGAAATAAAAGGCAAGGAAATATTAGTTAAAGTACCAAAAATAAATGTAACAAATGCTCAGATACAAATAATTACGAGAGGTTGGGATAGTAGTTTTTACATTAACAAAAAGAGATCAAATGGGATGGGAGATAACCAAGTTTAATTTTGTTGGGGTTGATTGATTTTATTTTTGCAATTTTTATTTATTTATTTTTACGGCCATGTGTTGTGGCATACCTTTGGGACCGCCGCGCGGACCTCCGGCACCGCGCCCGCCAGCGCCGCCGCCGCTCCCGTAGCCATTACCGCCAAAGCCACCATCAAAGCCGCCGCCATAACCGTAGTCTTTGTTTATAGATCAGAGTTTGGATACATTTTTTGTTTTTATTTTTCAGGGGTTTAAACACAAAAATTTGTTGTTGATCATGAGCACAAACAAAGCTTAGACTTAAAAAAAAATTGTATGTAATATGTATTTTCTACAAATGGGTTTTTGCTTGGTTTTGGTCAAAATTTCTTTAAGATTTGTGGGCAGAGAGTGGGAAGGATTGTAGGTGTAGGTGTGGGTGTGGGTGTGGGTGTGGAGTCGGTTTTAGGGCGAGATATTGGGGTACGTTGTTGGAGGCGACACCGCGCCGAGGCGAGACAATTCAAATGAACACCACAGAGAGCTGGAAAAGGAATTCCACTGAAAACACACATTTTTTTAGTTTTTTTCTTTTATTTGCTCATTTCTCGATTTGCGGATTTTGATTATAAGATTGATTGGCTGTTAAATGATTGCTACTGTAGATCAATAATATATAAATTATGATCTAATCTTGGTTGATCTTGCTGTTGCGACTGCGGCTGCGGCTGCTGCTGCGGCTGCTGCTCTTCCTGCTGCTGATGTTGTTGCTGTTTGTTGTCGTTGTTGGTGTTGTTGTTTACTTTTGCACAGGCATTACAAAATAATGCTTCAGTTTAAAAACACATTTATGTCTTGTTGTCGTTGTCGTTGTTGTTGTTGTTCATCTGCTTCTATCTAGTTATTTCCCTCATTTGAGTGTGGGGAAACAAAAATCAGGTGCAACACGGCGCTCACACATACATGCGCGGTACGATTTTGTTGTTGTTGTTGGTGTTGTTATTTCAGATGTTATATCTCTTAATTTGTTGCTGTCTCTGGGTATATTTGTTAGTTAGTTGTTCACTCTTGACTTATAAACATGTTTCACAATGTATTGCAATTCATTTCTCAATTTGTTTCTCATTTTGACGCACTCTTTATGCATTTAATGTTCTAATTTTCTTTTCTTTTTTTACCTCATTTTCCACACAACAATTTCAGCATTTCAATTTTAAGTTTTACTTTTCGATCAAAAAATTTCCGAAAATTTTTTTTTGTTTTTTTTTCTTGACAAAAAATTTCATTTGAATGGCCAAAAAATGAAACTGAATAAATCTGCTGCTCTTGTGTGTGTGTGTTTGAATGTCTCACCTCAGCAAAAAGTAATCAAATATTTATATTTTTATAATCATTTTTCTTTCTTCTCTTTTTTTTTTTTTTTTTTTTCTTCGTAGTTTTTCAAAGGGGATTTGGGACTCGGGTTCGGGGGCGGTTGGGAGTTCGTGTGGGACTTGTCGCAAAATTTTAGTATTATAAAAAACGTCTTGCGAAAAACAAAAACAAATGCAAATTGTCAGCAAATTTGACTTGATACGAGTTAATATTGGTATTGTTATCATTTACTCTTAGTGCTGTAATTTTTGTTGTTAAAAACAAGAAAACTGTTTATATATTGATAAAAAAAAGTTTGCTTCAGAAAACATATTTCCAAGTATTGTTAAAATTACTTTAAATGTATATATTATTATTATTTCTTTTTTTTTAGATTTTTCAATTCATTGACTAAAAACAGATATTAATTACGCTAAATTACTTGTAAATATATAACCTTTAAATTTAATAAAAAGGAGTAAATAAGAAAAAAATATACGTTACATTTAAGCGAAATGAAATTATTGTTGTTTTGTGTAATCGTTGTTTCTTTTGGTACCTGGTGGTTCGTGGCTGTTGGTTGCAGGCTGTTGGCTGTTTTAGTCTGTATCTCGTTTTGTGATTATTCTTGGATATTGCTTTCTGAATCGAACAGACGCACAGACAGACAAAACACCAGAGACCCTTAAACCAATAACCATTAACCGCTAACCGGCAACTATTACGAAAATTTTATGGAAAATTGGTCAAGACCGTTTTTGGATATTTGCTTGGTAGTGGTGGTATAGAGTAGTCGGTTGTTGTATGTTTTGAATTTAACTCTCATTTTTAAAAGTGTTTTTTTTTTTTTTTTTCTTTCTTTTGTTGCTTTTTTTTGTGAGGCGAAACATCGGAAAATTCGGCATTACAATAGATATATTGGAAAATGTAAATATATAACACGTTAAGTTCCAAAATCATAATTAAAAAAGTAACAATATTTAGAGTTAATAAAAATAGTACAATTGGGTTTTTCTCTAACATTTAAACTGTAAAAAACTGTCATTTGGGACCCATAACGTGCTGGCAATTGGCGCAATGTTAACATTTGCTTCGTACATTAACAGTTTATGTTATATTAAAAGAGCTCGCCCTCTGTTATGGCTCCCATTGACAGATGTTATATATTTGTTGTTGTTGTTGTTGGTGATAGGTTAGTTGAGAAATTATAAAAAGAAAATTATGTATATATTGTAGTTATAGTTTTAATATAAAGTGGGCACATAATTATTGCTATAAAATATACAAAAAGTATTTTGTTTGTATAACAAAAGAACTTGTTGCACAGTAAAACATTGTTATATGATTACGAATCAGCATAATTGGTATATAAAATATAGCATAAATATAAATTTGTAGTATAAATGATGGTATTATAATAATCATATATGTATTTTGTTTTTTTTTTTTGAATTTTTAATTTTGTTATTTTTTTCATAGATTTTTTTTTTAATATTTTTTTTTTCTTTTGTATAGACAACTAGCTAAAAACATTGAGAAACATGCAAATTTTAAAATAATTTACTCAAGTTTATGCATATCTTATTATTTTTTGTTTTGTAAAATATATATACACACAAAAAATATGTATATATGTATTGCGATACGTCAAATTGAATGGTTTATATTGACAATAATTTTTAAAAGGTGATTGGTCTGAATTCCACATTCAAAATTTAACATAAGAGATATATGCAAATATTTATGTATGTGTGTGTGTGTGTTTGTGTATAATTATGTATGTGTATAATTGTGAGTTATTGTACTTAGATACTTTAAAAAAAGAACAATAAGAAATATTAATATTTATCTAAATTTATTAATTAAAATTACTAAAATTGACGAAGTGTGTTGGTTTTCTCTTTACGGTTTTGTATTTAAACATTTTCATTGATTTAGTTGTTTTTAATTGATGTTGTTGTCGTTGTTGGTACAGTTTGTGTTTGTCAAAGCTGTTGTCGCTCTAGTTGTTGTTGTTGTTGTTGTTGTTAGTTATCAACAAATGCCGCATTGTGCGTGCGCTCGTTACATTTCAAATCAAAGTGTATGAATGTAATGTGTTTGTTTCATCAGTTGTTTACAAATTATTACATTGTACGTTGCTAATTTTGTCTCTAGCTCTTGGACTCACGTTCTCTTCTTGTCAGCAAAATGCATATTTGTTTGTTTGTTTGGTCAAGAAAGCAAAAAGCAGAAATGCAAATAAAAGAATGATTGGCCAAGCAACATATTAAAGAACGAGGCCAAAGTGGACGTGGGAATCAACTTAAGCAATCGATTTATAATCGGTTGCTCAACCCAACTTCAACTTCAAGCCTGCCCTTAAAGGTTGATTGACGTCACGTTGCTTTTGCGTGTTTGTTGTTGGTATTTGTTGTCGTTTGTTGTTTTTACAAGGATTTGCCTTAAAATAATACTATCAAAAATAGTACCCATTTGTAAAAATGTGATCAATATGCATAAATATACATACAACATTTGTATATTTTTGTTTATACATATATACATATATGTACACATATATAGTGTATTGACGTTCGCATACAAAAACATATGCATTGCAAAAACGTAGATATTATCTCGTTGCCGAAATAATAATAATATACATCTAAAAATATATTTATATGCTATATATAGGTATATATATATATATATTAAATAGAAGTTGAATCAAAGCTTTGATTACACGTTTCGTTTGTTGGTTTATGTGTGTTGTTTTGTTTTTGTTTTGTTTGTTTGTTTGTTACTTTTCTTCTTCTCGTTTGTTTAGCGTTTTGTTCAACAAAACAAAATGGAAAAACTATTTAAATACCTATTATAAAGATAACGGGGAGAATGGATTAATGTGATCATCACATTTACATATATACATATATAAATATGAATGATTGAATGTGTTTGTGTGAGTGTGGGTGTGTGTGTTTGTGAGTGTATGTGGTGTATGGGTGGGTATGTGGGTGTGGGTGTGGGTGTGTGTGTGTATGTGATACCTATATTGAGTGTGTCAACAGCTTTTGGTTTCAGTTTGTTCAAACAATAACAGTTAGTTAACAATAATAAAGGCACAAGTTGCAATTATGCAAAAGGCCAAAACGCTGGCGATTCACACTGTTTCACATAATTGGCACATGATCTTGTTTATGTGTTCGTTTGTTTGTTATTTAGTTTAAGGTTTATATCTGATTGTTGCTGTCTAATTGTTGTTGTTGTTGTTGTTGCTGCTGCCTTCGCGTTTGAGGTATTTGTCATCTTTGGAAAGTCTGTTGAAAGCGACCTCTGGCGGCCGCACACATTGTTGTTTGTTGTTCTTAATTTTGTTTGTTGTTCCTGTTGGTCTGGTCTGGTATACAATAATTGGGGATCAACGCTCCCATCTACTTTTTCTTCTCCGTTCTTTCTCTCTATCTCTCACTCTCGTTCCCTCTTTCTCTCTAGCTTTCTCGCTACGTTTCTCTAACTTTCGTTTTTGCTCCTTAAACAACACAATCATTAATACACACGCTTCGTCAGTTTTATATAATATTTAAATGCTAAACCGCTAATAAATCATATATGATTTTAAAATTGTTGAAAATAGATAGGTTTTCAATGAATTCTTGTTTTAAAATTATGCTTTAAGACTTTTAAAAATTTAAATATGCATTTTTGTTTTATAGATTTTAAAAATAATTATGGTAGTATAAACTCATATATAAAATCATTGATTTGAATGTATATAAAATTATGTTTATCAACATATAATTGCAATTTTAAAAATGATTTTAAAATTTATATTTAAGCATTAAAAATATATTGTATATTTTTTTTATTATTTATATAATTGTAATTAAAAAGTTTTCTTGTTTTTAGCGACGCTGTTTTGTTGTTGGATGTTCTTGTGTTTCTAAGTTCTTATTTAGAAATGCAGCAAAACGTTTTTGTTTTTGTTTTTCTCTCCGTTTTGTTTCTTGTCTCTTTTGCTAACGGCAAACAACAATGTATAAATATATATATAATTTTCTTTTGTGTATGGTAGAAGGGAAATTTGTTTTCAAAATGTTGTATATTGGCATTTTTGTTTATTGTTGTAGTTGTTGTTTGTTTGATTTTGTTTTTGTTTTCATTTGCATTGTTTGTTGCCTGCATTTGGCTATATTAAAACTGCTGATAGTTGTTGCTATTGTTCTTGTTTTGATGATAATTACTTGACGTTGGGTTATTGTAATAATTGTTATGAGTATTATTATGTTGTTTGTTGTATTTACCATAACCATAGTCATATCCATTATAGTAGCCACCGGTATAGTAATCGGCAAAGCCACCCGAACCATAACCGCCATAGCCGCCGTAGCCCGAATACGAACCCTGGCCATCCCATTGATGGGAATAACCTACATTAATTATAAAAATGAGAATTGTTGATGAATTTCAAAAATTGTAGAAATTATTGTATAATACTGACCACCACGTCCGTATCCGCCTCGTCCACCTCGCATGCCACCTCGCGCTCCACCACGCATGGCCATCATTTGATTCTCAGGTTTTGGTGTTGCGCGCTTCACATCAACTTCTTTGCCAGAGATCTTCTGTTTTGGCGTTTTCAGCAGATCGGTAACCACCTGCTCTGAATCGAAGGTAATGAAACAGAAGCCCTTGCGGTGTGACTTTTGCTTGTCGAATGGCATCTCCACCTCAACAATCTATGAAAACAACGTAAAGCTTAAATAAGTATTGTTCTACACAGTTAAATTAATATGCACACATACATTGCCAAACTGACTGAAGTAGGTTTTGATTTCCTCATCACTAATCTCTGTGGTCAGGCCACCGACAAATATCTTGCCATGGCGGGCCTTCGCCTTTTTGGGATCCACCTTCTTGCTGTTGATGATGTGCTCCTCAGCAGCGCTGACCTGGTCAATTGCCTCTGTGTTTGTGAACACAATGAAGGCGAAACCGCGTGACCTGCCAGTCTGAGGATCTGTCTTTACATTGATGCTCTCGATCTCACCGAACTTGCCAAAGTGATCGCGCAGTTCCTCTGCAAAATGAAAGTGAAATTTATATTAATTAATTGTCAAGGATGTGAAAGATTTATGTATATACTTACTCTCAGTCGTTTCCCAACTAAGTCCACCAACAAATAGTTTCCTGCGAAAGTTGACGGAAAAGGTATTGATTAGTTCAATTATTTAAAAAATTACCGTTTTCAAAATGATATTCATAATTGCTACATAGAAAACTCTGGTTTCATAAAGTCGGAAAAAATGGCATGGCAAAAACGATTTATTCTTTTTTATGAGTGTGGAAAATTTGTGTTTGCACATATCTGTAAATATTTTGAATTTGTTTTCTGCCCGCACATTTGGCGCTTACAAAAACGTTACTTTACATTTTGTCTTACGATTTACTTTTGTTAATAGCTGCAAATATAGATTAGAGTCGGAGCAAGAGAAAAGACGAAAATAAAAAATAAAGAAAGTAAACTCACCAAATTCAAAGTGAATATAGAGCTTATAATTACTGTACTTTATTTAGTTAATAAACTTTCAATCAAGATTCGAAAATGTGCATCGAAAAACTGAGCGAAAGATACGGCGAGGGAGTAGTCACAAAACGGGCGAATAATACGTGAATATATATATATATATATAAATATTTGCAGAGTGAACTTTCAGCTTTAGTATAAATATCGATTTTTGTTTTTCTTGTTTTTTAATACATTTAATTTTTTTTTTTATTTCTAAATATGAGAAAATGAAAGGATTTTTATGCTGATTTTAAATTTATGCAATTGCTTTATTTGAACTAAATTTAAGATAAAAAAAAATAATTTTTTATTGATACACTTAAAATATTCTTGGCGTACGTTACTCATAAGGATTAGAAAATATCACTGCGGGGGAAGGTAATGCAATTTGGAACAATCTCATCACGGCGGCGGAATTTAGAGTGTGGAAAAGTTAGACGGTAACCGCGTGTAGGCATTATATGAAACGTTTTTAGACTCGTTATCGGTTGCAATTCGGTATGGGGTCGTTATCGTTATCATTATCAATATCGTTACGTTACGTTCATCAGATGCGCTTCTTTAAGTAGGCAAAAACAAACAAAAAAAGGCGAGTCTCTCTCTCTTTCTCTCTGTCTGTCTTTCTCTTTAATTTTTGGTAAACAATAAAATGCATTATACTTTGTATATAGAGATATATAATATATTATTTAGGATCCAATTGAGAACTCGAGATAATTTGTTGATAATTTTGTGTGTACAAAGTTTTGGTTTTTTTTTTTTTTTTTTTTTTTTGTATTATTTTGGTTAGATAAATACCATCATCAACATTGCCGGCATCCGTTTCACACGCTGCATCCTTTGGGTAAATTCCTTTGGACCACGGCTGCTTGAGAATAGCTTAACATGGCTTTTAACTTCTCTCAAGACCTGCCGGAGAGGAACAAGGTTAGTTCGCTCAAACACAACAGGATAAGCTATGAATTTGTTTTTGGATTTTTTTTTTATTTTTTTTTTTTTTTTATTGTTTATTATTGATTATCGTGCACGATATGGCTCCATCATTATGCATTATGCTGCTTCCATTTCATTATTTTCTTCCTTTGTTCATTGATTTACTATACAACTGGTTGACTGTGACTTAAAGTTATCTTAACAATTAATAAATATGCAGGAAAATGACATATAGTTAAAACTCGACCTAAGTCAATTGAACTAAATAAAAAAGAGAAAAATATTTAATATTCAACCTTCAACATCTATCGATTTCGCTTGCTTAGTAAACAAAAACAAATATGTATCTAAGCGGGCAAAAAATAAAAACAAGGAACAATATTGAAGTAGTTTTTGAATTGCCTCGACAACACTGCCGGCATAGTGACGGCCTCAGCAACAGCAGAGCGCGAAGCCGGCAAGCAAAACGGAATGGATGTTGAGAAAACGAAAGAAACTGCATACATACATACAGACATACGCACGCAGCGAGCAGCGCACTGCGAAGCAAACACAAAAACCGCCATTTTGGGTACAAAACTGGAAGAGCACGAAAACGAACGAACGAACTATATCATAAAATATTGCAAAAAAAAAAAATATATATATATATATATATATATATATATGTACGAATACAAACAAAGCTTCATACAAGTGAAAGGCAGGCAGTTGTGGGCAAACGAGGGGCTTGAAAGAGGGATAGCACACGCTTTGCGTCTTTCTCTGTATACATATACACATACACATACATGGATACATCGGTATATGTACATAGGTGTGTATGAATATGTGCCTGATCAACATAACCTCACAACTGCGGGAAATGTGCTTCAATTGTCTTTGTCGAGACTGGAATTTTTGTGCATTTGTTTCAATAGCAAATACAATCATAAGTTACGATATGGTATAGAGACACACATAGTTCCGAATACATTCATATGCAAATACATACACAGTAATGTAAATATAACAATAATAAATAAAACGTAATTTATAAGGAAATACGACGCATCGTACATTCAGATCTGTCAAATTAATATCTTGCTATAAACAGGCAATCAAAAATTTTCCGACAGCTTCTATTATTATAACTATGTATGTTTAGTTGGACGACGGGCTGTTGTGCGCGAAGTACAGTCGCACACAGACACGCGCGCAAATACTGAAGGGGTCAGCGTCAGCGGCGCGCTAACTCCCGCCGCTGCCACCACTACGTCAAACACCATTTTTTACACTCGACGACGACGACGTTAACTTTGCATTTACGTAACAGAGTAGGTGGTAATAAAAAAAAATGGTATTTAGGCACATGATTTTTATGCACTTGAGGCTGTCAGGCGACCGATCGAATTGAATGTCTAATATTTTACTTAAAATACCTGTCGTCATCACGCTGGTTACTCGCAGGGGCTGTATTTTCAGAACTGCCATTTGCAGCACCGGCAGCGGGAGCCGATTCACCATTTTCAGAGCTCGCCACATCATTGGTGGTAACATCCTTGGTGAAATCTTCGCCGTTCATTTCGCTATCGACTTGTTTGTCTGCCATTTTGATTGGTGGTGTGTATGTATATTCTATTGTCAATTAAAACTTAATTAAATAGCACTATTTAGCGATTTTCAGCAATCTTTTTCTTAGCACACTCGCCAAAACTCGCGCGAACGCTGACGACCGGAAAATGACAAATCCAGAGACAGCGTGTGTATATAGTAGAGGCGTTGCCAGCAAGTTGAACGATTTGATAGTCCGAAATTGAATTTATTCTTGCGATTTTTTATTTTTCCTTTTTCAATACCCAATAATTATAAGTAATAAAAATTCAGTTATATTTAGTAATTCTTTTAACTTTAATAGCATTAAAACAAAAGCAATATCGAGTAGTTGTAAAAAATATAAACAGTCTGGCAACGCCATATGTCACGATTTAGAGAGGAATGTACAATACTCCAGATTGACTTTCCGTAGTCAATTAGTATAAAAATAAATGTTTTTTATTCTATTTTAATTAAAAGACTGTATTATTTATTAAAATTAAAAACATATTTTTTGTTTGGTATTTTTTGAATGCTTGGTTATGTTGAATTCGCAATTTGCGGTCACACTGCGACACACGACATCGCCGCCATCATAAAAGCGCACATACACAAACGCAAATGCACCGAGAATAAAACTGAAAAAGGGGAACGAATAAACGTCGGTACTCTTCTTGATTCAACACTTGTTAAATTTCATTGCGTTTGCGATTCTTTTTACATCAATTAAACAAAAACAACGCATTCAAACTTAATATTTTAACTGTGATTGCCAACAACTAAAGTAACAAGCAAGTAATGTGCGAAAAGAATTGCCAAATTTGTAATTTTTGAACAAAAAATTGCAACAAAGCAGACGACGGCAAAGGAAGAAGCAGAATAAAGCGGCTGCTCCAAACCAACAAGCTTCGCGTGTGAGTGTGTATGTTTTGCCTGTGACTGTGTATTTTTATATCAATAATAAATAACAGTATAAACTAAATATTAATATATAGATACATATATATTTCAGCATTTCTCAAATTTTAAATTAGGCCGCATACAAACTCCACACACCAAAAGCAAAAAATAAAACAAAAGAAAACCCTGTGCGCCGGAGTATAACAGCGAAAGGCAAAACTACGACCTCATAAACCACATAAGCAATAATATTGTGCATTAGAAACAGACATCGAGCAACTGCTACCAAGGTGAGTACCAACTGCCGGCGTTCGCCACATGCTGCCGCCGCACATTTACATAGTTACGCGTAGAAAAAAGAAATGTACTAATTCCAGTTGGGGTGGCAAATATTAATTGAAGCGACTGACTGACTTACAAAGCATACATATACGACTAATAGACTTTCCAGTTTCTTTGCTACCGGTATATGTACATATAAATTTTCGCCTTTGCGGCATTTTTTATAGCTTCTGTTTGTCGAGTCATAACCTAAAAGTGGCTGCGCTCATTTGTTTTTGTAAGTTTGTTTAAATATTGCTCATTCTTTTATTGCTTTCTTTGTTCGGACTCACACACGCGGTTTACGCATACAGCTCAACGCACTTTTGGCGGTGCTTTTTTTCATGTGTGTATGTTTGCGTGTATTCGCATTCTCGGCTGGTCATTTTTTGCGAGACTTATCAATTTTGTTAGAATTAAAACCAAACTGCAAGGTGCTGCTTACCTCACACCTGCATATACATAGTCTTATTATTAATCTATTATTTTTTTCTTTTGCGGTTGGCCTTTGTTGCGAAATCGCAGCTGGTCATTTAGGTAGGTATGTAGGTAGGGAGTTATGGCTTCAATTCTAGAGTTCAATGAAACAACAGCTACCTGAGCAAAAACGCAGCAGACTCGCGCACGTGCACGAACATGTTCACCAAAAATGTCCTATCCTCTGCTGCGACACAACCTTGAAGCGCAAACATAACCTAAAACTAGTTTACTCAGCTCACGTTCCCATAGCTGCGCCTCTGGTAGCTTTGTTGTTGTTTGTTGTGTCTGTATGAGGTCATTTACTTTAAAAATAATTCAATTTTGTCCTTAAATTTTTTTACAAGAAATAAGAGAATATGAAAAGTTCTGTTGAGTACGAATCGCAATAATAACAAAAATAATGGCAGAGACAGTGACAGCTGCATTTGGTCTTGTTTTGGAGTATGCACGAAATTTTCCCATTTATGCATTTTCTGTGGGCCGTCTGACCGTGTATATGTGCATGCGTGAATGTGTGTGAGTTAGTGCTGGGAACGAAAGTGGGTCAAACTGCAACTGCATTGAATCTTTTTGTCTGCGCTGCAGTAAAATTTTGGGCTCCTTTTACGTTTTTGTGTGTGCGCGAATATCCATTAACTGTATATGTCGCAATCAATCAGTGTTGCCGATCTTCCGTCACTACATTTACTGTTATTGCAAATATACATACATACATATACGAAGATTGTGAATGTCACTGAAAAGGGGGAACAAATTGGACTGAATAATACATTTAGGATATTTTTTGTTTTTACTTGAATTTTGCTTTCCTGATAGATTTATGTGTACTTCGTTCAACACCTAAGCAGACATTGATTTATAAATAATTCTCGACTGGTTAATAATTTTTTGTTTTTTGTTTTTTTTTTTTTTTTTTTAATACATAAATGTGTTTATATATTAAATATATATAAATATATTTTTATATTTATGTATATATATATATATATATATATATATATATAAATTATTTTACAGACTAAATCTAACTCAACTCGGCAAGAACAGTAAATTCTTCATCTCACTCTTACCGGGACTAAACTTAGCCGCTTTGCCAAACGCTTGGAACTCTAGCAATGGTCATGGATGCGACACAATCGCAACAGCCTTCGCCGCAATCGGTGGGACGCGAATTTGTGCGTCAGTATTACACGCTGTTAAACAAGGCGCCCAATCATTTGCATCGCTTTTACAACAATAACTCGTCTTTTATACACGGTGAATCGACATTGGTTGTGGGCCAGCGCGAGATACATAATCGCATACAGCAGTTGAATTTCAACGATTGTCATGCCAAGATCAGTCAGGTGGATGCCCAGGCCACGCTCGGCAACGGCGTTGTCGTCCAGGTCACTGGCGAGCTGTCCAACGATGGCCAGCCGATGCGTCGCTTCACCCAGACATTTGTCCTCGCAGCCCAATCGCCGAAGAAGTACTATGTGCACAATGACATCTTTCGCTACCAGGATTTGTACATCGAGGATGAGCCTGATGGCGAATCGCGTTCCGAAAACGACGAGGATCATGACGTTCAGGTCCAAGGGGTTGACCAGGCCGTCCAGGTTGTAGGCGAGGCCGCTCAACAGCCACAGCAGCTGTCCACTCAAGTAGTATTGCCACAGCCGGTCGTTCCCGTTGCTGCCGCTGGCGGAGCTGCTGGAGCGCCGCAGCAATTGTTCTATCCACTGCCAGCGGGTGCTGCTACTGGACGACCTGTGGCCGTTTTACCAGCTGCACCCCAAGCTGCAGCGGTGCCGTTGCCCGCGCAGTTCACGAACCCGCCGCCGCCAATTCAGAACGGAGTGGTGCCACACGACGAATTGCCACAGCAGCAAGGACCACCACAGGCCTTAGTTCAGGCCAATGTCTCGCCTCTGGTGCAGCAGCAGCCGAGTGGACCCGTGATGCCGTCCAATGTGGGTATTGTGCAACCAGTGCCAGTGCAGCCAGCTGCAGCCTTCCAGCACTCGCCGCTTGTCTCGGCACCACCTCAGCTAATACCCCAGCAGCATCAACAACAGCAGCAGCAGCAACCACCGCAGACTCTGCAGCAGCCGTTGGAGCCAGAGGAGCCAATCAACAATGACGCCAAGGTGAGCCACTTGCAGAGGGCAACTACTCCTGTGGAGGACTTCAAGACCATTCATGAACAGCAGCAGCAGGAGAAGTACGAGGCCGCCAAGCAACAGCAGAACGAGCCTAAGACTTATGCCAATCTGTTCAAGTCCACTTCATCGTCGCCCAGTGGCTTCGTGAATGCGGCACTTCAGCAACAACAGCAGTTGCAGCAACAACAACAGCAGCAGCAGAATCAGAGCACTGTCTACACAACGTCTTCATCTGGCGGCGGCAGTGGCGGCCAGGCCAGCTATTCAACAACCGCATCTTCCTCCTACAACAACAACAACAACAATAACAACTCTCGCTTAGACAACGGCGGTCCACTGCCACAGCGCAACAATTTGATTAGGAACAAGGGTAAGTCATACTACTAAGAAATCAAAATCATTAGCTTACATTTGATTCTTATCTTCTACAGAATTTGAGCAACGTCGTCCGAGCAACGCACAACAGTTTGGCGATAATCAGCAGCTCTTTTTGGGCAATATTCCACACCATGCCTCTGAAGAGGAGCTGCGTCAGCTCTTCTCGCGCTTCGGCAATGTCATTGACTTGCGTATTCTTTCGAAGGTCGGCAAGATCTTGCCGGGCACGCGCAGTCCACTAAATTATGGATTTATCACCTACGATGATTCCGAGGCGGTACAAAAGTGCCTGGCCAATTGCGTATGTAGCGATAGAATTCCACAGAGCCTGATGATATATCTCTAACCATCTCTAAATTACATTTACAGCCCCTGTACTTCCCGGAAAACTCGCCCGAGGGTCAGAAACTAAACGTGGAAGAGAAGAAACCACGCATGCGCAATGACATGCCACCCCGTCAGCCGATTGGCGGCAACAATGTGAACAATATGGGCCGCAACAATATGCGCGCCGGTGGCGGCAACAACGGACCACGCATGGGTGGTAATAATGGTGCTAGCTTTGGACAGCGCAACGACAATCGCAGCGGCGGTGGCAATCAGTCCAATGGACCGCTGCGCGGTGCCGGTAATGGACAAACCGGTGGCGGCGGTGGCGGCAATTATGGACGCCGTTAAAATGCAGAGTAGAATCTGCACTAGTTGGCCACAGGCAGTCGATGGCCGACACATCAAAAAATATAACAACAAGAACAGCAACAACAACAACCCAACGTCAGCATCGATTTCTTCCATAATACAATCAATCAATTACCATCATCGACTCACACATACACACGCATAATCACACACACATGCGCACACACTGACATCTACCACACACCCACGCGCACTCAGCAGTAGCAGTATCAGCAGCAGCAAGAACAGCAGACATCGTAAAGGATAAAATTATTAACGAATTGTCTTCGCGTTAAATGCGCTCCCTCGAACGTTAACAGCTATAATACAACGATAGCAACCATTTGAGGAGGCATCGTGCTGCAATGAATTTATTTATGCAATTGGATCGTACTTTAATTAAGCTTGCTGTTAAGCAATTTGTTTTCCCTTCTCTTCTCCCTTTCATTAGCTAGCTCGTGCCAAAAAGCAAAATTCTGTGCAAATTTTTGTTGTAAACTTAATTCTAAAAACCAAAAAGCTGCAGCACGGCCTCCATAAAAATTAAAAACCAAGTAAAAAAAAAAAAATGGAAACATATATAAAAAGATCGCGCCAACATGTCTATTATAAGTAAACCCACCACAAATACATGCATACATCTGCACTCGCCTACACACACACACACTACACCCCCACACTGACACACTCACACATAAGAATAACTAACTCACACACTCACACAGTGTCACAGAACTTAGTGTAAATGTAAACTTTAATTTTCAACTATCATTTAAATTCGTAATTTTCAAAATTTTAACTATAAGTTAACAAGAGAAATGCTATAAAAAAACAAAAATAGAAAGGAAATGCAATAGCGCATGTTTTTGTTTGTTTTGATTTTACAAATTACTTAAGCACTTAATGAATTAAATGCGAATCATTAAAATTAAAAGTACACAAAAAAGGATAAAAATAGCTAAAAACAAACAAAAAAGCAAAATACTTTTTTTTTAAATGTAATAAAAAAAGCAAAATAAAGACTTAAAAACATAATTATAAAAAAAAAAAAAAAAAAAAAATATTAAAAAAAAAAAAACAACAGAAGAAATTATGTAAAAGCGATTCGGAAAACTACTCAACTAAAAATTATATGTAGCGGAAGACCTCAACAACAAGAAACACTCAGACTTAAGTTCATATAAAGCAGCGTAGCATCGTGAACGTCACCGCATTTTCACGCCTCTCCTCTCCCATACACACACAATTACATATGCCTACACAGTTTTCAGTTTAATTGCCAGCATGTAAAACCTAGCTAGTCTCTATATAAAAAATAATGGAACGAGGAAATTGTTGAAAACTTGAATGGGGAAAATGCGGTGCCGTCACGTGCATAATCGGCGGTTAGCGCCGGGTCTTTCACATGAATTGCAAGTTCGTAAACCAAACTAAGTCAAGTAACTTAAACGATTTGGTGTTTTCCAACACAGTTGTGAACTATAAAGTTTAGTACATATTTTTTAAATAAAATCTATTAAAAGTAAAAAAAAAAATAAATAAATAAATTAAAAAAAAAAAAAAAAAAAACTTGTAAGAACTCAAGCTACTAATAATTTTTCTCAAGGTAAAGCAAGCATATATCTAACAAGAGATGATAAAAATATATACATTTATATACAGACGAAAACTTATAAATTATAATGTTAACTTTTAGACCTTCTAAACAAACAAAGAAACATGCCTGCAGCATCAGAAACTGAAAATTACTTTCATAATTGGCATATGTAAACACAATTCACATTTATGTAATTATTTATATCATTGATTTGTGTACGCAAATTTTTAATATAGTATATGTTTACATTGTTTACCAACTCGATTAGTAAATTTAAATTTTTGTTTAGCTTCGAACATATCATTTGCGTCGCTAATTGCGCTCTAACTAAATCATAGATTATTTTTTCTGGTTTTTGTTCATTATTATGTTTTTAGTTTACCAGAAGGTAACGTTGGCACTGTTATCGGGGCTTAAAGCAATTTATAGAACATTTTTAAATTTAACAAAATGTTAGTGTTCAAACCTTAGCTCAAAAACAGTGTTAAAAGTGCTTGGAAAATAATGGAAGAAAAAATGAATGAAGAAAAAAAATGCAAAATAAATTAAATATATAAAACGATATATGCAAATATCGTTCATGCTCATTTCTAATAATACAACTATGAAAAAAGATAAACAGTTTGTAAAAATTAAACACAAGAATAAATCTAATTTAATTTATAGGTATACAATTACGAATAGTTGTAAATCAAAAGTAAAATCGAAAAATTGGGTATGCTTACCAGAAAATTCTTTGAAAACTGATTTTCATAATTGTACTTTGTAATCTATAACCGTATTAAGAAGTCCTAGATGAAACACAATACTAGGGAATCGCCATCGAAATATAAAGCATAAAAATCACAAAAATTATTTATTATTAATAATAATAATGATAATATATTTATGAGTTAAGCAAAGTTTTCTGGTCAGCTTGCCCACTAGTTCCAAATAATAATCAATAAAAAAACGTACTCAAAACACCAAGAAAAATTAAAGAAAAGAAAGAAAAAAAAATGAAGAGAAATGTGTTTTCTGCAGCAAATAAAACCCATTTATTTTTTAACAAAAACAAAAAGATTTTTGTATTTTAGTTAAATATTTATTTTTGAAATTATTTATGTTGTAATCCGCATGATGTTGGCATTTAAACTGAAATTGATGCGCACAAAGGCAAACTTTGTTTGCATAATTTTAATAATACAACAAATATATATAATTAAATTTAAAAAACACTCATGAATCCATTAAACAAAAAACAAAGGAAAAAAAAATAACAATCACAGAAATTCATTTAAATCTACAAATACAATTCAGTGGTGCGTTTTTTACCTGTTTCGGGTCTAAAACATTACACATTAAAAAATTAATTAATGAAATTATGTTTGAAATAAAGTGAGAAAAAAAGCAAAACCAATAGAACTTGCGATGAAATGTCTACAAAAAGTGTAAACGTTTTTATTTATCAGCTGGATATGTAAAGTGTATTTGTTTATCCATCAATTTATAGGTATAGGAAACATATTCGTTTTTCAACAACAATAATAGTCGTATTCATTGCAATATTAGTTACTATATGTATATATATATATATATATATATATATATATATATATATATATATATATATATATATATATATATTTGTTTATAGATGTGTGTGCGGCGGTATTCGTAATGGGCGTTATTATGGATAAAATATGTTATATATTTGACATACATTCAGCAAATAGAACGAGTTGTACATTGCACTGCATACCCATGTATATAAATATATATATATATATATATACATACATATATAAATCGATAGTGAGTGATAGATATATGAATAATGTGATTTCTCTTGAAAAGCAGTCTTCTTAAATGCCTAAAAGCAAATTAATTAAATTAATTCAATAATTATGATTCTAATTGATAAACTTATAGATTCGCATACCATAGGCAGGTGTTGAAATATCGGTAGGCCCGGTACTGGTCTGGGGAGAACCAAAGTTGTATCTGCCCGTTGGTTTGAAGACCTTATAGTCCTTGGCTAGCCATTTCTTCTCGACATCGACAGGAGTGGGAGTCTCGACGGCATTGGCAGCGCCAGTCGGTGTCTGCTTCTTGGTAGCCTCTTCAGCTTGAACGGACTTATATTCATTCTTCGGACGCTCAGCTGGTAGAGTGTGAACAGGAATGGGCTTTTGTCCGCCTTTCTGTTGCCATACGATCGAGCTGTAACTGTTGCTAGACCACTCCGAGTTAACGTACGGCGGATTGCCGTAGCCCCACACACCCTGCGAATAGCCGTGGAACTGCTGTTGATGGTGCGGATAGCTAACGGTTGTTGTCGGAATTGTTGGTGCCACATATGAAGCCCAACCATTAAAGAAGGCAGACGGCGGCAATGACGTTTGTGCCTGATACGGATTATAATTTGGATTATAGGCTAAGTTGTCCATGGTGGTCGGCTGTGGTGGCGCATATCCGGCGCATGCGGCGCCGCCGATTGGCAAACGAATACGTTTGCTGCAATCCAGCATCTGAGTGGATTTCTTGACTTCCACAGTGGCCATCTTAATGGAGTGTTTGCTTTGAGCTGTGAAAAAATAATGAGCGCTAAAAAAAGAAACTTATCATAATAATGCGAGTTTACCTAGAGCACGAGCAGCACCAGCCGTATCCTCAAACTCTAAGAATCCAAAGCCACGCTTGCGTCCGGTCTCCTTGTCCAAAAGCACCTTGACGCTGCTGATAGCACCGAATTGAGAAAAATATTCTCGCAAAGTACTCTCATCGTGGCAGTCCTTGAGACCACCGAGAAATATCTTGTTCGTCTTGATATTGCTCAAATGGCCAATGGCCTTGTTGAATTCATGACGTGGAAAAGCACGTTTAGTGTCCACAGTTCTACGAGTATTATTAAAAAATATCTAAATGTGTATATATATATATGTATGGTATAACCTGAAAATAGAAGACTTACTTGCTGTCAATGATATGAGGACGGGCACGCTGAACGTTCTCAACGGAGGCCGACTCAACATAGGTCACAAAACCAAAGCCGCGCGAGCGATTGGAAATCGGATCACGCATAACCACAGCATCGGAGACAACGCCAAATTGACTGAAGAATTGGCGCATCGACTCGGCGGTGGTATTTATGGAGAGACCACCGACAAATATCTTGCGCAAATGCTCGTTATTCTCCGCTAGATTGAGGCTGCTCTGATCCGGATGAGCCATTTCTGTGCCACCGTTACCAGAGGCACGACCACCGACTTTGCGCTTCTGCAATTTGGCAGAATTTCGCATTTATAAAGCTTAAGTAATAAAAAAGGAAGGCATACATACCTCTTGATAGAAGGGCGCATTTACAACCGAGTTATTCACCATTTTTGGCATGAAAACTAATTTCTGCTGTTGAACAATGAAAGAAAAGCACAAAAACTGAACTGGCTAAAAATTAAATGACAACGGGAGACAGACAGAGTCGGAAAAGTTTTAAACGTCAAACAAGTGTTGCCGTATCTGAAATTTATCTACGACTGTAACTCCTTTTATGCAATCAATTGGCAACTCTATTCAAATGCAAGGACTCATTGGGAAGATGGTGGATGCCTATCGAAGTAACGGTAGTTATTGAACAAAGTGGCAGTACCTTCTTGGCACTGTCAACTTTAATGGAAAATAACGGCTTTTTAAACAACAGTCTTTTGACTGAAAGACCGTAAGAGTTTCCAAGTTATCGATTAACATTGATATCGTTAAACTCCTTAGCCATGCCGCCTGAAAGTGAAATTAAAATCTTTACACATCAGAATGCCCACTATCTCAACACAGAAAAACTTTTTTTTTTTTTTTTTTTTGTAAATAAATTTTATTTGAATTAAAATCGTTCAATATGAAACAATCGAGATGGTTGGTTATTTATATGAACTTACCACTTACCTTTTAACTGAAGCTAGCGCCTCAGTTCAGTTCACAGCCAATCAAAATCCAAGGTGAGCCCAAGCTCCTTGGGAACCACCAGATGCCCGCATTGCAGAATATCCAGCATTTTGGGCAGTCTTGCAAAGAAATACGTAGTGCATTAGTAAGCTGTTGCCAATTTGTGGTTTAGGTATAAACTTGACGCGAAGTGCGGTAATTGCTATTATCTACACAAGCGCTTTTCTTTTTCGATGGTTTCTCAATTCGATTTTTGCCTACCTTAGTGCAAAACTTACTAATAATTTTTGATTTCTCTGTGCGAGATATATTCATTCATCTTGCTGCGGGTTGAATGGGGGTTTGTTCCTTTTCTTTTCTTTGTAGTCACAATTCGTGGGTGGGTAACATTAATTTTATTATCTTTCTTGTTTTTGTTTTAACCTCGTAACGTACTAAATACAGAATAAATGTTTGCTTTTGGTTCTTTTGTACCAAGTATTAATTAGTGTAGCAGCTATATACGTCTTATACACTAACAAAAATTGGTATGTAAATAATGGATATTTTAATTCTGCATTCTGCAAGCAACAAAATGATGTAATTCATTTATATGTACAATCATTTTCGCGTCTCCTTATGGGCTTTAACAGGCTTTTGTTACTTTCAATTTTCTTAGTTTTTTTTTTTCTCAGATATAAATATTAAATCATATATATAGATAGAGGAGCTTAACATATTAAAATTTATTACAAAATAGTTTTCTTTCTATATATTTGTTTAATTAAAAAATTATTCTTGATTTGCTATAAAATAAAATTGTGGAAAGTACGAGACAATTGCATCTAAATCGAATATACAAGGTACAATACCTTTGATTTTCTTTTTGATATAGGTATACTTTAGGTTCAACACTGCTGGCCACAAAAATCGGGCAACTTTATCCGCATGCAGAATAAATTCTCAAAGAGAATTTTTGAATAGGATGCGTTATAAAATAGTCAATTGTATAAATAAAATTATTAGTTTTAGTATATTTTTCGGATAGGTTTTTGTTTTTCTTTTTTTATGTTGATTTCTTTTTTTGTGTGTAGTGTAGTTAATTTAGTTAAAACTAAGCGTTCATCAAGGTTCTTAAAATCCTAAACACGAATTGATCATAAAAATTAAATGTATGTATAATTTGAGAGACAAGACATTAGCAATAAATTGTTGATATTGTTGATTGAAGTGAGTTGCTCAGGTGTTCATATTAAATCAAATATAATTATTTGCGTTTGATTTGATTTTTGGTTTTCTTGCTTTTTATCGGGGTTTAGTTAGTTGCTTAGGCTGGTCTTGAGGGCGATCAATGTCGATTGCCTGATAACTGCATACACATTTTCTGCATAGCTGCTGATTACTTGCTTTCATTCAAATCATTCATTATCTTGTCTGCCTGCCTTGCCTTGCTTTGCCCAAATTTCACTGCCTCTCACTGTCATTGATTGCCTGCCTCTGCCTGTCTCACTGCCTGCGCCTAGACTGCCTGTTTGTCTAGCTTGAACTGATTCTGTAAGTGTTTACCTATTTGCGAGAAAGGAGAAAATTTGCATTAGCTCGTTAAAAACATGTTTTTGATTATCACAATTGCTTCGATTGCTGTTTGCAACTACATTATTATTTTTCGCTCGAACGCTTTAAAATGCAATCATATATTTACGTATATATAAATAGAGAAGAGAATTAAATATGAAATTAATTGTATTTACCTTGATTAGTAACGTCTGTTTCCACCCATATTGCCGCCTTGAGTAGTGTTGTAATTGTTGCCACCGCCAAAACCACCTTGGCCACCGCCGCCGCCTTGGCCACCACCTGAAAAATATTTAATTAGTCTAACTTTTCAAAAATATCAGTAATCTGTTGACTCACTTTTGTTGAAGCCACCTTGGTTATAAGGCGCTGGGCGATTGTTGCCAAAGTTACTGTTGCGCTGTGGGCCACCGCCATAGCTCTGTTGGTAATCGTTGCTGAAGCTGCCGCCACCATTGCCGGCGCCCCAGTTTCCGTTGCTGTTGCCGCCGCCACCACTGTAGCCACCGCCACCACCATTGTTCCAGCCACCACCTCCGCCGCCGCTGTTACCGCCCTGGTTGTTCCACGGACCACTTTGTTGGTTCCAGCCGCCAGCGCTCCCTTGGTTGCCTCCAAAGTTGCCATTATTACCAAAGCCCCCACCGCCGGAGCCCCAATTACCGCCACCGTTCTGACGATTGTTGCCCCAGCCGCCGCCTTGGCCGCCGCGATCACCACCTCGTCCACCGGCACGACCACCGGGGCCACCGCGACCACCACCGCCGCCGCCACCACCACCTTGACGATCCATATCCTGTTTGGCAATTGCTTTCTTTACATCAAGCGTTTTGTTCTTGATGTTGTGCGTCTTCTGTAAAATAATTTTGTCCACGGGGTCATAGTCATCGAACTCAATGAACGCAAAACCGCGCTTTTTGCCCGTATCCTTATCGGACACAATGTTCACGCCCACAATTTGTCCAAACTCCTTGAAATACTCGCGCAAGCATTCCTCGTCATGATCGTCGCGCAGACCGCCCACAAACAGTTTCTTAACGGTGGCGCCGGCATTGGGTGCATCGATTTCCTGCCGTGGTACAGCACGCTTGGGCTCTACAGTGCGTCCATCGATTTTATGAGGACGTGCATTTTGCGCATTGTCAATCATATATGACTGTGAGTAAGTAATGAAGCCGAAACCGCGAGAACGTTTTGTTTTGGGATCCTTCATGACCACGACGTCGACGATATTGCCCCATTTCTCAAAATGTGCTTTAAGGCCCTCATCGGTGGTTCGGTAGTCCAAACCACCAATGAACAGTTTACGGAGCTGCTCTGGCTCAGAAATTTGCTGCAAAAAAGTAAACAACAACAAGGTACAGTTAGTCACAAGTGAAATCAATAAAAAATGCCGCCCGCCATTTTTCTTTTTTAATATTTGCATTGACTCGTAACAAACATGCTAAAACAGTAAGGCAAACGGAACATCTTGAATTTGTTTTCTTTATTTTGCCTTTATCAATTCGAATATAGAGAATATTACGATGTAAATTTATATACACAGCAAAATTAGAAACGCGATTTTCATATTTCTTCAATATGTCGGCATCGGCATTTTTTTGCATGCGAATTTATAACAAACATTACGCTCACCTCATCATTGTCGTCGTAGTTTCCATTCGAATCGTTTAAATCGGCCATTTCACTTGTTATTTTTGTAGTTTATTAGTTGTTCAACGATTTTCTTCAGGAAAAATTAATTTTTTTGAAGCAGACGCCCAGTTCACTCACACGTACAACAAGAGAAAAAGTTAGTACCTGAGTGCTGAAAAATGAGCTGGAAAAATGGCGACCACGAATCTGACAGCAGATGCCGGCCGAGATGATCAACTATGCGATAGTAACTGTTATATACTGAAACTGTAACTGTTAAGCGGGATTTTGATTTATGATTCAATTACTTCACGAAGTGTATGACATTGCACTCAAACTTATTATTATTATTATTTCTCATTCTTTAATACATCAATAATTAAATAAATATTTGTCACCTCACTGAAATATATTAAATATAGACACGTAACTACAATAGTTGTGTGTAAAAAACTCGTGGCAAGTAACTATCGTATTGTTTTACAATATACCAGGGCTGAGCAACTACACATAATGCTGACGCCGCATTGAAGCGGCACAGCAGTTTTGAGTTCAGTGTCATTTCCGTACAAATTGCGTTGAGGTTGTGTCTGCATTATTTTTGTGTGAAGTGCGTGAAAAAAAACTAGAAAAAGTGTTTAAATCTAGTAAAAAATATATTAACAACAAATACTTGTTAATAAACGGTACGTGAATAATTTGTGTATAATAATAATTAGCAAAGAGTGGTAAAGAACCAGTTGTAAATATTTTTTTTTTCGCTGAAAAGTTCTGTACCCGGTGGACAACGTTGACATCGGCGCCGCCATCTTGGCAAATACACACACACTATACATGAATTTCACTCATCCACCCAGCCATGCATACATAGTCATATAGTACTTTAGTGCTTAACAATATTTCAATCGGTGAAAAACAGAAGAAAAAAAAAACGTAGTTTTTATACTTCTGATATTTTACAGCATAATCAGCAACAAATATGGTTGGATCGCGCGTTTATGTAGGCGGACTACCCTACGGAGTCCGTGAACGCGACTTAGAGCGCTTTTTCAAAGGCTATGGACGCACTCGTGATATACTTATCAAGAACGGCTATGGCTTCGTGGTAAGTAGTCAAAACAAAGAGAAAAGTAGAGCAACCAAAAATTGATAAATCGATAATTAATTCAATTTGCAGGAATTTGAGGACTATCGTGATGCAGACGATGCCGTATACGAATTAAACGGGAAAGAACTGCTTGGAGAACGGTAAGTTTAATTAATGCAAAAATTGTGCTAAAGATATAAATAATTTATATATATACATATATCATCGTTCCGAAATATTATAGTGTTGTTGTTGAGCCAGCTAGAGGCACAGCGCGTGGCAGTAATCGAGATCGTTACGATGATCGCTACGGCGGACGCCGCGGTGGAGGCGGAAGATATAATGATAAGTAAGTACAGCTGCGATCGTTAAGTTTAGATTAGCTATTTTCTGCTTTTCTCATTCGTTCAATGAACGTAAGATAGTGGACCCGTAGCTACAACTTGAATGTGAATTGCATTGAATTATAAACGAAAATCAAATCAAGAAATCGCCAAGTGTTTATTTGTACAACAAAATTTAATCACGTCTATTTGAAAAGATTACATAACATGCAATACTCCATTTATATAAATATTTGCTTTTGGCTTTCGATGATTATTTTTCGTTCGTTTGGAGCAGTAATGCAATGTTGCTATTTTAGCAGATTATCTATCAGTTTAGCTACTTTTGGGTCCACAATCATAGTGATAGTCCTACTCATTCTCTAAAGACACTGACATGCTGTTTATATATATATATATGTTAATATAACTTTCTGTTTTTGCTAATTATGATATACATATGTTAATTTACTTACCTTCTGCACGTTTTAATAATTTCATGCACATAACTTATTAATTGAATTTTCCGCGGTACGCCTTTTGCGACTGCCTATCCCAATCCTATTTCTTTTTCGTTTATTTGAAATACTTTCGATTTTTGCTCTCGCCTGTTGGCTAAGAAGTAGCATCTACAATTTGCACAATATTGTACATATATATAAAAAATGATTTGAGCAGCAGCGCAGTGTCAATACTAATTTTGAATTCATTAAATTATTCACCAGAAACAAAAATTCCAGATCATCCTCTCGTTATGGGCCGCCATTGCGTACTGAGTATCGTTTGATTGTCGAGAATTTATCCAGCCGCGTTAGCTGGCAGGTAAGTCTTCTTAATTCTCATATATACATACTATAAACCTATAGCTTAAACTGTAGAGTAGACTGTATTTAGAAGTAACAAACAACTATCTAACTTCTTAAATGAGCTGATCGGATGCGTCAGTTTCAAAGAGCTAATCAATTTATCTATAAACTCTATGTTTAATTTAAGCGAAGCACTTCCTCGTTTCACCTATTTTTATGATTTTCTTTCAAATCCCTTTATAAGTTGGTGATGCTCCCCAAACCATTTTATTTTCTTTCAAGTAGCTTAGTTTACCCCTTTCAATTATTGGAGCTGGAAAACTAAGGAGTATGGTCTCTAATTATCAATGAAAGATATATTCATTTAACATTAACATTGAAGCAAATGAAATAATTTTAGTTTATGTCCACATTGAAGGCTTTCCAGCTCCGGTAAATGACGTTGGTCTATTATGTTTAAGCTGTACAGTTGATTTAGCCCTAAGCAAAAGTAAAACAATGCAAAATGTTCGTTAACAACTCTGGTACTGATCGTTGCAATCCCAACAATTATTTTTTTCACACCAACCAAAAAATAAAAGAGTTTGATGTGTATCTGTTACTGAACCGCCCCAGAGCTTAGAAGAGAGTGACAAATAATACAGACAGAGAGAATCGGTGCCACAAACCGAGCTGAACACAATATCCAAAAACGAGCTATGGCCAAATACTTCGTCGATGTACGATATAATAAGGCATGGCCGGGGGCCGCAACTAGTTACATACATACATGTATTATAAATCGGATGAAATGCCACTAAAAATCGAGAGACAGGCAACAGAACACGCACGCAACGCATATATAAACTAAATGATTCGACGCCTGACAGCATCCCACGTTATCAGTGTCGGTCGCTTTATGAAAGATCTTCGCTTGGGTCATAATAAACGATATATTCCCTTTAAAACCATCTCCCAACCAAACATACACTTGGTCATCACGCTGTCGTCATCGCCCTCGCCGCCTTCGTCGTCGTCGTTGATGCCTCGTCGTCATCCATGCCAAAAACAAAAACTTAAAAAAAAAACCATAAAACTGATGTGAATTGTGATGGGCTAACAAGAGGCCAGCCTACGCTCAACGCCAAGAATATGTTATTGCCGTACTGCGTAGGCTAGTCTCTTGTACTCTGAGAATTAGGTATTTAAATGAATAAGCATTCACAATTTAATTTTAAAAAATTATATAAAGAATTGTCAAATTCCTTATAGCGAATGTGAGAGTTGTGAGGTCGTATGAGAGGGATTGAGAGATGTTAACAAAGTAACTAAACAGTTAGATGCGATGGGATGATGATGATGATGACTGATGATGACATGACGATGATGATACTGGCTGACTCTTTAACGCGTTTGCTTCATCTTCGGTTAGACAAAGTGCAGCTCACACAATGCATCCAATACTAGCGACAACATTTGCCAATTCTATGTGTCTGTGTTCTTCCCCTTACTACTGGCCTGGCTCTGGCTCCGGTTCTTACTCTGGCTCCGGCTCCGGCTCTGGCTAACTATCGACTAGAGACTCTTGGAGCAGCTATCGCGCCATCGTCGCACATCGACGCCAACGACGTCGTCCAGCCTAGCCTCAGAGGCGATCCCCCAAAACGTATTTCTTATTTTTACAGCTCGCTTATGTGTGAGGCCATAAGAGCGAGAGATGAGAGATGCCGCCGCCTGGTTGACTGCCTGGTTGCATACTGTTGTGTACTGTGCGTACTGTGCTGCTCTACACTGTTGTCACTGCTCGCTCTCTCACCCACAAATCCCGTCTGCGGCCGCGGCAGTGGTCTTGGCTCCCTGGCAACTGTTTCTGACTGTGCGTTCATTTGGGTGCCACTATAACAAAAACAAAAGTACAAGAACAAAACAAATGCCACAAACGTACCAACAAAAAAATACTTTTTTTTTTACTGAATTTACTCAAAATAATGTTGAAAACACACCAAAAACCAAAAACAAAATATCAAACATTTGCCCGACTGACTGGCATGGCTTTGATGCGATTTTCGGGTTGCTGGCCTGGCCTGGTCGCCAACATGATGATCATATAATTTGATGGTAGAGATGTGGAGCTCTCGATCTTCTCGCTTACTGCTCCTTTGATGAGGTCGTGCGGTCCAACCAAGGGTCGACAGTAACTAGGCAGACAAACAAAGCTCTCGGTGTTGTGCGATAAAAGCGATGTGTGTGTCCTCTCTCTGAAAGCGCATTAAGTAAGAACTCAATTACAACTTATGTTTTAATTTTGATCAAGAAACCAAAAAAAAAAAAAAAATTAATATCTATATAAATATATATATGTTACATATAATTATACTTACGTTTTGTACCGCGTGCAGAAGCCAACACAAGCAATGAATATTTCGACCGAACTGGCGAACTGTTGTGCTCGATTCTGACTGAACTCTCTGGCAACGGCGCAACTGGCACTTGCACTTCTACCCCCATAAAACTACCCCCACAAAGTACATTAGGCAGGCGATGCGAGAGCGATCACATCATACATACCAGTGAGAGAAAGACAAAGAGACAGATTGAGAGGCAAAGAGGGCAGAGCTTTGGTTAGGAAGGCCCAGTTCCACATAACTGTTGCGCATACATAGCATTCAGCGATACCAGCTCGGGAATATATTCAAACTGCTTGGTCTGCACGCTGTATTTGATTTGTCTAGATGAGCACAAAACTGCCCATGGCTATATTTTATACTAATTTATATATTGTTTTTCGTATTTGTGCGCTATCTGTAGGATCTGAAGGATTATATGCGCCAAGCTGGCGAGGTTACCTATGCTGATGCCCATAAGCAGCGTCGCAACGAAGGGTAAGTTGATTATGAAACTTTACATTGAATTCAGTTAACTAATTTGGTTATATTTAATTTTTAGTGTGGTCGAGTTTGCCTCGTTGTCGGACATGAAGACCGCCATTGAGAAACTCGATGATACCGAGCTGAATGGACGTCGTGTGCATTTGGTGGAGGATCGTCGTGGTGGACGCAGCGGTGGTGGTGGAGGCGGCGGTGGTGGTGGCGGCGGCGGCGGTGGTGGACGTGGCCGATCACGTTCGTCTAGCTCGCGTTCACGTTCTCGCTCTCGCAGGCGTTCTCGCTCACGCCGCTCGTCGCACTCGCGCTCGAAGTCACGCAGTCGCTCCAAGTCTCGTGGTGGACGCTCCAAGTCAAAGTCCCCAGTCAAGTCGCGTTCTCGCTCACGTTCGCGCTCCAAGTGAGTTCAATTATTCGTTTAAGCTACTTGCCATTTTATAACAATCTATTGTTTCTTCTGTTGCAGCAAATCTCGTGATGTGTCCAAGTCAAAGTCAAAGTCTCGCTCGCGTACTCGCTCCCGCTCGCCCAAGCGCGACTCACACTCACGTTCACGCTCTAACTCTAAGCGTGAGTCACGTTCTCGTTCACGTTCAAAATCGAATCGCCGTGATTCGCGTTCACGGTAAGTCTTTCTACATGTTTGTGAGCTTTATGTGATATCTGTTTTCTTTTCGTGCTTTCTTTGATTTTTTTTTTTTTTTTTTTTGGGATGCGCAGACCGTGTTTGGTGGCCCCAAATATTTAATATATTTATTAAAATATTTAAAAAAAAAAATCTTTTTTGCAGTGATCGTTCCGCATCGCCCGATAACAAGTCTCGCTCTCGTTCTCGTTCACGTTCAGCATCACCGAAGAATGGAAACGCATCACCGGATCGCACCGAAAGCATGGATGATTAGATTAGTTAGCTGTCCCATTAATTATAAAAATAATGATTTTAGTTTTCGACTATTTACTATATAGAAAAACAAATGCAGACACCCCAATCTACAAAAATCACTTTAAACAAAGGAAACACTCAAGCAATCTAAGCAAAAACATTGTGCAAATCTTTTATCGACTACCAAACATCGTAAACATTTTTTTAATATTTAAAAATTATGTTTTAAGTATACATTCGAAAGACATGGCTAGCCCCAAAATCTACATGATTGTTACACACAGTAGAGGACAGGGACAAAGGACAGTCGGTCGAATATTTTTCCATTGATTATTTTTCGTGCAAAGGCAACAGAAATTCTTGCCTAACAAATTGTTTAAACCAAATTATAACTCATTTGTCTTTACAAATACATATATTTCAATAAAAACTGAATGGATAACATCTATACAAACTGAAAATTTGAATTTGTTGCATTTTCATATGGGTCTTTTGGGTGTAGATCAAAAAGAATTCTTTATGAAATATATACATATTTATATAAATTTTGGTATTTATTTTCGAATTTGAATATACTTGTTTGGATGTATATTACAAAGTCTTTTGATTTTAATTGTTTCGCTTTATTTTCAATGAATTAAAATTACAATTTGTTTTATTTGTTTCATTTAGAATTGAGTAGCTAAATTTCATATTTGTGAAATTGTTTAAACACATACGATACGATAACTACTAAAAATTTGAAATAAATTGTATATTAAAAAGTCGTATTTTATAATATTCTTTTTTTGTTTTTTGTTCTTGTTTACCTTTTTGGTAATACAGAATTAAATACATAACTATTTTAGAACTTCGGTAGCTTTTGGATTTTCCGTTTTGTTTTTTTAACAATTGTTTGTTTTGTCTTTAAAGTATATCGGTAATTACGTTTACTAAAATATTTACAAAGCACATAAGGATTTGTTCTGGAAATTATGAGTTCTCAAAAAATGGAAGAATCGAATTCGATAAAAATTGTAGCTGGGATTTATCTACTCTAAGTGTGAACAAAATGCAATCGTCTGAGGGAGTTGAGGTTCTGTCTAGTTTCTGGGACTGCGAATGGCGGGGAAATATGTGCACAGTGGGCGCGGCATCCACTCGTACGCCTATCTGTTTAAATCTATATTATGTTTGGCACTCTTTGGAGACACAATTGAGCACATGGCTTTCATTTGACCTTGGCGTTGTTTTTTATTTACTTGTCATGCGACTACTAACTATAGTATGTATATTTAGATGTAGTATTATTAAACTAATATCCAGCTCATTATACTTAATAATCATAAGAAATATAATAATACATATACGAATAAAATGGGCTATCTTCTAATCAAAATTATTAAGCAATGTAATTTATGTTGTATATATATATGTATATATAATAAATATTTACAGAATTGAAATTTGACACGGCTCTGAAAACTATTTGGATGTCTCTATATATGGGTATTTAAGTGCAGCCTGATAGAGGCAGTTCTAGTCTAGTGAATCTCACTATATATTTCGATATTTTGATAAAGAGAAAGAGAGCGAATGAGAGTGTGTGAGTCTATGGGTGTGAGATAGCCGGAGTTATTGATCATTCTGAGTTTTGTCTATCGCTCGGAAATGGCAGTGGTTAAGATCAATTTTCTAGTGCCCTAATTCAATAATATACACATAAGATAGTTAGCTCTCTAATGCTTATCAGATATATGTATATCGATTTATGTGTGTGTATACATAGATGGTATTTATGCACTAATTTACATTGTAAATGCACATAAATTTTAATTTCGCAAACGCACAAGATTTTTGCACATTTCAATTTAGCAATTTTTTTGTTTTTTTTTTTTTTTAATTTGTTATATTCACTACGCTTCAGTTTCAAATTCCATTAGGTTTTAAGTACAATGTATCAGAGAAAGTTTATCACTTTAATTATATTTAAGTCGTTTTTTAGGTTTTTGCTTGCGGGGCACAACTGGAGAGGGGCGAGGGGGCGTGGCCACATTCGTTGCTCCAAACTTAGATATCTAAATGCGAAACGATAAAAGTGATACATTGCGCTTGAGCAATTTGTGCGGCGGCTTGTGTGGCGAACGATTTTCGGTATCATCGACCACATCTAGACCCATGCCCATGCCCATACCGAGGTGGCTGCCAGTCATGATGCCGCTGCCATTGAGGGCGCCAATTGTGTGCATACTCTGCGTATCATAGTTTAAATCCTGCATGGGCACCACCTCCGGCAACAGGTGTCGTATGTGCGTGGGCGAACGCCGCAGCTTGTATTGATGTCTGTTGAAATAGCAAGAGTAAGTAGAAAATAGTTTTAACTAATGTAGATAAATAATAATGACATAGTAATCATATAATTTATAAGTTTAAACATGCAGATTACATAATATTCAATGCTTCTGCTTACTCTGCAACGTTTGCGCTGGTCGCGTTTTTATGCCTGTTGCCAGCAGAGTCAGAAGTTAATCAGGTTTAAACAACATTGAGACATCAAACAAAGCCAAAGAGAGTTACACGGCATCAACATAAAATGCAAAGCCACAGCAGATATAGGAAATTTATGAAATGCATTACAATATTAAAACATACATATTTAGATATGAAATATTTAAACTTTGTCTTGTATGTGTTGATTTTTACCAATCAATAAATCATCTTGGCACACAAGATGTGAGCAGGAAATTGTCTGTATGTATATGTATTTACTTATCTACTTGTGGGTGTTGCCTTCGAATCGGAGACGGAAAATGACACCCCACAATAATGGATTGCTGTAGATATACAGACAAGAGCTGCTCACATTTTGTGTAAATTTTGTATAATCATCAAACACAATATGAACATCAAATACAAGGATATTAATATAAAAAATAAAAAATTTTGAAACATTTTTATATACAATTATCAGTAATCAAAAGAGTAAACATTTTACATATATATTTAAAGAGTATAATTTGTAAAGACTGCTAGAAAAATTGAATGAATTTTTCTAGATAAATTCTAGCTAGTTTCTCTGCTGATTTGTATTGTAGGAAGTATGCTAAATTGATAATATATGTACATACATATATGCCTATGCTAATTCCCTTAAGCTATAAATTCTTTTCCCACGTCTCAGCGTCTATGGCAAATGCCCCGCCTTGTTTGCTAACATGCTCTTTTCTTTCATAAGTATTCTGAGCTCGTAAAGATGGAAGCGGAAAAGGAAGCGGAAGTCGTACAATCACACACAGAGGCACACACACACATACACACACACAAGCAACTCTCCCTCACTTCGTCTACAGATGCTAATTGGTCTACGTTTGGGCCCTTTTAGCTTAGATCAGACTTAAAGCTTATATCCCGTTTTACATACTTTTTATGTCGATTGCCATTGAGGCAGATGCAGCGGCAAGAGCACATCGAGGATGTATTCGTGCCGTTCAGAGATTGGCCATCGTGTCCTTCGTAGCCGCTCAATATGGAACCGTTGGATGTTATCACATCGCCCTCCAGTTTGACAGCCACTTGAAGTGCCTGTAATATCATATCGCATGCAATTAGTAGATATTTAGATTTAGATTTAGCAAAGATATAGATTGAAGCGCTGGAAAGTGTGTTGTTGTTGTCTTCAGGCTGTTATTGTTGTTGTAATTGTAATTGTTGTTGAGATGAAAAATGTTTTCAGTTTGTACAGTGTTGAGCGGTTTATTAGGTACTGAATTGATAGTAGTAAACGTTGTAATAGTTGGAGTATTTGTTTAGTCAGAGTAGTAATAGATATATTTTTATTTTAGCTCAAAGAACCACCAGCAATCACCTCATTGGTCCATAAAGTGGACTTGGTCATAAACTAAGCGCGCGCGCGTTTTGCATTTGTTTCATTTTTCATTAAGTCAAAAGCAACCGAAAATATGCCAAAAAAGATACAGAAACAATTATATTTATATAAATATATATATTTGTATATATATTCGATTGTCGATTAAGAGATTTTTTTGTAATAAATTGATTTTTAAAAAATTAAGGAATTCAAATACAATTCGTACAAATAGTAAAGGAAAAAATCGAGAATTGTGCACGAATAAATTTTTAAAAGTTTATAAATTGTGCTTAATAAAATTGGCAAGCATTTAGTTAAATTCAATAAAAAATTTGAATTTTATTTTGTAAGAAATGAGTGAAAAAATGTTGGAAACGCATTTGAAAGATTTGTAAAGGGAATTAGATATACTCTGCAGTTAGAGGTCAGGAAGATATACATACGAAGTTAGTTATTATTAGGGCGCAGTGAGACTAATAGATATAAGTTTAAGATTAGAAAAACTTTTTACTACCAACTGCTCAACTTGATAAATGTAATGTATTATTACTTTACTTTTTTTATGAAAAAAAAAAAAAAAAAAAAAAAAAAAAAAAAAACAGTCCGCAAGTCTACATAAGAAATAGGAATGGCATGGACAATATTGATGAAAAGAAATGGGCATCATTTCAAACTCACCTGCATGGCCTGGGCCTCGTCGCGTCGCTCATCCTCGGTATTCATTGTAACAAACCTTAGTACTAACAGATTCAGTGAGGCGGCAACAATTGCCAGGCCGAATAGTATAAATATCAGTGCGAACATAACATATTCTGGTTTTCGATTTAGTGCATTGTCCTTCTGCAAAGCTACCATATCGCCGAAGCCTAAAAGAGATTATATTTAAGTTTAATAATACTTCACAGTTTTTAAAATTTTTAAAATTATACAATATAAATATGAGAAGTTAACTAAGTTAACTAACTTCAGGTCAATAACAATTCTCACCTATTGTGGTTAAAGTAATAAAACAGTAATATACTGAATCAAAGTAGCTCCAGCCCTCAAATCTTGAAAAGGCCGCAGCACCACCTGCAATCGTCAGTGAACTGAGCGTCGTAACAACGCATATAAGGTCCACCTCTGAGGCAACTGTTCGTTTGCAGCGCAGCGATGTTCGCACCGCCTGGATGACGAAACTGAAATTGATCGACAATTATAGAATATATTTTATGCATGCTTATAATATAAATATATTATTTTGGTTTTGTTTTTTTTACCTGCTCAGTCTATTCACTCTTTCTCCGATACTCTGAAACATAACGAGACCCAAGGGTATGCCAACAATTGCATAGCACATGGTGAACAGCTTCCCGCCACGGGTCGTTGGCGTTGAGTGTCCATAGCCTAGAAATTTTTTATTATATTTACCATATAGTATATATAAATATGTATATATTTTCTAAAAAAGTTTCTTAAAAGTTTTTTTTGTCTAAAATTAATATAACCAAATAAAATAAATAAATACTTATAAATACAAAAGTTTACTTTTTATATATTTTTATACCCTGAACCCATTGAAAATGGGAAATCAGGGTATAATGGTTTTGTTGAAATGTATGTAACAGGCAGAAGGAGGCGTAGCAGATTCCACAAAGTATATACATAAATTCTTGATGAATGATTTAGCACCTGTCTATTTCTTCTAAGTATTTCCCCTTTCTTCTAAGTATTTCCTCTTATTATTTGCCTTACGTAATTCCTCTACGTATTTCCTTTACGTAATTTCTCTACGTAGTTCCTCTACGTCTTAAATGCTTAGCTGATCGATCACACACACTCTACTCCCCAGCAGGCCTGGAAGACTGAAGAAATGCTGCAGCTGCCGCCCTTTATATAGGGCCACTTTTACTCAAGCACTGTCTCTCTCAAAGGCTGAGCCCGACGGCAGGTAGAGCTCGTTGCAGTTGAGGTCGTTCAATTGAGCAATGGGAACGCTCTGCTGTGAGCATTCTAGCTTCGTTTTACCTAAATACAAATACCAAATGAGAACTGCTGCATACACATAGACAGACATACACATAGACAGCTTCTTGCTTTTACTTTTATTCAAGTACTGTCTGTCTCGTTACAGTCGAGCTTCACGTGACCAATGGGAACGCTCTCTGCTGCTTCAATAATTTGTTCAGGGGATTTGCTAGTTGAGCGAACTCGACTTGAGCTTTCATACTTGTTTCTTATATATACAAATAAAATCAAAGCGCAAATTTATTTAAAAATTCTTCCAACATGAGCATCTCAAATTAAAATAATAATATAATAAAATTATAATTTATATATATGTAATATAATTACCAATTGTTGTTAACACTGTCGTTGCATAATAGAATGCGCCAGTGAACTTCCATTGCTGGCCAGCCTTGTGTGGCTCTGATTTGAGCACCACCGTCTCCATGACTTTAAAATCCTCTTGTGATATATTGTATTTGCGTATTATGCGATCCTCGACACCTGCAGTAGTGTATTATATATAATTAAATAATTTATAAATGTTATATAATGCTCACTTTGCAAAGCCTCCCAGCGTCGTTTTTCCGTCTCCGATTCGAGGGCATCAAAGACGGCGGCACCCACGAGTAGATAAGTAAATGTACACACGATCAGGGATATCGTGCGCACATTTTGTTTCTTCATGCTTCATTTAGGCGAGGTTATTGGCTATGAACATGCATTTCATTCACAATAGACAGTCGTTGTGCCCTCCTCGCTTCTGCTCCTGGCTGCTGGCGGCGTCTTCTCTTGCGGTTGTACGGTTTATTGCTATTGTGACTAATCCAGCCGCTGTCATCCATATGTGCATGTGTTTGTATGTGTGTGTGTGTATGCCTGTCAGTGGGTTGGTCGTTTACGTAGAAAGGACGAAACTTTTGTAAATCAGGTTAAGCGCAGTAACTAACATACGAACACACACACAGCAGCACTTGAAACTCGACACCTTGGCCGCCTGCCCTGTGTCTGTCTTTCCCTCTCTCCCTCTCTCTCTTGTCCACACACACGCAGCCTTAGGCACTGCCTAATCAAAGTCTTGGCCGTCGTGTGTGTGTGTGTGTGTGTGTGCTGTCGTAGTTTCGGATGAGCTTTTACGTTTTTTTGCTGCCTACTTTTTGGCGCACGGGGCAATTATCTGAAAAATTCACTTAGCTGTCACTTGCTCGTGCACTTCACGTGCAATTGCATTAAATATTATATATATATATTTATATAGGTGGTGTGTGTATATGTGTGTGCAACATATACAACTATAAGTATTTTAATTTTAGCACCACTTGCGTATGCAGATGTGCACGCCTGCATTTATTTTTGTCACACATGCAACTGATGTCGCCTTTGTCCTCGCGTTCGTTGCGCCCATCCATGTCCTTGTGTTATTTATAACACCGATGCTGTTGCTGCTGCTGTTGAAATTGTAGCTGCATCATTATTTACACAATGCTCGTTTGCTCAATCAGTTGTTAGCGGCAGGCCAGGCGCCGTAACCTGTCGTTAGACTCCTGTAAATACGTTTCCTGCTGGTTCTGCTGCTGCTGTTGCTATGGACGGCTAATGCAATAGTTGTGCTGATGTTGTTGCTGTTGCTGTTGCTGTTGTGCACACGCATAGCGGCATTTCGTTGTTGCACAAGTCCTTCGGCTCCAGTTACGTTGCAGTTTAGGTTCCTGTGATTGGCATAGGATTTAAAATGATGGCATAAATTAGATTCCATTGCAAGCTCTGGCTAAAAATAGCAGTCAAGCAAGGAAGCTGACAACTGCTTTTGGCCACATCCTGGCCATTTGCGGGCGGCTAATGAGGCAAATTGCCTAATCTGTCATCGTCAAAAATGAGACGAATGAAAGCAAGAAGCACAGCGGCCAACTGTACAAACAGCACAAAACATGACACAATTCAATACATACACTAACACACATAAACACACGCACACACACACACGTCTATATAAACTGTGTATGTGTATTAAATTGGCTACATCATGAATTATTTAGCTGTATGCGCAGATAAGCGCCAAGATTTTTGCCACCTAAACGAATGGCAAATCGTGTAAAACTGTAAGCCATTTTGCAGATTTGGCGGCAACGGTAGTTGCTAAATTATTAAAAATAAAAAGAGAAGCATAAAAATTACAAATGGTGTGCCAAAGCTTAACCAAATAATGAGATGAAAGCAAAGCAAAGCAAAAAAAAAAAAAGCTCAGCTGTGTTTGCTTGTGTGTGTGTGTGTGTGTGTTGGCAAGCAAAGAAATTTAAAGGTTTGCCTTATTGTTAGGAAAGGCAGCGTATGTTTTGCTTTTGGCCTGCTTTACAATTTGGCTAACAAGTAGGCAGCATTGCAGTGCCATTCAATTATTCATGCCACAGTATTTGTATATGAATTTATGTGTGTGTGTGTGTGTGTGCTGTGCGTCTGGTTGCCTCACTTTCCATGTGTGTATGCATGTGTGTGTGTGTGTATGTGCGCGCGTTGAAGCGTACATCGTACACACACTCTCACATAGTACCATAGCCGCATGCTTCGTTTTTTTTTTTTTTTATAATTTATTGAGCCAAGCAATGTGAGGGTGGTTGAACATCATTGTGGATGCCACAACACACACAAATGTGGCATGCTATCGAAATTGCTGCTGCTGCAGCAGCAGCCTTGTTAGCTGGGACGCCAGCATCGCCGCCCTTAGTTAACTTTTTGCTAGTTTTCCTATTATATTGCTCATTATTTGTTGCGCCACCCGCAAGCGTATAATCGCGCAGCCTCCGGAGGCCAGAGGCTCGTACTACTATTATTTGTGTCTGTCGTTGACATTTGCTGTGCAGTGGCAATGACAGTGACACTATCAAGAATCCTCTGGCCGTCTGACTGACAGACCGACTGACTCGTCCTTCGTGCCACACAACCACACAGCCACACAGCTTCGCGAAAAAATGTAATTCAAGCATCAAAAGGAGGAAAAAACTTGTATTCATTATATAAAGCTGAAAACACATACACAATAATCCGAATTTATTTCCCCGAATTTGTTGTTGTAATTAGTAATTTGTGCACATCCTTCAATTAGCTTTTGGGCTTTTGTTGTTGTATTTTATATATGTATATATATGTATATATTAATTACATACACTGAAATTTTCACTACAATAAATTCATCTCAATTTGTCGTCAGTTGGCTCAACATTTTCTACCGTCCGCCATGCACGCACTGGCGATTGTATTTCTCAACTGGCACCGCGCACGGCGCACAATTTGACAGACAGAGGCTGCTGGATCCTTCAGCGGGCATTAGGGTTGAGCATCCTATAAGCGATGCGGGGTAGGCAGGCGCAAGTTGGCACTGCCAACTTGCAAAAGCTCAGCGCTAAAGAGCGCGCATTTGAATTTAAGCTCTCGCAGAGCTTTTAAAACTCCATTTGACTCTTACATGAGTAAATCGCTAAATATAAACAAACAATGTTAGGACACCATTTTTTTTTTTTTTTTTTCAATAATAAATGAACTTAAGCTTTTGTTCAGTTCTAAAAATATAAATTTATTACTCAGTCGCGCCACTATTTTCACGAAACGGCTGTATATATATATGTATATATCGTTAGCTATTTTTAACTTTAATTTCTGTTCCATTTGACCCCCTGACCCCGTCGCCTCTTATATATTGGTGTCATTGCTTGGCACAGTTGGCCAGCAGCCGTTGCCGCTTGACATTACGTTGCATTGAAGCCAAATTTGAAATGACAAATTGATTTCACTTTTCAGGTCAAAAATGCAACTTTAATTGCTTGCAGCCCTTCGAATTACATATCCTAAATGCATAGATGCACTAAATAAATTATTATTAATGCTAATGTTCCATTGGCTCTTCGGGCGGCAGCACAATATTGCATCCCAACAGGCCGCGGCCGACCCAAGTCTTTGGCACCAGCACCAAGTCGAGGAATTGGTCTGCTCGCTTTATCTTTAATTGGACATTTTGATTTTGCATATTTCGCACAACTTCACCGATTTGTTCAAGACTTTTCTTAAAGTTAGCTTCGTTGATCGAACCAAAACGCAAAATCTTGTCGCCTACGCGCAAGCCCTGTAGAATAGAAAACAAACATTTAGATGATATACAGATGCTATGCACTTTATACTGACTGCTTCCTCGGCTGGCGAATTGGGACTGACAAGATTAACTACAACTAAAGGTTTGGCATTTAGTGGCATTGCAAGAGATCCTCCGTGTTCCCGATCATTGCTTAATTCTAAGGCAGAGGCACGATTTATCAGCTCGGGATCTGTGGTGGCGATCTCGGCATGATATTGATTGAGCAGTTCATGTATTTGGTTCAACAGTTGAGCATGATCATTTTGCAAACAGATAATCGTCTGACGTGCTTGTCGAACCTGATAGATGTCAATGTCGTTGCGAGGGTATCCCTCACTATCAACAAGTGGACCGGTCATGCCGACATTGCCGTTCTGAAAGAATTTTTCATTAGTACATAATCTAATGAATACATAGGTATACAATGCAATTAGATAAGGTCTAATGTGCCACAGCTCCGACGTCACGCAACTGTGCGCTACCTCAGCTTTAGTATCCTTGTCTATATACTTATGTATATCGAAGTATTTACCGCGGCAAGTATTTCTCCATTTTTATTGATTTGGGCCTCCAGTTCCTTTTTAGCGGCTATTAGTCTTTCTAATCGGGCTTTTGTTGTAATTTCCGTTGCCATGACTTGCACTTATCTCTGAAAGGATATATTTATAAGTGATAAAACAAAAACAAATGTTTTTTTGTTGCCCTGCCGATATATTGTCAGTGATGTGTTGAGAAGGTCTGCCTATCGTATGTTTCACAAATTCGAGCACGATACATAGTGTAGTTCCCTTTTTTCATTTGTATATCAAAATTTCGTTTCAACTTTTTCGACATTCTTTTTAAATATTTGTATTAGTTTTTAAATTTTAGCTATTTCGTTTTAAAAGTTTTTTACTTATAAATTAGAGATATATTGTTTTCTGGTACTATCTTTCAAACAGCTGATTTTTATTATCGATTATTAAAAAGGTGGGAAAATAAATAGTCAATATCGTAATTATCGATATTATATCAACAATTGACATACACATACATACCTAAATACAACATATTCCCAGTCTAAAGTAAACACTGAAATTTATAGCATTACAGCAAGATCAACCGAAAACCAACAGCTAGTAAGCGTTGCGACAATCTTCGTATATAACGTACCGAATGTTCGATCACCGTTAGTCCCCTCATTGAAATGTGAACTGTGCGTTGTGGGCAGTTCGAAGGTTTATGCAATGTTCTAGTTTGGCCCGCGAGCACACACAGGAGAGCGAAGAGACGGCAACGGAGCAATAGAGCGCCGTTTATACGTTCATATAAGAGCTGTACACCAATAGTGTGTTGAGCTGTTGAGCGCAGCGCATCCAAATGACTGTGACTGTGACCAGTACACATGTAATGGAGGCACAAGCTAAAGCAACACATCTACAATCTGGCGGGGGAGGTGAACAACAGCATGGCTCCACTAAGTCGCTCGATGTGGCTGGCCGGGATGTCGATTTATCTGGCGCTGCCGATGATGAGATGACTGTACTGTTAACAAATAAAAATTATCATTTTGAGGCAACGTCCGATATCGAAGACGCTTTTGTGGAGCTCAATGGCAGCGGCAAGGATATGGAGCTGGATGCTGCCGTTGCACCACCGGTTAGTGGCAATCATCAAACAGAGCATCCGCAAGTCACCTGGTTGGACGACGATGCAATTGATGCGTTGGACCGCGTCACGCTGGACATTGGCAACATGTTCTTCAATCGCGTCGACAGTCAGGACATAATATATCAACAGAAAAAGAAGAACATTAAAATGGTGGGAAAATACGTGATGGGCGATGTGCTAGGCGAAGGCTCATACGGTAAAGTGAAGGAGGCCATGAACTCGGAGAACCTTTCGCGTCTCGCCGTTAAGATACTCACCAAGCGGAAGCTGCGTCGCATTCCCAATGGCGAACAGAATGTGACGCGGGAAATTCATTTGCTGAAGCAACTGAAACACCATAATGTGGTGCAATTGGTCGACGTAATGTACAATGAGGAGAAGCAAAAGATGTATTTGGTCATGGAGTATTGCATTGGAGGCTTGCAGGAGATGCTGGATCATGCGCCCGAAAAGAAGATGCCACTCTATCAGGCACATGGCTATTTTAAACAATTGGTCAATGGGCTTGAGTATCTGCACAGCTGCCGAGTCATACACAAAGACATCAAGCCGGGCAATCTGCTATTGACTCTGGACCAAACACTCAAGGTATCTGATTTTGGCGTCGCCGAGCAACTGGACATGTTTGCACCCGACGACACCTGTACAACCGGGCAGGGATCACCGGCATTTCAACCGCCCGAAATTGCTAATGGCCACGAGACATTTGCGGGCTTCAAGGTGGATATATGGAGCAGTGGAGTTACTCTGTAAGTATTTGCCTCCGATTGAAACGAACAATTCTAATTTAATTTCATATTTAATTTTAGCTATAATCTGGTAACGGGTCTATATCCATTCGAGGGCGATAATATATATCGTTTGTTGGAGAACATTGGACGCAGTCAGTGGATAGCGCCCGACTGGCTATATGAGTTGGATGAAAGTTTTGCGAAACTAATATTGGGTATGCTTCAAGCAGATCCTAGTGCGCGGCTTTCATTGCAACAGATACGGAAAGATGAGTAAGTGCTGTTGAGTGTTAATTAATGATTTTATATTTAACTTTGTTGTATGCTTGCAGTTGGTTCCTGTCCGCACCAGTTGTGACTGGCCCACCGATACCCATTCCTCCACTTAAGGGCGACAAATACGGACGTTCCACAGTACTGCCTTATCTAGAAGCTTATCATTATGGCAACGAACAGGATCAGGAAGATGTTTATTTTACTGAGCATGATGTCAATCGTATGTTAAAGATAATTTGAAACTCTATAAATAAAATTCTTAACTGTATTGTATTTTCTTTCGCAGAGGAATTGGCGCGGCGCGCTGCTTCTGCCGCAGCTGAGATACGTGCGACCAAATCGGCTGCTGCCAGTGCCGCATGCCATTTGTACGAGCCATCGACTAGTGCTGAAGCCGGAGCTGAGTCCATGCTCAACGGTTCCAGGGACGAGACGGTATCGGTTAAGAAAAAGGGCTCTGGATTGAAGCGTCGAGCCAAGAAACTTGCATCCTGCATCTCTGTGCGAAAACTAAGCCATTGTCGCACATCGTAGGCGCTTGCCCTTACCCTAGTTACTAGAGTAATATGGAAAAGTAATAACTTGTTAACAAATTGTGAGCAACTTTTTGGTTTTTTTGTTTTTGTTTTTGTTGTCTTACATTCGCCAAGTATTTATTAAGATTTAAACACAGAATGAGAGCTAGAGAAAGAAATATAGACAGGGCAGAGGAGGAGAGTAATGGACGCATATACCAAGGGTCGAGACTTTGAGTTAGCTCAGAAAGGGGTTAGGGAGAATGCAAGTTAAATCCAAGTGACAATACCGTGTATTATATGAAAGAGAGACAGTTATTTAGGTCGTTGAAATGTATTAAATGTAAAGAACAAACACGTTGAATGATTGCAATTAGCAAAGATTCGTTATATCTAAAGTGCGCATCGGCTTACGCAAATAAGTAAATTGTTCAAATTGGCACTCTGGTTGGTTTTTAATATGTTTGAAATCAACACAATTTACAGGCGCCAACTACAAAACAAACTGCTGGACAGTATTTGCAATGGAAAATTTATAAGTGTAATTAAAATTTGAAAACTATTGAAGATTATTTAAATATATATAAAAAACTGCATTTAGTTCACACAAACTTCCTTTCTATTTGGATTTCCTGAATAGATACAGCAAGATCTCTAGCCTAGTTTAATTTGTCGTGTATTACAACAGTGGAAGTGTTCTGATTAAACTTTCTAAATACTCGCAATTCGAACTGATCTTATTTATGGAATATTTATTGTTTATTGACAAATTTTGCATGATCCTTAATTGGCTTTGCAAACTTTAAACTTAACAGTTAGCTAACTAATTATATTATTCCAATTCTACGACTTCAATGCTGGATTTGGGTGCTGCGAATATTGTTGGCTCTGCTGTTGCTGTAGCGGGTGTACTGATGTGCAGGTCGCTCATTATGAACATTTGATGATAGTGCGGTCCGAGTTTGCTGAGCTTCCTTTGCATCAGATGACGCAGAGTGTCCACATACTGCGACGGCACGTTCACCTGGCTTGTGTTGCGCCAGTGCAGACCATTGTTGTCCACGTGAAAGAGCGCAGGCGAGGGCACATGATCCTTTAAATAATTCCAAATGCACTCACGCAGCAGCACAGCAATCTGTCAAGTAGTGAAATGGGTGAGAGTTATTTGATAAATAAATAATAAAAATATGTATATATCTAATCGAAAATTACCTCCGGCGCATCGAAGTGCTCAATGATCATGTGCAGGTTGGAAAGCGGTGGCGGTATAAGCTGGCTGATGGTCAGCAGCTGTAGCAGCTTTTTAGTGCATAGCATGAGCTCATCGTTGGCAGATGTGGGCTGAAATTTGTTGACTGTAAAATGGGAACATAAATATTAAGTGCACACCTAAACTTAGTACTTGTCATATGACTCACCGTTTTTGCCGCGCCAATGATGCAAGCATGTGGCACACAGTGCACGCAGCAGCACCGAGGAGTAGCATAATGCGGGCCTGTGGGTCGCGATTAGGCCAAGGACAGCCCACAGCACAGGCGATGTTATGAAGGCACGACGTATTTGCATATCCCGCTCCATGGTGACGCGAGTGAACTCCTCATCGGGAAAGGGCAGTCCATTGTACATGACATCCGTTGAGACCAATTCGACGAGAGTTAGCGACACCAGTGAGTATCCTTCAACATTGTTAGGTTTTTCCTGGCAGAATTAAATTTTTTAGTTGTAAACATGATTGAAGAGTATATGTTATGACTTACCAGATCCAAGCAGCATGCATTCAGAGCCTTTAAATACAATGTTTGCTTCTCCGCATCGCATGTTCTGTTGTTGACGGGCAGCACAGGTCGCAGACCTCGTCCAATAACACCTGAATGCAGGACCGAACGATTTGAGTTTGTACCCGAGCTGGTATGCAGATTTTGCACAATAAGCAACTCTTGCTCGGGTATTTGCAGCTCATCCAGTTCGTATTCCTCTATCTGCCCAAGCAAATGGCCATGATAGAAGAGTGCACCTTCCACCAGCTCACGCAGACACACAGTGCGTGCAATTTTTCGTGCTGTGCACTGGCGCTGCAGCAAGGCAAACGCTCGATGAGCGGCTGCTGCCCGACGAATGATGGCTGCGGATGTAAATAATTCATTAGCTGTTCAGTCAATGTGAAAAATAAACTAGGGGCTTACTTTCTTCGGTGAGAGCCACAAAGAAGTATTTGACGCTTAGCACGGCTAGTTTTAGTACCAACGGTGTGCGCAGCACATTGCTGCGTGCTCCTGCCTCCATGTTGTTCAACAGATCGACTATTAGATGCGCCAAACGCATGCGTGCCACATCAGGTGTTTCTTCTGTCTTGGGCAATTCACCTGGTTCTAGTTTAGATCGCTTATTCGGGCCGTTTCCGTTATACATATCGTGTTGTGTTTCATAGTTGTTGTTGTTTTTGTTGTTATTGGCCTGTTGCTTTTTAAACTTCTCAGCGCTGCGCTCTGATGCAAGCTTATCCATCCGTAACACCAGCTTTAGAATTGTACAGTCGAGAATTTGTATTATCTTTGGCAGACATTCGTTTAGTGATTGCATCAGCAACTGAGGTTTGATGTGTGAAAACTGATTCTTCTTGTGCATTCTATTGGAAAAGAAACAACTTTTAAAATCTGCTCAACAAATTATTTGGTTTTTAGGATTCCTTACTTGGCCAGTAGGTTGAGGTTGAAAAAGGTATTATACGCCTCACTTGCCGTGCCGGGCTCAACGGGCAGACGATTGTTAACCTGTTCCTGCAATGTTATATCCTCTAGCACCATTTTGAAGCCTTGAGTTATGTTGGGAAAGTTAAGAACACCGCTCTGGCCACCCAGTAAGCGTATCAGTCCTCCAATAGTATTTGGATTTTGAGCATACGATTTGCGCAGCAATTGTGATATGGTTTGATAATAGATATGAGGATGTTGTGAGGCTGCAAAACATTGATTTAATTATGCTAATGATTATTTATTTCTTATACTTACAGACAACAAGCAGCAATCGTACTGCTGTCTGTTGCTCCAATATATTTGTACTCAGGCAGCTCTTCCACAACATATACTTAGTTTTCTCGCTTGCCAAGTCTCCGAGTAATGGAAAGCTACGCATGTTGAGCACCCATTGCTCCAATTCCTGCATGGACGTATCCAAAAAGTCTTGACACCAGACATACTTTTCAGCCAATTTGGCAACCATTAAGAGAAGTTTTGCGCCGTGTTGATTTAGGCGTAGAACAGCATTATTCAGAGAGGGCTGCATGTCGGCAAACATTTTGTTGCTTAGCCAAAGCGGCGCCTTCAGCACAATTGCCTCGCACATGTCTTCGTTATCTATAAGGAATATATTATTTTATTATAGTTTATAACTTGACTACAACAAATACTCACATGTATCTATGAACACATTGACCAAGCTCTGAAGTATCGCATCGGAATAGTTTGTGGTTATTAGTAGAAATGGGACTATAGCCACATCAAGTGACTTTTTGGGCTCCAAACCATCTTTAAGCATTTCACAGAATGCGGCACGCAGCTGCTGCTCATGGCACGATGTCATGTAGTCCAGAATACCTGCTTCAGAGTCCAAATGACATCGATAATCTTCCACAAAACGCTTAATACCGCACTGCAGTATTTGCATAATAATCTTGTACGGAAAACAGCCGCCCAATCGCGCCACAATCCAGTCAAAAGTCATCGGATAGCGATGAAATGCATTCAACATGGTTTCCACACATGTCTCCGCCTCCGTATTGTTCAGCTTACGAAAGCAGCTGTTTATCAGCGTGAGTAGACCGTGCATTGCGCTGCACTCCAGCCAATAGTTGCACGAGGCAGGAATGGTCATGCGACGCTGTGTGTACTTATCTGATAGCTTAGCCACTAGCTCTAAGCTCCAGTTGGCTATGAGTTGCGACCATGCAGGTGGACCTTTCCATATTAGATTTTGTAGCGACGTTTTGACCATATTAAAGCTTTCGTATTCCTCTGCACGCATCTGTTGATGCGAATTGCCATCCTGTCTCATTTGCGATATAGGCAGGCCGGTCTTCTGATCAATCATTTCAGGAGATATATACAGCTGAACTCCAATCTCCGCCAGAATTCCAAAATAATCAAACACAATGTCCCGAGTGGCCGGCAGTTCATCAAGAAAACTCAAACTGTGTACGTAAAATGCATTGAGTACAAATAATCTGTCAAATTCCTGTAACTAGGACCCAAACTTACGCTAGTTTGATTAATGAGGGTTTTGTTAGTAGCTGGGTATTACTGTGGCCATTGCTAACTGTGTCTATAAATTGTTTAAGTTGGTCCAATATATTTTGTTGCAACATTTTAACTTGTTTGGGTCTATTTCTTCAGGCAGCCAGAATCCGAGTACATTAAATTGTTGATTTTGTATCGATACTATCGTACGCAAACGGCTGTGCGATAACATATTCACGATTAGTATTTAAGCGATTCTTTTTATATATCGATTTTTTCCGAAATACAAGTAACGTTTCTTTTAACGTAAAGAAAAATTTTAAACTTGCAAATGAGTTTACATGAATAAATAAGAGCAACGGAATAATATGCTAATGTTGCGCAAACAGAAGCAGCATTTAAATTATTATCATTAGTATTATTTATTAAAATAAAATTATTTGTAAAGACCGTTATATTGCTGTTGAACGACTGGCCTTTATCAAAATTAAATTTAAATTTCTATATCGATATTTGTATTCAACTGCATATATATCATCGATATAATTGGGGCGCGGATTAATTAAAAATCAACAAAAAATTTCCACTTAAATCAATCAATCTGCATATAGTAAGTATAAATTATTCAAATTGGTTGTATATGCATAAAATGCATTTTGTACCGTTTTCTTTTCAATGAGCTTATCTTTTGTTTATGTTAACTGATTTGCATACAAATCATATATGTACATATAAAAATTAAAATAGAAATTAAATTTACTAAATTCTCATGCAAATTTTTAAATATTGACGCATGAAATTTTTGTGCACCATATATTTCTTGCTAATTGACGAGATTGTCTAACTTGAGATCAATACAATGACCAATTAATATTAGTTAGCCGATTCATTAGGTTTCTGTGTCAACCAGCTGACCTTGATATCATTTCCAACATTGCCGATGTTAAAATCGCTTGCGCAATTTCTAATACCCCTGTTTGGTTTTATGTGTGTACTAAACCCATCGCAGTGGTCATCAACTTCATTCATGCTGATGATCATTATCATGATCCATCTTTAAACGCACATTCACACTTTTAACTGCTGCTGCTGCTGCTGCTGCTGGTGGTGATGCTGCTGATGCTGGGTCTACTGCAGATCAATATGCTTTGAACTTGTTTAGGCTGTTGACAAATGTTTTTTTGTAAAAAAATGGACGCGCATCACGTTTTTGTTGTTTTGTAGTATGGAAAGTCCACTAGCCGTGTTAATTTAATGGTATTTATTATTTTAAAATATTTTTTTGGCAAGCCACAAACTGGTTTTTCTCGCTTTCTGAGTATATTATTCTTGGTTTCACTATTGACTTTCGATTGCATTGCATTGCTTAACGCCAATACCATGAATATATGAGAATGATTTGCAGAATTAGAAAATGGCGCTTGACTTAACCGTTATTTAATAAACACAACAACAATGATGGCTAAAGCAAGTGCACCAACAACAGCAACATGGCAGCAAGGCCCATGTGTTGCTGCAATGCTGCTGCAGTCGCTGTTGTTAGCGACCGAGGCATCGACTGCGACTGCGACTGCCGCCGCCTTTGTCTTTGAATTTGAGACTTGAAGAGCTATTGAGGCTCTTTCAGCGCCAAATCAACGCATCAATCATTGGAAGTTTCACAATGCTGGGCCAAAGGGGCCACCTAATGCCAGTTACTGCAATTACGAATTGATGTGGTTGGATTAGATTTTCAATAGTCATTAACCCTAGAATCGATGTAATTTATGTGTGTGTCTTACCTTTGCACGCGTTACGCCATGTTTGGTTAATTTGACAAACGCGCAAAACCGAGCGAGACCTTGAACTCCCAGCGTTAGTTTATCATATTTGTATTTAATAGCTGGTCTATGTTTAAATAAGGTCAATGTTCGTAACGAGTTTACAATAAACAAACAAAAAGCGCCAAAATATTCAACTTCAGCCACAACAACACCCACAAAAACCTGGCCAAAAATGGATAATGGCCTTAGCAACCAAAGCATCATCTGCCAAAGAAAAAATTTGTTAAAAATTAAAATAATAAAAAAAAGCGGAAAAAAATTGCCCATTCGATCCCCACTTGACCAGCGTGTAAGTATGTATCCATGGTCCAACCGTTGCTCAAGCACCTGAAGGTTGCACAATTAGGCATACAGCCAGGCATTGTGATCAGTAGATGAACTTTAAAAAGCATTAGTCCAAGAAACGCAATGATCATACCGGAAGCTGAAGAAATATACCCAAGCGAATACTGATCGGTGATCAATGATCACTAGACACATTTGTACATACATATGTATCCAATAAATTTGTATTTACCAACTAACCAAAGATTTTAATTGATAAATTAGTAAATTCCTATTTATCGTAAATTGTTTTCTAAAATTCTATCTAATTTATATTTATTATATTTTAATAACTAGTAATGTTTACTAATTATCTACCCAGGGCTCTGCCCATAAAAATTTTTATTCATAGGTATAATGCAATAATGTGCAAAAGCTTATACATTTGTAAATAAGGCAAGCATTGTTATCAAACTCAAAGGTATTTAAATATCGTACTTTGTATAGTGTAAAATTTAAAGCGTAATAAGTCAATAATTAACTAGCATTATGCAATATTAACGATGATACGACAGTATTGTGAGCCGAGAGAAATGAATAGCTATGACATACTTACGAACACAGAAGTTCAACTCGTTCGGGCGACTCACTGATTAAACAGCGACCACAATGCGCTGCTAAGTGTTTTACAAAACATTTAGTTAATTTGACTAGGAATGGCCAATGTCAAGGTAAGGCATAAAATTTCAAATCCGAATGCAGACATTCGAAGTTTGAAATCCGAACATCACAATGGGCTTGGTTCGGTCGCTTTGGTGTTCATGCTTTATGATTGAGGAAGCCGCAGTTGGCTATCAGCGAAGGTGGGTTGGCTGTTCTTATTCTGTCACAGCATCGCACATACCCACACGTTGGCGCCATAAACGATAGCCGATGTTTTTATTTTCCTTCTTCTTTTTTCCACTACTCATTTCCGTCGCGTTGGTCTAGTCAAATAAATAAATATATGTATATCTATATAAAAATATTAAAATAAACAATAGCAAAATGCGGCCAGCAACACATGCCAAAGTATTGGTCTGGGCCTTTATCTGGAATTTTAAATGAACGCAAATCTTCAAACTAGTTTTGTCTCATAATTAATTTGTATGCATACTGTATGCAAAAATATCGCATACTATTGTTATTATTTTTGCAAATATTTGACTATTGAAACACTTAATATTTGCATTCGTATGCATCTACTCTTTCACAAGATTACGGAAAATACGCACGCGCATTGTCAAGGGTTAACTTATGGCCTCTCATGGGCTTTCACAAGAACTTTGTACTCAGCTCTCATCGTTCATCGCTTACCGTAGCTAAACGCAGCTAATCAAAGAAACGCAAAAAAAAAAAAAAAAAAAAACAGCAACTTGAGAAGAGCGTAATAATTAGCACTGCCCTTTTGTGTGGGTGCAAAGGCACAAAGCGAAGAGCAACAAAGAGCGGAAGAGAGAAAGCTAAGTCGAAATAAAGCTTAAGCACAAAGTCGAATGCGACGGCGCTTCAAGCACTCGGCCAGTCGGCCACTCGACCAATCGGCTCATTGAGCTGTTCGGTAGCTTAGCGCTCGGCAACAAAATCCTTGTACAAAATTCGAACGCAAGCAGCAAAAAGTGAGAGCGCAGCTCAGACGCTCTCACATATATGCATACGCATACACATACACAAATCGCTGACAGCTGCCGACAACCTGTTGAGCTGTTGTTGAACTGAAGCTGCGCTCAGAATTTATCAAAAAGCTTCGTATTCGCTCACCAAAAGAAAAAACTAAAACGCCAGCTTCGACGTCGACGTCGGCGTTAACGTCGTTGCCGCCATGCCGCTTCGTATAAAAGTAAAGCGACAGCGAGAAATCAAAGTTATTTCAGTGTTTTTGATTTGAATGGTAATACGTGCGCTCACCTAGGCCCCGGTCGAGTCCAGTTAGAGACTACCGACTAGATATTATTAAATATAAGCAGCTGGTCAAATCAGTTGGCCATCAGCAGCGGAGTTGGCAAAACGATAGTTTGATGTGACTGTGATTTAGTTAAAGTAAACACATAAATTCAACAAAGAATTCAATTGAGTATCGAGCATATTAATTGAATCTATATGAATTGTGTGACTTGTGCGCGTGTTTAATCAATTAATTAACATAACTGTATCAAATACTTAACGTATACAAATGCCAATGCAAGCTTAAGGATAATATAAGTGCCTTAATAAATTCATTCAAAGTGAAGTATTTTGCCGCATGCCGCCAAATTGATTTGAATAATTGCCAGTGATAAAACGATAAATCGATTAAAAATATTGGAAAATTCATTCAACTGACTTCAACGGGAAATAATAATTACATAAAAAATGGTAAGTGCGAAATAGAAAACATTGAAGTGACGTTTGTATATTTGTAATCTAATTAGGGTAAATTACATGCCTATCATCTGTCCACGAGGTGCACATAATAGTCATAAATATTTCTATGGCAGAACTTTGAACCTTAGAATAAATGGTAAATCACCCGATCTAAATTGCAGTTGCATCTATCTGTCTCCATCCATAAGTCGCAATATCTCATGTTACATTGTAAATTTCGCAAGAGGAGGATAGATAAACACTTGAGCGTAGTCATTAAATTATCTGTGAGTTGAGGGCGATTAGGCGTCGTCTAACCTTCCAATTTAGAAATTTACACGATCGGGGTTTTTTCCCTTCAGTGTCAAGTTCTTTGTTTCTCTCTTTGATCGACCGTTTCATTTCTGCAGAACTGCAAATACGAGTACGAAATCTACAGTTCATATTTATCAAGTACAAATTTTCAAAAGTTTTCAATGTCTTTTCTTAACAATTTGCAGCGCTCAGAGCTTTCGCTGCTTTTATGTTTTTTTCTTTAATATTTTTTTTTTTTTTTTTCAATTTAATTTTCAAGTTTTCTTTGCGACTTTGAATAATTTTTATTATTTTTTGGTGTCTGATTTGCAGTTATTTTCTAGTTCTGTTTTGCTAAAATCTTTCGCACTTGAACTTTTCCACACACACACACATAGACGCATCTGAATTTGTGAAAATCGCATTTTGTGCACTGTTGTTTGCGTTGCATCTGCTGGTCAAGTGAAGGGCGCTGTTGGCCTGGTCGACTAGCAAGCGCGCGGACTGCTGCTCGCTCGACAACATTTCACACGGAAATGCAATGCAACCGCGCTGACCTTGAATCTCCTCGACTGGATAACTGGATAAATGGCTAACTGCACTGGTTGCCACATACCCTGTCCGTGGCACTTAAGAGTCTGGCGCTTGATTGGCGTTGCCTGATGGCAAGTGAAATGGATAAGATTTCAGGGTCAGCATTCGCATCCGTCGATTGCAGCACCCACGGCACCAACAAGAGATTGCCTCAGTGAACGATATTGCTGTTGTTGTTGTATTTGTTTTGGGTTTCGTAGTTGTATTTGTTGTTGTTTTTGTCATTTGCTGTTGCATTGTTTTTGTCGTGCCTTTTGCTTTGCTTATTCGCCAAGCTTTTTTTTTTTTCTTTATTTATTTTTATATTTTTACTCATCATCGGATGATGCTGCGGCTGCTATTTAGAAATCCCAGTGATATTCATATTCATTCAGCTGCTTCACTGCAAATTCGACAAAACAAAAAAAAAAAAAACAAAAAAAAAATGAAAAAGTTAAAAAAAATGTGCTTTTGGTTAACCAATCGCAGCTAATGATCCCAGCGCACCCATTGCACCATTTTACAAAAATAAAAATAAATAAAAAATATGTATTCAAATCTTTGGTTTTTTTTTTTACTTTGGTATTTTTTTTATGATTGCACAATGATTATTACAGCTCCATTTTTATAAATTTCTCTTGTAGTATTTTTTTGGTTTTATTTTGATTGTTTTTTGCATTATGCTTTTGACACTGAAAACTGAGAGATTTTCAAGACGCTGACGACGCTGCATATATGCGTTCATATTTGTCTTGGAACTTTTACTAGGCCAGCAAATGTAATAACGAAAAAAAAGCAAAAACAACAAAAATATAAAAAATAAATAAAATAAAAATTGATTTTAATCAAGCGATTTGTTTGCAATTGCTGTAAGCACCAGTTTGCCGCGCTGCCAGAGACAGTTTAGTCGCATTTACGTTGACGTCGACGGCGCCGTCAGCGTCGCGACGCTTGGCGCACAGCTGTGCAGCCATTGAGAGCGAGAGAGCCATTCCGTGTGTATGCTTGTGTGTGTGAGTGATAAGTTTTCGTTCTTGTAGTTGTTGTTATTGGCCGCATGTGACTCGATCATTTGTGCTTCTGTTCGCTCTGTACAAGCAACGCGTCGTATGCGCATTGCTGTCAAGTATCCGCGCTGCAGCTGCAGGCACACACACACACACACACATGTTGAGGAGCTGCAGTCGCCGCGTGTTGCAATAATAGTGCAATTTGGCCAAAGGTTTATTGTCTAACATTGAATTTGTGCGTGCCTTCAGCACATTTTTTTTTTATCTCTGTATACAATTTGTATATATTTATTTTATGTATCTCCGCTCTCTGTGCGTGTGTGTGTGTGTGTCCAAAGAGTTAACTCTATATCGTATTGTTGTAGACTCGCGACCAAGTGCTAAAAACTGATTAAAAATTTCATGTATTTTGTTTTGTTATACTCAAGAGAGATACAAGAAAGAGAAGTAAAAGGTGTGCGCTATGAGTGTGACACAGACAGCGGCTTCTTATCGGGCCATCGCTGAAGTAAGTGTTCTGCTGTGATAATTCAATTACTGCTCGTTTTAGATTAGAGAGCATGTAAACATATGCATGCATGTATCTTACGATAAAAGCATTCAAATGGCATTAAACAAAAAAATAACAAAGATTTAGGCAGCTACAGTGATTGGTTAGCGCTTCAATTATTATGCATTTGCTTTTGTTTATATACATTTATAAAGCTTATACTTTCAAATAAAATATGACCTTAAACTCGCTTAAAGGCTGTTAATCTACGCTCGAGAATAAGGTATTCGAGAAATAAGCGAAATTGTCACTCTGAACACCATATTTTGACTGCAAATTAATATGAATTAACGATAAAGGCATGCCATTATAAATGTATTCTCAGCATTGTATTGTATTAAACTGGTTGATGGACAGCTTGCTTAACTGTCATGCAAGTCCTGAACAAAGTTGTTAGCATTTAGCATTTGCAGTATGGGACTCCCAGCAAACAAGTTTATTGGTGACTTACCGAGCTGACCTGAATTGAACTGGATTGAATTATCTTACGCATATTTTCAGCTGTGCACTTGATTATTTGCTTAACTGTGCTACGCTCAAGTCAACAAGCCGCAACAAGCATGCAATACATTTTAAGCCACATACACACAAAAAAACGGAAAGCAACAAAAAGAACAACTTGTAGCGGGGGCCTCTTACACCAATTACTTGGTATTTTAGGCCACAGTGACGACGGCAACAGCGGCAACGGCGGCGGCGGCGGCCAACTGCTTGATTGCCAAATTAACGCGATTTTGTTGCTCTAAAAGTCGCGCGAGCGCCCGCTCAAACTGCCTCAAAGTCTTCTTTTGCTAGCAGACAAACAAGAAATATATATATATATATATACACCATATATACATATGTATGTATGTATATATACATTAGTCTTTTGCTTTTTTCTTTGGGTGTATTTATTCCAGCTTGTGCAGCAAAGCGTTTTTTTTTTTTTTTTCTTGATGCTGATGATGAAATAATGTTGAGACGTTAAGGCGCGTTTTAAAACGCGCGCAAGTCGCTAGCGAATGTGAATGTGAATGTTGTGCAGATCGCGTTGCATTTTCAACTTGACCCACAATTGCAGCAACTGCAACATCAGCACTACCAACAGCACCACCAATAGCAGCAGCAGCAGCGGCAGTTGAATGTTTATAATTTTTTTTTTTTCTTTTATTTTTATTACTACACCCGATCGAGACTCAAATGGGCAGCACATTGCAAGCACATTATATGCTGGTGTGTGTATGCGTGTGTCTGTGTGTGTATTGGTCCATTCGTTGTTGCATAATTCGTCTTATTAGACAAGATGCCGCTGTTGAAGTAAAAGTCTCAAACTGAACCTGAATTTTGGCTTCAAAAGCCAGTTGCACACACATACATTCCTAGCTGATCTCTATGTGTGTGGACTGCGCTCAACTTGACCTATAAATTGATTTTTATGTTGTGCAGGTTCCACAATTCGTTTTTCGTCTCTTTTCTTTTCATTTCATTTCACTTTTTTGGCCTATGCTTTTTGCGTCTATTCAAAGCAATTTTTTTGTGATTTATTTTTGTATGTGTTTTTTGCTTAAATAACCACAAAAATCACCAAGTGCGACACGAGCTTTGGCCGCTGTATCAATTGGCCCCGTAGATTTCTTAAACCAGTTTCCTCGTCTTTTCATTTCTTATGCATGTTTTCTTATGTATTTCTTTTGATTTCTTCCTCGGGGTGGAGGCAGGCGGGAAAGTAAAAGTGTTGAACTGTACAATTATACGGTTTTACGAATTTGTATTTATATTTTGTAGGTTTTTTTTTTTTTTTTTTCTTAATGGCATAGCAAATTACTTGGTGCCAGATGACACTGTTACTTATATAAAAAGTTTCGGCTCCATAAAAGTAAATCAAATTCAAAACAGCAGTAAGCAGACAAGTCTCTAGTTGCAATCACAGACTCCAATTCCGATTCCGAGACAGGCCCCAAAAATTAAGAGTGGAAGTTGGCAAAAACAAAAAAACAAAAACAACACAATCCAGTCCAACTGCCTGGCCGGTTGGCCTTGCCAAGAAATGTGTATATACATATATAGGTAAGACAAAAAATTGGACTGTCCATGTTACTTCATCTGATCGCCGCCTCTCGACACCTTTAACTCATCTTCTCTGTGTCTGTGGCATCTCCCCTTGGATGCTGTTAACTTCACCAAGTTTTGCATTTGAAACTTGTTGTTGTTGTCTTTATTGTGTACTGTTAACATGTTTTTTTTTTTAATTTTATTTTTAGTTTGTTATTTTTGGTATTATCTTGATTTAATTAATTGGTTAGTTGTTGAAAATTGTTAATAATAGTATTGTTGCCAGCTTTGTTTTAGATATTTTTTATCTATTCTTTTTTGCAACTTTTTATTGTTTAAAAAGTTTCTTTAACTTTTGAATGCACAATAAATTTTTCTTTTGTATTTTTTTTATTGTTCAACTGCAGCTTTTGTTTGATTTATTTGTGTTTGCTTTGACTTAAGCAAGCATACATAATTTAACAAAATTAATTCATTTTGTAAGCTTTGATTTATCGATTCATAGCATTTTAAAATTATGTATTTGGCGTGTTATATTTTAGCTACACAATTAAAAACAAAAGTAAGCTGCTAACAAAATTTAATATTATTTTACAAATCGGGTTTCTCCTGGTACAGAAACCTTGAACTTTTGAAGATCATATATTGGAATATATTTTATTTATTTTTTCAATGAAACCAATCAAGTTTTAAATTCAAATTTTTTTAGCTGGATTTGTTATAATATCTTTGATATTTTACATATATTTATTATAATCAAATATTGTATTTGGGACCTGGTATTTATTTATTTATTATTATTTTTTGTTTATTTATCATGCAAAAAGTTACAGCGAGATGATTTTAAAAGTAGTCGTATTTATGTATGGATTTTTTTTATTCTTATAAAATTTTCAAACCAGCAACTAAAGTAGAACATTGCAAAATTTATTATTTTTATTAATTTAATGAAATATTTAAAATTTCCAATATATTAATAAAAATTAAAAAAATATATAATTTTTTTTTTTTTTTTTTTTTTTTTTTTTTGCAAATTTTTATAAAGTGGTATATTATCTACGTACATATAAAAATTATTTTTATTTATTTGCACGATTGTAAAACTATTTCCTGTTTTAAAATTGGCATAAGTCAGCTTATTGTATTGGCAAGGCCAAATGGATGCATTAGTCATGGCTTAAAAGCCATTGCATTTCTGGGTTAGGCCCAGCTGAGGAGCGGGCTTTGTCGCTGATGTGTTGATGTCGCCACAGAGCCAAACAATGGTGATGAATGGTCATTATGGTCGTGGCCAGTTGTCGTGGCAGTAGTGGCATCAGTCTCAATAATTGACATGGTAAATTTTTAGGTGTTTGCTTGACCGCGTCTCCGGCAACTTAGCGCACTTATGGCGCATAATGAAGCGTTAAAATGTAACGCGCAGCAGCAGCGGCGGCGGCAGCGGCAGAGGCAGAAGCAGTGGCAGCGGCTGCAATAACCACAACAGCAGCCACAACAATTACAAATATCTTTTTTACACTTGCTGCTGCTGCTGACGGAAGCATTTTGGTGTGCATTTGTTGTAGTTGTTGTTGTTGGTTTCTTTTGGGAAAGCATTTGGCCAGCTCGTGTGAACCAAAGAAAGCGAAAAAAGGGTCAGCGACAAGAGACAAGAGATGCTGCCGCGTCTGCTTACGCAAACAGCGCCCGCTGCCCGCTGGACACAGTATCGCGCTTTATGTAACACTAAATACCTCCCCAGAAAAAGAAAAAGAGAAGAGAGAAAAATAAAAATTACAATTTTAACTGGCCAACAATTTGCGGTGCAAAGTCCACGGCTATTGGCAAAATTCTGACATTTGGCACATTAAACTAACAACATCAGCATGAATTGGCAAAAATACAAAATGGCTGCAATATTATAGGTTTAATAGGTGAGCGTCTGGAGTGCTAGTGTGTGTGTGTGCGTGTGTGTGTGTGTGTGTGTACGTGTGTATGTGTGCTTAATTAATATACATTTCAGCCAGTGAGCTTTCGGTTTGACCAGAATTTTGGTCAAAAGTCTTAGACAAATTTCCAAGCGTCTTGGCTTAGTTTTTTGTTAGCGCCCCAACTTATATTTTAAATATAATTAAATGTTTGCATTGGCTGTCGATATTGATAAATACCGGTTTATAAGGCTTGTATGTGCTGTAAATGAATTGAATGGGGTATATTGCTTGATAGGGTATATATATATTTTTTGTCTGAGTATATCTGTTTAACTTGCTGACTTCAAAGATTTGATTGTTTGTATATGCTAGATAATTTATTATAATAATTAAATCTAATTTAGCTTTTCTGTTGCCTAAAAGCTAACAGGGCACTAATCTGTAAACATTTATTTATTACTTAAAAATATAAAATAAAAATTAATTCCATTATACAGCCTATAGAGTATATTTTTACCGAATATACCTTTTAAAACACTCTACTTTTATGTGTTATAAATTTTGTTCTTAGTTCAACAAACCGTCAAACGTAATTTGTTCGAAATTTATATTTCAATTTGGCGGGCGACTGCGACTACAAATTACCCTAAAATGAGCTCGATTGTTGATATATCCATGTTGATGTTTGGCATTTACGGCTGCATTAGAGCCCACCCAGAACAGGATTGTATGATTATAACGAAATGAAAAAGTGAGGCGTAATAACATTTGTTTTGCTCAGACAGAGTGGAGCAGTCAAAACAGGTGTACAATAAACAAAGATTTGCATAATTCGAACTGAAGCGTGTGCTTAATATTGGAGTCACACTGTGCGCGGCATGCAAAGGTTCCACATTATAGTTTCTCACACAACATTTTTGCCGCAAGATCAGTGCACGGTCTGCGCCGACAAGTGCGAACATGTGCGATCAATTAATACGGATATTGATTGGTGAAATGCAAACCGTCAACAACAGCAGCAATAGCAACAGATGTCAGCATATGACTTGCGGGTTTTTTTTTCTGTTGTTGCTTGGATTAAGATACAAGTAACGCCTACACACACTTGACACATGCCCGGTAACGGGGCAACGTTCAATGAACAATGAACAACAGCAATTGGCAAGTTCGTGTCTTAAGTCTTTTGTTTTGCGCGCTAAGCCCATGAAATCGCATCGGGTTCAAACGTTTTGACAAATCGCTTAAGCAGCGCTTAAGTTCATGATAAACAGTAGATTGCATTGTTAATTGATTGATTACACTGAACAACAAGTTTGTAGAGTTGAAGTTAAAATTTTATTTTATTTCACTTTTGTATACATAAATGTGTATGGCAATACATATCACAGTCTATATATATTGTATATTCATCTGTCTCTGTCTCATCTCTTCAATTACTTTATTTTCGATAATTCAGCTAATTATCTTACTATCGATAAAAAAGGAAAGTTAATTTTGAACTAGAGATATATTAAATATAAAAATTCGTTTAATCTTGTCGTCCAAAAAAAAAAAAAAAAAAAAAAAAAAAAAAAAACAGGTAAAAACTATTTACGAATTTGGAAATCTAATGTTATATTAAAAAAAAAAAAATCCGTAATTAGGTAGTATAAATTTCGCATTTGTATCTGCTCGCATTAGGCTGCTATTGTTTTATTATATCTAAAACCAGTTATTTAGTAATTTGTTTCCACAAAACCTGTACATATCTTAACCCAATTTGGCATTTCGTTCAGTTCAGTTGTTCAAATTCAATTCCAATCTGATTAACTGTTTAATTCACTTGATATCCGTGTTAAGAAATTAAAGCCAAATTAAGTTAGTTAGTTAACTGCTTTGAGGCCTTAAGCCTAGCCAATGATTCTACACGGAACTAATCGAGCGACTAAATCGAACTGGTGCAAGTGACAAACGGTTTGATAGACAACTTAAATAACAGCTAACTAAAGAAGAAGAAGAGAAAACAAACAATTAAATCGCAATTGTAATTGCATTGAACGTCTGACTAAGTCTTAATACCAGTTAAATGTATATTATTAATTAAGTCTGAATGTGTTGACAGTGTGAAAAAATAAAAACTGGTTTAGTGACGCGCCTCCAGTAATTTTCCTTAATCAATGCGCTATAAAATGTGTATATATGAAAATAATATAGCTATAACTGACCTACGTCAGAGCCTGCATATTACGACTATCTCAATTATTATGCATTTATTTACAATAATCAAAACAATTATTATGTAAAGAATGTCTGAGTGGGAGAGGAAGGTAAGGAAAGACTGGTTGGCTGGCTGGTTGGCTTGTCTTGGGCACCGGAAGCACTTTTATGAAATTTAAATTTGGTTTTCTTTTGCTTGTTAAATTCAATTAAGCCGCCAGCGACACGCAATAAAAGTGAAAATCTCTCGTACGTAATTAGATGTAATCTCTGCGGATGGCCACTTTGCTGATGTTACGTTACGGATCATAGGTCATGAGAGCTGTGACTCATATGGGTGACATTCCGATATGGGTTAACGCTTGACTGCGGCGGCTGCTTCGACTGCTGCTGTTGCTTCAGCTGTTTATCTGCCCAGTCATCGGACGGGCGCACAGTGCGTATGCGTACTATGCGCAATATATATTGTAAGCTAGAAGTCGATTGTGCAAACGCACACGGTTGTAACTCGTGAAAAAAAAACCCCCAAGCACAGTGAACCACAGGCGGTCATTAAAGCAGCTAAATACAAGTCTTGCCACACAGTGAGAAAGATAGAGATAGACCGAGAGATGAGGGGAGAGAGGTAGGTAGATAGACAGCAAGAGGGATGTTAACAATAAAAATTACCGCACTGCAGCTTTTCAGTTCTCTAGCAGCAACAGCAGCGAATGCATCACGAAAAATGCCAAGTAAATAACCAGATGGGGCTGTCCAACCAATAATTACTGCTCAACCTCCTCAGGCAGTGACCACACCCGCACAGCCTCCAGGCTAGTCCCATGCATCTCGCTCGCCTAATGGCCGACACTGTGTGCCATTAATGAACTAACCAAGCTCCATGACTTGCCCCCTTGAAGCTGTTCGCATGTGTCTCTGTCGACAAGGTGACAAGGCGACAAGGCGACAAAGCGACAACAAAAGCATTGTTGTTTATCTTATTCTCAGACTGACCGACGGACCGACTGCTTGACGGCAAATGCATGCATGGCAAGCAGCACAACAGGTGCCAACAGCTGCCCATTAGCTAACTTGGCCGAAAAGCCAAAGCTACGCCATTAATTGAGACGTGGACAAAGTGCAGGATAATTATGATGCTTAATTTCGTTCAATTATGAAAGGTTTAAGCAAGTTTTGACCTAACAATAATAATAAAATATATATAATAATAATAAATAAAGTTATTTGCATTTTTTGTATACCAATTTGTTTTAACATTTAACATCTCTCTATATACATATATATAACCTTAAATTTATATTTGGATAATATATAGATATGGAAATGTAAGTTGGGGGCGTAGAAAATTGGTAAAGTTTTTGGATTAGAAACTATATTACTTTTGACATCCTATTTGCATTGATTTGCCTAATATATATACCCAATTAGAGGCGTGGCGAATCGCAAATGAGTATTCTGCAATCGGTAACGGCCGACTGCAAAGTTCTTACTTGTATTTATTTACAAAATATATGAATATGGCAAAATAATCGAAAACAAAGTCAATAAGCTGACACCTCATACGATTTTTCATTCCCACTAATGTGTGTGGGAGTCATTCTTAAAAATTAACAGAAATTCTGCATTTCCAGCATGATTTCACAAAACTGGAATTATTTGTTGTTCAAATATTCAATGAAGCTTGTCTTTACTTGAAGTCGGACGATTGAGTAAAAATATTATTTCGCAGTTTAATGACATTCTAGCTCAGTTGTCCCATCTGAGTTTATGGTATAAGTGTTTATAAGCCAGAGCTTTACTCTTCCCAATAAATCTATCTATTATATTATACACAACATAAAGCTATTTACATATTTTCAATTTTACATTTGGTTAAATATTATTAAGGCTTTACCAAATGTGTCAAAAAATAATTTCTAACAGAAGAAATGTGGCAATTGAATCGGTTCAGAATGAGCGCAATTAACACTTCTTGATGAATTTCTCTGAGTGAACATCAAGACTAACAAGTTTCAGTTAACGAGTTTACTGGCTTTGGCAGTGCTTAAGCTCGAGACTCGTATATTAACGTCAAGTGAGTCAAATTGAACCTTAGACTCTCTGCCACCTGTCACCTGAGCCCCGGAATAAATAAGAATATAAATTGCAAAATAAAAATCTAATTGCGAGCTAATAAACCTTTTCTAGAAAGTTCAACACTTCATTTATATTTTTATTATCATAAGGTAAACCTTAGGTCGCACCGAAGGCTAAAACTCTCTCGATTAAGAGCTTTTAGCCTAATCTAGAAAATTTAATCATTCGGTTTCGGTTCTAAGCTTTATGAGAATATATAAAAGAAGTCGTAGAAGCTTTTTTACATGCTTAAAACCATCTTAAATTAAACAATTAATTAAAGTAAATCTGAGCAGAAATAAAAAGTTAGTTTTTAATTAATAGACATGTCTACCCTAGTTTCATTTATTAATTCCCCTTCAATGATATCAAGTTATAATTCATTTTACTCTAGAACGTTCTAGACTTTAATGAATTATATCACACATATGATATAATAGGAATTGCAAATAGAAACCACTTAATTAATTATTATAAAGAGAAGCTGTGCAGCTTATTCAAATCAAAAGAGAAAAATCCAGAATTCAACGTAGTTCGCTCACTGCACAACTGTCTGTGCAATTGGCTTTTAATTGCGCTCGATGGCAAATCGAATTGCAATTAATTGCAGCTTTCCGCATATCTTAGTTATGGGCCATATTCTGCCAGCCAGCAGCTACTGACAAATGACCGTTACTGATGCGACGTCGATATGCAGTCAATTAAAAACAAGTCCTACACAAATTCACTCACGCCTGGGCAATTTGCAGCCATCTCTTGACGATGAAAATTATCAGGGTGTCAGCTCTAATAGCCATTAACATAACATGTTTAATAATATATTACTTTTAGAATCTTCAATTATTTTAAATGTTTTACTGATTTGCTTTTCCTGTTCCTGTTTGAGTGTTTTCTTGTTCTGTTACATTTGGACCACATTGCAGTTGCAACTGTAATAGACCAGTTTACTTACGGGCGTGGCGGTATATATATTCTTGATCAAACTTTTGGGGCCACCCCTTCTCCTGCCTATTACATAATATCTAACCAGCTCTGCATGCCTGTCCATATAAAAAAAAAAAAATCTAGCATGCGAGAATTAAAATTTTCTGGTGGACATTGCATTGACTAAATTTGTTTAGGCTCAGCTCGAAGATTTGAAAGTTAACAGAACTTAAAACTTACAAGGTTTTCACATACAACCGTAGTGCATGGCAGAATTAGTAGCTGCGTTCTGGGTATTTGGTAGTCGAGCAGTCCCCACTGGAGCATTTGCACTCGTTTTTCTTAAGAGCTTGATTTTGGGCAACCCGACGCCAAAACGTTAATTGACGTACGAATATTATAGAAAATCATGGGGCCACATACGGAAACTCACTGAGAATGCGGTTTGACGATTTTTCTTTCCGAGCAGCCGGTTTCTTTGCTAACACACACACACACACACATGCATATATGTTGCACAAATGATTCAGAGTAGATCAATGGGTAGGTGGTCAGACAGACAGCTCGTGTTAGACTTGGCTTTAGCTTTAATTACAATCCCCTAGATCGAGGCACATGGAGCCAGCGGCTGGTGACCCACGTAAAATGTTGATGGATTTAACTGATTTTTAACCGATTTACTAGCTAACGGCTTGATGTTGCAATTGATTTAACATTTGCACCCTATAGGAGCCATGGCTCTTTATTATAGCCACATTGCTTAAGAGTTTGACTAACAATTATATGCATTTATTATATTTTGTATTGCAGGAGTATATCAGACAGTTTTACGATGGCTGGCGGGATCTTATGGACAACAAATCAGATCCGCGCACCCGAGACTATCCGCTCATGAGCTCACCATTTCCAACGATAGCAATCAGCTTGGCCTACGCATATTTCGTTAAGGTAAGTGGAAGGGTAGCACACCGACAGACAGTCATCTATATAATTACGCCTGCTTGTGCTCGCTCGGGCAGTAAAATAAAAATCCCCAAATGAGCGGCTCTAGAATGTAGCACTTAAGAGTGCTTAAGGCGGCTAGGGCTGTTCTAGCTGGTCCCAACTGCCAATCACATTTTGATGATCTGGCACTGGCACGCGGATGCATTTTACGATCGACTCCTGCACCCAGTGAAACAAGTTTTTCATTGCAAAAAAAAAAAAAAAAAAAAAGAAAAGTAAATCAAAAGCGATAAAATGAAACATATTAAATAAGTTCAGGGCCAGTCGCGCCATTCAAAATCAAAGGCAATCAGCGCTAAACAAGCAAAGCCGATGTCGAAATGCGCGATGCTTGACCCAAGTGGGCCAAAATTACATATGCAAAAAAGCATCAGAAGAAGAAGAAGAAGAAGCAAAGAAGCAGAAGCAGCAAGAAAAGAGAAGAAACAAAATTTGAAAAAAAAAAACCTAAATTCGAAAAACGATTTCTATTTAAGTTTCAGCTTTGCATTGCTTTACATTTTATATATACATATGCATGTAATCATTTAAATGGCTTTCGAATAGCGCACACACAACAAAAGACTTAGGCAACGAACTTGTCCCAATATCAACATCAGCCGCAACCTCAAGAGCCGCCGATTGATTCGATAATTACAGCATTCGTCGCACACCTTTTGTTTGATTATCTAGTATGTGTTAGATGCTCAATTAAAACCAGTGCTGCTGGCCCAGCTCACATAGCTCCAAATGACATCTATGTATGCTGGCTGTCAAACGAATTTTGACCATTTTAAATAGATTTATATGTATTAGTTTATTTATATATATGTATATGAATATATATGTTTATATGGAGAATACGAACTATGCAGAACTCTAAGCCGGATCTCTGAGCCGGTTCTATAATAATGCATAGTATAAACTTTTATAGTCATATATATTTATAATAACAATTATACGAAAGTTTAAATGCATTATCATACTTATGATTTATTCTGTAATCAATACGATTTATAGTCTTGAGACATTTTGCGCAGTTCTGTTTGAAATAATTTGTAATATAAATCACATATATGTACACATATATATTACAGGTGATTTATATATATCATATATACGAGACACTAAATTTTAATGTAATTTGTGATATCCTGGAAGAATTACAATTATGCATACAATTAAATCATCTTTAATTTGAAAGCAGTTCCACATCGCCTTAAATTATTTAAATTGTTATATACAGGTATAGCAGTTTGGACAATGTTGTTATATATTAACATATAAATATAAATGTATCTAAAACATATAAATATTTAATTTCAAAAAATTATTTTAAAAATTTACTTATAAAACTTAAGTACAATAAAAATATCTATATAATATTTTCTCTTTATATCACTTCTCTGCAGGTACTGGGCCCCAAGCTGATGGAGAACAGAAAACCCTTTGAGTTGCGCAAAGTGCTGATTGTGTACAATGCAGCACAGGTTATATTCAGCGCGTGGCTGTTCTATGAGGTAGATTGTGCTGAAAGCTCTGCCACTATTCAGAAATAAAACCATAAACTTTATATTTCTAGTCTTGCATAGGAGGCTGGCTGAATGGCTACAACTTGAGATGCGAACCTGTTGATTATTCCTATTCGCCGCGTGCGATACGTGTGAGTATCAAGTATATAGACAGCATATACATATATAATATATATATGTTTATGTATATATGTCTGTGTGAGTGTGTGTGTCTGTTAGAATATATTTATGATTTAGCCGGTGTTTGTTAACTGTGCCAGATTTATATGTATTAAGACAACCAGTTCTTTTTGGCTTAAACAAAGAGGAATAACGGCGACTGGTTCTTATGCTAATCAATCGATGACAAATGTCTATGCCGCAATGCCGGCCGGCTGACCGGCTGGCCGGCCGGGACAGTTCTTGGTCTTGCCTAGATTGAAGACTCACGTGTAAGCAGGCCTTAGAAAGAAAGTGCCGAAAATGATCGTATAGAAAGCCAATACAAATTTACATGGTCCAATCTATTGATATATGTATATATAGCAAAATATAATGTATTTGTATACCCTGTATATTGTTTGCAGACCGCATATGGTTGCTGGTGGTACTACTTCTCCAAGTTCACCGAGTTCTTTGACACATTCTTCTTTGTGATGCGCAAGAGATACGATCAAGTGTCCACGCTGCACGTCATCCATCATGGCATCATGCCCGTCTCCGTTTGGTGGGGCGTCAAATTCACACCTGGCGGACACTCGACATTCTTTGGCTTCCTGAACACCTTCGTGCACATCTTCATGTACGCCTACTACATGCTGGCCGCCATGGGACCCAAGGTGCAGCGCTACCTCTGGTGGAAGAAATACCTGACTGTGATGCAAATGATTCAGTTCGTGCTCGTGATGGTGCACTCGTTCCAGTTGTTCTTCAAGAACGACTGCAATTATCCAATTGGCTTTGCCTACTTCATTGGCGCACACGCCGTGATGTTCTACTTCCTCTTCTCGAACTTCTACAAGCGGGCCTATGTGCAGCGCGATGGCAAGGTATGTAAACAAATATATAACCAATATACATATATATTTAACTAAACAATTTTTGTCTCTTCTACAGGACAAATCGGCTATTAAGGCCAATGGTCATACAAATGCCGAAATGAAGCAACTGAAGGACGGCAACAGCAATGGCAACGGCAATGGCCATTCAAATGACTTCCAGAATCGCTTCCAGAACACCTTCTCCAAATTCACCACAGAGATGTGCAATCCGGCTCTCAACTCCAACTCAGCGTCGACGGCGCGACAACGGGTCCTCACCAATGCGGGCAACAAGTGAGAGCCGAGCAGAGCCGTGCCGTGTCGAGCCCAGCCAGCCAACCAAGAAACAAAGCATAAATTAATTAAATGTAACAAATTAAATTACCGTAACATTAAATTAAACGTAAGCATAGGGAGTCCAAGCCTAATTCTAAGCCAAATCCACAACGAAAATTATATTGAAAGACAACAAAAAATTAAAGATCGACAACAAGAGAGAAAACAAAAAACATTTTATCATAAAAATCCAATTTGTGGCAATTGCACGTATAGATCAAGCAATTATATTTATATATACATATATATATTTATGTATATATATACGTATAGCATTTTCCAAAATATAATTAGCTGATAGATCTAGCTAAATCATATATATGTATATTCCTGATTTATATATGTATATATACAATTTTTTATTATTCGGTAAAAGAAAAGAAAAGAAAAGTAATTTTTGTGAGCGTGTTTCGTTGGATTTTTTGATCTACAGAAAAATGTGTTTTTTATTTTATAAATAAAATCGAGATTTACAGAAAATGTTGAAAGTTTTCCCATTTGTGTGATGTGTTTATTTTTATTAGTAAATAGCTGCGTTAATGAAGCTGACTATACCTGAGCAGGTAGCACTTCAATGGGTCTACTCACACGTGTCACCATGATTGAGTAAGCATAAGTAAACACTTTTTAGACCTCAACTAACTGACTAAGCATATTTAATTATAAGTACTTGTGCATAACGAAGTAGCATTTGCGTATATGGTTGTTTGTACAAGTGTCGTTGCTAAGGCAAACCTGTTGTCTTTATATATATGAATAGGAAATGATGACTCCTTTAACAATTCAAAAAGCCGTTAAATTACGTTCATGATCGTCTGTGAGTTTTAGTATTTTTTCGTCATGCAAATAAATATATTTATCCAAGTGCACAGTCTGGTCACTCTATTTAGTAACGGAGTTGCCACACCACTAAAAACAGTTGGCGCCAAATAGCATGCTCGCTCTTTATCGGAATTACTCAGCTAGATATATGTAAAAAAAAATGTGCGGCAGGCATTTTGCGCTCTCTAAGAGCAAATAAGCATAAAATTGTGACGTCATTGAGCGACGTATGCATTATGACGCGCTGCTTCAAATATAACTAAATGATACAACAGTTTCTTCAATTACCACCTCTGTAATGCTTATAGGCATTATTTTCTTATATATATTAATTGTTAAGTAGAAAATTATGAGGCATTGATGTACCATACGGATGTAACTTTGGCGATACCTTGTCAATTTTTTGACATCATGAATTCTCTTGGCTTTCGTCGTTTTTCTTTTGGGTTTATTGTTTTTGTTGTCCGCTTAGTTTGATTTTAGACTTCCTTGTGTATGGTTGCTGTCGTTGTTGCTACGTTTGCGGTTCGGATATAATTTTTTGTTAAATTCCGATTCTTGTGCGTGGGTGCGTGAGTTAATTCACAGTTAAAATCAAAAAGAATCACCCAGCAGCAGCCAGAGAAATGTACTTAAGTTAAATTAAAGCGAAAGTTTTCTTAATTATTTAAACGCGCGACGATCAGTGTGATATAGTATATGCGTGTGAATGTCAGCGTGTGTATGTGTGTGAGTGATTGAAATTCTAAAAATTTAAGCAAAATTCCAACGGTGCACGCTCGCAGAGTTCGCCGGCCTGAAATCATTGGCGGTAAGTTCGCATCGATTTTCTGTTAGCAACTTGTTGTGCACTCCCAGAATATGCATTCAGTGGTGAAAATTAGTCATCAGAGTAGTTGCTGCGTGGTTTTAATTAAAAAAAAAATGACAAAATGAAAAAAAAAAAAAAAAAACGGTCTCCTGTTTCCCGCCGCGCCCAGCAACGCACCGCAAGAGTGACAGACAGGGAAGCAACAGCCAAAGTAAGAGAGGAAGAGAGTGCACGTGTATTGGGCGCGTAATTCGCTCTTTCCGTGTGTGCATGTACTTTATAAGGTTGCATGTGTGTGCGTGTGCGCTAGTGTGCGAGAATGAGAGTGAGAGCGCGTTAGCACGTACGTGTGCTGACTGCCCTTTTAAGAGGGGGAGGTCGAGGCGCGTTAATAACTGTTAATTACTGTTCAGGCCCGAATGAAAATATATGCATATATGTATGTATGTATATATTTATATATATAAATATGTCTATATATACATGTGCCCACAGTTAAAAAGAAACCCTTGCAAATTCCAATGTAAATTTCCTTAGTTCACTTACAAAAATAAAAACCACGATATGCAAATGCGGTCTCCGCTGTCAATTGCTTGGCACACATTCAGTTATGTCAATTCATATTTGTTGCATCATTTGCTGCCTCTCCCCCAGTCAACGTCGAACTGTCAAGTGCGATTGCGAGCGTGAACGCGAACGTGAACGCCTGCGCCTGCGCAGCCCTGCATTGCATTTTTGTTTTTGTCGATCACAACAAAAAAGTTTCACCTGTCAGCAATGCGGAAATCGTTGGCAATCGAACAGTGGGCAGTCAGCAGTCGCCAGTCGCCAGTCGCCAGTCGATAATCGAAATCGCAATCGCCATTCGCAATCGAGTTCATGTAATGCAGAAGGTCAGCCAGTTAATGCGCCCATTAAGTAAAACGAATGAAAGCTTGGATTTGTATTTTTATTTATTTATTTTGTTCGACGGAGCTTTTGCAAATCTGATTTCAACATTTGTTTGCATTGTCTGAAAGCCATAGCTCATTAGCAAACATTGGGTAATAGTAAATATAATATATACAATTAGAATGGTGCATTGCGCTAATTGCATTCTTAGCTTAGTCTAACACTTGTAAATTGTAAAATCAATAAATAGAAACGAATTAACGCTAAAAACATTTGTTTATAGTCAACAAATGGGAAATCAAAAGTCCTAAGGTTCAAGTTCGCGTACAATTTGTTCACTCTCTCTTCTTCTCCGGCTGTCCTCTCTCACACTCTCCATCTCCCTCTCGCTCTTTCTGTTGCCACTCGACAAGATGTGCCGCTACTTTTTCAAGAGAGCTGACGGCGACACCGCTGCGCTGCACTCGCTGCCAGCCAATTGGGAGAGCGTTCAAAATATCGTATCATATAGAAATTTCATTTTAGCACCGCAGCGTCCAAAGTCCAAGCCAACTGCCGAATCGGCCATACAGATATAGAGACACACACATGCATTCGTGTGCGACTATTCGTTGTGTGTGTGTTTCTCTTGCGTGGTCTGCTGATGTCTGATGCCAACGTATGAGTATTTAAGTATCTGTGTGCGTATGTATGTATGTATTATATGTAGGAGCATCTTATGCTTGATAAGCACTCTGTGGCATTGCTATTAGCTTGAAGTTCTTTCAACCGGTTTACCCACAAGAAATTAAATCTACAAGAACTTTCAGTGCAAAACCATAGAAAAGCAAAAATATGAAATACCCTGTCAAGCGTAATTGTAATGGAATTGCGATCAGTTTGAAGCTCGAATAACGAGAAGTGATTTGACTTCTAGTCAAAGTTAGTTAATGATTAGAGTAGTATACAAAATATAGAAATATCAAATTTTTTATGACTATCTGGTGCCGCATATGTAAAGCGTAACTGATCATCCTTATTCGACATCGTTTTCTAGGGTATTCAGAAGTGTTTTTTATTGAAATCGATCCGAATCTATGCTGTCTGTTGCGGCACGTCTTTACAGTTATTGTGTTTGACCACAAACATTTGAATATTACCACAAAGGCAACAACAAAAACAACTTGAACCGACCGGCAGAGAGGCCACCTGCTGCTCGACTATGAATACAAAAGATGCCGTTATATGGCAGCGGCTATAACACTTGACGGTTTTCGGTGATAATTTTGACCCAATAAGGCGTGGACTTTGCCTGTAACACATTTGCATATTATTTAAGAGAAAAAATAATCAAAAATTGTTGGTTTTACATATGTATATGTAAAATTTCCCTTTTAAGAGGCATCGTTAGGGCAATCTGAACTGATCTTTGATTGTCTTGGAGTGGCTTACCCATTTTGGGTTTTATTTTTTGTAAAAATAAAAAATAAACAAAACTCGTTTAGGTTTATATACCGAACCATCTGGAAGCTGTTGCATCCACATCTCTTGGGATTTCATTTTGCACTTTTTGATTTAAGTTAATAGCGTTGACTCAATTCCAAATTTTTCGCACATTAATTTGTCGGCCTTGGCGCGGGGCTGTCATTAATTATGTATTCACATGTAGTTTTGCTTCTTTTTTTTTGGGTATTTCACTATGTCTGCAGCCAGGTGAGTTTCGAATTACGTTTGACACACTTGGCTTGTTTGGTTTTAGGCTATTATGTAAGTTGAGCAAAAGGCTTTGACCTTATCCTAGAATTCATTTTAATGTTTAGTCGATGCAGTTTATAAAGGGTCCGATATTTTCACACTATTTCAACTAAGAGTAATGAAGTTCAGTAAAATGTTTTTTTTTTTTATTGAATTGTTTTTAACTCACGACTAAATAAATTTTTAAATATTTCTAGAAACTACGAAACTTAACTTAAAGTTATAAAGAAACATATTTTTAAAATGAAATAAAATTGGAAAAAATATATAAATTTATTTAACATTGAGTTAACTATAAATTTTATACATTCATATATAAATATATACATTTGGCCAGCTTTCACTGTACTAAGCGTGCATATACGTTAAATTCATAATTTTTTTGATATGATAAGTGAAACTTTTCGCCCAAATTGCATTTTTAGCCGCATTCATCAAAGGACAGCTCGAACTCAAACTTGGGCAGTGAGTTTCAGTTACTTGCGCTTTCATTACAACATTGGCAAACCACAAAAAAAAAAAAAAAAAAAAAAAAAAAAAAAAAAACAAGAAGCAGATGAAGAAGAAGCAGAAGAAGAGACAACCAGTAAAGCTCGCTGCTAACTGCCTGGTTGGCGAATCGAACGATCGGCCTTTATTTAACTTTTGTAACGCTGGAATGCCAAGTATTTCAGTACAATTTTTGACTGCTGTTGGTTAGTTGGGTTTTTTGTTTTTTGTCTTTTGCTTTTTTGGCTGTAACGTCTTTCGTGGCCAAAAGCCGCCCAAGCGTCACGCACTTGAGCTTGTTTTGTTGTTTTGGGCGTTGAGCTACTTTTGGCCCGTTTAGCTGTATCTGCTGTGCTTTTATTAAGTTTTTTGCGCTTACCTTGCGGCCTCTTTCGCGCCCGCCAGCCGGAGGGAAAGAGATGAGCAAAATACTGACCGAATTGGTGCAATAAACTGAAATATGTTTAAAAGTCATAAAATATTTACTTGAAACTAGAGAGTTCTAAAAAACTTTGATGTACTTCTCAGCTACAAAAAAAAAAAAAAAATACAATTGTTTATTGACGTAGTTAATAATACTTAGTAAATAGCTCAACTGGCTCAATTTTTTCTTGTTCATTAATTTGATTGCTCATCTCTATCGAAATCGTTGCTGAACTCATTTCATGCGCTAATTTCGGACGCATCAAAAATTAATTGACTGCTATTACAAACAAATACACGCACGTATGTGTCTGTCTGTGTGTGTGTGTGCAGGTGTGTGCAGGTGGTTTTTATCGACCTCCATATGTATGCCCAACTCATTCATAAATAAAACAACATCCACAACTACATAGCATCCACATGTAGCCTGCGAATACGCCATTTTGTTTGTATTTGTAATCAACGCCATCTAGTGCTAATAAGACTTGCATACGCATGCTACAATGATTAAAAAAAAAAAAAAAATTAACAAAATTCACCATCAACAGCAGAAGCAGCAACAACAAAATTTCAAAGTCAAACGAGTTGAGGGTCAACATTTTACATTTGCCCATCCTAGCAATTGAGACAGAGAGGGAGAGAGGCGTAAAAAAGCGAGATATCTATTTCGATTCGGTATTTGCCGTAATCCACATGTGACCCTGAAATTCATTTGCTACGTGCTGTAGTTTCCGTTTTGTAAGAAAGCCAATTTGCTTTGATGTCTCTTCAGTGTGTTGTTTGTGTCTTTGCAATTAATTTTGCACTTGCCCCGCCTCTTCGAAAAAAAGGAACACTAAGTTCAAGACACATGTATTATTTATTTATCTTTGACTTTGACCCGCTTCGCGTGGCATATTTAATTTCATGCAATGGGACAAGTAGGCGTCAAGCCGATAAATAAAAATATATATGGAGAGTGCTCGTGATGGAACTGCTAGACTGCAAGATACCGTTAGCTTTGGACATCTCTGAGAAATTCGCAATTCGTAATATTAAAATTGTGTGTATTCGTCGCAGAAATTTTGACAGTAAATTTTAAATGTTTAGTTTTTGTAATAATCAAACTACGCTTAAAAAACTGTTTCAAATTATCGATTAATATCGATAATAAGGAAACTCAAACATCATATATATTTTATATGTCAAGTCTTTAACTTTTACGGTTAAGGAGATCGTACAACTCAGAAGGAAGGACAGGGGCCAGATAATCGTGCAAGCAGCCCATCGTCCTGACTTATATTTCGTAAGGTCTGATAAATTTGCATACATTATAAGGTATACAAATTTATTTTAACACAACCTGCTGCATATCAGTACAGAAAAATAAATAAATAATAATTAAATAGAACTGGTTTAAAAATTTAGAAAAATAACTTAATTGCAATTTCTTTAATTTAGTTGACAGACACGCAGGTGTGTGGCACTTCTAAAAAAAAAAACACTCACATACATGAATTATTTATTAGCCTGTCTCTCTAATTGCAATTGTATAAACAAATTTATTCAGGTAGTTGAATAGCAAATTCGAAATATAAAATTGTTTAATTAATTTGTTTGCTTTCAAAGCTGTTTATTTTCGTGCACTTGAAGGTCACTAAGGATCAAGCCGCTTTTAATTATAATCACAGCGTTGCCAGATGATGTGAAATCGTCAAACGACCAAGTGGCAACGCCGCATCCAAATATTAATGCGTGCATAGACTGATTTGCATATGGATTCTATAAAAGAACTGCTTATGAAATTAGTAGAAAGCAATGCGACGCCAATGCCTAGACTGAGGCGACCCACTCGATGCCGATAAACAACATAACGCATGCAACGTAACGGTTTCTGTATGCGTTGCGCCTCTGTTGCTTGCATTCAAACGAGTTCAAGCTGCAAGCGGCTCTCTCATAAATACATACATACACTCGCACTTACACATATGTACATACATACATACATAGATATGTACATAAATGAAAACTGGGCTTTCTGTGCCTTCATTCTGCTGCTCTCAGTCAACATTTTGCTGATGCTGTAACATTTCTTTTGCACACCTGTTGTGAACCATGTGGCACACTTAGCCAACTGCCATTCAAAGAGTTTATAAACAAATATATATACTTTATAAAAGTTTTATATATGTGCATATAGACATTTGTGAACAATCATAAGCCGGAAAGCGAAAGTAATTTTGTTAGCAGTTGGCTCTAATAGCCGCCAGCGCTGCTACGCTGGCCAAAAACGAACGCCTAGACAAATGGCCAGCAGCCAACGCCAGTTACATCAACAGTCAACATTGCCGCAGAAGATGGCGACTTGCCACAAAATGCCTTAATTCACATATAAATGCAGACATACTGACATAATTATGCATGTATTGGTGGCTCTGCTTGCCTGTCTGTGTGTGTGTGTGCGTTTAGTTTCTTCTCTTTTGAGCCGCTGTCGCTGTCGCTGTGGCTATGGCTATGGCTTTTGCAATGCAAGCACAGCTCAGCATAAACAGCAACTGACTGACCACCGGCAGCAACGGCCAAAGCAACGGCAACGTCAACTTTTGCAGCACTGGCCACTGTGGCAATCGCGCGCTCAGTTGTAATTTTGGCACGCTGGCCAACGGTTCAACAAGCGGTTGATCTGCGCCGTCGACTTTAGTCCGGTTAAGTGATTGCAGCTTTTAAAGCTATTAATAACACATTTAAACAAATCTACGAAAAAAAGAAGAGTTATTTTGAATTTGCGATAGCGTTGCTGTTTGTTTGCACTATTCTCGATTTCTTTTTTTTTTCTATTATTCTTACTGTTCATAAAGGGTCCGATTCTAGCGTTCTCTTAGTCGCGCGCTCTTTCTCTCTTTAGTTTACGCTCTCGATTCGCTCGTTAGGGCATGATTCACCGTTAAGCTGTATAATCGGTCTGCTCGTGCGCGCACTCACTGATCGATTCGGCACGTCAGTCGTCGTTGTCGTTTCTGTTGTCGTCGTCGTCGCTGTCGTTGACGTTGTTGTTGTTGGCGTCGCCGCCGCCGTCTGATAAGGTTCACAGGCGCATCCAGCGAGCCGTCAGTTGGCTTAAAAGCGTGCAAGGCAAAGCATCGCGTTAACGAAACGGTAAACGCTACCAAAACCGTTAAGTGTTTGTTGTCACGGTGTGTGTGTATGTGCGTATATGTGCGGCCAATGTTGCTGTGATTATCTAATCGTCATAAACACAGCAAAATACTTACAAACATATATAAAGCCAACATAAATACATAATTAAAAAAGCCAAGTCAACGCCAAAAATAATAATAACAAAGAAAAGCGAACAACTTTCCAAAATTAAAAAAAAAAAGCAGCGATATATATACATAAGAAACATACAGACAAAAACACATTTATATCAAGAAATAAGAAACTATAACGAATATCACAAAAAGTCAGGTGCGTGGTTAAACTAACGAACTTTGTGGCCAAGCTGGTCACTGTAGTTATTGTAGTTACATCTGTGTGTGTGTGCTTGAGTGTGTGTTAGTATAAGTGTGCATGAAATTCGCATTGTATAATCACAGCAAATACTCAAAACGTGCTTTGCCTGTAAAACCTAACTCTGTTTTAGGGCACCTTGCAAAACCAAAATATATGAGTCTGTATATGTTTAACAAATGTTAGCCGGCTTTCCCCGGTCAACTGGCAGTTTGAGTAAAATTCTGTAGATTACATATTTGTGAGAAAGAGATTTGCTCTAGTTGATGAATCAGAAAACATAGTCGAGGGTGAGGGTGATATTTGAAATGCTTTGTAAAATTAAATAAAATCTATAAAGAAAATTATTTTATGATATTAAAAAATTTTACTTTGTTAAAAATTTGGTAATTTTTAATATTTGCCATTTTTTTTACTTTGAAAATATTTTTTTTTATATTTAATTAAAATTAAAATAAAAATCTTGTAAAGTTATTTAAATAATTTAATTAGAAGCATATTCGATATTCAATATTCATATATAATTATTTATTGAAAATATATCTGTGATCCTAAAAATATGAAATAAAATAAATTTATTTATAAAAAAAAAATTTATAATTTTTTAAATTAAACATTTAAACATTTTTGTACTTTCCAAAACTTTTAGAGCTTAGATCAGTCCACAGTCTTATTAACAATTAGTCTATCAGCTTAGAGCTTACACTTAATAACAATTCGTTTATTCATCTATCTATTGGGGACAGCCGTTTTATTTGTACACATATTACACATTCGTTTTTATAAACTCTACTAACTGCTTGATGAGACAGTTTGTTGTTGCTTTCCAATAACTGTATATTAGTCACTTTGTTAACTCTATTATCAGTTCTCTTTGTTATCATTTATTTTTCCGCCCCTGCACTTTTTTTTTTTTTTCAATCATTTATTAAATCCAAATAATGGGCAAAAACCCCCAACAACAATATATGGTAGCATAAAAATATCAAAAGCCCTGGCAGCCCAATTGGCACTGATAACTGCTTGATTATGGCCAATTAGCAAACGGCGCTTGCGACAATGCCAGGTGTTTTTGGCTTGAATCAAATTGGCCAACGATAAGATTGTAGATCTCATTACCGATTATCGATTAGCATAGAAATCGGCCTAGGGTCTTGTGACTCAGCTGATTACGATTAACGGTTTTTAGTGGTTTCCTCGTTTTGGCATGCGTCATAAGGCTATCATCTATCGGGTATTCCACTTTGGCACTTGAACACGCCGCCAAAACTCTATCACAGTGTCGGGTCGCCGTTGCATGTGCTCAGCGAGATTTTACGCTCAATTAAGTTTTCTGAACGAGCGATTAGGCCAGATAAGGCACATCACTAAATAACAATAGTTCGCATAACCCAATAGTAGCGAGATAGATAAATGTATGAGTATGTATATGTGTGCTTGTGTGTGTATATATAGAACACGCCCACTGCTCTAGTTAATGTAACGCCCTGCGCGATTAGATCAACAAACTTGAAACTATTTTTGTTTCGCGTTTTAAGTTTTAAGTGAATGTTTATATTAACATACCCTGTACTAGTTTTAAATATGTGAAGAGGGTATACTAATTGGGCTTTAATTTATTTATATTGTTGATTATGTAGAGAAATGTTGGAATGGATTCAAATGGAATTGGAATAACCTTGATATCCCGTAGACTCTTTTCTTGAGTTTATTTCAGCGCTTAAAAGTATATATCTAAGAAACTTATATAGCATACATTGATGATTTTATTATATTTTATCATATATCTTTCTGCTCAGCTTAAATCTGATTTTCATAGCTCGTCATCTACTCAAAACTTCAATATGATATGGAAATCTGTCTATAAAGTTTGTATGGTCAATTTAAATCTTTAAGAATTACAAAGCTATGAACATAGATAAGCTCTATTTGTTTGCAATTATAGATTTGAAACAGGATATATGCTAGTCTGATATGCTCGTTTCGCAAACTCCCACTTGTTATTTTCGTGCTCTAATTAATATGGGAAATATAGCAGCAACAACAAGAGCAACAGCAACAGCAACAACAACATCGATGACATCCACAATGCTGCATGTTAACATTTGCGTGCCGTACTCCACATCCTATTGCAACACCCAGTTCTCTTTGATTAAATTGCCCCGCAGTAGAGCCTGCTGCATATAGCCGGAAGCAACAGGCGTCTGCCGTGTGTGGGGCATGCGTCGTGCAGCAAGCCCCGGTAGTCGGTGCCACCCGAACGTGGCGGCGAGAGGGTAGCTCTCTCTCTTTCTCTCTCACTCTCTCTATGTAGTCTATGTTTGCTGCCAGTTGCATGGCTCATTGATTGTTCACTTGGGCGCCGACAATGACGATGACGTCGTTCGCGGTGACACAGCAAATGTGCAAAAACAAAAATAAAAATATAATAAAAAAAAATAATAATAATAAAAGAAGAAATTAACAAACAGGAAAGAATTGTTATCAGCGAAGCGTCGAAGATTAAATACACTTGCGAATTCTCTTTAAAATACAAAGTACATAAAAGAGAAGTAATTAGTCATCTCATATACATACATATATAAGTACATAAGTATATATTATTTGTGTGATAAAAATGGTTTTATTTGTATGCATTTCAAGTGCTTATTGAGAACTTTTTGCAGACCCTGCACCCATTGAAATGGGAAATGCATTGAATATTATAAATAAATTGTTTAAAGCGATTGGAATGCGTAGCAAACAACTTTTGATAGGTTTATAATGAAAAGCAAAAGAGAAAAAATAAAATTCTTAATCGAGTGATAAACACCATATACAGTATAGCTTCGTAAATGTGTACGCATCTAAACAGAAATATTTGATATTTTCAAAATATAAATTTTATTAAATTTGTTTGAATATTGCTTGATTTTTTAAAATAAAAAATTGAAGATTTAAAAATTTCAAAAAGAAATTAAAACTAAGAATTTCATATATTTTTCAAATTAGAAAAAAACAAATTTTTAAGATGTTTTATCAAAATTTAAAATTGTTTGAATCATAATGTAAAAAGTTAAATTCTAAAAATAGTGTACATTAAAAATATTCCATAAAATTAACTTGAAACCATATTTTTTTTTTTTTGCAAAATACAGAATTTAATGAAAAGAATTTTTAGCAAAAAACGCCATGAAATTAAAACCAAAAAAATTTTAAAATTTAAATAAAATATACTCAGTTTGTAAAAAATTCAATAAAATGAAGATTACAAAATCTAACATTTTCTTATTTTATTTTTTTTGCTTGTTAAGAAGTTAAAGTTTCCATAGGAATAGCATATATTAAATTTGTATAATAATATAGTTATATATGTATATATTCCAACATATATACTGGTTATAAAGGTCACCTAGTGTTCTGTTCTGTTTTTAGTCAGAGTATGCAGTTTTTGATATAAATATATATTTTTTTTTATCAAAATGACTTTAACTAAGGTCGACCCTATCTCCGTAGTGTATGTTAAAATATCATCATCGCCTGACACTCGCCGTTGCTTTCGCATGCGCCACGCCCCAGCGCGCGGTGCCGCCCGTTTGTTTGCCAATTTTTATTTGCTCCACTTTGAGTTGTAATTCTTCTTGGCTTATTATGTAAGTCAAGATGAGCAGTGGTTGTTGTTATTGTTGTAGATGTTGTTGCTGTTGTTGTTGTACATATGTTACCTACCGCGATTCATGATGCCACAGCCCATAAATGTTTACCTTGACAATTTGAACTGTCAACTGGGTGCGAGACAAAACGGACTGTGACGAGGCAACAGTCACTGAGTCAATCATTCAATCAGTCAGTCAGTCAGTCAGCCAATCAGTCAGTCGGTCAATCAACCGTGGTGCTGGCCGTGCCCATCAATTGCGCCTCTCTTGTCAATATTTCATAATTCGCAGCAACAAATTTATTGAGTTGCTCATTTTGGAGGCTGCTGCTCGCACGCCTTAAAAAGAAAAAAACTTGCCACTGACCCACACAACAAACAACAGACAACAACAACAGAAATAAATTGCGACAACTGTTGAAGACTCTGGCAACGGTATTCATATAAAACGAGAAAAAGAAAAAAACAGCTACAACCCACTGACTAGCGGCACATTTTTTCTTTTTCTTCTTTTTTTTGTCAACGATTGAGCCGATTGAGCAAGCGGCGCTTACGTCGACATCTGCACCACCATCTCCACCGGCAGCAACAGTGCCCCATTGCCAGTCATTGCTCATGACATTCAAAACAAACTTCGAGTGGCCACGGCTCACGAGTACATTGCCTTTGAATTGGCATTAGACAACGTCAACGACAACAACGACGACGACGACGCCGCCGACATCAGCCACACGGTCATGGGACACGGTGGGGCAGCAGCTGTGGAAGGCCGTTGGAGCATGTGCAAAAGCAAAAACAAAGCAAAAAGTTGTCCGGTTTAGAAGTCAATGAATTCTTATAAATTCAAGTCAATTGCTGAGAATTATTTCGGCACTAAAACGAGTGCAATTTAACTGAGGGTATGCTAGACTTGCAGATACCCGGTGGCAAGCGCTTGCGTGAATTAAGATATCTATCTATCTGCTCTAAAAGATGTTTTCCTTAAAAAGTTGGGATTTCACTATGCAAATTTATGTTACATAAAAGTTTTAACAACATAGCCCAATTTAAAATTGTTTAATTTCTAACTATTATGGACTCAATTGCTGAAACTATATATAATATAATTTTACAGAAACAAAGCCCAATCTTTAGATCTGTTTCACAACTGTTTACCCAACTGAATTATAATTGCTGATGTTGCTTTGTTTTCTCATAACTAGTCAAATCGGACTTTAATCGCCCTAAAACTAAACCATTAAATGGCCAACTGTTATCTGTGTTTATCACAATCATTAGAGCAGTCGACTGTAAAAAATGATGTTGTTTAAATTCAGCAATGAATTGACATATTGAAAGTGAAGAAGATAAATTGATACGAATGGGTGTTTAATTATTGCTTCTGTTCAGTTTAAACTACAAAATAAATTTGAAATCCAATTTGCCAAACATGTATTTATAAATTGCAAACATTTTTCAAATCTAAATAATTTAATATTCAAATTTGATTCTTCTCTAATAGTGGTGTTGAGCTTAAAACAGTTATTTATTCATTAGCACAACAATAGACTTAATATATTCTCTGTTGAGGATCGCTTTAAATCATGATCAAACCGATTCCATTCTGCTAGCTGGCAAACAAGTTTAGAACACATTCGTTTCATTGTTTCAAGACCTCCCATTTGACCTATATATGAATGCATATACACATACCTATGTATCATTCGCATTCCATCACAAATCTGGGCATTCAAAGTCGAGGGCGATTAATGAACGGAATTCCAAATGCCACCCACAAATTGGGTGAGGTCGCAGCATCCGCTGCGGCGCATACAGTGTACACTCTTTGTCTATTCATTGTAGTTGTAATGCACGGCCAATTATACGAATTATAATATAATGTTAAATTGTGCAATCCATGCAGTAAATTCCGCATCGATCAATACGTACTTTGAGCCCACGAGCTGGGCTCAGCTGGGCGAGCCTGGCTCACCTTTCACACCTATTAGTGTTGATCGCTCAATTGAATAAATTAGCGTTAGTTAATTTGTATTCCTTGTTGTAATTAACTTGGGGTTTTACATAGACTCGAGGCTACAACAACAACAACAACAACGCCAACAGCAGCAACAACACTTATTTTGATTTGTCATGGCAATTTGACTTCCTTAAACATTTCATGCCTTTCATTAATTGCCTCACTTTTATTTTTACCAACTTATATTGTTTATTTATGATGTTGTAAATTTTCCGGGTTGTTGTTGTTGTTTTTTTTGGCTACGTAAAACTTTTTGGTTGGAGAATTTTTTGAAAATCTTTTTATGGGCACTAGATCACTGTGATCTAATTAAGGTTTAAATAAGAAGCAAATGTTGTTTGGAATTCGAGATCATTTCTAAACCTGAACTCATTGAATTTGAAAAGTGCAGGATATAATGTAGGCCTATGAAATATGTGTATTCATGATCAGGATGACGAATTGAGTATAGCTAGCAGTTTTGTCGATAATGCATATTTCTGGTTTCATACCATTTCACTAAGATTGAAATAATAGAGACTGGTGTATTGACATACATACATATTATTATCAAGCTCAGAATATCTGATTACCAAAGCTTATCTAGAACAGTAATGCAAAAATTAATTTCCTATATAAAGTTTAGGTGTGTGTGTATTTGTATATATGTGTGTGGTGCTTTTTATATCCGTACAAAAAAACCTAGCCAAAATAAAAAAAAACTGTTTTGTCAAACAGTTTTAATTTATGGTTTAGATTTAGTTAGAGAAATGCTATTTAGTAGTATACATAGTATAGTATGGATAATGAGAAAAAATAATTAGTATTAGTATTAATAATAAGTATCAGAAGTTAATGAATATCTATAAATAATATACTGATAATCGAAATCTTTGCAGCTCGCGGCCTTTAAAAACACCTGCAATAACAGCTACAACATGGACGTACTCATGCATGATGCGTTACACTGGTATAGAGACCTGATGGACAACAAAAGCGGTTCGTAGACTCAAGACTGTGGACTGTGGTCAATTATTGATTTTGTTTCATTCATCTCATCCATGCAGATCCGCGCGTCAATAATTTCTTTATGCTCTCCTCGCCTCTACCCACGCTGTTTCTGTGCCTCTTCTATGCATATTTTAGCAAATCTCTGGGGCCGCGGCTAATGGCGAATCGTAAGCCGATGGATCTGCGCAAGGTGCTCGTCTACTACAATGCGGTGCAGACCATCTTCAGTGCGTGGATATTTTACGAGGTAGAGCACGTCAACGAATGATTGTTAAAAAAAAGAACTGACAGTGAATTGATATAAATATATATGTATTTTATTTGAAATAGTACTTAATGAGCGGCTGGTGGGGTCACTATAGCTTCAAATGCCAGCCCGTTGACTACAGCAACAGTCCCATGGCCATGCGGGTAGGTTCCGATCACTGTTCTATAAATCAATCAATTATTATATTGCAACGGCTTTCTCTTTGTAGATGGTCAATATCTGCTGGTGGTATTACATATCAAAGTTCACAGAATTCTTTGACACGCTCTTCTTTATATTGCGCAAGAAGAATGAGCACGTATCAACGCTGCATGTCATACACCACGGCTGCATGCCGTTCTCGGTGTGGATGGGCCTTAAATTTGCACCGGGTATATATCAACACACACTCTCTATACTCTATAACAATTGTCATATTATGTGTTTTATTTTCTCCATTGACAGGTGGTCACAGTACTTTCTTTGCCCTGCTCAACTCGTTTGTACATATTGTTATGTATTTCTATTATATGATTGCTGCCATGGGTCCAAAGTATCAGAAGTTTATCTGGTGGAAGAAATACCTAACCACCTTCCAAATGGTATGGAAGTTTAGCTCTCATTTTAAGCAAAAACTTAACTGATTCTTCTTCTTGCTATAGGTGCAATTTGTGGCCATATTTACGCATCAGTTCCAGCTTTTGTTCCGCGACTGTGATTATCCCAAGGGCTTCATGGTCTGGATTGGATTGCACGGCGTGATGTTCCTATTCCTATTCTCTGATTTCTACAAGGCTAAATATCTGAATGCACAGCGTCGCCGCCGCGAGGCAGTCAAAGTGAATGGACATGCCAATGGCGTCTACACGAATGGCAAAGTCAAGCATTTAGGTAACGGAGATGCCCCGCTCCCTGCCAATGGCACCAACAAGGGTGCCTGTATGGTAAGTTCCATTGATATCAATTTTTTTGCAGTTGCAAAATAAAGAAAACAAACAGATAGATTGAAATGACATAAACAAAACAGAAACACGAAAAAAAAATAGAAATAATAATACATAAACAAACGTGTGGCGTAGGTAAGCAACATTAAATCAAGTAGCCCTTGAAAGTTATTAGCCGTGGCTAAACACACAGTTCGACGCCCGTTCCCAAGTGCTGGCACCCCCAGGTGAGGCGGGTGGGATGTCCAGTCCAGTGTGTGTGTGTGCATACTAGAGTTGGGTGCGTATCGAGTATCGTGCGTGACACGATACGGTGTACTATATGCTCAGCATATAATAACAAATTCTGGAAGAAGTAGAAGATTTGATAAAGAAAAATTGTTGTATAGGAAAAATTATTACGATATAAAAAGTTAACCAAAAACTGTCAATTAATCGTTAAATTTAATCAATTTTCGAGACTTTCGTGTAAGACAAAGGTTAGGCAGCGCATCTCTAGCACATACATTCAAGTGCGTAGTTGTATTATCAACTAAAAAATTCTAACTAGCTTAGTTAAACAAACAATACACTCGCACACACACACACACCTAGCCACAGACACTCATACACGCGCGCGCACAGCACTTGCAAACTCTCAACAGTACGCGGGGGACGTTTCAATTAGCGAGAACATGCGAAGCCGGATGCGAAGGCCCAATCATATTGACTGCTGGCCATTAGGAAGGCACACAGCGTTTTGAACTCTAGCTAGAGACCTTAGAGTAGAATTGCAAGGGGGGCGTGCGCACGTGCTCGACAAAAAATAATAAAAAATAAATAAAGTAGCGAAAAAGTAAAGCGTCAACTAAAATTAATCGCATCTATTTTCAATTGGTCAATTGCAGCCCGTTTTGGACGATGAATATGTGAATAGCAACGGGCATGCGAATGGCTTTAACGATGGTTACTTCAAGGAGGGCGTACTCTCAACCAATGATGCCATCTTGAATCCGGACAGCAGTAGCTCTAGTCTGCACCAGCGCAAAGTCAAATAACTACTACTAAGATCTACTACGATGATATTCATAATATTAGCTTTAAGTGTTTAGTGTGTAACCGAACCAGATCCGATCGCGAATCGAGCAGATCGTAACAGGCTAAGGGCAGTATAGAAATGCATCCATGCAATTATGACCATTGGCGACAAAACAAAACAAAAAACAAAACAAACAAAAATTTAATAAAACAATATCTGATTTTAATAATTTATAATATAAATATATATTTATGTAAAGGCAAGCCAGATGTTAGTGTTTAATGAGAAGTCACATATATTATTATATATACATGCATATATACATATATAAGTAGGCAGACCAAGAACCAGAACCAGGGAACCTCCATTCCCTCCACCAACAAGACCATCAGCACCCACTGTAGCCGAAGCCGTCAAATAGATTAAGAATATGTAAACTGCTTAAGTAACTAAATAACAACTAAAACAACATCAACTTTTTATGATCAAACATATTTTCGGTGGTATTACTCCCACATATTATATGTATATGATTACGCCTCCTCATAAATGAACACGTATATTTTGTAAAAATATTTTTGTAAACTCAACTTGTAATTTCCGATTTGTGACGTATGTTAAGCTAACAACATATATCATTTCTATACGATAGGGCATTCACCACCCACACATGATGCAAAACAACTATATAAATATATATTAACTTACACTTACATACACACCCATATAAACATATGTATACACATGCTAGGCATTAACTTTTATATGACCATTTTGGATAATACAATGAGACGTCAACCTAACGATAAAAGATAAAAGTAAATATGCTCTTAAGCCTGCTTTAAACTTAAACGTTAAACTATTTGTAGCTTGTTTTTGTATATTGAGAGTTGGAGAAAATATTTGTTACAATATTTTGTAAATGGTCTAATGATAAAAAACCTATATATAGTGCGATGTTGTAGTTAGCTAGCAAAAAGAAGAAAAACCAAACAAGAAACATTTAAGAAACGTAGCACAAAATGCAAATGCTGCGAAAAACAACATAACATTATGGAGAATAGCTTTAGACTTTAAGTGCGAAACAGCTAAAGGAGCAGACAATCGGTTCGGCGTTGAACCCCATTTAAAATTTAATGAAACTAACTAAAATTTAATGCAAACTCTCAACAATAACAGCAAAATCATTGATAGATCATTGTTTAAGTTCATGATTCATATATTGTTTTTAAAAAATATTTCTCGGTGTGGCTTATGTGCGTATATCTATATATATTAGTTTTTTGTATATTTGTTAATCTATGTATTTTTTGGTTTTGTAAATGTTAAAAACGATTTTTAGAAGTTATTTGTACTACAGTCTGTTAATCTGTGCGTTGGTTTCTTTGTTAAGTTGTGGTTTAAGCTGACAAGTTCAAAAACTATGGAAAACATGAGAAAAAAGCTTATTAATTTATATTAAAGAAATATGAACAGAAAATGCGTTTTTATTATGATTGGGGTCTGAGACTTAAGAGCTTTCAAGTACTTGAAAAATTGCGATTTGTATTGAATTATATTTCAAGAATTAAGTTATCTGTGGGATGTGAATGTTAAACTATGATTGAATCCCTAAATATTTGTTAAAGCTCTTTGGATATGATCAAAATTTTCCTCATAGGATAACTTTTGTTAACTTCTGCATATATATGTATATACTTGTTGGCAAATATATATGAAATATTAGGATATATGTTATATATTTTATATCACCATTATGTAAAATATGCTAATTTATTATTTTAGTGCATAGTTTTAGGCATTGAATATAATTACTGGGCGAAGGGCAAAAACTATAAAAATTAATTTAGTTTATAATTTACCTGGGTATTTTATGCGTCGAGCATACCCTAGCTATCATTCAAATCAGTATCATTAAACAATTATCATTGTAAAAATGTATTCACACTACGTTTCAGCTGAACCCAAATATCAAGCAATGAAAGTGCCAAGTTTGAAGTACAATTACCCAAGTTTGAAGATGATTTGATCGCCTGCAGCGCGACAATCAACACCAAGTGGGTGATATCAAGTGCACATTTGTCTAACCTATGCGGGGGCTGCCTTGCTGGACTTGCTGACTTGCAGTAAATAAACAAAAACAAACAAATCGATTAACACGTCAATATCAAGTCAATAAAAAACGGAAATGTGCATATCTTGTTGAATTTTCACGATGCTGCCGTTTTCACAGCTCGTGGCGTCTAGCTGAGGGACTGCTCGGGGATGTACGTTGCACCAAAGTGCAATCGGGATGGGCTGGTAGCTAAGTAGGTAGACAGCGAAGGTTATTTAACGTGCTTGACTGGCCACGCGAGTAAAGGAGCTGAATTAAGTAAAAGTTGGCATAAAAATAAAAAACATTAATTTGTTGGCTTAACATAAAAATTAATGATTACTTCATATACTAATTATTGGCAAACACAAGTGTAATTGTTGGCGGCAGCTGGCAAATATTTAACTCCCCATTTGACCTTGGCGACGCAACTTGTCAAGCGACGCGTCGCTTTGGCCGCAGTTTGCCCAGTTAACATTTGCGGCACGAGAGCGGGTGGAGTAGCTGCTGCGAATGCTAATGCTAATGCTAATGCAGCATTACACTGCGTCATACTCCAAGTCAATTAGATAATCGCTAGAAGCTGACCTGCTGGTTGGTTAAGTTTACGAAGCTACGGCATAGGTTGATTGGTCTGATCAAACACTTGACAAACGTTACGTCGTGCGCCACCTGTTGTTGTTCACTTGAACTTTAGTTCGGTCGAGAACAGGAGCGCACCCTGGGCCAACGCAATTAGCGTGTATTTACACTGTCCCATGCACTTAAGCGGGGCTGCTGGGGCTTGGCGAGGGGAGGCGCAACTAACTTAACTGGTAGTTGCATTACGGAAAGTTTTCACTGTTTTTTTTGCGCTGTGCATTTATGCATGTTGTTGTTGTTTTTGTTGTTGTTGTGTCGTACGTTTCCACATCCAGAAGCTTTTCAAAAGTTTTCGGCTTAAGTTCTGCGCCTGCTCGCCAGCTGTTGCTGCTGCCGCTGTTGCTGCTGCCGCTGTTGCTGTTGCCGCTATGCAGCTTTGGCAACGCTGTCAGCGCTGGCGTCACAAATCGCAAGTCTCGACGTCGGCATCGCAGTGACTGCGCAGTAGCGTCCGTCGCATTGCGCGTTTAACAGCCGAACCGCTCAATTTTTGCTCAGTTTGATTCAGAAGTTTAGCTTAAGCACGTCTCGGACGCTCGGTCAACAGTCCCGCTTAGCAGCTCATTAGCCAATTGCGAAAGAATTTGCGATTTTTACAAAGTTCTTGTGAAACATTTACGTATGTTTGCACATTCAACCATACATATGAGCATATAGTTATTTCTACCTTGTCCGTGCGTTATTTGTGTTGTGGTTTTTGCGGTTTTTCAGTTCCAGTTTCAATTGATTGCAGACAGGAGCAGCGGCCCCCAACAGCACCAGCAGCACCAACAGCAGCAGCAGCAGCAACCCCAACACTAGCACAGCAGCGATCAGCAGTGGCGGCAATAGCGAACACTGAAATTGTTGGTAAGTTTCCTCACATACGTTTTGTGCTATTACTTCTTTTGCAACTGTTATTGTTGATTTGTTGAACAGGCTGGCAACACTGTGCCGAATATCGCATTGCCAAATATTGTAAAGCAATCAGAAATCTAATACTCACACAGGCAAAAGTAGCGAAAACAAACTTGATGATAAATGATAAACTGACTACATAACTTGTGTACAGACAGTACTATTATAACTAAGTATATTATATTCAGGTTTTCAGTTATACGTAAATTCTAATTAACAAATACCAGTTTATTTTTCTTTGCCAGTATTAAATTTTCAAGTTAACCCATATACAGATTGGTTAGCAAAACAGATCTGAGCTATGGCAAAAGAATGTGTCAGTCAACAATTTTCGAGCAAAGTTTGCAATATTTGTTTTTTTTTTATGCTCCATTTGCATGGTACTTATTTTTTCTGTGCCGCTCAACAGCTGACTTTTGTTTACATTGATCGAACTAATCAGGGCTGCAATGCATTTCAATTGTTCTCTTTTGCATGCCCAGCCATGTTAGGCCTTCGAGTTGATTACATTATGTTAACCTTACATGCAATTTACCTAAAGTTCAATTCGAATGTCTGTTAAACTGTAATATATGTATATTTCTTGTAATCTCCATAAAGACAAACCGCACAACAAAACAAGTAAGAAGGCTCTAGTCGAGACTGCTCGACTAGGAGATACCCTGAACCCTCCAAACTGACATACACATGCCTCCACATGCATAAGCTCGCGCTCTGTTAACTGCGCAGTAAGCAGCGACTGCGCTTGGGCTGCGGTGCAGTGTGGGCAATACTATGAGATTTTATTTGTTGAATAATCGTTTGTAGACGTATGATCTTAATGAAACTTTCAGAATGTAATCATAATGTATAAATGTGTGTACATTCCGAAGCACAAGTCTCTAGTATTTGAAATACGTTTTTTACAAATTGGGGGCGAAGGGGGCGTGGTATCCAAAATCTGTAAATGACAAAATGTGTGTAATCGTCAATTGCATATGCACAGTAAATCTGTAGTCTCTATGTCTAATAGTGTTCAAATAAGGCTGAAAAAACAATATCAATTTATCGATTATCCTCGATAAAAAAGATATCGAATGAGTTATCGAAAAAATATGATAAACTTGTACTGCGTATGGTATACACGAGTCTACATACAAAATTTCAGCTCTCTAGCTCTAGTAACTTCTGAGATCGACGCACTCATACGGACGGACGGACGGACGGACAGACGGACGGACGGACGGACGGACGGACGGACGGACGGACGGACGGACGGACAGACGGACAGGGCTATATCAACTCAGCTCATCGCCCTGATCAAGAATATATATACTTTATGGGGTCTGCGATGATTCCTTCTGCCTGTTACATACTTTTCACAAAACCATTATACCCTGATTTCCCATTTTCAATGGGTTCAGGGTATAAAGAGGTAATTAAAAATTAAGATTGCATGTAGAAAATGCCACGATCATTATATTCCATACAGTAATTATTACATTTATTTACGCAAGTTGACAACATTCTAGGGTTAAGAGATATGAGCAGCTCTTGTAATTGCGAACAGGCCAACGTTAACAGATTGCTTACATTATGAACTGCGAAAAAGATAAAAACAACAACAAAGCAGCAATGAAAAAATTCCGCCACAAATTAACCTGGGCTCCATGCACAACCTTGGACTTGACTTTTGCCACTGATGGGCAACTGATTACCTGGTTGCTTTACCTGTCTGTCTTGCCTGCCTGCCAGCTCGATGTCACATTATGTCTTTTGTTGTTGTGCAGCCGGGGGCTGTTGTTATAGTTGTTATTGTTATTGCCATGTCTTGAACAACTTTTGGAACAACTTTCAAGCATTTATTATGATGGAGCTGGGAGGATCGTAGAATATTTTATGGTGAGCACAGCCCTTTTCTGAGCTCTATCAATCTGATTCGCTTTCAGTTCGATGTTCACTTCCGTATTGCTAATTTAAGCACAGAATTGATTAAAATCCTTAATGACTAGTTAAGGTATGCGATGCATGTCTACGACCGGGTTCCTGGGATTTTTCCCCCAGAACTTTTTATAGAAACACAAGGCCCCGACGCGAGAGTTCGTATGTGGCAGATCTCTTCTGGTTAATAATTGCAAATTATAGTCTGTTGCTGGCAATTGAATCGAGCAAATTTTCGCTTTCAAATGGTTACAAATGCAAAATATTTTCGCTATGCCGCGTGATTCTTTTTTTTTTCGTCTTCTTCGAATGCCACGCACGTAGATCACATTTCATGCGAATTTACAGGCTTACCCTGTAGGCTGTGCTGTCTGCTGACAACAGATCGTCACTGGAAGATCTAAAGCTTGCGCCACTACCGATCGGCAGAGTAACGAAAAAATAACAGATATGGTGATTCGAGGTGTTGAAAAATTAATACTCTAACAGACAGAGACTAATTGAAGGTAGTCTGAAAACGTGGTTTATTTTGGCAATTGACAAAAGTTGAATGGAGATATCATACAAAAATCATTACATTGTCTCTATATAAAGTATTTGTAGGATATATGTACAGCACAGAGATAATGACTTGAAGGCAAACAAAAGACGTATTATATAGTATTTAGAATATGTATATAAAATTGCCTTCATTTTGAGATACGAATGGTATCCTTATATAAAGTGATATTCGCTTTCAAGCTCAAAGGCTTAAAAATAAAGGACAACATTTAAGATCTTTCATTCTCCCTGTTACAAATAGAACAGGAAATCTAATGTATAATCTTTGTTAGTGTATTCTGAGAACAGTCAGCGGTCAATGTGCCGCAGGTTTGTTTAGCACGGCGAGAAAATTCCCCAAACATAAATATGTTTAGCACTCAGTCCATGGTCCGAGTGCTTCACTTGCACATGGCTTATTTGCTCACTGCCACACACACCCACACGCACATCCACACACACACTCACAGACACCCTCACTTATTCACTCAATCACTCTCTATAAATAATTCAAACGCACGTGTTGTCTAGAACAGGATCCGCGCAGTTGCAGGGCGCGGGCGTGGCCGGGTGCCCTCTCTCGCCTGGCATGCTAATTTATAAACACAACAACGCACTGACATTGACAGCCAACTGTGATTTTGGGCATTCATAAGTGATCAAAAGATTGCTGCAGACTGAGATCTTGGGCAAAAGAGAATGTTTAAGCTAAACGTGCCAAAACTTATTATGATACATACATACATACACGCATATATGAGAAAACATTAGAGATTGACATCTGTACAAAGTTGAAAAAAAAAAACATGTATAAAATACAACAAATTATACATGAATTCCGCAGTCAAACGTAACTGAAATTAAATCAAATCGCATGACTGTCAAACTGTAAAATGTGCGTAGTTAATAAATGAGTCATTAAACATTTCATTAGAATACAAATTTCAAATGTTGCTTAATGATCAACTGTTGTCTCCTGCCGCCTCTGATGAACTGTGCAAAAGTACGTGAAGAACCGGGCTGTCATGATGATATGGTAGTAAATCTTGCAATCGTTGTATGATTTGTAAATATGTGCAAATTTCATTTGCCAACACAGTGACTGTGACTGCGTTTGTAACTGTGACAGTTCCTGTTTTCTTTTATGACTAATGAAAACAATTAACAGAGTTTTATCTGCCTCCGCCTACGTGTTGCGCATATTGAAGGAATCAGCAGCATTAAATCGTATCAGCTGACAGATACTACCAGAAGTTCTAAGTTAATGCAATGTTTTTAATGCTAGACTACAACGCGACGACTTGACTTTATAAGCAGGCCTCGTGGGAGAGTTGTCTTAATGGATTAACTAGCTAGTTAAAGCAGTGAAAACGGGTATATTGGTTTGAAGTTACATATTTGATAGTACACTTGTCTTATACGGTGTCATAAATTACTTTTTCGTGCAGTTGGTTGCATCCGAGTTAATCCTTGATTTTCCAACTTATGCTTTTTCATTAACTAAATTATCTTTTGGTATTTTCAGTTAGTTTAGCTTGCAGATTTGTACATGGGTGAAAGATACAAATGGAGACATGCTCACTTATTAAGCATTAATTGAAGGTAATTAGTGCGCTAAATGTATATACAAACGAGTCACTCAATTACAACAACAGCTACAACTACTACTACAACAATGGCAATAAACAATGTCAGCAACAACAGCGCTAAACAAAAAATGCAGCAAATTGATTTCAAAATTGTTGTTGATAAATTCAATATAAATTACATGTGAGGCTATATGTGCACATGCAGAGCTACAGTGAAAGTTCGCTTGACGAACAAGCAGAGCTTATTCTCATCTATCTTCAAGGCAAATATCACGCACGCTGTTCGCTATAACGTTTATGCACTGTACTTGCCCATGTTTTACTCTGCTTGACTTGCGGCAGTCAGAGGCATTATTCACTTGGCTGTCGCTCTTTTTTTTTGTGGTTGGGCCAGCAAATGTTTGTTAACCTCTGACATGATTAGTGCGCTTTTTTTGTGCAACATTTGCAAGTTGTAATTTCGCAGCTTAAGTTGAAATTAACAACTTAACAGTTGATTACGGCAGTGTTTAAGCATGTTTAAGGTTTTAAATGCTCGCAAATGACTAGCCAGTCTATATGATAATCGTTTCATGTTCAACTGGTTTTATAGTATTATTTCCTTTATTTAACTACACGTAGTTTTTATTAAACTTTCATGACTCAATCGGTCAATCAATAATGGGTGTCTGAATTCATTAAAACTCTTCAACTTGCTTAAGGTTTATCATTAATATACTATATAGGGTTCAGATCTTCAAAATACATTTATATTTCATTTCTTTATATCTTTGTCTTAATTTGCAGAATATTTGGCTCAGGATTATTGCATTTCTTTGGAGATAATTTAAAACCTGATTCTTCTGAAATGTATAATAACAACATATAATTATTAATTTATTACCTTTTCAAATTAGTTTAATTTACAAAAAATACTACAAATTGGGAAAAAATGTTAATTGAGTAGAGTGTGCTAATTGCGTTCTATACACGTGTCTTCATATGTCTCATTAATATTAGAGTTTAATGAATTCGATTGACTTGACTTGAAAATGACGTTCAAAACATTTGCTAATTAAGCTATATAATATAGTTCTATATATTAAATCTCTACGCTAATCAGCTATCGAGTTTTGTCTGCAATTCGAGAAGATCATTTGCTTAACTTAAGAAATATATAAATTGAGGCAAATTAATAATAGAATTGAAATGTTAATGTAGTATAAAATGCCAATTTTTCTAAACGTTTTGTCATTTATTTACAAATTCATTTGTTCGATTCAAAAAACGTAATAACAAACTTTAGATTTCAGATTCAGATTGCACTCAATTTTTTTTTATTTTAAATTTTAGCTTACGTTTTATTTGCGACGCAAATACATTAATCAATTAATAAATTAATTAGATACAAAAGTACGAGATCAATAAACAGAAAATAATGAGATTTGGCAAAACTCGATTATACTAACAGCTCAGATGGAAGATAATATAACACTTTCACACTCTTTTCATTTATTAAGTGATCAAGTGTTTATGCGATCTGAACCGAAAGCTATAAATTGCTAAATTAAATCACGTGTACTAAATATTAATTAATATTATTAATGAGATATTTATATCGATTTAATGCATTAAAATATAATAGATTCTCATATGATATAATATACTGGATTATAGTGTAAAATGGTATAATATACTATTTAGAAGTTCAAGAAATTCTCTTGCTATTCTCTGGATGTGATAGAATACCACAAACCTAACTTAAACTGACATTTAGGAGATTCTTGATAGCATGTTTTGATACAATATATCAAATATTGTAAGGACAGTTTCAAAGTCAAAGTTTAACAGTTAGTATAGCATATATATTGCAAAATAAACATCATATAATATAAGTAATAATACAAGGCCGTCTTAATCCATTGAAAATGGGAATTCAGGAAAGAATTTATGTAATTGTTCAAAACTGGGCTCCATAAAGTATTCACATGCATATACACATTTATTTAATTGATCAGGATCGATTAACCTTGCACGCTTTTACGGCGGACGTAATGATATCGAAAGCTACAAAAGTTGGAGACTTGATATTTAAAATTTAAATTCCTGTATGACTTACGTAGTAGGAGGCGATCTGGTTTTTGTTGTTTACAATTCTTAGCGGTAAAAATCGAACATTTGATTTGATTTTTTTGAATCGAACAGGTCTCACCAGAATTCAAGGTATTTCCTAGTCGAAAAGTCCCGAATATCATTACTTGTTCGCAATGCACAGTTTATTATTTGTTTATACTATAACCGAATTGTGTGCAAATTCAGAGAATTTCTCAAATTAACCAAAATATGACTTATAAAATATGGAAAGGTCAGGCAATAGTGCTAAAATTATTAAACATGAATTCATTACCATTTTTTGTTAAGTACCTGAGCGTTACTTGTTTTTTAATGAACACTTTGTTTATGAGAGCCTACATTGAAGATGATATAATGTCAACTGAAACAAACAAAAAATACTTGAAAACAAAAGGAAACTTCTCTGTTTCTTTTAGAGAAGTTTGGCATTGAGAGACCACAGCCCCAGACATTGATTGAGTTGTCAAAAAACAGCAACAATTGAAAACTACATTTTCTGAGCAATTCAGCTCAGCCTCTTCTACTTCTTCTTCTTCAGCTTGACATTGTCTTGCTGTCTGTTGTGGCTGTTGTGGTTTATGGAGACAACAGAGTATTAAATGCGTGTATTGTAATTTGATGGAACTTTGCGCACGGATTAGTAACTTATTAGCAGTTGCCTTGAGATGGAAATGGATGCTGCTTGTTGAGCATTAACTTGGCCTTAAGCCTTCAACAGCTTAACAGGTACGAAAAAAATAGCATGCAGCATTAAGCCTTCAATTTACCCATTCCTTTTGTTACGTACTTCAATTAGCATGAAATGGCTACATGGAATATACTAGATCTGATGCAGGCTCTAGTCATATGCTAATATCAATTCAAATACTATATAATAGGCATATCAAGTATTATCTACACATTACATAATGATAATTTGCAACTATATATTACTTTGAAAATCCATAATTATTGACACGTTTCGAAAGTTACCTAACTAGTAATATTTATATACTGGAACTAATCTATTCCTGCAAAGATTTGTATTATGCAAGTCTCAAAGTGTTTTCCCCCCTTAATTACAAAATAAATATCGGTTATGAATATATCGGAAATGTTAAATATTTGCCATGTAATTTGCTCAACACTTCGGACATTCCAAATTGCAGTCTCCCTTCGATATTTGATAATTGCCCACCTAATCATTAACTTTGAAAATTTCTCCATTCAGGTCGGGACCTCTAACGCCCGCACTAATTAGCAGTCCAGCCAATTAACGCCCTTGCTGTCTAATTATCAATTGGAAGCGAATGTTACAAAGTTCAGGCATTGCTGTACCTTAGGGCATTTGGAGTAACCGTGCGATCTGTGGCGAAAAGTCAGTCGAAAAAGCAATAAGTCGGCCAATAGCTTAGTCGAAGGTCCACTACATTATGCAAATATGTACATATATTCTCGGCTGATCTGTTCTATACGCCGCACACGATACTAAAGATAAATTGAAGTGTTTTTAAAAAATGAAAATATGCCAAGTACGTTGTGCGCGTTTTCAAATAGAATTGTGTTTATCTTGTGCTCAGGTAAATAAATAAAAAATAAAAAAAAAAACGCTCCTTGTGTGGCCAAGACCTTAGCATTTACTTTCAATTATATTCTCACGCGAAGAAAAAATTATTTAACTTTCATGATTTAATCAAGAGTGCTCGACTAGTAGATGCCATACATAAGTGGCCGTAGCTAATTAATAAATGTCGATATTTATCGATTTTGTGTTCATTCAAAAGGACTTTTATTAAAAGCATTTATAAGCCTTTCTTACAATTATATTCTGAAATTTATATATTCTGAAAATATATAAATAAATTTTTATTATAGATTGAAGTATGTTGTATGTTAAATAAACATATGACCAACTTATGTAAGGGTATCATACTCATAGCAGCACTTAGTTGCTTTGTTTATATTATAACAGCTATACATAAGTGCCGTAATATGATCGGTCACTTATGTATGGACTGGGCTGCAGCGTGGGATCTGCAACGCAATTTGGAAAAATTAGCTATTGCTCCCCCAAAACGCGCACGTGCAAAGATCTTTGAAGACAGTGAAACAGAAGTTTGAAGAATAACAATAAAGTTTTTAATAAACCTTTAATTTGTTTTTAAATTTTTTTAATGTGCACATATATATTTAAATTTTGTTTTTGAAATATTTATGTACATGCTATATACAGAGAACATTCTCTGAAGAACACTCGAAGTGATCACAGCTGTTTCGCTCCATTCGTTTATCCACAAGATCTATGCGATTCTGTTTGCTTGGCAGTTGTGAAATCGTAACGCTTGAGCGCCTTTTATATACAATGTGTGTTCGGACGCGACTTTTTTGATGTTTGCAGTCGATGTCCGCCAATCGGACAAACAGCGGAATTAGTTTTGGGCGTGTCTGTTAAATATATATATGCATATATGTATATGCATATTTTGTACATATACCAGTTATATATACTGTTGTTGATGGCAGCTAGAAGCTCATTGTGTTTCTTATTATCATTTGGCGATCGCAGTCTTTTGGCCAAATTTCACGCTCACAGCTCGTCAACTTGAAGCTGACAAACTTAGAACCCGTTTCGTCTAGATCGTTGGAGAGATATTAAATGGCTCCAACTTGACAGTTGGCAGCTACTCATTTTCAGTTCAGTGGGAGCGTCGTTACCCTCTCGTACTTTTAATGAGCATTGGGAAAGCTGCGCGCTGGCCTTTCAGCACTTTCAAAGCTCACTAATAATATTTGGACTGTTTGCCAAGCTTAATCATTATCATTACCACACATTAGCCAACTCTGCGCCTTCAATTTTTCGAAAGGTGTCTTTGTCCAGCCATTGTGCAATTGCAATTGCCCCAGCACCGGACACGGGCCGCGATAGCCACTGCCACTGCCAGCAGCGGGCCGTGCCCCAGATCAAAGCCCCAAAACCAGGCTTCGGATTTTAATTTAAATAGTTTTCGTTTGTTTTATGTGTACGTTGGCTTTTGTCTTTGGCTTTGTTTACGGCTGTGCTGCATACATAATTCAATTTATAGTCGTTTGTCATCGTGGCGGTCACACAATCGCAATCACAATCACCAGCCCAAAGAGAACTGCAACAGCCCTAGCCCCAACTCCGGCTCTAGCTCCAGACCAGCCATCAGTCTCTTAATGAGACGCATTTCACTTGCCTGCTGCCTCGGAATTCTCTTTTGTCATTCAAAAAGATAAAGTTAACTGTCTGTCAGTTTGAGATGTTGCAATATTTGGCTTTGGCCTGAACATTTTGTAACTTGATTTCAAATGACTTTGTCAAAAACTTGAATATTTCATTATCCTTTTTCAAGTCATATCTGAAAATGAAATGTATTACTCAGACACAGTTTCTAGAAGCTTCCGTAAAATATTTTTCTTATAACTCACAAAATAATGAGACAAAAGTTTTATATATCTTTTGTCTGTTTCACCTTTCATTCCTTATAGACTCTATTTTAAAATGTATAGTATATAAAACTTTAAGGTATGAATCCTAATAAATCCTCGCTAGTGTGAGGATTATGGTATTTCTCATATCATATCATTTGATCTATGATTAAAGCCACTCCGACAAAAGTTAATGAATAGAACAGTAGGTGCTCCAATGAATTCTCAATTATTGATGAACTTTATCAAACCGAAATATCATATACATGTATCATGTAAAAACTTTAAGGCTTTAAGGACTTTCGAGAAGCCTATATTTTACTGAAAACAATTGAAGCTCTATTTTAGAAAGTATTTGATAAAAATTTTAAATTTCCAATTATTTTATTTGTGTACAAGACTGTAACAAACCTAGACTCCACTGTTATATATATAATACACTGAAAACAATTTAAGCGTTCATTTCCCAAACGTTAGAAAGCGCTTGTCAGAGCTTAAATCTCTAATTAGGCTTTCAAAGAGAGATTTTCAGTGACAGCTCGCATTTTCACTATTTGAGCATCGCTTGAGAATGCAGTCAAACTGAACGCGAACAAGATGACAACAATGTGGGCTGCTGGCCTGGCCTATTACAACATTTCGGCAAACATTTGAATTCAATATGACAAAAAAAAATTCGAAAAAACGAAAATTCATTTCGTTGTGGGTTTTGAATTGTTCGATGTTGACATAGATTTTGTTTTTGTTTTGTTTTTTACATCAGTTATTGGCTTTTGCCAAAAGCAAAGTCAATTGCTGGCCTCTGCCATCGGCCACGCCCCACATGGGCACATTTTGGGTGTACAACAAACAAAGTACGTGTCGCTGTTGTAGATGTTGTTGTTGGCTATGTAATGTTTTATTGTCAACACGTTGAGCGGCGCAGCAGCGCAGCGTCGCCCGCCCTTGACTCAATTAGTTGGCCTGGCCGTGGCGCATGCGCAGAATGCAGAGCGAATTTATGGCTTAAATGGATGGGCACATGGCCAGAGGCTGCCTCCGAAGACATTGGCCTAGGCAGAAGCAGTTCAACCCATGCCTCATTAGAGCTAACTGCGACTTAACTTCGAGTTGACTTCGACTAAACTTTAATGGGGTCCACTAACTAACGCCCACGCTGCCAGCGAGTGGCAAGTGTGGGCGGGTTCAATTGTGCAATGCACTGTCTTTAATTAAATGATAGAGTATTTAATAATTAAAGAGAGCAGCGCGTTTCTTGGTCATTTTTTAATTGCGCCTGTCGAAGTTGTTGCGCAGCCAGCGGCTGCAAATTCCCGTTTGGTTGTTTAGGCAACGCTGTCGGCGTCGCTGCCAGCGCTGATAATGGCGTTTCATTTACGAAACTTATTAATCGATTTATATGCGCCGGCACAGCAATAGCAGCAGCAGCAGCAACAACAACAACGAATACTCGGCCAATTTCTTTAACTCAAACAAACACGCACACACACACACACACACTCAGACACACACAGCTGCATGCATGTGCGCCCAAGGTGAGATGTAAATGTTATGCGTGTGCGTATGCGTATGCGTGTGTGTGTGGCTAACATAAACCGTTAGCGTTTATGCCATGTTGATGATGACACAAAATCAAACAATAGCAACAACAGCAACAAACAACAACAACATCATTTTGGTTACGCGCTTGGCACGTTCAGTTTTGACATTGTAAAGCCAAAGCCAAAGAATTTTGGCCAACAGCCAAAAGCCAAGTTTATGTATAAGCTCGCCTCTCTAATGCCATTTCGTAAGCACAAACAAAAAGCATTTGCGCATGCGCAATGTGTTTTAAATATAATTTAATTTATTTATGATTATTACTATTATTATTATTATCTATTGGCCAATATCGAAAATGGTCTCAGTTCAATTGCAGTGATATGACTAGGGCTAGCTGGCTGCAGCTATCAGCTGCCGTAAATATTGTATTTGTATGCCAAGAGTCAGCCAGTTGACATGAGCCTTGCAGCTAATGAGCTAATTAGTTTGCCAGCTAATAACCGTTTTCAGTCAACTGCAGCTGTTTGCCCAGATTTATGGCACTGTTAACTCGACGCAGTGTGTGCTGGCTATGACGAACAGCAGTTTATGATTGTCACTTACAGTTCATAAAAGTCTATAATAATGCAATAAACGAAGTGAGCACTAAGCACAATGATAAATCAATATGACTGCTAGTTCCGACTCAGTTTTTCGGGAAATAATACTGATTGAAATCACAGAAACAGACGAAGAAATGGCATATAGGTATATATAATTTGTATCATTGTTCATAAGACAATTTCTTAGTTAATATTAAGTATTTGAAGAAAAAGTGTTACGAGTCCTACACACTTTACTATCTGGTTGAAAAAATAAATGTTACAAAAAATTCCGTACCTAGACAGAAACTCTTTGGGGCAACAGCCAAAAATTAAGTTTTTTCGAAACATTCTTTTGAATTTAATAGAAAATTCAATGAAATCCTAGATAGTTATTGTCTTTGATTGCTTATAGCCCTCATTTGCAGAACAGACTCAGTTCTAGAGCACCTTGAACTTCCTTGTATTAGATTAGACATACTTCTTTTCAGTTCTTATCTAAAATCCAATCTTTTCACATTTGTAACTGTTAATTCGTTGCCGGAATTTCGTTGTTAGCCAATTTCATGGTCGATTCGCCACATTGAACTGTTAATAACTTTGCAATTTGGTTGTAGTTGTGCTGGGCCAAAAGCACACACATATGTACATATATAAACACACTAACTGAATGGGGTAAAATCATTTCCGGTTCATATCCGCACACCTTCGAGCGAGGTGCGGCCCAGTCGAACGAAAGGGCAAACACAGGACCAGCATATATCCTCCTATATATGTATGTGTATATATGCACATGTAAATATATTTATGTAAGTATGTCTGTCTGTCTGTCTATCTATACATTTAGTCACTGAGCCATGTCCTGTGCGACTAAAAAGGGGTGGCTTGGCAACAAATTGAGGAACACAAAAATACAATGCCAAATAAAAACAGCAACAACAACCGCGACTACAACTACAACTAACAACAACAACAACAACTATAAGCGCCAGGCCTCTCTCAACTTGGATGACATAATGCCAACTGGAGTATGTATCTTAAATATATATGTATGTGTGTGTGTATGTGTATCTGTGTACATATGTGACTATGTTCAAGTGTAGCTGTATGTGCAGCTGTTGTTGTTGCTGTTGTTGTTGTTGTTAAGCACGCTTACTACGCTTAGCGCTGGGCCACTCGTATTTATTTTGCGGCATTTACGTGCGACGAAAAAAAAAAAAAAAACAAAAAAGAATATAGGCGACAACCCTCGGAATAGCAACAAAAATGCACATATCCCATGGATACACGCTGCCCAAGAGCCAAAGAGAGCGCGAGAGAACGAGTGCCTTATCAAACGGTACACGCACCAAAGAAAAAGCCAGGGAGAGCAAGAGAGCGGAAGAGCGAGAGAGCCACAGAGCCCGTGCCAGAGGCAGAGCGTGAGCGAGAGTAAGCGCATATGGCCGGTTAGCAGCCGGCCTTTTTGCGCCACATCCACGTCCGAATTTGTGCCTGTCGGGCTCTGGCTGAATGTATCTGTCATATGCAGAGAGGGCGCGAGCGTAGCTGTGTGCGTGTGTGTGTGTGTGTGCTCGTATTCGTTTCTGTGTTGGCGCGTGACGCAACGTGTGTAGTAAACGCGAATGTTGCCAGCGGCCATTCTGCTTCTGCTTCTGTTTCTGTTTGTGTTTCTGCCTCTGCTTCTTCTTCATCGTCTAGCAGTCTCTGCCGCAGCAGCAGCCACAGCCGCAGCCGCTGCCACAACGGCGCGACGGCTGGTTGTCGAATGCCGTTTCGTCTGCTTCTTGCCGCTTGCCAGCCACAAGATACAGAAACACAGCACTTGGCACTCACTTGCTCAGTACACACATACTCTCACTTGCTCTCTCTCTGTCTTGCTCTGCCTCTCTTGCTCTCTTTCTCTCTCTCTCTCGCGCGGGCACTCAGTTTTTGCTTCTTTGTGGGGTTCGCGCGCTCTTCGCCCGATTCGTGCGCCTCAGTTTGCATTTCGCTTTGGGTTGTGTCTCGTCTGGTTCGCTTTTGGGTCAGGCTAGACCAAAAGAAAAAAAGAAAGAAATTTGAATAAAAATTTACCAAATTTAACAGTTTGAGCAAATTCGCATTCGATTCACATTCGCATCACAAATGAATTCCTAAGCTAAGCCTGCCCAATTGCTGCTGAGAAACGTAATTAAAATATAAGAATTTCAATTTGCAAATCGTCATAATAATAATAGTAATACTAATGCTAATAAGAGCTCTTTTCAATTACACGTGACACAAACAAACAAAGTAAATAAATGTACAGTTTGATTAATGCACGCGCTGCGTCCTCGTTCTGCTCCTCGTGTCACGACTAAGTCGCGTGTATCTCACAGATACACGTAATGGCAAAAAAAAAGAAATATATATGTAAAAAAAAAAAAACAGTTGTCTGCCCGTTAAATGTTCAAGTGCCTGTTTCCGCCTGCAAACAAAAATACAAAATACACAAATAAAAAACAAAATACAACAAAAAAGCATAAAAAAAATGCAAAGCGTCTAATCTGTGTGCGACGCTTTTTGCCAAAGGCCACTCGATAAATAAGTTAATGCCACAGATCTGTTGCATTCTGTGTATCTATGCACATCTACGTAACCAGACCCAGCCGCCACTTGACAGAGGCGGCGGCTTGGGGGTGGTGGTCGGGCGCATCATCATGCACTCAATTAGCCTGCCGCCGACCTTCCCACAGCCCACAGTTCCCAAATGCTCGCCTTGTGCACTTGGGCCAAGTTAATTGAGTCAGTGCGCTGGCATTTCTCAATATATTGGAATACTATCACCTGCCAATAATCAGTTCGGCTGGCTAATTAATCAACAGCGATAACACAAAAGCAACCAGCAACAACAATGACAACAACAACAACAACTGCGGCCGACACATCCGCTGCCAAAGTGCACGTTTTGGTGGGCAAGTGTGTGGCATTGGAAGATATGACATAATTCCAAGACATTCACTTGCCACACACACACACACACACACACACAGACACACACGCACGCACACGTAGGTACATGTGAAGAAGACACCCAAAAGAGCGCGCCCATACGCTCTCGCTCGCACTCGAAAGAGCGCTGCCCGACCGAAAGAGTACATCAGGTGCGCGTGAGGCGACCAATGATCCGAAACCGAAACCGAATCCGAATCTGAATCGGTATCCGAGTCCGAATTGGCATCAGAAAAACCCAAAAGCGAAGATGCTAGCTACCACCCACACCCACACCCACCCACACCCACACTCACACCCACCCAGCCACACATACTCACACACGCACAATCCAAAAGCATCTTGGCATTGCGATTGCAGCCATTGAATTTAATCTGTGTAGCGGAAATGTGTGTAACACAATTCCTAAGCTCCCACACGCCACACCCACTGGCAGAAAACCCTTTCGAATAACGCCCACCCATCAATTAATTGAAATGCAAGCCAGCATCGTCCGTTTCTATATAACTATATAGAGTGATATATGAGTTTCGGCTCCAGCTTGAAATACATTTATTTGAATATTCGCGGGGGTTTTCATATTGTATGTATGTATGTTTATATGCATATATGTATCTATTATTACAAAATTGCATTCTGCGATGGCGACCTAATAAAAAACACTCACATCTATCTACATGCTTATGTGTGTGTGTGTGCGTGAGTGTTTTTCTATGCTTGTATAGATATGCATAATAGATAAGCAACAACAAATTAGATGATTGCGACAAAGGGCGGTGCGCGTCTTAATTTCCATTTCGTCAAGTTTACCTGTTAACTATTGTTGTTGTTGTTGTTGTAGTTGTTGTTGTTTGGCGACACACATCGTCGCTTTGACCATGAATTCGATTTTAATGCAAAAGTCCCAAAAAAACGTGAATTTATTTTCGGGCGAAAGGAAAACAAAAAGGCAAAAACTATAAAAAAAAACCCAAATACCTGTGCACCTCTGCGCCTGTGTGTGTGCGTGTTCGTGTTCGTGTATGTGTGAAATGCCGTAATAATTAATTGATCGACAAGTGCGCAGCTTTGGTTTTTTTTTTTCTTCTTTTTCTTTTTCTTTTTGTTTGGTATGCGCCGCGTGCGCCACTGCGCTTCGTGTCTCGTTGCCGAAATCGAAATCGAATTCGATCTCAGCGAACAGCCGCTGCCGATGCCAGTCGCTCGTGTTGTTGTTATTGTTGTTGGCGTTGTTGTAATTTGCTTTTGGGGGGCCCTTGCAACATCGAACCAAAGCCGCCAACTTAGGCCGCGCCAAGCCGAGCATCGCTCGAGCTTTCGACAGCGACGTGAGCGTCGCTGCCAGCAGCATTCACCTGTTGTTGTTATTGTTGCTGCTAACTGCAACTGTGGGCCGCGGCGATGCATTGCAATTTACATTTCTATGGATCTCATTTTAATGATCTAAATAAATTTCAAACATTAGCACAAAAATACCTACATTATTGTATATATGTATATAAATATATATATCGCGCCACTTTGCATTAAACAATATCAAAGTTGAAAAATTCGTAATCAACTGCGAAGGCGATTTCGACGGTGACGGCGACGCTGACAGTGCAGCTCGATAGCTCGGTCAATTCACGAAAGCGAGCACGCTTGTGACAGCTGACGGTGACGGTGACGGTGACGACGACGTCGACGTCCGCAGCGACGTCGACAGCAGCGGCTTTAACGGCGTCTTCGGCCTTAGTTAGTCAGCCGTTGCGGCAGCCAGTTAGTCGTGCTTTGCTAGTCGTTGCCATCGGTTTTGCCTCTCTCGGTTTCTCGGTCACTTCGCCTTGTCTCGCGTCTCGTAATTGTCCCCGTTACAGTTACCGCCACCGTTACATGTCCAGTGTCGAGCGTCGCGTCGCCTGCGCCTATGATCTTAGCAGCTATCGCATTGCATTCGAAGTGTTTTCGAAAAGTGTTCGAAAGGACACGCACACCTAGCTGCCAGTTTTGGCGAGCTTGACAACACTGACCAAGCAAACAACAACAGCAAAAAAACGTGCACAAACACCAACACATATGTATGTATGTACACACATGCATATTTACATAGCGGTGTGATAAGCGAGCCCAGAGAGCGAACCGTGCGCCATCGAGTAAATGTGAATTTTATGGCATTCATCGATTGCCAGGCAAATGCCAGCTGCCGCAGCAACAATTTCAATAATTGATAACAAAACAACAAATGCAACAAACGCGCACACATATACATACATACATATATCCTTAATGCAAGCGATATAGCTGATATATTACGATAACGATATATAATTATAATCAATCAATACGAATCTGAACTAAATGCAACTGGTTTTCCTCCCAATTTCGATAGCCACGGGAAAATTGATCACGTTTCTACATGCATACATACTTGCATAAATAAAACAGTTATTAATAAAGTTTTTCGAAAAAAAAAAGAATAATAATAATAAAAACAACAATATCGATAAAAGACAAAACATAAAGCAAAACAACTGCAAAGCACGCACCAACTGGGAAAACAAGGTAAAAAAAAATATAAAAAAAAAGAAAACAATAAGATTAAGTATTTGTAATGTTCGAAGTCAAGGCAAAAAAAAGTGCTTAAAAAATAATATTAAATTTTATTTAATAAAAATGGGTATAATATTTATACAATGGGAAAACTATTTAAAAAATATATAATAAATATGATAATTGCATACGAGCAATATTAAAATAAAAAAAAAAATTAAGAATAAAATTAAAAGTCAGAAATTATGTAAAGTATTACACAATTTAGGTTTACAAATAACCAAATATTAATTAGGCTATTTATTTTTAACAAACGAAAGGAAGAATCAACTCCTGTTACTAGAATAAATTTATTGAGTATTTATGCCTTGATTATATGAGCACAATTAGCAATAGATTTGAGTTCTGAAGAGTTCCTTAACTCATCTTAAGACTCTGTGAAAAACTCGAGAACATACTCAAACAATATTTTATGCTCTTAGCTATTCTAAAAATAGTCTGACTAATTGACAATAAATTTGATTCTGTAGAAAATTGACAGTTTTATGTAAATGAATGGAAAGGGCTAAGAAATCTTTTGCACTCTAAGCCATTCTCTGCCTCTATTGACTTTTCTGGAATCCTCTATACCAGACATATGTAAATTTTATTGCTTGGATTACATCATCGTTCAAGTGATAAATGATAATGAACAATTGTCGACATTGTTCACAGTTTAGGCCCAGTCGAGCATTCACTAACCATATTTCAATTCATATTTTGTAATATTTGTTTGTTTTTTGTTAAAATGAAATTTAGTTTTGTGCGCTTGATGCGTGTCGACTCGCTATATTTGAGTGATGCGATCATATGCAAATTAATAATTAAATTCGCATCAGATTATTTAACAATCGTCGACGCTAATTTGACACACTTTTTGTTAATTTATTACGAAGTTTAACGGTTCGTATACATAATATAATGTGGTTGATGAACCGTTCGAAGCTGTCGTTGAATTTCCGTCAAAATCGATTCATGATGCTTAAGATATGCTTAATATTCACCTATTAAATTTAGTAGTGATGAATGGGTATATATGTACTTCAATAGAAGCTTCACATGATTTTCCTAGATTCTATGGGTAGACTGAAACTTTATATGATCTGTCTTGAATATAGATATCTATAGAAATTTTGAGCACTTCACTTGCAGAATCATAAATTTGCTATATTCATATTCTTTTCACAGGGTATCTAATAGTTGGGAATTTTAATAAGTTTTTAACCAGTTTGTTTTTTGTTAAGTTATCTAGCAGTGCGGTCAAAAGATTTTGTATTTTCGTATTGTTTTTATGATTATCGTCGGCTGTCAGCGACTGATCTACAAATGTCGCAATAAATTGAAATTAATTGGCATGAATAAATCTCTGGTTAACAGCTTGGCCTAATCACACACACACACATACACACACACACATAAACAGCTTAAACGTAAATAGCGCATAAACCTTCGTCTAATTGCCTCTTAGATGCCCTTTACGCATTAGATATGGTTAATATGTAACTCATGGATGCACGTGAGCTAAGAAGCTCAGGGCTAGCAGCAAAAGATGGACAAATTTATTTAATTACCATCGCAGTTGTCTGTCAGGCAAACACTTCAGATAATTGCAAGTGTAGGCCAAACAACCTTAGACTGCGCCTCCATTCATTGACCCGGCCCGTCGAGCACTGTCAACACTTGGCCAAACAGCCACACACATACAGTCACGAAAATCAATAGGAAATTGAAAACGCGAGCTGCTTAACCAACCACCAAACAACCACCCCCAACCAAATTCACTCAATGCCTGGCTCGCAATGCACGTGACACCTTTCGGTGGGCAAGAATTGAGGCGAGGCCCAGCCCCTCAACTCACACTGATAGTCACACTGATACACACACACACACACACACACACGAACACAGCCATAGACACTGCTTACTCACTGGCATAATACGAGCAGCCACAAAAAAACAACTACAACAACAATTACGACGAGGCACGCGTCTTTTAGGCGTCATTCATGGCGTGTTGGTTGCACATTAAACGCGTTTTCATCGTGAATGCTTTGGCTTTAGCCTTTTATTTTCGCACAGGCCGCATAGTGTTGGCCTAAGTTTAGAGAGGCAGCACAGAAAAAGCTAGTTAGAGCTAGGTAGAAAAAGGCTATATTTTGGGTAATGGAGATTGGGCTTATTATATTGTATAGTTATATTTTATAGTAATATGTAATTTTTTTTTTTAATAAATATATTTTTTTATAATAATACAACTAAGGATTGAAACAAAAAACAACTAAAAAAATTAAAAAAAAATAATATGTAATTAAAAAATTTAAAATAAAAAAGTTTTAATAATTCTAATAAGAAAATGTGGATATACAAATACTTTTTGTTTTTAACTTTATGATGACCACGATAAAAAAAAGCTGTATAAACTTATTTTTAAACATATTTCATTAATATAGAGGTATAGTGGTTAGAGTTTCAATCCCATAAAAAGTATATATTCATATATTATTATATACAATGCAGTGATTACTCATGTATAGTCAATTAAATATGCCATAAAAACGGTCTATATCTACCATGTTTATTTCCTAATAATTTTGCCAATTATCAAATTTGATTAGATAATACATAAACTCTATGAATATTAAAATTAAAATATAAAATAATTATATTTATTATAATAAATGAATAAAAATTATTTAATTATGTATATAAAATTATAAAAAAAATTAAAATTCGAAATTCCCATATAATATATTAAACAATAAAATACTTCTATAAATTTTGAAATTCATACAGCTGAAAAATCGCAAGCTTTAATGAGAGAGAAAAAAAGCTGAATGTGCCGCTCTGTGTGTGTGTGTGAGTCATGTCAATAGGAATCCAGGCAGTCCCCATTGCCCGATTTTCATTCAAGAAATTTGCTGAGCGGCTCTGCGCAAAAGCGGCCCAGAAAGAGAGACCAAAGAGAAACCCTAGCAAGGAGGGCTAAGGTTTTTCAAAGTGGGCCCACTGAGGGGATAAAGAGCCGCCATCACGTGATATTGTGTGTGTGTGTGTGTGTGTGTGTGTGTGTGTGTGTGTGTGTGTGTGTGTGTGACAACGTGGCGCCGGTTAAGCGGCATGTTGCTGTCTGAACTCGGCGCCCTGGAAACTGAATTCGTTACGGGCTCGGTTTGAGCTTCGGGTTTGGGGCTTGTACTTGGTTCGGTTTTGGGGTTCGCTATTGCTAGTTGTTTTTATTTCGCTGTTATTTTACTTTTCGCTTCTGTTTTTTGTTTTTTGGGTGTCGCTTTACATGCTCGTGTGCATTGTTGCTTCATGGTTTGGCTTTTGTGTGTGGGCTTACATGGAGCACACAACAACAGCAGCTCGCTGTGAAATCAGGTCAATGAAATAGCAATATTTGGCACGGCTTTAAAACGTCGTCGCTGGCATCGCATTTCGTTGGCGCTTCTTCTGGCTGGGCGAAGGTGAGCCTGAGCCCCAGTGGGTCGCCTCCTCCGCCACCTCCTCTTTGGCATGTGGTGTCAGACGTTGTGCTTGCCAATCGGACTAAACCATTGCCACCCACCCAAAAACTTATAGACAAAGACAGAAGCAGAAGAAGAAGAAGTCGAAAATCAACACTAACTGTATATAGCTTTTGCTACTCTGTTGTTGTTGCTTTGTTGACAACATTTTCCGCTTGCACGTCTTGAGCTCTATTTATACTGTGTGTTTCTATTATCCGCTTTTGTCCTCTGACTTTGAATTTATTTGTATTCAGCTGGCAATGGCTTAGTTTATTGTTGACGACGTGCAACACGTACAGCTCGATAATTGGCTTCGTGGCATTAGCACGCTCTGACCAATTCATTAAAACTGGAATCAAAGTATCTTCTTTTTATACCCTGAACCCATTGAAAATGGGAAATCAGGGTATAATGGTTTTGTGAAAAGTATGTAACAGGCAGAAGGAATCATCGCAGACCCCATAAAGTATATATATTCTTGATCAGGGCGATGAGCTGAGTCGATATAGCCCTGTCCGTCTGTCCGTCCGTCCGTCCGTCCGTCCGTCCGTCCGTCCGTCCGTCCGTCCGTCTGTCCGTCCGTCCGTCCGTCCGTATGAGTGCGTCGATCTCAGAAGTTATAAGAGCTAGAGAGCTGAAATTTTGTATGTAGACTCGTGTATACCATACGCAGTACGAGTTTATCAAATTTTTTCGATAACTCATTCGATATCTTTTTTATCGAGGATATTCGATAAATTGATATTGTTTTTTCAGCCTAATTTGAACACTATTAGACATAGAGTCTTCAGATTTGTTGTGTCTATACATTTGATGAATACACACATTTTGTCATTTACAGATTTTGGATACCACGCCCCCTTCGCCCCCAATTCATAAAAAACGTATTTCAAATACTAGAGACTTGTGCTTTGGAATGTACATAAATTTACTCATTATGATTACGCTCTGAAAGTTTCATTAAGATCGTACGTCTACAAAAGAAATTATTCAACAAATAAATTCGCATAGTAGTGCCCACACAGCAGCGCAGCCCAAGCGCAGTCGCTGCTTACTGCGCAGTAAGCAGAGCGCGGGCTTATGCGTGCGTGTGGATGCATGTGTATGTATGTATGCATAAAAGAAGTGCAGAATGATTAGAATATCAGATTGGAGGGTTCAGGGTATCTCCTAGTCGAGCAGTCTCGACTAGAGCCTTCTTACTTGTTTGTTGTATATTTTCGCAAGTGGCTGAAGGGATTAATTTTTCTTATATCTTAATCAATTTTATACGCAGTCACTTGCGACATATTTACACTGTTAGCATTTATTCAAGTTTTGGTAAATATTGAAGGAAATTCCAATTCAGCTTACAAATGAATCAAAGTCGAAGATTCCTCATACAAATTTCCCACTGTGTGCTGTCATACCTCAAGGCTAAAATCCATTTCTCGTAATGATGAAATGTTGATAGTCAATAGTTTTTTTTTGTAGTAATGACTACCTCTATATTCCGCTGAATCCGATCAATACTATAATGAAATTTGTCTGAGTGTAATTGTCTTAACAAGCTGGGACTTTGGTTTCTACATCCGCCGCAGCCAGACTCGAGTCCATTAGTTCACTCACCCATCGCAGCCGCAATGAGGTAAGCAATTAGATAAAAGAGGGAGAGAAAGACAGCGAGAGAGGAGAGAAGAGAGTGAGAGAGATGGATTCCTTTGAGCGGAATATTATTTAATATTTACAGTAGCACGCGGCGTATGAGTAATGTCGTTTTGCGTGCGTGTAAATGACGTCAACAATTGCTATTCATTTGGGTCTAGTTATTTATTTATTTATTTATGCAGAGGCCTGTCAATTGTACTAACATGGCTCTTGTTTCGGGCCAGATTTGTATTTGTACAAATATTGCTATGCCAAGTGCGTCTGCCAGAGGAAGGAGCTGGCCGGACATGAGAGGGCATGCAGGGAGTGCAGGGCGGTCAGCTTTGAAAATGCGCTGTCAGCAGCTGCGGCTGTTGCACTTTATGTGTGTTGCCAAAAAAATTTGTTTGCACTGAGCCAATTGCAAAGCTGTTACGTGCTGCCAGTGTGTAAATGTATATTTAGATGCGGTGTACGTGTGTGTGTGTGTGCGCGTGTGTGTGTGCTGATGTATTTGCTTAGTCAGTAAATTTGTCTGTCCTTGAACTTTCGTTGCACTTTAGCACACATATTCCATATACATATAACGCTGTAGTACATCAAGTATTTACAGAGTGCAAAGTTTACTCCTTACATTATTTAGGCAATGCCTTTGAACAAGTTTTTTTCAGGCCAATATCGCTTTCGTTTCCCTATGTCAATATATTTATATTACTCATACGCCCAGTGCGCTGCAAATGTTATATAAAGAAGCCCCCCCCCCCCCAAAAAAAAAAAAAAAAACATCTATATCGATTTCAGCTTATCTAGATTGATATGCGCTTGATTAGGGCCAATATCGTATCTTCTGTTTGAGCTCAAAGTCTACGCTTATCGCCGATTGGCCACAAGCTGAAAGCCGAAAAAACAAACCAGAACATCAAATTATAAACAACATGTAAATATGCCGCTCAAATGCTGACTGGGCGCTTAAATTATATATACATATATATGTTTTATTTCATTCTTTTTTATTAAGCTTTGGTTTATTAACCTCATTTTATTGCTGTTGCCGCTGGGCTGGCTGTCAGCCGCTGTTATACATACATTAATTTATATATATGTGTGTTTATATAAATATATTTATTTTATTTATCGCAATAATTAGTGGGTTGAAAGGCAAACGCGCAGCTTGAGTGTGCTCGTTTCTTTTTTTTTCAATACTAAATCACCGTCTAGATTTATAAATATAAAACATAATTTATAGCTAAACATATACTTACATTTACTACATAAATACATATATATCGTTGAGAATTTTACATAATATTAATTTGTGTTTATTTTCTTTTCTCATTGCAGCTCGACATATTTCGCATTGCACTAGATGCATTGAACTATTCGGAACAAACCACCAATAAAAGCAACAAACACAAGCAGCACACATATACACACACCCACACAGAATCCCACTCACACACACAGCAACAAAATGGCCTTAATTATGAAATACATCGAGAGCATAAACAGATATATGGACGCACATAGTGGTAATTTGTGCCAGCTACTAGCTATGGCTAACACTTACATATCTATCTATATTTATATGATAAATGTATATGTACAAAGATGCATACCTATATAAATACATATATATATATATATATATATATATATATATATATATATACATATATGTATATGTTTAGGCCCGCTAATTTGTGTAACCTTGATGTTTCGTATTTGTTGTTATTATTTTTGTTGTTTCTGTTTGTTGATGTGCTCGCTGCTCTTCTTTCTGACATTTCTCTGCAAAACAGCAAAGGTTTAGCAAATGATTGAGTAATTTTTGACACCAGCTCACTAATTGCTTCAAACAGAGAGAGACAGCGAGAGAGAGAGAGAGAGAGGCTAAAAAAACAGTCTAGGTCCAAGCCAAATCACAACTGATAATCAAAATTTCAATGTCAGTCAGTGTCTTGGCTAATATAAATTTTAGCAGGAAGCTCGCTAGGAAGCTCTCCCTCTCTCTCGCTCTCTTCTAAGCTGCATCCTTTATGGCATATTGTATATACTCTCTCTATTTATTTTATTTATTATGCCATATATGCAGCACGCCCCCCTCACTTGTAGAAATGTTTAGCGATTTCGACGCGCTAAAATTATGTTTCAACATGACATGGATACGTACGTACATACGCGACTTTAGATATACTTATATACATATATATATATAGAGAGAGAGAGAGCTACCATAGCTGCTGCTGCTTGTTTGACTGTGCGTGTCAGCGTTTTTTGGGAGAGACAGACACAGAGCGAGAGAGAGAGAGAGGGAGAGAGTTTGCTTTGGTTTGGTTATTTTAAGGGCGAACGTATAATATGTCTTATTTGCGTTATATCGGAAGTAAAGTAGCCATCAAATGGCGCCACTCTAACAAAACACGCAAACATATATAATTACTATAACATCAGTCTGTTTACAAATATTGCTGAAAGAAGCAAAAGAAAATATAAGCCGCTATATGCCTTTTGGGAACTCCATAGTAATTCTATAGGGAGCTTAGTTTTGGGATTTGCTTTACCATGTTATGGCGATTGAAGTGTTGATAAAATTGTAGTACTACGTTAAGAGAGGTTCTTATTGTAGAGGCTCTTTAAGCTGTCTTAGAGAGGTGATAGATGGATATAAGGTAGATAGATTGATATATAGATAGAGATATGGATTACATAGATATAAACAACTATACTGATAATAAATAGATTCTTTTGCGAAAAACAATCAGACCTAATATTGGATACCTGCTCAATTTATAAGTAGTTCTATATTTGTGTTTCTACAATTTCACTGAACAAATTTCTAAATTGTCTTAAACAATTGAGAAACTTGAACATTGCTCAAGCACTTGAGACTGACAAAATTTATCTGTCATTCAGCCACAACTCAAGTTGTTTCAGAGTTTGGCACTTGGGTGAGCTCGTGTTTCATGATTAGCTAATGTGATAACCGGACGAGTTACCCTTTATTTTCGCAATCATTCATTCAATCCATTTCGGCAACAATTTCACTTGGCACATTTGCTCAATCAAGTTCGCTTGCCTTAATTAATATTCGTTTATTAATTTTTGGCTTTTGGTTTTTCGAGCTTTTTCTTTTTGTCTCAACTCATAACTCCTTATGATTTGTTAATCTATTCATCAAACTGTGGACTCGGCCGCTGTTCAATTTCTTACAGTTTTATCATCTGTCTATCTTTGATTGTTTTTGTTTTTTGCTTACGCATATATTTTATTATTGTTATTATTGATTTATTTATTTTGGGTCTTCCTTTTGCCGCTGTGCTTGAGCAATCGAAATTCGCGTGATTATTCGTCTGGTTGCATAAGTTATTCATGAGTTAAACAGTCGACTTGAATTTACGCATTTTTATGACAATTATCGCTGCTCAGCTGAATGCCAAATGAAGGGAGTGAAGAAATTCCCAAAGCCATGCAAAGATGCATATAAATATATATATGTATGTTTATATTTTTGTTAAGCATATCAAGTAAATAGATGCTAAACTTGAACTCTATAATTGTTGTGCATTAGGCGGGATGTGCTGCATCATTATCATTACCATGACCATTATCATTAGCCTCGCTAATAAGTGCAACTCCGTGACATTGTGTCAATACATGAACGTGCTACAAATCAGGGCCAATGCCCAATGCCTTATGCTAATGATCATCAGATGATAACGCTTGCTTCGTTATCTAATATAGATACTTACTATCTAGATATACGAACATGTAACTGCTGTTTTACACATACTTATGACAAAGGCTCTTCTACAAGACAAGAACAACAACAACAACAATAATAAACAACATTAGCTAATGAATTGACTTATATGTACATATATATTGAAATCATTAATACAGAGTCTAGTTTGATCACTCTTACTAACTTTTGTCTTTTCTTTCCAATTACCCAGATTCAAGGACAAAGGACTGGCCCATGATGTCATCACCCTTCCCCACACTGGCCGTTTGCCTCACATACGTCTACCTGGTTAAGGTAAGTCACCTCACTGGCCACTACACAACAGGTGTTCTGCTGGCTTTATGGCCACTTGATTTGTCCATATGGTTAGCCACTTATTAAACAGATTTGGGTCATATTCCAGACCAGACCAGAACAGAGCAGCCGTCACTCCGGCGTAATCTCAAGTGTTATTACCATGCGGAAAGCACACACAACGTGGGCGTGTACTCGCTGATAGTGTCTACGCTTTTTTTTTCCGTGTTTGTGTTCTTGTTTTATGTTTGTCGCGCTGAGCACGTTATATTTATGATTCAGTTACATAGAAACTAAACTCAGAGCGAAAATGAATTTCTAATCTGAAGGCGTTTTTATAATAGTCAAACTTAATCAACCCGCTGATAAGGCAGACAGTACTGTGAGTCGAGAGAAATTCCAGTAGTATTAGACGACGATATCTACAATAGAACTTAGATTATATACAACTTTATAGAAACTCAACGAAAATGCGCCTGAAAATATGACCGAAATGCGATTAGATCGAAAGCAATTGATAATGAGTTGAAAAGGGAGTTGAATAACTATAAAGATCATAAATTACGGAAATATATACATAGATATACATATATAAACTTGTTTAGTAACTAGTTATACCCTGAACCCATTGAAAATGGGAAATCAGGGCATCATGGTTTTGTTGAAATGTATGTAACAGGCAGAAGGAGGCGTGGCTGACCCAACAAAGTAATTATATTTTTGATCAGGGTGACGAGTTGAGTCGATTTAGTACTATTCCTCTGTCTATTTCTTCTAAGTATTCCCTCTACGTAATTCCTCGACGTAATACCTCTACGTATTTCCTTTACGTAATTCCAATACGTCTTTAATGCTTATAATTCACACACTCTACTTCACTCTGTTGCGCTGACCCCTACCAGGCCTGGACCACTGAAGACTGACTGAAGAAATGCTGCAGCTGCTGCCCTTTATATAGGGCCACTTTTACTCAAGCACTGTCTCTCAAATGTTGAGCCCGACGGCACGTAGAGCTCGTTGCAGTCGAGCTTCAAGTGAGCAATGGGAACGCTCTCTGCTGCTGTGAGCATTCTAGCTTCGTTTTACCTAAATAAAAATACCAAATGAGAGCTGCTGCATACACATAGACAACTTTAATGATCTTCTGCACTTCTTCTCTCCTTGCTTTTACTTTTACTCAAGTACTGTATGCATGCGTGCCTATGTGTGTCTATGTATGTGTGTGTGTGTCACATAGACGCGAAGAATTATTGAAATATCAGTTCTCCGAAGGGTTCAGGGAATTTCCTAGTCGAGCAGTCTCGACTAGAGCTTTCTTACTTGTTTTTCTATGAGTCTGGCTCCTAAAGCCAAGTTGATAAAGATAGCAAATATTTACCTACAGCATAGACGCAGTAGTTTATCAGTTATAATTATAGCCAATGATTTATCAAGCTAACAAGAAAACACATATACAAACAATTTTTTCCAAAAAGGAAATGCTCTAAGCGGCAATCAATCATAAAGGCATTTCTAATCAAATAAATACGTATATTTTAGACATATGTCCACAAAAATTTGGCAAATTAACGAGCTTTATCTGCTAACCTTATCTTGAAAATGGGAAAATAAAACTTTGGCAATAACGCATTAAAATCGTCTGTCTGCTGACCTATAATATATATATGAAATATTTATAAGAAATGCAAATCTCATTAAATTCCTATCTAGAGCTAAAAAATTGATAGCTCTTCTAGCTGCTATCTCTATTTAAACAGCTTGCCTAATCAGTTTCTTCTTCTTTGCTACTCAGGTGCTTGGGCCGCGATTAATGGAGAATCGAAAGCCTTTACATCTACAGAACATGCTGGTCATGTATAATGCGTTACAGGTTGTATTTAGTGCGTGGCTCTTCTATGAGGTAAGTGTCGATTACAAGCACATGAACACATGAACAAACATATCATCATCAACAACAACAACAACAACAACAACTTTATGGCTGGCGTCGTCGTCGTTTTGGCTGCTTGCTTAACTGGCCCGCAAAGCGTTTAAATGACAATCAACTTGCAACTTGCAACTGGCAACTGGCAAACGTTACTGCTGCGGCTGCTGGCGCTTTTAATGTGCACTTTATTTTATGTTTTTCTTACGTTCTCTCTATCTCATTTTTCTTTTGGCATTAATCTGATTTTGTTTTTAGTGTTTAATGGGCGGCTGGTGGGGTTCGTACAGCTTCCGCTGTCAGCCAGTGGACTATAGCGATAGTGCCACATCTAGGAGAGTAAGTGTCAAAAAAAAAAAACACACACAAAAAAAAACCTTATATATAACTGTATATGCAGTAGGAAATGCCCCTATCAGTGTCTAGAGAAAGTGAAAAGTGTAGGGAAATTGTCTCAGCCAGAGTTCCCAGTTTAGATCACAGATCTCATTTATTTCTATATTTACAGTTGTGTCCATGAGATTAAAACATGATCCAAGTGAAACGGTACTCACTCCGCGTATATAGCTATATAAGTGGATTTCATATTTAACTATATATTTAATTATTTATATGCAATCGCTTCTGACTCAGTCACAAATCAAACAATTTTAACCGGCATTGCTTTATATTTTCAACATATATACATATTTGTTTATTTATTATTATTATTTTCCTATTATGTATTTCTCTTATAATTTATAATCACATTTAATTAGCTTTTTAATTACTGCGCCGCATAAAAAACAATTACCAAGCGAGGCGTGCAAAAAGCGTAGTTGGTTTCTAATTAGCGCCCTTAAATATACATACATATATAAGCATACATACATACATATGTGTGCGTATATGTAGTTCCTATATACATGTTCTGTATATAAGAGTATGGTAATTAATTTGTGCAAAGAAAACAAAAATATGATCGCTTTAAATAATGTTGCTGCTTATTTTAATTAATATCATTTAAACGCTGTCTACTAACCAAAAAAAAAAAAAAAAAAATCTCCAACTATGTGTGTGTCTGTGTAAATATCAATGTGTGCGTGTGTATCTGTGTGTGTGTTTATGTTTGTATGTATGTGTGTGTGTGCCATGCCTAATTCTTTACAGCTTTTACATCAATTGGAAGCCGCTAAATAAAAATGCCAAAACGCCAACGCAAAACCGATGCCAGCAAAAAGAACAAAAATTTCATCATAAATCACAAAAAAAAAAAAAACATTAAAAAACAAAATTCGATATATGAAAAGAAAAAAGAAAACCAAAAACGAAAAATAAACTCTACATTTGCAGATAGGAGTTTCCGGTTGGCTAACAGGACATTATAGCTTCCGATGTCAGCCAGTTGACTATAGTAATAATCCTAGAACGTTAAGGGTATGTGTTAAACTGACAAACAGACGTTGAATAACGATATTGATTAGCTACTATTGATAACGATAAACTAGTTGATAAGAATACTTTTGGTGTGCTTCACACTGGTGTGTTTGTGTGGGTGTGTGCGCCTGAATTGGTTCTGGGCTGATAATACAAACAACAAAATACCTAGATACTTACCGTACCAATATTCAATATAAATATATATATATATTCTATCAACTTTGGGTTCACAACTGTTGGTTTCACATATGCGATAATAAAATTTTGCACCTATTCGTATACCTAAACAATAACCCAACTCTGTATAATATATAATTATAAATTATGCTAACCAACAACAACAACTAGATCCTAATCCAGATCGGAGCATGTGTATGCCGTATGCATAAGTGTCAGCACCCTTAAACTGTGTCACTAAAACAGATCGATAACAATCGTTATCGATATCCATCTCTCTTACAGAATGTAGAAAACTCTGGACCCCAAAAAGAAACCACCCATCCATCCAAAACTGGAAACTGTATACAAACTCTCTCTATCTCTCTAAACCCCCATATATCTATATATATATATATGCAACCCCCCCGAAAATATACATATATTTAAGACTCTATTTATCAATGGCCAGGCAACTGATTTCTTCAAATTTTCTCAAAAACCGTTAATCAATTAATTGAATGTTTATACCCCCCTCCAACTCTACTATATCTTATGAACTATCTGCTGCATTTTGACAATTAATATACTTATTAAAGCGTGCGCATGAATGACTGAATTGAATTGAATTGAATCACAATATAATTTGATTATGATTTAAAAACAATAAACATAAATTGAAGCCTCAAATTGAGTGTGAGTGATGGAAGAGAAGCAATGGCCATGCCGTGCTTAGTGGATACCCTAATAAACATTTGATTAAGTGTTTCATTCGTGAAACGTACGCAAATTAGGGTATTCAAAAGTCTGTGTGTGTGTTGATTTAATTGCAATTTTCGCCTGCTCCAAACGTTTCCTAATCAAATCTTATATATTTTCTCTGCTGCTGCCTCCTCCCACTCAGATGGTTCATGCGTGCTGGTGGTATTACTTTTCCAAGTTCACAGAGTTCATGGATACGGTAAGTGTGACCCCTATTCACAATATAGCACAGATTCACAATAGTTCATGCTCGTTTGCAGATTTTCTTCGTGCTGCGCAAGAAGACGAGCCAGGTAACAACTCTCCATGTGATCCATCACGGCTGCATGCCCATGTCGGTGTGGTTCGGTGTTAAGTTCACTCCAGGTGCGTTTCCTGAAAACGGCCAACTGTTTTGTCAGATACCCTATAATGCGGCATATATATTCCAGGTGGTCACAGCACATTCTTCGGTCTGCTCAACACTTTCGTTCACATTGTGATGTATACGTACTACATGTTCTCGGCCATGGGTCCACAATACCAGAAGTACCTCTGGTGGAAGAAGTACCTGACAACGCTGCAAATGGTAAGCGGATTAATCATATCATTATTACTATATAAATCAATTTACTAAATCTGTGATTTATGGTCGCCCGGTAACAGGTTCAGTTTATTCTTATCATGGTGCACGCCTTCCAATTGCTCTTTATTGACTGCAATTACCCGAAGGCCTTCGTCTGGTGGATAGGCATGCATGCTGTTATGTTCTTCTTCCTGTTCAACGAGTTCTACAAGGCAGCCTACAAAAACCGTCTAATGGTAAGTGCCCGAACACCCTCTCAACTGAATAAACAAAAGCCAGTTTTTCTCCTCTCTCTCTCTCTCTGTCTCTCTTCCGGAAATGAGAGCATTTTGAGGTGCAACACCTTCTCACATCGCCCATTATGATAATTATCGGCCATCAAGGCGCATAGTTGAAAGGCCTAACTGAGGCCTACTCGCCCCGCCGTGTCTTCCCACGTTGCTTGAAAGCCATTTAAAGCCACGCAAAATGAGATAAACATAAAATGCGTTCGCATTGCTCGTATTCCAGATTCCGGATTCGTTCACGAATTCATGAAAACGAAAACCGTGCGAACGCTTATATCACATACGATTACATCCGATCTCTGTATGTTGCAGACGCCTATTGCAAACATCTGTCTCTCGCTCTCGCTCTCGCTCTCTGTGGTCTAAATTCATTAACGAAATTTCGTCAAGTAGGTCTCGGGGGAATTGGGTTTACATTTAAGTCCGCTTTGTCCAACACAAAAGCGCCAAAAATGTTGTCGCTTAATGATCTTCCACGCTCATTGGGCCAACGTGGATGTCGACTGCGGCAGCGGCAGCGACGTTGGCGACGACCCACAGCATCCATTGAGCAGCGCGCAAGTGAAAGTTGAATGAAAAAAAAAAAAAAAAAAAAAAAAAAACAAAATACGAATGAAAAAACAAAAAAATAAAAAATATAAATAAAAATAATAAACAAACGCTGACAAAGCGTCTCAGCTGATTGCATAATATGTATTTCTGTTGTTGTTTTTTTTTTTCTTTTTTTTTGTGGGCCGCACACACACAAACATAAACAAAAGAAAAACCAAATAATGAAATATAATAAATTAAAATATACGTGTGTGTGTGTGTGTAATCACGCGTCGCATGCGCAACATTCATATCAATCATACGCACCGTGGATCTGCAATTACAAATTAATATTTCCTTTATGTTTCTGTTCACACGCTATTATTTGTTTTCGCAGAAGCAGAACGCAGCACTGGCCAACGGACACGCAAAGCCGAACGGCTACTGCAAGAGCATCAATGCCCACGACGATCTGTTCTTGCCACAAACGACGACGACAGAGGCAGCAGCAGCAGCGTCAGCAACGGCCAAGGCCAACGGCAATGGCAATGCGACGCTCAGCAATGGCCATGCGAATGGCCTGAAGAACGGCTATAAGACGCTGGCCAATGGCGATGCGGTGACGTCCTTGACCAATGGCAGTGCGCACAAATCAAACGGTGTCCTGCTAGCCAATGGTTATGGCAATGGCAACGGCTATGCCACCCAGCTGCTGGACGATGTCGCCCAGGAGCTGAAACACCGGAAGACACCGAAATAATATCGGGATAATGCGGGTCGGCGCCAACATAGAGCTTAGAGGAGATGGTCAAAGAGAGAGCACAGCCAAGCGCCCGGAGCAGCAGTTCATGCTCCAACAGTCATAAGCACACACACAAATCCAAACATACCCATCCACACATTCACACACACACACTCACACTCGAACAGCATTCATTTACATCCACATAAGCAGATATACATACATGCATACAAGTTTCGGATATTGTATTAACATTGAAATAACTTTTAGTAAAGCATAAAAAAATATATATATACATAAAAGTGAAACACTAGGGGCATATTGTTATTGGTACTAATTATTATTAAACAATTTAATTAATAATAATTGTAATGCATAATAATAATAGTAATGTTTGTTTTTACGGCGAGCATTCGCTCTGCATACTACAATCTGATGCATACATATTCTTTTTTATATGTGTGTATGTGTATGTATATACAGCGTGTGTGCGCATGTATGATGCATCCATATATATAAAATACATTTTTGTTGCTTTTTTCTCTTTTTAACTACTTTAGTTGTACAAAGCTTTGTATAGAAAAAAAAAAAATACAAAAAAAAAACAAAAAAAAAAAAAACACAAAACAAAAAATAAATAAATAAAAAAAACCAAGAAAACAATTTATAAATTGAGCCTAATGCTTTATTTCACTAAATTGTATGTGAGCATGGAATTATTCTATGTATTTAAGCATAGAATTTAATTTATATACTTATAAATAAATGGCAAAAAAAAATCGAAAAAAAAAATAATAAATTAAGTTGGTTCAAAAAAGTTTTGTAAATGTATAAAGAAAAAATAAAAAAATAATGATAAATTGTAATTTAATATTAGTCGCAATATTTGTTGAGGAATTTAAGCAAAAGCAGTCAAAACTATTTAAGTCAAGCAACAACTACTATAAACAACAACAAATTTGTGCAAATTCACAAATTGAAAAAAAAAAAAAACAAAAAAATCCATAAACAACAATTACGTTTCATTAATTTATTACAAATAAATTATGCCACTAAACTGCAAACATTTTTGAAGGCATGCAACATTAGCATGCGACAGCAACTTACGACAAAATCAACAAAAAGAAAAAACCCCACAAAAATATACACACATATATATATATATAATATGAATAAGATAAAATCAACAAAATTCCCAAAACAGCAAACTCTGTTGGCAGAAAGAAAAAGAAAAAAAACAAGAATAAAAACAAAAAAATCCAAGCAAAAAACATAAACAAAATAGACTTTAAGTCCCACACAGTCTAGGTTCCATAGGTATTCAATTGCAATACATTTTGTATGCGTAGTAGCCATTTTTGTGGAGCTGGAGCAGTATGTAAACACTATGTATGTAATTGTAATTATTATTATTATTATACAGAAAAGAAAAAACAAAAAAACAGACAAAAGAAAACAAAAATAATGTGTAGAAAATTAGGCGGAAATGGAGTGGAGCATTTTTTCAATAAAACACTAAAAAAATACGCTTATGCAAAAAATCACAATTGTTTCCACTTTACAATTTGCAGAATATTTAAATTTATTTCAGGAATAAAAGATTTGTTGCCTTAGGTTCTCTATGTATGATGATTTTTATTAACATTTATAATTCGGATGTGTTAGATTTTACATATATATTTGTCGGCTTATACGCCATGGCGTGGCGTATAAACCGTTTACAATCTATAATTCTAACTTAGAATTATGCTTGTTTTTGCTACGAGCTAAGCGTGTTAAGCTGTTCATAAGCGGTAGGCAGAAAGTAAAATGTAGAACACAGATGTCAACTACTTAAGTGATGGGCAATCGTAATACCCTTAGACTTATGCAAGACCATTATTAACACAAAAATTCACAAATATAGTAAATCATACATAAACAGCAATTGGTAGTCATTGTACTTATGTCGAGTAGAGTGGAGTTATCATAGAACTTAATCTGTTTCGATTGTGGTCTATTCGTATGTATGTGTGTGTGTGTGATAAATTGGGAGATGGATGCGCTGATGTTGGCCTATTAGAGTTTATCTATGTGAGTAGGCAGCCAACGACGCAATGCTTATAAGAACTGTAGATTGGAGATTTTAAAAACACTTAAGTCTATGCCACACACACAGCAAACTTTAGTTGCGACGCGTGCGACGGCGTGAATTGCCAGCGAAAGGCGTGGCATTGGGCGCACCCGGATGCTGACCGCTATACAAATTGTCCAAGAACTCGTGCAGCGTAGCCTCACTGCAAATGTACATATGAATTATGAATTTATTTTGTATAATCAATGTAAACTTACCTGACACCACTGGCCGGCCCACCAGGATGATGCGCATGCGATTGCGTTTGTTGTTGGTGTGAATGTTGCTGCTGCTGCTGATGATGGTGCTGTTGTTGCTGCTGCTGTTGCTGTTGTTGCTGCTGTTGTGCGCCGCGCACAATGCGATACTGTACCATATGAGAATTGGGCTCCAGATGCGACAACGCGCCCTTCTGGCAGTTGGCCCATTCGGTAATGTCGTACACTTTGCCATCCATTAGCGCCAAATATTTCCAGCGCAGACCCAGCATGCTTGTCTCCGCCCAAATGTCGCCCTGCCAAATGGAAAATATATCACTAACGATAGCAAACGATGTCTACGTCTCTCTCTACTTACATCCTTTGCCGAATGGCGTATCTTGCAGGAAGCGCATTCACGCGCTGCATAATGAGGACGTTCAGTTAGCTTACGAGGATGACGTTGCGCACAGGTGCTACATCTGTTGATGCAAACAAATTATTACTTTAGGATTCAGTTGCTCGGCTAAGCTGTTCGTGCCACCCACCTTATAGTATTGGCCGCCTCGGTCATTTTGGTTTGCAGTTGAGATAGCAAGTCGTGTAGTTCCGTCCATGCCTTTTCCGCGTGCAATGCCTCGGCAATGCTTTGGTCATAGGCAAGACGATTTTCCTGAAAGCATTAAAGCCATTAAATACATCATCTTAACTGAGTAGCTGTAGAAATTATATACCGGTTCACCAATCAATTCGAATGCGCGCTGCAGCACCTTGAACGCTTCCTCGGCGCCCGCCTGCTTGTTTTTATCCGGGTGCACCAGAACGGCAATTTTCTTATAGTGTTTTCGTATCTGCTCCTGTGGACTATCCGGCGGCACGCCCAGTATGCTATAATACAATGTAATTAAAACTAATGCTGTTTAATGTTGTTTATTTACACATACCTATAAGCATCCTTTCCCTTGCAGTTCAACAGCGAGTACATGGCCTCTTCACCCGTCTGCGGCAGTCGACCCGTTTTGAATGCTTCTGCATTAGCCTCCGGCGGCTTTCGCTTGTAGAAGCGTCGCCAAAATGCCCAACGTGAGTTCTTCTGGAAGCGCGCATCGAAGCGACGCCAATAGTTGCGCCACCAGATGCTCGGTTTGCCCGAATTCTGCTTCAGTTCCTTGTGCAGCTGGCGTGCATAAGCGACGCCAGCCAAATACGCTGTGGTGAGACGCTCATACGCCATGCTGCAGCCAAGAACAACAATGTCGTAGACCAAATAGAACAGCCAGGTGATCAGCTTAAGCGTATAAATCCACCAGGTGTGCAGGATCCGTTTGGCCAGCTCATAGTTGCGATTCGAGGCGCTCGCATGCGCTGGCGAATTGGATGAGCCGTATGCACCGCTTCGATTGCGCTTCGAGGAGTACGAATACGAGCCAGAGTTGGAGCTTAAATTCGCATTCGAGGAGCCCGCATAGCGCTTCGACGACGAAGAGGAATTTCCATTGTTATTGCTGTTGCTGCTCATGTTGTGGTGGCTGTTGCTGTTGTTGCCATTGGAATTATTCGAATTGGCATTCGAGTAATTTGCGTGCGAGTTGCTATTGCTGCGATTGTTGTTGCTGCCATTGTTTGACTTGCGGCTTGAAAAGTTATTATTGCTGCTGCTGCTACTACTGCTGCTGGGTGCACTGCTGTTGTTGCTGGTAGGCATGTTGCTGTTGCTGCTGCCGTTGCTGCTGCTATTGCTGTTTGCCTTGTTGTCATTCGCTTTGGCAGTGAATCCATTCAGATTGTTCGTGCTGTTTACGAATTTCGTTTGGGCAGAACGCTTCTTTTCCGCATTGGCTTTACCAGCTTTAAGTGGTGGCTGCAGCTGTTGCTGTTGCTGCTGCGGCTGTAGCTGTGGCTGTTGCTGCTGCTGCTGCTGTGGTTGTTGCTGCTGCTGCTGCAATGGCTGTCCAAGTAAGTAGAACAGAAATGTTAATTTAATAAATGTATGACAATAATATCTTATTATATCCAAAATACTCTAAATGTTGGCATTATCTATTTACAGTCAATGAATCCTAGTTATACTACAAAACTAGTTTTATAGCTCTCCCACGACCTTACCGCTTTTGGCTGTGCTCCTTGATTGGCTTGCTGGCGCTTCTTGCTGCGATGCCCTGTTGCATTGCCAGATTGCCCATCCTTGATTTCGTGCAGCGGCGAACGCTTGGCATTATTGCGCATCTCCCTATTACCATTGCCATTGTTGTCCTCCTTGCCTGATCGTCGCTGTGTTGGATGGCCATTCTCCAAATTATTGACCGAGCGCGTCTCATTGCCCGCATGATTGCTGGCGAGCATGGTTGCCGCTGTGCCACGCAATGTGCTGCCCTTGCTCAAGACATCCGAATAAGACATGGGCATGGGCTTCACCTCGGCCACAATGCGCTTCTTTCCCTCGGGCGGACCAGACACCACAATCGGTGGCTTCTTTAGGGCAGTGGTTGTGGTTGCTGCGGCTGCAGATGTTTCTGCAACAGTTGTTGTTGCTGCTGCTGCTAATGACTCATTTAGCTTGACATCTTTGGCGCCTGAGTTAGCCGGTTGTACGTCCACGCTATTGGCATGATACTCAACTAGTGGCGGCGGCGACTGCATTTGTGGCTGCTGCAATTTAACGGGCGACGGCGGTTGTTGCGGCGCTGTCGCTGCCGTCGGCGTTGCTTCAACATAGGTGTTTGTTATTTCTGGCGCCTCAGCGCCGAACTGTATATAGCTGCTGCCCGTTAGATTGGGCGACCAGTTATTTACAAGGTTATTGATAAACAAATTGGCGCTATTGCTGCTTGCCACAGCAGAAGTGACACCAGTGGGGATATCATCAACCTGATGGAATTGTGGAGGTGTTTGCTGCTGCTGCTGCTGTTGTTGTTGTTGCTGTTGCTGTTGCTGCTGTTGGTTTATAATATTCATCTCTGGCTTTGGCAGCAGCGGATTGGTGGCAAACAGTTCATATAGTGGCGTTTGCTGCGCTGTCGATGGCTGCGGCTGTGTCTGATTCTGCCCAGCTGATGCAGCTGCCTGATGATGCTGATTCGTTGGTGCAATATTGATATGCGAGTAGTTAGCTGCTGCAGCCGCTGCCGCATGCTGGGCGTAAACATCATTAACGGCGTTCTCTGGACAGTGATACACCTTCAGGAAATTTCCATGACCTACAGGCAGCACAGAATACGTTTCGGTTTGACCTGGCGGTCCGGAGTACGCTAGATTATATAGATATTCATTGTAGACGTGTGGAGAAGGAGCTGGCTGCGGTTGTGGTGGCTGATGATGGTGATGGGGTGGTGGCGGTGGGGCGTGTGGATGGTGGGGTGGAAATTGGACACCCATGTGTGGTGGCCACATTAATGGCCCCTGCCCCTGCTGCTGTTGCTGATGCAACAAATGTTGTTGATGGTGCTGCTGATGCTGTTGCTGCTGTTGTTGCTGTTGTTGCTGCTGTTGCTGATGTTGCTGGTGTGCCAAAAAATTGGCAAACTCCGGACTGTGCGGTGGCAAATTGTGATAGGTGGCAGGAAATGCCTCATCCTCGACAGTACCACTCGAGCAAATGCGCTCATCCTGACGTGTCCGCGTCGTCATATCCTCCTAAGAAAAAAAACTTCTGCCAGTGCCTTTTGCTTGCACTGACGCTATGTCCTATTAGAATTTCATGTGTTTGTGCGTTTTGTACGCTTGGCGCTCCATTTAAAAGTTACTGCAATTATTTGCAAATACTGATTGCAAACGCTAAATGAAATACAGTTGCTACACTTCACTTTTTGCAATAAGTTTTAACACAAATAATATATTATGCTTGCGTGTGTAAGTGTATGTGGCACCAATGCCACTCACAATAAACGTAAACAGGGCTGCATAGATATAATCGATTGAACGCGAATTTGCGAAATAAATACTATTTTTGCATGATATTTATTGGAATCTGTTATTGTTTTTTCTGAGGATTATAATTTGATAGGGTGATTTTAGTAATATATGTCATGATTTCCTAATATACGGAACAATATAAAGAATTTAAAAATGGTCTTCATAATTCGCACAATGTGGCAACTACGCTCCGTAGTTGCACGCTGTTAATTTTATATCTTCTCGAAATATATTAGGACGATTGAGCGATATCACATTTATTTATAGTTTCCAATATACATTTTTTATATACTATTACAATCAGGTAAAATGCTTTTGACATTAAATATTTTGAAGTACCCGAAAGAATCAATTAGTACTTCATGTCGAACACGCGCCAAATTTCAAAGAGGCCGCAATGCCACACCCGGTCACACTATTTATAAGTGACATGCTGAGCATTTATGGGTGGCAGTTTGGCGCAAAAGTATTATATATAAAGCATAAAATGAACGGCTGTCACACACTTAGTTCATCTATGTATTTAACGAACTGCTGAATACAGCAGCTCTGTTAAAATCAACACGAAATGCCAGCAGCTCGGCCCATAGTAACTGTTGTGCGCGCTGGGCGACAAAGTTATGCAGCTGGTTTGCGAATACAGCAGGAATTGGCTAAACAAAATGTGTCACAACATTCGGAATTTCGTAATTTCTTGTTGCTATTGGAGCACGATCCAGTATATACCATTGGCTTACGCACCAAAGGCTACACAGCTGACGACGAGAAGAAACTGCGCAAACTGGGCGCCGATTTCCATCGCACGGATCGCGGAGGTCTTATAACATTTCATGGTCCCGGCCAATTGGTTGCCTACCCGATATTAAACCTGCGTCAGTTCACGCCAAGCATACGCTGGTACGTAGGCACACTGGAACGCACAGTGATTGAAACTTGCCGTCAAATGGGCATACCAAATGCGACTACCACAAAAGACACAGGGATTTGGGTTGATGATCGCAAGATTTGTGCTATTGGAGTGCACGGCTCTCGTTACGTCACCACCCACGGCATTGGCCTCAATTGCTCGACTGATCTGAAATGGTTTGAACACATTGTGCCTTGCGGCATCGAGGGCAAAGGCGTCACCTCGCTCACAGAGGAGCTTGGAAGACACACCAGCATAGCCGAGGCAACAGATGTCCTGCTGGACAGCTTTGGGAAAATCTTCGAGTGCTGCGTGCGGTCAGAGACACAAGCGCACAAAGTCACAAATTAATACCAATAATACGTTTTTGCTTATGCTTATGTATTAGTAAATTATTTATTTGAAACGCGCTTTGTTTAAATCACATTTTTTGGACCGCCCATCACTGGGAAGCTTTCCGCGCATCTCCATCTCCAGGCGACCCTGCTCCCTCAGTGCAGCCTTGCGCATGCGCCGCTCTTGACGGGATTCTATTTCACCATTTGTATTAAAGTATCGTTCTCTAAAGTTCTGTGAGGCAGCAGTGGTGAGCTGTGTGTCATTAGAATTCTCATTGAGATTGTCTTCCTTGACGTACTCCATATGCTTCTCATATGTCAGCAGACGTCGTGCTGTATTTCCAGCCAGTGGCTGCTCTGAGTTGGCCACAAGGCGAAGATGCGTGTGTTGAGGTATAATTGTTTCATTGTAATCCTCACTAGAAGTAGTTCATATCAGGAGCTGCTTAACTGTGGTTTGCCTCGTATACTTACCGATGGAAGGGCAGCCAGCAAACAAGGCGTCCGCCCACCTTCAGATGGGTTGCTCCAAACTCCAGTAGATCTGCGTATAAATGGTGCAGCGCGTAGTGTGAGGTTGAGGGATAGTGTGCCATATCACTTGTTCGGGTATTATCCTTGGGATTAACTTTAGTCTCCACCTTTTCTGTTGCCTCACGTATTCCATATGGGGCTATCAGTAAAGACAAATTAAATTAAGTTTCGATTGATGACTTCGTAGCAAATGCTGTACCCACGATCGGTGATGATGCTATCGAAGGTAATTCGCCTGTGCCATAGTGGATTTGAAAAGTCAGCGACCAACACGTCCATGTAGCGATCCGCACATCCGTACTGTTGCAGATTAGCGCGAATGCTCTCATCTTTATCGCGCACCTTCTGGGTAATGCGGCTGGGCCGACAGCGTGCATGCACCATCATGAAGTCAATGTCGGCGCCCACCACATACCCTCCAAACTTCGCTGCACTCACCAGTAGCGAGCCGGTGCCCACAAAAGGATCGAAAACTAGGTCGCCGTCGCGCACCAATGCCTGATTGGCCATAAGGAGGCTGAGCTGTGCATCCATGCTTGTGTTGCCAATGAACTTGCGTTGTTTCAGAGAGAGCTGCTTGATTAAATGCCGCTGTCCGTGCACTAACATGCGACCAAAGAGAATATCTTCGGGTTCAGCAGGTACAGCGGTAGGGTCCAAGCCCCAAAATTCCAGATACCACCATTCGACTTGTGGATTCTTCAGGTTGACAGCTCCTTCGATCGGCAAATAGTCCATAGTTTCGATCTTTTCCACCTTCTCACGCTGGCTAAAGTGCTTGTTGTATGTCTCCACGGTTATCTTGAAGCTATTGGCCTTAAAAAATTCATTGATCGCTCCTTGATGCAAATGCACGTGATTTTGCAATTGTTTATGAAATTCAGGAAATGTGTGGGCATGCGAATATAGCTCGATGATAGAGCGTAGTGCAATCGACCGGGATGCATATTGGTGTGCTGTTTCATCATTTGGAAATTCCACTAACCAAAACGGTTTCTGTAAAATATATTTTATACTGAAATTGGTTCAAACCAAGTAGGCTGATGTCTGTTACCAAACGATGTTCTGAAAGGTTTCGAAATTGTAGACCAAACAATTTAACAATCGATTCGAATTCGGCGACACGAAAGTCAACGTGCTCCTGGGCAAACCAAAGTATATATTTTTTCCATAACTTTGTCATTTTTCTAAATTGTAAATATCATTATGTGTATAAGCGTATATATTTCTTGTTTTAATTTTACATAGGTGTTAACATATCGATAAGTTTGCAATTTCTATCGATTGGGCCGTTCGGGTGCAACTCTGTGAAACGTCAACTCGGTCATTTTGCATAAACTTCGGAGGCACACGTAGGCGAGCTGAAGATTTTTATAAATTTTCTGCTACAGCAAGCCTCATCGCTGTCCAAACACTGTGAAAAAAAACCGAATAAAGTATCAGTGCATTAAATTGTAATCAAGTTAAAATGGCACGTTATACTCAACGTCCGGAAAATGCTCTTAAACGAGCCAATGGTAAGTGCGAGAAAATTTTCCATGCGGCAGCGAATTAGGTGGCCAAAGCGAAATGTCAAAAGTGACAGGCGCACAATTGTGTACCATTGTGAATGGCCATTTGTAAAACCGTTTTTGCTTGTCTCTTTTGTTCTGCTATGTAGAATTTATTGAGGTCGGAAAGCCTTTGCGCGCTCTGGATACGTTGCAGGAGGTTTTCCGCAACAAGAGGTGGAACTATGCCTACTCCGAGACGGTCATTGAGCCTCTCATGTTCAAGTATTTGTACTTGTGCGTGGAGCTCAAGAAGTCGCATATTGCCAAGGAGGGTCTCTTCCAATATCGTAACATGTTCCAATTGGTCAATGTGAACTCACTGGAGAATGTTATACGCGGCTACTTGAAAATGGCCGAAGAGCATACCGAGGCGGCTCAGGCGCAATCATCGGCTGCTGTGGCTGTGCTGGAACTGGATGATCTTGATAATATTGCGACACCGGAGAGCATTTTGATGAGTGCCGTTTGCGGAGAGGATGCCCAGGATCGTTCGGATCGTACTATTTTGTTGCCATGGGTTAAATTCCTTTGGGAATCCTATTGCCAGTGTCTTGAGCTGTTGCGCGTCAACACTCATTGCGAGGCGCTTTATCACGATATTGCGCGTATGGCTTTTCAGTTCTGCTTGAAGTACAATCGCAAGAGTGAATTCCGTCGGTTGTGCGACAAGTTGCGTAAGCATCTTGAAGACATCTGCAAGAGCAGCAATCAAACAACAGGCGTGTCTATCAACAAGGTGGAAACACAGCAGCTGTGCCTGGATACCAGGCTCTACCTGTTAGACTCGGCCATACAGATGGAGCTGTGGCAAGAAGCCTACAAGGCAATCGAGGACATTCACGGCCTGATGGCTATGTCCAAGAAGACACCGGTGCCAAAAACCATGGCCAATTACTATCAGAAATTGGCAATGGTCTTCAGCAAGGCTGGCAATCAGCTCTTCCATGCAGCCGCTTTGCTCAAGTTGTTCCAGTTAACTCGCGAGCTCAAGAAGAATCTTACGAAGGATGATCTGCAGCGTATGGCAGCTCATGTACTCCTGGCTACGTTGTCGATACCTCTGCCTTCCGCTCATCCGGAATTCGATCGGTTCATCGAGGCGGACAAGAGCCCTCTGGAGAAGGCCCAGAAGTTGGCCGTGCTGCTGGGTCTACCCCAACCGCCGACGCGTGTCTCTCTAATCCGAGAAGTTGTAAGTGGAAAAAAATGCAACAAAAATGTGTATATTTATTTAAATTTCACTATTTAGGTGCGCTTGAATGTGCCGAATCTGGTATCCGAAGACTTCCGTAACCTATACAACTGGCTCGAAGTGGACTTTAATCCACTCAATCTCTGCAAGCGTATTCAGTCTATTGTGGATACCATTGAAGCCAGTGAAACGGAGAGTACTCTGCTCACACCTTACATCCAATCGTTAAAGGATGTGACTATAATGCGTCTAATTCGCCAAATCTCTCAAGTCTATGAGAGCATCGAGTTTAAACGTTTGTTGGAACTGGCGCCGTTCTGCAATATTTTTGAGCTGGAGAAGCTGTTGGTGGAGTCAGTCCGTCACAATGATATGCAAATACGCATCGATCATCAGCGCAATAGCATTTATTTTGGCACGGATCTAACTGAGAGTCAGCGCGAATATCGTCCTGACGGACCAACACTGCAGTCAATGCCCTCGGAGCAGATTCGTTCTCAACTGGTCAATATGTCCACCGTGTTAACTCGTGCCGTTTCTATTGTATATCCGAATCGGGAGCGTGATCAGAGGGCTAAGCTGCGTACCCAAATGGTGCAGCATTACCATGAGATCAAGGATCGTGAGCATCAGCGCATCCTGCAGCGCCAGAAGATCATTGAAGATCGTAAGGAGTTCATTGAGAAGCAGAATAATGCCCGCGAAGAAGAGGAGGCCCGGCGCCACGAAGAGGAATCACGCAAAGCCAAGTTGGCCGAGCAGAAGCGATTGGAGCAGGAACAGGAGGAGCGGGAGCGAAAGCGCCATGAGAACGAAATCCAGGCTATCAAGGAGAAGAGTCTTAAGGAGAAGGTGCAGCAAATATCGCAGACAGCGCACGGCAAGAAAATGCTTTCCAAATTGGATGAGGAAGGCATCAAGAAGCTCGATGCTGAGCAAATTGCTATGCGTGAGAGCGAAGAGCTGCAGCGAGAGCGCAAGGAGCTACAGTCCAAGCTCAAGTCGCAAGAGAAGAAGGTTGACTACTTTGAGCGTGCGAAGCGTCTCGAGGAGATTCCGCTCTTTGAGAAATATCTGGCTGAGAAGAATGTCAAGGACAAAGAGTTTTGGGAGGCCACCGAAGCGACTCGCATTGAGAACGCAATTGCCGAACGCAAGGATGCCGTTAGCCAGCAGGAGCGTCTTAAGCGTATGTATCCCGATCGCGATGAGTTTCTCGAAGCGCTCAAGAAAGAGCGTGCCTCGCTCTTCGTTGAGAAGCTCAAGAAGTTCGAAATTGCTCTTGCCGAGGAGCGTAAGAAGCGTCTTGCTGAGCGCGTGGTGCGCCGTCGTGAGGAACGCCGCCAAGCCTACCTGCGTGCCAAGGAAGAGGAACGCTTCCGCAAGGAGGAAGAGATACGTCTTGCTCGCGAGGCAGAAGAGCGAGCCGCTGCTGAGGCTCGTCGCCTGGAACGTGAGGCAGAGGATGAGAAGCGTCGCCAGCAATATGAAAAGCAACGTGCCAAGGAGGAGGAGGCCGAACGCAAGATCCAGGAAGATCGCGAACGTCTTGCTCGCGAGGTGGCTGTTGAGCGTGAGCGCAGCGAAAAGGAGCGCGATGTATGGCGCCCACGCGGTGATCGCAGTGAACGACCAAGTGCTGCTCCAGCCGGCGGTGCCAGCGAGTGGCGTCGTAATGCTCCTACAAGTGATCGCAATGACCGTAACGATCGCAATGAACGTAACGAGCGTAGCGATCGCAATGACCGTAATGATCGTAGCGACCGCATTGAGCGTAGCGATCGCAATGATCGTCCAGAACGCAAGGACACTGATGGCGGTGCTGATTCGTCATGGCGTGTGCGCCGTGAACCCGTCGAGCCACAGCGTGGTGCTGGTACTGCTAACACTGGTATGGATCGTTCAGAGCGTGGTGGCGGTGCTGGCGCTGGCGGTGGTCCGTCTGGTCGGGATGATAAGTGGCGTCGTGGTGGTGATCGCTCCGAGCGTCTTGGTGGTGATCGTGATCGCGATCGCGATCGTGATCGTGATTCCTTCCGCCGTAATGATGGACCACGCCGTGATGATGATCGCGGTAGCTTCCGTCGTGACGATCAGCCCCAGCGTGACACAGGCAGCAACTGGCGCGATTCGCCACGTCAAAACGATCGCGATAATCGAGATAATCGAGATAATCGCCGTCCGGCTGGCGACAGACGCGATGTCCGTGGCGCTGGACCAAAGGAAGGAGGCGGTGGTGGCGGTGGTGGTAACTGGCGTACGGCTCCATCTCCACGCGATGAAAAACCTCCAGTCAAGCGCGATCAGCCACAGGACAAAGGTGAGTCTAGACTATTAATAACAGCGATTCGATGGGTAATTAAAAACGAATTCAATTTTCGTTGCAGAAAACAAAGCCGGAGATGATGGCGAATGGACAAGCGTTAAACGTCGTTAATTATTTATATGAATATCTTTCGCACACAACAGATTACACACGTATCCAAGTTTTTTTTAATTTAATATATGTACACAGAATGTATTGCAATTGAGCCGAACTAAAAATTTGTATGGGCAGACTTTCACCAAATGTTTGTCCCATAATCTCAGAAACTTCTCTTTAACAAAAGAAAATAAAATCAATATATATGTATTACCATATGTCAGCAGCCCCATATTGTCTCTCTAGCTGCTAATTTAAAGTTCATACAAATAAATTTGATAATCAATAATATTTGAATTTTTAAACTAGATCAACAAGTGGAATAAATCGTAAGAAATGAACGTTTGGGAAGTATCGGAGATCTTAGAAGTTCAATGCTTCTACAACTGTAATGCAACGTAAGCAACGATCGGAGGTTATCACCTACTGAAGCATCGTAAAAAGAATCGATGTTGAAGAAATCGACAAGTGATCAAGTTAGCGGGCACTCACTATTTGCGTCGCATATTTCACATAATTTACATTACTTATATAAAAATGATCATAAATTGCTATTTTTTATCAGCACTATGTAAATATTCACCTGCTATGTAAGTTTTCATTTTTTTTTTTTATTTTGAAAAATATGTTTACTGTTAACGGCAAGCACGTTGTTTCTTTTTTGTTTTGCTTATGTTAATAACAGTTGCGCCTATGTTATTAAATTGTTCGCTGTTTAAGAATCAGCTGTAATGAAAAACAGCGACAACGGTCACATTCTTGAAATAAAATTATTCCCCGCGGTTCGCGTCCACGTGAACACATTTCAGCAATGTGATTCATAAAGTTATTAGATAAAAATAAAGTCAAATCCGTGTTATATTTGTTCAAAAATTATAAATTTAATAAGAAACTTCAGCAACCCTAAAATTTCAATAATAATTAAATCAGAAAGCTTAAACAGTGTTTGTGCGTTGGCATTGCAGACGCGGCGCTTAACATGTGAGGTTAAAGCAGATAAACAGAAAACGGCAAAACAGACTTTTAAGACAATTTAAATAGTGACTAGCTTAAGAATTGCAACATAGTTTAGTGCAGCATTCTTTAAAGGTAATATTCGATCAGTGTTGCAGATCAAAGTGTATAAGCTAAAGCACAGGTGCTCCTCCCGCCAGCGAGTGCAAATGATATGCGAGCTAATACATACATACGTATGTATGTCTGTATATACATATGTTTGTATATAAAAAAAATCGCATGGAAATGTTGGGTTCGCATTTCGCCGTCTGCCATCTCTTGTCACTATTTTTTTTATTTATTTTTTTTATCAAGAAATGCTTTCTAAACAAAACATGCGTACTTCGAAAGTGTGAGGATGTGGGGGTGTTTGTGATGTGTGAAATTTGATAGTAAAGTTGAGCAATATATACGAAAATATTGTTGTTAGGCATCAACATGCATACGCGTGCAATTATACGCACACCCTCTCACACACGCTCATAGCAAAAGCACATGGCGCGGCGGCGGCACTCACACACACGTGGTTGCGGCTTTGCCGTTGTACATATATGTTTGCATCAGTGGGTGTGACAGTGTGTGTGTGTATGTACATTGTGCGGTTTCTGTTGTTATTGTTATTCGTATTGCTATACATTTTGTTAAAATGCCATTTATGAATTTAACTAGTTAGGAGCAAAAATTGTTATCAATTTGCAAGTTGCGCATACTCAATCCACAAGCATTGAAGCGGCTTTTGACATGCGGCACATTGAGGGTGGCAAAATAACAGCATGTTGCTTACTCAAAACGTGCCACGCTGCTTTTTGCCGTTTTGCTTTGTGCGACTGTTTGGTGCATTCCAGCGTTGCCAACTTGTTGAACTGTGCGCGCGAAATACAACATGGTATCGATTGTGGGTTCAAATGCACGTGAAATAAAAGCCCCTGTAAAAACAAATATTCATTCATTTTTATGTACTTATTATAGACCATCTACATTTTTGAGCGTGCAAAAAAAAAAAAAAAAAAGACTCCATGAATATTAAATAAATAGATCCAGTTTCCCAGTAACTATTAGCATTTATCTTGATAATTTGGAAAAGTAAAAATAACTTTTTTATTGTTTGCTTTTGTTTGACATTTCTTTTAGGTAAAATCTTCATATACTCGGTCTGTGTCAGTCTCTCTTACAATCATCTTCGATTTCAATTTATGTATATTTGCTGGGTTCCTTGGAGCGCTTAGTTCTGCGCTTGGCCATCATGTCATGCTTGTCGCTCATGCGTTGCTGTATTTCTTCGCGAGTCTGGCTTAGCTGCCTAAGTTGTTGCTCAATTTTATCACCTGCGCCTGGCAGGAGCTCCACACAGTTTTCAATGCGAACGTTGCGAGCTGCCAAATTGCTGAACTGAGCTGCCAACTGCGCATCAGTGCCCGTTAGAATAAAATAGCCCGTGTTGCCTATAACTTCAGGCGGAGGGGCATCTATTGGAGCAGCAGAGAGCTGCTTTACGACAGTCGATATGTCCACCTTGGCTGGCTGCTTGGGTTTCTCCACAGTCTTTGGAGTTTTGACTGGCTCGGTTGCCTTCTGGTTGACAGTTGGTGAAGCTTTGGCAGCTTCAACTTTCGGCATCGGCTTCTGTTTGGCATCAACTGGCGCTGGTGTTGGTTGTGTCTTGGCCACAACTGGATTACTTCCCTTTTGGTCGACTTCTTTGACATCGGGTTTCTTAATTTGCTGCTCCGTTGCCGATATTTTGGTGTTCTGCTGGTTGAGCTGCTTCTTCATCACATCCTTCTCCAGCAGTTTCTCCTTCTTCTCGAGCATTTGGATAATGCGGCGCCTGGATGCTATCGACGGTGTCTGCGTGGTCTTGTTCTCATCTTCGTACTTCGCCTCCGCTGGAAGAGTAGCTCCTCCAGTTTCATTTCCATTGATTCGTCCTGGCGAAGTGGAACGCATAGCATTGGGTGGCGGACGCCTGTTAGCATTCTTGCATCCTTTCTTATCGTTTGCGCGCTTCTTGCCAGCCAAGAGCTGATTCAATACCGCCTTGCAGAAGTCGCAGCTGCACGTCTTATTGGCTATATTATCGCTGCCCGGCGGCCCATTGAGCGCAGTCTTCACAGTCTCGTCCAACTCAACGTTAGCCAAATTCATTGGCTCGGTCACATTGGCCGGCGGAGTCTTGTAGTTCATCTTCTTGTTGAACACCTTCGAGATCTTCTGGAGTTTGGTGAATGTTGCCACAGCACGTCGTGTGAGGGTCTTGCTGAACGATCCGGCCTGTTCATTGGCCGGCGGCACCGCCGCCGCTGGCAGCTGAGCTTGACACTCTGCCGTATGACCGACCTGCTTTTGAATATTTTCATCGGCGAGCAGGTCGAACACATTATTATCCGACTGGGTGGTCTTGTCCTTAACGATAACTGTCACAGTTGCCTGGTCCGTAGATTCTTCTGGCATATTCTCCGCTTCTTGCTTCTGCTGCGGTACAGCTGTCTTAGTATTGGTTGTCTTATTAGATGAATTCTTGGAGTCCACTTTGGCTCCAGTGGTGCCGGCCGGCTTCACAGCATCCGACGTACTCGGGGCAGTTGCCGCGGCAGTTGCTGCGGCAGTTGCTGCGGCATTGCCGCTAAGCGCCTCACTTGCGGCAGTAGCACGTGCATTCGATTCTGATTGCCGCTTCGCTTCGGCCGCCTTGCGCTGACGACGAGTAATTACTTTTTTTGGCATTTTAAGTATTGTTTTCTATTTTTGCAACAAATTTGTCAGAAATTTTGATGACTTTCTTAAAAGCGGACAGTTAGTAAATTGTGTTCCTCACTGCGTGACGTTAAGCGCAAAAAGAGCCGATTTTTTCACATGTGGCATGTCAAAATTTAAACTTCAAGGCTAACGGCAGTTGTCATTACAGTGTTAACCAACACTGAACCTTACAGTGCATGGCAATGTTGATTAATGACCAGTTTTCTCAATTTGAATTGCAGACACTTTATATGAACACAACATTATGGATTCACGTATGCTAAATGTGTTTCACGAGGATCCTTTCGAGGGGAACTTTGTCAAATATGATCCAGAGCCGAATTTCTGGTCAACCAGTGATGAGTACGTTTAATTTTCCTTTTATTTCAAACAGTTGCAATAAATGCAAATATATGTAAATGTATATATGTAAATAAATATATATTTGAATTCTTAAATAGTTTACAGTTAACTGATACACTCAATGGCATCCTGCCCATAGAGCCGACAGATGAATCGTTGCTCAGTCAAAATGAGGCCGAGCAGCAACTGCAGAACAGAAAAAACTTGGTAATGCTTGTGAAACTATGCGCATCTTAGACTTGTTCTAATTAAGTTTTATTTTTGTTTTTTGGCAGCTCATCTACAGTGACTTTGTGGAGCAGCAGCTGAGCGATGATACCAATATGCTCAATGGCCAGGTCTATAGACGCATTACAGACGATGCTGATGCTGAGGCGGTCTTCGAGCAGCAGCGGCAAATCAGCCTGCTAATTAATTCGGATGACGAACATCTAGATCCAGACGATCGTGGGCTTGGGGACGATGATGTACAGAGCCAATGCAGCAATTCCACATTTCGCTCGCGCACCGACAGCTCTTCTATAGGAGATTATGAGTCACACTCCAGTGACTACGATGACATCGAGGAGCGCCTGATGCCCACAGATGTATTCGCAATGGACCACGCGGAACGTAAGCAACGTACCCAGAGCACCAACACCGTTTGCTCTGAACCGGATGCCCTGGGCCTGAACATTGATGTGAATAACTTTGATTTGGCTGACTTTATCACCAAAGATGATTTCGCCGATACGATTAATTCGTTGCGAAACATTCAACATGTCAAAGCTGTGCCCGTGGCACCAGAAACTCCTATTAAATTAAAAACCGATTCAGTCCAAGCTAAGAAGCCGCAAGCTCTTACAGCTGAGAGGCAGGTCGCAGCGCTGCCTCCTCCTGTCATTATAACATCCAAGAGTCGTGACTCGGATTACGATTCGGATTCAATCATCGATGTAGAGACGGTCGATGTGATTGATGTGGATGAGTCTCTGTGGGTGCGCAGGCAATTGGAAGCGGCCAAAGCCACTGATGATTTGTGCTATGTAGACAATGTTAAAGCCGATCCGTCCTGGTGTCCCAAGCAAACGGCTAAGCGTATAAGTAGCGCAGAGGTAAGTAGAAATTGGTGTGCGATAAGCAGTTTGAAGTATGTTACTCATTCTTCAAATGATGTCCCCACATAGCACAAAGCTGCGTCGGCTCACACTCAAAATGCAGCCAAGGCAACGAGCGTTGTAGGCAATCGTCCTGCTCAAACAGCTCCGACTTCACAGGCAGTCGCTAGCACTGCGAAGCCAAAGGCCAGCCACAACATTTGTTTGGTGCCCAATAAGAAACAATGCGATATCCTAAAACGCAAAGTGGGTAACAAGGCGGCAGGCACAGCCGCGGCCAGCAAGTCCAAAGTGTCGGCTAAGAAAATACAAGAGGCTACAATCAAACCTTCCCCAACTGGAAGGCAGCACCAGCAACAGCAGCAGCAGCAACAGCAGCAGCAGCAACAGCAGCAGCAGCAGCAGCAGCAACAACAGCAGCAGCAGCAGCAACAGCAGCAACAACAGCAGCAGCAGCAGCAGGCTATAACGAGACCAACAGAGACGAAACCAATTAGTACTGGTTTGGGTGTGGGGGGCAAGAATTTGGCGTTGTTAAAGCATGAGCGCGATGCGGCCAATACCTCTCTCAATGCAGAGGCCGCAACGCCTGCGCCCAAGCGTAAACTCAATTTAGAGGAGTACAAGCAGCGGCGCTGCGGTACAATTGTTACATCCAAATCGCTGGCAGCGCCGGCTGCCATGCCTGTCAAGCAAGTAAAAGTGGAGCCTGCCAAGGTGGTGCCACCAAAAACACCAATTCAGAAGGCGCAACAATCGCCGCACAAAGCAGCCATCAGCAACATTGTCAACAGTCTGAAGCATCCCCCGTGCGAGGCAGCAGTTCCAACAGATCCCATTACTGTGGCCAAGAACAAGGTGCTGCGGATGCTGGAGATGAAGCGAGCACAGCAGCTAAAGATTATTGATTCGCGTGTGTCTGCGAAGGTGCCCAGAGTGACGAAACTGCCGCCCCTCAAGGATATTGTTAAGGACACGTACTGCATGGAGACTGAGCCCGAGACGGACGCAGCGCCCACGACGCATGCCGTGGCCAACAGCAAACTGCAGGCGGACTATGAAGAGATTATCATTGTTTCGGTTAGCTGTAACACGGACATTACGATACCGCCGCATCAGGCGAGTGTTGCGCTTAGAGACAACAGGACAACGACAGCCTCATCGCGCTCATTGTTGAAATCCTCGGTGCTGTTGTACAATATCTCCAATGGCAATGATGTGTGCAAGGATATGACCAACTCGCTGATAGCCAGCATACAGAGTGAGGTGGTTAAGCAAACGAATTGCGGAGCACTGGCCACACCGCCAGCAGCCACAGCGGAAGCTGTAGATAAGAATGGACAGCATGGTGAGGACATGGTCATCATGCATCTACCCAAGAATCGGGTCCGTAAGAGCATGGTCAGCATGGGTACACAGACTGATCTGCAGCCCGAATTTCCATTGCTGACATTGCCGACGGCACGGCAATCGCGTGAGCGAACGCGTCGCTCTTATCGCAAGCGTCACATCGAAGGCTCTGCACCTAATGAAACCAGTTGCCGCTCATCCTCGTCCTCCACGTGCAGCAGCATGGCCTCATACCATTCTCGCTCCAATTCCAACTCAACTGAGCGCTTGCGGCATTCGGATGCGATAGCAGCCTGTGGCAGCAGTATTGGCGGTGGTGGCTATTCGTCGCGCAGCACACGTCGCCATCGTAGCTCGGTAAGTTCCTCGTCCAATTCGGAAGCTGGAAAATACGAACGCAAGCAGAGACAGCGTCGCACGAGTTACAACAAACGCCGATCGAAAAATCAGACGCGCGACCGTTGCTCCACATCGGGCTCTGAGCTCAGCGATCGTGAGCGGAGTCGCAGTCCGCACAGACGTTCGCGTTCGCGTTCGCGTTCCTCATCAGCCACTCGCTACGGCAGTGGCAACAACAACAATAGGCGCGGCTATGCTGATCGCAATGTATCACAGCCAGCTGTTGAAGAGCGTCGCATTGTATATGTGGGTCGCATTGAGGCGGACACCACCAAGGAGATGTTACGTCGAAAATTTTTGCCCTATGGCAATATCAAACAAATAACCATACACTACAAGGAGAACGGGTAAGTTGATATTTGAGAAGCACAGTCAGTTGGTAATTGAACTCTTTGTTATTGAGCAGCATGAAGTATGGCTTTGTGACCTTTGAACGTGCGCAGGATGCTTTCACGGCCATTGATACGAGTGCCAAAGATGCGCAAATCAATATGTACGACATTAGCTTTGGCGGACGGCGCGCATTCTGTCGTGCCTCCTATGCCGATTTGGGTAAGTTGACAAGGTATTAAATCGAATTGATAATGTTAATTAAATTTGACTATTTATAGACAATGCGGGTATCAACAACTACCATTCGTATGTGTTTCCTACTGCAGCACCAGCTGCTCCTCCGCAGGAGGATTCCTTTGAAGCTCTGCTGTTGAAAGTTAAAGCGAAGTTGAATGCAGGCAAACCAGCTGCAGGAACCGCACCACCATCAGCAGCTGCAACCGAAACCGCAACTGTTACCGCAGCGGATGGCGGCAACAAAGCTAACGAATCGATCAATAGTTCGATTTGACAGCGTTATTGTAATTTGCAAATGGATTTAGTTTTATACTTATGATTGAACTAGCCACCAACATTTTGAGTTTCGACCCGTATTCCCGTATTCATCCCCTAAATATTCTTTGATGTAGATATATATGTATAGAACACGAATTTTCAAACTGTTCAACCGACAGAAAGCCTGATTATCATTCATAAACACTTTCATTATTTATTGTAAACTAGTTGACAATAGCATTGCAAACCATATGAAACTCGTGCCACTGCAGCCGAACAGTGAACGGTTTCAACAATCTACAGCGAATTGATAACAAATATGAAAATTATAAATGGAATTGTGATAAAAAGAAATACAAAGTCATTGATTGCATGTAAGTTAGCGGAAGCCACAGACCGCAATTAATGTTGTAAAAAAATATATATAAAAAGAAGGAGAATAATATAACAATAGATTGGAAATTGAAGTAAATAGCCATAACGTAACGCATACAGACAGCAAATAGTAAAATACTTACATCATGCAACAGCTATAGGAAATATACAAATGAAATACAATGTATTAACTGTATAGTACTATATAGAGAGAGAGCAAGGCACGCGCATGCAGCATGCGACGGTCACAAATTAAACTGTTGATAACTAAACTTTGATATTAGTTTGTAAAAGGAATATTTTGTACGTACGTAATTTTAATTTACTGGATATGATTATTTTGTAAATCAATTGAACTAATCAATGAACCGTAAACTATATAATAAATGCTGCCTTGAATTAACTATCTGCCTGTACATGAATATGACAGGTAAATACATGAAATGGCAGCAACAATATATTAAACTTACCCTATATTGCTTAACAGACATTTGAATTTGAATTGAAATTGTTAATTCATAAAAAATCTGTCTTAGCCTTGGGTCTGGCTAACTCAACTAACTAACTTCTCGTAGATATTCTTGTTAGGCATACAGCGAAATTTTTATAAAGATACACATAAAATTACAATTTGTTTTCCTAATTAAGTTAACTGAACTGGGTAATTAGGCGAAAAGAAATTTTGTTTAAGTTTTTTGTACTCTTTGAATAATTTAATAAAGTGCGCTAGTTGCAACAAATTGAAATGAAAACTGTTTGGACAATTCACTATTTACGTTTAACTTGAATTTCAAATATTTATGTTTGCTTATTATTTAAAAAAATATTTTGCAAAGTTAACAAGTTTTTGCCAACATTCCAAAAGTTGAACTTGACTTTTGACTAAAAATATTTTAGAATGAAAATTGCGTTTAAATATAAGTTTGAATTGTAAGTTTATATTTGATATACTCTTTTTTTGTATATTACATTATGTATATCAATTTATTTTGTATATATTAATTAAGAGACGGAATAGTCAGCATCTGATGTTTTTTTTTCCAAGTATGTATTTATCGCAGACTTTTTGAAAGACTTTTACGAAAGTTTTGTGCAAGCGCACAGCCTCACATACTGGTTTAGTTTAAACAAATAAACAAAAAGTATTTATATGTACATACATATGTATGTACGACGACACGTATGTCGCCTGGCAGTCGCCTTGACTTGTCAGTTGCATCGGGCTATAGTAAAACACATTTCTTTTTATGGCAGCTAGAGCACATGCCCCATTCATTTTTACCTATTTTCTTTGGATTCCGTTATTAGTTTTAAGGGATTTACGAATCAGCTGCGTGTCAGTATGTCTAGCCCTAAACCTTGAACTCGTATGTATGCATGTATACGCACGCACACGCACACGCACACGCACACACACATACGTATCAACAGCTTGCCTACAAAGACAGTGATCGCAAAATTTAGTTGCATACTTTTAGTCGGCGCAAAATAAAATAAGTCTCCACATATATTCTTGTGAGTTCCTCGCTCGCAATGTTGAATTTAAAATGATTTTACTTTATTTATTTTCTGTGAGAGATGTCATAAATATGTATGTACAAGCTAAGCACTGGCTGCCAGCGTACATTAGCTGTGGCAGTCGAAAATGGCCTTATTAATTTCGTTATAAAATCTTTCCTCTTACTCCCAGCAAGGCAGTAGATTATATTGCCAGCAATAATACTTACAAGTATATAATAAAGAGAGATAGAGATATGTACATACACGTATAAGCGCTCTTCAATATACGTTATTTCGTTGCTCATTTTCTCAGCCGGCATTGCGCCAGGAGATTCGCAATGATTGCGCCAGTCAACGGTCGCAGCCAAAATCGATACAAAAATAAGAAAAAAAAAAAAAATCGTGAAATCATATTCAGCCAAGCAAAGGATACATCAACGGAATGAAATGGCAACTGTTGTTGGCGCCATTTACCGTCGCCCAAGGCCCAACGCCCAGCGCAAATTTGCATATTTAATTTCAAATGTCAAAGAAATCTCAACTTTTTGTCCCTCGGCCATACTACGACGCGCCTTGAATATGCCCTGAATATGCGTACTTAAACAGACTCCAATGATTACAGCTAGAGCATTTGGCGACTGCAGGTGCTTATGACTTTCATAGAAACTTAAATTTAATGCAAATTGCTCTTGGCTCCATTGTTTTCCATGCATATCGATGATATGTGCTCATGTCTTTCATAGTCCGCATTGGCAGTGACAGCACGATGTGACTTAATTCCCATGCCTAGCAGACAGTCAGTCAGTCAGTCAGTCAGTCAGTTGGCGTCGTCCTTGCCTCGTTGTCGCATTTAACGTCACTTTTGCCTCATGTGCATATTTACGTGCCTTTTGTCTTGCTTCGGGGAGTAGGGCTGCTCTCGACACATTCACGCCAAGTTAGACAGTTATAAGACTGCTGCACGGTTTTGATAAGGATTCAAGAGGCATTCAAAATAAATATTTTACAATTTTCTGCCAAAACATATTTTATTATATTATCCAACTGCTTTTTTTATCCATTCGAATTGTGCGTTATGCAAATATATATTCCCATATTCCTGGAATTTCTATTATCAATTTCTCAATCTACATTTTTTCCAGGAATCTATCGAGTTAGCAGTCATCATGCTCTATTTACTACCGTCTAGTCAACAGGTTGAGCCCAACTCGGCTGCATTGCTATAACCACTCCAGGCCAGTGTCTATGCATTTGCCGGCACCTCCTACGCGCAAACACAATATGAACACGTTCTGGCAATAGTGAAGCCGCACCGAGTAAAAAGTCCTTGCTACACTCTTTTCGCATTAGCACTGTTGCCATGTTATGGTCCCAATTATGGTAACCCCATACATTGAATGTGCCTTTGAGCGCTACTTGCGTGGGATTGATATGTCCTGTCCTTTGCTGTCCTGTCTTGTTCTGTCTGTGACTGTGTCTGTGTATGTGGTCATGTCTGTGTATGTGTCTGTGTCTGTGGTGAGCATTCACGCAACGATAGAGGTTGGCGTGTTTAAAGTGCGCTTAGCCAACATCAACAACAATAAACAGGAAAGGAGAAAAAATGCTGAAGCTGAACAAATAGTTTTAAGAGTAGGCTAGAGTTTGACATACTCAGTAAATATGTGCAGTTAAAGATATGAAGATAAATGTTATTGAAATTTAAAATATGTAAACTTAGTATTAGTGATTATTATTATAAAGAAAATATAAAAATGTTCACTTAGACTGTTCTAGTATTACAATTATATATATAAGTTATATATTTTATATACTATTCTTGATCAGGGTGACGAGCTGAGTTGATTTAGCACTATTCGTCTGTCTATTTATTCTAAGTATTCCCTCTATGTATTTCGAAGTACTTCTTTTAAGCATTTTCTCTAAGTATTTCGTCCAAGTATTTCCTCTACGTAGTTCCTCTTCATCTTTAATGCTTAGCTGATCGATCACACACTCTACTTCACTTTGTTGCGCTGACCCCCACCACGGTTGAACGACTGAAGAAATGCTGCAGCTGCTGCCCTTTATATAGGGCCAGTTTTACTCAAGCACTGTCTCTCTTAAAGGTTGAGCCCAACAGCAGGTAGAACTCGTTACAGTCGAGGCTAAAGTAACCAATGGCAACGCTCTCTGCTGCTTCAAGCATTCGCTCAGGGGATTTCCTAGTCGAGCGGACTCGACTAGAGCTCTCACTCATACTTGTTAAATGAATAATTTATTCCCTATTTCCTAATCAACCGCAAATTTTAGAGGGTATTAACTGCTTGCTAATGTTGATATTAGAAAACAAAACAATGTGAGCCAATTTGTAAGGTTCAGCTGCCATGAAAAGCGATTTTCGCTTTTTTTTGCTTGCAATTAAACGAGGCGTGTCGACCTTTTTGACGTTTGGATCAATGGTAACTAATGAGGGCGACAGAAACACAAACACGAGTAGGGCACACACATACACACGCATAATCAAGGACCAATTGGAATTGAATGACAATTTATATTTATGATATTTATGCAACAATATTAAAAACAATGAGACACATGAGACACGGGACTCTGTCTCGCAATCGTGCCCGAGCAGCTGTCACAGTTCTCATGCAATGCTATGTCATATTTTTTTAATTTTAGCGCATATCTATATGCCAAACGCAAACGATTGCCATTTCAGTTTTGCAATGGTCTGTTCGAAGCAACACACACACGCACACACATACACACATACACACAGTTCGTATACGCAATGAAAATGAATGGCAGCGTCAGGGCGACCCTTGTGCCACTGCAATAACAAATTAATTGCATTTGTATTGTGTTTCAAGTGCTCAATAAATAAGCAATGAAATATACGCACACGCATTCTATATATATATATATATATATAAGTATGTATGCATATGTATGTATACTATGTGTATAAATTCACTCACAAAGGTGATAATGCAATTGTTTCTTTGTTGTTATTGTTGCACTACGTTACTGAAGTATTTATTTAGAACAGTTTCACCTTTTTTTATATACATTAAAACTAATTATATTGTCAATAACAATTGTAGCTAATTGAAATAGAAAACATTTATGCACTTTGTGTTTAAATTAAAATATCGCCTGCAGCATTACATATGCATATTGTTTTTGCTTTTGTTGGCATGCGACATTTAACACTTTAAATGCAATTAAATTAATGCGGCAACAATTGAATATAATAGGTAAAACAACTAAAAGCGTTTCAGTTGGGGGTCAACAGACTATATAAAACAGAATTTTGTATAATATATTCTTGATCTGGGTAAAGAGCTGACTTGAGCTAACAGTAGATTCTCTGTCTGTCCTTCGTCCGGTCATATGATAAAACGATATTGGTAACCACAAACCACATCAACTAGTACTCAGTACTCTCGAATGGAGCACTCATACTTATAGTTCTGCTGAGCTTCCCCACCCAAGAAGTCGTTATTTATATGTATATGTAGGTGCCTCTGAGGCACTGGCTCTTAACATGTAAAATTTGTCAAGCAAAAATTGAGTTTTTGATTATAAATTATTGAATAATTGAATTTGTGCCGACTAATTAGATTGCCGCTCAGAGAATACTAATTTTTCCCGATAAAGGAAAATTGTATCAATGTTGCGCATAATTGCCTAGCTCTTAAGCTAGATAAGCATACAAATTTGCTTGGCTTGGCTGGGCTTGTCTATACTAAATGCCATTTCCTTCCTTCTCATGCGAAAAGGAAGTCGGAAGGCAAATATATATCAAAAGGACAAATGTAACAAACAGTTAAACAGCGCACACCCATAGAAGGAGTCGCAACTGACTGACTTGGAGATACCCGGCATTTGTTATTTGACTGGCTGCACAAGTATTTCATTCGCTGAGCTGTGTAGAGTGAATTTCTTGCTGGGAAAATAACAATATTAGTGAATGTGAACTTGTTGACTCTTCGTGTTCTTCCGGCCATGTCAATTGCTGCTGCTACACACGCTTAGCTTCAAATTGGGCGCTCAATGGCAGCTGCCACCAGCACCGCCTCTTCCGCCGCCCATCGGCCGCTTGAAGCCGCTCTTCGACTTGTCCAAGCGCCTGCGCGTGCTCGCCGCGGCAAAGGTCTGAATATGATTCTTTTTCATGGGATGCTTTCAGTTCGCTTTTGGACATTGAATGTTGCGGTTGCCGCCGCATTGTCGCGCAACAAACTAAACGTAATCAACAAAAAAGACGCTAACACGCGACACGTCTAACTGTGCCAGTGTGGGTGCGTGCGCGTGTGTGTGTGCGCGAGTGTGTGTGTGTGAGTGTTTGAATGAGTGAGTGTGTATGTTAAGTGTTGAGTGCGGCCGACTCTGGCGCCAGTCAGCAAAGTGCAAATAAATATCACTTACACACATAAACAAAACCAGTCAGAGCCAGAGCCATAGCCAGAGCCAAGCCAAAGGCGCTTGAGACATTCACTGGCGCCGCTCTGCATGTTAAAGCGTCTTAAATACACAATTCCATCTTTGACTGAACGCTATAACCAAATGTGAGTACGAGTTGATGTTGACGTTGATGTTGATGTTGATGTTGCCGTTTCTTGTTCAGCTGCTGTGTTTCTGTGTGTCGGCTTCTGTTTCGGCTCGTCTGAGTAGGCAATCAACAGGACCAGGTCCAATTTGCTGTGCTCTAATAAGTCTTCTGTTTGCTTGCCTTTTTCTATTTTGTTAGTCAAATTGGCACAAAATGCTGGCGATTTTTTCTTCTTTCTATTTTTTTTAGAGCAATATATTCTAGGCACTTGGCACAATTTAAAGCACTTGAGCGAGTGGCGTGCCACAAATTCAATTAAAGCTGATATACGGGAGCGGAACGTACAAAAGTGTTGAGTGCCTGACTGCTTCAAAGTGTATGTGTGTATAGGTGTATAGGTGTGTGTGTGTGTGTGTGGAGTGTGCTACTAATTGAATTTGGCCATGCAGAAAAGTCGCTCACAAAAATAAAATAATGATTTATTTAGATGAGGCTTCGAGGTGGCCTCCAAGAAACATCCTTTGGCTTTTGAACAAAAAACGTGCTTGACGCTCCAAACGGCTGAGCTACGTGTGACTCGCATAGCGAAAAGCAGCTGAAAGTCGAAAAGGTAAAGGCAAACAATGTTAAAAGCAATAATCAAATTTAATTTAAATCAATCCAAATATAACGCAAATAACAAAGCCTTTAATGTTGAAGCTCAGAATACTCTGTTCAGTGGCTGTGAGCAGGTATATTCGTTTCTAGCAAAGTTTTTGAGTCTCTGATGTCAACTGAACTGGGTCGCAGTCAAAGTCGTGCTGAAAAAGGTCCTGCTCACGCGTCCTGTGATTAATGCGTGCCATTAGTTTAAGCTGGCGGCAAGTTTAAAAATCCGTAGCAAGGGAGTCTGGGCCGCACGGAACTCATTTCCCGTCGCGACGGGGACGGAACACGGCCAGAACATGGCAAATTGTTTACGGCGTGGTTGCTCTTAAACAGGATATTGCGCTCCTAACTGGCATGGAAATTAGAATTTAATGCAGATTTTCTGGCTTGGCCGCATTGTTGTATACGGTCAAAGAGCTTTGAAGTTGGCCAGGCCAAAGAAGTGATCCATGTTTTTGACAGTTTAATTATCACGTCTCTTGCTCTAGCACTCTTGCTCCATTTCCATCTTCATCTTCATCTCCATCTCGTTTCAACCACTTAAATGCGACTGCAGTTCCATTTGTGGTGCTTTGTTAAAATTCAACTATTCAAATGTAACTTCAAGTGGATTGCCATTGTTGTCGCTGCTCTGTTGTTACGCATGGAAGCTCAAGTGTTGAGCCAACAATACGGACTAAAGATAACTTTGTGTATTTACTTATGCCATTCGAATAAGGGCAACATTTAAAGTTGCAACAGCAAAGAAATTCGACAAATTCTTGTAGCATCAGCAAAATCGAATTGAACTCCCTGCTAAGACGATTGGATAAGTCTTCGGTGTATGTTTTCTTTCCCAATTTTTTTTTTTTTTTGCTTTGGCTCATTCAACATTTTAAGCTCTGGTCGCACGTGACCCAACTGTTGGACGTGTTGCGTGTGAAGAGCTCGATATGGCCATAAAACGCAATATGAAGCAAGTGAAAATGTTTAAAAAGGAGCTTAGTTAGTTGACTAGCAAATATCCTATGGTCAGACTTAACAGAGCACAATTATGTGATCTTGTTGGGACAGATGAGAGGGAGAGAGAGAGAGAGAGAGAGAGAGAGAGGGACAGGGTGAGAAAGAGAGATACAGGGTGAGATAGAGGACAGAGAGAGAGAGAGAGAAGAGAGAGAGAGAGAGAGAGAGAGAGAGAGAGTGGCGGACAGAAAGCTATATACATATATATAGAGAGACAGGGAGAGTGAGAAAGAGAGAGAGAGAGAGAGAGTGAGAAATAGAGAGAGAGAGAGAGAGGGAGAGAGATTCTGTGAATCTATGTGCTTTTCTTAATGGTAAGTTTTTTATTATTACCTTGTGGTATCTGAGAACTCTGCTCGATTTTTGTGCCTATCTCTTCAATTCCTGAGCCTAAATTGCTTTTAACATATATTGTAGAGCCTCATTGCCATTGATCTTTTCTTTTATTTTTAGTAATATAAGTTTATAGTTATATACTCAGGAAGTTAGATCTCGAATTAACTTCACTTAACCAAATAATTTAATAAATCTCAGATGGATTTCTCTTGAGATTCATAAGAATTTGTATTCAAAAAAGCGTTGGACTAAAATAATATGCATGCTCATAAATCTGCTTTTTATATTCTTTCCCTTATTTTATTTTATTTCCCGTGAACATAAACACAGATATATTTCCCACTATCCGTGCGTATAAATTCTTGCAAGTCTCAAGAGAAAGATAAACATAAAATTATGTCAGTTCAGGGCTGTATATAAGTATGTATGTACTATATAGTCATGGCTATATTAGTCGACCTGTCTGTCTCCCTCTAACTCTCTCTCTCTTACACAACCTTGTTATTCATTTTTGATTAACTACAGGGTATATGCATAGCGTATAAATTTGAGGGTGGCGACGTGGTGATCGTTTTATGGCCAGTGCCCATACATATATTGAATTTGATGGCCATCAATTGTGGCGGGTGAGCAGACGTTCGATTTTTTGATAGCGCACGTTAGAGCACTTTGGCTGCTAAACAATAACGGACGTGCTGCAAAATTAATGACCGGGCCAACGGTAAATTGACCGAAAACTTAGCCAAATGACGTTTTGGCTATAAAAACTAAAAAACAAAAAAAAAAAAAAAACTTTAGCGTTCGCCAATAAGTTTGAAATTGGCTGCACTTGTCAACAACTTAGATTCAATTGTCTTCATATCAAAAACTTATCAAAAGCATATTTCAATAAAATTTGAGCAAAACTTTCAACTGAAGCTTTACCTTAGTTCAATATGCCAAAACTTTTCGCACAAACTGAAATTAATATTTTACTAAGTGAAATGAAAAAGAAGCAGAGGCAGAGAGTGAGAGGACGAGAACTTGGTAAATATTTGTGTTTTGGCTCTTTGGCTACTCTGGACTGGAACTGTCAGCCTGTCAGCATTCAGAGCTGAAATATTGACTTTGCCTTCAATTACGTCAAACAGCAAAGTGGCCAAAAAATGGCCAATCGTAGCTGCTGTGCAAACAATTTTAACTGCCAAATGAATCGACTCACACTTTGCTTTTGTTATCAACTGTCAAATGGGCTTAGACTACGCAGACTATGACACAAACTCTCTCTCTCTCTGTGTGTGTGTGTGTGTGTGAGTGGAGACTAATTGAGTTTGCTCTGGCATTTGACCACCTAATTTGCATAATACGAAACCATGTCAACGGCCATTAAATGGCTCTGTTATGCACTTGTTGGCCACGGCTACAGTTTGTACCCCCGCTAACGGTTTGAAATGCCTTAAATTGCTCCAAATAATTAGCTTAGATGTCACGTAGTTGCTACAAAATGAGCGTCTAGTCTCTGTATTTCTGAGGGGCTTAAAGGATCTGCTCATTGGCCACGCCCTGCAGACCAAAAAGTCGCCCTTAGCTCAATTATTCATAGTTGACCAATAATATTTTCCCCTGAAATGAAGCGAATATTCAATGCCCACTTCAAATGGCATTCAGCTCTTTATACAGTTAATACAAATTTCACCTGGACCGCATTCAAGACAGTGTAAAATGTGAATCAAGCCAATTAAAATGCGAAATGTCTGAAAATTTTGTTGAATTGCAACTGGAATTTATATAAAACGCATTCAAGTGCAAAGCTGCGTCAGGAACTATATACATACTGTATATTCATAAATAATAGTGAAAATGGCTTATTAAGAAACTTGGGGGAAAAACATGGAGGCTGATTGAAGAGATTGCTCAACTTAGGAATACCCTGCAGTTCAGCTTACATTTCTGTTTAGTTGACTTCGCTTTGCTTCAATTTAGCAACATTTTATGCTCGCTATTAAGTTTAGAGAGTATATTGGTTTCATACAACCTTCGACTTGGTCTGGTCTTATACTAATTTAAGATTTTCTTTGCGATATGCCCAATTAGATAATTAATATACCTTTGTACCTCATTGAAGATGTGAAAAGAAGACGTTCTTTAAGCTGCTTGGAAACTGCTATGTTTCTTCGGCTACTCTGGATCTGACTCATTTACAAAGGTTAATTGCAGTCCTTTGTTTATTTAGCTTAATTAGATTTATTATTTGTTGATTTAAATGCCGTGACCGTGGCGTAGATGTCGTAAAAGTTCATTTGTCGCGAAAAAGAGTACAAAGAAAAATTTTGGGACCGACAGACAAAGGGAATGAAGAGAAATTCGAGGTAGTGGAGAGCGGATAAGTCAGTAGAGCGCAGTAGAATATTATATAGTATTTTCTTTAGGACAAACTTAAGAGATTTGTATTTGCAAAGCTAAAATAATAATAAATATTATGTCATTTGCGGGCTTGGCTAATCTTATACAGTTCTAGAGCTCTAATAGATTGACCACTTACCAACACCTCTTGTCATCAGAAAAAGTTATAGCTTCGGCAGTTTAAATGTGACATGAGCACTGGTAACATCTAAATCAAAATAATGTATGAAAATGTAAGCTTTAGATAAGCAAAATGTAATCTAAGCAAATTATGCAAATGTTATCCTAAATAAACATCTCATCCGGAGATGTTTCACACGTATAGATTACAACCATTGGAGACAAGAATAAACGATGGTCTATACCAAAACGAAATTGAATTTAATTTTTGTGTTCTCCAAATATAACGGTCTATCCATCGAATTTCGAATTCCTCCTCTCCTCCTCCGCGGCAAAATCGATTTTTGAATAAATTTTAACTGTAGTTTTTTTCAAAAGATAATTTTTTGGTTAGTAATCATTTTGATGAATCATTTGATGAAGAAGTGCTTGAACTATCGACTTATTTATAACTTAATATACCCCATTTAAATACTTGATGGAATGCCTGGCATTGGATAAACATGTAGAGCATGATAAGCGTTTAAGTTTCGACAAAGTTTTGCGAATGCGCCAACTTGAAAAGGCAAACACTGTTTATCCCATGACTTCATAATAAGGAAAATATTTTGAGAACGCCTTCAATGTTGTCACAACATGTTTGACTCGATTAGGTCCAAGATTAAAATAGTTTAAATATGCTAAACTAAGTTGTGTTTAACAATTTTTAACTTGAACTGAGTGAAATACCAAAAGATATTACGCGCTGACTGATGATGCTACTCCTGCTCCTGCTGCTGCTCGTGCTTCTGCTGACGTCTTTTGACGGAACTGAAACGCCAGGTGTCAATAAAGTTCGTCTGTAATTTGTCTTTTGACAAAGTGAAACTTTTGACTGGCAGCAAACACTTACGAGCACATATTTATTTTCGTGTGTCGCCCCTTGAGCCAGGGCAACATTTTAAAGTTGCTTTTTGAATGTCTGGCAAATATTTGGGCTGCTCCTTTTCGGAAGTGCCGGGTGTGAGATCTGATACACAGATACGCGTCAGAGGGAGCAGCATTAATCTTATTTCTAGTTTATTTACTTTTTGCCTTTGCCTTTGCCTTTCGTCTTCCACTGCGACTTCGACTTTGACTCTTGACTGTGTTGGGCTCGAAATAATACTCGTTCCACTGAAATTGTATAGGGCAGCGGGACGAAATTGAGGCACATGACATCACGTTCGAGTGCTTTGTTATTTTAGTGGCAGAGCAAACAGTGAGACACAGCCTGTCCTAGTGCCGGCGACATATCGACTTTTTGGTATAGTGTATATAACATGCCCTACAATTGGCCAGGGGCAACAATTACACACTCCACTTGATTTGATGCCCATGCGCTTCATTAGATTAAAAACGAGTCTCGGCCCTCAGGCACGGTGTCGTCGTATACCTAATGAAGGCAGACTCAGACCCACACCCACACCCATGCTCGAGGCGCTGTGCCAGCTGCAATGTCCGGCCAACTTATTAGCCATCGCCCAATGTCCATTAGCGTCCAAAATATATGCAATCAAATGCTGTGTTTCAGCTTAAAGTTTCGTGTGCTTAACTTAGATTCGTTGTTGGCTGCATAACATGCAATCACTATTGTCGTGGAGGACTTTGCCCAAAGTTTATCCACTTCACCTTGGTGGGCTCATAATTAGTTTGTCCAAAACTTGGCCACAATACAGCGAGTGTCGTGTTTACTCAAGAAAGTGTATTTCCAACAAGCTACAGGCATTTTATGTATTCTTACGTTTAAGGTCTATATATATTTTGTAAATATTATGTGACTGAAGTTGAGGTTTGCTTTCTTTAAATACATATATGTTTCCTAAAAAAATTGATAAAAAATATATGAACATGCAATTTATTTATCTTTTTAGAAATATATATTTTTTTTTCTGATTTTTAATAAATCTGGAAACTGCGAAAAACATTTAAAAAGGCAACCAATGCCTACTATATATTTAAAACAAAATTTTTTGGTCTTACATTTCATACAAATATTGTAAATATTATGTGGTTGAAGTCGCCATCGGTATTTTTTTTTCTATATAATTTTTTTCAACTTCTCAATTATTTTTTATTTTTATTTTTATTATTATTATTATTACAAATAATGGCCAAGAAAACTTGTCTGACTATATCAAACGGGCATGAAGAAAGATTTCCCAAATGTATTTTCAATGCTCTCGTTCAGTTGTTTTCTAGCAGAGCATTCCCTAGTCAAACAGCTCTGCTTAAACCTTTCCTTAGCGCTTTTTAACTGCTTGAATACAAAATACAACAAGACTGCAAAATTGCTGCTCGTATTTGTTTGTGTTTATAGTTTCAAGAGCTTTTTTTTATTGGCCAGCTTGTTGCATGGCGGCGGCTATTCACTTACCAAGAGTAATGCTAAAATTTGAGCTAAAGAAGCAACAATATGAAGTGAAGTAAAGTGAAGCTATAACAGAAATTGTTAGTCTTATTAAATTCCACGTATTTAATCACAATTTAATATACATCAGCATCTCTACTAACTATAATGGCATATATTATTGTAAGAATGCTGGTAAGTGTATCAAGTTTTCAGCTTGCTCTTGCTTTCTCTCTCTCTCTCTCTCTCTCACTCTCGTTTCGTTTCTCTCTGTGCACTGGCGCTCTTTGTGTTGCCTACTTTTGTGCGTCTTAATTGTATGGCTCAAACAATGAAACGCCGCATAAGTTGCCCTCGTATTCAAGGGGCTTTTAGCAGTTCCGTCGCACAAACGCTGAAGCGCTGCAGTTCGGGTTCGGCACTCAGATGCAACAGTTTTTGAGTGGAATAAAATAAGTAATTGATATTTGCATGCTTTTATGTGGAAAGCTGCTCAAAGACGGCGCATTCCGCTCGCCATTAATGTTGCAGCACGTAGACTCAAGACTGAATCCCTTGCCTGCATTTGATGATACGGATTCACTTCGTTGCACTGCCATTGTGTGTGCATCTCATTAGCAGTGGCTGCGAGTGCTCGCGGTTGCATCATGTGGTTGCATGTGCCGCCAGCAAGCAAACAAATTACATTCAACATTGGCAGTGTTGCGGCTGCCAAAGCCGACACACAAATGGTTAATTAACGGTAGTCAGGCATCAGTTGATGTTGTAAATCTAATTTAGATGTGCGGAGTAATCTGTTTAGTTGCGTAACAAACATGTAAATTTCATATGTGTAAATCAACTCGTATTTAATACAATTTAATCTGTTGCCTTAACCACAGAGTGCGGCTTATTTTAGATAGTAGTTAGTTAGTTAGCGAATATATAAATTTATTATACATATAAAATACATATAGTGTATTGGCTTTTCATAAATATACATATACTCAAAATGAAGAGGAATGTGTGATGGATTCCTTAATGCAAATACCCTTATATACTTGCTAAGCATGAGTAGCCGAAACTATCCTGTCTTATCTGTCCGCCTGTCCGTGCAGAGGAGTGAATACATAAATCTTAAATACATCTATTGAAATTAAAAAATTATGTAAGAAACTAGTAAACTGTAGAGAACTCTGTAAATCACAAAAAAAACCTTATTAATAAATCTACTATAATTAATGAAATTCATTTTAAATAAGCCCAAGAGAGAGTCGAATGAATAATATATTAGCTATCTTAATTACGGCCAATGCGAGTGTGTGTGTGTGTGGAGAAAAACATGTTTGGCAAACTAACAATTGCATGGCGTCGCAGCACTAAATTAAGTATTTAAGAGCTAAACACAATGAGCAAAACACAAAAACAAAACTCATTCGATTTCGTTTCCCGTTTCAGCTGGCCTTTCAATTATGCATGTGAAAGTTGTGTGAATGTTGCGTGTTTGCGGCCATGGATGGCTTCTGTTTTGGGCATTTGAGGGCATTCAGGCGATGGGATGGGTTGCATTGAAATTTGCGATAAGTGTCTTTAATGACATGACAACTAGATTGATAGCTGGGCAGCAATTTGATGTTATAAATGCCAGTTCACGGATGCCGGCACACTGAATTGAGAATCTAGTGCATTAAGGCAATCAACTGAGCAATGACAGCAGCAGCCACTATGTATGTATGTGTGATATGGGTTAGCCATGGCTAACAATTCTGCGGGCTTTTATTATCAACGTCCGCATCGCTTTTTATGGACGTCGTTGTCGCAGTCGTTTGTTTGTCGCCGCCGGTGGCTTATTATTACATATGCTGTTGGCTGTTATGACATGTGTTTCGGCCTGACGGCCCGCCGCCACGGCAAATTCTATCCATCGTGGTGCAAAGAAGATAACATAATAACAGCATGACCATAAAAAGGTTTGTTTGCTCCCAGCAAACCGCCATTGCGACGGCCACCCACAATTTATTGTCCATTGGGACCTGTTGTTTGGTTATCCCCACTTCAGGCGTTCACGTGACCATTGCCAAAGTCCAAAACCCACAACAACAACAATGGAAAATTTCAATCATTATTTGCCGCCCAGAAAAAAAAAAATTTTTGGCAATATGTGCCAAAGGAGTCAGAGCAGAAAATTAAATGCCACGACATATTATTATTTGCCTCAATTTTCAGTATTTCAGGGTTGAATGCATTGCGTATAAATGTCAAGTTGTAAAATTTTGACAGGGTATAATCACAGTTACTTTCTGATAAAAAAGCAATAATTTTTGCAAATGAATTCAACTTTTGTTAGTGACACTAAAATTTTGAATAGGGGTTTTTTTATGGCATATAAAAGGCATATGTTTTCATGATCCACTTTGAATTGATAGAATTTTAAGTATTTCAAATTCAAAATATTTCTTCTCTGTTTTTTAGAATAGAATTTCATTTTGATTAAGTTGAGGCAGGTAAAAAAATTAGATGAATTAAAAACTGTGTTTCAATTTCAAATTGTGAATTTTTCGTTTTAAACAACAATACTCTTTTTTATAACAAATTTTATTTCATTTGGAGAAAGATTTGCTGTGAAGTTCATAATACTTTAACATTTTGCCAACTTTTCCCAACAAAACTATTCATTTACTGAGTATCTGCTAGTTGAGCACGCCCAACTGCATACTTTAATTACTCAGATTAAATTTACGATGACGCCGCAAAAAAAAAAAAAAAAAAAAGAAACGAAGTCCTTTGGCATTAATATTAAATGTAATTAAGTCCAATGAATGTAAATGGTGATTGTGAAATATTTAACGAATTTACAATAAGCGGATTTCATTTCGACTTTGGCATTGTTAAACAGTCGCTGAATAAAATTGAAAAGTGAACGAATTTGTTGTTTCACTCTGTTCTAGTATTTAGTTCGGTTCGTTTATTTTGCTGTAATGAAATGGGGGATTGGTTGGCGCTAATGCATTTGCATTAGGCGCCATAAGCTTATAATTAATGCAATTATCTTGACAACATCAGCTCATTTAATACTTTATGGCCATGCAACATGCTGTCAATGATTTTATGCGCCAGACTTTCTGTTTAATCGTGCGTACATCAATTCATATTCCATTTATTGATTGATTTTACAAAATTTTACAGGGCTTTTCGCTTGTGATCTACTCTGTTGATTAAATATACAATAGGTATGGCCACAGTTGGGCTTAAGCCGAAGCGATTCTATTTGCTTCAGTGTGCGTGACTGTCAAATACCCTAGTTTCTTATGGTCTGAAATAACAAACCACAAAAAATAAATATATAAAAATAAATAAATAAAATAAAAATAAACTTTTTCAGGATCTCAGAGCAGAGTGAATAATAATTAGAATTGATATATTTTTAACTTTTTTCAGTTATTTGAAAAATTGTTTTCTTCCCAATTTAAGATGTATTAAAATTAAGTAAAGCCTATATGCCATGTTCCACTTTTTATTAAAATTAAAACTCACTTTAGATTAGAGCTCTTAAGCCCGGTAAGTCAAGTGGACTATGAAATGCATCTACCCCAAAAGCACAAAATTTCTATAGGGTAATAACAAAAATTGTAACACTTGATTGATATGAAAAAAAGAGAAGGAAGGCAAAAAAAAAAAATAACGAAGCAATATTACAAATTGTTTCACTGGTATTTTGATGTGTTGTCTTTGGAGTTGAGCGTGTGATGGGCAACAGCATTCGGAATTCCCACAGTCTTCTCACATTGGTCCAATTGATTCAACAATTCCCAAACGAATTTGCTTACAACAACGCAGGATTCTAGCAAAATCAATATGTGGTGTGGGAAAGAGTTGTGTGTTTCTTCTGGTTGCCGCTTGGATTTGATAGGATTTTCATGTTTCGATATATTCAACTGGATTTAGGGCACAGCATTGTATATAATATTTCTTTTTATATTTACCGAGTGGAGCATGGCAAATGCAATTGCTTCTGCTGCTGTTGCTACTGTTGCTGTTGTATTTGAAACACGCTTTAAAACCACTCAGAAAATGTGGCGCTTGCAGCGATAAAACTTTGCCAAGGCAATTTAAAAGCAACATGTAACTTAATTGGTATTTTGCTTTGAGGATGCTCCTGTTGGTTCTTTTTTCCCCATTTTTTTCCATTTTACTTCACTGCGTGTTTTTTTTTTTCTGCTATGTTGCGGCTGTCATTTTGTTGTAGCGCTCAACAGCATGCAACACTTTTCCGCAGCTCTCAACAAGGAAAACAAATTTCAAAGGCGTGCCCTGTGTTTGACTTGCTCCACCTTACAATCGACCTGCTTTCTCATATTTATGCAAGACAACAGAACCAGAATAAAGTAAATTAATTCTGTTTTCCTGCATTTGACAAAGCCTCGAGCTTGTTAGTTCCTTGAATAGCTGAGAATTTGCCATAATAGAGAGAACACTTGCTGCATGAACTACAAAATATTCTTTGAATTCAAAGCTAGAATGCCGCCTTAAGAGATTCCTTCTCTAATTGATTTCGTCTTTAGCTACGTTCCAGACAAACAACTCGTTAGAGCCGACAAAGTGCAGCTTTGTCGTTGTCTAAACACAAACAAAATGCCTCTCCCCCCTCCTCAAATTGTACGTCAAGTCCGAGTGCAAGGAGTTGAGACAGAGGCAACCAGAGAGAGCACAAGTGCCATGTCATTCAGCTCTACTCTATTTGCATTTATGGCAACAAAATGAATTAATTAAAACGTAACTCAATTCCAGCTGCTTCTGATTTATCAGCTCAGCAACAGAAAATTTGAAAATTAAAATTTTACTTTCAATTTTTCCTTTTGCTTTTGTTTTTTTTGTATTTTTTTGTTTTTTGCTTTTTATGCCACCTTCCATAAAAGGCCCAGAGACATTTACTGGCGTCTGCCAGCGACGTAAAAAACAAAAGAAACAACGGCAATCGACCTAAATCTAAGGGGAAAACCAGAAAACCAAATAGCACGAACATAGCTACGCCTACTTTGATACCCTACATTTCGACAATTTCTATTTGAAGGCAAGCAAATTTCTTGGGAAATTGCTTTGTGCTAGTAAATCCATTTTTTTGAGGTACTTTTTATACATCTTTATGCTGGTCAAAGTGCAAGCTGTACAGGAATATACCTAAAATATTTTATATAAACGATTATTGTTATTTATCATGTCATTTGGGTTAACCAACTGGCATTGCTACGATTGGAAAGGGTAGCGCAACTTGAGAAAACCTCAGATAGAGCGGTTTCATGGGCGGCGCACACAGACGCAGGCCAATGCCACTTTGCCCAAGCTGACAAAATGGCGCTTTAAGGCCCTTTGTTGACACTGCTACACACACACTCACACAGACACACACGTATACATAGCTGGATAGGCAGCCGGAGAAAAGAGTGTGATACACTTTAACCGCATTGGATTACTGGGCTTGGCAAACAATTTTGACTTTGCTGAAATTAAATTCCACTTAAAGCGCCTCAGCCTGTGGAGAGTACTTGCCTTATTTTTATCGAAGGTTGCGGCTTATTTTCATTTCTTGATTTCGGTCGGAGAGGAAATATCCCAAAGAATAAACAATGAAATGTGTGTAAACAATGCGCGCTACGCACAAAGGTATGCTAATAAAATAAGATACAAAAAGCGAGAGAAGAAAATTATGAAAGACAAAATAAATATTTTCAAAACAAATGATGACACACCTGAGCTTGGCTGGCATGCCACATATCGCATTTACAAAGACAATATTTTCAAGCAAATAGAGCTTACAACAGCTTAGCACACACGCACACATGTAACGAGAAAATCCACTCGAAGTGCTGGAGGATGCTTCCCTCCCACTCACATGCGGCTAACTGAACAAACGTCATAAAATATGTTCGCAATCAATTTGCGTTTAAAGCAAAGCTGGCTAATACAATTTCTATAGCCGTCTCGAAAAATAATAATAATAATAATAATAATAGTCATAATGACGATAATAAAGCATGGCCAGCCAACTTGGCTAATTGGCGCTCATTCATAAAAAAAGCAAGCAGCAACAGCAACAGCAACAAAGCCACACCATCGAAGCTCATCTCTTTCGCTCTCTTAAAAGCTGAGAGTCTGCGTGCTAAGCTAACATATTCTGTGCGTAGTCTGGCAACGCCGCCAGCATAATAAATAATAAACCGTCAGCGTGGCAAACAACAGTTGTTAGCTGCGTTAGTTCAATTTTGGCAGCGCTGGCTAACGGTACTGCGTTGCGCTAGCTTAAAGCAAACCGTGGCAAATAACGGAACTGTTGTCGCCGCGTTTGCGTGTGTGCGTGTGTGTGCGTACGTGTGCGTGTGTGTTTACGTAGCAGCAGCGTGAGCTGCAGGTTCTTAGCTATCGCGTGACTTTTTATCTGGCCAAAATTCACAGCTAGAGTTAGAGGCGGCATTCAAAGGGAAATAACCCGAATATGTTTACGAATTGTTGAGGCCGCATTGAGACCAAGTGAACAACATGCAAAAACAACGTCGAATTCGCAACAATGTAGAGAAATACTAAGGTACAGTCGAAGAAAAAATGTGATTTGAAAATTATAATCAAAGGGAGATGATAATCTAAGTTAAAATACTAAATTTAGCTGTTTTTCTATTGAATATAAAATTGAATTTTATTATGATGATACAAGAAAAAGTACAAAATACTAGTTTCTTAAAATTTATGTACTACAATCAATTGATTTATTTCTTTATTTTTTTTTGATTATCGTATAATTGCGCCATGTGTACTTACATATCTGAATACACATGCATATACAGTTAAAATTTAATAATGCATAATAAGCTTAGGTCATGCTATATGAGAGTATAATACACTCAATGCTTGCACTCACTGTACCTACATGCATATCAGCATAAGCTTACGCATATGTATGTATATACATACATAAATATCTAAATTGTGGTAATAAAATATAAGCTCAACTCATGCCACCAGCTACTACTATTACCTGCACATAAATATCATAATAAAGTCAAAGCTCAGGTCATGCTATATTACAGTACAATACACCCAACGCGTTCGCTCAGTGTACTCACTTATCTGCATGCACGCACACATAAATGGCTAGAATGTAACGAGTGCAATTTGAATAACTTAACTTGTGCAATTTGGCTACACGCTTTATATGCATATATGAGTGTTGCCCCGATCCCGATCCCTAGCCCGATGTCGACACGGCAAATCGATATATACTTAAGGAAAGTCCTTAGCTAGAACCACAGTCGCAGCCACAGCCACAGCCATAGTTACAGCCACTGTCAGTGCCAGTGGCACCGCCGCAACCACAGCTAAGCACCGTTCACGCATATAAGCTAAAACGTTTACGCAAATCCTAAACAGCGGAATTTTAAATGTAGCAGCTACCAAATACACCCATTGTGTGTTAGTGTGTGTGAGTGTGCGTGTGCGTGTGTTGCTTTTCGTTCATGTTTTCTGTTCATGTCATTGAACCCAGTGCCCACTTTTCGGTTGTCCTCTTGATTCCTAGATGGCTGATGGGGGGTTGCTTTGGCCTTTCTTTCTTTTGGGGGTTGCTAAGTATTCTAATGCTTGTTGTGGATTTGCTGCTTGTACCTTTGACGCGCGATTAATCGAGCATCTCTTAGCAAGAGATACAGCTGGCCAGCAGCTGACAGCATATACTTATTTATATACATACATATGTATATGTATTTCTATCTATGACTCTTTGAAATGTGCTTCAAGTCAGCCACAGGATTGAAGATTGATAGCCTTAAAGTGGATTTATTTTTATGCAATTCCATTGAAAATCAAAGACAGTCTGAGTGAGCTCAGCAAAATCAAATGACAATCTCAATGGAGCTTTCACACACACGCACATATACAGAATATCTTCTCATGCTTATATACATTCATACTCTATATAAAAGCATTTAACTTTAGCTCCCTGATGATGTCACGGCAAATTTCCAGCAGAAGCAAACTGCTGCAGAAATATATGTATTACAAGTAAGAAAGCTCTCTCTAGTCGAGACTGCTCGACTAGAAAATTCTCTGAATCCTTCAGAGAACTGATATTTCAATAATTCATCGCGTGATTATATCATTAATATGCGTGTATTCAGGTAAAACGAAGCTAGAATGCTCACAGCAGCAGAGAGCGTACCCATTGCTCACTGGAAGTTCAACTGCAGCGAGCTCTACCTGCCGTCGGGCTCAACATTTGAGAGAGACAGTGCTTGAGTAAAAGTGACCGTATATAAAGGGAAGCAGCTGCAGCATTTCTCTAGTCAGTCTTCAGTCGTCCAGGCCTGCTGGGGGTCAGCGCAACAAAGTGAAGTAGAGTGTGTGATCGATCAGCTAAGCATTAAAGACGTAGAGGAATTACGTAAAGGAATGACGTGAAGGAATTACGTAAAGGAAATACGTAGAGGGAATACTGAGAAGAAATAGACAGACGAATCGTGCTAAATCAACGGACGCACGGATAGACAGATAGACGGACAGGTCTAAATCGACTCAGCTCGTCGCCCTGATCAAGAATATATATACTTTGTGGGGTCTGCCACGCCTCCTTCTGCCTGTTACATACATTTCAACAAAACCCTTATACCCTGATTAGCCATTTGCAATGTCTTCAGGGTATTAAAATGTATGAAAATAACTCTAGTAAAATTCTTTAAAAATAAGAAAATAGTACAAAATAAATTGTTGAATTTAAAATTTATGTTAGCTCATGCAGGTGGCATATAGAAATTATATTTGCTTTTATTTTATTTAATTTTCATAAAACTTTTCATTTTATTCATTTAAAAATAGAAACTTTTCTCACAATTAATTAGATTTTGAGCGAACATATGTATGCATTTGAAAGCTTAAAAACAATTCAAGCAATTGCAAAAAAAAAAAAAAAAAAAAAAAAAATGAAAACAGTTAGGAATGTTACAGTCGGGTGCAATCAACTGCATGATACTTCGTTCCCTTTTATTGTTTATGCGTTAGTCTCATTGAAAGTGCAAATATATACATAAAAGAGGTTAAGAATAAAATATGCCACGCCACTATATCTTCTTCTGCTTTATAGACAGAGCCTTCAAAGTTGTATAGCTGAGTTATGAACTATAGCTTTCACAAAACCAATATACATCTTTCATTCATACAGACAAACTGACAGACGGACAGGCAGAGATAAACGACTGTAAAAAGCAAAAACTGGCGTAGTTCATAATATATACTGAATAAACTCAAATAACTGAAAAATGTATGCACTTATTAAATATTCATATTTAAAATGTAAATGTGTAAATAACAACCAAAAATGAAAAATTTATTTGTTATTTTTTTCTGTATCAACTTTTCATTTTTGCACTGATTGATGCGCTGTGCGGAAGCCGGATACATGTCCGTGGTCAAGACAACCAAAAGCTATAAAATTTTCAAATAATAAATCGCACATGTCAAGAGTGTCATAAACAAGTACGAATACCTTTGTGGGGAGTGCACGACTTTCAGATATTCTATAATTTGTAAAAGCTGCAAGCTGCTTTCAAATTAAAAGACAAATTTTTAAACATAGATACATGATCTTCCATTATTTTCAGATGTCATTTTATATGCTTGGCAAAAATTGAGTAACTTTTAATTTGAATTATCTTTGCAACATTCAATTCAACATAGTCAAAGCATCCAATCAATTACGCATTATTGTAGGGTATCAAAGTGACAGAAATAATATAAATGCCCCGCTGAATCGTAAACAGAAACTGTCATAAAATGTGCCCATTTACGAGCGAATTATAGAGTTTTTTTGTGGTGCCGTTAAAGATGGTTTTTAATGTGCCATTAATGTCGTCCGTCTGAAGTATTGGACTTAACTGACAATATCAGTGTACATCAAGTTGTTATAAATAAGTAAAAGGAATTTGTATTAATGCTCCACAGTTAGTGTCAGATAATCTTCCTATAAATTCCAATTCCAGTTGTATATTTTCTTTCTACTCGTTTACGATGTGCAAAGATGTTCGCCTTGATCAGAGACACTCGAAAATTGTTGGTACATACGGTATGCCATATGATTATTGGCATGGCAAATCAGAAATTCCTATTGGGAGTTTATTGAGTTGAAAAAAAAAGAAAAGAAATTCATGGACAAATGGAAAAATTATAAGTCTGCTGCTCTATTAATTTAACATATTCTATAGACTGGCCTTAAATACCTGCCTAATTAGTAAAATATATTAATTGTTATATATGTATATATATTAACGATGACAATTTAAGAAGCTCTGTCAATGTTGATCTCCTTCAAAGTCCTTTCCAGGTATTGAGTGATTCCTTGACAGAGACGTAATAAATCCAAAGATTTTGTATACAAACTGTCTTCACAATTGTTATCAAGGCATTTGACAATAACTTAAAAATAATTCAATATATATACACAGCTTAAACATCAATCAGAAATGTCAATTGAAAATATACAATATTTACAGCATTTTCTGTTCGAGTTGTTTGCTAAAGTCGGCCAAATGGAAATGTCAATGCGCGTCTGTTGGAGTTGGTGCCGTGGCCGTTGGGAAAATGTAAATTTTCAATAGCGATTTTCAGTTGGCAGACACCGTTTTTATACCTATTTGCTGTCAAAAAGGGTTCGGCCACGGCTCGTTGCTCACAATTTCAACTTCAACTTCTGTTGCTGGTGCTGGTGGCGCCAACAGCTGTTTAATTAGTTTTTCCGGCAAAAGCAACAGATTTTTCCACGCCGTTGCCGAGCGTCAAGTAAATATGACAAGAACAAAAACAGAAAAAAAAAAAATAAATAAAAATATAAAACAAATAAAAACAAAATGCAAAGCTGCCATTAATTAAGAAGTCCTTTCCAATTTGGGCGGCCAACCGGAATGACAGAGGCCAGCGACGGAGCAAAGGACCAAACAAAATTGAGGAACTGTGCCGAAATCTTGATTGATGTGCTGCTGCTGCTGCTCCCTTTCGTTTGTTTTGATAACAGCAGCCAAATCTAGACTAATCCTACTCTCTACTACTAGTTGTCGTTGTTGTTGTTGTTGTTGTTGGGTTGCATACTAATATGGGGCATGCTGTCTAATCTTTGATTAATGAAGCGCCGACCCATTTATATCAAATGTCTAATGACTCTTGCCAACATCCAAATGAAAGCAAAACCTGTTCTAATCAAAGTTTTAAATATTTAAAAATATATACAAGTAGTAATACAAATTTTAAATAATAGTTTTGTTAAAAAAAAATACATTTTTTTTTTAAATATCTACCTTTACATATTTATAAACTATTTTCTCCTTTGACCCCTTTTGACACTTTTCTTATTGACATTTCTTTGACTGTCAATTCTCTTTCTTTTATTGATAGCCTTTGCTTTATTTCTTCACTGAAATCGAGAAGTGTTTGAAATTGAATATTGTTGTTGCTGTTGCAGCTGCTCTAAAGGATCAAAGATGTTTTGCGCCTCTCCTCCTTAAATCATTTGTGCACGACTTTGCTATGCCCTTTTTGACCCATTCTTTAATGAGTTGAGGGCATAATTACGCACAGGCCCCGTGGGTCATCCTAGGCCCATTATTGAGCTATTTTGGCGTACCCAAATCACACAATTGTTAATTATGTAAAATCAATAGGCCAGCCGCAGCAGCTGGCGTAGGCAAACAAAACACAACAAAAATAAAATTAAAAAAAAAAAAAAATGAAAAACAAAAAATGGCCAAGTTAAGATATTTGGGTCGGCAATTAGGGAACCGTCCATTGATTTTGGCCAGGCACTGTGGCGTAAAACACTTTTTGTGTATATGTATACTGGTGTGTGTGTGTGTGTGTGTATGTGTGCTTGTGCCTTAATTTAAGCAAATCCAACCAAACTTTGGCTTTAATCCAGCTATTCAAAGTCTAGGCATGAACGAAATATGTTTACTCACAAGTGGAATTTTCGCTTGAAGTAGAACAAAAACCAATAAAAATATATTGGACTCTCGGCCTGGGTTAGGGTAAGGTAAGTTACGGTAAGGATAAGCTGAATGCCTTACCTCGCCTGCCCTGAAATACAAAACGAACGAGCAATGACGAGGTCCAAACAAAAAGATTGAAGGCAAAAGCCTTTAATTTTGCTCAGCTTCACTCAGCTGCTCAACTGCTCAGCTGCTCAGTTCATCTTTTGGGCAAGGAATGTGGTCGTATAATGAGTTTAGAAATCGACTGACTTTGTCTGAAATCAGTTTTATATGCCAGCCTGCCAAGCGTGCATAAATGCGTTTTATGAGTCTTTTGGGGGATTACTTATGGCTTCTCACCTGCCTGCCCCCAAGCAACAGAATAAAATATGAAGGAGACAATGTTAAAACAAGCGCACAAAAGGATTTTCGTGTACGCAACTTGAGTTTAGGCAAGCATGATAAACACATATTTACCTACGCATAGACACATACAGAGATCTCTAAAAATATAAATAGGAATCTTGTCACTTGGGTTTTTTTTTTTTTTTTTTTGTTGCTTATCAGCTGAGAAAAGGTTGCTACGTAATAAAAAACCGTCAGAAGGGAGGAGGTTGAAAGGAAGAGAAGGAAAGGGCAAATGGGCTTACAAAAGGATTTGCATGTTGACAGATTTAGCATCGCGAAAAAATACACGCGAAAGATGTTTCGAGAGATACATATATAAATAGATATACTTTAATATAATATATATTTAAATATTGCATAAAATCTCTCTCTCTCTCTCTCTCTTTATTTTACTTTTCCACCTTTGCTTTTGCCTTTATATTTGATTTTTGGTCAATCATTCTGTCTCTTATTTTTGTTATATAGTATATATAGTATATACAATATATACAATTGATGACCTTATAAGAGTATTAAAATCATTCAAATGAAAGCGTAGGCTTTGCTCGCAGTGTTTCGAGCTTAAAGTCCACATTTGAATATGTCTGTCTCGCATTTTGACTTTGAGCTCATTCCAAAAGCAAAGCGAAATCTGAACATTTGACATAGCCCCAGAGAAAATGCAAAACTGCAAAATTCCAGGCTTACAAATCGTATTCGTTCATTGATAAGGCACAGTGGAGCATTTGCTTATTAACCGTTGCAAAAATTAGAACTTTTCTAAATGTGAAAGATGAAAAGCAAAATAGACGATAAAGTCTCTTAGACTTAAATAAATGTAGAAATTATTTGGTCAAGTCAGTCAGTCAATAGTTTCCTGCACTTTATCTATATGCTTGGCTTAGTTATAATTCAGCATGCTATTTCTACTTAAATAAGTTTCAGCTGCAATCTGCTTATAGCAATATGAACCATTCAACGCTTATAAACAAACAAGAATTTGCTTCATCTTAGTTTGCTCAACTAACGTTTTTCTTTAAAAAACTGCAAATAAAGCATGACATAATAAATGATTTACTCTCTCTCTCTCTCTCTCTCTCCCTCTCTCTCTCTCTCTCTCTCTCTCTACCTTTTTCTCTCTCGCTCTGTTTGCAACGGAAACCTAGATTTAAAAACTTTGAAAAACTTTTGCTTATCCCAGTTTTACTTGTGGAAAAGGAAAAACCAGCGTTTTTATGATGTCCGGTTATAAAAGCCACACGCCGGAAGCTGTTGCTGTGTGTGGACACAAGAAAGCCCACTGCTCGCTGCTCGCTGCTCCCTGCCCACTGCTCCAATGCAGCCAGAGGCTGAATTGCTGCTGCTCCAACTGCAAATGAACTAACTCTATAAAAGATTTCAGATGGCAGAAGTCTGCCAACGCAGCAAATCAAATGTTCCCTGATTTAACCAAAGGAACGTCAGTTAATGTATCAAGGTGACATTTGGCCTTGGTACGAGTAACCATGCCCACCATGCCCCACGACTCAATTGCCCCCTCCATGTTTTCCATTAACCGTTCTTCCTGGCCGGAACCGGGCTAAGGCTTCCCGCCGCTCACTTTCTTAGGCAATCACATTAAGCGAGTGCTATTGCTGTTGTTGTTGTTGTTGTTGTTGCTGCCGCTGCCAATGTTGCCGTCTGTCCGCTGGTGTTACTCTGTCATTTTCATAAAATATTTAAATACGTAAAATGAGCGGTGGGGCTAACAAGAGCAACAAAAAAAAAAAAAAAAAAAAAAAAAAAAAAAATCAAGTTTCACGTTTCCAACTTAAAATTCGCTGACTGCGCGATACACTTGACGTCATAAAGATACTATGTTATTATTTTTATTATTATTTGAATAGTATTGAAAACGTTTAAAAATATAAGAATATATATGTATAACAATTATTACACAGTGATAACTTGTGTTTATTAATAATAAATCTTATATATAGCTCAACATTTGAAAGTCCGCTTTTATGAGAACATCAGCCACCAAAATAGATGTTTAATTCAAGCATAGACTGGAAGTAGTCAATAGGACGCAAATAGAAGCTGGCATTTATATTAGGCATGAGGCCCTACATTTCTCTAAACTTCCTCTTATTTGTATACATTTTTCGCACCTTTCAGCTTTCATAATCTCTTTCTCTCTCTCTCCCATATCAATCCCTGTGAATTCATCTCTTACTCCTTTCTCTCTCTGTCTCTAGTGTTCTCTCTACAACTCTATCTCTCTCTGCTAAAATGTGTGCTTTTTCTCTCTCTCTCTCTCTCTCTTTCTCTGTGTCATCTGTCGCTCTTTTTTTCTATCTCTCTCTAGCACTGTTGCTCTCTCTTTTCCCTTTTCTATTTCCCTCTTGCTCTCAATTCCTTGTTTAATATGTGCTGAAAATAAAAGCGAATATGCCCATTTTCATTGCATACGAATGTCGGCTGTGCGTAATGAAACAACTTAAATTCTGCACCTGCCATTGTCATTGTTGTTGCCGTTGTTGTTGTTGTTGTTGTCATTGTTGCTGTTTCTGGACATGTTGCTTCCACGCCATTTTGTCACCTCAATTCGCCTCCCTGGAGATGTATTCTGCTAATGTGCGTTTTTTATCCCTCTTTGCGGGAGAAGTCGCTTGCTCATTCGAATATCTTAAAGCTAAGAAGTTTGGCTGGAATTAAAGTACATAAAATATATAAATTAAAACTGTGATTAACATGCGTACGACATTTATTAGAGTCTTGAGCTCAAACCGCTTGAGCTCGACTGTTCTCTGTGACTGAGTAAAATTACTTGCAGCAAAACTTTGTGCAATTATTTTCTTCCACAGAAAATATGCTAAAGGTGCGTAAAAGTTTTTTCACATTTACCTCAGAGCATGCAATGCAGGCAGTGCCCGTAGACAATGAAAAGCAGGTGCTAATTGGCAGCGGCACTAATTAATAAGGCTCTGAAAGCTTGAACCTTAAGCAAAGGCAAATGACTTTCTCAATTCACTCAATTCCCAATGCCACACAGCATAAAGTTTATGCAAATATTTAAATATATATGTATGTATGTGTATATATGTACGTATATCGAACAATATATATATAAGAATTGCCCCACACGCAGAATGAAATGGAATAAAATTGATATGTTTACAGTTGTGGGCGGGCGAACAGAAAAAAATGGGTAGGAAACGGAAATCGCTTACGGGAACCTGCTGATGGAAACTGTCAGCCAAGACTTTTGCGGCAGAAGCGCATTGATGGACGACTAAAAGGATGACTAAGCCATTGCCCAGCTTGACAGAATTGTTTCAATCAATCATAAAAAGGAATTGCGAAAATGCGAATGGACGAGCTACGATTTGAGCAAAAACAAATTGTACGAAATAAGAAAGAAAATCGAACTGTGATTACTCTGAATGGAATATTGTATGGAACTTTGGTAGAATTGATCATAATTGAAATTTTGAGATCTATAAAGTTAATGAAATATAGTATACTATAGAATGAATAGACTTTTGTCTATTAAAGTGCAAATCTTATTGACTATGTCAACTGTCTGTTATCGATAAGCATTGCATCTGAGTTGTTGGCAGTTTGATGAATCGTTTTCTATAAAGACAAGAGTTCCTATTGGATATATCCAATTGCAGACTTTTGATTAGCTTGCAACAAAGAGAGAAAAATTTATTTACAATCATAGATGAAAATACATCCATATGTAAATACCTGCAAATGGCAAATCTTATTGTAAATGTCAAGTAGGTAGTATAATTGAAATATTTTTTCTAGACTATTCTATATGCATGAAACATGAAATATGCTCTGTAGGGTATAAAATATAAATAAGCCGACATCTTGAGTAATTTGACAGATGGAGTCTCCCAAATGGATTCTACCAAGCAAAATTACGACGCCCCCGAGAAGTTGAGTCTTACATTTTTCCATAATTGGGCAACTTTATTGGAGCCCATTTGAAATGGGTGTTTGTTTTGTGCAGGGGGTGGATGGTGGGTGGTTGGAATAGTACAAAAATAAAAAGAGTAGAAAATTGATAAATATGATTTTATCTCTTTGAATGCTATTGCAATTATTGCTATCGACTGACGGATACAGAGCCAATGCTAAAATTGAGAACTATTGTGAAACATGAGTGTGTTAATCTGTTAGATGCTTGATTCAATTGATGGTTGTGTATTAGCGATTCCACTGCTCCAAGAGCTTGACAGCCGTCTGTATGTTGCCAGCGGACATCAGCAAGGCGCATATGTTGCGCTGACGATCGGTGTGCCCCAAGGAACTCAGGTGGCGCAGCTGGGATTGAAAGCGCTGCTCCCAGCGACTGTCGTTGCTGGACATGAAATCGAAGAGATTGATGGACGCTGCAGCGGACGGTGCAGCACTAGCCGCAGTGGCTCCAGTCGGAGTAGCTCGAGTCGGAGTGGCCACAGCCACCGCAGCTGGAGCTGGCTGTGGCTCGACTGTCCCGCCGGTCTTGAGTCGATTACGGGGGATCAGTTCGTAGCCTACTGAGTCCGCCATCTCGTTCAGCTGACGCGCATGCTCGATTGATTTGTTGATGTCGCCCAGCTTGAGGGACTCCATCATGCGCTGACATTTCCGCGCTAGATCGTTCATCACACGTTCTTGATTTTCAGTAGTATTCGTTGGGATCGGTTCCGGCTTGGGCTCGACGCGCCAGGGATTGGGTAGCGGCATCCTATTTTCGCGTCCACGCTGTGGATAATTGCTGCAGATGGATGGCTCCGCTTCCAAGTAGTTCATGGCCACGTTGTCCTCGTGTGCCTGGCGCATGAAATGGCTGACCCTACTCATCACGTTGTAGCCACCCGGCACACATTCCATGCGCATGATGTGCAGGTCGCGCTTGCGACCCAGCTCCTGCACCTTGGCCGGATTGAGGATGGTTGAGAAGAGATCGCGCAAATTGCGATCACTGTTCATAAAGTGGCGAAACGTTGTATTCTCATCAATCAGGGCCTTCATGCGCGGATCCGCCTGCAGCAGATCGCGCAATAGGTTCATATCCTCAAGCAGCGGCTTCAATAGTTCGGTGGTCCTCGTCATCCAGTTCTGATTGTTCGCCGACGACGAGGTAGATGAGCTATCAGCTGAAGTGTGTTGTTCGTTGTCGTTGCCGTTGCCGTTGCCGTTGGTATTGCTGCCGTCGTGCTCATCGTTCGGCTCCTTAATTAGCGGGCGAAAGATCACATGGACCGTGACGCCCGAGATGATGCCGTGGCTATCGATGGTGCCCACATCGGGCAGCACTTGTCCGCCAAAGACGAGCACTACGTAGTCGATGGCCTGCTCGAAGCGCACCGCCACCAGGGCACGCAGGTTGCTAATCAGCTCGTTCTGGCGCACCGAAATCAGCGCCGAACCGTTGCCCGTCTTGGCAGTTATATCGATGGACTTGCAGCACATGGCTTGGGCGAGTGAAGACTCCACGGCAGAAAACAACAAACAAAAAATTAAGAAAATCTAACGGTTGCAATCGTCTATTTCAATTTGTTGTGTTTGTATTATTATTGTATAAATGAATATTATGTTTTACTGTATGACAACTGGGACTCAGTTGTCGAATGCCAAAATATTTTAGATTTGTTACGAACAAACGCGTACTGCGGCTACTTTTTTCGCTTTTCCGGCCAGTCGACTCCGAAGACAGTTTTCAAATGATCCAGAACTTTCGCAAAGCTACTGATGGGCACTTGTCGTGCTTTTCTGAGTCACGACACGACACGACGTGGAACGAAGTTGACATGGAACGTGCCTGTCATTGGACAAGGCTATAGAGAGAATACAAAACTTTTCAATGAATATAATTTTTTGTTTTTTTTTTTTTTTTGTTTTTTTTTTTTCACTAGATATTGTTTGCCTTAAAGGTATATACTTAGCATATCGTATTTAAAAAAATCAGTGTAGCCCAAACTGTATAGGGTTGCCAGGCTAAATGAAAATATAATGGCGAAGTTGTAACATGCGCTTTTTGTGCACTGTCAAATATAAAATATGCCATATATGTTGATATTTATTATGAAGCCCTAATTCAATTGGATTCAGACGTTATAAAATGCTGTTGTATGTATGCATGCATGCATGTATATATGTATATATTGAGAAAGTTTGTTCTAGAAGTTTCAGGTACATATGTTTTAGTTGCAACTGGCTTGTGGTTTTATGTATGTGCACACATACTTATGTAAAGACATGCATACGTATGTATGTTCATGTATGTACATATGTATTTTTGCATGTCATTTAAGGCCATGTGGTAAGACTTGAAATTTTCTCAAAATTGTAGGTGTCTGTGTATAATTTCAATTCAAACTAACCTGAAATTGGCAAACTTTTGATATAACAAGGTTTGACTTCAATTTAATTATTATTATTATTTTATTTTATTTATTTTTTTTTATTTTTATTTTTGCATCCATGCAAATCTAACTCTGTATTTTAACATTTAATATATTTAACAACTTAAGCAACTTAAATTAATTTGTGTTAAAGAAAACAATAATTTAAATTGAAAACTCAATGTTCATTTAGCCAAAGTCGAAGCAACCTGTGTATTATACAATAGAAAATTCTATCAATCCATCTATAACAACACACGTATTACTACTCTTTTAGGTGCGCCGCAATGACTTGCCACTGTCTAATAGCAACATTTGCAATAAGGACAACAACAACCAGGACAAGAGCAACAGCAATAAGAAGTCACTGGCTGAGCTCCGCTAGTCAGGCCAACCAAGTCTGAGGGCAGGACATGCCAGCGAATCAATTGAATTCAATCAAATTGCCACAAACAACTGTCTACGGGCAGAGAGGGAGGCAGGTGAATGTGGTGGTGGCAACGCAGTCGTAAACACGCCAACACAAGCAACCGCCACAACAACAACAACAACAACAACAACAACAACAACAGCAACAACAACTAGGAAAACCGCCAGAAAGGCGAAACATTAATGTAGCTACAAAATGGGCGCCAATTCGTCGACCAGATCCGACCCAAATCTGCACCAGGATGATGACGGTGAGTAAACTATCAAACTACAATATTTTTATTAGCTGCAAACGTAGCTTAACTCATATGAAAACAGAAAAAATACAGCTTTTCATATAAAAAACAAGTAAGAAAGGTCTAGGAAATCCCCTGAACCTCCCTTCGGAGAACTGATATTTCAATAATTTTTCGCGTCTTTCTGACACACACACACACACACACACACAAACATGCATACATCCATAGACACGCACGCATACAGTAGTTGAGTAAAAGTAAAAGCAAGGAGAGAAGCTCTGCAGAAGATCATTAAAGTTGTCTATGTGTATGCAGCAGCTCTCATTTGGTATTTTTATTTAAGTAAAACGACGCTAGAATGCTCACAGCAGCAGAGAGCGTACCCATTGCTCACTTGAAGCTCAATTGCAACGAGCTCTATCTGCCATAGGGCTCAGCATTTGGGAGAGACAGTGCTTGAGTAAAAGTGGCCCTATATAAAGGGCAGCAGCTGCAGCATTTCTTCAGTCAGTCTTCAGTCGCCCAGGCCTGCTGGGGGTCAGCGCAATACAGTGAAGTCGAGTGTGTGAATTATAAGCATTAAAGACGTAGAGGAACTACGTAGAGGAATTACGTAATGGAATTACGTAGAGTCGCTTCTTTTCCTTTGGGTTTCACCTTTTCATTCAAATATTCTAATTGACTGGCGAATATGTAATGAGTTGAGCTCAGCTGGCTAATAAAGCAAGGCCAAGGACGAACGAACAGTCAGCAGCAGACGGCATAACTGAGTAGCTATGGAATAGAAATTCCAAATAAATATAGTATTTGCAGCATCGACTCTCAGCAGGTGGCGCAGAGTTTTTGAAATTGGGAGACGGCCATGGAGCGTCTGGATGAGCTTTGCCTGCAGCTGATATTGCAATATCTCCGACTGCCCGATCAGCTGGCCATGCTGCAGTGCGATGAGCGTTGCTATGCGCTGCTGGGCAGCCTCTGGCGTCGTCAGCTGACGCGGATCGAGCTGAATCTGCTGCAGGTGCCGATCTGCACCGAGATCTTTGAGTTCCTCATTGCCAACAGCTACCGCGAGCTGCGAGTGCTCAGGCTCAACTATGTGGACAAGGAGAAGTTCGAGGTGCTGGTGAGGCATAAGTTTCCCAAGCTCCAGATGCTCCAGATCGATGCGCTGCCTCCCTTTTTCATCTGCCATCAGAAACAGCAACAACTGAAGGAGATAATGCTCCTTGAGAAATATGAGGAGAGCACCGTGAGCCCGGTTGAATCATGGACTGCAAATACAGTAAACAACATATCTTTAAAATAACAAAAATATTATTTTATGTAAGCCACAGAGTCTATTAATAAAATTGTTTACAACTTGGCCTATCTCTGATTGAGTGATCGATTAAGCGCCGGATTGGCAGACTGATTTATTATTGATTGATTGACTAAGTGACTGATTCAATGACAAACTGTTTGATCGAATCATTGAATGATAGGTTGACTGACTGAATAACTGACATAATGATTGACCAGCTGATTGATTGACCAGCTAACTGATTGTCTGTGAGCCTGATGATGTCTATGTAACCCTAAGAAAGTTTTCTGTTTAACTTTATTTATTTTTTTTAGATATTTCTAACACAGAAAACATTAAAAACTGTTATAGAAAATGCTTATTTTTCCATGATAATTCCAACTAAATGCACTCTTTTTTTTAGAAGATTAACAGAATTATACAAATATAATTTTGCTTTCAGTTAACTTTGATCATTTTCAAATACTCCGCGCCATTGGCAAAGGGAGCTTTGGCAAGGTAAGTCGACGCGCTGAATGCGGTTAAATGAGTGTTGTACATCTGCGTGTGCTTTACAGGTGTGCATTGTACAGAAGCGGGATAGCGGTGTCCTTTATGCCATGAAATATGTTAGCCGTTCAGTGTGTGAATCGCGCGGCGCTTTGGGCGGTGTGATTAAGGAGGTGGAGCTTTTATCCTCATTGGAACATCCATTTCTAGTGAATTTATGGTTCTCCTTTCAGGGTAAGTGTACGCACACAAACACACACACAGTCAGACACCCATCAACAGTCACATACAGTCACATAGTTACATATGCAAATGGCGAGGCTCACCTGTAGAGCGAGCGCCACCGCCGCTGATTGCCAATCAAAATGCAAATTAACTACTCGTATGTGCATTTCTTTTGATGTCAGAGCACTCACTTGTTCCACATATCTATCTTCTTGAACTTTTGACTCTTTACACACACACACATATATATACATCTGTTATATATGTATGTGTGCGCTGCTGCGGATTAACCAACACAGATGAGGAGGATTTATTCATGGTCTGCGACCTGTTGACGGGCGGTGATTTAAGATACCATTTACAGAACCGAGTAGGTTGTTATTATTGCTGCTGCTGCTGCTAAAATGAAACTTTACGATTCTCAACCAACATATGTATTTCAAATTATTCTCGAACATCTTGACAGGTGGAATTCTCTGAGCAGAGTGTGGCCTTATTAGTGTGCGAGCTGGGCAGTGCCCTGGAGTACCTGCAAACACATCGTGTGATCCACAGGGACATTAAGCCCGATAATATTCTACTGGATGATGCAGGTAAGTTTAACAAATAAGCAAAACACAAACACATACTCACACGCACACACACGCATAGTCAACAGCAAGTTGGCAAGCAGTTTTTTGGCCAAGTTCAACAAAAAGCCAAAAATCATCCATAATTCATTACAATGTGTCCTACGTTCGTGCTCAAAAATTTATTGATTTCATGTGCAAGGGAAAGTTTTGTGCCCAAGCGAATACTTGAGAGCAGCCTCAAATTATTCATATGCTATGTCTGCCTGTCCTGCCAGGCTAAGCAGCATTCATGCCACCTCCCACCTCATTCCCCTTTCCAACTTCCACCTTCTAACTGCCGACTGCCAGCTACCACCTTCCATCTGACACTTGCCCCTTGGCTACTTAACATATCTTATTTATTTAGCCGGAACGTATTTACATTTAAATTTATGACTAGACAAATTAATGTCTTTTTTGTTTTGATAAGGAATAAAGCGTGTTATGTGTGTTATGAGATTAGTTATTATGGTACATTAAAGCTGTTATATATAATTTAATAAATTTAAGACCAATTTTGATTTTATTTTATTGAATATACATTTATGCTATTATGAAATCATATAGCATATTACGTAAATTAACAATGAACAATATATATGCACCATCTATATCAGATATCACAACAGCTATACTAATTAGCTTTTAAACCTTTCCCAAAAATAATTAATTTTTAAGATCATATTTTTTTAATTAAAAAAAAAAAAAATTAATTTCCTTCATATAAAAATATTTCCCCATCACAGAGTATAATTAGGCCTTCGATTATGCATATTAAATTTCTATTGATTTTTCAATACTTTATATCGAAAATAAATGAACTAATTAAAAGCCTGATTGCAATATAACATAACATTAAACATTTTGTATTCCCCATTATTCATTCGTCCTTCATTTAATTGGCTAAATGAAATTTAAGAATTTTAAACGTTTCACATCTGAACATTTTTTGTTTTCAAATTATTCTGTTTTAATTAAATTTTAATGATCACAAAAGATTTTTAGCTTAACAATGAAAATATGAATCTTAATTTGTTATGCGAAAAGAGAATGGCAAACGCCGTTGCAATCGCTGGAAATATTCAATTCAATTAACGGCACACACACACACACACACACACACACACACACACACACACACACACACACACACACACACACACACACACACACACACACACACACACACACACACACACACACACACACACACACACACACACACACACACACACACACACACACACACACACACAGCCATACACTAACAGTATAAAAGTCAATATCAATGGTCTATGGGTAATTGGAAACCAATTACGTGCACTTAATTGCAGGACACGCTCATTTGACTGATTTTAATATTGCAACGCGGTTGCAGAAGGACTCGCTCGCCTGCAGTATGTCGGGCACGAAGCCATATATGGCGCCAGAGGTCTTTATGTGCGCTCTGGAAGAAGTTGGTAAGTGGTAAAACTCACACAGTATAGCAGGAGGGTGCAGCAGGGCACAGTGGGAGCCAAGGGCGCTCCATGCAGTCGACACGACAAATCAAATTTTAGCAGGTCTTGCAAAAGTGAAAAATAAAACTAAGAATAGTGCAGCTGGGTGTACCGAGCTGCTTAATACTCGCTTTTAGTTTACTTAAACTTGAGAAGTCATATATGCAAATTAGAATTGATTATTTAAGGGTGGGTAAATCAAATTTTATCATTTTTTAGATTAACTTCTATCAGTGGCGTGTAACGAACTGTCTAATACGCGCTTACATTTATGAGCAAACTCAATGAAACTTGAAAATATATTGTGCATAAATAGATGCACAGTTTGAATAGATCAAAAGTTAGCTAGAAATCCTTCAGAAAAATATTCTTTACCTATTACAGCTGTTGGGTCGAAATTGCTTCAGTTGAATTCCTATATACATATAATCCCTAAAAAATTAATATTTTGTAAATAATTTGTAAAGCTTCTATTTTTACGATACGGATAGATTTTTGTTCACTGGTTTTTCACTTCTCCAATATACATACATACATATGCATATAGTTGCTCAACACTATATACAAGGCGTGTATACTAAAAGCTGATATTCCAATTTTCAAGCAGGCCGAAAGCGAGCAGCTAACCAAAGCCAATATACATATAACTTGTTAACTTGTTGAACGAGTGACAAAAATGAGGCAAGCTTACTTAAATGCTTCCGGTTCTTTGCTTAATCCAATTTGCAGCCGGATACAGCTACCCAGTGGATTGGTGGTCCTTGGGCGTTGTGGCCTATGAGATGAGGTCGAACACAAGACCATTTGTGCTGCACTCGCACACGCCGCTGGTGGAGATTAAGAATATATTGAACAGCCCGGTTCATTATCCGCATTACTGGAGTCACGAATTTATTGATCTGCTGCAGAAGGTGAGTGCGCGTCCAGGGAATCCTCCAAAGTCCCAAATCTAATTTGATTTTGACGTTTCCAGTTGCTCTGCGTACATCCGGGCGCACGGATAAGCACACAGCAGGAACTGCATCAGACGCCGCTGTTGCGGCATTGGGACTTCCAGCAGGTGTTGCAGAAGAGTATAAAGCCCGCATTCAAGCCGCCCGAGGATCATCTCAATTGCGATCCCTGCCTGGAGCTGGAGGAGATGATTGTCGAGACGCGGCCGCTGCACAAAAAGAAGAAGCGACTGGCCAAACAGCGGTCCGCACAACGGGACAGTGATCCGGAAACAACGCTCATCAAGGAGTTCATTGTTTACAATCGCTTCAAGGAGCTCAAGCGCAAGGCCATGGAGCAAAAGGAAAGCGACTGGCAGCGCGAACTGGAGCTGGCCATGGCCAATTCCATTGTCAACAGCCTGGCGCCCATACAGGAGAAGCCCACATCATCGCAAACCACGCCCACAGCAACAGCTATCAATGCCTGTGGGCGATTGCCCAGCTCGCCCTCGGACGGCCAGCCCAAAGAAAGTGATATCATTGAATTTATAGATCGCACACCATCGCCACAGGCGGCACAGGCGACGACCACGTCGCGTAGATTCTGCTGCAAGACGAACACAATACGGGAATAGAGAATGTAGATTTAATCCAATGCACCAACTAGTCCACAGGTTTCACACCTACGCATAGCTAAAACACACCTGCAGTCAACCAACCCAGTTACAAAATTGGCATGAAGCTGGTCTGAACAGTTTTCCATATGAATCCGAATAGTATTTAGCAAGACACCAAATCAAGTCAGTTCAATTAATAGACCAACCAACCAAGACCAGCCTCATCGCCCCACCCATGTCTGAGCTACCGAAACCTTCTACATGGATCAAATTAAATATTTTTCGAGCAAGCATTAAGCCATATAAACCATTTATAGCAGCAATTTGTAACCACAGGAAACAGGAACCGATGCCGATTTGCACCTTTGTATATACATATAATATATATAAACTATTTTATAAATGTTGCAATTGCCTCTGTTTTCAACTGTATATATACACATATATATATATTAATATTATTATCTAATGTATTTCGATATACATTTACACCTATTTTTTAGATGTTAGCCGAAAATCAAAATAAATGGTAATGTCCCCTTAAGAAATCGTGTCTCTATATAATAATGGAAAGGATAATTCAAAAGCCGAGTTAATTCAATTTTTTTGTTTATTTTTATTTCAAGTTATATTTCATTCATGTTTCACATAAGTTTTTTGTTTTAATTTGTTTTCTTTGTATAAAAAAGAGTAAATAATTACGGTTTGTATGTATAAATTTTTTTGTTTTCTGTTGTTGTTGTTAGTTTCACAAATTTGTTGATCTTCAGTGTATGTTAAAATATATATAATTGTATGGGTTGTGTTCGTGTGTATAAATGTATGTTTGGGGCGCAAACACTAACCAAAAAAATTACAATAATCATATTTTATTGTTCGTTTCTATGTTTGTTGTTGTTTCTTTCAGCAAAATGCAACATGTTAATAGTTTGTTAATTCAAATGTTTTCAATGCAGTTTTTTTTTTATTTTTTCAATTATTTTTATGATTTTTTTTTTATTTTTGCTTTTTTTTCTGTAGAATTTACGAATATCAACATTTTATACACAGATCCCTCAGCCATTAAGGTATGTATTCTGCCCCGAGACAACAGCTCAACTGTTCTCGAGGTAGTATGCATCAGCTTTTGGCTGGGAATCGTGTGTTAAAGTTCAGAGGAAAATGTTAGAAAATCGTAAAATATTTAATATATATTTATACATATATATAAATTTCATTTTCCTGCCATTTGAGAAAGGACAAGTTAGTGAAGTAGGATTAATACCTAGCTTGAAATGATGATCCACTTGCAAAATGTAGATCGAGTATTTCATAAATATTTTTTATGTTTTTGTTATTGTTATTGTTTTCTTCATTGTATTTAACGAATTCTTGTCGTATTGTTTTTCTTTTAAGCAAAAACAAATGCACTTGTTCAGAAAAAGCGTCAGAGTTTTCGGTTAGGAAAAACGAATTATTGTTGTCCGCTTATGTTTTGTTGTATGATAGAATGAGAAGAAACTACAAGCTGAACATTGAAAATTATTATATGAAAGTGTGTTGGTATGAGTTTTCCTTTTTTTTTTTGCTTTTTTTTTTTAAGTTTGTATGTATGTTTGTGTGTGTGTGTATGATGTATGTGTGTTCTTTGCCGATTCTGGAGCTCAATTCAGTTTGTGTGTTTGCTTTGTTTGTGTTACTTTTGTGTTGTGTCTAAACAAAATGTTACTCTTTTTCGTTGAACTCCACATGTGGCGCTGGCGGCGGACATCCGCCGTGGCCTTTTTGTGGCAGCGCTACCGAATTGGTCATACTATACTGTGGTTGTGTCCACAGATTCAATGCGTGAAGCGCCACCCTCGCCGACATTAGCAGCACTACCGTCCTCGCCATTCACATTGGCATTACCACCCTCACCGGCGCTGGTGTTGCCACCAGCATTCTTTTTGGCGCCAAACTTAAGTAGCTCCACATTTACATTGATGGTTTTCGTTTGCATTGGTGCATTCGCGGTCTCGGCTGGTGGCTCTTCGGCTCCCGCGGCCGGTGCTGAGTCACCACCGGTTGTGATGGTCAGCGAGAGATCGTTTAGCGACTTGAGCACCTTGTCAACATCATCTTGGGTGCTCGGAGCGCCATTGCGATTTCCAAAGTGCAAGAAACACTTTCCAAAGTGACCTGCACATCAAATTGAATAATTTAGCACATTTATTGTCTTGAGAAGTTGTTACTCTTGTCCCCTTACCCTTCCATGTAATCGACAATGGATTACATTCGCGTTTACGCAGCTCTGTCTTCAGATCCTTAACGCGAATGTCGCGTGTCAGGTTTGTCAATTTAACACAGAAATCACGATGCGGACGATTCTTCTTCTTAGGGCGACGTTCACCCGCACCACCCTCATCAAATTTACGATCTTCACTCTTAACACCAACCTCGACTCCAGACTGGTCGCCCTCAGACTGCAACAAACGACATTTTTAGTAACAGATTCCTGAATAAGGAATTAATTGTTATTTACCTTGTTTGTACGTCTGCGACGGTTGATAAAACGACCTTTGCGGCGTGGTGTACGCTTCTGTGTATTATCCTGTGTAAGAAGATATTTGTTTAATAACAATCAATTGAAACATATTTAGCAAACATACGCCTTGCTGTTCGTTGTCAGTCTGTGAGGTGGTGCGTCCTGGGTTTCCTCGTTGGAAGCGACGACGCAACGGTCCACGACGGCGTCTACTATTCTGATGCTGCTCAATATCGGTATCCTCCTCCTTCAATGTTATCTTCTTACCCGATTTCTCCAGCTGCTCCTTAAGTTGCTGCAGCACAGGCAAAATTTTCAAACGACGTTCAGACAACAGTTCCCAGAAAACACCACTTGGACGTGGCAAGCGCTTGGCCACACGTATCACCTCGGTTGGTGTTACAATAATGTCCACTGGTGTATCGTATTTTTGGAACAAGTTAACGGGCAGTGTATCAACAACCTGCACGTCATGCACAATTGTTACAATGGTCGTTTCTGGGGTTATGACGCCCAGCTCAATGAGCAAACCAATGTCCAAATCGGCAAAACCATTGCCACGTCCAATGCGATAGCCATCACGTGATACGACCACCGAACCAATGACAACCAGATCGAGCTTCAGATTGGTGTCTAGACCAATTTCCGAACGGAATTTTTGTATATCTTGGACACGCAATGCTTCTTTCTTCTGCTCATCGGTGGCATCGGCCGGCACATCGACTTTAAGGCAAAGCGCGGGCGAGTCCCGAGTGCTGGGCAAATATACGGATTTATTGGCCAGCAAAGCCAGTTCCTTAAAATCGTGCAAGGCGCGATCAATGTTCACTTTGATGTGCTCTATAAAAACGTATGCACATTATAGAGTATATCTATTGTTTAGCTATTAGATAAAAATTATTACTTACGTGCTTTCTTAAACTCCTCCTCCTGAATGAGCAATGCAGCGGCCTTATCGGCATCAACGAACGCAGGAATACGGTTGAATATACCATTGAAGCCGATTCCAACTTTGCCCTCTTGGATTTTCTTCCAAGTTTGAACGCGCAGCGAGCGCTTTGTTGGCTCTGCGGGCTGAGCTGTTAATGACACGCCTATACATTAGTTAGCTGTTATCAAAAGGTATACGATCTTCATAACCAATATCGGCCAGCTTTACAATTCTTAAAGCTACCTGAGCACTAGATATTGGAATTTTGTTGCATTTCTGAATACATTCAAAACTTATATACTATAGGCATGAATCAACTTTTCGTGCTGCTCTTGTTGTTCATGGATGGCGCTCAGGGGGGCTATAAATAAACACAAACAAACGCGACTGCCGCGCTAGAGAACAGATTGTGACTGACAGAGAGCACGAAGCACAAAGCTGAGCGAGCGCCTGTTACAAGTGAGTGCAGCAGAAGCAGATCTCGCATTACCGGCAACATCGAATTCATTTTGATTTGTCAGCAGTTGTTTTCTTATCGCTGACCCATGATTAAAGCATGTCTGTTATCACATCAGGTTCATGTCGTACTATACTTCTAAGTATAGCTGATAAACCGGTTTTCACGCCCAGTAAAAAGATATTTGCCGCACTTATTCATTTAGAATAATAGCTAAAGGCAATATGTATAACGTACAAAACAACTTCTAAACACATTTGCTGTCGCCGGTAAAAAAAAAAAAAAAAACCTAAGATAATGAATTTAAAATACATACATACACGTATTTAAATTAAGACAGTAATTAAAATTGCAAAGAGCAAAGCTAAAATTAAGTGCTTTGTATGTGTGTGCGTGTGTGTCCAAAACATTTAAAATATCGATATTGACGTATGACCAATAAGTTGGCAACTCTGCGGCAACGCACACATTGACACACACACGCACTCACTCACTTCCAAACATACACACATACACTCACATAGCATTTCTCAGCGATGAGCGCATCAAGACGCGCGAATTTTTCAATTAATATGTATGTAGATGTATATGCAAAAGTGTAGTTCTGTTGCTGCTGCTTCTACTTCTGCTTGCAGGAAGAGCAAGGGAACAGCAGCACACATGCACACATACATACCCAAACTCGTAGTTCGGCTAACTATGACATTAGCGCGAGAGCAAAATGAAAGAAAATAGAAATAGAAAAGAATGAACAACATAGTCATATAGGCCAAGAGCAGCCAAAATGGTAGCCGAAATGATTCATTGCGTACTATTTGGGAGTTTAAAATAGTAATTGCAGCACTTGTAGCATTTTGAGCATAAAATTGCGCGCTCCGATGACGTAATGAATAGGAGAAAACACACAAAACTATATTGTTGAGCAACAAAATAAAAGCTCGTAAGAATATATGTAGAAACGTTTATATTCATATGTATTTGTGCACTTCCATACATACACATTTGTTAATTGTTGTTCTTTTTGCTGTACTTCGTTTTAGATTCTTTGCTCGTTTTGCTTTCCGTTTTACAGTTTTCTAATAGAGAAATGACAGACAGTGTGTCAGCTCGTATTTACCGCTAGAATAGGTACAAAAAAATTCAAGGAAATATGGCGGCAATTCGACAACTTTTGTCATTCGCTATAAGAAAAATGGCCGTACGAAAAAAAAAAAAAAAAAATTGACAGGCAGGGGTGCTCCTTTGCCCTTGTTACACTTTTAATGTTTATAGGGGATCGCAAAGTACGATATTGCAAATATTAGGCCCGGCAAATAAATACTTAAATACATACACATTTATATATCTACATGCTCATGACTAGCTCGCAAACAGAAAATTCTGTCCCTCACCCCGAAAACTTACTTGTCGATGATACCTCCGCGGCGGCGGCAGCGGCAACGGGAGCTTCGTTGCTTTGATTTTCCATCGTTTTTCGTTTATAAGTTGTGTACTTAAACTGTTCTTTCTGACTTTTTCTTTTTTTTAACAATTTATTTTTCTTTCACAAGTTTACACAAGTTACAGAGCAACGTCTACCTTCTCCGGCTGCTTCCAACAAACCACGTTTCTCACCCGATGAAATTTTATTATATCGATAATGCAATCTATCGACAATTCCTCTTCTTCACAATGCGCGAACGACTGCACTGTTTTTCAGTATATTTTTTTCTTTTTTTTATTGTCAGAAAACAAAAACGCGCAAACAAAAATTAATAAAAAAAAAGGAAATAAAAATTATAACCGGAACAATCAATCACTAACACGTATTGCAATGTTATGAAAAACTAGTGCAAATCCAATTCATCTTATGTTGACAAAAAATTCAATGATGAAATGTTTTATGTGATTTAGAGCTTTGGGAATCGACTTCAGTTCGAAAAGTAAACATATGTTTTAAGTTTAATTATACTACCAATGAGATAAGAAATTTTCTGTTACAAACGATAATACATGTTTGTGTTAACAGGGTGCCAATATCTGGGTATGTAGGATAAATTTGAATAAAAAGAGTATGAACAAAAATACTGGAAGGCGGTAAAACGTCGACGGGCGTACGATACCGATAGATTTATATACAAAATAGCCGATATATTGGTGGTATTCTTTCAATGCTGGTATTTTAGTACCAAAAACAAACAAAACAAACTAAACCGCGAGTAATGAACAGCATACCGCGTACATTATGTCACAGCTGTTTTTTACACAACGTGGAGCGGTCGGTTGCTCGAATTTATTTTTATTTAAATTTCTTCAATTAAAAATCAGCCGGTGCTCGCTCGATGCACAACTCGAGGAATTATGCAATTTTCACTTGTAGACGTCTGCTCTGCGCAGCACGATCCAGACTCGCCAACGGATCTGCTATTGACGAACGTTCATTTCAGCTAGCTGCAGTGCAGCTTTCGCGTAATAGAAAACATGAGACGAACGTCTCGGCGCTATTTAAGCCGGTTCAAGTGCAAGCCAATGTCGATGATGATGATGTCGGATCCGAACTGGTTGGGAAACTGGAAAAGTCTGAATTGTTGAAGATTTTAAATAAATTTTCACAACGCCGCGAAATCAAAGCCCTTTGCAGCGAAAATGGACTGGATTGTAAGTAGTGAAAGATGTTCATCAAATATTGATTGTTGGCCTAATGTTCAGCCTTCTAGCTTATCTACAGCAGCAGGCGTTCGGCTCATTTCGCCGCTATTGCATCGAGGCTGAAAATTTGCCAGTTGACGTCCATATCACTTTCAGCGATATAATGCAAGGCGCCGGCCACATTGACGACATATTTCCCTATTTTTTACGCCATGCCAAAACCATGTTTCCCCATCTTGACTGCATGGATGATTTGAAAAAGATATCGGACTTGCGGCAACCGGCCAACTGGTACCCAAATGCTCGAGCCATAACGCGCAAGATTGTGTTCCATGCCGGACCCACAAACTCTGGAAAAACGTATCATGCGATGGAAAGATATTTGAGTGCCAAGTCAGGTGTCTATTGTGGACCACTTAAGCTGCTCGCCACTGAAGTGTACAACAAGGCCAATGAACGCGGAACACCATGTGATCTTGTTACTGGTGAGGAACGGAAGTTTGGCATTAGCGAGACCTCGCCAGCGAACCATGTGGCTTGCACCGTGGAAATGACCTCAGTCAACACGCCTTGTAAGTGTAAGTGATCTGTTCCATATCACTTTCTAACTCCTTGTATATCACCAGATGAGGTGGCCGTTATTGATGAAATACAACAGATACGTGATCAGCAGCGTGGATGGGCTTGGACACGCGCCTTTCTGGGTCTGATTGCCGACGAGGTGCACGTTTGTGGTGAAGCGGGCGCACTGGAGTTGCTGGAGAAAATATGTGAGACCACTGGCGAAACGGTCGAGGTGCGTCGTTACGATCGCCTCACCGAGCTAACGGTTGAAGATTCAGCTCTGGGTTCTTTGGATAATGTTATGCCTGGAGATTGTATTGTCTGCTTTAGCAAAAATGACATCTATACTGTTTCGAGAGAAATCGAAGCGCGGTAAATGAGTCGTCAATCTTAATTTAATGTATTTCCTTAACTTGTGGACTTCATATCTTATAGTGGCAAGGAAGTCGCTGTTATCTATGGCGGTTTACCACCAGGTACAAAATTAGCTCAAGCTGCCAAGTTCAATGATCCTTCAAACAGCTGTAAAGTTATGGTGGCCACCGATGCTATAGGCATGGGCTTAAATTTGTAAGTTTATCATTGCTTAGATATTTAAAAATATTTTATTAATGCCCTGCATTGCAGAAGCATTCGTCGCATTATTTTCTACTCGTTGGTTAAGCCAACAATGAATGAACGTGGTGAACGTGAGATCGATACGATTTCTGTTTCTTCTGCCCTTCAAATAGCCGGACGTGCTGGTCGCTACCGCACCCAATGGGAGCATGGCTATGTGACGGCCTTTAAATCCGAAGATCTGCAAACTCTGCAACGGATACTTAGCCAAACACCTGAGCCTTTGAAACAGGCTGGACTTCATCCCACCGCTGATCAAATAGAGCTGTACGCTTACCATTTACCAAACTCATCATTGAGTAATCTGATGGATATATTTGTGAATCTCTGTACTGTTGATGATTCCCTTTACTTCATGTGCAATATAGAAGATTTTAAGTTCCTGGCAGAGATGATAAATCACGTACCGCTACCACTACGCGCACGTTATGTTTTCTGCTGTGCGCCCATCAATCGCAAGATGCCTTTTGTGTGTTCCATGTTCCTGAAGATTGCACGGCAATACAGCCGCAATGAACCTATTACCTTTGATTTCATTAAAAGAAATTGCGGCTGGCCATTTAAGCTGCCTAGAACTATATTGGATCTTGTACATTTGGAATCCGTGTTCGATGTCATGGACTTATATTTGTGGTTGAGGTGAGATGCAGATAAGGATTTGTTTAATTCAGCTATTTTATGATTACTATCGTTTATGTAGTTATCGTTTTATGGATCTGTTTCCTGAGGCAGCCCATGTGCGGGAGGCTCAAAAAGAACTGGATGAGATTATTCAGCAGGGCGTTTTCCAAATAACTCGACTGTTGAAGAACACTGAGGCAGGTCTGGAGAGCGATACCTCGACTTCCCATATGCGGCGCATGACTCACATAAAGGAGCCACGAATACCCAGCGCATCGCGTGGCCGTCTAACGGAAAGACTCCTGGCACAGGGTCTACTAACCCCTGGCATGCTCAGCGAGCTGCGTAAGGAGTGGGATGCACAGCAGCTTGCACAGCCAAATGCAGTAGGTGGCTCTAAAGACTCGCAGGATTCTGACATAGACAGCGATGATGATGATAACTATGCGGCAAATACAAAAAATACAAAAACTCGGCGGAAGCGCAAAAAGTAGTAGAAATAGTAGATGGATATATTTTTGTTTTAGGTAACATTGGTCGACATTATATCGACGTCTCTGTTGTTTATGTTATCAATTTATTTTGTAAGTCACAATTATGTAATATTAAAATTATTATTTTAATAATCAACAATGACAATTTAATTGCTTTAAATTGAAAAATATAAATTTGTAATCTATTCCAGGAAAATCCAATCACTTCATTCATTGTTTTTCTTGTTCTTTTTTTCTTTCTTTTTTTAATGGAGGGAGTTACTACAAAGAGTCTGAAGTACTTTACAAATAAACTTCAATTTATTTGCATGACTTTCCACTGATGTATCATAATAATCATAATAATAATAATAGATTCAAGTTACATGCACACATAGAAGCTTATATAATAAATATGTTTTTATAAAAATGACTTGACAAATTTTAAGTGTGTTTGTTTGTCCATTTCCCCATTATGTGTCCAAAATTAAATTTATAATTTTATATGTGTATATATACATATATGTATATATATAGATTAACTTTTTATATCGCAAAGTTTAGTAACAACGAACACATATTCAATTTGAATTTGTGATTATAAAATATTGGACATCAAAAACATACAGATTGTTAAAAAGATACAAATATATATATGTATGTATATATATGTATGTGTATGTAATAAAATATTTAAACTAGTTTTTAAGGTTTTAAGGTTTCACGTTCTCATTTTGGTTTTTTTGTTTGCATATGAGCAATTGTTGTACATAGTTTAATACTTGCTGTGACAATTAAAAAATCAATTTAGTACAGACATTCTTTAAAGCTTTCCATTTTCTTGCTATAGTTTAGATAGTTTCATTCCGCTTCGCACAAACTTCTTAGCTATATATAAGTATATAGAATTTGTTAACAACATTGAATGTTGCTTTACATATACAATTATGTATGTTCCAAGCAGCACGCATGTAAATATGATTAAATGTTGCTGGCTTCAAAGTTCCAAATTTGCAAATTTCTTATCAATATCAACTTCTCTCTCATTCTCTATCTCTCTGACTCTGGCTATGTCTCTGTCTCTGTTTCAACTTCTGTTCAGTTATACAATAGATTTTTGTTTGTGCGTATTTATTTAATTTGTATACAAAGGTACGGGATTTTATTTATTCATATAAAAAACTGGAACAATGCGAATGAATTTTCTTGTTGCTTTTGTAATGTTTTATGCGTTGGCTACAATTGTTGTAATTTTTGTTTTGCTTTGTTATCAATTTGCAGATTGTTAACCAGAACAGTCTGTAATTGGATAGGATTATGTTTTGATAGTTGTAAAAATTCTGATTGATAATTTGTTAATATTTTCTTTTCGATACTTCCAGATGTTTTTAGGCCCGTTTCTTGGCCCATATCGCATAGCAAAATGTTCTGGTTAAACTGTTTAACAATGCTAAGTAAGGTATTTTATAATTTTTCCATTTTTTTTTTTTTTTTTTTTTTTTGGTTGTATTTTGGTATTTTCTATTTATAATAATGTAATAAAAAAAGTGCTAGTCGTGTTAGACCTTCAAAACCTTTGCGGTTAAATATTTGCGTTTGAGTTGCAGAGAAATAGTAATTCCAAAAAATTGGCATGCGCTTGACATGTCGCTCCCAATGTTTCTTTGTTTTTCTTTTCATATCGTATTCATTATCACAAACAATTATAAAGTTTAAATTTTTCATTTGTTTACTTTCCCTTTCTTTTTTTTTTTTTTTTTTTGTTATAGTAACAAGTTTTGCTTATGCAGTTGCGTACAAAAATTTAAATATTCTAATTAATTGTTTTTTTGTTTTTCTCACACTTTATAATAAAAATGTGTGTTTGCCAAATTTGATTTGTTTCCAAGTTACAAATACTCTCTTGTTGCCCACCCGTGGGCTCATATCTGGTCTAGCCAGATCTTTCAAAAATTACAATATGTAGTCCTTGGGGGAACACAATGTTGTCGATCAGCGATCAATATTAATTGGTTCTCCACTTCTTTCCAAAAAAAAGCTCCAATCGAAAAGTCGAAGGTAACCTTCAAGCCTTTCTACACAAAATCCAGCTCCAGGCCAGGCTCAATGTCGACTGCAACCGCATTGTCTGCAGGGAATTGAGCCTCGTCTGACTCCTTACGCGCTTTATCCTTGGACCGGTCCTTGAACGCAGCAAAGCTCAATTTCTTGAGCGCTTTTGTGCTGCGTCCCGTGGACTGGCCCAACTGCTCGAATCAGGAATCCACCAGCACATGCCAACGCGCCAATATCTCACCTTTTGGCATTTCACAAACATCGGCCCAATGGGCACATTCTTCCGGTCCGGATGAGTTTAGTCCGAGGCTAAACCAACCGACCATCTCATTCTTCTTCATATGCCTCTTGGCATACACCGAGATCATCAGTGTCACATCGTTCAGCTGAAACAACGCCACCTGGAACGCAAAGGTCTCCTTGAATAGCGGATTGGGTCCACGTCTTATGGACGTTTTGGCTCTCGAGATCTCCTGGCCAATGCTGCTGACCATGCACAGCTTTACATATGTATCCGGCGCCTTGTTCAGTGTCAGACTTCGAAACTGACTGCCCTTGATGATTTCGACACTGAGGCGGCCCGTCACTCCGTTGTAGCTTAGACCCAACAGCAGCTCTGAGACACCGCCGTGTTGCATGGAGGATGTGGAGCCAGCACTGTCCGATCGGGCCAGACTCAGCAGATCGCTAGTCGAGCCCAAAAGCGACGTTGTGACTCGTGGCTCCAGGGGCAGCCAAAGATTTGTCTCCAGCTCCAAGTCGACGGTGGCAAAGCTCACATAGGCCTCACCAATGAGCCGCTCTTTCCGCAACCGTTCACATCCATAGAGACGCACACGCAGACCCATGTTGTTGACGTCCTCTGGATTGACACGGTGCAGCAGAAAGCTCTCCATATACTGCGGATTCTCGCCACTGCGTATCTTGGTCTTGTGCTTCTGCTTTTTATTCGGCAGCATCAGCATGCGCACCTAAAGGGGGAAAAAAATATATGTATATGATATTTGTATATTATATATTGTAACAGTCTTTCAATGCTCACCTGTGTGTGCGTCTGCTGGCCATTGGGCAAAGGTGGCAGACTTCTCGCCTGCATCACATGCACCGTCATCTTCCTCATTGGTGCATCATACAGCAGCGACATCTCCAGCTCAATGGGTCCACGCGGAGCTGTGAGCTTTGCATCGCTGACCAGCATATCGTCCGACTTGATCGAGCGCAAGTCGCTGGTATCGAAAAGAGGTTCCTGGTGGAAAGAAATGATGAGAATGAATGTAATGAAGTACATACATAAATATTAAATACTTTTATGTCTCTTTCCAAAAGTTTAATTAAAGATAATTTAGAACACTCTTCGGAATATCAGAACATCCTATAAGCCAGTATCAAATGGCCTTAATTGTTAAGAGGGCAGCTATGTGACCCACTCTGAATAACGAGGGTCAACTTGAAAGTTTTCGTATTTCATTAAATATATATATATTTTTTTTTTCATCCACCAAATAAGGCAACAAACACGCATATCATGCCAATCAACTAACACACGCATTAATAATTAACACTTCACAAGTCCCCCATTTCAGAATTTCACTTTGATATCCTCGCTTTCTTTCCTAACCAACTCAAGGCATTAATATTATTCTTTATAAATTGTGTAAAAAATCACAATTTCCTAAAATTTTGTAAGTAAATTTATATTTACATCATCGTTGTTGTTGTTGTTGCTGTTCGTAGTTGTGCTGTTAATGTTGTTGCTGTTGTTGTTGTTGTTGTTTTGATTGTAGTTATGATTTGTTGTGCTGCTGTTGTTGTTGTTGTTGTTTAAACTAGTAGTAATTGGCACCACAACCACGCTATCCCTATCCTTCTCGACCTTTTGTGGCAGCACGTCGACTTTATGTTGATATTTTTGTGACTTGGCATACGAGTGTCTCAGCGTTGACACAGCCGGCACAGCTGCAAAAGTAACAAGTATATACATTATATATTCAATATCCATGTCGATTAGAGTCACTTCTTTTACCTCTGCTGTCGGCTGTCAAAATGCCCGTTTGACTGTCGACAGATGCCTCGATGGAATCATTGGAGCTGCACTCGCTATGGGATGACGGTATGCCGACCTTGCCCCGTTCAGCAATGGCCAAAGGGTCACGTGTCACTGTCACTCTCTGCAGGTCAGCCTGATGATAATTGAAACTGTGGCCAGTCAACGGATTCCGCTGATCGATGCCCATGCCATAGCCCACAAATTTGCCATTCGGCAATATATTATTGTTCTGCTGATGCCAGCGCAGGCGTCGCAGCATATCCTCCTCGGAATCGGAGCTGGTGTTCTCATAGCGACGTTTGCGTGCTAAATGCGAATAATAATTTGATAATCAAATAAATATGCGCAGTGAGTCAGCCAGTCTACTTACTAATCTTCTGCACACATTTGGCTGCCAAGTGTCGCTCGTCACAGCAGTTGATGCCATGGCGATGATGAAAGCAGCATCTGCGACTTATATATAAGAAGAGCAACAAGAGTAGCACCAAGACACCAAAGAATGCGCCCAATAAGGTTGTGACTTCAACAGTACCTGCAAAAGATTTTTATATGTAATCATTAAAACTGACTCAACTGCTCGACTGCTAATTCTTAGTTGTCGTCCTGAACTAGAATATATATTCTCATAATATATGACTAATACTATCGAGAGAGCTCGTAATGTTCTGGGAATTCATTGCAGAGTATCCTTACTAGCAGAACTCTGGGAGTCAGCTCTACATTGATTAAATGAATTATTACATACTGTCTTTTAAACTAAAAGCTAGTAGACAATCTAATAAAATTATGCTGTATAATATATATAATTATATAGAATATTCTTTAATCATTAATAAGGAATATAATTCCATTCTGTATAAATGAAACTCTTGCTAATAGGTATTAAATGAAAGAGGACAAAGGGCAGCCCTGCCATTGACCAACATTAAAACAGAGTCAACGGGAAACCCCATATTTGAGTCAAGCAAATATGTACCTCCAGTCTTTAGTTTCAACTTTGTTGTCTAGCAGCCATCCATTAATCAAATGGAAACATTAATCTTGTTAAATGTTTTATGAAAGCTTTTCTAGCCAAGTTCAACGAACACATATTCAAAATTTTCCACAACTAATCGTAAGGCAACAAACTGTTCGACTTATCCCACCATACCCCACTCAGTTGGACATTCAGTAAACAAATGAAAATTGACATTGACAAAACGTACCCAATGTAGCAGTGCTATCCACACCAGATGTAACAATCATGTTGGTTGTTCATGCGTAGAATTGTGTTTTCGTTTGTTTTAGTATATTTTAAATATTGCTTTAGTCGGAAATTATATGCTTATGTTTCAATTGCGTTTTGATTACTATTGAACTAAATTACAAAAGCTCCACATATGACAGCACGCAGTGAAGCACGGTAAAAATTCAATCGATTTTTCACAGGACAATGAATATTTTGTTGACCGAGAATCCGAATTGCGATGGAGTTGAACAAATTATATTCTAATAATATATACTAAGAATATAAATACACTTTTCAAAGGATTTATTTATTTAATACAATATATTTACACAGTAAAAAATTAAATATTTTTGAAAAATTGAAATCAACTTTTTTTTATTAAATTTTTGTGTTTAAAATATTCAATATTTTGTTGCACGTGCGCCACTGCCTGTAGCTAGTTTATTAATAATTATGCAGTGGCTGTTCGAGCACTTGAAATATTTTTTACTTGAAGAGCAGCAAATAAAAGTGAAAGGATTTGAAAGCTTTCCCCCACATCCTGTGTGTGTACAAGTAACAGTGAAAGCTGCAGCTTGACAAATGTCATGCCAAAACAACTGTTGCTTTGAATCACATGCGATTATGTAAATGAACAATTTATGTATGCATTTTATTTTTAAAATACATTTTTTAATATTACATAATAACAATAGAATATAAATTATTTTATTATTTAAAATTTTATAAATTTGAATTTTAGCGTAGTCTTCGTTTTTATATATCGATGTCAATACAGCAGGAGCTATCGATATATGGCGACCATCTCTAAGTCGATAGGATAACGTGTGTGTTACATTTCGTGTGTGTCCAACTAAAACGCGATTTAAACCATGAAAATATGGCAAAGAATAAATCAACGGTTTATTTAGGCTATGAAGATGAAGAAATTACAGCCAAGCAAGCTGCATTCCTCAATAGCTGTACAAATAAAATAGGTGGCACTCCAGTAAGTACACGAGATGGTCGATTTTTCAACTCCTGTCACAGGACTCATCCCAAGAATTTTAATGACAGTCAATTTTCTATGTAATTAGCGATGTATGTGTTAGAAATGTGTGTTATGACATACAAAACATATATACATCTATTTAATAACATAGAGCACTTGACTTCATTAGTCGAATGGGATGAGTTGTCGTGAGGCAAGTCCTTGTGCGCTGTAACAGCTAAGTAAAAATCTATATACACACATACTTTCAAACACACAATCAATCAATTGCTTAGAGACAGTATATAATTAGAATTGATTTTTTTCCAATAGAATTGGCCAAGACATGAAGTGACCGTGCCCGTGTGTCCGCTTTGCGGTATGGTGCGTCCTTTGATCGTCCAAATGTATGCGCCTCTTGATCGGTCGCAGTTTCATCGCAATCTGTATGTGTTTGCTTGTGTGAGCCCGGCTTGCTCGCAGAATCAGAAGAGTTGGGTGTGCGTGCGTACCCAGCATCTGGATAATCAGTTTGACGTCATAACCGAGCAATCGCCCAAGTTGGTCAACAAGCAGAACAAGAAGAAGAACAAATCTAGTGCCTTGCCCAAGGTGAATTGGTGTAGCGGCGCAGATGACTGGGGCTGGGGCGAGCCAGAAATAGTGGATGAGGCCATGGATCAGACGGCCGATGACGAGCAGAACGAACGAAATGGTAATGTGAGGCCAATGGGTTTGCAATATGAGAAGCCCGATGAAGACTTCGAGATCTCAGGAACAGTGGCGCACGACGTCGCAACGAAGCTGGGCGATGATGACGATGACGATGAAAGTACCTCGGCTGAGAACGATTTGGTCTGTGGCTTTGGGCAAATCGATATGAATTCTCCAGAGAAAGCTGGTGAGGATCCGAATGCCAATTGCGCGGCTGCAGTTTTGCCAACGGCAAGTGCCGATGGAGCTGGGGCAGGCGGAGGTGCTACGGCCATGATATGCGCTGAAATCGAGGGTCCAGAAACGGATGTTGTGCTCGTCGATACACCCAAGAAACCGGAGCGGGATCTAATTGCACTGCTAAAGCATACCTCGTTGCCGGCCACGCTTGGCCCGTTGTCCCAGATCAAGGACCTAACCCTAAAGTCAATTTACATTGCTGTGGATGTTGAGACAAACGCAAAGCAAGAGGAGTACGATAACTATGGTGGCTCGCTTGCAATGGATCACATTCGCGAATTATATCAAGAGTACAAGCTGCAGGATGAGAATCCAGCGCGTTCGCCAGTCGCAGGCGGCAGCGAGGCGTGTGATGAGCAGGAGGCGTACGAGAAGGCGTTGCCCGCCCATGGGGATGTGGTGTTCCACAATTTTATCACAACCATACAGAAAAATCCAGGACAGTTGTTGAGGTATTTATGAAATATTTGAATTAAATTTTTGCATATATTTAATTAAATCTCTTGCAGATATTCACGTGATGCCCATCCGCTGCTGGCGGCACCGTTGAACGAGCCGCTGCCAAAGTGTCAAAACTGCAAGGGCGACACCATATGCGAGGTGCAGTTGTTGCCAACGTTGATCCCAAAGCTGCGATTCCAGCAGAACTCCTGCAACGCACCAATCGAGTATGGCAATGTTTTAGTTTTTACTTGCTTGAAGAGCTGCTGGGATACGCCCGATCAGATGCGGTACGAGCACGTCGTGGTTCAGTCCGAAACTTAGATCAACAACTCCAGTTGAAGAAAAGATCAGTTTATTTCAATTGCTAATTGCATTAGCTTAGAGAATGAAAAGCTAAGCTTTTTCACTTATCCTAGGATGATTTTATGCTCTAGTTGTTAAGAACGTTGTACGCTTTTAGAGAGCAAATGCCGAATTATCGCATAGTTGCTAACGACTCGTTATTTCCACTCACACTAAAAACTTTTAATTAGAGAAACGCTATGCAATTTGTTTTATTTACACAAAACCAAAGTTATGAAAGCGGTGCATCGGCATCCAGATGATAGCTTTTTACGGCGGAGAACCACAGCGGAGGATACTTGGCGGCTGTTAAATCGAATTCAGAGCTTTGCTCCACCTTATTCCTTTGCTGCACCAAGGTGTAGTTGGACCAGACCAGTTGGGCAAACCGTCGCTTAGGCGAATTCATGATGCGCAGCTCAATTACATATTGCGTATTGGAGCTGTCGTCGTCCCCGGGCATCACACTACCACGACGATGCCGCTGAGTCGTGGTCCTGGCGATCTGCTGTGTCTTCTGCAGTATCAGAGTCACGGTGTTGCCAAAGAGCCGATAGCGCCCGCGCAATACATCTGGGCGTGCATGATAGAGTTGTTTTAGCTTATTTACACCCTGCGCTGGCTCATCTGCACTTGTCATCATGAGCACCTTGCCATCGGGCAGAAAACGGATATAGCGATAGTATTCGACTAGCTGCAGCGGCCTGTAGAACTGATCCTGAAAGCTATTCTCGCCCATGCGCAAGTAGGTGGTTTTGCTGATGTAGCAACCATTGAATAGGACACGCTCACGCTTTATAAACATATCCCGCCAGGAATCGTAGCATGCTCCACCGTCCTTGGCATCCAAGGTGCCCACATTGTGGCCCCACACTCTGTCAGATCGAAAGATTACGTCAGCTCTTGCCACAAATATATAAAATTTCGTTACTCACTTGACACAGGCCAAACGCCAGAGCTCCTCGTCTCGCCCATACACATAGAAACCTTTGCATACAGCCGAAAACTGTTCCAAGGAACGCATATCCAGCTGCGAGGACACCACCCAACGTAGAATATTCATTATAATCTCAGGTGGTAGATCGGAAATGTGCATTCTATTGCCAGTTGACAAAACACTTGAATCGCGGCTGTTTAGGACGATTTTGCCTCCGTAGATTTCCTCACAGCAAAGGTCACGCAAAAACTTCTCGTACAAACCATCTATCGGTTCTACATCTTTAGTCTCTGATTCGGCCAAATCTAGTTGCTTAGCAAAATCCCCGGGTAGGTTATGATATTTTTTGTTGGCATCAACCATCAATTTTTGCTGTTCGTAAAACTTAAACTCAATATCAGGTACCATTTGGGTGGCTTTGCGGTAGTAGGCTAGAGCATCGTACACTTTGCCTCGCTGTTCCAGCTCTACGGCTGTGCGATAGAGCGTCTCAGCCCTGGCTTGTGCCTCAATGTCACGAATGCCGGGTGGTTGTTCGTTAGCCTGCGAGGATTCGGTTTGTCCATGGCCATGAAGCTCGCGTTGCCAGTTCACACGGAATTCATCGAGCTCACGGCTTTGGTAACCGGAAGAATCCTCCGGCTCGGACACTTCCGACATTGAGTTGTCTGTGGTGAAATACGTTTATTAGTAATGTCATATCTTATCTAACGCAAGTTCTAACCTTTAATTACTTTTGTTTTTGTCTAGTCAAATGTACGCTCGAGCTCTATATCCAGTTCCATGTAAAAATCAAAAGCGGTAGACACTATTATGAACGGTCGTGCGTATTGTTGATAACGGCCGCACGCTTGTTTACCCATGGATTTTAAAGTGGCTTTCCGCTGCATGTATATATTATCAGGCAGTCGAATTATTTGGCACAGAAGCCCCACTAGGTGAATATTTTTAGTAAATATTTTGCTGCGCAATGTTTTTCTTTTAACGCTATCGATAACTCTTCCACGATAGGTACTTCAACGGCGATAGCCACATGTAGTGCATATTTTATTATTCAGAATGTTCACTTGATCGTACGACATGGTACAATTTACAAAATTTAATACTAAGAGAAATTAAAACTTAGGATAATGAAAGGGCAATTTATAAATTGTATATCACAAACTTACATAAGTAGCAAACTTATATAAACAAGTGTACGCTACTATTGATAGTTTCATATATGTATGTATATGTACCAAATCATATATTATGTGGTACAATTTTCTAATTGTTTTTGAACACTGAAATATCGAGCTATCGATATACTGTGCGGCAGCTCGTGCTCAATGTGGCCGGTTAGTTTGTTTATATTTTGATGGTTTGCTTTTAGTGAAAGTTGATTGAGTTTATTAAACAGCATAATTATGTCTGCCGACTACGCGCACCTGTGCTCTTCTCTACTTGAGCAATGCTTTGGCAAAGTGGTGCAGGCCGTGGCGGATTGTCTCTTCTCAGCCACCACGCGCACATTGTCGCAAATTGTGAGCAACACAAATTTCGCTCGAAAGGAAGTGGTGCTCGCTCTGGCGGTGCTAATCAAATTTCGTCTGGTCAGCTTTGAGCCATCCAAGAACAATCCATTTCTGGCCGAATATTCGCTGAGGCGGGAAGATGTGATATGCCTGCTTCGGTACTCCCGGTCAGTTAGCTAAATGAATGGTTATAGATAAATTATATATAATTACCCTGTCTTAACGTTTTAGCTATATATATCTAGTACAAACCAAGTACGGAAATGTGGCTGCTTCAATAGCGGAGGAACTGCTCAATGCGGGCTCGGAAACGGCCACTGCCTTGCTGGTCAAATGTTTGGCTGATGGTGAAAACAAGGCAGAGAGTGCCGAAACTTATAGGGATACGTTTCTGAAAATGATATCCGATCATTACATCATTAAAATACCCGAACTGGTGCCAGGCGACGAGCAGGATGAGGCGGTGCCCAAGTTCCAGAGAAATGAATGTGATTACTTTTCGCTGCCAACTATAGATCTAAAGATATTGGCGCAGATACAAAAAGGCGAGGCGACTGTATCCAAAGCCTTGGACGCAGCATTCGTGTGGAGCCTTAACTATGATCGATTCCATCAAGAGTTCCGGGATGATATCATGAAACTTGCCATTGAGCGAAAATTGGGTGAAAATGCAGCCGAATGCTTTAGTTTTATATTGAACCTTGTATATAATACCACCGATCCATGGCAAAGGGTAAGTTTTGAGTGCATACAAATATTCCAAATAAGAATTCTTCATCATTTGCAGAAAGCTTCAAATTTAATCACATTTGTGGAGATAAAACAAGAAATTGAGCGTAAATCAAACAATCTAGAGTTGATTAAGTATTTGGATCAGTATATTTGTTTGATAGGTAAATAAATCTTAACTATCTTTGAATATTTCAACAAACCTAAATTTCTTTCAGTGGATGATTCCCTTGGTTTCCTGCGCAAGGTGGGCGACATGGGCGGCGGTCAGTATCAGGTGGACATGGAGAAGACATTTGAGTCGCTGGCCTTCGCCTGTGTGGAGGCTGTCATAACCGAACGCTTCGGGTCGAAGGCGGCGCGTATATTTCGGGTGATACGCTTCAAGAAATTCATAGAACAGGAGGATCTGCAAAAGGAGGCTATGATACCTGCAAAGGAGGCTAAGTCGCTTGCCTACAATCTGTTCCAAGAGCAATTCATACACGTTAAAGTCATCAAGAAGCCCGGCGGCGGAGGAAGTGGTCCGGCTAAAGCTTTTTATCTATTCCAAATCAAAGAGAAAGATGTAGGCAAATACTATGCATTAAAATTGTCCATATATTATCTATATTAATTGTAGACTGTGCGTATGCTGCTGGACAATTGCTTCAAGTCCTTGTACAACACAATAAGACGTTCGAACTATGAGAAGAATGAGCACAAAGGCTTGATTGAGAAATCCCAAAGGCTAGACAGCATTGTGGAGGCAATGAAGGAGCGTGGCGAATCAGACGAATATATTGCAGAGGTATAATTAAGATAATTACAAATTGGAAATATGTATATTTATTTAATTGTACTTTACTTACTCTAGATTGTGGAAACGTTTACACCGCCCGAGTGTGAAATTCTAAACAAAGTCAAAAATCGCATAAAGACCTTGTCCAAGGCCGAACTGACAGTGGACGATACGATCTTCCTATTGCAAATGTATCAACACCACTGTACGACTTTGCCAACTGGCATTCAAAAATTTAAATAAAGATCAATATATCAAAGGCTTATACATATTTTTAAATCTTGGCTAAAGTCATGCGATGGCTCTGATCTAATTTAGCTTAGACATCTACCTTAATAAATATCGTACTGGGTTGCTGCCAAAACTTATACCTATTTTTTGGTCCATACGATAAAAATTTAGACAGAACGAAGGTCTCCACTTTGTATCGTAAGTCCTTTTGTACTAGTTTAGCATGGACTTCCACCTTTGAGTTTATTTAGTACTAGTTAATTTCAAACCAGTATTTATGTTCCTTACGATATTTGTTTGATTTTCGTTCCTTTTGAGCGTGCCTTTTAGCTTTTGCGTGTGTAACAATCAGTATAACTTTACTTAAATCTACTGATCTGGCAACGCTTGCTTAAATTTAAATTTAAATTTGAAAATTTGTTATTGCGATTTATTTTTAAATATTTTGTGTTATTTATTTGATTATTATTATTATTTTTTGTTCTGTTTTTTTTTCTGTGTGCGTGTATTTTAAATTTGCATTTTAAATTGATTAAATGATTAGATTTGGTGACAAGCATAATATATGTGGCATTATTATTATATATTTTTTGTTATTAATCCTCAATTTAGATAGAAGAATTTTTCAATATGTAAACTTCAACAAGTATAAACTTTATAAACTTTAAATTTGAAATCGTATACCTATTGAAAACTTATCTCTCCTGTTTCTAAAACCAACCCAACTCATTGTTTAACGACCTTTTGATTTACTATATTTTTACATATGAACTCTGACCTGAGCCCAGTTTTGACTTGGGCCGCATGCATATGCCCGCTTGCTCAGCACAAATTGCCGACTAGAAGCCAAGAATAGCAATAAAAGCGTAAATTAATTAACAATATCGTATTTCCATATGCTTCACAGCAACCAAACAACCAAGCGGGTGAGGGGACGAGGGGGCCAGTGTTGAGCGAGTCAGGCAATACCGAAACAGCCAGCCACACGGCTTGGCACACGCCCACTGAAGTGCACGCCCATTCGCACACCCCACGTTTATTTGCATAAGTAGCTCGGCTTTGGCTGGCGCAGGCAAAAAGTCGCCCAAGCAGCCAGGCGAGTGAGTTGTAGCCGGGCTAACACACACATATTTGTTTTTATTTTGCTTCTGTCTTGTTTTGTCCCTGCATATGTGTGCGGATGAAAAGAAATTTGTTGGGCCGAAGGAATTCCACTGGTTGAATGATGTGCTTCATAATAAAATCAGCTAACCAGATCCTTAAGTAAACCGAGCAAAGCCTATCGGTCCGCTCGGCGTGCTCGGTGTGCTCGGTCTGCCGTAGCAGAATTATTTGCTTTCAGACAGTTTTATCTGGCGGGCACAAGTCAAAGCATATGTCATATTTAACGCACTCTGACTGGCATATGTACATCCCGGTGAAGCTAGGACCAGGGCAGACGGACAAACAGTGAGACAGGTGGGCACAGATTGATGCTCGATTCCGAGAAGCATTATTAACAAAGTTTGCAGCCAGACATTGGTAGCAAATCACTGTGGTTGCGTTTTATGTTAATCACGGCGCACGTCCAATGGTTTGGGCGAAATTCAGCATTTGACAAATTGCCCACAAAGAGCGAGAGCTTGAGCAGGAGAATCCCTCGTTCTCTCTCTGTGTGTGTGTGTGTGTAAGGGGGGTGTGTGTGTGATTTATGTGGATGTGAGCGCATGACTTTGGGGTTTGATGTTAACCTTCGGCGATAAAGGCAGAGGTAATTAGACGGTGTCATTGCAGTGCGCTGCTTTTCCTTTCTCTAGAAGCCAGATATGTGATTTTTAGCACGTACAAACCGTGTTGCAACCTAATTAAAATTTAAAAAATAAAAGAAGCTGAAGAAGAAAAAATTAAATGAAAAAAAATTAAAATGGAGTCCAAGTCCTTGACACGAAATGCCAAGCCCGGCTCGCTAGCAGCTACTCATCTAATGCGTCACACAAAGTCAAATTCGTGGCAGCCCAAAGCCAAATGCCACTCAAACCATTCAGCCACGAACGCAAGAGCGACCGAGGGTGAGCCAGAGAGACGAGGCGAGGGTGAGAGCCTGAGTGAGCGATGTATAGGGGGCAACCAGCCGAATGCTGCATGGCGGCAGCATACAGCATACATTCTATGGGGTAGCTGCTATGCCATGCCCATGCCCATGCCCATGCCCATGCCACGCGATGCCATGGCATGGCTAGCATCTCCGTTGTTGTTCTTATGTGCGGGCTGCATTAATAGGGCTCTTTCATCGCGACGAACGCCTGCATATGCGGCGCGCACACAGTTTCCATTCAGTAGGTGTTTTGTCGGTGTAAAGTGCCCACTTTTTCCCTCAACTAAAAGACGTTAATTGCATTTGGGCTGGACGTCAAAGTCAGCTGGTAGCTGACAGGGGTGAGCGGGTAGCTGGTAGGCTGCCCTGTGACAGAGCAAAGTACGTATCGCATTCTGTGGCATGATTGGCTATGATTTTATTGCAAAATAACTTCCATACAATATCTGAACCGAAGAGAGAAATTATTACAAATATTTTCAATTGGACGTCTGTGAAGCGAAAATGTCAATCGAAAGTTTCATTTCGCAAATTTTAATTTGAATTTCAACTCTAGTTTATGGCCATAGAACAGAGCTATTATTATACAATGTATATTACATTGGTCAATTATCTAATTAGCACAGTCTAATTGGACGAAGCTTTGCAAAAGGAGTCAAAGTGTTCCATATATACAATTTTGCATATAAATAAGTAATTATGTAGAAAATGGTTCGATTTTAATTAAAATTTAGTAAATTCTTAGAAAGTAGTAGGTCTTTAAAATTTACAAGTTTAATGAGTCTTCTGAGAGTAACAATAAATTAATTTTACTTCATATTTCATAGTAATTATCGACTAGATATGTTCTTTCATATATAGAAATTTTCATTAACTAATTTTTTATAAAAACATGCTTCCTTCTGACATTTTAAATAATTATGTATTTATTTTTTTATTTTAACTTTTGTTAAAAATTTGAATTCATTAGAAACTCATGTTATTTTCTATTGTGCTATACTGCAACTTGATTATCAAAGCTGTAAGGTTTGGTAAGACATTGTTTTTGCTTGCTTTTTACATTCCCAAACGTAAATACATTTCTTGCATACAATTTTACACAAAAAGTGGAAGTCTTTTTATTTTGCAACGAAAAATCTTTTTCCATTTTATTTGATTTGAGTTTTGTGCAAAAATGCTTCATTACTATTTTTACGAATACAAAATGCATTTTCTATCTTTTGAATAGGTTGAATATAACATAATTATCAAATGTAAAATTGTCATACAGTCTACACAAAATGCGGAAATTCATTTCATTTCACAATAAAAAGTCTAGCATTTCATTCGGTTTTGTTTTCCTATTTTCATGAGCAAGATATATCAAATTTATTGCCTATCTGATGAAGAGGTTAACAATAACTCAATTATCAAGTATAAAATTGTCAGGGTGTGACACGATTGCAATAGAGCGAGGCTATAATTGATATTGATAGAGATTGATATGTTAGCTGTTAGAGAACATATATTCCAAATTAGAATCGTCTCTAAATGAAAGCGTTTACTTTACTCAAAATATACAAGGTAGTACTTGATTTGTCTACGAAAAGTCTTTTGAATTTGTGAAACTGAAGGCATGAGCGAGTCTAAAGCCATGTTTAAAGTTTCCAAGTTCAAAAGGAAACAAATCACTTTGTGTTTATATTTACGGACCAGCAGAAGGACACGTGGTACGTTAGTTAATATTCGCATTTCACTTTGAGAACAAAGTGAAGAAAGCCGTTTATAAAAGGAGGCAAAACTTGAGAGGAAAAATTGTAAAAATAAGCATCTACTTGAATCGAGAGGTCTCTGGCTGTCTCCGGTAGTCAAAGGTTCGTCTGCCTTCTAGCATCTAGAGCAGTTGAAAAAGGACAGAATAGTCTTAAATAGTTGTTCAATTAAAATAAAATTGAGAAACAAAACTCAGCTTAAAGTGAGACAACAGAAGAGTTTAAATTTATATAAATATTTTAAAGTAGATAAACAACAAGTTGTAGTCGGGTGCTAACGACTGCAAAATACTTACTGACATTGCATAGAATCAAAGTGCTGATTTAAATTTTGTGACTGCGTAGAAAAGGAATTATAATATATAATATAACGAAAATTTTATATATATACTTGAATAATTGCTAATATTTTATTAACAACCTTTTTTTAATTAGGTGAAAAAAATGTAGAATTTCAATTAAAATTTCAGCGCATATTTATAAACAATTAACATAATTACATAGAATATATTTGCTTAATCACACTTGAAATTAGGTCAGAATTTCCGTTGTTCACGTTCGATGGTTTCAATGGCTGCGCCACTTAGACAACGCATCTATCAAGGACTCCCCTGTGCATAAGTACATACATCCACATACGCAGTTTTTTATTTGATTTATCTGAATGTGTATTAAAAAAAAGAAGAGAGTGCAGAGAGGATAGAGGAGAAGCGTAAAGCTTTGCCTAAGCCGCATTAGAACAGTGAGCCTTGGCTGGGTTCAAGCTGAAATGAAAATAATAATATATCTTAATAAGTGCTCTTATAGAATGCACACTCGATGTCCATATTTACATACACATACACACACACACACTCGTACACTTACATGCATACACTTGTGTATATGTATTAATACCATTCAATCTATCAAGTACAAATTGGTTTTTGAGTTCACGTAGCATTTTGGATAGCTGAACCGAGGCATCGTTGTCGTACCCATTGCCGCCGTTTGTCTGATGCTCTCTCTGATACTCGACGCGCATTGTAGTAGTTAGGTGGTTGCCCACTCCCACGATTACAATCAATATAAATCACATTTACCCAAAGCGAAAATGTTTTCTACTTCAGTGGAGAAGCCAAAAAATTCATACGCAACAGGGGAATTTGCTGCCTTTTATTATTTTGTTTTTTTCTCTCCCTCACTAGCTCCCTCTCCCCGTCTCTCTCCCACTCTCTGTTATTTTTACATACATATCCGTATGTATTTACTACAACCTATAACTGCAGATAGACGCGAGTGCTGCCAGTGCGCTGTGGCTCTGGCTGTACCTGTAGCTGCCACCACCTACACAGCTGGCGACTTCTGCCTCCTATTGAGCACGTCTATTTTTTTCCATTTGGCCAAAAAAAGAAAACAGAGAGCAGAGAAAAAAAAAGAATTGAAAATGGAATGAAAAGGGCAACCAGGCAGGCGAATATGCAACAAATTCTCATTCAAAACACGCACGCAAATTTCTCCAATTCGCATACATGGTTGGCAAAAGGCGAAACTGAGACCGTGGCAAGGGCAGGGGCAGGGGTGTAGCAACGGTCACGGGCTGGCGGGGTGAAACCGAACTGAAACCGAAACCTAAGTGTAATAGAATGAGGATCGAAAATGTACAACAAAGGATGGCATAATAATAAAAAATTTAAGATGTGTAAAAAACATAAAAAGAAAATTCATTTGCGCCAAATTTGTGGATTTCACCTTAATCTTTGTGTGTGCCCCAACCCCCAACTCCCAGCTCCCAATCACCAATTCAGTCACACGCACAATGTATTCCCCCCCTAGGGCAGCCCGTCGTCATCGTCAACAAACAATGTATGCGAAAATCGATGTAGTACTGAAATGAGTGGATTCTATGCTAACCGGGCAAGGGTTTAGCCCTCAGTCGTTCCATTTTATAGGTTTGCGGTGAGAGCGCCACGTTTAAAACTCGTATTTGTAGAGTTCGATGCCTATGTCTCTATGAGTGGGCGGGTGGCTGGGCAGAGCTCAGAGCCATAAGAGCTATTTAAGATGACTTGCCGCTGTCCTGAGTTTCACAATCGCTTACGTGCCTCATCTATAAGCGTCTGTGTGTGTGAGTGTGTGTGACTGTGTGTGTGTGTTACTGTGTGTGTGTGTGCCTATTAAATCATGTATGCGCCGTAATAAGGAAGCCACATCTTGTATAATGCATACACTGAATCTTAAATTCACATTCACACTAGAGCGACTAGAGAGACGCTGACCAAATTAATGCCGCTCCGTCCGATCTGGTACGGCACGGCCCCCCACTATGTCACTTACTTACTTACGTACTTGCGCCATCCAACTTTCAATTGAATTAATTGAAATTCCTCCGTCAACTAAGGCAAATACAAGTGAATGCATGTGAATACATGTGAATTCAGCTGTCATAAGTGTAGTTCGTTTTTCGGCACACACACACACATAGAGAGAGAGAGAGAGAGAGAGAGAGGGACGTCATATAAATATATACAATTATGTAAATTAGTCAGTTATTATACATATGTACATACATACATATATACTATACAAATCAAGCCTATTCACAATACATCGGATAGCTTTGTCACCATCATTTGTGCTTATATATTCTTTAATATTTAGAAATATATGTACATATATATTTTTGAGGATATTAAGAATCCAAAGTCGAGTATTAATTGAATATTGGCTTAAGCCTCTCAATAAATTTAAAAATAATTTTTGTTTTTATTTTCAATTTAAAAATACAATATTCAATAAATTATACACAAAATCATTTATAAATTTTTCTTTCTACTCTAATTAGTTTTAAATTTACTGAATATTAAATTATGGACAAAATCATTTATAAATTTTTGTTTCTACCCTAATTAATTATTTTTCAATGAATTGTCAAATATAAATATTTTCATTATTTATTTAATTTTTAAAATTTGTTGTACTATATATTAAGCTATATTTTAACATTTCTAGTTGATTCGTAGTTGATTAATGTAATTTAAAGTAATCTTAAATTTATATTGATTTTACTAATATTACCTACTATTATTATTTCATTTTTCATTATTTTCATTTATTTATTTTTTTTTTATTTTTATTTATTTTTTTAAATTTTTTTTTGTAAATATATTTATTCAATTTATATACATAAATACTTTTATTTATTTTTTGTTCTTACCTTTTTCATTTTTTGTTTTATTAAATTTCATTTGAATTATACAGTTATATACAATAAAATTAATAAACTGTATCTAAATATAATATGTATAAATTCGACTGCATATATATGTATATATTTTCTTATTACAATTTTGTTTCATTTCGAAAATTGTCAATTGTTTCGTTGCTTCGCAGCTTTCTTATTATTTTCATTTTATTATACTCAATTTCAGTTCCTCAGCTCAATTAATGTTATTACATTATTTTGTAGTTTCATTGAAAATTTCTCTATTTTTGTATTTAAGTGACCCTCAGTGCGATATATTCATACATTTTCGGCTGTTTCCGATTGACCCTCATGCTGCCCAACCTCATGGTGCCAAAGTGCATCAAATTCAATAGAATGCACACGCCCAGCAGCTGTTTAGCAATTGACCAAATGCCTCAAGCAATATTACTTATGAATTATACATACATATGTACATACATATATACAAAAGAATATACATATATGTATGCATAGGGGATTTCGCACTTGGGCTCAGTCTAATCTATTATATGGAAGGCAATCTGATTCTAAATCTGTATATAGTATATTTGTCAGAATCTCTGCACGTCTGTCTGTCTGTCTATCCGTCTGTATGTGTGTGTGTGTGTGTGTGTGAAAAGCCGGCAATGATGGCGATTTAAGATTGAAAAAATAAACTGTAACAAGCTGCATTGAGATAAAATAATCTCATATGAAAAGAGGGGGCTGCTATTTCGACTACATCTATAAATGCGGGACATTTGCCGGGCTTAGTTAATAATCAACTGTGGCTGCCTGCCTGTGCTGGGCGGGTCGTTCGTTCTTCCTACTGTTGTTGCGGAATTGAAGTTGATGTACTACATCATCATATATGTATGTATGTATATGAGGGCGGCGTGTCGGACGCACACACACACACACACGCGCTCGCTTACACACACAGAGAAGATCGCGGCTCGGTAATAAATTGATGGTTATTTTCAAAAATCCAATGACTGTCCGAGCGATCGCTGCACAAATCAGTTGAAGAATCGCACTCGAGCGACAATGTTCTCTCGGTCGCGCGTTACAAGACTCACAGCCAGCCGATTTCGAGCATGGATCGTGCCCAGCCAGAGTATATTAAATATATTACATTGAAAGCAAATATTAAACTGTGCTTCACATCATTTGCGCTGGCACATGCAATATAAGTACACATACATATATACAGCTGTATATAATGTATATACATATAAATATATGTATATGTATGACAGACAGAGGCACGAGCAGTTGTTGCTCCTACGACTGGTCAATTCTCCGTGCGGGGTTAAGACCCCGCAAAAGGCGCGATAATCACAATCGGCAGCGATGTTGATGTCGTTTTGTCGCCGACCAAACTTGGAAGCAAAGCTGAGCTGAGACCCCCGTGCAGTTGTTAAACGGCAGCGGCACTCAGCAGCGTGTGGCTCTGCTCAGCGCAGCTCTCAGTGTGTTTGTAAAGATTTGGAAAGATTTGCCTGCACTGCAGTGGGACACTCAAAGGAAAAGTTCTGCAAAACGGTATTGTGTAATGTGAAGTGAAAAGCGCCCAGAAAATAAGCTGAACCGAGCATAAAACTAACTGGCTATATAGGTTTGTGTGTGTGTGTGTGCGTGTTGAGAGTTTACGCATATAATTCTAATTAAATATAAACATAAATATTTGAAGATGTAAAAGAAAGGAAATTGGCTGTAAATGAAGGCGAAAAATTAACATTTACCTAATCAAAATGGAAAGTTGAGCCTAAGTAGAAAATCTTGTTAGATAGCAAATGAAATACATGTGTTTTGCTTGCATGATCAACACAGCATATACCCTGGAATTGCTGAAAATGTGTGGATTAATGCTAGCTATAATATAGCTCTGAATCTAGCACAGATTTTCTGCGTGTACTTCGAGATGAGAGGTTAAGATGAATATATCATTTTTTATAGTAACTCGATACATCGATATATATTGTAGTAGTTTTTGTAAGTTCTAGCAAATTAGAATTTGGCATATGAACTTTAATTTGATGATTATATTTTCCATTTATTAAGAACTTTCCCTGAAATTCTTATAATAAAAACATATGTATATTGATATGTAGCTCTGGTTTGTGAAATATTAAGCCGTATTTAAAACATATATGTATATATAATTCTACATATCAATATCATTTGACAACGTTATGCGTTTTCGAACTTTGAGTATATTTAAACCTTGTAGCTCTATAATAGTTCAGTCTTCAGTAAATCTTTCACAAGCTAAGTAGCTTCTACGCCTATCAACGGGCACAAATACCCTTTTCAGCCACACTTATAGGGTATATCCACAACAGTATTCGCTCTTAATCATTTCACATACTACATGAGTACTGCAAGCAGAGCTGCACAGGAAATTGTGTTAGTCATATGTGAAGTGCTATCAATTGATACTTATTCGTATTGTTAATCTATGTTGTTCACTTGAGAATGAAAATGAAAAGTATTTGCATTCATGTAGTTGGTTATTTAAATTTGTTGAAGTTATTGTTTGTTGCATCTTCCACACACACACACACGCAGAGCACACAGCAGACAATTTGTTGCATATTTTTGGACAAGCTTTAGTACTTGACGCAGATACAACGGCAGCAAACTCAATCAAATGGAGGCAAGTGGTAGCCAACAACAATAACAATAAACAACTACAACAACAACAACAACAGCAACGAGAGCAACAAGAGCAACAACTACAATAAGATTCCTGCTACACATTGTGTGTAGTTTCATTCGTTTAAATTCAATTGACTTTGAATGCTCCACAATAGAGGCAAACAAGCGACACACACACAACAACATATTTATATATATATATATATATACACGTACAGATCCAGAATCAACGTTGTCTTTTTCGTTTTGTTGTTGTTTTTGCTGTTGTCTGGGTTGAAGCGCATTGAGCGGCGCAACGGAAAACGAATGAGGGTCAATTAAGCCAATTTAAATTTAATAAACTTATGTATTATGTGCAAGAGGTTACTAGCCACAGCAATATGCCATATATGACTTGTAATGATACACAGCAAAAGAGCGAGAGAGAGAGAGAGAGAGAGATGGGCAGAGAGTGACAGAGCGAGAGAGAGAGAGAGCGAGTAAGAGAGAGAGATAAAGAGACACAGCGACGTGTGAGCACAGACAATCTATATGCCACAATTGCTTCAATATTTCATTCTTTTTTTTGGGGGTTGCAAACAAGACTTGATATATCCAAGTAGATTTCTGACTCAGCTGCGTATAGGTTATATATATATATACATATAACATTCGACTATATAAATTATAAAGTGCATAGTTCAAAATACATTAATATTCTGAAGGCATATGCCGCACTGTCTCCAGCATTCATTTGTGAGAGGTGACGGAGGCGAACGGACGTGGAGCTGGGGGATGGGGCATGGTGGAGAATGCCGCACAAATGTTTGATGTGTGCTGCCATGTGGTATGTAAAATACACACACACACACACACACTCACACATATACATATATACACATATACCATATTTGTGTGCATATATAGATATGGATATGTAATTGGGATATCAAATGCAGCTCAGTAAAATATATATTCAAAAGTTAAAGATTACGTTTAATGATGATTTAAGTGAGTGAGATTAAAGATTGGATTTGGAGCTGAAAAGACGTAAAATTTAAGCTTTAATTGTAGCTAACTTGTCGTTGAACAGGAGAAAGATTAAAGCTGAAGAAGTTGCTGGAAATTACAAATAAAATTCTGAAGAGTTTCTCTAAGCTGAAGAGCTGCCTGTTATTCTTTCTCTCTCTCGGCAGTGGTACTTAAGCTGAAGAACTAGCTCAATTTGCAAAAGAATCAAAATCGAAGTGCAGGCTTCAAAACTTGCAGAATAAAGTTGTATGCTATTCTGTCTCTCTGTCTTTCCTTTTGCAGCAGGATTCATCTGAAGATGACGCACGAAATATGTACGTGCGATAATAGTGAAGAAGTCGCTGTAATTGCAGTAGAGCTATCTTTATCTCTCTCTCTCTCTCTCTCTCTCTCTCTCTCTCTCTTATTTTATCTCTCTCTCCCTCATCACTCAGCAGGACTTAAACTTAAGAGGTCGCGCAAAATACGCGACTCAAGGTGAGATGTCGAGATGTCGCTCTTACAGCAATAAGTATATAACAGAAGAGCCCTGAAACCAGCTGGATTAAAGATGCATGGCACTTCCCTCCCTATGTCTCTCACTCTCTCTCTCTCTCCCTGCAGCAAAACGTAAGCTGAAGATGTCGTGTGAACTGCAAAATGATTTAAAATAAAAAGCGCTTTCGCTTTATATGTCTAGGTAAAAACCTTAACACTCGACTTTTCACTATTTTTCAGGTAAGCTGAGCCGAAACTCCTATCTCATAATTGCGGCGGAATTAAGGGCAGGGAACTCATTGTGACTGCAGGTGAATTAAAACTGATGAACTCGAAAATCGTAGAGAAGTAAGCTTGCACTCTTTACAAGGAGGTTAAAAGCTAAAGAGCTTTTTCCAACTGCTGCAGGATTACCAACGAAGAACTTACTTCAAGTGCAAGCGGATTAGGGTTAAAGCGCTGCAGGAGGATTAAAGGCGACGAGGTCGCTCACAAAAGAGGCTTCAAGCCATTGTTACAAGTATGTGGTACTTACCGTGAATTTCTGACCAAAAAAAGAAGAAGAACAAAAAAAAAAAACGTATTGCTTTCCTAAGTACTAGTGCCGCAGGAGTTAGGGTTGTGTCCGCAATGCCTCCTGCTGCCCAAGTGCTTATCAAAGCGACGAGTTTTTCAACTGCAACAATTAAACAGAATTAGAATTATTATTATTTGTTTTTTTTTTTTTTATCATTTTATTACTTTTTAATTGATTTAATAGTATTTTTGCTTGAATAGTTATAAATACTATTTTGCTGACAATTTATACTAATTTTCGCCGTTTGTTTGAATTTTCGCTTTCAGCTTAAAATTTACATATTTCTTGGGCAGAAATTGTCTAAAACACGCACACACACATACATATATAATTACTAATTAGCTAAACTGTGTCGCCAACAGTGTTTTCTTTTTCCTCTTCTTCTTCGAATACGAAGACTCTATACACATACATACGTACACACATATATACATATATATATATATATATAGTATGTACATATACATATATATGTACATATATATATATACGTTTATTTAGGAAGTCTGTATATGTCGATTCATTAATAAATTAATTAATTACTCAATGCAAATTTAGTTGAGGACACATTTAGCATTTAAATGTATATATATATATATATATATATATATATATATACATATATATACATTTACATATGTATATGTATAGTATTTCTGTTTTCTAACTTATTTACTTAATACTTTGCGCTTAATTTGTCTAGTTTTGGATAGCCTTTCCATATGATATAAAACTATTTATGCAACAGCATCGTAAACAACATATCATAATAGAATTACATTTATTTACAAATAATTAAACACTATCGTTGCGATTTAGGCGTTACACAATTAAATTCCGGGAAAACGTTCATGCTGTATGAAGACTTTCGTTACACAAAACTAAATTGGATACTAAATCAGATGTATATATATACAAGCCTTACAGCTAGATATGCCTATATATGGTGTAAATAGATACTTAACTAGAGTTAAACCCGAATTAAAATTAGCAGAAAATCAATAGGTAATACTTTTCATAGACTTGGAGAAATCGGGACATACTTTGTACACATGATATATAATATATATAGTTAGAGTCGTATATGTTTGTACGATTTCTCAGAAATGTGACTCCCGCAGAACTCTGCTGGGTCTGGCAGAGTGCAGTTCCTGTTTAGATAAACGTGATAACAGGTCATAAATTATTAGGTTATTCGTTTGCTTTACTTTTGGAAGGGTTTTTTGTTTTTGTTCAATAATTTATTGGTAGTCTTAACACTTAACACGATGTTGGGGAATAAGCGATATTTTGATTAAAGCGAAAGAACGTTAGATATGATTGGCAGTTTCTCGGCGTCTCTCCGGGATATGTTGGTAGGGTATGTAAAGAGTGTGTGATAATATGTATGGATTGCATCGAAAGTGGGTTGGTAGTAGTAAATAATCGTACAACGGACTCAGATGCTGCATTCAGTATTCTCTAGTTGTTGTTGTTGTTGTTGTTGTTGTTCAGCGTTAAGAGTATTAGATGACAACGAGTTAAGTATTTACAAAACGAGTGTAATATCGGTTACACTTTTGGCATTGTTACTTAAATTAATAATGCAACAATTACACAGAAATGCTTAAAAGTTAAAGAAGTCTTGCCTCAAACCATGCGAATAAATATATAAATATATATAAGTATATACATATATATCTATATATAGTGTATATCCACATAAGTATACATACATATATATATCTATATGCAGCTGCTAGGGTATTACGATAGTTAATAATACAGTTTGCATTTCTTTACCATTTTGTTTATACACTCACGCACACGCACACGCACACGTACACGCAACTACATTGATCTATATATGGTATAAATATATATAGAGAGTATAGAGTAATTATTGTATGCAGATATGTTGCTTAAATGCATATGTGAAGCTTATATACAACTTTCCTGTATGCGATTCGAAGTGGTAACGACCTCGGGCCGAAAACGATATTCGCTTAATGACGAGGTCACCGATGCGTTATTCGGACTGAGCAGACTGACCTCCATTGGCTGCGGTGTTAGATGATATGATGATGAGGGCGTCGATGTGCTTATGTTATATGTCAACGACCCCAGCGGCGGACTACACGTGGTTATGCCCTTCTTATTGAGGGTCGCATAGCTCTGTGGTAAACGAAAGCAGAAAGGAGAAAATGGCGAAGCAATAGAATAGAGTAGAGTGAGTGCCGGCTCAAACCAGATAATACCAATATACAAACACAAATATCTGTTTAACTAACTTCACTTTTCAGCTACTCACAATTTGTTTACTTGGCCGGAACGTGTAGTGGAGGACCTCGTTGCCCGAGTTGCTCAGCAGGCCAATGGTGCTGGCGTCCGCGCCACCCAGCCCCGCCATCACTCCGACGCTCTCCGCATTGCCCTTGAGCAGCTCCGCATCGCGCCCAGTGCAGTAATCGCGTGGCATCAGCCGCGTGGCCGGACTGGCAAAGCCCGGCGATGCGCCCAGTGACTTCAGTGGGCGTTTTTCTAAATTGCAGTTGGAATGTGAAGGATTCGGAATGGGTGGGCCTGAAAGCGTTGCAATGGATAATTAACTTACCATACTGATTGGGTATAACATCGGGATCGGTGTCATCTATATCAGCCTGATCGCCCAGCATCTGTGCATTGGCTCGAGTGCGTCCAGTGGCCATAGTCAAGCCGTGCCCGTGCCCGTGCCCGCTTGGTGAGGTCCTCGTGCCACTGTCTACATTCACTTCGCTCAGCGCGCCTCGCTCGGCCGCATTGCGATTATCACAATTAATTGGAAGGAGACTGTGGTGTGCCTGGTGATTTGACTGCTCGTTTTGCATATGCCCTTGCCCATGCCCTTGCCCCTGGCTCTGGCTTTGGCTCTGGTTCTGCCCCTGTCCCTGGCCCTGGCCCTGGCCATTTGTGTGCGGTCCGGGATGCAACGGGTCCAGCTGGCAATCAGCCGGTATTGCTAATTGTGTGTGCTTTACGGCCTTCAGATTATTATCGTTGCGGCTGCAATTCAAATGTGTGCATTAGGCAAAGCAGCTGCCCATTAAGCTACGCCATTAAACATACCGATTTGAGAATCTTCTGTATATGGCAGCCAATATGATGCAGGATATGGCGAACAGCAGGCCGCACACGAGCGTCAGTCCGGCCAGGAATGGCGAGAGCGGCACACTAAGCCCCGTCGAGTTGCCTAAATGTGTAATAAATTATGATTACGAAACTAGTTACTCGACGCTTTAAAATTCGATTGCAATTCGCTCAGCTCACCCGTTAGCTTTGCCACGCCCTTAAAGTTGATGTCGTCTATAATGGTGGGCTCGGAGCGACCCTTTACATTGACGGCGAATATAATCATGCGATAGGTGGCTGCCTGATCCAAGTTCTCAATGATGAATGTGACAGGTGTGTGCTGCAGTTGTGAGGGCGAGAGAGAGAGGGAGAGAGGAGAGAAAGATTAGATAATGTTTATGGAGATAGAACAATAAAAAGTATTTCAAAATCTGAAAACGAAATAAGTTCTGAAGCGTTTGAAAGAGTTGCTTTAATTGCTGTTCATGGTTCATATTTAATGATAAGTAGCGTATTAGATGTTTTTCTCAGTAATACCTAATAGTTCAAGAGAAGTATAAAAAGTTGTAGTTCTGACTGCCTAACTTAGTAAGATTTTCTCAATTGAATTTAAGTGCGCTATCCTGATGACTTTTTATACCCTGAACCCATTGAAAATGGGAAATCAGGGTATAATGGTTTTGTTGAATGGTAAGTAACAAGCAGAAGGAGGCGTGGCAGACCCCACAAAGTATATATATATATTCTTGATCTGGGTGTCGAGTTGAGTCGATTTAGTACTATTCCTCTGTCTCTTTCTTCTAAGTATTCCCTTTACGTAATTCCCCTACGTATTTTCTTTACGTAATTCCTCTACGTATTTCCTTTACGTAATTCCTCTACGTAGTTCCTCTACGTCTTTAATGCTTATAATTCACACGCTCTACTTCACATTATTGCGCTGACCTCCACCAGGCCTGGACCACTGAAGACTGACTGAAGAAAGGCTGCAGCTGCTGCCCTTTATATAGGGCCCCTTTTACTCAAGCACTGTCTCTCCCAAATGTTGAGCCCAACGCGTCGGCAAGTAGAGCTCGCTGCAGTCGAGCTTCAAGTGGGCAATGGAAACGCTCTCTTCTGCTGTGAGCATTCTACCTTCGCTTTACCTAAATACAAATACCAAATGAGAACTGCTGCATACATGTAGACAACTTTAATGATCTTCTGCAGTGCTGCTCTCCTTGCTTTTACTTTTACTCAACTACTGTATGCGTGCGTGCCTATGTGTGTCTATGTATATATGTGTGTGTGTGTGGTTGTGTCAGAAAGACCCGAAGAATTATTTAAATATCAGTTCTTTGAAGGGTTCAGGGGATTTCCTAGTCGAGCAGTCTCGATTAGAGCTTTCTTACTTGTTCTTGTAAGCTCTTTTTCAAAGCATTTTTAAACTTATGCAGAGTCTATTTCTATTTATTTTAGAAGAAGAATATAATGAAGTTTCAAAGGAAATGAATTCTAGGAATTTGTCTCAATTAATATGAAAGATATTCAACATAAACAGAGGACCCAAAGGTTGCGCTATTCTACTGCACTGTATATGTATATAAAATAATATATATTCATATATATGTAATGTAATAGTTAGTAAGCTAGTCAGTTAGTTGGCTTACGTGAATTGTTATATTCCTGGCCAATTGCAGCGAGTTCAGCTCCACCAATTCGAGCATGAAGCTCTGTGGCAAACCACCATCGAAGCCCTCAATGCAGTCCACTTGCAGCGAATCCACCGACTGGTTGCTGACCGTACAATTTTGCAGTGGAAAAGGTCGACCTGTAACGGAATATTCGATAGCTATGTAGCTGGGAATTAGATATATAAACATGTCTATCCACCTGCTGCCACAATCTGGAATACACAGGGGCTCTTCTGCACACCAATTGAGTTCTTGGCCCAGCAGGAAACGGTGCCGTAGTCCAGATCTGAGCTGGGCGTATAATTTAAGCGTGACATGCCCGTCTGCAACGACAAAAATCGAGAATAATTTTCGAAATTAACGCTCGAGCCGTTGTCTCAAATGGATTAAAGTAGCTAAAATCCGTAACTGCGTATCCTTTGAAAAGCTCTTAAGCGTCTTAAGCATCTCAATCATCTTAAAATATCTAGCAATTAGTGGGTTGATTTAAAAGCTCACTCACCTCGCTGGTGTGGAGGCGGGCGGGCAGCTCTGTTTGCTCGCCGGACGAGTTGAAGGTCCACTGGAAGGAGTCGGCCGGCGGGGAGGAGTCCACTTCGCACTTCAGTGCCAATGTCTCGTGTTTGAGGGCGCCCAGCAGCTGTTCGTGGTCGATGGCACAGATGGGTGCGTCTATGGGTCGAAATAAATAATTAAAGCATTTTATTGAAATATTTAATGTCCCGGCAGGAAGTGGCTTAAATAGACCGCACAAATATGGCCGACGAGGTCTTTAAAACTTCAATGAATTAATTTTGGTCTTTGGCTGCTGCTGCTGCTGCTGCAGTTACCATCCACACTCATTTGAAATACACAAAACCATTCAGAGTGGCAGGCAGTGCCAAGCCCGCAGCCAGTGCCAAGAGCCCAGGCCATGCATTCATTGTGCCATAATCTTGGTCATTAACGTGGAGGAGGGGGCCGAGGGTGGCTCAAAGAGATGGCGGTACTTTACACCCAGTTACGCCCACGACAACGCCGACGCCCACGCCCACGCTCACGCTCACTTCAACTTTGGCTGCGTTGCAGATTGGAGTGCGGCCAAAGGAGCCGTGGAGCCCCCCGCCCGCTTAGCCCAAATGCATTAAGAGACATTCAAGCTCAAGGATTAAATTGTAAATTACATAGATGAGGATACAGGCAATGCCAAAAACTGTGGCTCTGGCCCTCTTGAACTCGCAGTTCACAGATTGTCTGGCCATTTACTTACAGCGTATGCGCAATGTGACCGGATTACTGAGGCCTTTGCCCTCCGAGTTGACAGCCAAACAGGTGTAGGCGCCGGCCGAGGCGCGCGAGACACTTTGCAGGACGAGCGATTGATCCGACAGAATGATGCCCACAGAGATATTGTGCTGCAGTTCCTTGCCCTGCGGGTGTGTGAGTGTGAGTGTGTGAAGTGGTTGTGGTTGTGGTTGAGGTTTGCGTGAGTCGCTTCTTCAATGAATGGCAAACATAATAATTATAGCTTACATTGTGAAACCAGGACATCTTGTAGGGCTTCGGATTCGATTGTACAATGCACTCGAAGTAGGCATCGTCGCCCTCCTTGATGTCGTCCGGATTCAACGAGGAGCCCATCTTCAGTATCGTTGTGGGTTGATCTGCGAAATGCAAACAGAATTTCAGCAATCGTCTCGTCTCGTATCTCAGCTGGAATCTGTGGTAATTAGAATTCCTAGCTGGCCCAGTTAGCTTAGCCACCTCGGGCAGCTTCAGCTGCTGCTTCAACTAGGTCCTTAAATACCTAACCGGCCACTTACAGTGCACAATGAGACGCCATTTGTCCTCGATGGCGCTGCCTTCGATGAATTGATTTTCTGCCCGACATGTTAAATATTTGCCATCGTCGTCCCGGGTGGGTGTGAACGTCAGTATACTTAGGGATTGATTGTCTGGCTCATTAAACTAAAAAAGAAGCGCAAACAGAGTCCATTAGGAAATGAATAATGAAAAAGAAAGCTGAGGCAAGAGCTAAAGCTCAACCAAAACAGAAATAGATACCGAAAAACGGAAAGCGAAAACCGAGAAACCGAGAAAGCGAAAGGCGAAAGGCGAACAACTAACGACGAACAACGAACGACCAACGCCTGACCGTCAATCTATGTACATGGAAATGGCAGCAATTATAAGTACACTGAGCTAGAGCGTATCCTCCTGGCCTTTAACGCCCCGAATAGCCCAAATCAATAAATAATGAGCCAACATATTTACTAACGAAACAAATTATTCAAATTTAGCAACATCCCAAAGCAGACCTCGTCCATAAATGATGTCGTTTCGTTGATTTTAGTCGATTTTATGAAATGCCAAACGGCCGAGCGTTATTAATTATTTATTAATCTATCTTTACAGCATTCAATTTAAGTCAATAAGGTTTGACAATAAACCTATCAGCAGCTAACGGTAGCTCACGATGAAATCATAACGAATTTATCCCTTGACTAATGTAAGAGAAAGAGAGAGAGAGCGAATTGTATATGTGTAATATACACTGAGAGTCATCATTTAGCAACAGTCCTTCACGATAATTTGATATATTTTCTATTATTATCTGTTACTCTCTTATTTATTTATTTTATTCAAAGTACGATAAAAGACAGACTTTAGTTTTGAATGAAATGCATAGATAGCTAGATTGATAACTGGTAATATCTGAGATATCTGGCATTGATTTGTTTCTCCATCTAACCATAAATATGTATTTGGCTTATCTTTTCAAACAATGAATTCTTAATAGGCTAAAAGCTGGTTCACAATCCTGAGCTATAAAATATAGGCTAAACTAGTTAAGTCTACTAATTTCGAATTTGCTTAAAAGCTGCATAAATCAGAGCAGAATATATGTATGTACGAGGTTGGCTTAAAAGTTTTTGAAACAAATTAAAATAATTTAAATTTACATTATTATTTACTTATTCAAGCTTTTTGTTGTGCCTATTTAAATTTGTCGGGTCGTCGCTCAGTCTATGTTTACGAAACTTTTGTATACAAAATTTTGTATACAAAATATATACAAGGGCGGTCCATGAAATTTTGAAACAATAATATTTTATATATTTAAATCATTTTTTAGACTACCCTCGCAGGCTTATTAGCTAGTGCTCAATTTTATGCTTCTAGATAAAGTAATATTATAGAATAGATAGCTCCTTCATTCTCTAAGTGTACCCGAAATTGTTGAACGCTTTATCTATGTATGTAATTTGAATCAATTATGTTTTGTTTATGTTTCCGTGGCCTTAAGGCAGCGCTCGATTGCGCTAATTAGTAATTTACTTAAATGTGTATATACGGATAAATATATATACACAAAGAATTATTAATATGACCCTAAAAAGCGCAAAGCTCTATTTATACCCTTCTATAACTTTAACGTAAAATATTGATACATATAAATATTGTGTATAATTGGATTCAAAGTTTGTGGTTAGAAAAATTGTAAATGGGTCAATTAATAATTGAATGGAACTAAGCAAAACATATGCAGGTAAAAGCGCTTGTTTCCATATTATTAATAATTATGCTTTATTATTGTTAATAGGGGCGTTTAGCTGAGTTGCTCGTGTCTATTGATTGCTTCTGGCTTTGTTATTATATTGTTAAGTACTTACATTCTTGGTTTGCTTCTTCAGCTGCTTATTGGATTTCCACCAGGTGATTATGGCCGCTGGCTTGGAGCCGGAACTTTTGCACTCAATGTCGTAGGTGCGATCCGCGGATACAAAACGATCCTTGGTCAGGATGTGCACGGCAACAGGTTTTACTGTAAGAGCAGAGAGAGAGAGAGAGAGAGAGAGAGAGAGAGAGAGACATTGGGAGAGGGAGAGAGCGAGAGGGAAAATTAGCTGCTAGTTAGGCAATGACCTAGTGTTGGGACCTACAGTTGATATCCAGTATGACGACCTTGTTGTTGGGCGGCGTCAGATTCGTGTTGCTGGCGACGCACACAAGTCGTGAATTTAGATGCTGTCTTCCAATATTGGGGTAGGATAAGTGGTTGATGGTTTTGCCATCGGGCCGCTGATCGAATGACTCATCGATGACCGTGTTATCCAAGTACCAGGTAACGTTGGGGCGCGGCCGACCTGTAACCCATTAGGGCAATTAAATATATATATATATATATGTATATGTATATGCATAGAGGAGGGACAGAAGTGGGTGTGGGGAGCCTTACCGCCTGTAACTTCGCAGGCCAGAACGATATCGGTGCCCTCGTTAAAGGACTCCACGTTGCTGGTCTTGTCATGCCGATTGGGCTCGTAGATAATGGGTCTATCCGGTGGCACAATAACAGTTAGGTTTATCTTTAGATTACGAGTGGGCGAGTTACGAAAGTCCACACGGCAGCGATAAACGCCCTCATCCTCAATGCGTACATTGTCGATTTTCAGCTGAGCAGGATGCGAGGTGCTGCTGAAGTGGGCGCGTGTTCCAAATGCCAGCGGCGACGACCACAGACGCGCCTGACCAAATTGACGGCCACGCACATCAAAGCTGCGAGACAGAGAGGGAGAGAGAGAGAAAAATCCGTTGTTGTTCAAATCACACAGCTAGTTGTTGGCTAACACAAATCTCACTTGTAGATGGGCTCGCCGTCGCCCTCGCGAAACCAGAGCACCATATAGACGGCATCGTCCCGTTCGAGCGGCGTTATATCACACGGCAGCATCGCCTGCCTGCTGAGGACACCCTGCACCGATGTCAGCGGCACCGGACGATCCAGCTCGTGTATAAGCTCGTCCGGCTCCAGATAGGAGCACGCCGCCAGCCTGCAGCAGCAGCTAGCCAACAGCAGCCGGAAAACTAAATGCAGCATTGTCATATATTCATTCCTGCGCAGCGGGCAACTCCGACAGCTTTGATGGAGCTCTTGTTGTTGTTGTTGCTGTTGCTGTTGCTTCCGCTGCTGCTGCTGCTGCTCCTGCTGTTGATGTTGATGTTGATGTTGATGTTTGATATGCTCCTGCGGGCAATTGCAATCGTTGTGTTCGTTGTTGAGCTTTGCATCCATTTTTGTGTTTCTTTTTTGTTTGCTTACTAATTCATTTAAGCATTAAGTGTTTACTGCAGTCGCATTCGAGTGGAGATTAAGTGTCTCTGTCAGGCTGCTGACCATCTTGGCTGGCTGGCTTCTGGCTGTGGACAAAGCGCATATGCATGACTTGTAATACCATTCATAATGTACGAAGTGCTTAGACTGTTAAGACTTTGCCATCTCGATTCAATATAGTTGCCGCTCAAAGCACTAATTAATTATATTATTGGGCGAGTGCCCTGATGAAGCACAGGATAAAGGATAATATGTACGTACTCGACTGTAGCATCGGCATGCCGAAGTTGAGTCCGAAATTTTCATTAAATTCACTTGCCTGAGCAAGTGCATGGCATTTGCTGTTTAGTTCTTGCATTAATTGTATTCAAATCGCAATTGAAAGTGAAATTTCCAAATGCTCTGCGACATTACAAGCTCCTTGGGAATATTAAATTGAGCAATGTGAATTCTCTGAGCTATGTGTTTAGATGTAGTTGATTAGTTAGTTTCTGGGAAGTTGGAGCAGACACACACACACACATATGCATATCCATATCTGCATACATATGTATGTATGTATATCATTATATAGAATCAACAAGTTTTTGTCTTATATTTAAAGCGTGTCCATAGAACAGAAATACCTTTGCCAATACATAGCTATAATTCAGCAGCTTTTGTAGTTATTGATAAGATCTATGGAATATTTAATAAACTTTGCCATTTAATCGTGAAACACTGCCTTTAAATATATGGAATTAATTAAGAAATGCTACTGAAATATTTGACTCATTTGTTAGTGGAGAATTTCAGCATTCGTTCCGTTTAAGCATAATTTAGATCTTAAGGCAGCATTTCGACTCTGTTGGCTAACAACATTAAAGAAGACACAAAAAGACGGCAATTTGACGGTGATCAGCTCAATGAGGTATTGGGAGTGAGAGAACTGAGGGAGGGAGGTCTTGGTCTGTGATGATGAAGTATGATTGAGGCTGATGGATGGTAATGATAGTTAGTTATAAGGTGTGCTTGCAACAAGTCAGCGCAAGTAATGCAACTCTGGTCGAAGTTTCACAACTCAGTATCATTCTCTAGTTAAGCGACGCGATTATGTGAAGGCTATGTGAGAAGGCTGCCACCTTCTCTTATTCTCTCTAGGGGGCTACATCAACTCCCTGATTTGCGCTTAAAGGGCCAATAGGGTCAAAGTGATGAAGCGCAGCTAAGCTGAGACATGCACCTAACTTCAATAAACGCCTACACATCAGCAATTGCGCCGATATTTAAAATATATTTATTTTACTAAAATATTTCTCTATACTCTATATCACATATGTTTATATTCTTATGTATTATATATATATTTATTTATATACTATAATATATATTGCCATCAATCATTCTGTTGTTTCGTGCAGTAAATAAAATCTTTTTTTTTCTATTCTTAGCATTAGCTAATAAATATTTTTAACTCTTCAACACCTTATGGATTGTATGGCTAATATTTTAACAAGACTGTGAACAAAACGAACATTTACAAAATATATACACATTTAGGCACATATATCTCTATTGGAATATCAATTATGCTCAATAAAAAAGAATCAAGCTTCGACGCAGAACGGAAATACCTTTTCAAGTCCGCAATCAAATTATAAATAAATAAAAATATAAATAAAATCCCCTCACAATGAATTAACCACAAAGAGCAAATCTCTGGCAGCAATTAAGGAATGTTTGAAAATCTTAATATTTATATGATTGATGCTTGGCTGGCTCTAAATTTCAGGTATTTGTAGCCAGAGCAATTTGTGCCAAGAACAAAATCCTTTTTTCCGGCTTACAGCTCGCAGTTGTATTTCTCTCTCTTTCTATTCTTTCGTTTTTTTAGTCAACAACAATTACGACTATTTGCTTGCCAGAGCGAAAAGAAAACCAAAAGCAAAATCAAACGCAAAAGCTTATCAACTTATGATTTCTGTATAAATCTTTGCTTTTGATGAATGAGCTCATGGGCATGAGAGAACGAATTCATGACGTGATTGTGGTCAATCGTTCAATAAATATTGGGGAGATTCTAGTTTTTATTTTTTTTTGCTTTGGCATTTGTTTCTTTGTCATTTCTAGGTGCTTTTGCAACGCTTAAGCTCAACTGTCAGCATAATATCTTTAAAAATGTAGAGTCATTTATTTGGCACATGGTTCGCATGGCCAACAAGAGAGACTGAGAACAGCTCACATACAAAAAGTAATACGTATATATATACATATATATAACTTTGTTAGACTGGGGCTAAGAAAGTGTAAGCATGAATGGTTCGCTTCCTCAATCTAACATAACCCCACCCAAGCATCTCAACTTCTCATCTTGGCCATAAATTGTGCTTGAACGGAATGCGACACAAAAGCTACTCTGGAAAAGGCCATATAGCAAACAACAACAATAATAATAAGAGTTACTACAACAACAACAACTATGTATGTATGTCTGCTTACTCCCTATAAGGTTTCTCCGCTCAGATCTCAGCTGATAAGACAAAAGAGTTATGGCGCTTTTCACAAACTTTTGAAGATGTCGTGGCCAATCAAGCATAGCTCATGATTATATATCCACAAGCAGTCAAAGTTATGGCCATAATGCCCCTTTATGGACATTTAATATTATAACTTAATTAATTATTACGATATTCTAGACAACGGACAAATGCCCAAAACGAAAAATAAATAAAAATAATGCGGCTCGTAAATATGTATGTATGGCAGCCACAATTTGCCTATGAATATGAATTCAGTTTTCAGTATTGTTGGCTACCAGCACGACAAATGGGCCCATGGGCCAAGGGGCTAGTTTTTCAGCTTTTCGAGCTTGAATATTTATTTGAAATGCCAGTGATTTGTACTCAACCGGTTCGGACTAATGCAAAACATGTATCAATGAACTTGAATTCTTGCTCATTGGAAATTCATTAGGTTTTATCTAAGCAAAAAAATAAAGCTGCCTAAAAGCCAAAAGGGAAGAGATAACAAAAACAATAAACAATAGAAGCGTTGATTTATTAATTATTTTTATTACTTTTTATTTGATTTTTTTTTTGTTCAGCAATTTTCGTAAGTTATTTTAATGCGATTTTCAAAGCAATTTAATTGACAATTTCCATTTGTGATTATTTTCTTGGTAAATCAAATGTTTGTGAACTTTGCTATTTGCATTTGTAGCCATGACTACGAGCGACGAGCTACCAGCTATGAGCTGTGAGCTGTGAGCTCTGGGTTAGGGAATTTATGTAAATTTGAACACAGTTCGCTTACACTCGGCTACAATTAAATATTCGCCTGCAAATGGCCAACTTAAATAGTGCTAAGCGTTTTCTAATGGAAGCAATTAAAACGCTTCCCGCCATAAAAAATCATTTTAAGTGCGGCGCATCTACACACACGCAAGTGTGTGTGTGTGTGTGTGTGTGTGTGAGTGAGTGAGTGAGTGGCGCCGAGGGGTGGCTGCGCTGGACTGGGGCGTGTCATTCATTGGCACATCTCGCAGCGAGGTGCGAATTTGTTTTTCAGCATGAGAGCAGATCAAAAGATATTTGCATTTTAAACGCAGCCAGAGGTGCCAAACACACGCTTTAATAAGAGCAACAGCAGCAGCAGAGGGGAAAATTTACATGACATAACGACGTTTGAATACACTAACTATCAAGGGAGGGATTTATATAGTGCAGTATCTAGAATTTTAACTGGTTGAGTTGTTAATGAGAGACATAAGCATAGCGTTCAAGCAGAAAGTCTTTGTACAGATGTCTTTAGCAATCAGAAAATATAGTATTATTATCTATATATCATAGAAGTTAAATTACTAGATAATGCGTCATTAAAAATTTATAAGTGATGGACAGGTATCCATATCTGTTGGCATCAATCAAATATAGCAATAAATATCATATATGCAGCTGATGCACTTTAGATATATCTCTGATAAACTGTTAGATATGTTAATAATTATTGAAGAGAAGGCAATGCTAGCTTTGTTCCAGCAAGCCTTAAAGTGAAAGATGAATTCTTCATTTCTTAATAGGCATTACAAATATTAATAAATGTCTATATATAGAGATAGATAGATTCATTATTAGCTGAATCTTATTATAGATCTTATCTGAATTATTATCATCAATTTACATATTTTCATAAATATTCAAAGTAACCTTGATTAAGGGAAATCTTCGCAAACTCTTCATGGCAGGAATACACATAGATATATCTTTACATGCATACTATATATATTTAGCTATATATCCACTTCAAAATGATATATTTATGCTTATAGATATACAAAGTGACCTTTGATTCACAAAACTCTAGTCTCAAACTGAAAGTTTTGCGAGTGACAAATGCCGCAATCCAATCGCATCAACAATGTATATAATTATCTAATGTCCCATTTATAATCCTGCTGCTCTTTAGCTGTATCCCGGTTCAAGTGTTGCGTAATTTCATCAGCATGCTGAGCAACCTTTGATAAGGGTATTCCACTAAACAACAACTGCAGGTTTGTCGTAGCCGCAGGCGCTTTTCCTCTGGGAGCGCCTGTTAGCCAGTTTGCTTGTTTGCTCAGATTCCTTGAGCATATATATACACACACACACACATTAAAATATATGCATGTATACATATATGCATATGTATATCTTTTACATATTTAATATATGAGCGGTTAAGTTTGTTAACTGCCTGATGGGGCAGCCGGTTATAAAGGCAGGCGTGTCGGTCGCTTTGACTCTGCGGTTTGTTCAAATCGCCCGTTGTTTATTTGCTGGCCATTTTCAACAAAAACACCTTCAGCTTCAATACAAAAAACAAAAACAAAAACACACACAGACTAAAAAAAATATGATACAAAACCGGTTGAAGCATTTTTCTTCACAAGTTCGATTTAAGAAACAACAAGAAAAAAACAAAGTTGTACACGACGCTTTTAAAATGCTAAAAGATGTTTGGGCTCTGAGTGGCTGGCGCTGCGGCTCGAACGCTCTGGTGTTGCTAATTAAGATTACAGACATTGATACTTTACGGTACGCAGTGGCACGTACAGATGCAGAGACAGACAGACAGACAGACATACATACAATATATATGTATGTACATATATACAATACATAGTCAAGTGTCTTGAGCTGTGTTTGTGTTTGGGTTTTATGAGCTGCCCAGCAGAGCAGCAGCGGACCGGGGCCAGTTGATGGCATACTAAGGTGCTCTATCAACATCTGACAGCGGCTGAGGGCCCTTTTGGCTTATTAATTATGTAGCTTAATTTGCGATTATGCAGATATGAGCATCAATTTTCAAGAGTTGTATAAAGCTGACTGACTGATAACTCACCAGTTTAATATATGTGCATACTCGAAATTCGTTCATTCAATATTCCATGTTGTTGTTGTTGCTGCTGCTGATGTTGTTGATGTTGTTGTTCTTATTGAATTTCGTATATTTGATTGTGTTTTAGCAGCTCTTAATGTTTTTGTTTGTGTTTACTTCTTTTTTTCATATATACATATATTTGATATTCTTTTGACTACCTGCTGATTAGTTTATAAGATCGAAACGCGAGACACGCCGTCTGAGCTGCGATTTTTATAATGAAAATCATTCACATATAGATATGTATATATATATTTATAGTTATGCTTGTATATTAGGGCAGATATATTTATATATATGTATGTCTGCTTTAATGAGACATTTCTTAACGAGCGCACACACTTAATTGGCCAAGATTTACGTTCACGCTTTAGCTATATCATTTAGCACTGCACACTCACAGGAGCAACACAATATGTAGTAGTATTGTTGTTGCTGTTGCTGGAGGTGGTGTTGTTGTCGCTGCCAAGTGTAATCAAGTGCCACTAAAGATCTCTTGAATCTCTCTCGTTTTGACAACTATTACCATAACAAATCAGCGCGCCTGACTGTGACAGCCCAATTGAACTGCACAGTCAACTACAACAACAACAGCAACAGCCATGGCAACAACAACAACAACAACAACAGGAAGCCGAAAAAAAAAAAAACTGACAACAGCAAAATATTTACACGGCACAACTATCGACAAAAAAAAAAAAGAGAAAAGAGGAAAATGTTCAGGTAGAACGGATTTCGTTTGGGTTTGGCAGAGGTTTGCCGTGCTTGGGATAGTGGGTACTGCGACCTGGCTATAAGCCACCAATGCCAACGAGTCAACGTTGCCGTTGCCGTTGCCGTGAGCGTCACTAAACCAATTCCCGCAGTGACAACGAGGCAGAAGCAGGCTGAGCAGGGCAAATGGAATGGGGTAGAGGTGGGCAGTGGGTAGAGGCAGTGGTGGTGGTGTGGTCGGTGCTGGGGCTAACCAGGACGAGCCGGTTGACGAGCCGCACTGTGGCAGGAGGCGCTGCTACGCTGCCACGTTCACGGGCCGTGCTTGGGCTTATCCTTGTGTCTGTATTCGCCGCTTTTTATGCCACAGTCGTAAATTCCAATTATCGACGACGTCGAAGCACGGCAGCAACAGCACACACCAGCAATGCCAGCAACGCGAGCAACGCCAGCAACGCCAGCAACTAGCCTCCGCAGAAGCCGGCGTCGAAGTTGTCGAGTCGCTCGAGCCGTCGACGTGAAGTGGAGCGTTTTTCAAAGTCAGAGCCCGGCACGCGGCGCACGAGCCCGGCGTTTTATTATTATGATTGTTGTTGTTGTTGCTGCTATTGTTGTTGTCGATTTTTTTGCTATTTTAGTCACAGTTTTGTTTCGTTTTCATTAATATATTTAAATTTTAGGTAATCCTTGTTATATGGCAGCAGGTAATGCCACGCAAAACCGCAAAAAAAAACCGAAATTGAAATTGGATTTGGTTTTGGTTTTGGGTTTTTTATTTTTGCACACACACTTTTCTTGTTGTTGTTGTTGTTGTTGATGCTTGGGTCAATATTTGAATTATATGCGAATATATGAATTTGTTGACTATTAATTAATCAATTTCGCTCATTAATTTGATTGAATTTCGGTTAGGCGAAAGAAGTCACTGAAGTTTCACAAATACCTTTCACACTCCTCTTTCTCTCTCTCTCTCTCTTTCTCTCTCTATCTCACAGAGGCACACGCACACACACACACACGCTCAGATGAAGGAAAACATTACGCTGCCTGTGTGTGAGTGTGTGTGTGTATGAGCGAGTAGTATGCGTGCGTGCGTGTGTGTGTGTTTGAGTTCGAGTGTGTTTTGGTATGCGCTTTAAACGGATACCCTAAAGCGAACGCATTGGGCTACATTTCAACGTAGGAGCGCAGAGTCCGTGTGCAACATGTGTACCGTTATAGCTTCGCGTATCTACTGGATACACGACTTCAACATCGTCACACTCGTCGCTACCAACGCGTCTCTGCTTTGATTTTGTATTTCGAATTTTCGAACTGCCGGAGCGACCGAAGAGAAAATCTAATTGGAATTCGAATCAGCAGCTAAAGAGCTCAGCGAGCTCACACGAGCTACTTAGAATGTGTGTTAAGTTTAGTGCCTTTGACTTTGTTTATGCCATTGTTTTTGTTGTTGTTAGAATATTTAAGACGTTTTTTTAAATTACAGAAGAATAAACTTTATGGTTACTTTTTGGAATATATTAAATAATATACGAAAAATGTGAAAAATACTTATATAAAGCAGGCTTACTCATAAAGAAGCAGATTTCTATCTAAGAGAAAACGCTTTTATATATAATATCTATAGCAGCATAAAACACGTTTCATTTACAATTCACAAATACATGTGCAACTCATTCATAAATCTCGATCGTAAAGCAATAAATATTTAATTCAATAGCAGCAAAAGCAAAATTTAAGCTAATAACATAACAGCCTGTTAGCAGCGGCCAGCAGACGTTCACTGTTAAGCGAGTCTGTTTCAGCTACAGCTTTGATTTTTCGAACTTCGAATAAGAGAGCTTAACAGTGCAGCCAAAGAGTAAACAGCGTAAACTTGGCGATATTCGAATTTGCTGTTGACAGCATTGAATATCGTAAATGTTTTTGATAACGGCTACGACTGTTAAGATTCGAAATGGCCAAACTCGTGCAGTTTGAAAGTTAAATTAAATTGGAAATATAATAAATAAAATATTTTATTTTAATGGAGTAAATAAACACAACCAATATTATTTTTGTTTTGTATTATATGGCATGGGTAATAATACCAAATCGAAAACCAATTAGTTGATATTAAAATCAAATTATAAAATTCTATTAATATTATTATATTGATTATATTTAAAGTTTGTAGTTTTCTGTGAATGAACACGTAAAATCACTTCGCTCGTTCTCTCGCCTCAGCGTTCAATTAAAATAAACTAGATATATCGTACAAAAACAAATTTGAAATGTTTCGATGATGAGCTTTAATGTTTTTTAAATCATTTTTGAAATCATTTTGCATATATTAAGTGCCCAGCCCAATTCAAATTACTTTTGAACCATTTAAGAGACATTTTATGGGCCAATATAAATAGTCGGCCATACGCGATTGGCGGCCATATTCAACGGGTTTTTAATTGGTTTCAATGTTGTTGCTAATTAATTGCTGAATTTGTTTTAAACAAACCAATTTGTTACAATTTTACAGTTCTGCAGCAATTTTTTGTTGTCTCGTATAATTGAGCATATGCTGAAAGCAAATGTCAAAATGGGCTTAAACAAGCAACAAGCGAAGTCAAATCATACAATATATCCCATATATATACATATATATTTATATATATATATGTATGTATAGGTAGAGCATTTAGAGCATATTTCATTGCATCACATTTGCCCATTTGCATATTTGCATAAATTAAATGCAATTTAAATTCAAAACTCTCCGCTCTTATCTGGGCAAATAAACAAATACAATATTGAATATATAATGATAATTAAATTGGTTAGACTTGAGAGTTGGCGCACATATAAATATTGACAACATTTGCGTTAAAGCCAAGAAATCATTGAGCCCACAAATTTGTTGTTGCTGTTGTTGTTGTTGTTGGCAAACAGTTGAAATTCGAAAATAAATCCATTTGATCGCCCGCGTCTACTCGTATAATTTGGTATCAATCAATATGTTGAGCCGCTTGTATAAATAAATTCTCTCAACTTCTGAAGTAGATTTCCATAATTTTATTTTGTGTGTTTGCTTCATTTTTTTTTTTTTTTCGAGAATTTTTTTGTATTTTGCAGAAAACAATTCAGTTTTATACAGCCAGATGTTATTCATCATGTGGCTTTGTTGTGCCTTATCGTGTGATTGATGTGCCATATTCACACGATTCGATATCGGAAAGGAAGTAGTAAAGATGCTCAGCCAATTTACAAGAACAAACACACGAGTAGATGTGCTCATGCGTACACTGAGAGAAATGTGCAAATAGTTGAGTTCATAAGAATGTTGAGGCTTAAGAGAAGATTCGATTGAGCTTAAGCTGAGACAACTATAAGTCGAACTTGAACTTTGAAGTAGTCAACAGAAAGTCAACACTTTTTGTCTGAGTGTAGGTGAAAAAGTCAAAAGGGAGTCAAAGAGCTGTCATAAATATATAATTCATTACAGTAATTTTTAAAGCTTATGAAAAACTCTTTCTACTTCGTCCAGTTTAAAGCCTTGTCAAACTTTCAAGTTTTTCGCTGAGTGTACATCACATATATAGATACATATATATTGGCTTAAAGTACATTATGACCACCCATATGTACATATGTTTAAATGGCTGGAGTGCAATCACCTGGTCCACAATCGAAACGGGTGCATTAAATCGTTAAAGTAACATATACAAATTAATGCAAACAAAAACACGAGTGCTTCCATTCCAGGGAGAGAGGGGGGGTGAGAGTGAGAGTGAGCGCGGGTGATGGGGACTATTTTCCATATTTGGAGCTGGGGTAGCGGGGGCGGGTGCGGATCTTGTCAATAGTTACGACTTTCTGATGTGCCATGGAATGCTAAACAGATCAAAAGCCCAGGCACGAGCGACTGCGGCACGAGGTGTGAGAATTCTCAAGTGAGCTGGCCATGCACTCAGCTGCCTGCAGGCAAAGTCCCAGACGAGGGCGAGACCCCCTCTCTCTCTCACTCTCTCACTCTCACTCTCTCTCACTCGTTCTCTCCGTCCTCCTTTTGGAAGAAATGCAGCGTCTCGGACTTAACACTGGGGATTTGTGGTTTATTTTTGGGCATTCATTGTGTTGGCTGCCTGCTAGCCTGGCTGGGCGAGCTCATAAAATAGGTGTGGTCATATCATCAATAAATATTCTTCCGATGCTTCAATAAAAAGAAGAGCAACGAGCAAATTAGCTAGAAAAATACTCAAAAAAGAAGAATGTTTAGAATTGAAAGCAGTTGCACGCTGTGCGCCCTAAAAATAGCAACGTCAATGGCATCCGTAAGTAAACAAAAGAAAATGCACCACATGAAATGCATCTGTATCTGTATCTGTATCTGTATCTGTATCTGTATCTGTATCTGTATCTGTATCTGTATCTGTATCTGTATCTGTATCTGTATCTGTATCTGTATCTGTATCTGTATCTGTATCTGTATCTGTATCTGTATCTGTATCTGTATCTGTATCTGTATCTGTATCTGTATCTGTATCTGTATCTGTATCTGTATCTGTATCTGTATCTGTATCTGTATCTGTATCTGTATCTGTATCTGTATCTGTATCTGTATCTGTATCTGTATCTGTATCTGTATCTGTATCTGTATCTGTATCTGTATCTGTATCTGTATCTGTATCTGTATCTGTATCTGTATCTGTATCTGTATCTGTATCTGTATCTGTATCTGTATCTGTATCTGTATCTGTATCTGTATCTGTATCTGTATCTGTATCTGTATCTGTATCTGTATCTGTATCTGTATCTGTATCTGTATCTGTATCTGTATCTGTATCTGTATCTGTATCTGTATCTGTATCTGTATCTGTATCTGTATCTGTATCTGTATCTGTATCTGTATCTGTATCTGTATCTGTATCTGTATCTGTATCTGTATCTGTATCTGTATCTGTATCTGTATCTGTATCTGTATCTGTATCTGTATCTGTATCTGTATCTGTATCTGTATCTGTATCTGTATCTGTATCTGTATCTGTATCTGTATCTGTATCTGTATCTGTATCTGTATCTGTATCTGTATCTGTATCTGTATCTGTATCTGTATCTGTATCTGTATCTGTATCTGTATCTGTATCTGTATCTGTATCTGTATCTGTATCTGTATCTGTATCTGTATCTGTATCTGTATCTGTATCTGTATCTGTATCTGTATCTGTATCTGTATCTGTATCTGTATCTGTATCTGTATCTGTATCTGTATCTGTATCTGTATCTGTATCTGTATCTGTATCTGTATCTGTATCTGTATCTGTATCTGTATCTGTATCTGTATCTGTATCTGTATCTGTATCTGTATCTGTATCTGTATCTGTATCTGTATCTGTATCTGTATCTGTATCTGTATCTGTATCTGTATCTGTATCTGTATCTGTATCTGTATCTGTATCTGTATCTGTATCTGTATCTGTATCTGTATCTGTATCTGTATCTGTATCTGTATCTGTATCTGTCCCTTTTGTATGCAGCTGTCGCTTTAGTTGTAGGTGTATTTATATCTGCATCAGTATCTGTTATTGTATCTGCAGCTGCTACGATCGCGTGCCGCGTATTTCCTTGGAAACACGAAACCTTTGTAAATCGTAATCATTTGCATTTTGTTACGGCCATCAACGGCAACATTTTCACCACGGATCCATGCGATACAAATGTATCTATGCAAAAGTGAGGCTGCTGGTTGTGAAGTATTTAAAAGCTCATTTCTACATGCGTTACATGTGTTTCGTTCAGCTCGAACATTTATTATGCTCAGCTACAAAAGGAGTGCCCCAGCCAGCGTCTGATGACTGAAGTCGATGTAAATGTAGATGTGGCTGAGTCTGAGTCTGGCTCTGCAATTTGCATACGGCATGTTTCGTTAGGTGGAGAGGCCTGTTGTTTATTTTTATTTTTTATGATTATTTGCCTGAGTTATAATGAATTGCTTGTCAAACAGCAATTAATAGCAGCTGACTGTCAAATTAGACGCAGCATCGTCTATTGATGGCTTAATGACAACTTCCAAATAGAAGCACAAAGAACTTAACAAATTTATTAAATTTACGATGAATATCGAAACGTAGATACATATGCCTTGATAATTTGGCCATCACAGAAATTTGCATATGAATGCCAAAATGTCGTTTATACACAATATTTCAGGCGTCCACTCGTAAATGCCGTGTTTTGGGCCATTAGCATTAGTTCGCTTCGGTTTTTATTCGAAACGGATGAGGAACAATGATTCTGGCCTAGGCATGGGCATGTTTGTGGGTGCCTCTCGAATCTATATGTTCATCGATTTATCGTTCACACACATACACATACACGCACACGCTCACGCACGCACACAGCCACGTGCTTAATACGTGCTTAAATGTTAACATTTCAATTTGCGATTTGTAGCGTCTGTCGGTCTGTATTTCGCAGTCTCTCTGTTTGTTTGCCTGTGTGAATGCGTGTGTGTGTTTATATTGCATGGTCTGGCCAAATCGTTACGCACTCGCCACGCCCAGCTCGCTAAAATGTTCTCCAAGCATGCAAAGATCATTCGACACACACACACTTACACACACACACGCAGTTGACCCACAGCTTAACCAAACCCTTTGACATGTATCTGTTACTGGCTCTCAAGCTCAGCCGCACATTTAGATACATTTCTACATGTGTATAATCAGAATTCAAAGGCACGCATTATTGAATAAGCCCCCCTCCCAGCTCTCCAGAAAAAAATGGTATATATATATATATGTATATATATATATATATATATATATATATATTTATATATTTATAGAGGCGTCGTGTTGTTGTGCCATATACGAGTATCCGTATCCGTGGCCATCGCCCGCTGAATGTGTGCGCCCAGATAAGATACTTTATTGACATTGCGTGTCTAAACACTTTACCGCTACGCTAGTTGCTGTTGCTGCTATTGTTGTTGTTGTTGTTGTTGTTTCTTGATTGTGATTGTGCGCTTTAAGCTTATTTGCATACCCATAATTCTTTATTCAGTGAGGTGTGCGTGTGTATTGTTTAGCACGAGCATCGGCATCGGCATCGCACCGCATCTATCTATCGGCAACACAAATTTAATCAAAATATATTGAGACATATATACAAGTTAGCTGGAATTGCCGCGCATTTAAATATATATTTGGAAATAAAGCAGTACAAACACCACTCGATGCTGACAACTATATTCGTTGGCTCGCTCCCACCCACACACACAGCACACAATGGTTGGCTAGATCTTTGATCTAAGCACAAACCCAGCTTAGCTTACTTTAGGCCTAAAGCGAACCCAATATAGAAACAAAAGCCCCTATTCAATTGCATTGCGCACAATCGGCTGACTAAGAAATGTATCTAAGGTGAGACATTCGTATAGTGGCAAGTGGCTGGCCATGATGAAGATGATGATGATGACTATGATGATGGCTGTCAGCATGTGTGAGTGTGTGTATCTGCTTTTGTGGTCGCCCCAAATCATTAATTTGAGAAAACGTGACTTTTTTGCCATACTTTGAATTCTAATTCCACTCATTAGGCGTCGCTGTCGCCGTTGCCATTCTAAACATAACTTCAAAAGGTGCAGACTGCACTTGTGACACGTTTCGTAATCTCTTGGCTGGGCAAAAGCCTTTTTCGCAATTTTCCATAAGCAGGCGGCGCGCACACACTACACAGCACTGAAGGAAGCTCTGTGCAGCTCTGACTGTGCCAAGATGCCGCAGCGCCAAGCGTCGCCAGATACAAATACAGATGCTAATGCTAACCTGCAGCTAAGCACACCTGTGTACGAGTGAGTGGGGAGGGGAGAGTGCGAGTGGGCTGCGACGTCAGAGTGCATTACAAGCTCAAGTACAAGCTATTTCCGCAACGGAAGGCAGCACACATTTGAGTTTGCCTTTTGTGCCCCGATCCAGCTCCAGCTCTAGCTATGGCTATGGCGCTGGCAACGCGGCCCGAGTCTAATTAAAATAAGCATGAGCGCCAGCTAGAAAAGGTCGACGTTAGATAGTTGTGTGTGCGAGCGGGAGGGGGAGTGGGTGAGAGCTCCTCTATATGCAGTAAGAGATTTGGCAATGGGTTCTTCTTCTTCTTCTACTGCTGCTGCAGTTGCAAACACGTTGCATAATTGGCCATTTCTGTGTGCAGTTGCCGCACATCATCCTCAATCTTAATTAACAAATATACAAGAAATAAAAATGAATAAAAAAAAGCATACACAGAGTGAGACAGAGACAGAGAGAGAGAGAAAATAAGTAGAAGTGTAGCCCGAAAGATGCGACATAAAATGCAATTTACGACTTGTCATAAAGGGAGAGCCCGCCATATAGTAAATCATTTTTTATGTAGCGAGTTCACGAGTAGCTGGAGCTACTAACAACGCAAATAAGCCACGGTTAGGCCGAACATAAAATCCTTTAGCACCTTTAAAATGCCCAAGCCAGAGCCACGGCCGAAAGCCAAGGGCCATTCGCCATTCGGCAGAGCAGGACGAATGCGACTGCTAAACAGCGAAAATTTATACAATCAACAAATGACATAAAATTGTTGCTGAACGTCGCAAAAAAAAAAAAAGTGATGTTAAGAAATGGGCAAAAAATGAAAATAAATATAAAGACAAAACAAACAAAACAGGAGAGAAAAAAAATATAAATTGCATGACAAATTTCTGTGGAGGGTCCAAGTCGAAGTCGAAGTCGAAGTCGAATGAGGATGTCAAGAAATGATGGACGATGATTATATGAGAGGCAGACAAACATACGCTGCCTATATAAGCTCGCAGTGCACGGGAAAACAGACAGTGAGAGAGAGAGCGAGTGGGAGGCAGAGTGAGACAGAGATGGAGGCAGGGCTAACAATTTAAGTCCTCAAATTCCAGCATGTGGAGCAATAATAATAATTTTATTGTTTTAACACAGGTAACAAACAGAAAGTTATTTCAGCCACAGCTGAGCGGCTTTTAAAAACAAATCGTAGGGTGAACAGCGAGAGCCAACCAGGACAACAGTCAAGCAGCCAGGCCGTCAGGCAGCAAGGCAGCAAGGCAGCGAGGACAACGAAACCCAAAACAAGGATAAGCGCCAGGGCAAGCGTAAAGATACATATAAAAGAGGTTTTCGTTTGCAAATGCCAAGCAGCAAGGTGTACGCTGTATATACAAACAAACCAATCCCACCCACACATACACACACACACACACACACACACACACACACACACACACACACACACGCACGCACACACTCATAACTTGGAGAAGAAACAAATAAAAATGGCGAAATAAAGCAGAATAAGATCTGCAGCGAAATATTTTTATTGCCTTTTTGGCAACACACACACTGACACAGTCACACACACACACGCACACAACTGGCAACTTGGGTGTGCGTGTGTGTTTGTTTATTTGTGGATCTCTTTTGATATATAAGTAGACAGCAGAGGGTTGGCGCTGCCTACGTGGGGAGACCAACATAATTTACGCGCCCATAATTTGTCATAAAAATCTTTCAGCAATAATTTAATGTTGAAATGCAAATTTTTAATATATTTTTATACCCTGCACAAACAAAACCAAAAGCCGTGCAAAAACCAAAAAGGTATAAGGTCAACGCGTTGTAGCATAATCTAGATACATATATATACACACACATATATTTATATTCACTTTCATTTATACAAAAATAAAATCAAGTTTTTAATGCACATTTTTTTATGCAAATATTTAAATAGGAATTAAAAAAATTTAATTTTTTCATGTAAAAAAATGCCAAAATAAGTACAACAAAAAATAATTTTCTTTCATATAAATATTGTGACAGCGAAAAATAATCATAAATTTTTAAATTTAAAATTCAATTTGAACTTCACAATTGCCTAGGATATGCTTCAGTCACGTACGTATTATTTTTACCTGTTTCGGCATATTCTTTTTTTTCTGGCTTGTTTTCTCTATAAATTTGCGCATTACATTATTTATATCTATGTGTTACATCTGTGTGAAATATTGCATAGTAGCTGGCTGCAAATATTTCGTGGGCCTCGAGTTAAGCTGCCGTTTGATTTAGCCACACGTAAGCCAAATAGGGCAGGCGATTGAGTTAAGTCTGCAGCTTTTTTCATTAGTTCAAAGGAAACATTTGTTGCTGCCTAATAAAATAGGCGATTAGCATAGATATAGAAAGCGAACTTCAGTCTGAGTTGAGATGAGTTGAGTTGAGTTGAAAGATTTACCAGCCATGAATGCTGTAGAAAGATTTCTACAGCTGCCTCTGGCAGGCTGACTGTTTGCGGTCTGGCATCTGCCTCAATTGCCACACATGATTGCGCTGTAAACAATTTGTTTTATGTACAATCGTAAGTAACAAATATTTAAAGAAGTTTACAAGATGATATGCGAACGTGTTTTATGACTGCCGCTGCTGCTGCTGCTGCTGCTGTTAGACGGGTGCAAAAGTAGAAATGACTGACTGAAATGGTTACTTCACTGCTGTTTAATCTTTATGGCGCTTGAAACTGGAAACTCGAACCCAGACAGACAGACACAGACACACGCATACACATACCCCCAGCCGAACCCAATACCAACTCCAACTAAATCATAATCATAGCCAAACAAATACTGCGTGTCATTTGAGCGCACACATCATAAAGCAGCAATTAAGACAATGTTAAAATCGTAAGCGTCAAAAATGTCATAGAAAACTCTGTCGCTCAATAAAATAAAGAAAAACTGTCATAAAAGCCAAACACACACACACACACACACACTGGAAAGAGGCAGCTGGGCGACAGCAAGGACCAAGCCAGACGCTAAAAGGCAAAATAAGAAATAAAAAATAAAATCAAGAAAAGAAAGGAAAAGTCTCTATCTTTGGCGTCATTGGCAACGCTGCTAATTGCCAGTCAAAATTCCATGGCTAGAAGTAAAAAAGATGAGATAAATGCGTGGTAACAACATTAAATACGTGAATATGAGCACATCGAGTAGATGTGGCTGCTCCTGCTGCTCCTGCTGCTGCTACTCCTGCTAATATAAAAAGTTGAAATTTATCTTCGTGCAATTGCCAAGGAAGCCAACACAATTGTGTCAAGCGTTTGCTTTAATTTTAATGCTACTCAACGAGCTGTGCCCCATTTGATGGCGCTTCATTATTTGCTTTTGATTTTTTATCAAATTTATTTATAGCTAAAAGCAGTTGAAGTCGTCTGAACTCAAATCGTTTCGAAATTGTTATCCATGCTTAAGCCAAGGTAGTTGGGCTCTTAAACATATCGCGTTGCTCCATAGATGGAATTTAAAAGTTCGCTTGAACAAGACCAGACGAAGAGCTATAAATATAAATATTTTTCCTGGAATCTAAAGTCAAAGTTTAAGTTAAGGATTATAAATAAAAAGCCACATCAGTTAACATGTTTTGAGCTGTTATTTATGGATGTAATTAAAAGACTATTAAGCTTAACAAGCAGCAAGGGAATAAAATTCTTAATTTGCTGTAAAGGAATAGAACTAAACAATAAAAAATATTGTATATAAAATATTAGAAATAATAATGGATTTTTGCATAAAAAGTTATGCATCTTTCAAACAAATTCCACAGCATATTTAAGTATCATTAATACAATACAACTATAATAATATAAATGTATGCAAACGAGCTATCTAAATTAGAATGTATCGATTCTCTAATTCTAAATCATCAGCTTAACATATAGCTTGTGTGTTGATTTGTTAGTTGAATTTTGCAAGTGAACAATAGCTGGCTAGGTGTATTGAAAAACCTGTCGGTTCTATCACTAGAACATTTCCTTATTGACATTGGATAAGCTAGACTTTGCTAAGCTGTATATATCATGTTATAAATATCTAGTTTGTGTATTGAGAAGAAGATAAGTGTAGCCATAGAGCCTTGGCAATATCATACAATTGTAAAACTGCAGCGGTAAGAAGTAGAAGCTTTTACAGGTGTCATTAAAAGGCTGAGCAAAAGTAAAAGCAAGGAGAGAAGAAGTGCAGAATATAATTAAAGTTGTCTACATGTATGCAGCAGTTCTCATTTGGTATTTGTATTTAGGTAAAGCGAAGGTAGAATGCTCACAGCAGCAGAGAGCGTTCCCATTGCCCACTTGAAGGTCAACTGCAGCGAGCTCTACTTGCCGACGCGCTGGGCTCAACATTTGGGAGAGACAGTGCTTGAGTAAAAGTGGCCCTATATAAAGGGCAGCAGCTGCAGCATTTCGTCAGTCAGTCTTCAGTGGTCAGCGTAATAAAGTGAAGTAGAGTGTGTGAATTATAAGCATTAAAGACGTAGAGGAACTACATACGTAGAGAACTACGTAGAGGAATTACGTAAAGGAAATACGTAATTAGCGGAAATACTGGGAAGCAATACGTAGAGGGAATACTTAGAAGAAATAGACTATGGAATTGTGCAAAATCGACTCAACTCATCGCCCTGATCAAGAATATAAATACTTTGTGGTGTCTGTCATGCCTTCTTCTGCCTATTACACACATTTCAACAAAACCATTATACCCTGAATTCTCATTTTCAATTTTTATTACAATATGTATTTTGTAAAATTAGTTTTCTTTTATTTATTTTTTTTTTTTTTAAATAAAAGAAAACTAATTTTACAAAATACATATTATAATAAAAAGTTAAAAGAAAAATTAAATAGTATTAAGATACAAATTATAAAACGTTTGAATATTATTTATTATAGCAAATCAAATTAAAATAAATAAATAAATATGTATTTTAAAATCAAATATAGTTGAATATAAATTTATTTTATAATTATTATGCAAATATGTATTTAATAATATTAATACTTTACATTCGTCAAATATTAAATTAAATTTAAATTCATTTCTTTTTTTCTATTTTATTTTCTATTTCATTTATAAAATGGAAAATAATTCTAATTTAAGTGTGTTAATTATTGTTATGCTTCAATTTTACTAGGCCACCTCTGCATAGCGAAGCAGATTTCATTAGTTTGCCATGAAGCTGTACACTAATATTCAATTAAGATACGTTTCCATTTTTGGCAACAAGTCCTGCGTCAGCAGCTGTGGAAAAACTAAGCAAGAGAGACAACATTTTACACGCTGAGCTAAAAGTAAATCGTTGTTAAAGTGAACTAAATTTAATTTATAAATTGTTGACTGTGATAGAAGTAAAGCAATGTACACACGCATACATCTAAACGAGTATATATGTATATATACATGTATTTTTTTTAGTGGCAAAGAGAATTGAACAAATCACAGCGATTGCCACAAAAACCACACACATCAAACACATGAAAAGCGGGAGTCTGTCACCTCAGCGGTGTGCATGTGTGTGTGTGTGAGTCTGTCTGTGTGTGTGTCGATGGTTTGGTAAAGAACGGAAATGACTCTTAGGAGCAGGCTTGACCATAACCAATAGCCGGACGCAAAGCCAAACCATTCAGCGAACTAATGCAGACCTAAGGCAAATATAATTGCGACTGTGTGTGTGTGAGTGTGTGTGTGTTTTAGTGGGCGTTGTTTGGTGGCTGGGCGAGTCAAGGCTATTTTCTGCACAATGTTACAAGACATTTGCATGCTGGCGTCATCTGGCTGGGGTTTGGTTTTCGGGGCATTTGTGGTTAGCGTATGGCCAGCAAGACAACATTTGACAATTGTGCTGATGCCGCCGTAGCAGCAGCAGCAGCACACACACACACACACTCTCTCAGAGGACAGAAGATAGGAAAACCCCAAAGACAACTGGCACTAGCAACTGCTATTGGCAGAGCTACTCCTACTATGGCTATAGCCACTGCTTCGACTGTTATTGCTGCTGCATACGTGCTCAACAAAATATTGATTTAAATGAGTTTCAGTTTCGGTTTTCATTTCCTATCCCAAAAATTCCAACAATCAGCAAATTGTGCTGCTCAATGAACTACTTTTTTTTCTTCGATCTATTTCTCTACTTCAGTGTCTCTCTCTGGCTCTATGTGTGTGTGTGTGAAGCACTTCTAGTGCTACTCGTTAGATACTGGACCAAGCAAAATGCATGATAAGCAAAATATTGCACATTGATGATGAGCGGCTTCTTGCTTCTCGCTTCTCGCCTAGCCGATGAACAATGTGCCTCTTCTGTGTGGCATGTGGCAAGTTGTCGTCGGCGTCGTTCTTGTTGTTTTTGTTGTTGTTACGTCCACGACACTGCTAAGTGGTTCGATTCCAGGCGATTGAGCCGATTTCTTGTCTTCAGCTGTGGCTCGTGAGTCACATAAAATTTGGCTTAAACAACCAAATCTTGGCTCGTAAACCGCATTTATAAGTGCAGCCTAATGGATCCAAGTTGCATTGTACAATTGAAATTGCAATGGGAAAAATATTGCAGTAACATATTCCAATAATCAATTATTTTAAAATGTGGTTGACATTCAGCTGTTCTACTATATACAACTAATTTGGTTTGAGGTTTCAGTTGAATTGAAATTGAAATGTTTTTCCAGCCTCAAATCGCTTGGCAGACAGTTTGACACTCACAAGACAATGCTGACTGCTCTCATGGGGAATGCACAATTCGAAGATACTCTGAAAGACTGAGATTTACAATAAAAATTTGTTCTATATATACAGAAATCTATATTTATATATGTGATAAACAAAAATCAAAGCTTAAGAATTTATTATGTACTTACTTAGTTATTTATTATTTATTTAAAATTATAAAAAATTACTGTATTCTCATTAGAGAGAATATGTGAGCTCTAGTTACGCTTGAGCTAATGAAAATATCGATTATTATCGATAATACGTTAATGTTATGATATGGGGAATAGTTATAAACATTTTGAGTTGTCCAAAATATATATCTTTTATTTTAAAATTTTAAGTATTCCATTGATATAATTGTCAAGATGGATTGCCAGACGTTAACATATCGATTCAGCTCATCGTACCCAGCAAGGACAAATATATAAATATAGATATACATACATAATATATAAACTTTGGCTTCGTCCTCGTTCGGCTACTTCATGCTGAATAATTTAAATGAAATTCAAATGAATTTGCGAGCTTTTAACTTTTTGTGGAACTCAAATCAAAAACATGCTTAGTTTGTCATGATTATGGGAAAACTCGCTTTGCGAAGCAATGCTTATATACATATATATTTATGAAAAAATCTCTCTCTCTCTCTCACACACTCACACACAGACATCAATAATATGAACTACAATTTAAAGTTGATAGTTTTATTGTTGCCGCATCCCAAGGGTAAAATCTTTGAGCCAAATGCAAAAACTAATGCCAAACTGTTTTTGCTGTTTGCTGTCATGGCCAAAACCTATCTAATACACACATACATATATGTATAAGTGCGTGTGTTGGTACGTACATATGTCCGAATCAAGTGTAAATAGCCAGAAAACCTTTCAAGTTTCTTCGGCTTGGCCAAAAGTCATTTGAAGTCATTTCAGAGTCGCAGTCACCCGAAAAAGCCGCAGACAGTCAAGCAAAGCGAAACTGTTGCCAGAAAACCAAAAAAAGAAGAAGAAGAAGAAGAAGAAGAAGTAGAAGAAGCAGAAAAAAATGTAGAAGATGTGAAACTCTGAGCAAAACTTTTGCTTTAGTTTCTACCTAGTGGCATAGAAAAGAATATATATTTGAATATATGTTAAACTCATTTGCATATTGTTTTTCGGCTTGCCTATTGAGCCAAGAGTGAAAGCAGGAGGCAGAGCAGGGAGCGAGCGAGCGAGCAAGCAAACCGCGCTTAAAGTTCAAAGGAAGTTTTCAGTGGCTGCGCACTCAACGCATTCAGAGCACTCGCAGCATGATTGCAGCTAAAAAGCTCTTAAAGTAATTAGTGGCATAAATTAAATCCCCTGGCTAAATAACAATGCCCAATTGTTTCAATGACCCTTGTGCCACTTTTAATTGTTGCAATGCTACCAAAGTTTTAGAAACGTTCCTCTCTCTCGCTCTCTCTCTCTTTCTCGCTTGCTCTCTCATCCCTTGGCAGGATTAAAGCTACTGTCAGGCCAAAAAGAGTTGCTGGAACAAAAAGGCCGCTAGAATTTTTATATTTCTTCTGTTCACATTTTTGTTGTTTTTTTCTTTTTTTGGGTGGTTTTTGGACTGTGGTCACTAAGCACCGTTGCCCCAAATGGCGCTGCAACAAAGGCTGCCCCAGGGCATAAATAACTTTTTATACATTTCATATGGTTTTTTATGAAAAGGTCGCGTAGCGGCAAAAAAGTTGACACATTTTAAATTGTATATGAAATAAAATAAATCTCGGCATAATTTTTGTACATTTGCAAATAAAACAGAACAAATTCGGCTTCAACTAATTATTTTGTAGTCAAGATGTTGTCCCTTTTTTCCCATTTCTTTTTTTTTTTCCTGTTTGCAACATTGATTTTCAATTGATTTCGGTTGCTGCTGCTGCTGTTGGTGCTGCTCTCGCCTTTTGTCATAAAAATACTCATCGAAAAATAAAACAAGCTGTTGACTTGCCAAATAGCCGTGAATTATTCCCCCAGGGCGTAGGTGAGCAGGTAAACGGCAATCGCTTAGTTTCTGCCCCCGCTCAGAATTTGCTGAGACAACAAATGCTGCTGTTGTTGCTGCTCCTCCTGCTACTTCTTCTGCTACTCCTTCTGCTCAATACAAACGCCTTGGCATCGCATCGCATCGCATCCTGTGCTTGTCTCTTGGCCGACAATAACGAGCCGACAGTCGAGAGGCCGAGACCGAGGCCGAGACCGTCGAGAGCAGCGCGCCAGCCAGGATATCGTAAAGCGACATACAATCACACATAAAATTTTACAACACGAGGATGTTTTTTATTGCAATGAGTGTGCTCTGCTCGTTCTCGCCTCCATCGACGTGCCGTACCAATCGAGAGCTTAAGTAGCCAATTACTGGAAAGTTCGAATTCCTTTGCCGTCCGTCTCTCGTCTTTTTCTGCCGCTTGGATATCAGTCGTTCGATGTCATTTTGGGCCCTTTTGGCCAGTTTGTTAGCGTTAGCAAAACATTTTTTCTATTTAATTAAAATGAATTTACCTTTTCGTTTGGCCCCCATGGCAACCGAGCCAAGCGCCTCGCCGCGCCGCGTCGCTTTGCGTCGCCAACGGCTGATTTATGGATGGCCAACAATAAATTGCGACGACGACGGCGACGCCAGCGACGCCTCAGCCTGAAGCAATTTAAATCACGAGTTGCGGTTTTAATTAAAAGGAATTTATTTTGCACTCAACTGCAGATAAAATGCACAGTAGTTGCCCATAGTTCACTCTCCACATCCACACACACACTCACACACGCTGAGACACACACAAATATTTATACACCTGTGGGCGACTTTTCATTATCGATGAATTTGGGTTAAAGGAAACTCTTGGCATTCGTTTATTGTCGTGGGGGAAGGAGAGAGGCTGAGTGAGGGGGAGACTTTTGGCCATTTCCTAATTATGAACACACCCATTAAAGCAAACCATTTAGCCGGCTGTCATAATTACGGCCTACGCATGTTGTTTGGGCCAGTTGTTGATGGCCAGCTCGGGTTGCCAACTGGTCAGTCGTTCGTCGTGCCGCTGGCCTCGACGGCTTCGCTGGCCTAGCCGGCCTCACTGGCCTCTCTGGCTAGTTATTAGGCATCCGATCGGGTTTCCTTATTAGCCAGCAATTAATCATGCGCCTGGTTATAACAAGCGTTCTGTAATTATGCTGTCATATCTGTGAAATGCATTTTCATCTAAGTGTAAATGCATATCGAGGGAAAATTGATAGCCAATAAACGCAGATTAATCATGGAAGTGTGCATGCATAGTTTACGCTTTTAGCCAATGCTGTAAAGGAAAACCGAGGCGCCCATCTCGGGGGTCCACTAAAAGCTCGATATAAATATGAACCAACAGCTAAGAAGGCAGAAAATACCACACAAGCAAACACGCGCGCACTCACACACACACACACACCCATACAGAAACCGACACACACACTCACACGCACACATGAGCATACGGAAATTGTTGGCGATAAATCTCCCATTTACCTTTAAACTCGAAATACGGCGACCAATAGGGGGATGTTGCTTGTGCCTCTGCCTGTGTGTGTGTGTGTGTGTTGGTTGACTGCGTCGCTTACAGTTACAGCTCCAGCCCTAAATCCACTAACAAATAAAGGAATAAATTGCCCATAAAAAGGATTTTGCAAATGCCGGCTGCAACTAGAAAGCCCCTCATGTGCTTTGTATTTACAGCTGTGGTGGGACCGTTGTAAATGTAAGTTAACTGATAGTTTTCTTTCTATTTTTTTTTTTTTTTTATTCGGATCAAGTAAAACTTGCTTATTTTAATCATAAAATTTCGTAAGTTTGTCTATTTTATATTGCATTAAGCTTTTTAGCATTGTTTCTTATGACTTTGGCTTGATCAACTGTAAGTTGATTTGTTAGCTAGTAATTGTATAGAATGCCAAAGGGATTTGCCTATTTATTCTCTTGTATATTATTTAATACTGCGCGCCAAGCATTTAAAAATTTTAATAGTCGATAAGTTGTTAGTCGAGCAATGAGTGTTGGTTAACACACTAAGAACTGGCGCGAACTTTGTAATAGAATAATACAGCCAACAATTTTGGATATAGAAAATATTGAACTAAAATAGCAAAAATCATTTTCAAATATTTTAACTTTAAGATAATGGACATTTTTAAACTACTTAAAAATTCAAATAAAACTAGAATTAACTGCAAAAAATGTGACCAGTAAACACAGCACATTTTAACGATGAGTATCGATACAAATCAAAAGAATCTACTTTTTCACACTAGCATCGTTCGGTCACATTGCGCATTTTACCATCATCGCGTAAAACTTGCTTGCAAGTACAGCAAATGTATAATTTACGGCACCATAACAAATATATTTACACAATTACATTTTACAACGCACGTATACTTATGTTATAAAACGACGCGCTAAAAACAATTCGCCTAAAAAGAAAGAAATATTGCTGCTATCGTCTGTGTTGGTGTTCTCACTGGCAGGAACGAAAGGAACGGAACGTGTTTGGTGTTTGGGGCGGACTTGTTTTTTATGCCAGAGCGGAAAAGAGGACGCCGCTGTAACTAACTGTGATTTGGGGGAAATATAGCCGCGCGGCTACAGGAGCGCCAAAAGCCTGCCCCAGACCCAGCTCAACCCGATTCGCTTGTGTTAGACTAAGGAAACGGGGGGCGTGCAAGTGTGTGTGTGTATATCTGTTCCATACAAGAACAAGTTGCAGTTCATTTGTATGAGGTCGCGCGTGTATTGGTGTCTACGGTTCGCTTGTGCTCTGCAGGTGTGCGTGCGTGTTTGTATGTGTTAGTGTGTGAGCGCTGTGGTCTTGATGTCTGCGCTTTTTCCCAGGCGACGAAGAAGCAAGCACACAGGTGAATTATTGGTGCAATACGCTGTGTTGGCAGCAAAGCCCAACGCCAAACGCCAAGCCATCAGAAGACAAACCGAGAATAGTGTAGAAGCGAGCGACTGCAAAAAATGCTGCGTTTTCTAAGTCGTCGCAAGGTGCGCAACAACTATGCGGATAATGCAAGCAACGTGCGGGGCGGCGGCGGCACTGTTGGAGGCGGTGGGGTCGGCAGCGGCGGTGGCGTCATTGCGAGCAGCAGCGGGTCACAGATTAAGCCCCAACGTATCGTGGTAAACAAAAATAAAATCGACTGCCGTGTTATACTACTGGACAATACTGACCTTTCCATCGAATTATCGGTGAGTATATAGAATTACATTCAGCTTATCATACTACATACAGAAGGAACACACATGAGAGGGACGCTGATGGGGTAAAAGGGGTGTCTTGTTTTGTTTGTTTAAAGTGGAGTACAAAAATTCAATCACTGCATGCTTGAGTGTGTGTTTGTGTATGTGTACGTGTGATAAACAGAAAATTTACTGCTGATCAGCGCACATTATTTAAGAACCCCGAAAAAAGAATTTTAAACAAAAACAAACGTGATTAGTTCAGGGCCGCACTTGATACTCTGCATTAGAGATGAGCGCGTGACGAGTTGTATATCGTGAGAATGAATCACGGATTTTCCTTATTAAAATACATTTTCAATTCTGCCTTAAGCAAGTTCGATATCTCGAATAATTAGCAAATCATACAAAATTACGTCTATATTATACCTATAAGTTATTATATGTATATATTGTGTAACTTCATATCATGATCTTATAAGCGACACGCTCACATCTCTACATTGCATGCGATTTCGTGCATTCATAAATTTTAATTAAAAATTCATTGATTGCAGAAAAAAGCGCTTGGCAGCTTCCTCTATGAACAGGTCTTCTACGCTCTAGACATCATTGAGAAGGATTACTTTGGGCTGCAGTTTATGGATGCGAATCATGTGAAGCACTGGCTCGATCCCACCAAACCCATCAAGAAGCAAGTGAAAAGTGAGTATACAACAATATTTGTATTCTTATATATACACGTATATTTAAATATTCAATTCAATTTCAATTCTAGTTGGACCACCGTATACATTCCGTTTGAAGGTCAAATTCTACTCTTCCGAACCGAATACGCTGCGCGAGGAGCTAACACGCTATTTGTTCTTCTTGCAACTGAAACAAGATCTGCTGGAGGGCCGTTTAGACTGTCCGGATGACAAAGCTTCCGAACTCTGCGCGCTGGCCTTGCAGTGTACGTGATTCCCACTGAGCTGGCAATTGTTGTAGAATATTAACTTAAATACAATGCATACTTGAAAAGTTGAATGGCCACCTTTGCTGTGACCTCTGGTTGGCGCAAAGGTTGACCTCAACGTACAACGGGTTAATGTGTTGCTTTATAGCTATATACTCTCTGATTACGTAAAACACAAATAACGCTATTTTTTCTTTGCACCTACAGCGGAATTGGGTGACTACGACGATCAGGTGCATTCGGCAGCTACCGTGTCGGAATTCCGTTTTGTGCCGGAACAAACGGAGGATCTGGAGATTGCCATATTAGAGGAGTATAAAACATGTCGTGGCCTAACACCAGCACAGGCGGAGACGGCCTACCTGAACAAGGCCAAGTGGCTGGATATGTACGGCGTGGATATGCACACTGTGCTGGGCAAAGATAGCTGCGAATATCATCTGGGCCTAACGCCCACTGGGATTCTGGTGTTTGAGCGTGATCAGAAGATTGGCCTCTTCTTCTGGCCCAAGATTAGCAAATTGGATTTCAAGAAGAAGAAACTTACGCTCATTGTCATTGAAGACGATGACGAGGGCCGCGAGCAGGAGCACACCTTTGTCTTTCGACTATATAATGAGAAGGCTTGCAAGCATCTGTGGAAGTGCGCCGTGGAGCATCACACTTTCTTCCGTTTGCGGGCGCCTGTTAAGGGACCTTCGGCTCGACAAAACTTCTTCCGTATGGGCTCACGCTTCCGTTACTCGGGTCGCACTGAGTTCCAGACTACGCAGCAGAGCCGCGCTCGACGCACCGTACAGTTTGAGCGTCGACCCTCGCAACGATTCGCGAGTCGTCAGTCGCACTTGTTGCGCGAGCGTCAAAAGGAGTCGGCGGCAGCTGCCGTTGCTACGGTCAATGCTCGTGCAGCTGCCGCTGCAGCTGCCGCAGCCGCAGGTCCAGCGGCGCCAGCTCCATCTGTTGTTCCTTCCGCAATCAGCAATGAGAACAATAATGAAACATTCGACTCGCTAATCTCGGCAGATCCGTTCATCACCGTCACGCCCTCACCTTCCGTTCTGACTGTTATACAAAACTCGGCGATTATTGAACCAGATGCGGCATGCGGTAGTTCAATTAGCTCATCTACTAATGCGGGCGCCACCTATCCGTCGCTGGGTCGCAACTCACTCAAGTCCAACTTTAGCAATGATGATCCGGCCTACAGCAAGATTGGCTCCATTGGCAAGGCAGCGGGGCTATTGGTGAAGTATGCAAATTTAGATAGCTTAAATAGATCAAAGTATACAAAAATGTATTTTACTTTCTTAGATTGGAGCCAGAGTACACGCCTCCATACTCTCCGAATGCCACTAAGAACTTTGATGAGACGAATCCGTTTAGAAGTGCGGCCACCTCGCATCACGGCAGCTTTGGCAAGGCCTCAATTAGCTCAGGCCAGCTCAGGTGGGTGCCGGAATTGTCTATTGCCTCGCTGTGCCTCTTGTATCGCTTCTGTCTATGCCTTTTAACTAATATACGCATTGTTTTGTATTTCTCACGCATTTCTGTGCTATGTTCTGTATTCTGTGTATATCATTGTGCAGTGTTAGGAGCGGCTTATCGGATAAAGATAGAGAGCTAGATTCATTACTTAAGTCCATTGTTAAAGATCCATCCCCATCTGTGCTTGCAAACGAAGCCATTAATGATGCTAACAGTATCAGGTAGCGTAAATAATATATGTACATCACTTATCGTAAATGAAAGGCATGTTAAATATCAAATTAACTTTGTACTTCGCTCTGCTCTTAGGGTTACCATCAACAAGACCTTTGACATGGATCACAATACGGAGACACTGAAGCGGCTTTCAAATAATAACGAGAAGCCCAACAATCAAGTGAAGCTAGCCAATGTGGGCGCCAGCGCGTTGCCGCCGGGCAATATCAAGTGCAATATACTTAAGGGTAAGGTTAAGTCCAGTCTTCACATGATTCAATGCTCACCAAAAACATGTTTATTTGCTCAGCTCGCGTTGAGGAAGAACTCGGCGCCAGCGGCGGCAATGCGAAGTTGACCAATCAAATGTTTGTGCCCGCCGCCCACTCGAGCAACAGCAACAGCACCAGCAACAGCAACAGCAGCAGCGCCAACATGCATGTGAACAACAATAACAGCATAAGCAACAGCAATCATACACACAGCGATGGACCGGATTCCCTGAATGCCACCTACATATCAGTGGTGAGTTGGATAGCAAACCAGTTAGCCCCATGCCTTGCACTTATTTCATGCTTTTTCTGTACATTTATTTTTATTTTCTGTTTTATTTACATTCGCTGTGTGCACTTTGTGTTTAATATGTGTACGTGTGTGTATGTGTATGTGTGTGTGCGCGCGCGTGTGCTGTGGATGTTGTTATGTTTTCGATGTTTGCTTGGCTTTGTAAACGCTTAAAACACACAAAATAAAAAATAAAAAACAGGGCGGCGATAAGCTGACGCTCAGCATACCGGAACAGAAGCCGACCAGTGGCAGCGGCAGTGGCAGTGGCAGCAGCAGCAGCAATGGCAGCAGCAATTCAAGCACCATCAATAGCCACGCTAATGCCCGGGCCAGCAATAACTCACCCTTCAGCAATGCCACCTTCGTGTCGGCCTTTAGCGGGCCACCGACGCCGCCGTCTTCGCTGCCGCCGACAATAAACAATACAAACACCACCAGCATGGCCACCACGGTGACCAGCATTAATACACCCAGCAGTAGCAGCGGCAGCAGCAGCAGCAATACTGCCACGGAGCTGACCGGTGCTACACCCAGTGGAACTGGCAACTCCTTGCTGAGCAATGCCTCAGCAGCTGAAATACTCATTAATGAAATTTTCATTAACAATATAATAAACAATAATGCGACGGCGAACAGCAAACCGGAGGCCAAAACAAAATCCCCAACAACCAGCGCTGCCGCCACATCAACGCCCAGCGCTGGCACGCTGCTATTTTCGACGCTCAGCGAGCAGGAGCGCTTGGAGACAGAGAAGGCGAATCAGCAGCCCGATCAAAGCGAAGTCGATGCACCGCAAAGCGAAAAGGTTTGGCACCACAACTGACTTGGGGAAACAGCATATCTATTCTTTAACTGGCCTTGCAAACTAACACTTTCTGTTTTCATTTCAATATGCACCCACTATTAACCGCCTCTATATGCAAATTATCTGCTTAAATGATCTACTTGTATGTCTATATATCTAAAACGTTTCTCTATCAACATTCGCAGAAGCATGGCAGCAATCAACAGGAGAACAATCGATTGCCAGCAAATAGTACCAGGGATATAGTCTCACCTTGGCTGGTCTCCTCGGAAATCGTTTCAGCGCCCAAGGGACGTGAGCCGACCATAATACGCAAATCCGTTATTACAACACAGTTGTAATTATTGTTTAAATTTAACAATTTTATAATTGATAAGACTTAATGATCGTATTTATATATATAAGAAGATAGCTATGACAAACCTTAGACAACATTCTTTTAAGCATTCCACGTAGCAGCAACAATGTTAAAGACAATGAGAGAGCAGGTCCAATCAAAATGAAACTATCGAAACATATTATCGTTAACTGTCCATTAAATGTGCCTTAAATTATATTAACTATATAAATATTAAATGTACGAATATGTCTCGTCTCGTCAGCGAGCAAAATGTGCTTCAAGAAACAGTGTACTTAAATTTTACATAATGTATTCAACTAAATGATAAGTGTATAGACTGGATTTTTAGCCAAGCAAAGTGATGTCTTTCTGCTTAATATACAACGCTCTATATTATAGCTAAGAAAATGTGACAAAAAACAAATACATACATACGTATATCTATGTATAGATATTTTTTAAAATTGCAGTATTCAAATTAACAAAAAAGAAACAGAGAAAAAGTAACAAAACAAAATGAACAACGAAATTGTCGCAGATTTTGAATTGAATATCAAACTATATCCCTATTCAAATGTATTCAATTTGAAATCTAGTGTCACGCTCATGAGGTTTAAATGACAGCTAACTGAACACCTACTCATATACATACATATATATACATAAATCTATATATATATATTCCATATATCAATTGTTAAGTGCAAAGCGAGCATTTCATTTTTTGTATACAACTTTAAAAAGAAGAAAAAAAAATGCATTTTTATAATTAAATGTTTAATAAATGTGCATATACGGAAATAGTATTTTGGGTTTGTTTTTATACCCTGAACCCATTGAAAATGGGAAATCAGGGTATAATGGTTTTGTGAAAAGTATGTAACAGGCAGAAGGAGGCGTGGCAGACCCCATAAAGTATATATATTCTTGATCAGGGTGACTAGCTGAGTTGATATAGCCCTGTCCGTCTGTCCGTCCGTCCGTCCGTCCGTCCGTCCGTCCGTCCGTCCGTATGAACGCCTAGATCTCAGAAGTTATAAGAGCTAGAGAGCTGAAATTTTGTATATAGACTCGTGTATACCATACGCAGTACAAGTTTATCAAATTTTTTCGATAACTCATTCGATATCTTTTTTATCGAGGATATTCGATAAATTTATATTGTTTTTCCAGTCTAATTTGAACACTTTTATATATAGAGACTTCAGATTTACTGTGTATACGCATCAGATGGATTCACACATTTTGTCATTTACAGATTTTAGATACCACGCCCCCTTTGCCCCCAATTCGTAAAAAACGTATTTAAAATACTAGAGACTTGTGCTTTGGAATGTACACACATTTATACATTTTGATTACATTCTGAAAAATTCATTAAGATCATACGTCTACAAACGAAATTATTCAACAAATATAATCTCATAGTATTGCCCACACTGCAGCGCAGCCCAAGCGCAGTCGCTGCTTACTGCGCAGTTAGCAGAGCGCGAGCCTTTGCGTGCATGTGGAGGCATGTGTATGTATGTGTGCATAAATGAAGTGCAGAATAATTTGAATATCAGTTTGGAGGGTTCAGGGTATCTCCTAGTCGAGAAGTCTCGACTAGAGCCTTCTTACTTGTTTCAATTAGGCAGGCCATTCCAGGAAGCCACCAGCTGCCATATGACCTGTAATGTTCAAGTGCGCACACACACACTTGTGTGTATGTGTGTGTGTGTGTGTGTACTTGAAATTCCAAGACATTTTCGCAGCAGCCGAGGGTCGCACCATGGCACTGCAATTAGAAGACAGCCGGCAGGCACTGTTTAATGTTGTTTCCAAACGACGACGTCCAATGTCTGCATGAATTTGTTGTTGTTGTTGTTGTTGTTGCATGTTGTTATATTCACAGAATATTATTTTTAGCCCTTGTCGACGAGGGGGGCGAACGAACAGTTGCATCTGCCTGAAATATGTTTGTGTGTGTGTACTTTGGATAAGCAACGTGAATATATTGCCAGATATATATATCCATAGCTAGATATAGTGTGCATTAGCTACACCTTATACTATGGTTGGGGGTGGATGTGCGAAATTACCGTAATTTCCTGCGTAAGCTAAATATAGAATCAATGTACAGATACGATCAAGAAATGAAATCCATGGCGAACATTTTTGCATTTAATTTAAAATGGATGCTATTATTTATTTGTAAACTGTTAAATTTAGATAGTTCTTTTCTTCTCAATTTCCCCATTCGTCATCGGATCTACACGTCCAATAAATATTAATATAAATATAATACATTTCATTGCTGGCCGATTGAGCGATCAATTGGTTTCTATGTCCGTCTGGTTGGCAGGGCAGCAAGAGGTTTAACTTAAAATTAATCGTTATTAAGCTCTAGGCGGCGGGTAAGCGACGCCGATATTTGTTTTTGTTTGGTTTTGCTTGTGTTGTGTTGTGATGTGTTGTGTGCGTGTGTGTGTGCTCGCTGTGCTGCTTAGAAGCACTTGCGGTGCACAATGCCGGGGCCGGACTCATCGTACTCCTGCTTGGAGATCCACATCTGCTGGAAGGTCGAGAGGGAGGCCAAGATGGAGCCACCGATCCAGACGGAGTATTTGCGCTCAGGTGGGGCAATGATCTTAATCTTGATGGTGGATGGAGCGAGGGCAGTGATTTCCTTTTGCATACGATCGGCAATACCTGGGTACATGGTGGTGCCGCCGGACATGACAATGTTGGCATACAGATCCTTACGGATGTCCACGTCGCACTTCATGATCGAGTTGTAGACGGTCTCGTGGATGCCGCACGATTCCATGCCCAAGAACGAGGGCTGGAACAGAGATTCGGGGCAGCGGAAGCGCTCGTTGCCAATGGTAATGACCTGTCCATCGGGCAACTCGTAGGACTTCTCCAGAGATGTGGATGCAGCAGCGGTGGCCATCTCCTGCTCAAAGTCCAGGGCAACATAGCACAGCTTCTCCTTGATATCGCGCACGATTTCACGCTCAGCCGTGGTGGTGAACGAGTAGCCACGCTCGGTGAGGATCTTCATCAGATAGTCGGTCAAATCGCGACCGGCCAAGTCCAGACGCAGAATGGCATGGGGCAGGGCATAACCTTCATAGATTGGCACGGTGTGGGAGACGCCATCGCCGGAGTCCAGCACAATGCCGGTGGTACGGCCGGAGGCGTACAGGGAGAGCACAGCCTGGATGGCCACGTACATGGCGGGTGCGTTGAATGTCTCAAACATGATCTGGGTCATCTTCTCGCGATTGGCCTTGGGGTTGAGTGGCGCCTCAGTGAGCAGCACTGGGTGCTCCTCGGGTGCGACACGCAATTCATTGTAGAAAGTGTGATGCCAGATCTTCTCCATATCATCCCAGTTGGTGATGATGCCGTGCTCGATGGGATATTTCAGAGTGAGGATACCTCTCTTGGACTGCGCCTCATCGCCCACATAGGAATCCTTCTGACCCATGCCAACCATAACGCCCTGATGGCGTGGACGGCCTACAATCGATGGGAAGACGGCGCGGGGCGCATCATCGCCGGCAAAGCCAGCCTTGCACATACCGGAACCATTGTCCACGACCAATGCGGCAACTTCATCATCACACATCCTGGCGATTTATCTGTTTTACTGTAGAGGAGAGCAGAGGGCGTACGATTAGATAAGTTGAAAGGATTCGCAAATTTCAAACAAGATTCGACTAAGACTTTGAAAATTAACAGATTTAAATTTATTTATTTATATATTTTTTTAAGGCTCAATTGTATGATTATTAATTATTTATTTTTTAACGAATTCAAAAATTGACTTCTATTTGCATTTGAAATAATTTTACTAACCGTTTAAGAAAGAAAAGAAAAAAACTGTAAATCGTATATCAACACTTTCGCTGTAGAACTGCGAGTGGCTGCTGGATTGTAATGAGCTAATATTTATACCATTCGAGCGACCCTCAGTCGAGCAGATTTTTCACACGCACACGAGCGCAAGTGATACACACACACACACACACACAGCTGCACATATGGACAGACATATGCAGCACATGGATGCACATTTTGCTAAAGGGGAAATTTTCGAATATCTTTTAAAAATACTCTATTTTTCTTTTTTCTTTCATATTTTTTTGTAGAGAAGCCAAAGCAGCCGTCGCTGAGCATAGGGTAAACAAAAATTGTTCACACACACACACGTGCACATGCACGCTCACACAGATGTACACAGTCGATCCTCCGTGGAGGCGTCGTAGGCGTATATATATAATTTTTTGTTTTGTCTAATTTTTAATCAACATTTGCACGTTGGTCCAATCCATACATGGGGATGCTTGGAACTCTCTCTCTCTCGTTCTGTGTTGCTCTCCCGCTGTCTCTCTCGTTGGGGCACTCGTAATTAGAAAAAAAAAAAAAACGAATTTCAAACAACAAAATATTTAAGTATCGAAAATATTCTGTGCTAAAATTCGTTGGGCGTTTGCATGTGGGTGTATCTTAGAGGGTGTAGGGTATATGGAGGTGGAGGTGTAGGTGGAGGTTTCGGCATCATAAACATGCAAGTCGAAATTTGTTAATAGTTTTCGCCTTCTACTTGTAGGAAATTACAAGTTGAAAAATTATTGAACTATACATATAATTAATAATGTAAAAATAGGAAAATATTTCGATAATTTGCTCGGCAGCTTCATATTCTAGTAGCTCATTATTAACTCGAATGTTTGTTGTTTACACTAGATCTTGTGAGTTCTTATTTTTTTTCGTGTTCTGTTTTTTGTTGATGTTATTTTTAAAGCAAACCGAGAAAAAAATCAAATATCGTGCGCTCTCACGTTTTTGCATAAGATTCTTTGACGCTGACGCGCAGATACGAATGGAATTCTATTTATAAAAGATTTTTCAATTCTTAATTTTTATATATTTTTTAAGTTAGCTGCTAGATAATACAGGTGCAAACAGTCGACACTAGAGACTAGACGACGTGCTAATACCCTATTATTAATTGTTGCAGAGCTAAGCTCTATTGTAGCTAAAAGATGATTGAATGCTGTTCGTTTGCATTGTGAGAAATTGATTAATTGGCTTTTATGTTTATGATTTTATTCAAATATTTATTGTGTAACCAGCGTGGCATCTTAAGGCTGAACTCATAATGATGTATATTTTTGTATGTCATATAAAAACTATATTAGTTAACTATGCATATTCAATAAACTATAACAATTTAATGAACAATTATTTCATAATTAATTGCAGGCTAGTTTCCTCAAGGTTTCATTTATATAAGTATTTATATTTCTATATATTCAATTCATTCTAAATCGAATACAAAATAGTATTCAATGAATATATATGAGAAAAAACTCATTCAGTCAAGCAGATCGCCCGACCGCTTCACTCTATATACGTACATACACACACACATAAGCAGCTGATTGAATTGTGTTGTGTTGGCCAGCAACAACAAAAAGATGCCAATTTGATGATACCACAACAAATGTGTTAGTCTAAAAATACAATACTTATAAAAAATTATGAATATATCTATATAGCGTTATATATGTATGTATATATGTACATATACATATATATTTATACAATATTTTTGTGTACGGGGCAGTCGGCGCAGTAGGCCACCACCTTTTAAGGATGCATCAGCAAAGGAGGTGAAGACGACCAACCACTGTGGGTTGATTAACAAATTTATATAAATCATATAAATATAAATTAAATGCCATCTTACAATTGTATAAATATAAAATATATTTATATATAGAAAATAATTATAAATAAACGAAAAATATAAAAAATAAATGAAAGTAAATAAATATAATTGAAATACATGAATAAATACATATGTATATTAAAGAATTATTAATTATAAAAAAAATAAAATAAAAATAAATAAAAAATTATTTTACAATTAAAGTTAATTATTTTAATAAATCAATAACAGAAAAATCATTTTAAAAAACATACATAAAAAATAAAAAAATATTTTATTTTATTTATTTTTTTTTTATATCTTTAATTTCTCCATAAAGAAAACACAATAAGAACAACATATAAAAATGTCTGAGAAGAAATTAAATAAAGAATTCTGTTTTAAGGGAATACAATTGCTTGGAAGAGCCACAAAATAAAATTCTGTGAATATTCATTCATCCAGAAAAATCTCTCTTTATATTTGCTCTGATTTGTTGCTTTGGAGCCACTGTGAAGCGTCGACAACTGCTTGGATTATGACAAGCAGCCGCAACGGCAACGCTGCCGTGCATTCCACGGCAGAATGCAATTTTGTATTTTTAAATTGAATAATGTGCCAAGAAATATGAAATATACATATAATACTATATATGCGCTCTATATACACACATACATACATACATACATATATATTTAAATATACATATATTTATTTATATGGTATATATTTGAATACAATTTCTTTGCAATTTGTATAATTTGATCAACGGCACTTCCCCTTGTCAAGAGCTGGCCATACTGACAGATACGTAACATGCCAGGAACTGGGTGCACTGGGGGCGTATGCGTAATATCTGAATTTTAGCGACGCCGCTTGCCCAAGCGACGGTGCAGAAAGCGTATGGGTCGGAGACGTGTGCGCCACCGCACCACCAGCCAGTAGATGAGCCACTCGAAGGCCAGCATAAAGCTGGCCAGCAGCAGGAGAATGCTGGCGAAGGCAAAGGCGCCCTGGAATGCATCCAGGGTCAGTGGCTTAAAGGCATCCTCCTGCACCCTGGCGATCTTCTCCTGTATCATGCGCACCATGTCCAGGTCGCGTGCCCACTTCTGCATGTGGCCCGACTCAATGACATGCTGAATCACCGCATTGATGTGGGGCAGCAAATGGAATTTCTTCGGCAACAGCATGCTCACCGGGTAGACATAGAGGGACTCACGTCGGTCGAAGCAGAAGAGCTTATTCCGCTCTATGTGGGGATTGTAGAGGGCGTGCTGCCGTGAGACGACCACGGCCAGGTGTTCATTCTCGGCAGCATAGTTGAGGCATTCCACGAGGTTATAGCAGATCTCGAACTTTTCGCGAATGTACCGGAAGATCTGCAGTAAAAGGAAGAGAAAGAAAGAGCAAACATGAGATATACATAATCAAAGAGAAATTGATCACCCACCTCGCCCTCCTTGTTCAGATGCCGCATGTTCTCAGAGCTGACCATAATGGTCATGCGTTGGTTGTAGATCTCCACCATTTCGCTTATTTGAGCCTCTGTCGTGGGCGTGGTCAGTGTGCTGATCAGAAAACTCTGATAGGTGTTGCTAAAGAAGAAGGCCAAAAAGAAGCCCATCAGAAAGACCAATCGCAGTGCGACAGACAAACGTCGCGAGTTCACATTGATTGACTGAGTTAGCAGGATGCCCAGCATGCGCAGGCAGATGGATACATAGTTGTTCTGCTCACTGAGCTGATAGACGGACAAGTGCTCCGTGAGCAGCGCAACTAGCGAACTACAAATAATGAAGAACAATATCAAAAACCAGGCACTCGCATCGAAGCTGGCCAAGAAGTTGAAGAGACTGTGCTTGCGCTTGGCCCTTGCCACGCACCAGGTGAGATCGTCCTGATGGTACGACGTGGAGCTGGAGACAAACTGGCTAGTGCTGGGATCCTCGCCAATGCCGCCAATAATCATTTCAACGCGACTGCCCAGATGGAGGTATATATTAATATCAGAATAATTAGGGAATCATTATGTGCCTTACCCATCGATCAGCAGATTGAACAGATGAAACACATTGCTGCTCTTCTTCTTAAAGTCAATGATCATGTGCAGACGCTGCGCTATGGTCTGCACCAGCTGAAACTCGATGCCATTCAGATTGCTCAAGTCGCCAGTCTCTTCGACTGTATGGCTCTCTTGACCGTCGTTGTCCAGGGTATAGTCCTCCACATCAATGCTCTCTTCGTAGGCTTGCTCGCTTTCGTTGGCTGCCGTCTCGGCGCCATAATAGTCCACCTCTGGCGCAGTCGTCTCGGCACTGACGAATATGTATGGCTCCCAGGGACCACGATAAGCGGCTCTAATGGGACAGCCGCTCAGGTCGCTTGGGAACTTATCTTCGAATAGACCGCGAGTGTATTCCTCAATGGAGGCCTCTGGCTGAGCGCGAGCTGTTGCATTGGTTGACTCATTGAGGCTATTGATTTCAGCGCTGTTTTCCAAAGTGAATGCCTCCATGGTCAGTTTAGCATATGTTTCATAGTCATCATTAGTTTCGGCCTCAAATTCTTCATCTTCGGCTTCTGGCAAGCTATCAGTAGCTGCTTTGTTCTCCTCTCCATTATCCTCATCGTAGCCCGTTTCTTCCTCATCATCTTCGTAATCCTCGCTATCGCTGTCGGAGTCCTCATCGTCCTCATAGCCGCACGCATCCAAGAGATCGACGACTATCACACGATTTCCACAATTATTATCCGGTTGGTACGGAAACACCGTCTTGGAGTAGTAGAAGCTATTCTCTTCGCTCTGGCCCAGCACGTTCACATTGTAGAGCTTGTTGCTCATAAACGTGAGCAGTATCTCCACCATCAGGTCGGTCATCTCTTCATCCGTCTCCTCTATCGACGCCAGGTAGACCACAAACTGCGCCAGCGGATTCCAGTTGAGCATGCGACGCCAGTGGCCGATGGTCTCCTCCAGATCTTCGTCTTCCAGGTCCTCCACAATGATGAAATAGCACTGCGGCTTCTCATTCAGTAGCTGCAAATCGGACTTTGACTGTTGCTTCTCCTGAGGACTAGTCACCTGAATTGTCCACATATAGCTATGGTGATGATGAAGCGCCAGCATCAGCTGATCCAAGACATCGGGAGTGCTCGGAGTGACGCTCACGCAGAGCACGGCGCCGGAGAGCGCATCGCCGGAGTGGAAATACTTTCGCAACAGCGCCGAGACGCATGCTGCCTGCGATTTGTCTTCGCTGGGCAGCTGCATCAGGTTGAGACCAAAGCCATGAGAGTCAACTCTACGAATTGTTAGCTGGAGGAGCAACAGAGACAGCAGCAGGGCCACATAAGTGGAGCCAGCATTAGAGATTCGTAATTGTGGCGTTGACATGCGAGCGACAACTGAATGCGGCACGCCCCAAAGTGGGGCACACCTTGCCTGGCGTCGCGCTTCGAGCCGAGGGAGCTGCGAGTCCCCCGGTTATTATTATCCAATTACCAATGTTTATTTTCAATTCATGAATTTGGCTTGCGGCAATCCGAAATCATGATAATTTTGGAGAGCTTAGCGTTTGCCCATGGATAGTTTAGTACAACGGGGCCTTCATCTGCTCCATATTTGTATGTATGTAGGTAATGGCCTGTCGCATATATCAACAGACGCGTCATTATTATCTAACGTCTGCTCCGATAGTCGTCCTGCCACTCCCAAACTTTCCGTTCACCTCCACTAATGGGCGTTCGTGTTGAAAATGTTTAAATAACTGGATTTTCTAGAGCAACAAAACGAAAAGTAAACTTTGAGCTTGCAATATAAATAAAAGTGCGTGAGCTCAAGAAAAACGACGACGTGAAATCTGTCAACCTGGTATTCAGTACTCATATGCGTAAAATTTATGAACTTATTGCAACATATCGCATAAGAAATGTTTTATAATATTGCCAAGCAGAACGAGTATAATATTTTAGAGTGAGCGGCTAGCAGTTGCCCTATTGGATTGGATTATATTAGAATGCCATTATTATATATTAAGAAAGAGATTTGCAACTGTACTAGAAGAACATCTGAGAGATAGAGAGAGAGAGAGAGAGAGGGAGAGAGAGAGAGAGCGAGAGAGGGAGCGAGAGAGAGAGAGCGAGAGAGAGTGAGTGAGTGAAAGCAAGAAAAATAGAATAAAATAGAGAAGAATAGAATAGCAATATAATATAAAAAGAGAGACAGTAAGAGAATGTGAGATATTAAACAGAAACAATAATAATAAACATAAAACTAGATTTTCTTGGAGTTAAACTCTTTAAAACTATGAGGTTCGCATAGAGAGGCAATATTTAAATGTACTCTTAAAAGCATTCATGTAAATATATCTAAATGTAAATTAAGATTGGCATAACTTAATCATTTAGTTTAGTTAAGTGTTAAAGCCAGGCGCACGAACGCCAGAATGTCGAACTTGAATTTATGAGAATTGCGCAGAAGTGAAATACTAAAAATACAAATTTTATTTTTAATTATATAGCAACGGAGCTAAGCTTGTTCTTAGTTTGGTGCAAGAACACAAACAACGCGGATACAAGTTTCTTACAATCGAGAAATAATTAAACCTTTATCCCAGCAGTCTGTGCAAAGTTGTAATAGCTGCTCCACACATTTGCATGATCCACAGACGTTTACAGTGACAAGTCTCAAAGCGTCTTATATAAGCACGCGACAGGTGGACTCTGCTGTTGATTATTCACTGCTCTGTGCACTTTATCTTATGATACCATTTACAAGCAATTGATGGGGCAGTTGATGTCATACGAATGTACGTGATAAACCAGTCAGGACATGCTCGTATCTATGCCAAACTCGTTGCTCAAAATGAAGTATGAATACGATGTGGATGTCGATGTCGAGTGCAGTAGGAGCCATTCGTTCGCAAAGCCTATTTGTTATTGAGCAACGCACAATGTTTATTAACATTAATTAACATTAAGTGTCAGCATAGCGAAATATAAAATATACTAAATGTATATTTCGCAGTTTAGCTGATAATGGAAGTGCAACCGGTAAGCAATTCGATCACGATCTATAAAATATGTTAAATATTGTGTGTGTGCAATACACTTACCTTGCGGGTATGCGAAATATGCCAAGCCTTTCGTACAGGTCAACAGAGTCAGATATGTACTCCATTCAATTCCGGGTTGTTGATGCTGCCTTATTTGATAAAAGATATAATAGGAAACGACTTTCACTTTGTGTGTGGGTCAAATGAATTATATAACTTAGCCATATTTAAATGATTTTCGGTTAGAGTATAACAACGTCTGTATGTCACTGAGCATTTTAGCCAGGTTGATTGTTCAGTGGAAACATTGCAGTTTACATCGCACTTTGCACCACCTCCTTGTGTGTGGGCCTGCAGCTCTTGGTGTCTTTGACATGGTGCTGGCCTTCATGCTAGAGAATAGAAAAAAATATATATATACATATATAAATTTATACATAGCTCTGATTTATGGCAGCCAAAGGAGTGCAGACAGACAACAATGAGTGACCGCAGTTAGGCAAAAAAAACAACAAAAACAACAAAAACAACTCGATCAGCAAATCGCGTTTGTATTCACAGTTAGCTCTAGGTGTAAAGCTGGTATATGCAGGCAGAGCTATCAATAAGCTTGCAGATCTGGAATTGAGCTGAAACTGAAAGTACAATGCGATAGAGATTGCTAAACCGGCTGTTGGCGCGCCTCATTTGCGGAGGTGGAGTCTTTCAAAGCCACAAATAGCTCTAATTGGTTAAATGGGTTACGTTTATTATAAAGATCTAAAGGCAAAGCGCTGTTTGGGCTCTGCGCATTAGGGGCGTTCAACAGCACGCTTCACATCAGTGCATATTAGTTAATTGAGTTTTTGCACTGAATTTGGCATTTAAAATTCTTAAAGAGCCAAATCTGACAAAAACTCATAAGGCAAAAAACGTAAAAAAAAAAACTTGAAATGCTCAACATATTCAAGACCTTGTCAACACGCCGAAACCATTAATGAAACTGGCCGCAACACATTAGATTGGCTATTAAAATTCGCTTGGTGCGGCGCAGAATGCATATAAAAAGAGCGGCAACGGCAATGATTACGAAGTGAGTGATGACAGTCGGACAGTTGGACAGTTGGACGAACCACCCTGAAAGATTTCATAACAGTCGAGCTGGGAGTTGGCTGGGAGTGCCACAACTGGACAAGTGGACATCACTTAAGTTGAAACTGATTTAGCCTAAATTTCAAATTTTCTCTAAAAACATTTGTGTATTTATACAGCTTGACTCACTTAGAGGGAGAAGAGTATATATTGATCGCAAGGGAGCCACTAGACTGTGCTCGACTTCGAGCTCTCTCAAAGCACACCTTAAGTTGTATTCATATGTATGCATTGTAATACTCGCTCACACAATTAAAAAAGTATATTAGTTAGGACTCCCATAAAAGTTTATGGAATATGAAAAAGAACACATCATCTTCTTCTGCATCTATTGATTTACTTTACCCATCTGTATTGAAACTCTTGAAGAAAATTCAGCAAACTATAGAGCTCTGAACGAGTATTAAACAGCGTTCTCATTAATTTCCCACTCGAACCAAATACTTCAATTTGTATGAAGGGGCGAGTTTCGGCTTCTATATGTCTTAAAAGAAAAATCAGCTGTGAATCGATACTTATCGTGTGACATAGAAAACGTAGCAGACTGAAATCGATATTTATCGTATTTCCTACAAAAGATTCATTGATTTGTCAAGTTCACTCCTCACGTTAACAAAGTTTTGTCTACTCAATGAGTAAGTTATAAAAACAAATCATTATTTGCCGTTACATAATATCTGAGCGGCAGATACGATAGCACTAAGGCGGCTCTCGACTGGAGCGTTTACTAATATCGCATCGAATCGTCAACACATCATTCGATTGGGCCTGGGCGCAGGCCTAGAGTGTATGTTTTTATTTTTACTTTATTTTTTCTTGTTGGTCTCTCTATAAATTGGTTGACTTTCGAAATAGCCAACAGCTAATGAGCGACTTTTGAGGGCATTGCCGCTGTCGTTGTGAAAGGAGAACTGACAACAGCAACGGGCAGCGGAAAGCGGCCAGCCACCTACAACGCCAGCTCCACCTTCGGCTTCAGCTCAGATGTCGTAAGCGTAACGGTAATCGTCATCGCAATCGTAATCCTAACCGTGTTACGGTCAAGTGCAGAAAGCACTAGTCGAATTTCATGCAGCTTGAGTTACGGCATTATATCATATGGCCAATTACCATAGTCAAATACCGGATAAGCCAAACCTTGACTTTGAGTCTGGCAGTACTCATTCAGTTCTAAATACCAGATATTGGGTATATGTATATACGAATATACTGTGAATAATTGATCATATACTCGTAGCTATCTATAGGTGAAGTGAATGCATTTAGCCAATTAAAGAGAAACCAGATGAACTTTTCGGGAATGTCTGTACATGCTAGAGTTGAACATGCCGAAAAGACACACGCTGCATGTACGTGTGTGTGTGTGTGTGTGTGAGTGTCTGATTCATGCAACCAATGCTAACGTGCTACATGCTGAGTCTAGTGCCCAAAAAAACCCCCAAGAGCTGCTGTGACTTTAGCAACTTGGCTAATTCTGGCGGCACAAACCAGTTTAAATGTCGCTGTCGTTGCTCTGGTTGCTCACGTTGCGGCTGCTGCTGCTGCTGTTGTTGTTACTATGTATTTTAGTGGCCGCAACAATTGCTTTTTATTTTTAATGTTTTCTTTTGCTCATTTTTTTTTCCTTTGCATAACCCCTTTTGTGAATTAGCTGAAGCTGTCCTCATCAAATACGTCACAGAACCTAACAAAAGCGGCAATTAAAAGCTCTTTAAGATCTGCGCTTAACACATCTATATATACATATATAGTATATATATAAATATTGTTGATATTGGTGTGCTGGACTCTCTTACTTTCGATTTCTATAACATGTATCTCGTTATTTTCGGCTGTCAATTTGGGTTTGCCTCCGACTCTGGGCAAACAAGTTGTTGTTGCCGTCCAGCCAGGCTCTGATTGGGCTTTCACCAATCTCAATCGCTGCACATGTCCCGCAACTAAATATTACGAAATCCAGCCGCTGTACACCTGCCCGAGGAATTGTATCTAAGCCATTTATAGGTTCGATACAGTTCATGGTTTTTAATATCAAATTAGCATATGCAAAATATGTTTATAGGCATTTTTAACGGACTTATATTATTTCTTAAAATTATTTGCAAAGTTGTTTACATTATTTTTGCACGAAGCTTTTATTATCGTCATTTGTTATTCAAATAAGTCATTTTTAAGTGTTATATAAATTTTGAAAATTCTCTCAAGTTATTGACACCAAATCATAAAATTCTTTTTTTAATTAATAACCCAAAAAGTTTTTTTTTTTTTTTTTTTTTTTTTTTTTTTGAATATCGTTCAGAATTAAAGCAATAAAGGAAAAAATAAAGAAGTAGCAAAGCAATTCAGATTTTTAGTTCAGTAAATCGAGCATATTTTTATATATTTATCTCTTTTTATATGATGTCAAATTTCTTAAAGATTAATCTTTTCCTTCATCATTCCACAATTTAAGCTTGAATAATTTATGCATGCAAATTAAGTTAAATTAAAATGAAATATTTACTGTTTATACATGCATATTTCATACTTAATAACTAACACAATATAATGGACAGAGCTTTAAGATAATAAAGCACAGCCAAAGTGTCATATGTATGTATATCAGTTGAAAGCTCCCTTAACAGACTAATTAGCTGCCTTGGTGTATTACATTTAATTACTTACCTAATGTGTGCTCTATATAAAGCTAATTAATTGCTTTAATTGTGTCCTAAGCTGTCATGTTAACGAAATCCAGCACATTCAGTGCCTCCATTTATGACTGGTGCGAGATTTGCATCATCAGAATTCCTCCTAAAGAAATAAAAAATAAATAAAAAATAAACTGGTTTAAATATTTATTTCTGTTTTTCTGGAGTAAAGGCGTCGCAGAACACAAGAGCATTTAAAATATAAAAAAAAATATATATAAATATAATTCAAATAAAATAATAAACGTTTTTGTGAAGCTCGTTTAACTTGTATGCCATTCAATTGCCTGACGTGTAGGCTCAATTTGTTTTACCAGATTGGCTAGATAAATAAATTTAAATATCGATTATCAAGAAGTCTGAACAGACAGAATTGAGCTTTGATTGCCTAATTGCGATAATGAACTTGTAAATGCAAGTTAGCTCAATAAACTAGTTACGCACACGCTCACGCTTACACACACAAACACACACACACACATAAGTTACATGCAAATTTGCGGAAGATGTGCCGTCAGCTGAGAGCTTAGCTGAGTTAAGAGTAGCTGCAATTTTGAATGCTGGCCAACAGAGCGTATGATTAATAGCCGTGTCAACAAATATAAGAGCACGGAATTGCCACTGCAACTTGAAGTTGAGGCGGCTTTTATGGCGCCCGACATTGCCTCGCCGTTTATCATACTATACCCTGTGACGTAGACACGCAATGGGCATATAGAGTTAAATGATTTATGTATATTTTCTACAAGTTCTGCTCAAACTTCAATAATCACACTCTCCAGGATTCAACGCAAAGACAATAATTTTTTAATTTCTGAATTGTATAATCAATATACATTTTTTATATAGATTCAAATACATATATATTTTCCATTCAAGTACGTTTTTTTCTTTTTTTCATTTTGTTCCATTCAAACAGGAAATGGAACAAAAGAAAACGTCTCCCAGACTGAACGTAAAAGGTCATCAAATGTGTTCCCATAAAAACCTGAACTTGAAATTTCTTTCGTTCTTTTATTCGATTAATGCATTTCGCAAGAAAATACTAATTAAATCATAAATAATACAAATTCAATGTTAAAGTTTAATAAAGAATTCTAATTGGTTTATTTTAACTCCAAGTTTTTATTTTATATTTAACAAGATTGAATGTTAAGTAAAGAAATATATTTATAAATATCATTGTGAATTAATTTTTATATTTAATGGAGATAGCTCAAGGTATGATTTAATAACTTTTGAAGAATTGTTTGCATTTTAATTTATTCCCAGTAATAGAACTTTAAAGAAATACAATAAGTTTTCATAATTGAGTCATTTATTTGTCTTTAGAGAAAATAAAGTAAATTCCCGTATAAATATATTTATATAAATATTTATAAATACAATTCAATTTTGAGTAATTAAACTAAAAATATATAAATTGATTTCGCATTGACAAACAACAATAAATTTCAATACAAAATAATAAACACTTAATTAAGGCCAGTTTTAGCATCACAAGCAACGCCGCTTATATAGTATATGCACCCTATAGGGTATACTTCTGCTTCGACACCTCAACGTGCAGCTTTGCTATTTGATATTTGAGTATTGAAGAAAAAAAAGCTCTTATAAAATTCGGTGCGCTTGTGATACGAGCGCAGTCGCAAAACGGCAATCGCAACGCTTGGACGTGTCGCGAACAGCACGAAAAAAAAATAATAATAAGATAAAGCGAATTCGTATAGCCCGCTGAATGTGCCTCAAAGTAAGCTAATGCCAGGGGAAAACCTCTAAGCGCTAAAACGCCAACTGCCAACTGCCAACCAGCAAAGCCGCTAGCCGCTAACCGCTAACCGCTAACAAATTGGCCAGCAAAACAAAAGACTTAGGCTACGAACGCGAATGCATTTCTCGGCTGTGGCACGGGGCACGGTCTTCAACGGTTAAAGTGGCAATTGGCATGCGTCTCTGTGTTAAACTGTGCAGTGCTTTGTGGATTGTGCATTTGAATCGAAATCGCCACAGTGTGCGCGGCTCAGTGTGCGAGGCATAGCCAAACTCCCAGCGACTCTCACCATATCCGTATTGCATTCTACAAGAGTCGCGGATATCGATTGCAACAAATGTATACATGTATACATATCTAAATAGATACGTATATGCAATTAAACTATCCATAGCCAAGGGTATGCTGTTGGCCAATAGCCTTGTTTAGCAATTGGCCAAAAGTGCACACCGGCTGCCGTGTTGCACTTCTTGCGTGGCCAAAACAAAAAGAACTCTGTTAATTAAGTTGGCCTGCAACGCGTGTTGTTTGCTTTTGTTTTCTGTTTTTTGTTTTTGTTTGCTTTAGCTTTTGCCAATCGATCGCCAACGCCAAGTGTGAATCGAGATCGTGTTGGCATCCAAACTTGGCCATATCTTGCTGGGTGTATGTGTGTATGCAACAGTTATATCAGATTATACAGTATATATATAGAATGTCGAATTTAATATAATTGTTTCTTGAGAACAATTTTACAAATTCTGCAAGGGAAAATAAAATTAAGATATAGCCATGCGGGTCTATATATATTTTCTATATACTTTCAACTGAAAGGGCAAAAATATAGCCATGTCTGTCTGCCATAAGCCATATATATATATTCTAAATCTGTACAATCTATTAGTCCAGTTACTCATCTGTTATTATTATCTGGCTAAACAGGTATCCATGACATTGCTATATATCATTTAATAATTTTGATAATAATTATCAAAATTATAATATAATCAATTTTATATGTCAGTATGACAAACTGGTTGTATTTGATTCTATAAGCCCAATCGTAAACCAAACCAGTTGCTCAGAGAAATCTAATAATCTGAATTATATAGCTTTTTGATTGACAATTTCAAATCTTCTGAAAAAGATGCAGCGAAAAATTAAATTAATAATTAATTAGTCAAAAATAACAGTGTTTGCTATATGAAATATATTGCTCGAGAGCAAGTTTAGTTCGTTAAATTCGAGATCGCGACAAACTTGATTTTTAGCCAAATATATTGTATTATTTTCCTTTCCTGATGAAACATTTATATTGAATGCTTAAAAATTGTCTATAACTTTTTTAGCTTGCGATCTATGAAATAATGTTTTTCATTCTTCATTTAATATTTACTATTTTATTAAATCCCAAGACTTCCAAGACTTAAATTAAATATCAAGTGTACTTTTCTTTGTTAGAAATACCCCAAGAGAGGTTTCTTTTATACACACTCTGAGTAGAGTGAGAATCCTAAAAAACTCGTATAAAATATCTCATATACATACATATGTATGTCTTCTTGGTTTGATATATGTTAAAGCAACTCAAAGCAAAACTAAACTAAAAACCCAATTTTTCATTTCAAACTTTCATCAAATACATATACATATATATGAGTTATACACCGTTTTTTATATCTACCACAACACTACCGTTTACATTTATGGCTCTGCTCGCGTTATGAGGAAGCTGTGAAGCTCAGCTTCATCACGTTTGGCCTCTGAGCTCAACTTTGTGGCTGGTAATTTTTATTGCAATCACGTGTTAATTTGGCAACGATGGCGCTTCCGTGCGACCCTTAATTAGATCAAATTCAAAACTCAATTACGAACTGAAGAGATAGAGAGAAAAAAAAAAGACTAGTGATTCATATTTATGTTCTCACATGGCGCTATATGCATATAGAATGCTCCAGTTGCAGCAATTAAACACTTTGCCACATTGTCTGCCACATCTATCTGCATGTCTGTGCCATTGTGCAACGCGTGAGAATGTCTACAGATAGGGAGAGGAGAAGAGGGAGCTCAACTCTAGTTAGCTGTCGAGTGGCAAGTGCTGCAAGAAATAGTTGAACTCAATTTAGTCTCTGTATCTGCAGCTTGGGCTAACAAGCTAAGACGCTCGGGAATAAGCCTACATTACATATATATCAAAATATAATTTATTTATAACTTATTTATCGAATGTGTGTTAAGAGTTCCGGCAGTAAAGTTAAGTATTGTATCCATTATTGAAAGTATAAATGCAATATTCGATCCCTCCTCTCTCTCTCCCTCTCTCTCTCTCACTGTCTTGGCCTTTGCTCACTGACTGTCTAGCTGGCGGGCTTATACAAGATTATAACTATAACGAATGACGGTTACGAATTCAGCAAACAAGTTTGCGATGAATTTTATTTTATTTTTGTTACAATCAAACAATTTACAAATTTTAAAATGAAAAGCTCAGACAGACATGCAACACATGAATTATGCCATTTATTGTTATAGAAGAGACAGCAGAGACAGCCGAGACCTATGCGCATTGTAAGCCCTTTCGCTTTTATGGCGCTATCTTGTTAAACGGCTGTCATCAAAACCACCTGAAGGCCAACTCTTGACAGCAGGCCTAATTTGCAGTCCAATGTCAGGCGGAACAGCGATTATAATGACTTATTTAATTTACAATTTTCGTGGTGAACATAAAACATGAAATTGTTCGCATTTCCGTTTTACATTGCATAATTCTTAATTATATAAAGAAAAGAGTAGAAATTTTCTTTTTTTTAACTGTTGACATCTTTTACATAATTTATATCAAGTTTTGGCACGAGACAGTTTTAAACTAGTTTTGATTAGCTTATCTTCAGATAGCGTCAAGCGTAACGCAATTACCCAAAAGAAAGTGAAAACTAGAAAAATTACCAAAATATTATAAGCATGTTGTGCGTGTGTGTGTGCGTGTAGGCTAGACGACAACAGCTAGCCATAAATCAAATATTTAATTGATTAGGTGAAACGAAAAATAAAACTTAGTTTGTCAATTTGATAAAGCTTCGCCTTTAGTTTAGCTGCCACACCAATGAGTGTCTAGCAAAACGAAATGTCAGCTAAATTTATGCTCAACTCTTGCGCATGCCATGCACGTTATGCACGAGGGTCGACTCCAAACTTTTAATGGCCAGCCGGTGCTTGTTTGCCTTATATTGCGTGTGAATTTCTGAATGGGCATATTGAGTTATTGAGTGTGGCTAATGATGATTGGCTGGCCAATTACTTGGCAAAGCAGAGCTCCATTTATATTTGGAGAGAAAGAGCTTGAAAAAGAGAGAAAAAAAAGTGTTGAACAACAATTTAACTCTTATAAGTGATCTAGTATTTTATTTCTATTCCCGTTCTTCACTTTTTGCTTTGCATCTGTATAAAAAATAAACTATATAAAAGCTGACAAATAAGTTGATTTTTTAATGCTATTCTTAATTTGAATTATCATAATTTAGATAGCATCTCCATTATTTAAAATATTTTTATAGAATATATTATCTGTGCTAGGCAAAAAGTCGCATATCATTGTCAAATTTCAATTGGTCTTATTTTCCACAAAAATCATATTAATCAAAGTTTCTTTGCTCAGTTTTTGCAAACATGAAACTGGTTTATGTAGTTACGAGAACATCAATCAATGTGTGACATCTATCAATTGGTGCTACACTTGACCAAAACTCACAAGAAAAACGTTCAAAGTAATTGCAAGCAAATATCGCTGTCAAGCGCCGCAGGATTTCGCGAAGGTCTCTCCAGATGTGGCTTGCCATATGCGTGTATGAAATGTCATGGGAATTGCTATGGGAACTTAAGAGCTGTGTATTATAAATAGATGTAGAAATACATTCACCTGATATAAATTCTAAGATAAAACTAATTTAAATAGTATCGCAAGTTTTCCCACCAGCTTAACAATATAAATGCCGGCCCTCGTAGTAAATCTCATGTGGATATGAAATAGAGCACTCTATGTATGTGTGTGTGTGTGTGCACTGTATATTATATATTTCGCCTCAGCAACAACTGCTCAATCTTAATCATAGAGCTCCGTCTTGATCGCAATCACAGCTGCGCATGCGAGACCAGCTATTAACAAGGCTAAGCAATAGACAAGCCCCATTTGAATACAATATCTTGACAACTCCAATTGTAATCTGCACTGCCCGCAATTGGCTCCATATAGTATAATATATAATAATAATATATAAAACTATTAACAAAGGGCAAGAAATGACATTGCATATATTATATGATTTATATATGTATATGTATACAATCCTGAGTAATCCAGTAAGCTCTACTTCATGTATTGAATAGGTTTATAATTGAAATTAGCATTAGCTATGCATTGATTTATATTCGCTTTAATTAAGTCTTTGATAAATGGCAGTCATCTGGCAAAATTTCAATGAGAACAAGCGACAGCTGCTACCAGCTACTATCCAGTATACTATACTATCCAGTCTATACTATCCAGTCTATGCTATCCAGTCTATACTATCCAGTCTATACTATCCAGTCTATACTATCAAGTTTATTCTGCATAAAATGTTTTTTTTTTTTTTTTTTTTTTAATAAAACAATAATATAGATTTAAATTTTGATCAGTGCCGACTAAAGAACTCTTATTTGTTTTCAGTTTTAAATCACTAAAGAAATCGCATAGCTTATTATAGAAATAAATACTTTGTTATTTTTGTTCTTAGAAAAAAATTATTTTTAATTTATTCCCTTATATAAATTTCTCATCTGCTCAGAAAACACTTTTCAATTACAAACTATTTACATAAATGCAAATAATTGATTTTAACTCGTTTCAGTTTTATGATTGGAAAATCATTAATTATTTGTTTACAATTAAGATAGAGTTGGTGTTGATGGGCATATTAGATGATTGTTTTATTGAAATTTCCAGCGTGAATCATTTACTAGTTTGTTTATTGGCCACGTCAAGTTGGCTAAAATGAATTGAATTGCAAGTGCAAGCAGTTTGCACGATTTCGAGTTGTTTATGGCTAATTATTAGAGTTTTTATAAATGCGATTGCCTAATTTTGTTTCCCCCTCATTTAGCCGGGATTCGCCATGCAACGCTTTCTGCTTGCCACTGTCCTCTGCTGGCTGCTCTGTCAGCTGCCGGGTGGCGCCCAGTCATCCGGCCTGCAGGTGATGAAGCAATGGAAGCTGCTGCGCTACAACTTTCCAAAGCAAATGCGGGCCGGCGATACGAACTTTTATAATCCGGAAAATGTGCTCATCACGGGCATTGCCGTTACGACTGATCGGATTTTTGTGGCCACGCCGAAACTGTTCTCGGGCGTGCCATCGACTGTCAGCTGGGTGCCAAAGGATAAGATCGGGGACTCACCCACGCTGCAGGCATTCCCCGACTGGTCCTTCTCGAACACAGCGCGCACGAACTTCAACTGCAGCGATTTGATTCTGACCTCGGTCTATCGACTGCGCATCGACTCCTGCAATCGCCTGTGGATGCTCGATGCGGGCATCTCGCGTTCCCTGGAGGATTACGAGCCCACCTGTCCGCCCAAGATACTCGTTGTCGACCTGAACACGGATCGCGTCGTCCGTCGCATTGACTTCCCGCCCGAAGTGCTGCGCGGTGAGACCCTCTTCACCAACATGGTCATCGATGAGACGACGGCCACGTCATGCGACGATGTGTTCATCTATATTACGGATACCGTAGAGCCGGGCATTATTGTCTACGACAGCGGCAAGGATGTCACCTGGCGTGTCTCGCATCCAGGTAAAAATCAAAGTCAGAGTATAATCTTGTTTTATATATATATGTATGACAATCGTAGCCATGTACCCGGATCCGGACTTTGCGCAATCCGAGATACTCAACGATCGCTTTGTGCTGATGGATGGCGTTGTGGGTCTGACATTCGATGAGAAAAAGGGCATTGTCTACTTCCAGCCACTGGCCACAGATCGGTAAGAATCTAGTTATGGGCAATCTGTATATATCTATATACTCCCCATCTCTCCCAGCGTCTTCTCGGTGCATAAGGACGTGCTGCGCAGTGGACCGCTGCCCAATGGCCAAATGCTGGATGTTAAGCTGGTTGGCAAGAAGTCGTCGCAGGGCATTGGCTTGGCAGTGTCCCCTTATGATAGCAGCCTGATCTTTAGTCCGCTCACTGAGACGGCCATTGCCTCCTGGAATCCGGCGACCAATCAGCAAGCGGTCCTAGCACAAGATGTCGACCGGCTGCAGTTTGTGGCAGACCTGACCACGACACGGGCGGAGCCGGGCGTGGTCTATGCCATATCCTCGAAGTTCCATCGCTTCTTCCTCAAGAATCTCAATCCGAATGAGTATAATAATCGCATCGTACGCATCGAGCTGCCACAGGCCAAGGGTCCAACCCTCAAGAGTCCCTTGCTAGGCCATTCACTGCCGTTGCCCACAGCCCCAGCTCACAACAGCCTGCTCCATTACAGTCTGTATAATGCTCCTGCACACACGAACATCCACGTGCACTCGCAGGCGAACACGAATGCGCTGCAAACGTACTTTACGAGTCCGGCCTTCGGAGCCACCCTGACCACCAAGACGCCGTACAAGTTCGAGAATACGGGCTTTGTCAACTATGGACTACGCAATCCATTCACGGCGCTCAATCAGGGCGAGGCCTTTCCGCCCAGCAAGGCGACACGTGACAACTATGAGCGTTCCTATCTGGACACCCTGGTGAGCAGCCCTGTGACCACGCCTGCAGTTGCGCCCACGCCCTATCGCCAAAGCCATCGTCACAGTGGCTTCTACTATCCCTAAGCGGAATATTTTGTATTTGTATATTCGTTTGTATTTCTGTAAATATTTTGTTTAATTTAATTTATTTTTTGTTTGCGCCTCTCTTTGTATTTGTTTGTAAATATTTTATGATTTTCTATGATAATTGGTTTCCAATCCAAGAACATGTAAACACACCAACAAATATACATATACATATATAAATATAAAAAGAAATTAAAAATTTGATAGATTGAAGCACAGAAAAGATTTTTTGTCTCTTATTGTCTGTCTTGCTGTCTGCCTAAGAGAAGTAAGAAGTACTAGAGAGGACCATTTAAGTTCTCTATATGTGTATGCAGCAGCATTTGTATATAAAAGTCAACCGAAGAATGCTTGCAGCAGCAAAGACTACTCCCATAGGTCACTCAAAGCTCGGCTGAGCGCAATTTAGCTCTTGAGTGAAAGTCGCCCTATATAAAGGGCAACAGCTGCGCGACTTCTTCAGTCGCCTGGTGGAGGTCAAGCGTCCAGTACAGTAAAATGCAGTGGAGTGCGTGATCATTCAGCGTTAAAGACTTGGAGGATATACTTGGAGGAACCACTTGGAGGAAATACTTGGAATTAATACTTGGAATAAATACATATAAGACATATTTGAAAGAAATACTGAGAAGCTATACTTAGAGGGAATTCTTGGAGGAAACACTTAGAGGAAAAATAGAGGAAATATTTGCAAAAAATAAATAGATGAAATGCATAAAAGAAACACAAAGAAATATTTACAGGAAATATTTAGGGGAATACTATTGTAGAATAAATTCTTAGAGCAACTATGTACATAGAAGAGTTCCACTATTTATTTTTCTAAAAATTTCATACTTGCTCAGGACACTCACTGAACAAGTCTAACATTTATAATGTATTCTTGCGAAGTTTAATGAATCATATGACTTATTAAAACTAATGATGGTATAATTTAAAACAGATTTTAAGACAAACTCCGATTTCAGTATGAAACCAATTTTTAGATAGTTATGAATGTCAAAGAAGTTGATTAGCCGAAACATGACTTTGACATTTGATTTATAGTATTTAACTACAATTAACTCAACTATCTAAAAACCTTTTCAATTTTGCTGTTAATTGAATGTTTGACTATGTATCTAACTAACAGCTGCCAGCTGAAGTCATAATAAATTGATTAAACAAATTTTTAATTACATAATTAAATTACAGTTTCTGACAAGTTGAACTCTGGCGCTCTCAAAGCCGACTTTAATGAGCCATAAAACGACGGCTTAACCAGTTCTCAAATGAAATTGTGTGTTTTTTTTTTATATTTTGTTTGTTTCTATCTTAGGCAACGCTTTCAGGCGATTTCTCGCTCGCTGGTGGCTTGGTTCTGCTTGGCTAATCTGAACTTAAGTTTCATTTGGTTTTGGTCTTTGGCTGGACTTAATTGATACAAAATAAGTGCAAAAAATGCAGCCGATTCGTAAATTGATTGATCGAGTAGGCCATAATTTTAAACGTTTCCAAAACATTAATGACAATAAATTCCTAAGTGTTGCTGCAACAGAAATAAATTGTGAATTTGTTTTGAAGCAACTTCCGCTCTTTTCAAGCCTTAAACTGGTTGAGAATCACAACAATTCAGCTGTCGAATCGTGCAAAGTCCGCTTTATGTGCATAGCTGAAAGTCCATTCAAATTTCAAAAATTTCTTTTTAAAGCACTTGCAGCTTAAGTTGTAAACATCAAAGAAAACAATTAAGATCGAATAAGTTTTTGGTCATTCGACTAGTAGATACTCTGTAAGCAAATGAATGAATGAATTTTTAAATTATTGAGTATGAAAAATGGTAGGAATTATTTAACAACCTTTTAACTTTATTTTATGGTCTATACAAAAAATAATTTAAAGTATATTCATATAAATATTTTCTATATTTCCAACCTCTTTTACTACCCTCGCACAGACCAGATATTAATGCTATTAGCTTAAGCTGCAGCTATAAAAACTTGCCTCGATCTCACTGTCTCTTCCTATAAAATATTGTATACATTAGCCACTTTCTATGTTTACAGGGTATATACAAATTTGAGTACTGCTTGCAAAATGGAATGTAAGTGGCATGAAAACATGGAATTAAACACGCTGATACAGAAATGAAAACATGTGACGGCAAACGAAATTCCGGCGCGTGGAAAAAGCAAGTTCACTGACGATCCCAAATACCCGAAGATCGGCCAACTGCCGATTGCAGCCGGTTTGGCTTTGATGGCTTTGGAGTGTTGCCTCAGAAGTGGTTAAGCCTACACTCAAATTGCGGGTTGACAGCATTTTCCGGCAGACAGCGGGCGGGCGATCGAGCGCGGGAGTGAGCGAGAGGCAGATCAATTAACATGCTGTGAGCCAAGGAGGCTGGATGCAGGTGGCATGAAGTGTGCGTGTTCTATGCGTCTATGTAAATAGAAAGAGAAAAGGTGTCCATAAATCTCACAAGTGTTTAACGGCAATAAACTCCGAGTGTGTGTGTAGTGTGTGTGTGTACCTGTGATAGGGCTCTTGACTGTTTTGCCCCTTTTAGGGTTTGTTAACACTAGCCAGGCCAACATGGGCCCTACCTGCGGCTGCACCTCAGTGTTGCAGCATCGCCTGAGCAGCTAAGACGAGATTATCATTTTGCTTTTCGAGCTCTTCAAATGTTTCGTATCAGCATTGTCCTGTTGGCAGTGGGCCTAGTCCTGGCCAATGCGAGTGCCCAACAGTTGCGCATTAAGCAGCTGCACACGCTGCACAAGTGGAGCAATCTGAGCCTGGGACAGCATGAGGCCAGCAATAGCCATTTCCTGCCCGTCGATCTGGACATTGAGTATGGCGATGAGGGACGTCATCGCACATTTCTGACCATACCACGTCTGAGCACGGGCACGCCATTTACGCTGGCCACCGTGGCAGCGGCTGATAATAAAGTGCTTGAGAATCCCCGCCTGGAGCCCTATCCCAGCCTGGAATGGCATCAGTCAGCTAACAACTGTTCGGGCATCACTTCGGCCATCAGGACTTATGTGAGTTCATGCTCCGAGCTGAGCTTAGACGTATTTTAACATCTATTTCGCCTGCAGATCGATGAGTGCTGGCGCCTTTGGGTTGTGGACTCGGGTCAAGTGAACTCCGTGCAGTTGTGTGCGCCACAAATCTTGATATTCGATCTGGTCAAAGATGTCCTGGTGCAGCGTACCATGCTACCGCCTCACATGTACACGCCCAGTGTATCGATTTTTACGGCGATGGTCGTGGATCTGGCTGAGAGCAAATGCTTGGGTGGCAGGGCTTATATAGCAGACGCCTGGGGCTATGGCCTGATTGTCTTTGATGCGCTCACCGACAAGTCCTGGCGCATCGAGCACGAGTCCATGCAGCCGTCCTTGGGAGTGCGTCGTTTTGGCAACGCTCATGCTGGCATTTTCACAGTGAGCCTGAGTCCACGTCAGGCAACAGGTTATGTCATTCACATCATCTTGAAAACATATTTTTACAATGGTCTTCCTTTCGATTTCAGAACGCTTTTTGTACTTCCACACGCTGAATAGCTTCTATGAGATAGCCCTTCCTTTGCACGTGGTTAACAATGAGAGCATCTGGCAGCAGCAGCCATCCAGCAAGGCGATCAGCAAGCATTTTCGAATCCTGGGCACGCGTGGCACCCAGTGCGAGTCGGAGGTCATGGACAGTGGTGGCAATCTCTATTGCAGCCTCATCAGCCTGGGTGCTTTGATCAGCTGGAACGAGCACTCCAATTATACTGCAGACGATATACGCGCCGTGGCCTACAATCCGCATCAGCTTAAATTTGTAACTGGCCTGAAAATCAATCTAAACTCAAAGGGCGAGAATGAACTATGGGCGCTGAGTAGTGAACCGAATCTCTTTGTGGGCGGCTCCTTAAAAGAAAACGAGATTAAGTTTCAAATTATTGGCTGTCGTACAGCTGATTTGCTTGCAAATAGACCATGTACAGTGGGCGCCGCACAGTCGTAATTAACTTTACTAATATGTACTAGTTTTATACTTAGTAAATTTACTCTTTGATTAAACAACACATATTAAATTTCAACGATATTTTTGCTTGCGCGCATTAGCTGCTTGTCACGACACGCAGTCAGCTGTTTGTGGCCAAGAGAATAACGATTACACTGCTATCGACTTATCGGTCATCACTAGGCCGGCCGCTTGTTTACGTGTTGCATTAGAGGAGTGCTGATTATTTGGAATTTCTATATTTGATTAATAATTAGCGCTAAACATGACAAATCTACAGCGTTGGCTTTTTTATGCAACGCTCTTCGCGGTACCCTACCTGAGCATTGTTTTGGGAACAGTGCAGACATCATTTACAACCAAATATTTGCTACACATTCAACTGCTACCACTGGTGCTTCTAGTTCTATTTGGTGTAAGTTTCTAAGAGAATTGTAGACCTACTTCAGGTTAACCCAATGTTATTTACTTTTAGATATATTCCGCTTGGATTGTGCTGTATCGCACTTTCACATTTAACGACTGCCCCTTGGCTGCAAAGGAATTACAGGTGGAGATATTGGAGGCGCGTAAAGATTTGATTGCAAAGGGATTCAAGTTTCGCGATTGATGCCACAGAGAATGTTTTTAATTAAACTGACATCTGCATGTACATACATTTATAGCTGAAAACATTTATTGTAATTCCATTTAATATAAAGAGAAATTTGGTGTGTAAGTCAAACTTTTAACCCCTGAGATCTGCGTGCGGCATGAGCGCAGTACATGAATTCAATTCCCATTCGAATTGAGCCCAACACGATCCAATTAGCTGCGCTATGCTAATTAGCATTTTCCACAGAGAGCGCAAATTTGGCTGTGCCTTTAACAAGAGAGACACAAAGCTCCCCTCTAATTGAATTACAGTGCTTTTTAGTGCACTTCTACTAAGCTTTGGCCTATGCATTAGCTGCGTGCGATCTGTGAACTGTAATATGCATGCACACATATGCATGTGCATGCATATACACACATATACTTCTATAGAGCCAAGCCCAACTTTAATTACGTATGCATGTGAGCGCTCGCTCTCGCGCTCAGACTGGAAAGCCGTGGAGCCGTTGCTTTTGCTGTCCAAACCAAGAGGCGAAGCGATGAAACAGTTCACGCTTAGACGTCAGCACGTTCACAACAACTAGCGCTTTAATTGTGTTCGTGTCAGCATAATATAAATCGTTAACCGTAGGAAAACGAAAATAAAAAGAAATCAAGAAGCATGACTCACAAGATTATATTATTGGCCTGCCTGGCTGTTTCTGTGTGCAGCGCCGCTAAGGTAAGTCTTACATAATCACAGCAAAACTTACCCACTATCAAATTAAAATGCAAGCAATGAAATTCGCGAGTTCAACAAAAGTAATGTACTGGGTCAGGGTCGATAGTCTTTAATAAAAAAAAAAAAAAAAGAAGCAGCCTCGCGCCCATTTCAAATTCAGCAACAAGTGGCGCGCCCTATAAAAATGGGGTGAATGAACTGATGATGGAAAATGCTGCAGCTGGAAAATATTTAATTCACATGTGTATATACATATATGCATAAATAATTGTATAAATTCAGTTTTCTCTGCTATGTTTTTGTTTTGAGAGCCAAAACCGGTTCTTAATGCCGACCAGTTTCCATTTCATTGTATTTAAATGTGTGTGTGTATGAGTGTAATGCATGCTGGAACCGGTGCTGACTGCTTGCCCACCGGCCACTCTTGGAAGTCACTTTCCAGACAACCTGTTGTTGCTCTTGCTGCTGCTGCTGCTGCTGTTCACAAGAATGGAACTCCTAATAGTTCTACTGATGAGCTTCCAGTACAGACAGCGCTGACTATGGCACTTATAACGACTTCTGTCTTGTACAAAAAAAATAATAATAATAACAAATTCAACACAAAAGAATAAGCAAATTTCGTTTGCTGAAAACAGAGTTGTATCTATTTTTGTATGTATGTGTGTGTGCGGCTACGCTGGCATTTTGAATAAACATTTTATTTAATGCGCATCATTTGTCGACTTAGTCACGACAAGTTGTAATTTGCCTCATGCAAAATTTCGCAATTTATAGTTAAAAATTTGTTATTAGGTTCACAACAATTATGGAAAATATATATAAATTATATGAGATTGTATACTCATTTGTTTTTATCAAAAAGCTACCTCTATCGCAATATGTTTAAATGAAATATGGCAAACTGTGGAGCTTTATTTTAAGTATGTATGTACATGTATGTATATGTACATAAAAACCAGATGTTAGGAAAAAAAAAGAAAAATATAATTAACAATAATATTTGGAATGTCATTAAGCTAAAATATTTTTGCAGATATATTAATATATGTATGTATGTATATACATATACGTAATATGTATAAATAAATATAATAATAATATAATATGAACTTCAAATTTTGTAGACATTTCATTATATATGTAAATATTTGTATATTATGTACATATATATTGACAGATAATTAAATATAAATTATATAATATATATTTTTATAGCTTGCTTGATAATTACCAAATTATTTAAATCAAATTAACATTTGTTAACAAATGTACATACATACATACGATATATTTGTAGCAATCTGGCAACGCGATGATTTGAAAGTGCTAAAGCTGCGCTTTATTTAGTGTTATTAATGTAATATAATTTGTTTTTAAAATCAAAAAACTATATAGTGAGGTATTTTAAAATTTAGTCATTTATGATATACTCTTTCATTCGGAGCAAATGAAGCCTAGTTCTTTTTTTTTTTTTTTTGTTCATGCCCTGAAGCCATTGTTTGCTTTTGTTCGAGTCACAGAATTCAATTTTTGGCTGTGCTCAGTCAAACGAAACTGTTTTGCATTTGCAGTAGAAATGCAAATTGCCAGGCACAAAATATGGACATCACATTATGAAGCATGTGCATTATACGACACACCCGCACACATACACCCACACACACACACAAACATCTGACTCACACCTGTATTGCATTGTTTTTCAGGTGCCCGTTGCCATTTACTATGAGTCCCTGTGCCCGGACAGCGCCAAGTTTATTACGGAGCAACTGTATCCGGCGATGAAGACCGAACTGCGTGACTTCGTCGAACTGACATTTGTGCCCTTTGGCAAATCCCAGGTGAGTGAATGGAACAATGCCTCATTTGTCACATTGGCACACTAACTAACTGAAACTCCATTTTTCATTTGCATTTCCCACGCAGTTTTTCACACAAGGCTCGGAGGTGACCTTCACCTGCCATCACGGCCCCAACGAGTGCTACGGCAACAAGGTGCATGCCTGCGCCATTGAGCACATTCAGGCCAATTCCTATCAGGTGGAGTACACCCGCGAATCGCTAACGCTTGACTTTATCAACTGCCTGATGCGCGCCGGCAAGAACTTCCCCGACAATGTGTACCCCGGACAGCGTTGCGCTACGGAAAACCATGTCAACAACTGGGAGAACATCAAGACCTGTGCCAACACCACCGACGGCAGCATCCTGCTGCGCAAGGCTGGCGAGACCACGCAGCGACTAAAAGAGCCGCTGACCAGTGTGCCCACCATCCTGTTCAATGAGGTAGGCATCAGCTAGCCGCAGGCTCCCAAATCTTATCAGCGACTAAAATTGATTCTCCTTTGACCTATTGCAGCAATTCGACAAGAAAGTCAATGAGCGCGCCCAGGTCAACTTTGCCGGCACGCTCTGCAAATATGTGTCGGCGCCCCAGCCCCGCATCTGTGCCCAACATAACGGCGCCATGGGTCTCGTTGGCACCGGCTCCCTTCTCAGCGCCATCTTGGGCATCTGGTTCATGCGTCAGCTTTTCAACTAAGTGCTCGGCATGAATATCTAATTTGAATCTCCGCAATTTGTATATTACTTGATTATTTTACATACCAACTTAATTAAAATCCGTCCGCAGTTAGCTCTAGCATTTATGCATAACTTGTATCAAATCATAATACAATTGGAGCTTTAACAAATTAAAGATTTATGTATTTTAAACTAGACTTTGATTGTCTTATTCTATCAATGTGTTGAAAATGTATTAAATTGTAGCTATAAAAATTCAGTGGAATTTCTATATGAAGTCGAAGTTGTAGTCGATTGTAGAACATTTTGAATTTGGTATTACTTGCATTTGGCTTCATCTAGCTCCCTGACTAGCTTGATCAATCGTATTACAAGTTTTTATTTTACAAGGTTCCAACTTTGAGAGTTGAGTACTCGCGTTGATGAATTATACAAAGCCCTATAAAACAGTTAGTTAACAAATCCGAGTTTTTATCGCTTTCTAGCTAATCATTCTCATAAGGCTAAAATAAGACTAGATGAAATGAGGGGTTCGATTATCTCTGTCTCTATCTTTCGCTTTCTCTCCCTAAAAGGAATCTCACTAATCAAATCAAGTGTTATTATTATGACGTGCTCTTTAACCCCATATATACATATGCATGTGTATATATATAATAAATATACGCCTAGATTTGTTTATTAGCAAATTAGGTAGCCCTACGGAAATGCATAATAAGCCATTTTATATGTATGCATGTGTAGATATTTCGAATATTGATAGAGCTCTATATGTATGTATGTATGTATATGCAGGGGCGTAGCACCAGCTACTGTTTGATGTCAAATATTTTGATCTGTGTTGTGTTTGGGGGCAGCAGCAACAGCAACAGCAATGGCAACAGCTGCTTATCGACGTAATTTTTCTACAGGCGATAAGCCGTTTGGCTTTAGCAACAATTGAAAATAATTGTTGTAAACAAGTCAATCTATATACATATATAAAATAAATACATGCATAGGTACATATATAGGTATTCATAAATTGATGTAAACGTAGAGTGAATCAAAGGCAATTTAATTGAATTAACATCAAGACAACCCACGCAGCAGCAGTTTGGCAAAGTTGAGAAGGTTATCCACGGGTTAGACGTCATTCACGCGTATATACATATGTATGTATAAATCATATATCAATTGATATATATTGCTATATATATATATATAAATCTGTGCCCATTGCTTATTTGAAATAGACTCAGCGCTGCTGCTCTTTAGCCCCTATCACGGGGCATGCCTGTGGTCCTAGATTTTATTTTCGGGCGCTCAAATGGTTGCAGCACCCACGCAGAACTAACGGCATCAAAAGTCATTGCATACAGCCAGGCGGCGGTTGGCAACGCTTCGTGTGTCACTCGGCTAAGCGCGCGCATCTGATTGGCTGCGAGGCAGCTACACTCACACCGACACACCTACACTGAGAGACTCACACCCACACACGCACACACGCACACAGAGCTGGGTGTCGTCCTGCGGTATAAAGCAGAGCCGTTTGCTCTTAACGGCATCAAACGAATTTTGGCTTTCAGTCGAGCGACATCAACACCAAAAACGCGCTAAAACCAAAAGAGTCCAAATTTATTGTTAACAATTCCATTGCAAGCCAGTTAGACTGCAAACTAAGTTTCAAAAAATTATTTAAGAAGAAGAAAAAACAAACAAGGTGGCAACTCTGTGTTAGCAGCAAAACAAAGATTTTGTGTGAAGTACAACTTTATACTCAAAAGTTCAAAGTAAAAAATTAAAATTAAATAAATTGGTAAGTAAAATATAAGAAGAAAAGTTTAAGTAATAAAAAAACTATAAAATATATTTTTAAAAATTTATTTTATGTTAAAAGTAACCAAGTAAGTAAACAGATATAAATTATATATTAGTTGATTTTATAATTAATCTATAATTTATGTTTCACTTACTTAATGTTTCCCTCAGTTTTAACTTTACTCCTCATACACACACATACCAACATTTTGATGAGACCCTTTGGTCATATTTTGTGGCCATGTTTATTTGTTCAATTTTAATTGATTCAAATTAGATTAGTGCGCATTTGAAGTGCCTTGCTGGCTGTTGATGCCGAGACTTAACCTCTCCCACTTGGCAGCTTTGATTAATTTTTTATAAGTCGCCACGGGCTGCACTCGTTGGCAAAAGTTCAAAGTTTATAAACGTGGCCCCTCGATTTGCCAAGGCAAAACAGCTTCTGTCGAACAGCTGCATAAATGAAGACTCGAGACTTGAGTGCCTAAACGGCGAGCAGCACTATATAATTTGATGTACCTTTTGCTGAAGCTCCTCGACGTCCTGCCTGCAAACAGTTTAACTCGATTTATGCCCTGCAATTTGTTTACTTTGCATACAGCTCTATTTAGTACGTATACTCATACAATATATAGATACAACATACATATGTGCACATGCTCTTGGTAGAGTCAATTTGTTCAAGGTAAACTTAATCTTGTGAGTATCAAGGATTAGCTAGACTTTGACAAATATTTTTCGGGATTATTAAAGTAAACTTAATAAACTTCAAGGCAGTGAAAACAAGGATTTGTATAGCTTATTATACATTGTGTATGTTAAATTATAAGATATTTTTAATATCTTATATAAAAATAGATTAGAGAATCTACAAGCTAGATCACTCAGTGAGAGTAGTTTCCTGCTAAAGTATCTATCTTCTGTCTGTCAGATACAAACAAGACTAGCTAAAGTATCTACAAGTATGGATAAAAGTACCTTACGTATATCTCTAGGTGATATCTCCGATAAGGTCAAAGCTTGCTAAAGTAGCTATGAGAGATATGAGCTAGAGTATTCAGAAGCCTTTGCAAAGTATACTTAGAATATCTCCAACTGAGATTTTGTTTATGTATCCTATAGCTGATCAACTTTAACTTAAGTCCAATTGGTGAAACTAACTGTTTATGAACCTAACACAAAAGTAAGTAGGTCTTAAGCATTTATATTGTATGGTTTATATATGTATGAATCTTTTGGCCTCATATGTTAGATGTTTATCAGTTTATATTATTCCACACATAATTTCTGTAAATTTTGCTTTTCCAGTATTTACATATGTGCCTTTACAATATATATTCTTATTTATCTTCTCGGATCATACTCACTAATTAAAATGCGTGACACATGCTCTTAAAGAAATAAAATTTTAAATGTCGCGGGAAAACGAAAAACTGCTTTAAGTGCCTTAAAGCATTTATTTTACAATTGTTAATCGGCAACATTTTTGTTTGTAATAAAGACTTTTTAAAGAAGTAAAGAGATTTCAGAAAATAAATTATCGGGTTCAAATAAGAATGATTAAATTGATTGGATGATATGGCAATATACTCCTCTGCACTTCCTGAAGGGGCATAAAAAGCTAACAAACTATATGTATAAAGATAAAAGAAAGTATAATGAAATTACAAAGACAAATAGGACCATAAAAGGCAAAAAAAATAAGAGAGAAAATAAAATAAAACTAAATGTGAAATTATAGTATTATTAGGTGAAAACAAATTGATTAATTTCGTTCATGAGAATCGCATAGAAGGTCAGTGAATTAAATATAAATATACATTTACGTAAATATCACAAATTTCTTAAAATCAGTTTGAGTCTTAACTCTTGACTTTATTTTTCTATCTTTGAATGAATTCTGAGTGAATATTAACTACTGCCTGAGTCTATCATGAATTTTAATAGAGAGTAATGCTTAAGGAAACGGATTTTCTTTTACTATTTATATCACTTTTAGTGTCGCTTTAGGTCGAGGTAAGTCTCAAGAGTTTCCGAGTTGCAAACCGCAAAAGCTGTGACAGCACAAAAGAAAAGGGCAAATAGTTTGAAAGGGCATCTAATTAACTTTCAATGCAGTTGTAGCAGTAGTTGCTTATCGCACTCATCTTTTATGTCAGAGGCGAGTTTTTTGTTGTTCTCTTCTAATCAGCTCGTGGGTTAGTTTGCTCTTAAATCGGCTATCAGCTCGGCCCGTACGACTAAATGGAACGCGATTCGCAGCAGCTTAGCGGGCAGGCCTTTAAGCTCCAACCGTAACGCCATGCCGTAGGCACGCTTTTGAAAGCTGCGCGGATCTTAATAACAAATATAATATATATATTATATAAATATATAATATATATGTGAATTATCAGCTAGTTGCTGATTAGGAAAAATTTCACACGGAACACAAAACATGGCTCAACGAATGCAGCTGAACTTTGTCTTTGGGCAGATGGTAAACGCGACTGCCGAGCGATTCTACTGAATCAGCACCTGGCTATATATACATATATATACATATATGTGTGTGTGTGTGGAAAGTTTTGCGAAATTGATTTATATTAGGCAGAGCAACGGATATTATGTGTACTTTTGACAATGCGGCAGCAGCAGGTCATTAAATCGTTATTAGCTGACAATCGGGTCTGGGAAAATTGATAAGCGAACGGCGGCAGGCGCCCACTGCAGAGGCTCCCCTGCTCATTTGCTGCGTCCCATTTGCTGGTTGACATATGACAGATTGATAAACAAAGTAATAACAATAATATTATTGTTATTCCAGAATGTTGTGGGTGGGAGTTGCTGTTGATTTTTACTGGAAACACACACACACACACACAAGCACACACGCACGCACACACACACACTTATCTGTTATGAATGTTTAAATTTAATATAATTCAAAAATAAACCCCATCTCGAGCGATTGTGAGTTGGCAAGTCTGCAAAGACTGACATGATTTTTAATTGCGATTAAAGCGACGCATTATGTGGCTTATCAATGAGCCAAGAGTCAAGCAATATATTGTATACATACATATATATATTAATGGGATTATAAAGCTACAGCTGAACGGCTGAGCAGTCGCCGGGCAGCGCTTGAAAATGTGAAATCGTGAATTAAATACCGCTAGCAGCTGCTATTAACTTAGTCGAATGCTGTTTTACCAATAAAACCAAACAAAAATATTCCGTTAAAAAAAAAATCCCAACTTTATCTGTGATTATTCTATGAAAACGTACAAAGTTCCAAAGTAACAAATATATACTTATATTAATCCACATATACATATGTATGTATACATACATATAATATAGTAATTAAATTTCAATAAATATATTTTTAAAATCAACTAATCAGTGCAAGCTAAGGTGAGTTTACGCCATATACATGTCGACACGCGACTTGCTGCGTTTTAGTGATATTAGAAATATTTTCGGATCCACATGTCGTATGATTGATGGCGAGTGCTTCAAAATTCATTGTAAAAGGCTTTCCATACACATATACACATACACAGGAAAATCGTGCAAATTCTAAATGACTTCATTTAATTTGATATTCGAATCACGTAATAAACGCACATTTGCTTAAGTTGTCACACACACACACACACACGCGCGCACTAATTGCCTGTATGTGGGTGAAACATAAATCAAAGCTCAAAAGTTTTGGTGCCCCGGCTTAACTACTTAGTAAATGCATGTGACTTGTGTATGAGTGTGTGCGTGTGTGTGTGTGTGTGTGTTTTGAACTGTGTGCCGTGCGTTTCTAATTAGTACAGCATATCCGCAGGCCCTGCAGCCCATTGTCAGTGGCATCAACAGGTGGGCGTACGTCACGCCCAAATGCCCAGAGAACTTTAAGCAGAACTAAGTGTTTTAATTGATGTTTGCATTGCTATCCCTACCTCTCACTCACTCTCTCTCTCTCTCTCTCTCTTTTGTAGTTAATATGAAATCCACAATTTCACTGCTGCTGGTTGTCATCTGCACCGTCGTTCTGGCCGCCCAACAGAGCCAGGCTAAAAGTGAGTATTGTCTTTTGTTTTATTTATTTATTTATTCCTTGAAAATATTGGCTAAGGTATGCGTAGTTTGCTCTCACACAAGCCACTTTAGTTCTTCTTATGGCAATACGCGTTGAACAACAAACCTATAAATGCCCGACAGGCGGAAGTCCTTACACACACACACACACATGCACACACATGCACACACATGCACACACACCTGTGCACACTGTTTATGGCTGGCAGCTGCAATTGTTACAGTTTAACTTTAACGGAAAACAAACCGAAGCTTCTCCGTCTGCACATCGTTGACATCGTCGGCGTTGGCATTGATATTGCTCCTTTGTGGCTTTGTTTATGCAGCTGCCGCCTCATCAAATTGTGGACGATTGGACAGATGGGTAAAGGTGTGCAATAGGGACAGCTAGCAGTAGTGCAATTGCCACATGCACTTGCAACATTCTCTGCGCTCTACTTCATTATGCACGCATATATTCATAAATGAGCAACAGCGAAAGTTGACGTTTCCTATAGGTACCAAATATTATGAGAGGACAATAATCAAGTAGAATTTATTTACATTTTTTATTTATTTATTTTTTTTTTCTTTCAATTTAGAATTAAATATTGATGCCAAAATTAAATAAAATTTGTATAATACTGTAAATAATTTATATATATTTATATATATTTTCTGCACTTTATAAAACTTTAGATTTTAGATCAACTCGAACTCAATTTAAGCATTTCTCGTTTGGTTCTTTTTTGCTATTAAAAAGTTTTGTATTGAAATGTCTCATAGATTAGCCAAATGACATTTAATGTGTGTTAACAATATGTTGTTAATGCTTTCCCCAGCGACAAAAAATCTCAAGTATAAAGAACATTCTGTTCAAATGACAGGAACATAGGTTCAACTCCCATGTGAAGTCCCATGCCTGGCGCTGTGCGAGCGGAAGCTCAAAAATAGCAACGGCGAGTCAACAGACGAAAACAAACGCAGACAAACAAAAAACGAAAAACGAATAAAACGAAATTCAAAATAAAAAAACAATCATTGTTTCGCATAAAATATCGCATAAGGTCAAATGCTTATCAAACGTTCGTCTCTCCAGAGCATTTGGCGAGCGATTAAAGATTTCCATTCTCCCACTTATTGGGGACACACAAGGGCTCCACATGTTCTTCACAGCACGACACAAAGTTTGCGGCCTTCCTGCACGAGGGAATAGCCCAAACGGTTTAAACTTTGCTAGCGAGTCGCAGTTAATAACTTCGAATACCCTAAGCCAATTGAAGGTGCGTAGAAGAGGATATGATGTGTTGGTGGAAAGGTTTGCAGCAGTCAAATGGGAGTCAGGGCAAACATACGAAGATGAACGTACTAATAAATGTATATAAAGAGTTATACATATGAACTAAGTTCATCTAGGCATATCTAACTGTCTTTTAATATAAGTCAATCCCTAACTACTGCAGCTGAATCTACTAAATGTTGTTTTTTATACAAATAATAGTTTAAATTAAAGTAAACAAATATAATAATAAAATTTGTCTTTTATATCGCATCAAAGATTTTTCAATAATCAATTTCCAGTTGAACCATCATTAGGGTATCTGCCGTAGTCTAACATGTTTTCATATGCATGCTGGAACACGCATGGTGTGCGTGGGCCTTATATCGATTATCGCTATAGCTCGAAGCATTTGCAATCTGCTGGCCAAGTAGATGGCGACTAATTCATTTTGTGATTTTACCATTTACTGATTTTCTGATTTTACGATTTTGCATTTCACAGAGGGCTGTCAGGCCTATGGGCACGTCTGTTACGGCGGACATGGGAAGCGCTCCTTGAGTGCAACGGGCAATGGTGCAGCTGCCGCCAATGCCAATGCCAATGCCGCTGGCCTCGACCAAGAGTTTGTGCGTCCAAACGGTTTGCTGCCGATGCTAGCGCCAAATGAACAGCCACCAGAAACCGAATTCGATGACTATCCATCTCGTCAAGTGCTCTATAAAATCATGAAGTCCTGGGTAAATTGTAGCTGAATAAATACAAATTTTTAGAGTATGCCTAATTTGTTTGATTACGTGCAGTTTAACCGTCCGCATCGACCTGTGCCTCGTCTGGGTGAGCTGGATTATCCGCTCTCGAGCTCAAGCGAAAGTTTTAACCGGGAAAACGCGCTGAATGCGCTCAACTAAGCTAAACAACAAGTGAACCAAATAAAGCACTTTTCAGAACAACAATATCTTCTACAACAACAACAACAACGCTATTACCTAATGAATGTTTATTAAAATTGTTTCATCGATGTCTACACATAGCGCAATTCTCGATTTCTTGCTATTTGCATAAACTGTACAAGTTGTATAAACAAAACAAAAAACAAAAACAAAAAAAAAAAAAAAATTAACTGAAGTTTTTAAGGGCTGGTAAAAATTTCAGTGTATATATTGGTAAAAAAAACACGATCAAAAGTTTTTGAATAAAATACAAAATGAATGGCTAAAATAGCAAGTGTTTTATTGAGTGAACAAAAATATTATTAACTTTATGTGTGTAACAAGCAAAAGACTATATATTCATATAAACAAATGAGTAGTTTGTAATTTTACTAATTATCAATTAAATACAAAATAATCGAAAAAAATATATACGAGTATAAATGTAATTTACAAAATTCATACAGCTTATCAGAAGAGCTTTTATTGTATATATGATTACAAGTATATGGTTATTTAATAAAATCAAATTTAAAATTAATACAATAAAGTTGTCAATTTATTTTTTAGGCATTCAGACATTTAATATTAACGGAAACTTCGACTACTCAATATTTTCTGTTCCACCATTTGTTATCGATAACCGTAACAGCTGTTTAATAGTTGCTTTTGAACACTTAATAGTGCCAATTGAGTAAATGAAAGTGAGTTAGTATTTGGGATACTATTTTGGGATAATATATATTAAAAGGACTCATAATTTGCAAAGTTTGTTGCAAATTGTTAATTATACCGTATCACACATTTTTTCCTGCTGTTGGTGTCCGTTTTTAAATGAACAACATTACAGTTTGAGTGTAAGCTCTGTTATGATAACATAGATTCACAGTTTTAATTGCATTGCTTTCAGACTTGGAAACATTGAAAGTGACACACGTGCTCAGTCGTTGCGGGTAAACATGAAAATCGCCGAAGCATAATTAAAATACATATAAAAGAACGCAAATTGGGAACAAATAAAATGACGCATTCGGGTGAAGAGGACAGCCGGGTCGAGCAAAGGAGAGAACCACGCGGAATAGCAAAGGAGAGCAGCCAGATATTTCGCCGGAATCGAGCGCTTGGCTATGTCAGCAACCAGGTGCCGGCCGTGACGCGCTATGTGCAACGTCGTCGGGACACGCTGCTGATTACCTGCATTGGCCGATCCTTTCTGGTGTACACGGCCAGCCACATGCGCCTCCTGCATGTTAGCGGTCTGCATCCGGACGATATTACGGCGCTGGCTGCTGACAGGTTACACACGTATACGGCGAGCAACAAGTGTATCTACGCCTGGCGAGCGGGCAAGCACATACGGCATGTCTACCGGGGCCATGAAGGTGATGTGCATCTGCTACTGCCTTTTGGCCAGAACCTGATTGCTGTGGATCGCAAAAATGTACTCAAAGTATGGAACATACACACCGATGACGTCTATCTGGATGTGCCCTTCGATGAGGAAGAGTTCTCAATCACAGCTGTGGCCCATCCGCCGACCTATGTGAATAAAATTGTACTTGGCTCGATGCAGGGTCAGCTCAAGATCCTAAACATTAAGAAGAACACCATATTGTGCACCCTGAGGCACCATTCACAGCGCATCATTTGCCTTGAGCCGGCGCCTGCTCTGGATGTGATAGGCATTGGCCATAGCGATGGTACCATAATCGTCTTGAATCTGAAATTCGATACGGTGCTCATCACCTTCAAGCAGGAGTTTGGCGCGGTCAGCCAGTTGTCCTTCCGCACAGATGGTCCCCCCATTCTGGTATCTGCCAGCAGCCATGGGGTCTTGACCTTCTGGAACTTGGAGGAGCGCAAATTGGCTGGTCAAGTGCAGGCGCACGAGAAGAAGGTGACAACAGCCATCTGCCTGCCCAGCGAGCCGGTGGTCTTCACTACATCCCCGGATAATTCAATGAGAATCTTCGTGTTCGATATGTCCGACGGCGGCGCCAGACTGCTGCGCATGCGTGAGGGTCACACGAAGCCTCCATTATTCATACGCTATCATGGCGCCAACGGTGTGTCCATTCTGTCCGCCGGTGAGGACAGTACGCTGCGCGTCTTCTCCACCATATCGGAGTCGCTGAACAAGAGCATGGGTCGAGCCACCTACAATCCGAAGGCGACCAAGAAAAAGAGTATGTTAGGATGCAATTGAAGCATTAAACCAAAGCAATATTTTAATCTATTTTTGTATTCCCTAGATCACTTTACGTTCGACAAGTACGGCATGCCGCCAATCATAGAGTTCACTGCGGATACGACACGCGAAAAGGAATGGGACAACATTGCTGCAATACATGCGGGCATTATACAGACCACCACCTGGTCGTTCCACAAGAGCCGCTTGGGCGAACATCGTTTGGTTCCATTACAATTTCAGAATAAGTACCGCAAAGATTTCCAAGCGGAGACCACATCCATCGTTGCGTCACATTGTGGCAACTATGTTATCATTGGCTACAGTACAGGCGACGTGGAGCGCTTTAATATGCAGTCGGGCCACCATCGCTTGAGCTACGGTGGCTTCCACTCAGCCCACGAGGCAGCTGTGCGTGGCCTGGCGTGCGACAGTTTGAATCAGTATGTGGTCTCGGGCTGCTCAAAGGGCATTGTTAAGTTCTGGCCATTCAAGGGAAATTGTGAGTGTTTGCCTAGTAAATACTTGTTTTTCCTCGAGCTCATCATTCTCACCCACTTACTACGCAGGTTTGAAGCCAGTTGCCTTGCTGCGACTAGCTGATGGCGTTGCTCAAATGCGGCATCATCGCGAGAGTTCCATGGTTGCCATTGGCCTGGATTCGTTCAAGATCTACGTGGTGGACATGGATACGCGTGTGGTGATCCGTAAGTTTGTCGGCCACACGGCAAAGCTGAACGATATGACCTTTAGCCCGGACAGCCGTTGGCTCATCACAGCCTCCATGGACTCAACCATCAAGGTGTGGGACATACCTTCATCCTATATGATTGATCACTTCAAAGTGGAGAAGCCCTGCGTCTCGCTAAGCATGTCGCCCACTGGTGACTTCTTGGCCACCGCCCATGTCGGCTTGTTAGGCATTTATCTGTGGGCCAACAAGATGCTGTTCAACCAGATCTCGTTGCGTTCCATAGATCCGTATGAGCCGGCGCCGTATGTGGGCCTGCCCGCTAGCATTTGCGATGCCATGGACCTTGATAATGTCATGCAGGAGATGAGCATTGGTGACGATAACGATAATGTGGAACTGGGCGAGCAGATTGATGCCAAATATGAAACGCCCAAGCAGCTGACGCCCGAGTTAATCACACTCTCTGGTCTGGCGGCATCGCGCTGGCAGAATCTGCTCGACCTGGAGCTGATCAAGCAGCGCAACAAACCGAAGGCGCCGCCCAAAACACCCAAACAGGCACCCTTCTTCCTGCCCACGGTCGCAGGCTTGGATCTGCGCTTCGATGTGTCCAATGTGCAAACGGACAACCCTGAACAATCCCGTGTGCTCGAGGTCTCCTCATTCAACAATCTGACCGCCTTTGGCAAGCTGCTGGAGGCGACGGCCACAAGCAAGGACTTCGACTCTGTGGTGCAGCACATTACCCAGCTGGGTCCGTCCATGGTGGACTTCGAGATCAAATCACTGCATCCCGATGCCGGCGGCACCAAGCTGGCCATGCTGCAGTTCCTCAGCCTAATTGAGCACATGTTCAACACGAACCAAAACTTCGAATTGGCCCAATCATATCTAAGCGTTTATCTGCGCTCCCACGGCTTGAGCTTAAGCGAATCCCCAGAGCTTGTCAGGTCGCTGCGCATCGTTGCCCAGGCCCAGCAGTTGGCCTGGGAGCGCATCGAGAGCAAGTTGATCTACGGCACAGGCGTCGTTGCAGCATTACGCAACTTTGCTCGCTAACTTGGTCTATAATCTTAAGACTCTTAAATTACGTTTTACCAGATGTTTGTAAATAAATTGGTAACAAATTATATCTCTGTAAAAGTATTTTTAAATTATAAATTTGTAGTAGGGCCTTTATAAGCGTACGTAAATCCCCAATTTTAACTCGACCAGCATACGAAAACATCAATTGAAATTCGGTAAAGCCATATCTATCTGAAATTATGTACATATGTACATAATTCCTTCTGTCGAATGGAAAGCTAAAAGCTCTGATCTTAAGGAGCTTAAAATGGCATAGATGAACATTTAAATTTACTTTCGTTAGAAAGTAAATATCCTAAAATTAGTCAGAGCTATGAATCATATGCCAGTCACGCCAGACTGATAACCGGCTTAGATAATATGCCGGGCGTATCGTAACGCATCATGAGTTACCATTGAAAGAAAAGCGAACGCATAAACATGTTTAAGTTGAAATTGTGTATTAATTATTTTATTTATCATATCCGTTTAATCTAACGCTTTATTATTTAGGCTGGAATTAAATAACTTAAACTTGTTCCTAGACGCGTTGGATCGCGGTCTGTAAATATGCGGTTCTAGTGGCGACTTGATTCAAATTTTGTTTCATTTATATTTTCGTATTTCATGGGGGTGGCTTCTCCTATTGTCAACTCATATATACCATATATATCCAACTCAACATAAACGGAATAAAACAATGTTTATATATAGTTTTTCGAACCACGCGTTAAAAATGTAGTGCATAATATTTTTGATAAGTATTTTCTTATGTTTTGTTTTGTTTTTATACCTAAATATCGTAATTAGCATATCTCGTAGTCTGAAGAGCGTCTCCCGATCCTAAGCCATATATATAACTTGAAATTTTCTTGTTTCTTCAATTTGGATACTTTTTTGTGTATATATGGGCGTGTATTTGTGTTTGTTTAAATTTCAGTTAATTATTTGCGAGTGTTTCTTTTAGTTTGGGATATTACAGTGAATGCAGGAAATGCCGGTCGATGCGGATAGAGTGCCAGGTGCTGGGAATATATACGCGCTAACTGCCAAGTGGGGGGCAGAAGCTAGTAGTTCAGACGATGTTAGTGACAGACTTGCTTTGGGTTCACAGTTGGAACGCGCAGAGGGAGTTGGCGAGTGGATATTCTCCAGATTCACCTTGGACGCAGACATTTGATTTACTTCGTGGATTCTTGTGTTTATGGGTGTTGTTTATTTTTGTTGTGTGTTAGTTAATTTGCTTTAAGTGTAAGCCGCTTAACTGGATGTGCACTGTTGAACGCGTGGTCCATATTGGTAACCACCTTCGTCCTCATCATAGGCCATGCGCTGGTGTTCCTGGCGACGTTGCTTGGGATCAAAGTCCTCCTGCAAAACAAAACAATAAATAGTAAAGTTAGCAACTTGCTTTCTCTTAAAAGAGCTCTCTCGCTCTCTCTTTCCCTTGACTTACCAAAACTGCATGCTCTGCATCAACTGGAATGTCAATATCTGGCGCCGGTGGCAAGCACTGCTTGAGCGTCGGGATAACTGATGGATTGAGCATGTCGGGGAATATAACTTCGAATTGTATTATGAGTGTGCCTTTCTCCAAGGGATTCTTGAATATGGGCATACCCTCGTCGGCAATGCATTTGGTCATTTCGTGTCGGATAACTTCACCGGGTTGTGTGGAAATCAGCAGATCGCGATCATCGAGAGTCTTGATGACCCGCTGGAAGCCGCACAAAGCCTCGACCAGTTGCAGCGGCATTTTCATCATCAGATCCGTATTCGCATGCACAAATGTTGAATGCTCCTTTTCGTCCAACAATATTATGATATCACCCGGTTGAGAATCGGGCTCGTGATCGCCCTCGCCTGCGAATACTATCTTCTGCCCATCACGCATGCCCTTGTCGATGTGCACCTCTAGCACCTTGCGCTCTCGCACCGTTTTGCGTCCGTTGCAGTTCTTGCAACGATCCTTCTCCTGTATGGTCTCACCGCTGCCGGAACACTTTCGGCACACCTGCTCATTGTGTTGCACAATGCCGGGCGCAATCTGTTGCACACGGATCTCGACACCATTGCCGCGACACTGCACGCACTTCTCGATGCTGCCCTTCTTGCCACCGCGTCCCTCGCACTTGTCACAAATCACATTCTTTTGCAGCTGCAGCTTGCGCGTTGCTCCATTATACAACTCCTCCAGCTGAACGGACATCTGATGAACGACATCCTTGCCGCGTCGCTCACGACGGCGACCGCCGCCGCCGCCACCGCCGAAACCGGCACCAAAGAATTTCTCAAAGAAGTCCATTGGATTGCGGAAATCGCCGGAATCAGCGCCGCCCTTCTTGATGGCCGCCTCACCACCCTCGTCGTATATTTGACGCTTGTCCGCATCGGAGAGCACCTCGTACGCCTGCGAAATGGCTTTGAATTTCTCGCCCTCATTGGGATTCTTGTCTGGATGGTATTTGAGCGCCAATTTTCTGTAGGCCTTCTTCAGCTCATCAGGGGTTGCATTGGGCTTCACTCCCAGCAGATCGTAATAGCCCGTTTCCTTAACCATATTATTTCTTTTTAGCTGATTCTTTTAAACTTTAACTGCAAGCAAAGACGAAATTACATTGCAATTACTCGGGTTGCCAGATATTTATAAACTGTTCACTTTTTGTTCGTATAAATGGCAATTTCCGGCATGCGAAAAAGTAAAAGAAAAAAAAAAACAACGCAATATCAAGGTCGGCACACGATGATATCGACGACAACAGAGCCCCACGTTTTCTAGAAATTTTCTATTTCAATATGCTTTTTTTCGGTTTTGGATACCACAATTGCCGCCTCACAGCTGACTCTGCCCTGCTCTTTGCATTTCGTTGTCTCTCTCCTACTCTGACGCAGATACACATACACACACTCATCTATACATACATATTTATATATAAATGTACATAAACTTCTAGAAATTTTCGTCAGCAGTGCGCAGCCCTGGTTGCCGTAACCGTTGCCCCTGTGCGAACATCGGCACAAAGCAAACGGCTCGATAATGTGAAAAAAGCACACCAACACAATGACTAGGTGTAAAGCAACGTGCAGAAAACGAGACGAAACGAAAAAAATTAGAAAACGCTGTACAATTTTCTATTGATTTGCGTGCGATTTTCGCTAAGGCTCTTGCAAATTGTGCAGGCTGCAAATCCCAGACAGACATACAGACACACACACACACACATACATAAATATGCTTGAGTATGGGCGCACACGATAAAACATGTGCCGCGCAGGACGCTGCGTCAGAGGAATATTAATTGGGGTAGAGACAAAGAAAATTCAGCTTTCGTTGCCGACTTGAATCGATTTTGCAAAATAGTGCAGCAGGCGTAACATAATGCACTTACTAACTGCGACGCATATATACAAATTTTATATTCCCTATGATTACTTAACAAAGAGTGGGCAAAAACTAATCAAATACACACACACATAGTGCAAATGCCTGCGGGAATAATTAGACCATTTCTTAGTAGTTCTCACCTTTTTATAACAGGATTTCACAGAGTATTCGAGTATTTGTTCTAATAGTTATATATTTATATATATGTATACCGTTTTTACAGTACGCTTTAAGAGTTACACTTTTACTATAATTTTAAATCTATTTCGAATACTTTTTCAGCAGCCTGCTATCGCTGTACGAATGCGCCACGCTTGTTGTCTGAAAGATCGAGAATATATTAGGGGTGATACATGTTACACTGCTTTTATTATAATAATACTGTCATAGCAACGATTTGCTCGTTGAGAAAATGCAACTCTGTCAAAAATGCGCAGTGTGGCAAGCCTACAACAGCTTCAAGCAATACGGTCACACTTTACAAAACAGCTGTCTACGGCGGCCTGGTTATTTAACTCGAGTGGAATACTCGCAGATTCAATAAAATAAATTTTGAATTAGAATTAGAAATGAGACACGCTCAATTCATAGCACGGACTGTGTTTGTGCACAACAACAACGTGGAGGAGGCATGCCGTCTTCTTAACCGCATACTCGGCAAGGAAGAAATCTTCGATCAGTTCCGCCGCACGCGCTTCTATGAGAAGCCCTACCAGGTGCGTATACAAACAATATAAATATATTCTTAAATAAAGCTAATGACTGTTATTTTTACAGGTGCGTCGACGTGTTAATTTTGAGAAGTGCAAATCCATCTACAATGAGGATATGAATCGCAAAATTCAATTTGTGTTGCGAAAGAATCGTGTGGATCCGTTTCCAGGCTGCAATTAAATTTATATGATTTAATATTGTGCTGTTGTCTTTTAAATAAATCTAAAACATAGTTTAGAAAGAAACACGAAGAAACGCTGAAATGAATGCCCAAACTTTCCATCGAGCTTTTATCCTTGCAGCGGGCATACAAATGCCCCTTAGGCCTCATAGTGTTAAAGCGCTTTAGCGGCAAGAGTGAGCTTTCAATTTCGTTTGCTGCCAAACAATTCGCAATTCGTTGCTCGGCTCAGAGTCTTCTCTGTGTTCGTGCAGTTAGGACGAGTTTTTACAGTTGATAAGCTACAAGAGGTAAAGTGAAAATTTTTGTTGTTCCATTTGTGCCAATTACAATAATAATAATAATATCTGTTGTGTTTTGCGAAGTGTCTATTGTGCTGTTAAACATTTTTATAGCACTCTTTTGAGCGTTGCCATATTTGTTATTTGTGTAAATTCATATGCATGCATTAATAGCGTGTGTAGTGGGAATGTGTGTATATGCAAGAGTGTGTGTGTAATGATTTGCGCTGCATTTGCAGCATAATTTCGGCTGTGGTTTTAACTGCTGCTACTGCAGTTTGTGCTGCATACCCACTCAACCACGCAATCTACAACAGCAAGTGGCTTGCAATGCGCAAAACGTGCCTAAGTGCTCCCAAATGCATCGATAATTCGCTTTTGTGGCCAATCTATTACAATCGTGTGCGTGTGTATGTAAGTGAGCGTGCTTCTTCTTTGCTTGTGTGCCTGTGTGTGTGGGGGGTGTGTGAGTGTGCCTGTGTGAGTGTCGTTGGTTGGGTGGCTTAGTTAGGGACCACAGCATAAAATTCGCTTAACATCAAAGTTGGCGTGTTCCATTCTGCTCTCCCATTGACAAGCCTCAAGCTTGTTGTTGTCGTTGTTGTGGCACCTTGTTTGAATACCCTTACAAAAGGTATGCTGCCTATGTTGGGAAATGTATGATTCGATGCGAAATTGTATATGGTATTGATTGTGTGTAGCATATAAAATAAAAATTCTATTCCTACATATATTTTATTCTTATATTCTATTTCATACTTTTTGCTTATGAATTATATTTTATTCTTATATTGTATTTTAATCTTGAATCGAATTTAAAATGAAATAATTCTGCCCGTATACATATACATATGTACATATAATTAGGTCATACTTACATATACATATATTAACTCATTTACTGCTTAGAAGTCTGAGCTTTTTAAAATTACATAATTGAATTTAATTTTATCATGAAACGCTTATATATTATACGGATTTAAAAATTTACTGTTTTCCGTACGGTAGACCTATATATGTATATGAACATATATTTAGTTTGCAAGTGTATTTGATCGTCGTCCTTCGAAATTAAAAATTTTCCTCTTGTTACTTTTACTTTTTGTTTATGTTTCGCTGAGCGTTGCTTGCATTGCTTTTACTACCTGTAAGGGCATTTAATGTTCCCCATTACCAAATTAAACTTTTCATTTTTGTTTTGTTTTTTTTTTTTTTTTTTTTTTTTTTTTGGTGTTTTCGTTGTGTTGTGCTTTGCTTTGGACGCTTTTACTGCCGCTGTTTTATCGATTTCTTGTGTTATTTTTAGCAATGTTTATTTGCATTGATGTGCGTGTGTTTCTGTTTCGCTCTCTTTACACTAACACTTACACGCTCGTATACATTTAAGCATGCATTTGTATGCGTAATCAAATTTTGTTGGCAGCTAATCAAATTGATTACGTCTAATGTCCTTTACAGCTCGAAATATTACGCTATGCTTGGCAATCGATTCGTGGCTGTTGTCCTGGTTGCCAGCTGCAGCCTGGCTCATGCCTATCCGGCGCTCTTACCATATCTCTACTGTAAGTAGGCCTCACTGTATATACTATACATAGAGATAGATATTCATGTATTTGTGTTCGTGCAGCTCCTTTGAAGCGCAGCGCTGATACTTTTCCGCAAATCGAGGACGATGTGGTGGAGCTTGATCAGCTGAGGCAGGAGCAGCCCGCGGTGGGCAAACGGCAGCACGATGGCAGCACCGCCCGCACCACCACAACCACCACCAAGGAGAGCATCGAGAAAGTAATTGCACCACCAGAGGCGGGCAGCAAGGAGCAGCCTCTGATGCCTGACCTGGAGCGTCAACTGGAGGTGGCCACGCCCCTGATGTCGATGTCCACCACAACCACCACCAGCACATCGGCAACGACGACAACGGCTGCGTTTAAGGACGATGGCGAACGCTCACAGCTGGAGGAGCCAAAGACGGCGGCCAAGCCGGCCAACGAGCCGGGCGCCCATGCTAAGGTAAAGAGCTATTGCCTTGCCCAGATCCCGTCCCATAGCTAGATATGTATGTGTATATGTATGTATGTATGCCCCTTGTAAACCAAGCCAATATGTGTCTTTTGAAAATCCAAGTGTATATCCACGAAACCACCCAAAAACCAACAGGCTTTCTACGGTGCAGCGCGTCTAGCATTTGGCCAAAATCCCGAGGTATTACCAACATCTCCAGCAACCACTACAACAACTACAACAACAACAACAACAATGCCCACAACAACAACAACAACATCAACGACAACTGCAACGCCAACAGTGGTCACAGAAGACGCAGCAGCGCCAGCTGGCGAGGATGTGGCGGGTGAGCCCGCTGAGACTGCCGATGAGACAGCCGACGCAGCTGTCGCAGCCGACGTTGACTCAATGCCGGATAAATTGCCCACGGCTCATCACAATCACGATATCAACAAGGAGACCATTGGCGACATCCTGATCGACCAATTGGAGACGGTGGCCAAGACCACAGAGCGACGCTCCGGCATGCCACATATGACGGCCAAGGTTCTTATGACAACTCAAAAAACATTTCACTGATCGGCAACGAATTGGCTAACCCAACCTAAATTGATCTATTCTCAACATTCGCCCACTCTTGCTTGCACGTTAACCCCCACGCACATCTCTGCTGATCTTTCCTATATTCACATACTCTCCTTTATCTCTTTCTTGTAGACGGCTCAGAGCTTGCTGCGCAATCCGAATGGCCAATACTCTTCCTTTGATATGGCGCAGTATGTGTTCTGGACTGGCGACGAAACAGGCGTAGCTAGAGCTGTTGAGGAACTTATCGATGAGAATTTGGTGGGTATATCTAAGTATCTAATATTGAAGGGCTTCATCTAGCCACATCTCTATCTTTCTTTGCAGATCACCAGAGAGAGTGCTCTGAAGTTCTTGCGCGATATTCGTCTAGGCATTGAGTTCTTGCAGCGCTCCTATGCCAATCGCATTTTTCCCGAGGAGTTGCGCCAGAACCATTTGAAGCGCAACACTTTGCCCAGCTCGACAACTACATCGACAACAACAACAACCACAACAAGCACCACCACTGAAAAGCCATTCATACACTTGGACAGCGATTCGGAGGCCGTAACTCCGGAAATAGGACGAGGCAAGTCCCTGGACAGCTTTACTTTCTGGAATAAGCTGAAGGCTCTAGAGAGTGAGAGTCCTCAAGGTGGGTTAAAAATAAAGTTAACCATGTACAACTCAAACTAACTATATATGCATATAGATCTAACGGACTATGATGAAACCATGGGTCGTGCTAAAATCGTTGAGTATTTGTATAATGAGTACAGCTTGGAGGAAATACTCTACAAATTGGCCAAGGTGAGTTGAGATATGAGCAGTTAAAGAGAGTGAGAGAGAGAGAGGGAGAGAGACATAATCTAAATTGTAACATTTATTCTGCAGGTAATGTTTGCTCAGTCTTTGGCTCATGGTTCCGATGAGGCCCAGCAGGAGCTGCAGAAGCTCACCGAATTCCTGGAACACGAGGGCAATCTGGGCGTTATTCCCGTTGACTTGCAGAAGAAAGTGCTAAGTGAGTGGGGATTTAATATTATCCACAAAAACAAGATTTATAATATGTTTTTAATTTCCCTTTAGGGGTTCTGCTCACCGCACTCTCCGATACTCTAACCGAACATCCCGAGTTGCTGCCCGCTGCGCGCGTTAACTTGGCCAATCCATTTTTCAGACTTCCAATGCATACCACAAGTAAATAGAGCATTGAGGGCAGCTCTTAAATGTTATCAGAAAGTATATGTATAAATATCTATATGTATACTTATAATCTATATGAATGAAATATTAACTAAGTTATATATACAACAGATCATATATACATATATAATTATTATGTTTCACAAGTTGTTTAACATAGACAGAAATGCGCTCTCTCGGAATTGGTCCAACATTTTTCCTTTCTATATATTATACAAGTAACAAAACAAAATGGCAAATATCGAAAGGCTTCTAATTTAGTTCTTATCATAGCAAAAACTCTCGTGATATTTTTGGCTGGCTAGAAAGTGCGAGATAAAGAAACGTTTTTATATTCATCATATATACTATATATATGACAAATTTTAGAAAGTGGTAAAAGTAACCCCTAAAAATAAAGAAAATCAAGAAGACAAAAGAGAGACTTGCGCTTTTGAAAAATCCAATATACATATAGAAATTATAGTAAATCTGAATATGTATTGTATTGCTTGCTTATATTTGATATGAGTTAGTTAACAAAACAAAACAAAATATGTAGAAGATGAGGAAAACTTAAGAGGTTGAAGTTGATGATATCTATATAAATGTCCTATGTTATTTGAGGCTCTTCATATGACATCGTTTATTCGCTTCCCCTTAAACACTTGAAATTGAAGCAGGAAAGGGCTTAAAGTCCGCATATATCAGTAGCAAATAGAACTGCTTTTCCAATACATACATATACATATATATGTATACCATATATGTATTTTTGTTCTTATTATAAGTACCCATATATATATACATACATATGTTACATGCATACATATACCCTACTAAATAAATACATAACTAACCAGTTGCTGATTGATTGATTGATTATTTGTTTATATTTTGCCAATTTAGTTGATTGTTCAGTTTTAAGATATATAAATATTATATATGATGTGCAAAATCGCTGTAATACCAATTATTGTTTCAGAACATACATGATATACTAAACAAAATATATATGCTATATATTGTTTAAAAACAAAATACAATCTGTGTACTTTATAGCTAGTGTCTACTGTTGCCAGCTGGACTTTTCGCTTACTGAATTGAATGCTTTCAGCTGAAATCTAATAGGTCCTTTATAATTAGTATCTACTGTTGGTTTATGAGATCTCTAGGTAATAAATACATATCTACTTTCTAGATATTTCACACTGCTCTTCTCTTCCAGATATCTATTTATTCATCTTAAATTCTTATGTATATTGCATACTTAGTGTCTACTGTTCCTTTTTGGGCTCTTCGCTCTCTGATTTGGAACCATCCAACAACTTATTGATTTGCGCCTCTGTTAGGGGTTCCTTGCTGTTGAATAACTTTTCGATTTCAGCTCGTTCCTCTGGATCCATTTGTTCGCTATATTGCTTGGCCAAGGCTTCCAATCGTTCCTGGTTCTGATTGAAACGTTTGGGCAGCCAAAAGATCGTTTGCACCATTCTACAACGAATACAAAGAAATTCAAGTTGAAGTCATTGAGATATAGTTGTCATACATACCTGAGAAATATAAAACCCGTTACAGCCAATATCAGACACAAGGCCGATGTCTTCAGCATGGTCCAGTAGTCAACAACAACTTGCTGATGCTTCATTTTGATAATTGGTAACAGGTAACGGTTCTCGGATCAGCAAAATGGGGCTAATAGTATATCCTTCCGCGACAACGCAACAGTCTCTAATAAAGTGTCATAAGCTAGTTTATCGAATATTTTTTGTTCATATTGCTTAAGGACGCAATTATCGGATTGTTGTGGTCGTGGCCGGTCGTCATGACTAACCTACATATATGATGCATATGTGTATCTCCTAGAAATCAATAATTCTGATTGCATACGTGTCTCGACTATGTGTATTGGGGGCATGTTGAGTGCTGACCTAGACCCACGTCGAATGTCCTGTAGGCATACGAAATCAAAGGAAATTTTATTCCTTTTTTTAATGATGTGCTTTAATATGAAAGTAGGAGTGTTCTCGGTGGGAGATACCCGAGATACCTTAGGTTACCTGCATATTTACATATCCAAGTACTTAAAACCTTCACTGAACTAAGTTTAACAAACTGTAGAATGACTTCGGAGCTGCAGATATGATCCGAGAGTTATCTTAGATATTGCTATGAGTAGTTAAAAGAATATCAAGTCTCTAACTTTTATAATTCACGAGTTCACTGGGTCAAAATGGATGGTATAGGCTACTTTACGTATTTTGTCCCGACTGTTTCAGTTTGTTTTGCACCAAAAACGTGATGCCATTTTTTGATTTATACATTTTTTTATAGAGGCTATATATCATATGCGAACAATCACGTCACGGCCTGAATAATATATATTGTATATCAAGCATTGACCTATGCTCATAGGCAGACCAACAGCAAACAATTTTGACATGCTGTCCTGATGATGGATTTGAATTTGTATATAGTTTATAGCGAACGTACGATTGGACTTATCAAATAAATTATTTATAGTACCAGAGTATAGTATTCACACGATTGTAAGAGTTTTGCACAAGAAACTCAATAAATAAAACAAAAATTATATATACTTATATACTATAAGATAAAGGCCGACATGTGCTGAAGTATCACGGAGGATCGTGCGAATTGTAAATTAGAGACAAAAGTGTCTCAAATCAAAAATAAAAATAGAAAGAAATAGATTAGACTCACGGCTCTACATAGCATTCGATTCGCTGGGGGGGTAAACAAAGTGTAAAAAAACAAACATTTTCGACTCACAGACTGAATATTATCAATAGATAGCGTTGCAGGCATATCAGATCTTATAGAGGCGATAACGGATGCCCAGCCTATATAAGGCGTTCGATTTGCCAGGCTAAGCGCAAAACTGAAAGAAGGAACAAGATGAGAAGACACTTGATTTGTGCCTGCCTGCTCCTGGGCATGCTAGCTCTGGCTCTGGCTGCTCAGAGACCCATCTCGGATTGCGTAAGACTCATCCACAATTAGCTTGGAGCAAATTCTGAATCTCAATTGCTTTCAGGGCGAGCGCATCGAGAACGATGGCTATCCCATGGAGCGCCATACCGTGGTCACCGAGGACAACTACATTCTGACCATGCACCGCATACCCCACTCCCCCAAGACGGGCAACACTGGAAAGCGACCAGTTGCATTCCTCATGCACGGCATGCTGAGCTCCAGCTCCGATTGGGTGCTGATGGGTCCCGGCAAGGCCTTGGCCTACATTCTCTCCGATGCCGGCTACGATGTCTGGATGGGCAATGCCCGCGGCAATACGTACTCCAAGGCCCACAAATTCTGGCCCACCTCCTGGCAGCTGTTCTGGAACTTCAGCTGGAACGAGATTGGCATGTATGATGTGCCCGCCATGATTGACTACGTGTTGGGTGTGACTGGCGAGAGCCAGGTGCAGTATGTGGGCCACTCGCAGGGCACCACCGTCTATTTGGTCATGATGTCCGAGCGTCCCGAATACAATGCCAAGATCAAGTCCGCCCATCTGCTGGGCCCCGCTGCCTACATGGGCAACATGAAGAGTCCATTGACACGCGCTTTCGCTCCCATTCTGGGCCAGCCCAATGCCATGGTCGAGCTCTGCGGCTCCATGGAGTTCATGCCCAGCAACAAGTTCAAGCAGGACATGGGCATTGAGATGTGCAAAGCCACCTCGCCCTACGCTGAGATGTGCGCCAATGAGATCTTCCTGATCGGCGGCTACGATTCCGAGCAATTGGACTACGTAAGTGAAAGAAGAGGATAGCTAGATAACTAGATGTATGACACGCTTAATCTCGATTTTTCTGCAGGCTCTACTGGAGCACATCAAGGCTACATCGCCTGCCGGCGCTTCGGTCAATCAGAATCTGCATTTCTGTCAGGAGCACAACTCCGGCAAGTTCCGCAAGTTCGATTACTCTGTGATACGTAATCCCTACGAGTACGGCAGCTACTATCCGCCAGAGTACAAGCTAAAGAACGCCAAGGCACCTGTCCTACTGTACTATGGCGCCAACGACTGGATGTGCGATCTGAAGGATGTCCGCAAGTTGCGCGATGAGCTGCCCAACATGGCGCTCGATTATCTGGTGCCGTTCGAGAAGTGGGCCCATCTGGACTTCATCTGGGGCACTGAGGCCAAGAAATACGTGTACGACGAAGTCCTCAAGCAGATGTCTAACTACGAATAGTTTCTTTATTCAAACAAACGATTCAAACATTAAAGGGCATTGGTTAAGCAATCACGATTTCCATCTGGTAACCCAATTTGATTTCGTCGTTCTTCAATAGTTGTCCGTCGACTATATAAAAGCCAGTCGATAAATATTTCTCAAGTTTCGATGCCTGCAGTGTGTACTCCTTAATGTAGAAATCTTGGGCAGACACTGGACAGTTCTTTGGGTCGGGTGCATTCGAATAGTCCTTTATCTTCTCATATATGAAGTTCTTATATATCGATCCCATCAAATCGCAGACACCCATAACGGGATAATCCTTATGCACTTTATACTCCGATGATGGTGAATCCGCCTTTAGAATTGTTATGTTTACCTGATGAAAATTAATAAATATGTAAACTGCAAAATGCCAAGTTCATTATATTATAGCAGTTAGCATATGTAGTATGTCTGCAAGCTTGTATATTGTTGTCCTCTTTTACTTGTTATTTGTGCAAGCTCTAAGATCGGTGTCATAGCTGTTAGCTGCTGTGAGCAGTCAAAGCTATGAAACGCAGTGTCATATCAAGTAGCTTTATGCCGGCAACAAACAGTCAAGGGTGGTGTTATAGCAATTAGCAAATGTCGTTGCATAAATATGGGAATTTCCACTTACCTTTTTAAACTTTGTATAATATACACATTTATCTCATTTATCTTACACATTTATCTCACCTTCCAATCGTTGTCTAGGCTGGTCAACATTTTCAGCTCTCCATTGATAATGGCGCTTGTGTTTTCATCCAGGTATTTGATTCTTAAGTCAGCTACGAACATCGTCTTGTCCTCGTGAGTCTTTGAAACTTCGCCGATGGTTGAATTGTATGCTCCACCTTGCACAAGGACACCGCTGCCAACCAGCAGCAGTGCGAAGAGTTGCACCAAGTACACTGACATTTCAATCGGATATGAAACTGTCGAGCATCGAGCGACCTTTTTATACAAATGCTATTGCATGCGAGCGTTGCGCATCCGCCACGTAGCCCGATCGAAATCAAAAGTGTCAACGGAAATGGCAGCATGTTTTTTAACAATCACGAATTTGTGTATTTTTTTTAAATGGACTTTTAACGAGATAAACTCCGCCCAGTTTGAATATTGTTTATAATTCGATCAAAGCTTACATAACATAAAATTCAATTTTGATCTAAAAGTCGCAAATTATATACATTAAAAACAAAGGCCAACAGCTGCAATTTATGCAATTAACATCATCTTAAACTAGTTGCAGGCGGGAATGTTACTGCTTCTGGTAGCCGAAATTTAATCTCAGCTGCTCTAGGAACATGAACGTCAATATCGTCTGCGGACCCAGACGCACAAATGCCGGCACGTAGCCCTTGAAGAAGCCGAGCGGCCCCAGTTTCGCCGTATGCAGCACAATGTCCCAGAGACTCTTATATTCGCCAGGCTTGGCATTCATTGAGCGCGTCTTCAGCACATCCATGGGTTGCGTTAACGTCGTGGCTATGGCGCCGGCCATGAGGGAGGCGGTGAAATGCGTGACCAGATTGTCCTGGAAATAGGGCGTGGCCAAGAGCGTAGATTTGATCTGATCGTAGAAGGCAATCTGGCCAATGGTCATGAAGACGCCACGAGCCGTCGCCGTCGAGCCGCCCGAGAATAGCTTCCTGAAGCCCTCCGTTTTGTACACCTTGATAATGCCATCCACACCAGAGCGATAGCTGTTGAGAGAGTTTATAGATTATGATTAGATGGGGACGTAATTTACTAGGTTTCGTTCGTCAACTTACTTTCTTCGCAGTTCAGGCGGCAGTTTGACATCGTTTTGCATGCGGACATTTATCATATCTGCGGGCGTCCCAAAGATGCCGCCAATCATGCCGGAGAGGCCGGCCAGGGCGATTTTGCCCGCAAAGGTATCAGTGTTGACGAACTCCTTGCCCACCTCGTAGGCACCGAATCGTGTCGTCGAGTATGTCATTTGGCGCAGGATTGAGGCAGATAAACCATTGTAGAAGGCCAGGACTCCCTGTTCCTGCATGATTTTTGGCACCAACCGCAGCACGGACAAATCGCCCTGTTGCGTCTGCAGCGTCACCTTGAGCAGGTCCAGTGGATGTGTCACGCATGCCGCTCCAACGCTGGCAATGCCACCAAAGTACCAACGGGCATGCTTGTCGCTGCTCATCTTGTTGATTTGTTGTTTCTCCTTTTTGCTAACTAATCAATCAATGAAATTAGCCAAATATTCAAATGCATTTTTGTCAAGATAACACTAAACTTATTAAGGAAATTGTGATTTAATTTTAATATCAAGTTGGCGCAACATTCTTAACAGCTACAAAATATTACATCATCGCCACTATTAATTAAAGCTAAGGATAATAAAATACGCATAGTCAGCTGAGCCATGACGTAAGCATTGGTTGCGCGCGCCTTCAATCACGTAAGCCGTTTGGCAACACTAGTCATACATTCAAAATGGCCACATCACTGAAAACTGAGCATACACAGTGGCAACGCTGCACGAACAGCTGTCTGTTAAATGCTGCCCAGAGCATTGTGAAGTCGTGTGTTTGTAGTGCCGCTTATTGTTTTCTTTTTGTGCGCAAATTACAAGTTGTTCCACAATCAAATCTTTTAAATTGCTTTGCAGCATATGTGCCATACTATTTGTAAGTACATTACATAAATATTTATACATATATTAGTTGCTTACATGCTGTGAAGCACACAACGTGCGCGTAGCTTCGGCTAAGTTGTTGACGTGCAATTAGTTAATTCTGTATGCATCTCGCATTACGAGAAAAAAGCTGTTGTATTTCATTTTGGCATTGACATTGGGCAACATGTGGCGGAAGCTTCTCAATATTTGAATATTTGTATTTGTTTATTTTCAATTCATTTTACAAAGCTGCCTGATTGTATTTTCCTTTTAAGTTAAGTGATTTGCGCAACTGAATTATAACGATATCGGTGTGAGTGTGTGCCTGATAGTTTATGTGTGTGTGTGAGTGCTTGAAGCTGCATAGTTATGTTTACGTGTGTGTGTTTGCATTTATCTACTTGATTAGCCATTTTCGAATACACACACACACACACACATGCACACTGACCTGCGCACCCTAGCAAAGTACGGTGGGCGTTGGCGAATGCGTTAATAAGCTAAAATTGTTCGATTTGAAATTTGAAGAAATAAAAAATATCTGATAAAAAATATTAAAATTGGAATTTCAGAAAATATATACGCCAAATAGCATTGATAACCAAAATAGAGTAAAGCGCAGGCTTTAAGAAGGAATTATATGCAGTGTCGATTGTATTTAAATGAAATATATAAACAAACCCTAATTTAAAAAAAATATATATAACGGAAAACTCAATTTTTTAATAAAGCAATTAGATTTCGTAAGATTTCGTAATCAACTAAAATATTATAGTTGCATTTATTTTTTATTTTAATATATTTATGTTAGAAACAATAAAAACTTTTAACTGAGTTAATGAATGTTCCCATTTGCGAAGCAATACTGTATTTAATTTTACGTTAAAAATGTCTGATAAAATTTTCTGACTGCTCCAATTGGCGAGTGGGTACTGTAATGAAGCCAATTGGAATATGCCATTTGTTTGTTCCGCTTTGAATGAAGCAATTGGAAATTCAATTGTTTTTGTACACTGGAAACTTTATAGCGATAGATCTGCTTAGTTGCAAATATATTTAAGTTTAGTTGAGAACCAAAAACTTATTAGCTAACACTTAACATTATTTCATGCTTAGTCACCCAACAAAATGTGACCCTGTTTGACTTTACGGGGCTTTGAGCTAATCGACTTTTCAGCGCGTTGCCCACTCGCCTGGTGATAACAAACTAAATAATTCCAAATATGCATAAGCTTCTGTATGAATGTATGTATATATGTATGTATATAAGACATTTCGTGTGAATAATGCCACGTGCAGCAAATGGCCAATAAATCAGACGATTCTCTTCCTCTCTTGTGTTGCCAAAAAAGAAAAACAAGTGGATTCTGATTGAAAACACACACATTGTTTGTGTTTTGCAAGAAATCTCAGCAGCTTCCATAGAGAAAGCTTAACACATAACAGTGTATCGAGCTAATATGCTTAACATATCCAAGAGCTTTTACCACATAGTAAATGTAAAAACATTTATTAGTCTTCACTCTGTGATATAAAGATTACATGGTTTGCCGGCTATTGATAAGTCGTTATTATTATTAGATTTTGAACTTTTTGCTGTTTATCTGATCATAAACTGAAATGTTCCATGAGCAAAGGTCAAAACGAAACATCACATGATCCAATAAGAAAAATATGCTTATAGATTTGTTTCTATATAATATGAAAACAGTCGCGCCTTCCCAACTAGAAACATATTTCTCGGCGTGTGCGGCTGTGTACATAGTATAAATGCGTGAGTGTGAGTGTATGTGTGTTTGCAAACAGCTGATTGTCACATTTTTTCATAGCCGTAGATCACGACAGGTAGCGTGATAGTGCCATGATTTCTCCCGCTGTTCCTATCAAAACTAATGTCTGTGCAAATGTTGGCAATTGAATTAGATTGAAACACACACACACACGTACACATATAAAGAAATACACACACATTCATTGCATGCAGTAGAAATCGCTGCATTTTGATATTGAAAAAGTTGACTACTCAGCTAATTGAAAGTTTACCTTGAAAACGTGAGAGACAAATGTTGTAGCGGCGTATGTTGTTTACCGCTATAAATTGCTTAAGCTCTATATTTTTGGCAACACAAATACACACACACACACACACGCGCACACAGCACAATCGACAGAGCGAGAGAGTGGGAGCTCAGCGCATCATTATTACCACAATTGACGGCGAAAAACTGGTCTGGATATTATGAATCGTTCTTTACCCGGTTTCTTAGTGCTGTTCTCCCTCTCTTGCTTTACTGCTGGAACGTACACCACGCACTCAACACCAACACACGACGTCGTCGCCGCTTGAGCACTGAATACGTACTGATCGTCGCTGTTGGTTAGCAGCAGCGTAACGTCGACGGTCAACTGAACGTCAGACGAAGCTTCCAGCGTTGCTCGCGCTCTTCCACTCTGCGCGCGCTCTCTCTCTCTCTCTCTCTCTCTCTCTTAGTTGTTTGGCTTTTGGATTTTGGTTTATCACTATTAAGGTGACGGTGCGGTCAAGGCGGGCACTTTGCAACTGTTTTTCAGAAGTGTGGCGGGGCTTGGCTTACGTTAGTCAGTTGTCAGACGCTTCGGCAGTCGCAGTCGCATTCAAACTCCTTCTTAGCGAGCATTTCCGAGAGGGAGTGGGAGAGAGAGAGAGAGCGCGCGAGTGTGTGCCTTCATTAAACATAAATTGGTGAGAGCTTTTTATTTATTTTCTTTTCTGTCATAACCTACGTACGCGCTCACACTTTGTATGTGAACTGTGCCAGTGTATGAGCGTATGTGTGTGTGTGTGCTTCCATTCTACAATTGTAGAATAATAAAGTTAATGTCAACTATATGCCATGTAATCGATGCGAAACGAAACAACAATGTTTGAAAACAATGGAAGTGTGTTGTGTATATGTTTGTATGTGTGTGAACAGTTTTCATATCGTTGCAATGGCTCATCGGCGGGCTGAAGCTCATTATCGCAGCGAAGTTTGTTCTTGTTTTCAAGTATACCCCGTATGAAATAAGGGAATGCCTAATGGAGGAGTTCAAAGGTTATTTAACATTCTCTACTCAATATTTCGTCAGGCAAAAAAAATTAAATTTAATTGTTTTTAATTTATTAAGAATGTGAAAATCAATTATTATTTGTTAATATATTTAATATTAATTATACATAGACTTTCTTTAACTACAGGGTATTTCAAGGTCCATGTAGTGGGCAGCAAAGATACTGTCGAAATTATGTATTTGAAATGCCCTTTATGTAATAAACAAAGAAGTGTACAATATATTATTAATCAGCTGCTAGGCGCCTTTTCAAAAATATAAATAAATACTTATATACAATATATACCCAATAAGTATTTATCTGTGCTGAGTTAATTTAAAATTTATTGCCATTCATAATTATTATTAATTAAGAAGCTCATATTTCAAATGGCGTTCTTGTTAGGCAGCCATTCGCATTGACATCCAAGGTCTAATTAGAACGTTAATGTGTTGCAGCAATTTTTTTAACGCTTTTAGCTTGATAAACAAGCGATCGATTTGCCTAGACGCTAGAAATGGCAAAATAGTCGCCTATATAATAACAAAGGCAAATGTGTGCTTTTTATTTGCTTGCTGAAAAAATGGCAGAAACACGTTTAGCTATTATTCTATTCCAATCAGAGTTTTGTTTACCATATTCAATTTGATACAAAATATTTACACATGCAGAGTAGGCGCGTGCGAGCTTTCACATAAAAGCTTTTATTCGTCTTGGGTTTGTCGTTGAAATGGGCTTTTGGCGGCACTTGGTACATGTGGCCCATTAGCTCAGCTGGTTAGAGCGTCGTGCTAATAACGCGAAGGTCGCGGGTTCGATCCCCCCATGGGCCAAGACGAAATTTTTTTGGTTAGTATTTCAATTTTTTTTTTTCCACATTTAATAAATTATTTTCATTGATTGGCGGGTTATTGGCCACGTGTGCGGCTGACAGCGATGATGAAGTGACAAAATGAAAGTAAATAAATTAAAAAGGAAAGTCTGGAGGTCATTCTGGCCGTTTGGCCATTTGGCCATTTGGCCATTTGGCGGACATGAAGCATGTCGGAGCACGTGACCCCGCGTCACATTTAATTAATTGACTACACATTTTATGGCATTTATAAATTGACCAAAAACATATTCACTTCAGTTGTTCCTTTGTGTATTCTGTCTTTGCAGCTGCCCACTAAACCATAATCTGAATTATGGCCGCCTCAGTGCTGCTCGCTTGTGGTCTCAATGAACAGAAGCTGCCAGGATTCGTGCACATCAGCGAGGAATCGAATGTCGATGGCAGTTTTCTAATTAGCTGCATTCTGGGCCAACGGCTGCGCATCTCCAATGCGGGCACCCTGCTCGTCTGTCTGCAGAATCACTATCAGCATTACTTCAATGCGGGCATGCGGCTGGGCTACAACTCGAACATCTTTCTCGGCAAGACTTTCAATGTGATCGACGTGCTCAGCGACATGGCGCGACACGGGCTCAGCTCCAAGTGGCTGCGCTCCCCTGACGGCTTGACTCTGACGGAGCAGCTGGTGAAGGACATACGCGAGCAGCTGGAGAAGAACTATCCGAATCGCAGCAGCTACACCATACTGATTGATAATCTATCCATACTGATCAATCTGGGCGCCAGCAAGCAGCAGGTGCAGCAGTTCTGTCTGGATCTGGCCGATCTGGCCAAGGCGCACGACAATCTGACCGTCATCACGAAGCTGAGCAACAGCGACATCCACCCGCTCACGGACAACAACGTGGCCAAGTTGGGTAACGTGCGCATCCAGGTGCTGCGGCTGAAGAGCGGCGTCTTTCGCGAGGTCGATGGCAAGCTGCTGATCGAGCGTGTCCTGGACGACGAGGGCAGCTACTCCTGCGAGCAGACGCGCAAGGAGGTCCTCTACAAGGTCAACGATCGCAACGTCAAGATATTCAATCCCGGCGAAATCGGTGTCAAAGTTTAGCGCCTCCAAATTCGCATTGCTGCAATTTTGTATGGAATTTATTAAAGCCCATTTTGATATACCTATATATAATATACATGAATGAAAACAACAACAACAACAACTCTTGCTGTATTTGTTTATATGCGTACGAGGCAGACGTCTGTGTCCGAATGTCATGTGCCAATAACATCTGTTGTTTATCCGTTTCACGTTCGTGCGTTCCTTCGTTCGTTCGTTTCTTCTAATTGCGTTGTCTTCTTCTTCTGCAACTGCTGACGTCACCGCGGGCCGGACCAGCTCTGACGCAGACAATATGATGAATTCGTGTCTGGACATGACTTTACGGCGGGTCCGTCCGACTATGTAAACCGAACTAGAGTTCAAATATCCTGTGCTACGCAGCGGTCCCACAATTTAAGGGACACTGTTCAATATGCCCTGACGATGGAAATGTGAAACAATGCGAAAATGGATGACGGGCCAGCGGGTGTAACCAACGGCACAATACTCTGCCAGTTGTTGAAAACTAACAGTTTATATAGAGTTTTTTCACAGTCATCTTAGTGAGTCAATGACTGTTGAGTGTGTGACTCTAAAACTGTGCACAAAAGTCATCGACTATTGAAATATATTTTATTTACTGCATTAGTTAAGGGCGATTTAGCTTAATGAAGCTGTCACGGCTTCAAATGCGAGTGACGAAGCGAATAAATCAAATGCTCTTTAGGCTTAACAGCTGTTAGTTTATGGACTGTTAAATTGTTCACTGCTAACAGTAGCTATTAAAATTAACAGTGATTTCAGTGACTCTAAAACTATGCTGGCTGTAAGCTATAAAAGCAGCGAGTCAAATTGTAGCTGAAGTGAAATAATTGCTTAGCTGTTGTTTATAGCTACAGTTCCTGTAAAACTGTGCTAAGCTATAATTGCAATGATTTTCAAACTATGCCGCCTGTGACTAGATGCAAATTAATACTGTTGAGCATATCTTCTCTAACTGTTAGTGTAATGGCTTTCAAACTATGCTAAGCTATAAACATATTGACTTTCAAACTGTGCTGCAAGCACAGTGACTTCTAAACTAATATAGCTGGTCTATCTGTACAAAAAATCATGTTTGTTTAATATGCCAAATAGCAGATATATTTTTAAAGTAAAATATCAAACAAAAAAAGAAAGTAAAACCAAATATACCCTCCTTGTCGCTGCGTACGCTGTTTCCATAAGAGAACGGAATATTGAATTTAAGCAAAACGCCTCCACAAGCTGATGAAATTTTGTCAGCCCGCCAAATGATGATAATTTGCAAAACAACAAACTCGCTTGTAATTCAATTCTTTGGCTCGACATCTAAAGTGTTTCATGAATAAAATGCCTCATTTCTTATGTATTCTGAAACAGTTTTTTAATCTCAATCAATACTGCGACGACAGATGCTGCCAATGAACTGTGCCAGAAGAACAAACTTTGTCAGCAACATAATTAATTGCATCGGGAGTTTGGCTATGGTTCGCTTTCAACTTTCAACTCGAGAGTCACGTAGGTTGTAAACGATTTTTACTTTAATCACAAAATATGCTCAGACCAGAACGGAAGCGAGCCGAAACGGAAGTTGGAATTCTGATTGGATATCTGCTAGGTGTACTATATATATATATATATGTAGAGACCGCCAATGACGGCATTGCGCATCAATTTGATTAGACTTTAGAAAAAACTCGCAAATTTGGTTTACCCGTTACGGCCATCAATTTGTGTGTGTGTGTGTTGGGCCAAGCTAATGACAGCGCAGAGTTTAATGGGCGAACGGAAAATTTCGTTGCATACTTTTAGGCAGTGGCAAAAATATTTCCGCTCGATTCGCATGCACAGCGAGAGGAGCCTCTGCGCGACAATGGCATCATCATGCAGAGCTAAATAACAACTCTGGCGATAATTTATGTTCAGCTGTGTAGGCCCAGTGCGCTGTCTACCCTTTCATCATTGATAATAACAGCATATTAGTATGGTCCAGAGCTGAATATATTTCGCTCTTAAAAAATCCCCACCACACACACACAAACACACACAGCTTGATTTTATCTTATATTTTTTTCTTTTTCGCCTGTGTATGAGTCTTTTCATCTGCCGATTTATATCGCCATTGTGTCGCGCGCACATCCACATCCACATAATTTCTCTCAGCTGGCACAGCATGGCGTATGCGTAATATTTATTTAACAGCCACAATTTACGCTTTAAGGTTCGCTGTTTGGGCTAAAAGGTTTTGACGGCAACTTCTTATTTATTTTATTTGCCAGCACAAAGTGCTTAAGCCTAAAAGGGTTTCAAATTATATTAAAGTAATGAAAAGCCAAAAAAAGAAAAAAGCAGTTTCAACAATTATAAAATGCATAGCGGAATAACACATAGTGTCGCTGTGTGTGTGTGTGTGTGTGTGTGTGTGCGGGTGTGTGTGCTGGCTGCCTGTCAATGTGGCTTTTAAAGCCATGCTAGTACTTATAGGAGCCTTTAACGCTCGAACGTGCATAGACTTGAGAAGTGATTGTTCATTTAAATTCTCTCTGAATGTAAGAGAATTTGATAGAAAGCGGGTATATCGTATATTTAAATGAAACTTGAAATCAATTAATATTTATTATTATTATTTTTATTTTTTCTCAATTTTTTTCAGGCTTGCAGGGTATCTTCTAGTCAATCAATTCTTTGCCAACTACACGCTTCGCTAAAACAGTGAGCAAAATGCTTTAAAGCTACTTTTCTTTTTCTTCATAAGCAATTCACGCCTGCAGCATGAACCAGTCAGGAAATTAAATTTTGGGTTGAGTCCCAACAACAACAGCAAACGAAGAATATAAATAGAGTCTAAACTAACCGCAAAATTCATAGGAAGTAAGTAAAAATATTTTATACAAGCAGCCAAATGACAATATATGAACACGAGTTAAGTCGAAAACAGGCCGAAGGCAGTTTATTCCAGAGTATTTCAAGCAAACGAAATCAACTCAGTTTACTTTAGAGTATTTCAGGCAAACTAAATCAGCTCTGCATATTTCAAGCCAACTCAGATTGCTTTAAGCCACTTCATGGTCGAATGGCTTTTGAAACAAAGTGAAATTCACATTTTACATTTGATTGTTTAATTGAATTCGACTCGGGCGAAAAGTTGAGAAATTAAGCACGTACATTTTTACTTTTCACTTTTTATTTTTCCCCCATTTTCCTATTCCTTTTCTTCTTCTTTTTTGGGCATCAGCGAGTTAGATAAAAGTTGCGAAAAGTGAATAGAGAATTTGTGCAATTTTCATATCATCATCTGTGTGCTGCCAATGAACATTTGCCGGAGGTGTCCTCGTCTCTATCTACACATTTCTATTTCTCTCTCTCGTTGGTGGTTCCGGACAATTAGGGAAACTGTTTTGTCAAGCAATTTAGCATTCGCCAACAAGATTTCTGCACACAATTTAATATTGAATTTAGCTGCTTTGCTTAGTTCGTTCTGTGGCCACAAACATTTCCATAGAAATTCGCTTCGAAACGAATGATTGGCAATTCGCTAATCGGCTGAAACACAGCTGATAAACAACTTTTTCTGTGTTTCGCTCTCTCTCTCTCTAACTCACCCTCTATCTCTCGCTCATTTCAATTAACTGCGCTGCGTATACGCAACATTTGACAGTCGACTTTTGCCAATTTACGCCCTTGAGCGTAAATTTTCAATGATATTCGATTTTTTGCTCATTTCTATTTAGCCTGCAAAGCGGCTCTTCCACTCAAAGTGCTCTGCGGTCTGTGGCTGTGACTCTGGCTCTGGCTGGGTGTTAGCTGCACATGCGAAGGAGTTTGCGTTAAGTGCTTCTGCACCTACGCACAGCTATGTAATGGAATTTTCTGCTTCTTCTTTCTTCATTTTTGTTTATAAGTGTGTTTTGTTATAAGTGTGTGTGATGAGTGCTTTCTCACCTCAATCCTCAATCCTCGCAATCCTAACGCATGTCCAGGCTTGTCATATTATATGGATTTCAATATCCATAGACAGCAATGGGCCGTAATTCAAACAGAGAATATATTTTTATGGTGAACCACAAAAATTGATTACGTTTACCAATATGTGTGTAAGAAAAAATTAAATAAATAAGAAGTAAAATTTTGTATATTATGAATTTTGATATATGAATTTTTTACTTCATAATATTTTATAATATTTTATATTATGAAATGCCAGAGCTTTAAACTCTAAGCAATTGATGCTAATCAAGAATATATACTATTTATACAATATATTATTTATACAATCAGCAATTTTTACTGAGGTCCTTTCAAGCGTTGCACAATTCATGTTGAAATTTATAATATGCTCTTAGTCTCATAAAGACACAATATGGATGCGTTTACATTGTGTGTGTGTGTGTGTGTGTGTGTGTGCTCGTTTGCTGGGGAATTGCATTAAAATGCTGTTTGGCCCCGTTTTTGTTATATTTGTGGGAATACATTTTGCAGGCAGCCACAAGTGGCGCAGGTCCCTCTGATTGCCCTAGCGAATGCATAAAATTCAAGCCAAGGCCAAAATCGATGCCCGAGCACCACGTGCCAAATGTGTTCGGCATGTTATGCAGAGGATTTACTGTAACTGATACTTGTCCCCGGCACAGCACATTCTCATTGAAATGTATGACCACACACACAAACACACACACACAGACACGCACAGGACCTGTTGTTGAGCAACGCGCTTGGCAGCCAGACGGGTTTCTCGTGTGGGTGGGGGATGTGGCTCGAGGCAAGGCGTTGAAAATAGCTAAACGAAAGATATCCCACACAATTCAATCATTTCATAATAAGTTCCATTTATATAAGGAAATTATAGTTTTATGTCTTCTTATATAAAAAAAAACTCATGACCAAAGGCATAAAGAAAACATTGAGAGGTGAAAAGTACAGTCTCAGATTACACTATATTCTATAGAGACCTTACTCATAAATCTAAATCTCATTTAGATATGATAAAGGTAAATCCTTCTTAAGCATAAGGAACATAATTAAAATCGGAATAAAATAGGTATTTTATACAGGAAATTTATAACTTAGGTAACTCCCTCTCCAGCAGATGAAACCAATCGAAAATGTGTTACATTGTCATGATATATATAAATATTATATAGAGAACGTATCCCCGAAGATAAATACCATCTAGCTATTATATATGGAAATGCTTCTCAAGCATAAAGAACATATTTGAAATCTGAAATCTCCTAGCAAAAGAAGCTCAGTGTTTCAGATAATAGATATATTCTACATATTCTATATAGAAAACTTATCCCCACAGCTAGATCTCGCAAATTCTGATAATAGTTTCTATATATTATATAGCGAACGTATCTCCAAAGGTAAATCCCCCATCAAGATACAAATGCGAAAGCCCTTAGAAAAAGTTTATTTGAATTTTAATTGCTTTTGCGTGCGCTTAAGCAGTTGAAAGTTTTTGGCTGTCTTGCCGGCTTTGTACTTGCCTATAAAATAACTTGGGCATGGAGTCCAGTTAAATTGCTTTCTTCTGGTAGGCGTTTGGAATGGCTGAGGCTGACCCACGAAGGATTTGCATTTTGGGGCTTGCCGCAATGGCTCAGTGCAAATTGCTAGCTAACCAAATGCGTTTAATTACATCTCATCTATCTGTCTCTGTTTAGCGCACGCCTACTCTGAGATTCCCAGATTCTCGGAAAACTTAGCGAGTTGCTAATTTGGCTTCTGCTGACACCGCGAACCAACTTTATGGCTGCAATTTTGCTAAAAACTTTGCCATTTCACTAAATTTTGCACACAGCTCGTAGCGCTGAAATCTGTGGGCGGTTCAAATTGAACCTTCTGCGAAAATCAACAGTTTGGCCAGGTTTACTCTGGCTTGGCTTGTTTTGGCCTGTTGAAGTGCAAAGGGCAACAATGGGCCAAGATAACAGTATGTATTAACATATGTGGTCGGCGGTAAACAGAGACTAACATACACACATACAAATAAAGCACACACACATTAACATATCAATAAACTTGATATGGATTTACTGGCAGGAATCATGTGTTTATTATACCCATCAAATCGGAAGTTGACTGAGAAGAGTATATTGAATTAATGAACGAGCATGTGACAGACGAAGCAAGGTATCTGGCTCTCTATCTCTCAGTCTCTCTCTCTCTCATTCGTTATATCGCTCTCTCATTGTCTCTCACTCTTTTTCTGTTCCCCCCTCCTCTCTCTATCTCTCATTCGTTCTATCTCTCTCTCTTTGTCTCTCACTCTTTTTCTGTTTCCCTTTCTCTCTCTCTATCTCTCATTCGTTCTATCTCTCTCTCTTTGTCTCTCACTCTTTTTCTGTTTCCCCCTCCTCTCTCTATCTCTCCTTCTCTTACTCTCTATATATGTATATCTTTCCTTCACAGTATTTTTCTAAAACTATCAGAGTGTTACAAAGGGTTTAGTATCAATAGCAGAGTAAGTTTAGTTTTTAGTATGTTATGCTGAACCTTCATCTGGAGTCTATAATCTATCTAATTCAGTTTCCAATAATCTCTGATATAATAAATCAGCAATTAAAGGGAAGCATTGGGTCAGACTACTCCCATGAGCTGCGCAGCTTCTAATACTAATATTTTCATTGCCTGTGTCATAGGCCAGTTCATATTATGAGAAGCCAATACAAATATTTGGATTACAGCTTTCTACATGGTAACTTTAAGTTAGATGTCCTTTTTTTTGGCTTATCATTTTGACAAAGGAATTCAAGTGTTTTTGGTCTTCTCCCACTTTGCCTAGCCGCATTGTTAATACAGAACACATTAAAGCAGATTAAAGCCAAACGTGGCAGCAGGTGGAAAAAAAAAAAACCGACCCATTCAAATCTCTTATCACACACACACCATTGAAAATACAAATTTCGTAAGCCAGTCACGAGCGTGTTTGCCGCCTCGCCTCGTATTGAGGCAGGTCCTTCAGCTGGTGTTGGCCTCAAGCTGTGCCGTTCCTCCACTTGTTTGGACTAATTTTAATTATTTCTTGGAGCATTTTTCATTACGCCAATGTACAAGTAGCCACACAGGCAACAAATACACACACACACGCACACACAAACTTATAGCTGGGCAAACAAATGTCTCCCCTAGCAATTTATTTAATGAAATTATCAAATTATACAAAATGTGCCGCCTAAATGTAACTGCAAAGCAAATTTAGTGTTGTTGTTGTTGTTGTAGCCGGCTCTGTTGTTGTTATTACTGTGACCACAGCCATGACATGCTTCATCTAGCATCTCATTCCACACACACACACACACACACATGCACAGGCGACAGAGGGCAGACAAGCAAACAAATATATTACGCATGGACAGCTATCAAAATTGCTGAGCACGACGAAGCACGACTCACGTTGCACGATGTTTGGGCAAAAGTCAATCAGGAATTTGTTACATAAATATATACATTCGACCCATCTGGCAACCCTATATTTACAGAGACGGGCACAGTAGTATATTCAAAATTAATTAAATTTATTCATATCATTCATATTTTCATTTTATTTGCAATTATTTTTATTAAATTATTTTTAACTTTCATTTAATAATATATTTTCTATCCATCTATATTTCTTATAAATACATACTGATTAAATTTTTATTAAAAAATTGTTTTTCCCTTAATATTCATTTATTTAAATACAAATCCTTTTTTTTCTTACACTGCAAATCAATTTCAAATTTACTTTTCTTCTAGAACTTGCCCGAAATTTCTAGTCTCATCATCTCGTCGCGCTCCCGTCTCACGCTGCCGTCTCTAGCAGACAGTTGAAACGTATCCATTACGCAGACATAACTTAAATGTCCTGCCAACTGCTCCAACTGCTCCCGAATCGTCAGTCAGCCGCCAGCCACGTGGCGCAAGTATCACATTTCGTGGACTCAATTACACAATTAATCAGAGCATTTGCAGTTGTCGTATATTAAGCAGCTTGAGTTCTGCCCGCATCCATAGATTTGTGGCCAAGCTAACTTTTTCAATTAACACCAAATTATGCAAATTGTGTGCGTGTGTGTGTGTGAGGATGCCAAAGATCCTTTTTCTAGTCGTACTGCCTTAGGGAGAGCTGCTCTATCTGCCGCCGACCGAAAATTGTTCAAGTGTCAAAGTTTACATACCGTCGCCATAAAAAGTAAACTTTGCAAGTTGTGAGGTGTGTCCGCTGGAGGGGGAGATGTGTATGGGGGAGCTGTCCCACATAATAGCCACGCTAATGGCTCGCAATGTTAACGCACTGAGGGACAATGTGATAAATTAAATAGAAATGATGCAAGGGTTGGTTCCTAAGTTCTATGAAAGCAACAGAAATAGAAATCTTTCCTTTTTCTCCAAAATATCTACAAATTGCTTTAAATTTAAATAAATAAAAAAACCTTAACTACTTATTATTCTTATTACAAATTTATCATACATTTTCCTTACTGCTTTTTTTTTTAGAATTTTTTATTATCTAGAGTTTTTTCCCACAGAGATTTGTAGCCCACCTCGCAGCCTTGGGCTAACTGCTTGGTAACGCTACTGCAAACTTAGTTAGACTGTTCATTTTGTGGATGCCACAGTTGGCAGCAGCTGCAATATATTCACTTCAATATATGTATATAACGGAACGCATACCTATATTCCAATTTCTCGCGCACAATACGAGTCCCAGACGAGCCAAGGCAAAGGCAAAGGCAAAAGTTGGCAATGCCAATGGGGAAGCCAAGTTGCACTATTCATCAGGCTGCGGTTGCAGCACACTCGACCCCCTACTCCCTCTCTCTCTCTCTCTCTCTCTCTCTCCCTCTGTCTGTCTGTTTTTATCTACCTGCTGTCTCACTCTCAATTGGCACTCGAGTTACTTCATTCGTCTCGTTGCGCTTACTTAGACGCCTAATTTACGAACTGTTCATAATACAAATGACGCATTGTCTTAGCAAGTTGTAGCTGTGTGTGTGTGGTTTGTTTAGGTGTGTGTGTGCGTGCGGTTTGTCTACAGTCTAGGTGTCAGACTTCTGCCGATGTGTGACTTGAAGAGCCAAGCAGTTGCTGAGTGCTCGAGCACCTGAAAATGATTCAATTACACAATAGCTCTCAGCTTAAATTGTTCTCAATTTAAGCATCTACTTTAGTTTGAAACAATAAATAGTGAGTGTATTAAAAATATACTATTATATATATATATTTTTTTTTTTAATATAATTAAAAAATAAGTTCATTAATTACAAAAGCTTAATAAAAAGCTTTTTTGTTATATTTTTGTTTATAAATTAAAAAATAAGTATAATAAATTATAAATTAAAAAATAAGTATTTAATAAAAAGCTATATTGTTATATATTTTTTTATAAATTAAAAAATAAGTTTATTAAATTTAAAAGCTTAATATATTGCTATATTATTATATTTTTTTATGAATTAAAAAATAAGTTCGATATAAAACCAAAAATATAAAAATCAACCAAGCTCTGGCACTTAAAAATTTTATTAAAATATCTGTTTATTTTTGTAATTCCTCAAAAAAAAAAAAAAAAAAAAAAAAAACGTGTTAATATTAATTATTAATATGAATAAATTCAAAGTATATATATTACAAAAAAAAAAAAATTATTATTAAATTAAATAGAATTAAATATTTACAGATCAACAGATATTGATTTATAGTAATGCTAATTTTTTTCATGTTCCATTTTTTCATAAACTTGCTAGAAAAAAATATTTTTAAGCTCCATATTCACTCTATATAATTTTTAATATTTTTTATTCATATTTTAAAAGTTTATTTTATTTTTATTTATTTTTTTTTTTTTTGCGCTTTACAAGTTGATTTGAGCAGCGAAAGCGTTAGCCGGAACGCGCAATGCGAGCCATTAAAGTGAAAGAGAACAAATGAAAATAGATAAATAAAATCAAAATAATGATAGAACATATATTTTCGCTTAAGTCTGCAACTGGCTGAATATTTTAAATTATGTGTGTATATCCATATGAACTTAATGTAATTGGAATAAATCGATCTGCAAAGGCAGCAGCAACAAAAGCGACATTGGTTGATTTGCTTGTCGCGACGGAGTCGTTGCTGCATAAATCAAGTTCTATTTTTTTTTTTTATTGTTTATTTTTGTATTTGCAATTGATTTAATGTTGAAGCTGTCTACTTGTTGTTGTTGTTGTTGTTGTTCATACTCATTTGCCTATTGTTGACATCAGTTTGAAATAATTTATGCATGCTACCTATGCCCATATTCCCCTTATTATTATTACAATTTATGTGCGGTAAATAATGCATAATGCGCAGTAAACGTGGCATACTTTGAGGCGTTCGCTTTTTGCGATTTTTACATGTTTCTACTTGGGCTGCCTGTTTGCAGCACTGATTTATGCCCAGGCAGAATGTGTGTGTTGCTTTGCAAATTGTGGGCGTGTCCAGTTTTTGCCAGCAACCCCTCAGCCGCACTTGATTTGTGGCCGCTTGCCGCTGATGGAAAGGTCACGTTGACTTGACTTGAACTTTCAACTCTGATTTTGATATACGGTACACGATATAGCCGTAGATATATGTTATGTGCTGGAGACAGCACGAAATCACTTTGAATCAGTTTGTCAGCGCCTCAGCTATAATTAAATGGCATTTACTTGCGTGTGTGTGTGACTCGTGTTTGCTTTTCCGTTTTCATTTCACTTGGCTGCTAATTTTGGCAACGTCTGGCACTGCCTTCGCTTGGTTGGCCACCAGCCAGGGCATCGAGAGGCATCGAAACGCACCGAAATCATTTCAATTAGCGTCGACTCTAACAGCCATGCAAATGTGGGCCACATGCAGCGTTTGGGCCAACTGAACGTTGAGCATTACAATGGAGCTAAAGCGCAATGCCCATACTGTGGTCCTCTGTTGGGGCATTTCATGCTGCTCCAGCAGACCGTAAGATACGTCTATTGGGTAATAGACGACAACAAACAACAACAGACAAGAGACAAACAACAACAATCACATTAGAAGTCAGCTCAGAATTCGCTTTGCGTGTATTACAGTTTCTGTGCGATTTGTAAAACGGATGTGGCTACACACACACACACACACACTCATATATATATACATACATATGTATGTATGCACATAGACATGTCCTACGAACTGCAGACACATGTCGCTTTTAACGAGCGCTCCCGGCTCGGCATCCGACTCAACAGTATTAACCTTTTTCATTTTTTTTTTTGCTTTCGTTTTTTTTTTCATGTTTGCCTTTGCCATCGAAATAACTCAAATGCTTTGCCGCATTTGTTGTTCCATTCTATGGCAATTTGTGTGAAATTTATTCTCACACACAAACACACACACACACATACACACGTACTTAGATAAGGGTCTGTACATTGTGGTCAATTCAAAATTTATGTTAATGCGCTGGGCACAACTTACTTTTAGACAAATTCAGCTTATTTATGCAATTGAATTAAGAGACGTATTTATTTTTTATTGTTGCCAATTTAATGCCTAATTTATGCCTAATTATGTATTAAGCCATGAATTTAAATAATTTTTTTAAGGCATTTTTGGTGAGTTTTTAAACAGCAAACAAAAATATTATACAAATTTCTTTATTAAATGAGCAAACTTTTTATGCTAGAAAAAATGCAATTAAATGAAGTAGCTGACATTAATTGACAACTTCAATTAAATTGTGCCGTATTTAATTATGCTCGCATTGCATCACATATTTCCATTGAAGGCAGCTTAACTATTCAACAAAATTGGCAGCTGAATACCACAGCTGCAATTTAATTGAGTTGTAGTCAAGAGAGTTCTTATGCTCGTATACGAAGAGTTCGGGAGTACACGACTAGCAGATACCCACAGTGCCTCAAAATAGAATCGCAAGTACTTGACTAGATCAACTTCACTTCTCGTAATAGTAAATACTTTATGGCCACGCCTTCATCTTACTTTCACAAAACTATTATAAGTCTCCATTTCAAGTGGGCTTAGGGTACATCAAATGGAGTATATTGGTTTTGTGCAATATCCGTTTTGGGCCGCACTTTCGTCCGTTTGACCCTTTGCCCATTGATGCGTCGCTTCATCTGCCTGCCTTAAGAGAGATTTGTAATGTGGAGCAGACATATATTGTAAATACTTGTATATGTACCCTTATCTTCTAAAGTGCTTACATTTTGCGGACGTGCCCATTGGGGCGTGGCTAAACAGAAATTACATTATTATTTACAACATAAGCGCTTTTATTTATGGGTCTGCTAAAAGCTAATGACTTGCAATTTGAAATATACACTCCTTTCAATCTGTGTGTCATGAAAGTATCTCTATCTATGTAAGATATAGAAAGATATATATCGGTGTACTATAGTTTGTCAGCTGGTGTTGCCAAGATTTCATTTGCTGTTGCCTTACCAGATTTTTATATATTCATACTCCTAATATTGACCTAGTTTAAGAATGGTTCAAACATGACTCTTTCTATCTATCTATCTATCTATCTCTACCTAGTGTGACATACATATGTATATGTATGTATATCTAAACCATATATGATTTTTACAATGCATTGCAATGGAGTTGTTTAAACAGGACTCCAGCTATTGAAATGGACATGACCATGACATCATGTATAGTGTATAATAAAAGTTGATTTCATATAAAGAGCAGAACAAAAGATTTCCACTATAGGGATAATGAAAAATATAGAAATATCTGTAGAGTAGATCTAAACAGCATTACATCCATGAAATATTTCAGAGATGACTCAATCTAAAGAAACTATCTAACATTACTCCTTGCATAAAGTAAGTCAAACAGAACTTTACTCATCCAATAGATCAATCATAGCATTAACTTTAGAGTAGGTCAACATTCGACTATTCCTCGGCAATTTTCAAGCTAGAATCAACAAGTTCTTCCATAACTCATCCTCTATTGCCCATTAAGGGTATTCCGCAGTCGACTATAACATTCAGAGTGCTTCTCTGCTGGTGCATGCTTCGATTTGTGTATGCTTTTAGACAGGTCATAAAAAAGAAACTTGACATATTTGCTTTTACTTCATAGTTCAACTTTCAGTTAATCTCATTTATTATTGCTGCAGGCGAGTTTTATTTGCTCTGGTTTTATTATTTGTGCCTCTTTATTGTATTTTGCAGCTATTACTGTTGGCGAAAACTCTTTTTATTTGCTTGTTTGCTTTTCGTAGCATGTTTGCAGTTGGTTTTTCTAGTTGACTCAATACCATTAGTGAGCGCGCAAAGTTTGTGGCCGACTCGATAAAGCAGCGTTAATTAATAAACTTTTAATAAGCCAATAAGTTATAGAAACCATTGTCCACCGTCTCCAATTAATCCAGCGCAACAATTGTTAAAGCTGCGCTGCGACCACGTATTTTGCTGAATCTGAAATTGAATTGCCATGTATCTGAGGATTCGCTAATATTCAAGAATCCTTTGCGCATTGTGCACGATTCCGTGTTCATTTGCTTAATAAATTTCAATTGAATGCTCGAGTCGATGGCAGCTGTGGGCTTAAACAAAGCTCGAACGGATTACAAAAGACACGTTCCTCCAGTGCCGGCAATCGGACAGTGAAATCTCGCTACAAATGCCACGCATTGATCTTACAAGTGCGTCATACGGCAGTTTAAATAGAGTCTTTAAGTTTTAGTCAGAAGCTGAAGTAGATTATTATGTGCAGTGCGAAAGAGAGAGAGAGAGAGAGAGAGAGAGAGAGGGTGTGTGTGTGAGAGAGAGAGAGAGATAGATAGTAAACATAAAGAGACATCAAGCTGACGGGCTACACTGAGCAGCGGTTGGGTTTTTGAATGGTTGTTGAATGCTAGTTCATGGGTCCTTGGTCAAGGCTAAGAGTCTTTATTATACGGCTGCAATTGTACAAGCCATTCGAGTTATTTTTGGTCCTCTACTTGATTGTGGCTATATATATATATATATATATATATGTGTGTGTGTGTTTGTATTTGTGACAAGCTGCAGCTAATCTTTAGCTGTCTGCTTGGCGATTTCGCCCTTTTGTTTCGTCCTCTTCTTGTGCTGCTGCTGCTCTCCTTGTTGTTGTTGTTGTTGTTGTTGCTGTGGTTGTGTCGAGTACATGGAGGCCATAAAACAAACACTTTTAGTTTGTTGAACTGTGACCGAGGGCTGCGTTTAATTTGTTGTCAAAAATTGCTACCGAAATTTGATGCGGCTACCAGCTGCCAGCTTGACAACAATGTTTTCCTTCAGTTTTCAACAACTCACTGCTTTTTTATAAAAATAAATACATTTGTTTGTTTCTTTATAAATGTATGTATACAACTATATTAGTCTTTGTTTCTCTACATACATATAGAGAGAGAAAGTTAATAAGCTAAAGTAAAGCTAAAAATAGACCCTGTACAAAATTTAATCACAAAAAAGCTTTCAATACAAGATGAGCTCTGGCTACAAAAAAAAAAATAATAATAATAATAATAATAATAATAAAAATATGTGTGTATATGCATGTAGAAAAGAATATACGTAAAAATTTATATAAAAAAATTATTGTTATAAAAAAAAAAAAAAAAATAATATTTATACAAAATAATAAAAGCTTAAAAAATAGATAAACAAAACAAGGGTATATTAGAAAATGTATATAAAAAAAAATGTATATATATATATATATAAAAAAAATGTATATATAAAAAAATAAATAAAATATAAAACAAATAAAAAGGTACAATAAATATGTATATTTAAAAAATCTTAATAATAATATATGTATGTGTATATGTAAGATATATATTTAAATGTAAAAAAGAAAAAAAAAAGTATAATCAATATATTGTCAAAAAATAAAATAATTGCCACTTCACTACAATTATAATTACTTGATAAATATTCATTTTAAATTAGTTAATAAATTCCATTAAAATTGCTATTCAAGCTGCTAGCAATTAAAAAAAAAAAAAAATTAATTAGCTTAGAGAATAATTAGCAATTCAATAGAATAAAAAATTGATATTTGATAGCTAATATACATAGTAATAAGTAGTTGTTAAATTCAATTAAAATTTCTATTCATGCCGCAAACAAAAGCAATTTCCACTGCGCACTTGCTGATCAAACAATCAAACTGTTGATGCCAATGCACTCTGTGGCTTAATAAATAATAAATGCCATGGCTGAAGCGTCGAGTTTAGTTTGAAAACTCTGTGATAGCCGATTAATTAAAATGTTGCAACAAAGCGCAGAAAAGTAGGCTATAGAAAATATCACTCAACTACAGTTGAATAGAAGTGTTAGCATATATAGTACAGATATCATATGAAATGGCTGGGATATATATTACAGATACCATCTGAAATATAGTTGGGATATGCATTATAGTTTTGTAAATATTACAAGTCAGGCAGTTGTTGACCTCGTTAACTGAATATAAAAACCAATTGGGTTCATCAATACTATGCATGGTCTATTGCGCATAAAAACTTGAACAATAAATATTCTCATATATATATAGTATACTATAGATATGTGAAAATATATTATGATATGGTTTTGATGAACTCATCCACAAGCCAACGCAGTTCTGTATAAATTTTTAATTGCCCAGCCATTTGCGATGCTTAACAAATTCCAAATTTGTTTAGCTTAGCACTTTAATTTTGGTCGAAATGAACTCAAGAGCCCTTCAACTAGTTTCAAAACCTTTCCTGCGGCTACCCTCTTGCTCGTTAAGCGCAGACACAAAAGCCACAAAACATAAAATAAAAGAAAGAAAGCGAAAAAGTAGACAAATGCAAAATTGTTCAAAAATATTACTAACTGACAGGATATGGGATTAAAATCTGTACTTGAGCATGTCAGCTTATGAAGAGATACAAAACTCTCATAATTTTATACTGGTGCATGCAGCCAGACGACAATGGAAAACAATGTAATAGACTTTTTATCATTTACATACAGATATCATATATACATACATACATACATATACATATAGACTATAGCTGTCTGTGCATAATGCCTTAAACAGGCCACACAAATCGCCGCTACAGCAGCAGAGTGCTTGCTGTTGGGGAGTACTCGACTGATAGATACCCTGACTGAGCCTCAACTGTATTATTTATGGAATTGTTGAGTATATTCGGCTGAGAGATACCCTAAGTATAGCTGAGTTTGAAAGCTTTTTAGCCCTGACTGAGTGATGCTCTGACTTGAAATACTTACGAAGTAATTTTAGCATTAAGAAATGAGGGGAGTAATGGGGCTATGAAGATATCTTCAGTTACCTAAAGTAATATCAATGTCGAAAGAGTCGGACAGTATAATATGCTTGCCATAGCTGTAATCCCCCAATGAGAAAACGCCACGTAAAATAAATTTTATGAGTTCCTGACTTTAGTCAGAGCTTAACTAGGCTTAACTGTCCTTGGAAGCATTCTGGCCTTTAATAAATAACTGTAACTGGGTTTATCTGATTTAGAGATACCTTATACTTAACTGGATTCAGAAATATGATAGTAACAGGGAGCATATGAAGGTTGGACAATTTACTCCTGTATAAAATATATCAATATAAGATTTATAATCAATATCGATATTTATCGATAGTAAGTTGGGTTTTGTTAAGTTTTGTACTCCTGTACATCACGAGAGCATATTTATAATAAATTGATATTTCTTAAACAAAATCAATCTACCCACCTATCATTTTCAATAGGTATATATAGGAGTAGAGACCTTAAAGGTTTTTGTCTTTAATTTTGTTTGTAACTCCTCTGCATTGATGATTGATCACACAAACAGTCAAGCAGCGATTTCGACAAACGACAAACCGGAAGCGCTTCATTTTTTTATTTTTTTTTTGTGCACTGAATAGGTCTTACAGTTCAAAGACTTTGCTTGCCATTCAGTATCGCTCAAATTTTGACTGGTTGTCAAAAGTGAAAAATAAATTTAATGGACAAAGCATGCTGCCAGCAGAGCCAGTTGATGGCAGAAGCCAGAAGAACTGCCTCTGGCAATATGCAAACTGAATTTGATTTTATGTTAAGTTAATCAACTGTTAAATGGAGTCTCGCGACCCGGGCTCTCTAGAGGCGGCCATAAATTTGCTATTGAAATTTTATGTCAATTTTGGGATTTTATCATTTGATAATATGTTAAATATGAAACTCATTTTTCGTTTTCAGGGAAGTATTTTATAAATATTTTATTTGTAAATGTTTATTTTTAGAGCAGCTATTGCTGCCCTGGGATTTCCTGTACGCTGTTTTCTCAGTAAAAAAATATAAAATGTATAAAGTAGGTGAAGGTGTAGATGTACTTCATTTAGCAGCCTTGCACTTAGCCAGCTGCCAAGCGCAAGTACGAAGGCTTATGCTATTGCTTTATATGTTTCCTAACAGCAGCATGACAAAGCGAACTTTGCAAAAAGTAACTGCAAACTGCAATAGAAGTAAAAAACGATTGAAGTAAAAAGCTCTTGAGAGAGAAGAAGTTTAGAACAAAATCGAAGTTTTCTTTCGATTTCGAAGAATCGTTGCTTGCAGCTGGCTGCTGCTGCTGCTGCTGCTGGCAGTGTATTTAAGGATAATAAAAGGAAAAGCCTTTTCATTTATTTCCATTTGTCTGGTTTTCTTTTCTTTTTGGCTTGGCTTGGCTTGGCTTTTGGTTGCATGTGCAGAGCTTTATATGTGGTATATGTACTTGTTGCCGCTTAAACACTTAATTTATGTGTGGTGCTTAGGCACTTGTGTGTTGCGTAGTCAGTTCGTCACTTGCAGCCTCGCATTAGCCGGGCATAAATCGTCTGGGCCCAGCTAATGCAGTCGCCATCATTTATTGGCCCATAAATTGTCATGCAAACCAGTTTTCTGACCTTAGCCGGAGTTGCCCCTGTAAATGGCAGCTAGTGAAGTTGTGAGGGAAAAGGAAGTATATGAGATGCTTAAGAAATGATGAAAAGAAAATATATATTGAAAATGTATATCTAAATTAGATTATATATAATTATAAATGTATAACTAAATTATATATTTAAATTAAAGGAGGCGTAGCAGACCCTACAAAGTATATACATATATTCTTGATGATTTAGCACTATTTATCTGTCTATTTATTCTAAGTATTCCCTCTACGTATTTCCCTTAAGTATTTTCTATTTCTTCAAAGTATTTCCTCGACTTCTTTCCTCTACGTAATTAATCCACGTAATTCATCGACGTAATGCTTTAATGCTTAGCTGATCGATCACACACTCTGGTTCACATTATTGCGCTGACCGCCACCAGGCCAGGACGACTGAAGACTGACTGCAGAAATGCTGCAGTTGCTGCCCTTTATATAGGGCCACTTTTACTCAAGCACTGTCTCTCCCAAATGCTGAGCCCAACAGCAGGTAGAAATCGTTGCAGTTGACCTTCCAGTGAGCGATGGGAACGCTCTCTGCTGCTGTGAGCATACACATAGACAACTTTCTGCACTTCTTCTCTCCTCGCTTTCACTTTTACTCAAGTACTGTCTCTCTCGTTGCAGTTGACCTTCCAGTGAGCAATTGGAACGCTCTCTGCTGCCGTGAGCATTCTAGCTGCGTTTTACCTAAATTCAAATACCAAATGAATACTGCTACATACACATAGACAACTTTAATGATATTCTGCACTTATTCTCTCCTTGCTTTTACTTTTACTCAATTACTGTCTCTCTCTTTACAGTCGAGCTTCAAGTGACCAATGGTAATGCTCTCTGCTGCTTCAATAATTTGTTCAGGGGATTTGCTAGTCGAGCGGACTCGACTTGAGCTTTCATACTCGTTCATAGATGTATTTTTATATATTTTGGTATATAGTTTTAATAAATAAAAAAATATATATATATAATTTTTATATTCTTCATGTATTTTTGTTAAATATTTTTTTGTATTATTTATTTTCGTATTTTTAATATGGTAGCTAAATTTCAAGCTGAAGTAAGTAAAATTCGGTTTTAATAATAAAGTGAAATGTATGTATGTCAATATAAAATATAGCTAGATATATTCGCATATGATATATATATATAGTATGAACAGCGTAGGTCATACAAATATAGACACTTCTGTATATATTCAACCCTCTGTTCAAGCTAAAACTAAATTTCGTAAGCTACGCACAGCCCTGATAAGAATCCAATAAGAATGACAATAAGAACAAAAGCTTCAATCATTTCAACATTCAAATATACATATATATAACATTTATTTATAACGCTTTGCAAGACAAGTTTAACTTTATATCTGAATTGTACTTAAGTCTGGAAAAAAGTAAGAAAACAAATTTCAAGGCTACTATAGTTAAGTAAAACTATTAGTTAACATTAACATTTACATTTACATCGATATATAACTATCTGAATCTAACTATTTATAAAGATTTATTTGCTATCTAAACACTTGCAGCACTGGCGCCTTTCATTTATCACAGCGACTTGGGCGTGGCAAAGCCATTTCTGCCACTGACCGTTTCATTGTTGTTGGCCGGGCTTTGCTTCTTGCGCTTCTTGCGCCATGGAAACTTGCTCACCTCTGCCCCGCCGCCGCCCGTTGCAGCAGTGCTCGCCGTCTCCTGGTCGGGCAGACTGCTGCTGCCGCTGTAGGCCGGCTCCTCCCGCCGGCTGATTACACGCGTTAGCTTGAGGCGCGTGGCGGGCTGCGGCGGCTCCTCTGTGGACTGGGCGGTTGCCAGCAGCAACGCGCCATTATTTGTGGCCAGCAGCGTGCGTTTGGCACGTACGGGCGCACAATGGCTGCGAGCCACTTCAACCACTTCCGGGCCCAGCAATGCCTGCGTATTGGCATCACTTAGCCGCGAGCTCTGCGTCTGCAGCAGGCGATGCGGCACGGCGCTGCCCGCCGACGTCGCGTACAGCTCCTGTTTGCGTAGACGCCTGCCAGCAGCAGCAACTGCACCACCAGCAGCAGCAACTGCACCACTGCCGCTGGCACCTGCACCGCTACTGTTAATTGTGGTTGTGGTTGTCGTATTCGTGCGAATGCTGTCCTGCAGCGACAGCTGATGGTTGGCATCGCGACAGCGGAACTGCACCACACGATACGATCCATATGGCTCCAGCGCATTGTTGTTGTTGTTGCTGCAGCTGACAGGCTGCAGCCGCATCGATCCCTGCAGTCGCATCAGAGCACTGTAGTTGTGCTGATGGTACTGGTGCTGCTGATGATTGCGGGCCAGACCGAATTGACGTGTTAATGTAATCTGCAAGGCATTATTAGGGGGAAAACAAAAACCTCAAAGATTGGCGGCACAACTCACCTTGAAGGCCTCGCGGAACTTGTGGCTCATGATGTTGTACAGCAGCGGATTGATGCACGTGGACAGGAAGTAGAGCACACCGGATGTGTAGTGAAGTATGTGATAATAGTCGTTGAAGGCATCGCGACAGCGGCAAACATTAATCAGCGAAACGCCATAGACAGCCATCAGGCGCTGGGCGTGGAAGGGCGCCCAGCAGAGAAAAAAGGCAACGGCTACAGCTACTGCAAAGAGGGCAAAATGGTTTATCAAATACTTGGGCTGGCACCGGTCTCTGTGCGGGGGAGGGTGTTATGGTTGTATGAGTTTTAAATATATGGCGGCACACATGGCGTATGCGCATCATTGCGTAAAGTTTTCAAAGCGCGTCGTCAACTTTGTTTCGCTTTTCTAGCTGTGTAATCAGTGTATGTATGTGTGTGTGTGTGTGAGAGTATGAGAGGGTATGCAAGCATAGCTACACTCAGAAAAAATGTTAAAATATTCATATTATTTTTGTTGGCTGGGTTTTTTTCACACGTAAATGACTATAAAAATGTATAATAAATTCCCCTCATTAAAGTTGTTCCCAGAATTTGATCTAATAGAATATGTTTTTATATATAAGAATTTTATGATAAAATAAAATATTTTCAAATTGATTTAATATAGATAGATGTATATATTTTTAGTTTTTAACTTACAACATTTTTGTTTGTACTTTGAAAATTGTAATCCTAAAAATGAATATAAAAATGAAATAATACATAAAATAACATAAAAGTAAATCGGATTATAATAATAATAATAATAATAATAATAATAATAATAATAATAATAATAATAATAATAATATATTTTTTAAAATTATTTATGCCATAATTCTTTCTAGGAGTACACAAAGTTTGATAGTTTGTATATAACATAAACTTTTCTTGTACTTTTAAAATTAAAATTAATAAATGAAATAAATTAAATAAATATACATATATACATGATAAAAAAAAAAAAAAATTTTTTTTTAAATAAAATAAAAAATATAAATAAAAATTTTATTATTATACATATATATTTTTTTTGCATCATATTTTTTTTTTTTTTTTATTAAAAAAACGAAAAAACTAAACAAAAATATGACCAGATTTTCTCTGAGTGCATGGTAAAAATTGACAACGTGCTTAGAGCAGACTGTCTGCTGATTTCAATCAATCAATCAATCAATCAAACGGATTACTTGGCCCGCACTTACCCAACATTCTGATGACACGACTTTGTGCGTTTAGGCCACGATTCGCATCATAGGCCCGCCTCGGCAGCGACTGCAGCAAACGGCTACGCTTCAGCTTCATGCCAATCAGCACATAGAGCACACAGATCGCCGTCATGGGTCCGCAGAAGAATATAAAGCCCGATACGGCGAAAACATGCGCGTAAAAGTTGTTCTCCATCTGCAACACGTAATGGCAAAGAAGTAAAGTTGCGGCTTGATGGGCAATTAAGCCAGCGCTGTACCCACCGTGCAGGAGTAGCCATCGCCCTGGTTAACCACCGAGAACTGCATGGCCTGTGGCAGCGCCAGCAGGAAGGCCGCCAGCCAAATAGCAAAGATGAATTTGATGGCACGCGATAACTTGGACATGGTGTGTTGCCTGTAAATGTTTCGTTTTTCTTTTTCAATTTATGCTCTCAAGAACTGACAGTTACATGACTGAAGTACACTTAATGAAACTTTGAGTGTTGCTGTGTGTGGGTGAGTAAGTGTGGGTGAGTGTGTGTGTGTGTGTGAACAAAACATAAACTTTTTTAAGTGCCAAAAGAAAAAGTACTTCGTTACTTCAATTGCTACAGTTCTTAAGCCCTGGTCTTGCCAATACTAAATTATGGCAGATTTATACTAAATTAAATTACTTATATTAATATGAGAAGAGCTTAAAGCAAGTCCATCTTTACATGCTTGAAGTTGGTTCGTAGATCTCTATTCATTACATTCATAGATCTAATGTGGCTTGAGGCCAAGACAATTAAATGAAGTCAACAAAGTAAGGTCCAAGGGAGAATTTCGTATATATTTTAATATCCGCTGGAGCAATTTAATATCGAGTTTTAGTTAAGTATCGATATATCTTCTGTATCTAATTTCTCTATCAATCTGTTGATCAAAATATTTGTATATAATGCAAAAACTATAAATAAATACCAACTGTTTGTCTTTCTAATTGAAAAGTGCAAATGAAAATGGGGAAAAACTTTTCAAAGTTTTCTAAGCCCCTGCGGCTAGAAAAACGGCAAAGTTCACCCCAGATAAAATAGGAGTAAAAACACAAAAAGGGGCAAAATAAAATAAATAAAATTGAATTTTCTGTTTGTTTGCATTTAATAAAGAAAGCAATAGTAATCGAGGGGAGATAGCGCTACCCCTAATAAATACTCATTATGTTTGATAACTACTGTAAAGAGTGAGCATATTAAAGGCATTTATTATGCACACGATTCTCGATATCGATATCTCGACTAGTTTGGCTTTAATTAGTGGCATACCAAAAGCCAATGAAATAATTTCGACATGTAATTTTGTAAGTGGTAAAAAGCAATAAATATTATATATAGATTTTGGGATTAATTAAGTGTGCCTATATTATGTTAGGGCATATAAATTATAGCCATGAGCCAGTGTTGCCGTAGCTAATTAGTTGTTATCTTAGGGTCAATACACGCACACTCACACACACACACTCACACACTCGCACTTACCGAAATGGATGGCAGATGGCTATGTAGCGCTCCACGGTGAACGCCGTGATGGTCAGCACCGTGGCGTTGGCTGCCATTTCGGAGAGTACGCTCTCAATGATACAGATGCCGTCCGTGAAGGGATATGAGTCGGGACACCACAAATCGTACAGCTCCTGCGGTATGCCTAACGAGATGGCCGGAAGTAGCACATTAAGCATACGCAACGTTAGCCACATGGCATTTACTCCCACTCCCACTCGCACTTACCTGCGATGAGCAGAATCAAATCGGAGACGGCCAAATTGAACAGATAGAAATTGGTTGCCGTGTGCATGAAATTGTTTCGCGAAATGACAATACAGGTGATTAGGTTGCCCAGTACGCCGGCCACAAAGATTAGCGCATAGCAAATAGTTAGGAAAATGAGCAGCGTGGGCGACTCCTGCCAGTTATCTGCGATAGTTGTTGTTGTCCCTGTTGTCGCGTCTGTTGCTGTGGCTGTTAGATTCTCGGTCGTCATGTTGAGCATTTGGGCGACATGTGTTAGGAATTTGTCATTGTGCAACAACAACAGCTCCGGGCTGGGGCTGGAGCTGGAGATGGAGCTGGGACTCGGACCGAGACCGGGACTGACACTCAGACTGGGCCTGCCATTTGGCAACGTATGAGCCATGAATGATTGATTGAGGCCATCATCATCGCCACTGCTGCTGGCAAGTGCAAAGTCAACGCTTTGCTTCATGCTGTCGCCGCTGCGTCAATTAATTCGCGGCTCTTGGTTTGGTGTTGACTGCCAACACTGTTATTAATATAGTCTGCCGTTGTCACTGCTGCTGCTGCTGCTGCTGCCCGCACTTATCGTTATGTTTGACGTGCTGGCTGTGCACATGGCTGATAAGCGCGGCAGCCAGACGACAGGCCCCGAAAAAAACAACCTAAGCCGCCCAAACAAAAAAGCAGCAAAGAAATTGTGCATTCGCCTGTAAAGCAAACAACAACATTAAAAGTCATTAGTCTCAAGCATGAATTTAAATTGTTTTCCAAAAATACTTGTAACATCTGTCCTATCTGAGACTCCTGCGGCTGATTACAACAGGTGGCTGGCCACCTGGCCCTGGCTGTATCACAACTGCGCAATATGCGAGACACTTTAAGTGATAGAAATTCATGCGGAAATTTTATGGCTTATTCGCAATTTCGTTCGACTATAAATAGGCAGCATCCACTTCACAGAGCTGTAGGGCAAGAGTTGTTGGCATAGTTTCGGCCCCCCTCCATTTTGTTTGCTGCCAGACGGAGCAAACTTTTCTGGTATTTGTGGTCAGTAAAAGTTTTCGGAACACGAGCTAAAATATGATCGGCCGATGATGATGATGAATTTAAGCCTGGGGCTTAATGCGAATACGTATACGCAATTTACAGCATCTCTGATAAATGGCATTTAAAGCTCATAATTCACTCATTATTTTTCGTTGGCACGTTGACAATATGCAAACGTAAATCTAGCAGCTGCCAGCAGCATGGCCATAGCACAGGAGTCGAGCGTGCGAACTTTTGAACCACATACGCCAACGAGCCTCTTGGCATTAATCATATTTACAGCTCGTGTTCTTTGCCAGCCTTGAGTTCGGAATACCTTTTGCATACATTTAGCTAACGTCCGGTAGCATTTTCTTCAAGCATCCTACGTAAGATTGGCAACGAACGAACACCGCAAAGATGTTAATTGAAGTGGGGTAAAGCCAAATGATTCCTGGAATCATCAATGGCTGAGCTAATAATACAAAATTTTCATATATTCAATGCTTGAACTCTTAACATAGGTGAAGCAATATATACTTATATTTTGATAGGTGTTGATTAAAGTCTTAAGAGGGCGTACAAGAAGCTGACAAATTTACTTTGAGTGAAAATAAATTCTAATGCTTTGATGAGGTTAGATTTATTGATTAGAAATTAATATTCAATATTTTTGAAATTTTTTATTTTAGAAAATTTTTATACTATAGAAAAAAAGTAGAAACATTGAATTAAAAAATGTAATGGCAGCATTTCGAAAAATAATTGATTGATTTGTCAATCAAAGAAAAATTAAGTTAAATATTATTATATTTAATTATCATTTACTTGATATCTCTCACAATCTGTCTGTATTCAGTTCTGTGAATCAAACGAGATTTTATACATTCTCGTTCACTTGAAATGAAATCAAAATCTGTCATAAATATCTATAATGCATTTCACATGAAGTACAATCACTTAACGCTTTCCGCTTGCATAACTGAAAATTTGATTAACACATGTGAAAAATAAAATTTTTCCTGGAATTTTATTGTTCTGCTGTGAAACCCATTCCATGGAATGTTTATCTATATAAGTATGCATGTAGTATAGGCGAAAGCCCGCAAAAAGGGACACTTGGTGTTTGTTATTGAGGAAATATTGCGACGTTGTAAATATTTGTCAATGGAATAATTTAGTTTAGCCCAATCAGGCGTAAATGTCGACTAGGCCAACCGCAAAAACCCCAAAATAAATAATTCTCTCTCATTTCTGTTACCCTCTCTCTCTCACTCCCTGTCTGCTGCCCAAATACTCGAGTTCGATTTATAGTAATTGTCCGTCCGTCTGCCAGACATTTGATTGTTGCGCAAGGTCATGCGATTGCTAGCAAATTGCGGCTTAAAATTTCACAAACGCTGACTTTAAGTCTAAATGAAAATCCAGCTTACCCAAATGCGTTCAAATGACAAAGGCCATTAAAAACGGTTTGATTTGATTTGCCACGAGCAGTCGCACCTGAAGGCAACAATTGTTGATATCACTTTACATCCTTAGCCAAACTCTGCGCTGTTGCTAGACTCGCGTTGCCAATGCCTGCAGTCAAAGGCAGCTTCCGCGATAATAACTTAAGCAGTTTATGACATTGACTAGGAGAATTTCAAACTTCGAACTTTATTTTCAAACATATTTATATATTTCTTTAATTTGAGTAATTCAATTGACTTTAATTTTATTAGTTTTTGTTATTCACAAATATATATACGATATATGTTTTCTTGCATTATTTAGTTGATTCAAAACTCGCGCTTCTTCAGTTTAATTTTTGCTCAACTCTTTCTCGGCTCGCCACACGTCCGTTTGGCAGCGCAGTCAATGTTAGACTGAATTTCCGTGTGGTAAATGCAACGGCAGTTGGCGCTCGTGTGTTAAGGCTTAACAGCTGTTAGCTAACAGCAGCGTCGCGTCCTGTTAGGCGTCACTTGCTCTCTCGCTCTCACTCTCGCTCTGCCTCTCGCTGTCGCCATGAATGGCTTTTGTGGCATAATTTCATTCATAAATTCATGTATTTCACCTTGCCTCGATAGAGACGCTACGAAATAGGCCCTCGTCTAACGTGACGTATACGCAATTTAGCGGCAGGTCCATAAATGGTGGGTAATCTAATGAAATGGAATTGAATTCAAAGTGGAACAAGCGTATTTAGCATTATATTGAAATGGCAAATGGGCCAAGTCGCCGCCAACAGTTACTTTTAATATTTATTGGCCAAGGCGCCGCCCATTGACGTTCAACTGGTTCTCCGCCGGAGCAGCCAGACGGCAGCGAAACAATCAAAACTCACGCGAAATCCAAGTCGCAGCTGGCTTCTACATCGGACAGCTGTCAGTCAGTCCGTGTCTGTCTGAATGTCCACAAAATACCAAAACAAATGTCAATTGTTTTTTCTCCCTTGACTTTGGCAGGACTTTTGAGGACAACTGGCGACCGCATATTAATCTTTGGCTTTGACCGGCCATAGATTTGTGGTATTTACTTAGACGCCACGCCACCTCCCACCGACCCCCTGCACAGCGCCGCAATTCGTTTTACGGCTTTAAAGCGGATTTCGCCAGTTTCTTGTTCTGCTTCTGTTATGGCCATTCGCTTTATGGTTATGGCCAAGGGCGTATACCGTGAACACTTTGTCATCGGCTCATAATTACGCACCGAATATGGTTTGAGTCAAGCAGCTCAAGCATAAATTTATCAAATGAAAATTTTACGCCATTCTCTTATGTAAATAAACATTTGATCAAAGCTGGTAGAGCGAAAAAAGTGCTGAAAGGTGTCATAAAATTGTTGACGCTTACGCGTGGTCTGAGTTGTGGTTTGTGAACCCAATTTTGGCATAGATATGAATAAAGACCTTGCACTTGGTAGAGCAAAAACTTGATAAGAGTTTTATGTTTCATTTTGGAGAGATAGATTTTTAGTTAGAATACTGAAAGTAATATTTCTTTATAAATATATATATTTTTTTTATTACAATTTATTTCATTGTTTTTTATTTATTTTTTTTTTTTTGTGAATGTTATTTTACAATAATTTAAGAGTTTAGGCTAAGAAATAGGCCTTTACTGCTTAGATATAAATATATATTTGTATACGTATTATTTTAATATACATTTAAAATGCTGCTCATAGTCATACCTATTTATATAATTTCTAAAAATATATTTATATATTTACGAGTATATTATAAATTATAATTAAAATTAACTATGAAGAGCTTCTTACGACTCTATTTCCTTTCATATTTAATTATGCTCCCATAATGCTCTTAGCAAACAAATGTTTTCATATCACATATCATCAGCAACTATTCTCATGCCCTCTTAGACAGCTCTGGCATATGTAGAGAAGTATAATCGCATCAAGGACATCTAAGCTGAATGTGGCGCAGATAATCACAGACAATAATCTGCTTTTCGGCCATGGATTATTCATGAGATATGCAGATAAGATAAGCCAGAGCAAATGCTCACATTTGCTCACACTATTTAATTGGGCATTGCGCCACCTTGGCCAACATCCACTGGCCGGCGATTCAATTGTAATTGCTGCGACAAAGTCTGTGGTCAGGCCAGGCACAGACTGATTAGCATAGAGCACATGTGGCACATGTGGAGCGCCCCAGCGTGGGCAGCTGCCCAAATGGCTGGGCTTAAAGCAAGGAGGGTCGACCGCAGCACGGGAGGGGTCTCCTGGGGGCGCTTATCTTGATGGACGAGTGCAGTGCAGTGGGGACGATAATTTGAGCACGTTGGCCACAGTCATAGGAGCCTGAAATCTAATTGAATTGAGCGTGTGTGCGAGCACAATGAACTTTGCATTGTAAATTCAACAGCTTTCCCTTTTTGCTACTGTCTCTCTGCTCATTACTCATACGCCCCGAGTGCCAGCTGCGGACAAGGCTTTTAATTAAATGAAGCCGCCGTCAGAATTTTCGACTTTTTCTTTCATGGAATTGAATTTTGGGCAAGGCCGTCTAATGCTCGGCTCAATGGCTAATCGAAGAGTACAATTAGCCAGAAAAAGCCAAGACGATGACTTGTTGCCAGCGCGTGCCTGGGTCAAATAAATAGAACAAAATGAAAATGAAAAGGAAAATAAAAAGGAAAATACCTTATGCCCCTCAAAAAAAAGGTAAAGAATACAATTAAAACTGCCTGTCATGTCAAATACCCTTGACTGCTCCGGAATATGCATATCATTTGAATTTCGTGGGAAACTTAAAGTGAAAACAAACAGAAGAAATGACAAAGCGCACAATAAGCAGCAGCAGCTGTGTTCATTTATTTCTAAGAGGACAACATTAAGCTAGAATTGTGATTTCCTGGAAAAGGATTGATACAGAATGTTCTGAGAACTTGTTTACACTGATGCGCAGGCATCTGAGGCATCTATAGGACTTGCATAAACTGGCCCAATTCGCATGAAATTTATACTTGTAAATAGTTTGGATTATGCTAATCTTAATATACCTTTGCTAAGTGCGTTGCGTGCTCGATAAGCTGGAGCAATGGCCAACGGGTTGGTCGAACTGCGAATGACTTTTAGCCCGACCCGTGGTTTGGCTTGCAATAAAACTAAATGAATTGGAAACTTGCACAAAAATTCGAGTCACCAACTACCCAGCGACAATGGCGAAACTTCAAAAAGCAAACAACACAAAAACAAAAACAACAATGGAAATAGAAATAGAAATAGAAATAAGAAAAACATCAACGTGAACCCCAATCGGGTGCTCTGGCTGATGTCATGCCTGTTGTTCATAAAGAAAACAAACGAATTCTTTGACTTGAGCGAAAGAAAAGCTGAGCACAACTTGAAAATTGAAAGGCGACAGCTGACAATTTGCTGTTTTTCGGCAAGCCTGAGTGGGTCTCCTGGCACGTGCTGGGCTGCTGCTGTTTGCCTTGGCATTGAAAAGGATGCAGGAGCCGTGGCAGGTCCTGGTGGGTATGGTGTCAGCTGCTAAACATCTATCTCAACTGTTGTAGTAGTGCCTATTGTTTGTTTAGGGCTTTTCTTTTGATTAAGTGGCAGCCCCCCCACCCCTCTTGTTTATGCACTATTTGCATAGGGATTGAGATATCGAATGCATGCAATGAATTTGATTTATTTGGCCTTGTCATTCGCACGCAATTCCTCAATCGCATCAAATAACAACATTTATGCGTTTATGGCAACTAGGCCTTAGCTTTTATGAGCCGTAAAGCTATGATAGATTCCCTGGCACACGCCCATTAAACCGACTGAGCTAACAAGCGCCCAGCGGGCTCATAAAATCTTACCAACTACAAGCCATAAAATGGGCACACGCCAATTTCAGTTAGCCATTTAACTGGCCAACAATTCAGCCTCCCTGTCACTCACTCTCACAAACACTCTCTCTTTCTCTATCTCTTTCTCTCTGACGGCATTCTTATATTTCAATTTCGATAGCTGCCATTGGTCGGAGAGATTAAAAACTTGATCTCAGTGCTTAAAGATTCAGTTGAGTTTCATTCATATTTTCATAGAGAAAATTCGGGAAAGATTTAATTGTTTTTTCAATTGTGGCTCTTAGACAATGGTAATTGATTTTAGCCTAGCATAAGAATTATATAGAATTTTGTTTATTCTTAGGAACATGTTTGACTTTCACTGGCATATCAACTTAAAAGGAGCTGCCTATCGCCGCAAAAGCAAAAAATAATGAAAATTAAACATTAATGTTATCAAAGAAGCATGCTCCAGGCGGGTGTCATCGACTGCATAATACTCATCGTGGAGTAACATATCTCTCTCATTTTACAGCTTAGACACGCCTCCAAGAGGCATATATATAAATAATTTTTAGGCAATAAATAGAAGAGACCAACGGTTGATTTTTATGGTTTAACTTTTTTTTTTTTTTTTTGATTGAAAGCTTGTTTATTTTATTATCTTGTATTTTATGAAACTAGTTTTTTTGCTGCCTTTGGTAGCAGCTTAGTCTAGTTTTATATATTTGACCATTTTAATTATTTAGTTGTATGACTTCTTTCCGCACTGGGCGCTACTGAGGCGTGAATATATAATTTTTAGGCAGCACATAAAAAAGTCTACAGCTTACAGGGCGTATGGCTGAGGCCTACAGTGCATTTTTGGTATGCCCAGCTAGTAGATATAGAAGTTGTCATTGACTATATGTTTTCTAATATATATTCAATATCTAAAGGTAATCTTTCTCAATTTGCCATTCCTCTAGTAAGCGAAAAGTCTGAATACTATAATATCTATATATTCCAATCGTTTGCCCGAAGCCAATATACCCGTTCATGTAAAAGTGTTTGCAATCCGCACCACATGAAAAATAATTAAAATTAATTATAGATACTCAAATATATATACATATGTATGTATAAACATTTTCTCAAATTTATACACACGCTTAATGAAGAATCACTCTAAGGCATCGGCCATAATCGAAGCATAATTAATTTTGTAAATTTGTAACGCGGTTTGCTTTAACAACTCAATGGCTCAACTCGATTATAGCTGGAAACGTCTGCTGCTGGCTGCGTAAACATTTATGAGCTTAGTATGAAGTCTGTTATAGTTAATTGAATCTATGTCAAGCTGGCTGGAATTGTGGTCATTAGTGTGGCTAAAGGTCATCATTAGTAAGGTTCTGGATGCGCCAAGGACTCGAATACACGTAATCAGCCCGGCTCAAACACTTAAAGAAGACCCTAAATAAGATTAAGTGCATGCCACAATATTAAGTATTTGCATTTTTATAGAGAGAGAGAGAGAGAAAGAGAGAGACAGACAGTGCGTGAGCAAAAGAGCGCCGCCGCAGAATCTGGCTAAAAGCAACCGGTAGTTCTTGCTGTGCTGCCAGCGTCGACAGCGACTGTTGCGTCGCACTGTTAACATCTGCCGCCAGAGATTTTTGGGCCAACAAAAATTCAGTCGCTGTTAAACGGATGCTGCGTACAGTTGTTCTGTCGCTGTCGACCAGCTCGTGGCCCGGCTACGCAAACGAAACGTGACGCGTCGTATACGCAATATATTCGAAAAACAAGTAATAACAATTAAAAAAAAAATACAAAACTGAAATGAATGATGAAAAATTCTTGAGAATTGTTTAATTAGCTACACACAAATTCCAATACCTAAAAAAAGACAAAACTGTTTAATTAATGTCTGGCCATAAAGCTTGTTAATAAGTTAATAATCGTGCTTTTAGCGATTTGTTACTAATATGTACATGCAGGCCATATTCCAAATAAGTGAATAAATATATGCACATACATATGTATATACAAATGAAGAAGAAGAAGAAGAAGCAGACAAAACAGATAAACAAAGTGCATTGCTCGCAAAGTTACTCAAAACAATATCAAAAGCAGTTCAAAGCAATAAAAAATAATCAAAAGACGAATGCAAAAAGCTGAATGCATAAAAATGTGGCAGGCAACATTTAATAAATTTCAATTAAACGTGTTTTAAATGCACAAACGATTTCCAGCATTAACAAAAAACGAAAAACGAAGCAAAACAGCAACAAATGAATTCATAATTAATTGGGAATCAGTGAATAAATACGCAAATATTTCCAGCAGCCATTAGAATAAAATGCAAATCGAATTGAAATATAAATATATGTACATATATACATATTAAACAATGAGCAAAAATATGTATATATATATATTTATTTATATAAAAAATATAATATAATAAAAAACAAAAATATTTAAAAAAATATATATATATTTTTTTTAATATGTTTAAAAATAAATAACAAAATCATATAAATAGCAACAATACTCATTAGAAAAAATATTAATAAATAAAATAAACATAAATTCAATTAAGACTTCCACTTAATATATTTATTTGTCTAAAATCATTTTTTATTTTTTTTTTTTTTCGACATCTGGCATTTATAAACGATTTGTTTGGAGTCTAGCAAATCTAGCTGAAGTTGTCCATTCATTAGTGCAAATTTTGCTGTTCACTAAAGGCCTGGCCAGGCCAGACTCAACCGGGCCATAAACCTTAGCCAAAATTAAGAAAAAACAAGCAAATATAATATAATTTCATATGCAAAAAAACTTTCGAAAAACAAAATCCAAAACCAAATTCCAGTGATTCGAATAAACACTTTATGCCAAATGTCGCTGCATAACTTATGAATGCGATAATATGACTTTTTGCCCATGTTGAAGGCGCTGCCCAATCAATTTGCTACAAAAAAGAATGCCGAATTAAAAAAGAAAAAAAAAAACAAAATAACGACAACTCGCTATATTAGTAGTTAATAAAACACAACAATAAAAACAAACAACTAATACAAACGAAACCTGTTCTGGCCCAAACATTTAGCTGAATAAAATCGAATTCGACAACATTCTTGAAAAATAACGTATGCATGCCGCATAAAATTTCAAAACATAGCAAAACAAATAAATAAATATGTTAAAAGCAAAAAAAAAATAAATAAATAAATATAATAAATGCAAAATTCATTTTGTTGTTGATTTGCAATAAAGCAAAAAATTAACTCCTATTCTGGACACTAAAAACGACCTTGGCAGTTGCTGGCCAATCAAATCTCACTTTATTATGGAAATCTGCTCGGAGGGATATTTTTCGACTCACTCCACCCTTACCTGGCTAATATTTAATTGATGAATATCAACGAAATTGCCGCCCACCGTTGCCTAATGAAAATTTAATGTGCAAACTTTGCGCATTATGAAAATGTTATTGGCTCTGCAGCTGGCAGACATAATATAATTGTTTTAGCATTTAGAATATATATGAATATATATATATATATATATAAGTATATATGTATATCCAAAGATTTGAGTTTAAGTAAAATTGCATTTTACATATCTTATACATCAATTGGCATATACATAAATACATATATACATATACATATTTACTTTGCATATTTAGTCAATCCAATTGTGCATACAAATGACACTTTAGCTGCCAAGCACACACACACATACGGGCACACACGCACACACACACAGAGAGAAAGACACTGCCATGCTGGGCAGCGCAAATGTGTCTAGCATGGGCGCGACCACGCCCCCTTTGTCTGAGCTACAACTGCTTCACAGTGAGAAATTCCTTTTGAATTTAACCCAAGTGCTGAACATATCCGCGGACAATCTGACGGAGCTGCTGCAGGGACTGGAGCCGCACGATCTGATGACGAACCAAAGCTCGCACCAAATGGCCACGCACCACATGGGTCTATTAGCCACGCTCAGCATTGGCTATGCGCTCATCTTTATAGCCGGCGTGCTGGGCAACCTAATCACCTGCATTGTCATCTCGCGGAACAATTTCATGCACACGGCCACCAATTTCTATCTATTCAATTTGGCCATATCGGATCTCATACTGTTGTGCTCGGGTCAGTAGCATCCCGTTTATTGTGATTGTAATTAGCTGGCTAATCCTTTGGCTTGCAGGCATGCCGCAGGACCTGTATAACCTCTGGCACCCAGACAGCTATCCCTTCTCAGACGGCATTTGCATACTGGAGAGCGTGCTGTCCGAGACGGCGGCCAATGCCACCGTCCTGACCATCACCTCGTTCACCGTGGAGCGCTACATTGCCATTTGCCATCCGTTCAGGTGAGTGGCCTTGACCCTGCCCTGCCCTGCCCACTTGCCAGCTACTTGATTGATGTCAACTCCTACCAGGCAGCACACCATGTCCAAGCTGTCGCGTGCCATCAAGTTCATCTTTGCCATTTGGATAGCCGCCCTGCTGCTCGCCCTGCCGCAGGCCATTCAATTCTCCGTGGTCACACAGAGTCCGGGCTCATCATGTACGGTAAATGTTGGTACTACAACTACTACGTCATTTCAATCTACTCTAATAGAGAGTTCTTGTTGATGAAGCTGAAGAAGAAGAAGCGTGAATACTTAAAGAGAAACATAAAGTTGGGGGAAAGATTGTTGAACCTTGGTTGAATGAAAGATTAGATAGAGCCTTCGTCGGATCTAATGGAGGGGGAGTTACACAAAATATACAGCTAGCTCTTCATAACTATTCACAATAATTCTTCTTCTTCATAATGTTGAACAACTTGGTATTGATATATAGAAGATCTTGAGATCTAGATATAAAGTCTTATGAACAACTTGGTATTTATATACAGATCCTGAGATCTAGATATAAGGTATGATGAACCGAATCACTATAACTACTGCAAACTGTTTATCGATGATTGTGCCTCTATAAACTACTTCAGCAAGTCTTTCTCCCTCTTCTTTAAGATTCCCAATGAGGCAGATGAAACCACTTTACAACATCATTTGAGTTTGTTTATATTTCTACTTAATTTATAACCCTCTTATTCGCTTAAATTATTGTTCATTAGCATTAGACCCTTACAGCATCATATTAAAATGAGTTCTTAAAGGCGACACGTGTTTGTTTTACAAAGCCAATAAATTAAGCAATATCCAGCTTATTAATATGCACAAAAATGTAGAATCTGATCGAAATATTTATATTTATAATATATAATGCAAGGGCATTCAACTGTCGGCACTCTGTAAAGAACATTTTGCCTCTCATTAATCTAGTCTCTCTGTTGCTCACACATATATATATTTGTTAAGCCGAGAGAGATACTTATGCATCGCATTACATTGTCATTACTTTTTGACAGATGAATAACGACTTTTTTGCACATGTCTTCGCCGTGTCCGGCTTTCTGTTCTTTGGCGGGCCGATGACGGCCATCTGTGTGCTGTACGTGCTCATCGGGATCAAGCTGAAGCGCAGCCGTCTGCTCCAGGCGCTGCCGCGTCGCAGCTACGATGTTAATCGCGGCATCAGCGCCCAGACGCGCGTCATACGGATGCTGGGTGAGTGAGTGGGTGGGTGTGGATGCTGCTGCCACTGCTGCTGCGTGGGCATCAACTCATTGACAATTGACAATTTCATTCATTCTTTTTTGTTTGTTTTTTGTTGACATTTCAGTCGCTGTGGCAGTTGCCTTCTTCATCTGCTGGGCGCCGTTTCATGCTCAGCGCCTGATGGCTGTCTATGGGTCCACCTTTGGCGTCGAGTCACAGTGGTTCAACGACGTGTTCAACGTATTGAACTATACATCCGGCGTGCTCTACTTTCTCTCCACCTGCATCAATCCGCTGCTGTACAACATAATGAGCCACAAGTTTCGCGAGGCATTCAAGGTGAGTTCAGTGGTCAGCCGGTGTTTGGAGCTGCATTAATTCTCGCTTCTCTCTGGCCTGCAGGTCACTTTGGCTCGTCAATTCCGACTCTCGGGCAAGCATCAAGGTCACGGCTTGCCGCACAATTATAGCGCGCTGCGGCGCAATCAAACGGGCTCGCTGCGTCTGCACACAGTAAGCACACGCTATAATGCACTAATCACCATTGTTGGTCAAATGGCATTGCTTGTTTATCCCTCTGCAGGACAGCGTGCGCACAACCACAACTCTGACCACGCTGAACGGCTGCAGCAGCAACGGGACTGCAGCTGGGGGTGCACGCAACTCGCAGCGCTTGCAGCGAGGGTCGCTCAATAGTTCGCATGCCACATTGCTGAGCACGCAGAGTCGCAGCAGACAGGACTTGTTTGCAGCCCGTGTGGCAGGAGGAGATGGGGCAGCAGCAGCAGCAGCAGCGGCGGCAGCCACTGCTGCAGCCATGCATCCACATCCTCATCGCACGCTGCAGACACAAATCTCACAATTGTCTTCGGTGGGCGATGCCCACTCGCTGCTGGAGGCGGACCTGCAGTGGCCCGAGGAGCATTACGAGCTGGCTGCCCGGCATGGCAAGGGCTCGCATTCGGCAATGGGCGCCATTGACGAGCTGAGCTGTCAATCAAGTGCTGTGGGCGGGGCGGCTGCTGGGGGGCTGTCCCGGCCGCGTGTTAAGCTCACGCGCATCACACGGCAGCCGCAGCTGCAGACAACTGCCAGCGACTCAACAGCAGCAGCAGCAGCAGCAGCAACAACAACAACAGCGACGACGACGACAGCTGCTGCTGTGGCCAAGCCAGCGGGCAGTGGCAAAGTGCGCAAGGCAAAGGCTAAACGCTCGACTACACTCAAGGCTCTCAAAGCCAAATTGAATTGGCGTGGCAGGCAAAAGAAGAAGGAGGAGCAGCAGGAGCAGGAGGAGGAGGCAGGCGCCAGCAACGATGTTGCTGATGGCCAGACAAGTGTGGCATCAACGCCAAATACCGTTTATTAGTCAGCCCGTCAGGCAGTCAGTCCATTCCAGATAAAGGACAGGTACTCGTAACTGTGATAAGAGCAGCAGCAGCAGCAGCAGCAGCAGCATGAATACTACAGCAACTACAACAAACATAAATAATTCCAATTTGTGGCCAACTTAGAGCCAACTCAATTCCTAGCAAATACTTAGTCATATATATATATATATCTATGTATACTATATACTCGTTATGTTTCTGATCTGCTCGCATGTGTCTCAATTTCTCTTAATAAAGCAGTCACATTTTAGCTCACATATCTCTCTCTTTCTCTGTTACATCTCAGCAGCAGCGAAATTATCTGCCACAGACTAATGAATTTCATGCAAGTCTCTAAATGCAGCAGCCACTGTAGCTTAATCCTCAGTAATTAAGATGTCTATCGGACGCATAAATTCGCTTCTTCTTCATCTTTTTTTTGGGTCTAGACTGTTCGAGTGGCTTAGCAAAGCGACAGCTGTAAAATGCGCATCAGCCATTTTTTATAAAATGGCGTGCACATGTGTGTGTGTGTGTGTGTGTGACAGAGTGTATGCGTGCATGTCCATGCCCTTGACTAATTACGACAACTCATTAGGCAAGCTCTTCGAGTACTTGACTTTCATATACCCGCACTCAACTGCGGCCAAATTGCAGCCGCGAGAGAGCGAGTCATAAAGCCAAAATACTTTAAACTAATTGAAACGAAAATTGAGCAAAATTTGTGAAGATTAATGTGAAATTGAAGTAAAGAGATTAGTTAGCTAAATAAGTGATTATGCCGAGAGCATTGCCTCGCTTTTTATTTAACATTTTGGGGGTTTTATTCATGCTGGATTTTGTTTTAATTATTTAATTTGCATTTGCTTATGATTTTCTGGCTGTGCTGCGACTCGTACTAGTTTATTCTGATGAAAATTAAATAAAACAATCATTTGTAACTAAGATAAGTTACACCAGCAAAGGCAGTTCAGTTCACTTAATTATTAGTTCGACAGAAAATAATTTTATGAGTAAGTAAAATAGATTGCGCATAAGACAAACCTTCAGAAAACTCAACTCAACATCATTGATTACTCTATTTGATAGTTTCTATTGAAATTGAAATCCAGTTAAGTAACATACTTGAACACAGTCAGCTCGCCATAGATTCCCGTACTTTAAATTCCAATTACGAGCTAGCAACTCCTCTCACACCGTCTGGTGCAGGTATGCACAATGTGCCAGCTGTGCACTTTGTGTCACATTTAGTTTTAATTGTCAGCGCGGAATTAATTAAGCGACAGAGTACAGTTCTGTGGCTGGTACCGCGTGTGAGCCAGAATAAATGTTTCGCAAATTCATAAAGTGCAGCGTGTGTTGCACAGTTGCTGGCAACATTCATACATAGTTGACAGCATTAGAAGCCACTTTGACCGCAGCATAACATAACGAAAATTTTGGCCAAATGAAAAGAACATTTATAAATGCCAACTGTCGCAGGTGAAAGTGAAAGTGAAACCAAATGCGGTGGAAGCTACCTTAAATTTAGTTGGGAAAACTAAAACACAGTTAAAGGCAAGCTTTACTTACTATAGTTAAATTATCTGTAGCTATGCCAGACCTCATATTAAGTATACGCAGTGAGTCACATCGTGGCGCTTGGTCAATGCCCAGTCGGGAATTTCCATCAACTGTCGGTAGTTGAGTAAGTAACTGATTCACTTTACTATGCTAATCATTTGGCTTATGAACAAAAACAGGCTGTTAGTCTGCTGTCCCGACAAAAAAAAACCCGAAAAAAGAAACCGTTTCATCAAATTTGCCAGCATTTATCGTGTGTGACATGTCAAAGTCTAAATAGTTGCCGATGAACTTTATCAGTTTTTATGCGCAACCTAAAAAAAGAACGAAAGAAGAAAAGAATACAGTGCGTACGTCTGATATGCAGACATGGCCAAAAATCGGTTACTTTGGCAACCGCACAATAAATTTTAGTGTCCCCTTATGCCATCAAATTTACTATCGCTTTGCCATGCATTCAACTTGTCTGGGCGCAGATAGAGCGGGGCCTGTACTCGTAGCATTCAATTTACGGGCAAATGAAATGAAAATGCGCCTTTCTGTTTGTTTGTTTGTTTCTTTCTTTCTTGCTTTATTTTCTTTACGTCTGTTTTGTATTTTAAATTCTGCTAATACGTCTTTACACGCTCACGCACTGGCACACACAATTGAGATTGGGCGCATAAATTGCATGCGAATATCGGATAGAGATGGCGAGAGAGTGGGAACTAACGGCCCTTCTAGGCTGGCAATAAACTCCGCTCACAAACACAATTCCATTTATATGTAGAGGCGTCCCGTTAGCAATTCAAATGCGCCTTATCAATTGGGGGCGTAATGACGAGCTCATAAATTATTGTTGCCTACTTTCTTGCGGCGCCGCTACTGAAATTATTTATCGCTCTCCGATGGGGCTCACACTCGATATCAAGTTATTTAAGGCTCAATTAGTTAACACGCCTCATTCGCACTCTAATTGCCAGACGCAAGCAGCCAATGCCAAATATATACACAAATTTACATAGAAAATACATGAGAAAATGATTTGATTTGAGCATTTGAGCACGTGTTGGTCAGTGCCTAGTGGGGAGTGCGTGTCGTGACACGAATCACGAATCAGTAATCAGTAATACTTAAAATATCTATATCTATCGTGTCGTGACACGAATCACGAATCAATAATCAGTAATACTTAAAATATCTATATCTATATCTATATCTATATCTATATCTATATCTATATCTATATCTATATCTATATCTATATCTATATCTATATCTATATCTATATCTATATCTATATCTATATCTATATCTATATCTATATCTATATCTATATCTATATCTATATCTATATCTATATCTATATCTATATCTATATCTATATCTATATCTATATCTATATCTATATCTATATCTATATCTATATCTATATCTATATCTATATCTATATCTATATCTATATCTATATCTATATCTATATCTATATCTATATCTATATCTATATCTATATCTATATCTATATCTATATCTATATCTATATCTATATCTATATCTATATCTATATCTATATCTATATCTATATCTATATCTATATCTATATCTATATCTATATCTATATCTATATCTATATCTATATCTATATCTATATCTATATCTATATCTATATCTATATCTATATCTATATCTATATCTATATCTATATCTATATCTATATCTATATCTATATCTATATCTATATCTATATCTATATCTATATCTATATCTATATCTATATCTATATCTATATCTATATCTATATCTATATCTATATCTATATCTATATCTATATCTATATCTATATCTATATCTATATCTATATCTATATCTATATCTATATCTATATCTATATCTATATCTATATCTATATCTATATCTATATCTATATCTATATCTATATCTATATCTATATCTATATCTATATCTATATCTATATCTATATCTATATCTATATCTATATCTATATCTATATCTATATCTATATCTATATCTATATCTATATCTATATCTATATCTATATCTATATCTATATCTATATCTATATCTATATCTATATCTATATCTATATCTATATCTATATCTATATCTATATCTATATCTATATCTATATCTATATCTATATCTATATCTATATCTATATCTATATCTATATCTATATCTATATCTATATCTATATCTATATCTATATCTATATCTATATCTATATCTATATCTATATCTATATCTATATCTATATCTATATCTATATCTATATCTATATCTATATCTATATCTATATCTATATCTATCTATATATATCTATATCTATATCTATATCTATATCTATATCTATATCTATATCTATATCTATATCTATATCTATATCTATATCTATATCTATCTGTATCTCAACGCTTTCATCTCTACATCGCAGCTCAAGAAATAAAATTACTTACTTAATATCAAAGTTCTTGAGCAAAGCAGTTATTCAGCTGGCACGTACAAATCGCCTGAGATGTCAATAGAGGGGCTGGGGTAGAGGCGACGAATGAACAGGGATAGATGACTTGGATTTCTGGATGTTTACTTAAGCCTAGTAGCCTTTAGCCTTTTGACTTTGCATTTGCCATTGACTACACGCTCTCTGGTTGGATAATCTTCTATTTCCGTTTCGCTTTTTCTTTCACTCTCTCTTTCTACTTCTCTCTCTCATTCCGTTGGCAGTCGCTTTTGCTTGACATTGTTCTTGCCATTTGGCACGTTGTTAGTGGCCTTTGGGAGCGTGCAGTTGTCGTAAAATGGAATTTGATAGGCCATGACATGAATATAGTAGCTGGACATACACACACACACTCACACAGGCATACTTGCATACATTTACAATCTGCGATTGCCTAAATGCCAAATAAAGTGCAATTCAATGATCGCACCCCATGCCAAACATGCTCAAAATATCAAAGACTGCCAAATACCCTGTTAAGCTGTGAGCATATCATTTAACTGACTGAAAATCGATAAATCTATTTATAATCTGTAAAGTATTTGAATACTGTATAATGTGAATACACGAAGAAAAGAAGCATTATCTTCAAAATGGAAATGAAGCATATTAATATACTTTTGTTATATATTTCTACATTGAGTACTCAAATGTAATATCAAAACAAGTGAGCAAGTGAGCGAGCTCTAGGGCATGCCAGACTAGAAGATACCGTTCTGAAAACGGGGGACGGAGAGGCGAATTAAATCTACTTAGCTTGATTTTCATTATGAGGTCTAGTCCTGGCTGTCAGTCCGTTTAAAATCATCATACCCGGATTTTTCCATTTTCAGTGAGCAGGAAAATCTCTCTTTTGCTTTTTTAAAAGCAAAAATTTGTAAAATAATTTGCTGACGCTGACTTGGCGACAAATTGTTGGCATGGCCTGCGATAAGACTTATAAAGCAATGTTTTGCATATTTCTGTCACGTTGACAATAATGCTAAAGGTAGGCAGGCTACTTACAGTCTAGTATCTGACAAATGCCTACATCACAGACCATTTCTATGGTGACCCTGAAGCTGCTTTGTAGCCAAATTCCCGAAAATGTTGAGACGAAAAATAATCATAAATTACCTGTTTAACGGGAAATGCAAATAGAAATGATAGACTGACTAGGAAGCGTACTACGCATTCGTTGTGAACTTAAACAACTATATAATTGCCAATGGAATTCAAACTAATATTTAAGACAAAAAAAAAACACCTAAATATATTTAAATTGAAGCATGGGCATATTGAATTAATTAAGATCGCAAAGCCTAAACATTTGAAAGCAGCTGGCCAAATCGTTATTTAGCAGACCGGATTGAAGACACGTGTTGTTGTTTATTTATTATATTAGACCCACTTAGTATATGCAAAATATTAATCGGCGCGCGACAGACCAACAACTCGGCTATACGCCAACAAAAAGCATATCGAAAAAAAAAAATATATATATTTAAAAACAGAAACAAAAACTGCGATTGGTCCAAATAGCTGAAGAACAATGCTGACTCAGCCAGCAAATAAAATTGTTGTTGTTGCTCGCGCTTAAGTTTTAATAGCAACCGTTAAAAGTTTACCACACATACAGACATATATACTATTGCTCTCTCTTTCTCTCTCTATATGTATGTATATCTCTACTATAGATCTGAACCAAGCAAAACTTAAAAGCCATTCAGCTCGTGGCTGCACATTAAGGCTCGACTTATCTAGGATGTGGACGGGTTTCGTATTGACTCCCAACAAAAGGCAACTGAACTTTTCGCCTCACTATGAATATATCTATACTATATAATATACATATCTATATATAAACCGTTCTATACTCTTTATGTGTATATACTATATATTCTCGCATATTTATTAAAACCAGTCAGTCGGCTTGGCCGTGAACCTGTTGTATGAATTCGCCTTATTAAATTGGAGCAATTTATATGTTAAGTTCGTTTAATGTACGCACAACGATAGCCGCCACGACTTACGGTCTCAGATTTTACTTGTTTCTGTAATTGCTCGCGATGCGCTCGCGTCACTAACATTCAATTTCAATTTTATCATTTAATATGATGTAAATTGGATCTACGTGATTAGAATAACTCAATGAGATTTCGAATTTTAAAGAAATTAGGTTAAGTTGGCTGCATTATGTTACATTTCATTATGTACAGCTTAAGATATGTTATATCAAATAATGTTTTATGATTCGTTAGGCGAGCATATGATTATGCAATGACTATCAATAGTGTTCTATGCTATGTTATGGTATGTTATGCTATGTTATGTTAAGCCATTTTATGCTATCCTGTATTGGTTATATTGTGCTCTGTTATCTGATGTAATATTTTTGTTATATTACCAATAGTTATGCTATATATTGCTATGGTAGGGCATTTGAGCTAGTTTTATATTATACTTTATTTTATTTATTTATGTAAAAATAAAATATATATTATTTCTTTTTGTTCATTTTATGTTATATTGGATTATCGAATATTATGTTATGTATGCCTTTTTATGTTATGTTTTGCCTTCTTATGTTATGTTGTCTTTACATATGTAATATTGTGTTATGTTAAAGCTACATTCGGCTCATTGGAACTTTTCTTATGAAGGATATAATCTTGTTAGATAATGTTAAATTATACCGTCCAATGTTAGGGTACTTTATTAGATTAGCTTAAGTGTGCATATGTTTATGTTATCTAACATTTTTCTCCACTGATTCACACTATAAATCACTGATAATTCTGCCACCAATTTTGGTAGCAATTCTTTTGCTACAGAGACATTTTAATTAATCGCAATTCCTTAACATTAATAATATTTTTCAGATTTTCACAAATTGGTTGTAGAGTTGTTTGCCCCTTGAGGAATGTTTTCGAGCTGAAAAAAAAAATACGAGCAGCTCTTGAATGAAACCAAATGAGTATGAAAAAAGAAATAAAACAACAATAATTTGACATTGATGTGGGCTATTAAAAAAATATAGCGAGCTCTTAAATCTGAACAGAAGTTCCGAAATGATCATGGGGAGAGCATTGCACAAAGAACTGATTGAATGAAATGGAAACATAACAATCTTAATTAATTGTAAACAAGCAATGGACAAAAATGAACCGCACTTTTTAACTTTTGATTGTTTACACCACGGACGAGCATGTGGCTGCCAAGAGTGGGATACGAAAATAGGTGTGGGGCGGCACTGCATTGTGCTCGGTAGTGGGTAGTGGGTGTATGCCCAGTTCTTATGGTACATATGATACTTATGTGGCGCTTGATTGCGTCGACTTCGCACTGCGAGTGGGTAAAGATTGATGGCGTCGTCGACATTTTCTATTTGTATGCCATACAATAATATTGTGATTGAATTTTCCAGACAGAAGCAGCACTGTGCGAGCTGCGAGCTGCGAGCTGCACACACAATAAACTGGCATTTTATTTATGACAAAACGTAAAACAAGCTGTTCAGCTGAGAAAAACCCGACGTGTCGCCTTTCAATCAGTCAGATGACATTTTTTCTTTTTTAAATTGTTCATTTTCAGCAATAATTCGGAAAGTTAAACCAACATTTGTATAAACAAAACGCCAATGCTATTGACCCAATCTCCATTGTCTGCGCATTTTGTAAACAAACAAGTACAAAATTTGCAAATTAGGATCGCGTTGTTCTCCAGAAGTCTATCAAGAATTCCATAGTAAAGTATTTCGATAACTTGGCTAATATGCTGCGAGTTATTAAAGAGGTGTAAAATAAATATTGAGGCTAATGATTATGGTAATAAAAATGAAAATGAGATTATGGTAATGATCATGGTCAGCATAACGATTTTGTTTTATAATTATGAACCCGAGTATGATCATGATAATGATTCTGACAATAATAGTAAAGAGCATACAAATATATTAATTTCATTATACTTACCATGGTTATCATGATCAAATTCATGATATGTGAGATCCTGATCAAGATATTTTAAATGATCATAATAACCACATCTTCGATTCGAATTGCAGTCCTTATAAGGACATTTACAATGAAATTGATCATGGCAATAATCATCACAATTACAGCGCTAATGATGACAGTAATGATAAGTGAAAATATTCCCCGTCATCCTTCAATTATAAATTCTTGTTCAATTAAATTCAATGAATGAAATTTTCACGCAATCAGTTCCCAAATCTTTTGTTTTATCATGCATGTTGACATCTGTTTGTATTTACTCTTAATTGCTCTGGCTTTTCCTTTCTTTGCTATTCTATATTTACACTCTTCACGCATGTTTTGCGCTATTCTGAGTAATTATAAGCTCGGCCATCCGGCGGGGGCGATTCGCTGTCGCTGTCGACGGCGCCAAATACCTCATTCGTCAATAGAACTGTGATTCATTGTGGCCGGCCAGTTCAAAATATGGCTATTGCCAAATACTGTTAACATCTTAATTTGCACATAAATCGGTATGAAATCAAGTTTATCTCAAGACAAATGTCCAATGGGGTAGCCATAGATGAATAGCTCATTATTTGGTAGGGTTCTTGTTGATAATACTCTATGCATTGCACTAAGTGTTGCCTTACAGCAAGACGATTAAATTGTCAGTATTTATTTATTTAATTAATCATATATTCTTCACTTTTGACCCATTCATAGGGTATCTGCTTGTCTAGCAGTCAGCCCTTGAAATCTCGTGCTCTTGTTGTTGCAAGAATTATGGGAATGCGTGGCAGCCCACGTATGGATGCGTCTCGATTTATTTATGGGCCTGGAGCCAGAAAGCCGCACAGATTTGTCAGTTCATTAAAAATGAATCTATGTAAATGTTAATGAATTTAATGTGCGGCGGGGCGCAGTGACCACAGCTGTCATTCGATGCGGGCGATACCTAGACATTCAGACAGTTGGAAGTCAGTTGGTGTCAACCGTGTGGTCGCTCTAATTTATGGCCATTATTTATGTGGGCGCGTGCGAAATGCACTAATTTAACGCATTTGCATGCAGGCTGGAAGTGCAGTTGGCAAATTGCATAAGTTGTACAAAGTGTGCGGAAATAAATTTAAATAAACGCCAGCCTAGCTATCGAAACTTTGCCAATGAAGGCGGCTTATCGGGGCTCAAGGCATACCAAATGGAATTGAAAATGGGAATGGGAATGGAAATGAAAATGGAATTCGAATTCGAATTGACAGCGGAATTGCACGCTGAAGATAAACGCAGCGGACATGGCATAAACAAGCGGAAAAATGCAAGCAAAGCCAAATGGGGAAAAAAGCGTTAATGGAAATTGCTTACGCTCCGATTGTCGAAAAATCGTCTCTAAGCCATTGGCGTCAAGGCCGCAAGTCAACCGTTTGGAATAAGCAACTTACATTGTCGCATTAACTGAAGGTTGGGGCGAAAGCAGATGCCAAGGAATGTGCTCTACATAAGCCTGAAGAGAATGAAATTTCACTCCAATATTAATTTGAAATATTTTAAAACTAATTTAGAGTTCATTAAATACTTATAATAAATTTGAGAATCGAATTTTGTTAGCCAAGTCTGAACTAATCCACCCAATGTGCCGCTCCAGTTGCGATTACTTAGTTACAAGGCAAAAATTAAGCATACGCAATGTGTGCAAACAGTCGAAAGTTGTGCTCAATGATGCAAATTTTGTGCATGCAAATTTGCATTTGACTTTAAATGGAATGAAATTCCCTTGAATGCAATACAGAACTTTGCTATCGCCATTCGTTTGGCCAACTTCTTCATTTTTTTTCTACTCTCATGTTTATTTATGGCCTTGTTTGCTAAGCGAAAAACAAGCAGCAATAAATCAAATGTCATATTCCAGGCACACAGACAAACAAGAGAAAAGCTTAAAAAATAAATACAATAGACACAATTTAGAGGGCAAGGATTTGTGACTTCAGTGGTGGATGGGCCAAAATGCGAGCTAGAGCATTCAATTAAAATGATAAACATGCATTTGAGGGCCAATTCACTGCGCCAGAGGCTTAGAGTTCACTCACATTACGTATACGCCGTGTGTGTTGGCGCTCGAGCGTGGGCATGCGACTATGCCATTTAATTACAGACAGTCGCATCATTAAAGTCTTTTTATTGCACTTCTTTACCAAAGAAATTTTACTGCCAACAACAACAACAACAACAACAGCAACCAGAGGAGCATGAGCATCAGTTTTATGCCATTTTATGCACACAGCAACAACAACAACAACAGCAACAGACGATAGTCGACAGCCAACGGACATCAGACAGATGGCAGCTTCATCCTGTGCTCTGTGGCCCGTACACACACACACATATGTACATACATATATGTATGTCTGTTACGCATCGGCAGTTGGCTGACCAGCTAGTAAATATTCTCAGCTCAGCAAATATTCGTATGTAAACGAACCATGCACAAAATCCATGAAGCGTCAATATCTATAAAACTCAAAACAAAATACAATAAACACATCTCTGTAAATATCATAAAATCGAATATTTCAACTAGATAAACTCTGAAGCGGAAATATTTTTTAATGAAATTTTGTTGCAGAGTTTGAAAAATTAAAAAAAAAAATAAAATATTTACAGAAATCAAATGATGAATATAAAATTCAATAGAACTATATATACACTACAATACATAAGTTAAAAATATAATAAATATATACATACACATTTTTTATATTTTTTAATACAAGTTAAATTATTTTTAATTACTTAAATTTTAATTTTTTATTATGATTTTTATTTTTTATTTTTTATTTTTTTTTTTCTTTTAGATATCTCAACTATTTACCTTTTATTATATTTTAAAATAGGCAGAAGGAGGCCTGGCAGACCCCATAAAGTATATATATTCTTGATCAGGGTGAAGAGTTGAGTCGATTTAGTACTATTGTTCTGTCTATTTCTTCTAAGTATTCCCTCTACGTATTTCGAAGTGTTTCTTCTAAGCATTTTCTCTAAGTATTGCGTCCCAGTATTTCCGCTAAATATTTCCTCTTTTTTTAAGTATTTCCTTTTATTATTACGTAAGTAATTCCTTTACGTAATTCCATTACGTAGTTCCTCTACGTATTTAACGCTTAGCTGATCGATGCGCTGACCCCCAGCAGGCCTGGACGACTGAAGACTGACTGAAGAAATGCTGCAGCTGCTGCCCTTTATATACGGCCACTTTTACTCAAGCACTGTCTCTCCAAATGCTGAGCCCAACAGCAGGTAGAAATCGTTGCAGTTCAGCTTCCAGTGACCAATGGGACCGCTCTCTGCTGCTTGAACATACACATAGACAACTTTCTGCACTTCGTCTCTCCTTGCTTTTACTTTTACTCAAGTACTGTTTCTCTCGTTGCAGTTGACCTTCCAGTGAGCGATGGGAACGCTCTCTGCTGCTGTGAGCATTCTAGCTTCGTTTTGCCTAAATACAAATACCAAATGAGAACTGCTGCATACATGTAGACAACTTTAATGATCTTCTCCAGTGCTGCTCTCCTTGCTTTTACTTTTACTCAACTACTGTATGCGCGCGAGCCTATGTGTGTCTATGGATGTATGTATGTGTGTGTGTGTGTGTCAGAAAGACACGAAGAATTATTGAAATATCAGTTCTCCGAGGTTAAGGGGATTTCCTAGTCGAGCAGTCTCGACTAGACCTTACACTAGACCTATAATCGAACGTATATACAATATTTTTATGTTAATATAAAATGCATTAAATATATATTACACAGCCCTAATAGATTTGCTTTGTCTTTATACCTATTATAGTGTATTGCCATATTCTACTAGAATCATTAGCTTAAATAAACATAATTAACAAACTCTGTATGAAAAAAAAAAAACATAATAGTTTGCATAATCAGAGAGCATACAAATTTATGGGTAAACGAATATATATTTTTAAAATATAAATGCTAATGAATGTTATTTTAAAATGGTCATTCATTGATTTGATTTGTTTGAAAATAAAAACTGGTCTAAAATAATTCGTTCAATGGCAATAAACCAGGCAATCAGCCGCACTAAATATGATAAGATAAAGCGTAAAGAAACACATTTTAAATGTGAAATTTCTCGACTAAGAGATTACGTTTCAGAATTTAAGCCGAACTGAATCGATATTTGGTCAATAAAAATGCCGCGTGGCTGGGCTCAAGTGTTGCTAATTAGCTCTAGTCACTAGGCAGGCCAGTGGAGCCCCTCCCCCTCCCCTCCCCTCCCCCAGTGAGCGCATCTAGCCACAGCTGACAATTTAATTTTTACGAGGCGCTTAATGTCTCTTTAATTACAGCAAGGCAGGCAATGGCAGCGCAAGCAAAGGCGCATCGCTTGATTGAATATTTGCACCGAATTAAGATTAATGACAGAACGCCGCAGGCTGTGCCAGGAGGTTGCTATTATTAACACAACATAAATAAGGACACCCGAATCCAGTTTTCCGCTGCCAGCCAAAGCCGCCAACTTAATTTATCAGCAATTTCCGGTGCTTGGCAACAGTGGAGAGCCCATGCGAGTCCGCTTAAGTTTTGCTACAAAAAAGAATAAATTCAATGGGAAAAAAATTTAATCTCCTTGAAAGTGGCAAATCTTACGACTCATCAGCATATTCAAGGGCCGATGTCAATTCAATTAGTAGCAAAATGAAGTATTCTGAAGAGTTTACTGAATTATTTCATTACAATTACAATCACAATCATAATTACAATTACAATTACAATTACACTCCAACAGGTTTGACGTCATAGAAATGCAGACATCAAATCAAAGGTCACTTTTATTGACTTCCACACACGCACACACACACAAACAATTAGGAACTCTATATGCTCGCAATTTCAGATGGAGGCTGGCGAGGGGAGAGTCAACGGCCGAACAACAGGGCGTCTGCGCATTGTCAAAGTTTGCCCGAAAGCCCGTTAAATGGCTAACAAAACGAGTTTTATAAGCAACTCCAACGCCCCAGACTTCATTTGCTTAGACAACTGGCATTATTATAATATTTTATTGATAATCAGACAATAGAGCAGGCGTGCAATAAAACATATAAATAAATGTATATACATATATTTATTATTTATCTGCATCTGCATGCGCCGAAAAAAAAAAGTTAGCCACGAATAGAAGCAAAGAGTCAGTTAATGCGTTTCTATAAAATTAGCCGTAAGTTTATGACTTTAATCTAGACACGTCTACAGATTTATACAGTCTAGCTATTTGCATATACTTTTATATATATACGTACATATGTATATACATAAACATACGTATTTCATATATATGTAGTTACTTTAGTCTACTCAGCCTGGCATGTTTATTGCCGATGTGGCGGTCTTCGGCGGAACAATAAAACGAAAACACCTAACAAACACCCAAGTACCATAAAAACGCTATTAAAACAATATCAATCGGTTGCTCACGAATGCACAATACTCGCTCGCAGTTGCCCCGAAGGAATTTAGTTGTACAATAAAAATAATAGTAATAATAATTATTAAATTTATTTAAATTTTTTAAGTGAAAAAAAAATTTAAATAAAATTATTGATAGAGCTCCAGAACCTGACTTGCTTTTTATTTATTTTTTTTTTTTTTTTGCCGAAAAAAATGCATATTAAATTTTTCTTAAATGAAATATTTATTTTAATGATAGCAAGTAAGAACGTTACAGCAGAGCGTCCCCAACTGCAGAATACTCATTCATAAGTAAATAAAAAAAAAATTAACCCATGTTAGCAAACCGAATATACTCATTTTACTTTAAGAGTCGATGCTCTGCTGTTTTAGATGAGCAGACAATCGAAAATCATTCCAATAGATATAATAATGATAGAGCAGTTCTCCTATTAGCATAACAAATATTTTAAAATGCTTAAATATAATAATAATAATAATAGATAGTGCTTCTACTTTAAAGTATATTTTATATACCCAGTTGAAATGCAATTGAATTTAAACTCATTTGCAGTCACCGAATGCTAATGCCTGAATAGTGCTTTATAAATGAGCCCTAGATGGGGCCTGAAGCCAGAATGAACTTTGTTTGCCTGCGGACGTGTGGGTTGCCTGAGAAACTTTGCTCAGTTGTTTATGGTACACTGGGGCATCGGCAGGAACAGGGACAAATGAGTCCAGGCAGCATGCAAGTGGGAATCAGCATTGTGGCCTGTTGGCTTGGCCTGGCCAATTTAAACGCCTGCAGCCTGTTTCGAGCACTACATTTGTTGTGTCAAATTAAAGAAGTTTTCTCCAACTGCCTTGATAGTCGTACACACATTATCGTGTCTCAATTGGGCGATTTCATTAATAGATGTTGGAGCACCGTCTGCTCGCCGGGTCGATACGAATGACCTTCTGAGTGAGTGGACCTGGCGTTCATTTAAAGGGCCAACCAACCAGCTAGCTAGCGAGCACTTTAATTTGCCCACACAATACGCCACAACACAATGCAACTGAATGTCAGGCAATCAGGAATTTACGAGCTGTCGAGCTGCCGAGCGGCCATCAAACTCATATAAAATCGAAATCAAATAAATGGCCAACATTTTGAGCGACAGATTATAAAGGACAATTCTGTGAGTTATGCGTGCCGCTGCAAAATATGGCCATTTGTATATATTTTACTGTTGCCGAAATTTATGCAACTGGCTCGCCAGCGTTGTCATTGAAGTGCTGCCATCATCTCCTCTGCATGGAAACACCATTTGAGTGATTGGCTTTCAGCTGCAGATGATGTCCATGTGGTGCAAAATGTAGATTATTTGTCACATAATCAGTTGGGAAATTCAGTTGCGTACAATTCAAGTCGTAAACAATTTTGCCTAATGGCCATAAGTAAACAGCAACAACAACAACAGCACTGATGTCCTGTTGCCATAAATAGCTTGGCCGACATCAAATCATAATAAAAAAAAAAACAAAAAGCAACGCAACTGCTTTCAAATTAAACAGCCACGCGCGTCACATTTCGCCTCGTTTCCGTTTCCGCTTCCGCTATTTTATTGAGAATAACGGCACAGCGAAAGTTGGTCCAAATATTTGTAGGCCATGTAGGAGATAATAAAGCCATAAATCGGTACCAACTGAGACAAAGTGGCAAAACTGGATGCCAATTTGTATACACATATCAAATGCTTGCGAATCAAGTGATAAGAAATTATTTCGCTTGATTTCAAGGTCTTGCGTCGTCGTGGTTCGTGCACATGCTTTAGCTAATTCACAAACCTAAATGAACGTTTCTTATTTGTTTTCTATAATTGAAATAGTTTTATGAATTAAATTAATAAATAAAAACCTTATTGCTAAATCAATTTGAACTTTCTCGGCTATTCTATTATTCAGAAATATCAAAATATTCATATTTCATTAAATATTTTATTCAAAAAATAGTATTCACAATTCCTTTCATTCACATTTACAATGCAGTCAAATTTCAGGCTAAGACTATTCAAAAATAAGTTGGTAATTTACAGTTTGCCTTTGGAGCAATTTAGCTTAGTTGATGCGATTTGACACAGCCGCCTGTTGAACGTAGTTGGCCAACCATTTGCCGACTTGACCCTGATTGAGCTCCAGCCACTTGATGTTGGCCTTAACCGTTTCCAGTGCCCGCTGACGCGCCGCAGTGCCAGCACCTGCTTCTGGATATTTGGCAAAGAACTGTTGCATCTCCTCCAGTTTGGTTTGCGTTGCAAAGCGCCCGGTTATTGTAGGAATGATATTACCCAAATTGCGCTCGTTGATGCCAAAGCGCTCCACTAGCTGCTCCCAGTTTTCGCGCACATAGTCCCAGACGAGACTCTGACCAACTGGATTGCCGGAAATTTGTCCCAGCAATGAGAAATAGTCCTGGCGGCGCACATTCTTTTCGTCCCAGGCCAAATTGATGTAGCGTTGCAGCAGCCAAGGCACCTTAATGGCTGCCAGTGCATTCATCAGCTTCACCTTCTCCTGTGCGTCGGCTTCAGACAGATAGAGTTGCCAGACCTGATCCCAGGCGGCTTCAGTGTTCACTTCTTGCAGACCATAGTAGTAGACAACATCGCGCACATCAGGATTAGGACGTGTATCGGGATTGGCCAGCCACTGCTTGAACAAAGTGGCAGCCTGCTGCAGTGAGCTCTCGTGTCCAACGCCGCAAGCAGCAGTCAGCACCTTGATGCGCAGTTTACTGCACAATTGAATCGAAAATTCAATAAATAAAAATGCCCAAGCGTTAATGAAGTGTCATATTTACTTTTCCAAATGATCCGTGCCCACAGTAAAGGTCAGCTTCTCGACAATCGGTGACAGCAATTTGCGAGCGTACGTCGTAAAGTCCTTGTAAAGGCTTGTGTAGTAAACACGGTTTTTGAGCGATGTCAGTGATGCAGTGCCCACGCTCCATGGCACATAGTCCTTCTCCTCTTCCAGATATGTACTCAGGTCTAGCGCAATGGTGTAGTCCAGCTGTGCTGCATCCGCCAAGGCATTGGCGTCGTTCAACAAATGTGCACGATCCGCAGTGCTAAAGTCTTCCCGTGAATTCTTGAGGGCTTGCAGCAGAGTTTTCCACTGCTCCTCTTCATAGTTGACACGATAGTAGCCCACCTGATCCTTGTTGAACTTTACCCAACTAACAGTGCTTGGCACAGAGATGACAACCTGGTTATCGTTATAGTTGAAAATTGTGGTCTTTGGCGTGCTGTCCGCACTTGTTATGTAGGTTATTGGTATGGACCAGCGATAGCTGAAAAACAAATGAAAATCGTTGAGTGTATTGCGCATATGAATAACAAATTATCACATACTTGAAGGAAGACGGCTCAACCTCGACATTATAGTCATCCTGATTGGCTAGAAAACGTTTCTGATTCAGTCTGTAATTGTTTCCATCCTTCACCACCTGAACCACCGGCAGTCCCATCTGCTCGGTCCACGTTTGCATGATTTGCCTGCAAGCAGGAGAGTAATTAAATAAGCTGTAATCTCTATAGAAGTAGTTTAATAGTTGCGTTGACATACTTGACATCAAACTCGAGACCCTCTTCTTCCTCAATGGCCGTCAGATAATCTTCGGTGGTGGCTGTGCTATAAATATGGCGGTACAAATAGCGCGTGGTGGCATTTTTCAGCTTCTCCTCGGTCACAAGATTCTCCAGCATGCGCACCAAAGAGGCGCCCTTAGAGTAGGTGATGGTATCAAAGTATTCAGTGATCTCAGCAGGACTCTCAATCGTTTTGACAATGGGATGTGATGCAAGCGTGGAATCGATCTTCAACACGGGATGCAGCTCGTCAATCACAAATTGATTCAACTGTGGATCGAAAATATAATATATATAAGCAAAAGAAGCAACAGAGCACAGAGAACTCTTACCATATCCCAATCAGCATGCATGTACTGCACGCCCTTGTACTCGATGAATGAGGCAAAACCTTCGTTGAGCCACAGATCATTCCACCATTTCATGGTGACCAAATTGCCAAACCATTGATGAGCCAATTCATGGGCAATGACAGTGGCAACGCGTTGCTTGTTGTTGCTGGAACTGGTCTCCTTATCGTACAGCAGCGCCGTCTCCCGGTATGTGACCAAACCCCAGTTCTCCATGGCACCGGAGACAAAGTCGGGTATGGCAACCATATCCAATTTGGGCAACGGATACGAAACGTTGAACATATCTATATAATATTCAATAACGCCAGCGCCAATATCCAAGGCGTATTGGGCCTTCGAAATCTGTGCCTTCGGCGCAAAAACGCTTATGTCGATGTTGGTTCCACCAATTTTTTTCGTAATATGCGCAAAGTCCGAAACGACAAAGGCGGCCAAATAGGTGCTCATGGGCACTGTCTCCTCGAATGTCACCTCCGTCAGATCGCCCTCAATGTGTTCGCTCTGTAAAAGGAAGTTATTATAGAGAGTTCCCTTTTGACTAGATTTGTCTTCACTTACGGCAACTGGCATATTGGAGAGCGCATGGTACTCACTCCCACTGGGACGGGCAATTGTGATGACAAACTGCGCCTTTAGATGCGGCTCATCGAAACACGGGAAAGCTCTGCGCGCATAGGTGGGCTCGAATTTGGTGGAAATTATATGTCTGCAAATGGATTAATTTATTGTTATTATACAAAAACAAATTGATTTAAATAAAGGTTAGTCATTGGTTAGATCATAGGGCATGCATGTGGGGTTAGCTTATGAAAGACACCAAATCTGCGTCTACCTGCTGCGATTGCTCAGCGAATCGTGGTATGAACTCTGGTACATTCCGGTTAAGCGATCCACCAACGAACCATTGAATTTCAGTTGCAACGTATAGTTGCCCACCTCCAGTGGCTGATCGAATTCGCTCACCCAGTACTCGAGATCGGGATGGGCAAAGCTGAGCGTTGGCTTGATTTCCGCCAATGGAGCACCCGAATCATCCAGACGCTGCAGTTGCCCATGGCTCACATTTAACTGATTAATATGCACGGGTATAAATGCGATGGGATCCAGTACTTGTAGATAGATGCTAACGTTGCCCGTATAGCTCTTCGCATTGAAATCTGGACGCAAATCTAACTTGTATTTTTGCGGCTGCAGCGCCTTGGGCAAGCGGAAGGTGAGTTTCTGCAGTACACGGCTAACAGCTCGAATTTCGGGTGATATGGCGGCCATGGCGTGTACTTTTTTTATGGTTGGCACTTGGGTGGTGTACGCTCGATTATCTGTGTTTTTGTTTTTTATTATTATTAATTTTTTATCAGTAATTTAAAAATTAGTTCAAAGTAATTTTTGCAACTCAGCGCGTCGAACAGCTGTAGCGTTGTCAATAACGATATCGATAACGCAGCACAGTATGCTGAGCAAAGCCACTGGCAAAACCACAGCATAAGCAAGCCAGACAAAGCTGATTGCTATGAGAGTTATTTTGCTTAGCGCGCACTTGCTCATTTGAGTTGATAAATTTCGAGAATTGAAACGAACCTGAGAGAACACTCAATATTGGCTTCGTGGACAATAGCTGATCACGATCCACATATATGGTGCGTACTGTATCATTAAATACAGTTAGACTGCCAGCAGTGTTCGACTGCAGCTTCAGATGCTCATCGGCAATGTTTTTGCCCACATAAACCAATGCGCCCAGCAGAAAAGTGCAGAGCACCAAAAGGAACACACAAAACGCGACCAGTGTGAGGACCGTGTTGCTTGGCGATTTCTTGTGAACGCGAGTCGTATCCTTGATGCGATGATTGTCGTCTGTGGAGAGGCTGCTGCGTGGACGCACGTTTTTTGTCGCATACATGCCGACTTGACTTTTTGGCCTTTTCTTTATTTATAATTTCGACTATTTGGTTTGATTTGTAATTCGTCACGATTTAAACTGGTATTTAAGCATTTATGATGAGAGGATGCGCTATAATAATTGAAAGGCGATTAATGTAGACACCTGGTGTTCAGAAGTTTCCACTGCATAACATTTCTCTCTCTAACTCGAGCTGAACCCAACTTCGAAATTTTGCACTCAATTCTATTATAAGCTGAACCTGCCACCGGGTTTTCCTATTTAGTAATTTACTCGTACAATTTTGTTTAAATAATCAGTATGTATCAAGTTGTCATTGAAATCTATACATATCTATTTCCTCTACAGTCCGTAAACAGGATGTATTTATAGTATCATTTAATAACAACATGGGCCAGCTGTTATGCATGTAGTCTATAGTTACCTAAAGCCCTCACAATAATATTCACAATTTATTAATAAAACAAAAATCATATCCCCAAAAAATATGTTTATATCTGTAGGCCTGATCAGTATTTTCGTCACCTGCAATTTGAGCTCTTCATAAACAGGCCAAATTACAGACGTGGCTATTATCACACTTTCGAGAGTTAAACCCTATAAACATAGACAGACTTATGTATGTGTATACATAACATTCGCTTGTCGCATTTGATACGAATTTCATTCAAAGTTGATGCGATTTTGTCTCCATTGCAGATCAATCAAATGTAATCTTCAAGCTGTCACGTAATTGAGTCGCTCTGTTCGCCTTCTCTGTGTAATTGTAGCCAAGTTTAAGTCTTTTCCTGTCATTGTTGTTGTTATTATTGTTGTTGTTGCTGTTGTTGTTGGCAAGCCGCAATGCTGTATTACAAATTTCCAGGTTTATTGCAATTGCAGTGATTCGACGACCGCAGGCCACTTTCTATAAAGGCGTTGGCTGCGACGTCAGCGTCGCTGTCGCTTGTGTGTGTGTGTGTGTGTGTGATTGACTGATGGATAGACGGATGGATGGATGAATGGAAAAGGTTGTTGGCTTTTTGTCAGTTGATTTGCACTGCAGTTTCTGTCTATCTCTCTCTCTCTCTCTCTCTCTCGCCCTCGGCTTGAGCCATGAGAAAAATTTCTCGAACCAAAAAATAAGCCTTGCAAATGAATTGAATTAGCCATAAAAGTCAGATGCGGTAGTCAAAGCAGCAGTAATTTATGTCATCACACGTACATATGTAACATATGTAGGCTATTAAGCAATGAACAAATTAGCATTGGGTTAATGGCCAAAACTAAACATGTTTCAGCAATCAAGCGAGCAATTTATAATAATAATTATATTGTATTGTTTACAAAGGATTGCTGAATTTAATCAAATTTCCGGTTTAATGAATATGCAAATTAAAATAATTAGAGCTTCTCTTCCGAAACTTTAAAGAAAATAAAAATAGTCTCAAATTAGTTCAACTATCTTTTAAGTTTAAGTATGATTTCAAATCTAGTTTAGACAAGCTTATCAGAAATCCACAGGTGTTTGATTAAGCAAGCTGAAAACTCAGCTTTGATGTTTTAAAAAAGTCTTTTAAAGAAGCATTTATGTATATAATAATACTGACTCTTTAAATATTATTTTTAGATATTTTCCTATATTTAAAGCATAATTTTTCCCATGTTACACACTGTTGTATATCTCTTGCTTGTATCTTTTGTGCATGCTAATATAACTGTGTCTTCATTTTCAATTCGCATAATCTATGCTATGCTCTTACAATTGTGATTTTTAAGTAGTACAGTGTACACATGCCCATACTTAAGTAGCTCAGCTTCCACAATAAAATGATTAAGATACGAAATTCAAGAGAGCTGCGAGCTGAGAAACATATGCGTTAATTTCGGCAGCTTGTGCGAAGCCAAATGCGAATGCGAATGCGAATCTAAAGTGTTGAATATGATAAAATATGATAATTGTCTGGGGCCGAGGGGCAGAGATGCAGGGCGTCTATGTGCTTGCCACAGAGCTCACAGCCAACTCATCATCATCGTCTCTATTTCCATCTCTGTCGCTGACGCCTACGATGATGCAATGCATTGGCGTTGACTCAATTAGGCTGCAGACAAAAGCCAACAACAACAACAACAACAAAAAAGAGCAAATGCAACTAAAAATGCATGACTACCTTATAAGCCAAACACTTGATGTGGCAGCTGCAGAGTATCTGCGAATGCATAATTTTATACATCCCATTGTATCCAAAGCGGATGCACTCGGAGAAAGAACTAAGCAGAAGCTTAAGGCCTAAAAATTGTATTTTTAAATTAAATTCTTAGAACATATATTTATATGAAGCGAAGATTGTATTTCTGTTCTGAATTTAGTTTTAATAATAAGACTACTATACATTTTCTCTCCGTGTATGTTGCTGTGCTGTTAATGAATGCGACATCAAAAGTCAAATATGTACTTTTGAAATTGAAATAAATTTCATGAACGACCCCGAGTTGAATGCACTTGCAGAATGTTGTTATTATTATTAAAAATCAAATTTGATTCTGACTCTTTTATTGCTCACTCGCTTAGAAGTTAGAATGGTATATTAGTTTTCTTTTTTTCTAGCATATAAAGTTTTTATATTATTTTAGACTATATGATAAAATATCTCTCCTCACTACAAAGTTCTGATTTGTTTTAGGTTAACTTTCACGCAACCGATGTAAATAAAGAAATGCCAAGTGCGACCCACAAATGCCCAAAAAGTGAGCCGCGGCGATATAACAATCGCTCTAGCCACCGGATTGGGTCACTGTGACTAAGAAATACGTGACTGAAATTGCTAATACGCACAGGCATAAGTATTTCAAAAGCACACCCAAAAAACCTTTGAAGTGAATGAGAAATTGAAGCAGAAAACAGAAATCTGAAAACAAAGCTAAACTTTCAACAGTTTGCCTGTTATGCACAATAAATAAATGGTATTGCTTACGGTTTTGTTTTTAAACAAATTACATAAGGATTCGACATAATGGGAAACAATGAAATTGAAATTAATTGCAGCGAGCATTGAAAAAAAATAAAACAATAACAAATTTACATACATAATTATTGCAAATATATACATATATATTAGAATTGTGAATCTAACAAAACACTATGCATTCATTTTTTAACGATTGTTATTAAGTATTTCTTTTGTAATGACTACAAATTTGAATATAAGCTTGTGCTTAGAATTCATTATTTAAAATATGGGTTATTTAAGCCAACAATTATTCAAAATCTATTCCAAATGCATTCATTATTAACGATTGTTGTGAACTTTTTCCAATCATAATTATTGAATATATATAGAAGCTTAGAACTCATAATCTAAGATATGGGTCAATTGAGATGAAATGTATTCAAATACCTATCAAAAGAATCGTCAAATGTGAATTTCACCAGCCTATCTCTAACATTATTATTTTTCTTTCTTTATAATAAGACTTTACTATATCAATATCGATAATAAATAAATAATAATAATAATAAATGTATTATTAATGAATATACCAAGCTTCATTTTCTTAAATTTCTTAATAAAAATGTAGATCCTCATTTGGAAAACTCCGAAAATCAAATTAATGAGAAATTTTGCTTTCAGCCATACTTTTTGTTAATTACAAAACTAATGATGACCTTCATTTTCTGACCAAACACCAACGAAGAATGAATGGAGGAAAGAAAGAAATTTAAATAGATCGAGCGACAGTTGGCCCGAAGGCGTTAAAAAGAAATGGACAAAAAAAAAGAAAAGAAATCAGTGCCAATGAAAATGAAAAAGGTTTGAACAAAGCGCGTTGCTTGAACTTGTCAGAACAGAAAAGAAAACACCAAACATGAGACCCAAAAAACAAAAACGAGTCGTCTGAGAAGCAGAGCTGCGTAATACCCTATGAAAAACAAATTTTTCTTATACAGTAGAAATTATATAAGTTGGGCAACCTATCAAATCAGTTCACATTTAAGTATATATTATTAATATGTGAATATTAACATCTAATAGTTTTCAACAATGATTAAAAGTATTATCCCTAATATAAAATCAGTCAACACAAAAACATAAGATATGGGTGTTAAAAAAGTACAGGGTATATGATGCTTTCAATAATTACAGACTATTTTCAGAAAGAAAAGAAGTTTATGCCGCAGAAACAAGAATCAACAAGCGACAACAACAAACGGAAACAACGCTAAAGTCGAAGTCGACCCATTTCATTTGAGCTTTTGAAGAAAGTAATATTTTTTTCTTAGATAAACGAGCAGCAGCTTGCGCTTGGCCACAACAACTTGTAAATGTAAACACAGCACAGAAGCAAAGTGAAGTCAACGTCGCTGTCGCCGTCGTCGTCGTCGCCTTCGTGTATTGGCCGATTTTAAGGCCAAGAACTTGCGCGGCAAGTGAACTATGAGAGAGGCTGAGCCGAAGCCTGTTTGCCGGCTCAGCGGATGTGGAGCAGTAGGAGATGGGATGAGGCGGGGGGGACCCAGCCCCATTGGTGTGTTGCGGTCTTGGTGTGGCAAGCGCAGTTGCAACCTGTTTTGCGTGCGTGAAAATTCTGCTGCTTCTTGCGGTTTTTTATTTTATTTATGATGTTTATTGTTGAAAGTCAAAGTTGGCATCGAATTCAATGGCCGCATTTGTGTTTTTATTATTATTTCTTGTTCTTGTTGTTGTATTATTATTATTATGTGGCTAGGTATTAGAAGTTCGCGCCTCAATGCGCTCAATTAGTTAGATAGCTATACATATATAGTTATTTGGCGCCGCACCGCACCGCCCTCCCCTTTGCAATGACAGCACAAAAATTTTTTCATTAGAAAAACTAAATCGAAATAAATAAAAGATAAAAATAAACGGTATTCTGTCGCATTATTTGCACTTGTACACTAACATTCGTCAGTCCATGTCTATATGTCTTACACAGTAGCTCGTAAATCGTAGTTTACAGTTGGTTGGCAAAAATTCGGTGGTGACAGTTACATATGAGTTACAGTTAGACAGAGTCAGGGCAGCCTAATTCATTTTGAGTGCGCTAAATTATTAACCCAGCCCAATAACTGCTCTATTTGATAACGGCACTCGTCTTAATCTGTTTTGCTTTACTTAATTCAAATCGATGCCGCACACGTTTCTTTCACATTCGTATGAGCGCGCGAGCGAGCGAGAGACGAGATCAGAGTTCGGTGTAGCGATGCGCATTGACAAACGACGACGACCGTCGCGTTCAGCTTTGAACTTACAACTGAAAGGCGACTGTCAAAGTTGCCGTTGCGCACAAGCTCTCACGAAAGCTTCGCGCAACAGCTGAGACCGGCTTATTGAACAGTCGCGCTCAGCTTACCACCACCACACTGACACTTCATTGAGCATTAGGCATATAGAGATGGCACTAAGCTCACGCGCTCTGTGTGTATTAGCTTCACCATTTGAGCGTATAGAGCTGCAATTGTGCTCACGATCTTTGACTCATATAAAGTTCAATTTAGTTTCTCTTTTCGATCAAGCTGAAACGCAGAGCTTTGACTCAATGCAGCGCGTTCAGTTTTGTTGTCTTTCATAAGTCACTAAAATTAGGTGTACTCACTGTTTGAAATGCATATAAATTAAACTCACCTCTCGTTGCCTTCTTCATCGACATAGCTGCTTCTGTAGGAGCCAATTAGATTATCCAATTTGCAGTCAAAGCTGGCGGACAGCGTATATGCCTTATTCACGCTGAGCACCTCCTTCAGCTCGATGATTAGCAGCTCCCGTGTATTATCCACATAATACGTTTTGATCGCAATGCGCATGCGCGCCATCATATTCAAAATGCTTATGCCATGCACATTCAGATCCTTGGCATGCAGCACAATCAAATTGGTAACGGCATCCAATTGGAACTGTATGGAGACGGTGCCTTCACAGGCGCCGGTCTTCAGGTCGGGATGTATGTAGACGCGATAACGTATGGGTCGAATATCACTTGGCAGTCGATACACAATCTAGTTGCGGTTATAAATATTTGGTCAATATCCATGGTTGATAACAAGAAACGCGTTAATTGTGATAAGGCTTGCGATAAAGAACTTAATCATTGGTCAGCTATCGTTAGAACTAGTTAGAAATTAGCTAAAATAATATCTGAAATATACATGTACATATATACATGCCAGACGTGTTTTATTTATTGGGCATATTTTAGTAAAGTTCTTTAGGAACTAAAATTCACTGCGTAAATGGGTTGGAAACTGATTTCTTAGGCTATACAGGTCTTTGTTCTGTATGTAATCCTCCAGAACATCGAGTTTCTCTCTTGCATCGGTTAGCTCGATCCACAGATTGTCCCTGTGGACCACAACAGTGACCAGAGCGACGATCAGACAGGTGGACAGCAGGCCAAAGAATATAGCCACACGTTCCGCTGTGATTTTATCTAACGGAATTAGACTTGCAACATTTTAGGACTAACAATTTAGAAGGTTTTAACTATGACTCACCCTTTAGATTTTCTATCAATTTTACCATTTCGAATGACCAATTCGTACAATGACTACGGCTAAACTGAACTAAACGGCTGACCAATGCACAACGCTTTTTCAGTCAAGATAAAAGGGTATAAAAGCCCCAAATCGATAATCGGTAAAACCGGACTATATTATACGATAATATATGAATTGGTGCTAATGCCGACTTTACGGCAGTCTACTTGGGGCTATAAACAATGCACCTACATACCTCTTCTGGATTAGGCAGTCCGGTAGGCAGTGTAGGATATATGGGACCGCCACTAGGTGTGGTACCTCCACTAGGTGTGGTACCTCCACTAGGTGTAGTACCTTCGCTAGGTGTAGTACCTCCGCTAGGTGTGGTTCCTCCGCTAGGGGTGGTATCGCCTTCAGGTGTGGTACCTCCGCTAGGTGTGGTACCTCCACCGGGGCTAGTCTCTCCACCAGGTGTGGTTCCACCACCCGGAGAGGTGGGCGTTGTTCCAGATGAGGTGGGTCCTATTGTCGTAGTGTCCGCCAGGAGTACATCCAGTTTAGCCAGCGCATCCTGTAGATCATCCTCCAGACTTGCATTCTCCACAGCCAGCACAATAGTGGCTACGCAAAAGGCGGCAGTGGTTAGGCCCAAGCAGATGGCCACCGCCTTCACCGTTAGCCCTAATAGGGAAGCCAACGATTATCTTAGCTGTATATACACGTGTCAGGAATATATATATATTTTCCTTTGCACTCACAAGCAACCATATTTTAGTTAGACAGATCCTTTGCTTCTAGCCCAATTTCCACATCCACTTCGTAAAGCGTCTGAAACTGAACTAACTTTAAAATCGAGCATCGGATCAACTATTTGGACAGTTTATTGATATGTGGGCCAAGCTGGGCAGGGTTCACGATAGGCGCCTATCATTACGATGGGGTTTTTAAGGTTATATAGACGCCATAAAGGAGGAATGCACATATATCCAATGTGGGCAGTCCAAATCGGAGTATGACATGCAGACTTTTATCGAAATTATTGATGCTATTAAAATCGCCACTCGGGATATAATCAATAAAATGCATGCAAAGGTTTATTGGCTCTGGGTAACGTTTATTGATTTATAGGCTCTTAATTATGCAATTCGCTGAGTAATTGAGGAAATGTTTTTGGTGAATCGACATTTATTGGATATGGGAAAATTTTCTTGTATTTTACAATGGGTTTTTAGAGGTCATTGGGGAAGGCGAACCGCCCAGCCAACTGGCAATATCATTCTGATTCGCCTTGAGCCAATTAATATTATATTTGATGGTCTCGATCGCCTCCTGCCTGGACGAAGCACCGGCTCCCGACTCTGGATATTTAACGAAGAATGTCTCCACCTCCTGCAGTTTTTGTTCACTGGCAAATTTTCTCGTTATTTTGGCAATTAATCCGCCCAATTTGCGATTGTTGAGACCAAAGCGTGCGACTAGATTGAGCCAATTCTCCCGATAGTATTCCCATACAATGGGCTGGCCTACAGGATTATTAGCGATATTTTCCACAGCAGTGATATAGTCCTGGGAGCGCACAATACTCTCATCGTTGGCCAGGTCCAAGAAACGATAGAGCAGCTGCGCGTCCTGCACACCGGACAGACCATACATCAGTTTCGACTTCTCGCTGGCATCGGACTCCGCCTTGAACAGCTCCAGCAGCGCCTCCCAATTCTTCTCGCTGCTCGTCTGCTTCATGCCATAGTAGTAGACCACCTCGCGCAGATCGGGCGCCGGACGATTTTCCGCGGTTGGTGCGTTGAGCCATTTGGTGAAGCGTTGCTCTGCCTGCTCCAGGCAATCCTTTACTTCCAGCGCGCAGGCTAATTTCAGCACAGATATACGCAGACGACTGGAAGATGGAGAGAGATGGAGTCAGTGATATACAGTTTACTTTCTCAGCTGTTACTCACTTGCCCAAATGGTTATCCTGCTCAACGGTCCAGCCGACCTGATTGTAGACATTCGTCAGCAGGGTGCGTGCATAGCTCATATAGTCAACAAAGGTATCGGTGAACATGAGCTGATCCCTCAACGAAATCAGTCCACTGCTAGCCACATACCAAGGAACAAAGTCACGCTCGTCGGGCAGATAGGCGGTCATCTCCAGGGGCACCCTGTACGAGAGCTGGCTGGCATCGGCCAAGGCGAAAGCATCGTTCAGTAGATGCGCTCGATCCGTGACGTCAAAAAGCGACGGCTCCGTCTTTAGCTGCTGGATGAGAGCTTCCCAAATGCTGGACTCGTAATTGACGCGATAGTAGCCCAACTGATGAACATTCAGCTTGATCCATTTGGTACTCGATGGCACCGCAATGCCCAGCGAATCTTGATTGTACTCAAAAATGAAACTGTTGACTTCAGTAGCTGGCGAGCTGTCCAGGATGTAGGTAACAGGCACGGTCCACTTGTAGCCAAATTCAACGGGATCTACCATCACGTCGTAGCTGTCCTTGTTGGAGAGGAACCGCTGTTGTTCGAGCATGAAAGCATTTTCACTGACACGCCGTACATTCAACACCGGATAGCCCATCTGCTCTGTCCAAGTGCGCATCAATAGCTTCACATCCATCTCGCTGACCTGGGCAGCCACTTCGGAGAGGAAGTCATCCGTGACGGTGTTGGCGTACTTGAATTTGTTCAGATAGCTCGTTACAGCAGCCTCAAAATTATCGGAGCCCACCAAGTTCTCCAGCATGCGCAGCACCGAGCCCGCCTTCTCATAGCTGATCGTATCAAAGATGGCCGTTATTTCATCCGGAGACTCCACCTTCTGCACAATTGGATGCGAGGAGAGTTTGGCATCGTAGACGAGCACGGGCTGCAGAGCCAATATTTGAAATTGTTCCAGCTAAAAGTGGTATGAATTGGAAAGAAGATAAAGAATTATAAATTTAGAATTTATGCTACATCAGCTTACCATGCCCCAGTCCGGATGCACTGCGTGCACGCCCTTGTACTGCATGAAGCGAGCGAAGCCCTCGTTCAGCCACAAGTCGTTCCACCAATTCATGGTCACCAGGTTTCCAAACCACTGATGGGTTATCTCATGAGCCAGCACACCAGCAATGGACTGTTTGTTCTCTGTAGAACTGTAGTTCTCGTCGTAGAGCAACGCCGTCTCTCTGTAGGTGACCAGACCCCAGTGCTCCATGGCATTGGAGGAAAAGTCTGGTATGGCCGCCATATCTAGCTTGGGCAGCGGGTACTCCACATTGAAGTACTTGATGTAGTACTCGGTGACAGCGATGCCAAAATCTAAAGCGAACTTCACCTTATGCAGCTGATGAGGCGTGGCAAAGGCGCGCATTGTAAAATCGTTGCCAATTCCGTTAGCCTTGACCGTGCCCACCTGTGAGTCAAAGTCGGAGACAATGATGCAGGCGAGATAAGTGCTCATTGGGACGCTGCTGGCAAACGTGACCATTGACTCCTCGCCCAGATTCATGGAGTCCTGTCAAGAAATCATTATTTGAGGGGAGATCAAAGAGTTTCGCTGAATGGCGTATTACCTCCTCGTTCATGTTGGAGAGCGCTGTATAGGAGCCGGAATTGGGGTGCACCACGCTGATAGTGAAGGTGGCCTTCAGGGCGGGCTCATCGAAGCAGGGGAACGCCTGCCGGGCATAGGTAGGCTCGAATTTGGTCGTCGCAATTTTGCTGTAAAGTTGTGGCATGCTTTTAGGCTGTCCCATAATCGAAGAGAATTCACGCTACATACCGACGCTGTCCCGCGGGCGTTAAGTAGCTGCTGCTGTAGAGTCCTTCCAGCTTGCCCAACGACTTTCCCTCGAAGACAATGCCCAGCGTGACGACGACGTTCGCGGCCAGGGGCTCCTTCATATTGACAATCAGCAACTGTCGCAGCTCATCCAACTCGTAGTTCTCCACCTCGTGATTCACCACATAGACACTGGTCAGAACCAGATCTTGTGAGTGCAACACGATTTGTTTGGTTGTCTCTAGCACATTGATGCGGATTTTCTCTTGGCCCATAAAGGTGTCCGCTTCCAAGTTTGGATGCAAATACAGCTCATAGCTGGAGGGTTTAACCGTTTTGGGCAGGCGATAGTCGATCTGTTTGAATGATATTTGATGCTCAATGAGCTAAGTGAAACACTTCCTAATGCTAGTAAGACCCACCTCCTCTTTGGTATCGCGTCTTACTCTGCTGGATCTGTAGATCCGCGTATCGTTTTGCGTCTCGTACATATCAATCTTCTCCCTCACATCCCGCAGATCTGCCCCCACAAAGAGGACCATAACGGCGCAGAGCAGAAAGACGCTTGATCCATAGCCGTTCGAAAACATCTTGATGCCTCGACCGACGATCGCTAACTGAGTTGAGTTGCTTACAACTCAACTATGAATATACTAATCAATTGTAGCCATAGTTTTTCGATTTGCCTGCCAGTAATTCAATTTGATTGTGGGCACTTCAAACAATTTTATGGCCAACAAGAGCGATAATGCGCGTATAGCTAGAACTAAAAGCTATTTGCCGTCAGTTGTCGAACTCCCACAAATTGAGCCGATAGAGTTGGATAATGAAACATGGCGCACCGAGATCGTAACAATGGTAATTTTATATATTCGGACACTTATCGAGCTTGTTTTCTGTGTCGTGTTAACACTTGCGATAAGCGAACTAATTTGATTTGCATGTTTCAGCGAATATTAACTGTCACACCCGATGCAAATATATTGCAGATATCGGCTGACGATTCTTCACTGAATATTGACTGTCACACCCGGGGCAAATATAGATATCGACGCTCGATTGAATGTCCAATATACTGTATGTGACATACTAAATTAATATATGCTTATAAATACCAGAGATACCTAGGGATAAGATAAATACTATCATTCTCCTCTGCTTAAGGCTACACGATAATACTGTTATCAGCACAAGCACTAAATATTATGTTGGTAAATATATTCAATACATGTAGTTTTACTTAAGTTCCAGTAAGGTTTCACATTCAAATTTCAGTTTAAATTCGTTCGTTTCATATTAATAGCGTATTATATGCATAACATATCGATAATTATCGATTCACAACTTAATTGCTTGAATTTCACATTGGAATTGACCTTCATTATCTTCTTTCTTCTTTTTCGCATACTTTCTCATTATTTCTGTGTTACAAGAAATACGAATATGAATCTTTGGGAAATATATGACCTATATGCCTATTCTTAAGTTGTTTTCATTTTTTCATAGGCAATATTGTCCCATGACTGGTTTATAGAGCTATTCTGATATCCATTTTAAAAATGTCTTTATTATTATTTGCGTGTTTCTCTGCAGTTCTCTAATCTTTACAATGGTAGTTCGATGGCTAAAATAACTTTGTGACTCTGTTTTGTAAGCACGTCCAGTGCGATTGCCCCAGTTGGACAGTTGCTTGGGGCTAGTTCAGTCGCTGTTGCTGCTCCAGCCAGGCATCGACGCTTTCGAGATTTTCGGCCAACCACACAATGTTGTTCTTGACCGTCTCCAGGGCACGCACACGCGCTGCTGTGCCCGCTCCCGCCTCTGGGTACTTGGCAAAGAACTGTTCCATTTCCTCGAGCTTGGTTTGAGTTTGGAATCGGGCCGTTATCGACGGTATCAGATTGCCCAAGTAGCGCTCGTTCAGGCCAAAGCGAGCCACCAGCCGCGGCCAGTTCTCGCGCACATAGTCCCACACCAGCGACTCGCCCATGGGATTGGCCGAGATGTAGGTCAGGCAGGTGAAGTAATCCTGGCCGCGCACATACTCTTCATTCCAGGCCAGATCAATGTAGCGCTGCAGCAGCCAAGGCTCCTGCACGGCGGCCAGGCCATACATCAGCTTCGACTTCTCACTGGCATCGGCCTCATTAACGAACAGCTCCCAGACGGTATCCCAAACCTCCTGGTTGCCCACCGACTGCATGCCATAGTAGTAGACAGTCTCGCGCACATCGGGACTGGGTCGCTTGTCGGGCGTGGCCAGCCATGCCTTGAACTGCTGGCCGCCCTCTGTCAGGCAGGACTCCAACCCCAAGGAACAAGCGGCACTCAGGGCCGTCACACGTAGGCGGCTGAGAGAGAGAGTTGAGAAAGATAGATAGAGTGGATAAGGAAGGAAGAATACTGATAAGTATCACAAGTACAGCTATCGATACATATTGTTGCAGTAAGTAGTTGAATAATGTTAATCGATAAATCGAAAATGTTCAATATTCCTATTTCTATGCGAAACTGCCTTATCTCCCGTTTTTCAATAACTCCCGGATTAGATTAAAGAAAATCCATCGTAATTCCCCCACAGCTCAGGTTTTATGAAAACCCCACTTACTTATCCAAGTGATCCTCTCCCACCGTCCAGGTGAGGGACGTGTAAATCGGCTCAATCAGAGCTGTGGCATATTTCTTGAACTTGGCATAGCTGCTGGTGTAGAAGAGAGTGCGCTTCAGCGAGGTCAGCTTGGAGGCAGCCACGCTCCAGGGCACATACTCCCGCTCCTTGTCCAAGTACTTGGTCATGTCGAAGGCAATCTCGTAGGGCAGCTGCGTGGCATCGGCCAGGGCGAAAGCATCATTCAGCAGAGAGGCACGATCGCCGGCACTGAATGCCTCTGGCCTGGCCACCATCTGATTGGCCAGCGACGCCCAGAGCGACTGATCGTAGTTGACGCGATAATAGCCCACCTGATCGTAATTGAACTTGATCCAATCCACAGCAGTGGGCACAGTTATAGTGACTGCAAATAAAATAAAAACAAAAATAAACAATTTAAACGATAAGATCAAGCAATGCAAATGCAAATCAATTTGATCACTTACTTTCGCTCTTATCGTGATAAAACCATTCACGCTTCACCGTGGGATCTTGGCTGGTCGTATATGTGATGGGTATGGACCAGCGATAGCTGCAATCGTACATATAATATATGTGTGAGCATCGAGAGACATAAAGTCAACTGAAGATAACGCTAGAAAATTTACTTGAATTCCGAGGGCTCATGCACCACATTATAGTCATTCGGATTGGACAAGAAACGCTTCTGTGTCAATTTGTATTCAGTGTCGGTAACCTTGGTGATCGTGACTACTGGCAGACCCATCTAAAACACGGCAGCCATAAAAATTAGGTTAGAGATGTGTATGGAAATCGGGAAGCTTGCTGCACATCATCATCATCAATCTACAGCACACGCTCACCTGCACCGTCCATGTCAGCATGATGTCCGTCACATTATAGTCCAGCCCCAATTTGTCAATCTCGGCAAAGAAGTTGCCCGTTACGGCGTTCTGGTATTTGTATTCATTGAGGTAATTGGTAACCGCCCGGCGAAAGATTGCCTCGCCCAGAAAATCTTCCAACATGCGCACCAGCGAGGAGCCTTTGGAATACGTAATGGTGTCAAAGATCTCTGTTATCTGATCTGGATTCTCAACCTTCTGAATGATGGGATGGGAGCCGAGAGTGCCATCCAGGTTGAACACTCCATGCAAAGTGCTAACAATAAATTGATCCCGCTGGAAAAAGAATTGAAATTAGACTAAACCCACATAATAATAAAAATAGAAAGTTATTTATAGCGCCAAGACTTGCCATATTCCATTCGGGAAAGACGGAATCCACGCCCAGATACTCAATAAAGCTGGCGAAGCCCTCGTTCAGCCATAAATCATTCCACCATTGCATAGTAACTGATATCAGACCGAATATAAAAACGAAACGAAATGATATATTAGTCGAGCTAATCCCGCCGCTTATCTGGAGTGGACATACCTAAATTACCGAACCACATGTGCGCAAATTCGTGGGCTATCACGCTGGCAATGCGCTGCTTGTTCGCCGTGGAGCTGGTGGCCTCCTCGTACAGCAGCGACGTCTCCCGATAGGTGACCAGACCCCAGTGCTCCATGGCGCCCGACACGAAATCGGGTATGGCAGCCATATCCAGCTTGGGCAGCGGATACTCAATTTGGAAATAGTCGATGTAGTACTCAATGACGCCCTTGCCCACCGTCGTGGCAAAGGCGACCTTCTCGATCTGTTCGGGTGTGGCATAGACGCCCATGTCGAACGGCTCGCCAATGCCCTTCGTATCGATCTTCACTGTCTCCGACTTAAAGTCCGACACAATGAAACACGCAAGGTATGTGCTCATCGGCACACTCTTGGCAAACCGCACCTCTGTGTAAGTGTCCTTCGCCTCCTGCTCCTGCACATTCATGTTGGAGAGCGAATGGTAGTCGCCACCGTTCGGATGCACCAACGTGATCTCGAAGGTGGCCTTCAGGGCGGGCTCATCGAAGCAGGGGAACGCCTGGCGGGCATAGGTCGGCTCGAATTTTGAGGTGGCTATCTTTTTGCGACTCTCGTCGGCCTTCACGTAGGACGAGCTGTAGAGGCCCACAATTTTGTTTTCCATATTGCCGGAGAACTCGAGGGTGAGCAATACAGTTGTATCCTTGGTCAGATCCCGGGTCAAGTGGATGATGAGAAACTCGCGAACCGCATCGAACTCGAAGTCCTTGACCGCAATGGTTGGCTCGATCGCCTGATAGACGTGCGCACTTTTGATAGACAGGTTTAGTGAATGCAGTACTATCTTATCCGTAGGCTCGTTTACGGTTATGTTGATTGTCTCCTCGCCCGTAAACTCGCCCGTCTCGATATTCGGATACAAATAGAGATCATAGTTTGTGGGTGTCAATGCAGTCGGCAGGCGGTAGTCGATTTTCTCCGGCGGTGCTGTGGGGCCCGGCTCCACAGTGGTGCTCTCAGTCGAGGAGCTGGGCACAACCGTCGTGGAGGTGAAACCCGCCTCGAGCTGATCCAATTTCTCCTGTGCATCGCGCAAATCCGCCGTCAAATTTGCTTTCTGCACGGCCAGCACGATTGTGGAGACGGTGAAGGCAGTGAGTGCCACGCCCAGGAAAATGCTAACCACCTTAGCTGTTATTATCATATTGACGCGAACAATGCGGGCTAATCCAATACGGGCGACATTCAAATCGCAACTAAGCGCTAAGTACGAACGACTAGCGAGAGGTAACCATCAGCCCGAGAGCTCATATCTCGATGCTAATCTAATCGCAATCACAAGTCTCTCTCCCTCTCTCTCTCTCTCTCTCTCTCTGTCAGTCTGTCACTCTGTGTATCTATAGATTTTTAATGATCTAGCTTATTTACGGGCCACTCCATTCCAAATGGCCGTATTAGAGGGATTCAATTTTTACGCATTGATTAGATTTGAGAAATGCCAAAAATCTGCGCGAATTTCCAATATTTCGAGAACAATTTTTGAGAAACTCCCGGCGCCAGCATCGTAACTTTCCCTAGCGCCGGCGCCCATATGTGTATATACCTATATGTAAATATATATCTCTTGTAAGACCAATTGACCAATCTTTGACTACCTGATCGATCGATCGGATCGGCTTTCGTTTTTGTGTATTTACCCCGGCGCCTTAGGTACTTAAAAAACCCTTTTCCGGTGTGGAATTCTCGGCCTAATTAGAGATAGCGAGTTTTTGGTATTTTCATTGTGTTAAAACCCAAAACAAGAAATTTCCGCGCATGTTTTTACGGACGGACGGTCGGACGACTGGGGAAATGTAATACAATGACTTTATCACTAGGAAAAAGTGTGCCACCCATTAAAAGGAAGTCTCTCATTCTCGCTCTCAAAAAATTTATAGACGTTTCGCAATAATATTGTTGCCAGTCCTCTTCAAGTGGTGCTATAAATTGGGATTAGATAGACGAGCGATATGAGTAAGCTTTATTGTTATCAATATTACATGAATATATATTGCCTAATCATATGTTGATCGACAAGTCTGACTATGAGATGCCCTCTATATCATCTGTAAATATTTTTATACACCAAAACTCTATTCATTTATAGGTGATACACAGATGAATTTAGTGTAGACTCTATTCGCGCCCATTACACCCTCTTTCATTGCCTACAGGGTATTCGCCCAATACGTTTTACCATCTACTCTCCTACGCTCTTTGTTTTCCGATTAAATCGTAAAAGCGTGTTGATTTCTGATAATATATTCAAAGTGAACTTTGCACTCGATGATTGACTCATGGCATTCGCGCCGCATCGAGAGATCCGGTAATACCAGGACAACGAATTCGGTCTGGCAGGCTGTTAGCTGTTAGCGGGATTCACAAACAGCTTACCGCAAAGCGCAATTAATTTTCCAAATTGTATTATTTGTCATATGTTTTGTTATATAATTGGCTTTGCCAGTCGAGTTGGCAAAACACAGGGACGAGGGACTGCAGCCAGAGTACGGAAAGTTGGGTAAGTCCGTAAAACTGAATGGAATCGATTGAGTTTCATTCATGAGCACGTTCAGGCGCCGCAGGACATCTACCTGCCTAAGCGTGGGAAAGTTGATGGCACGACGGCCAAGATCCTCCCCGGCGACCTGGCTCACAGGTAGAGCGCTAAGAAATTGGGCTGCTCCGCAATTGCGTCGGATCGCCGGGATCTGTTGGGTTATTTGTGCGACGCGCTGGGAGTTTCTTCTGTTCATGAAAAAGTCCCAAGTGGAAAAAAGGCAAATTTCCGGTTTTTTGATCTCGTCTCGTATTTCCCACGGCCCACAGTTCCTACGCTGGGTATAAAACCGAGCGGTTGGCTCCAGCCAGGACACAGTCGACCAAACGACAGCAACGAGAACACACACACAACACACACCCAGAGAACACCATGTTTTATATCATACAAATATTCTTGAGCCTGGCGAGCAGTGCAACGGCTGCCACCTTGACGGAGCCACTCAACTACTACCAATACACACAGTTCCAGGCGCCGCTCTCCTGGGAAGCCATCAGCAGCAGCAGCCTGGACCAGGCCATCGCCAGCTGTCAGCGGAGCTTCAAGTGGCAGCGCTGGAATTGCCCCAACCAGGACTTTGTCAGGCGACGCACGTCGCCAGCTCCAGCCCAGGCGCTGGATCGCGAGGACGTCTATGTGGCCGCCATTGCCATGGCCTCCATTCTGCACACGCTCACCAAGGACTGCGCCAACGGCGTCATCGCTGGCTGCGGCTGCAGCGACAGCGCCCTCAACGTGCCCTGCGCCCACGAGCCGGCCAAGGCCATGCAGCTGTACGAGAAGCGCTACGGCGTGGGTTCCGGAGCTCTGGGCCACAATCAGCGCGTGGTGGGCGCGCTTTTGGAGAAGTCGCTGGAGCAGGAATGCCGCTGCATCCAGCACAGTGCGCAGGGCAGCTGCCTGGAGAAGAAATGCGTGCAGGTGCTCAAGCCCTTCGAGTCGATTGCCCAGGATCTGCTCAACATGTACGACGACGCTATACAGCTGGACACGACCGCCAGCAACCTGAAGATCATGTGGGAGAACATTCCGCTCGACTCGCTTGTCTACATGCTGGACTCGCCCAACTACTGCCAGCCGGAGGCGAGCGGGCGCTGGACGGGCACACGTGGACGCCAGTGCTCCAAGCACACGGGCAGCACTGCCGACGAGCGCCTCTCCTGCCAGCAGCTCTGCCGCGTCTGCGGATTCCGTGTGCGATCCCAACACCTGCGCAGCGAACGGCGCTGCAACTGCAAGCTGGTCTGGGGCTTCCGCCTGCAGTGCGATGTTTGCATTCAGCTGGAAAGGCACTACAGCTGCTACTGAGCGAGCGAGAGAGCCACAGAGAGTGGGAGAGAGAGCGAGACTTAGCCAATTGAGGGCGCTGGTTGAGCCCAGCCGCAGCTGCAATTATTTACTTAGACCTAAGCTAATTTATATGTGCACAACTCTAATTTATTAACAACAATAATAATGAACAATAAAAATAAGTAAATCGAAAATTATTATTTTGCATAAATCATTTGATATTTGAAATGGGAATACATATAGACCAAACTGAGCGTAAAGTTGATGCCATGCGATAATTACATTAGTTAGTCGAGTATCTAATCAGTGCCAGGCCATCTAATGTTGATGTCATGCTATAATCGAATTATAGTTATTGTCTAATATCTAATATCTAATCAGCTGAGAGGCACAAACAAATCGAACGCGCATTACTAATTTGTAAATGTTATAAATATAGCAAATACATTAATTGCTAAGCATTTGAGCTATAAATAATTTTATATTTTTGTAGTAAGCAAACGAGGGTGGCTCGAAAAATTTAAATTTTAGTCGAGAGTTTTAGATTTTTGAATGAAATACTTAGAGTTTCTTCGAAGATCTTATATATAGATATATATAAACTTAACTCATCACGCACAAGGAAGCAGATGTTTCTCTATAATTTGGATTTGAAGATCATACTTGTTTGATATACATATGATGTATGATATACATATGATGATGATATGTACATATGGATATTCTTAATATGCTCTGAAAATTTGAATATTTCTATCTGAAGCAAAAGATGTGTATAAAAGTAGATGAGTCGAATGATTGAAAGCTGAATGTAGGGATCACTTTCTAGTCAGGCACAACCAACTAAACCGAAATCTATCTGTATTTTCCTTTCAATATTAATTTTCTTTTATTACTGGCTCTCATTTTCTAGTCTCCGTATGAGCACCTCTTAAGTTCTATAAATAAAACACAGCGACGCACCAGATTTGTTTTTATTTATTTTCATATTTTATAACTTAATGCGAAACTTATTGCAATTTGTGTCTTTTGTTTGTTTGATCAACTAGCTGTCTAAACTCTCTCACTCTATACCGCTCCCTCTCTCTCCCACTCTCTCTCTAGTTGACCCAGGTAGTGGGTTTGCCCTCCACTCGGTAGCCATTGTAGGCAGCTGACGCGGATGAGGCAGCTGCTGCCAGCTCGGATCTGCGGCTGGGCTCGCTGGCCCAATAGGAGGGTGCCACCTCGTAGGACTGCATCATTTTATTGCTGTTCTTGATGGCCGATATGATGAGCAGGAATATGGCCAGCTTGCCGACCAATATGGACTTGACCAGCAGCAGCTTCAGCTTGGTAACCAGGAACGGCACAATCGCCGATTGGATGAGAAACGGTAAAATGAACAGCGGCAGCACTTTGGTCATCATGTCATACTTCTTGCCACGGCCTAAACGCAATGGCAGGTAGCAAAATATATAAAGACGTCACTATAATCTCCAATTGTCGCGGAACTCACCTTCTTCGCTGTTATCCGTGGTCAGCCAGCGCGCGGCGAGGATCTCCTTTAGGTTCTCGCCGTCGAGCTTTACGCGCACGATATCATTGCTCATGTCGAGGCTGACATTGAGGCCGGGTCCCACATGGTAGCGCTCCACGTTGTCCGCCTCGGGCTCTTCATCCATGTCGGCCTCTGGCTCCGGCAGCTGCTCATCCAGTTTCTTCACATTGTTGCGATTCTTGCGCTTGCGCTTGCGTCGCTTCTTGCCCCCCGTCGTCTCATTGTCATCATAGATGGGCACATCCGTCTGTGCCTCCAGCAGCGCCTCGGCATTCGCCTCGTTGAGCAGCCTCTGCGCCAGTGCATCATCCACCTCCTGCTGCTGTTGCTGCTGCTGCTCCAGGTACTCATCCACCTCGGTGGCCGGCTCCTCGATCGCCGCATTGTTGGCCAACTGGACGGCACTCACCCGCTCACGCAGTCGCTTCCGATACTCGCTGGTCGTCTTGTTGCCCAGATAGGTGCTCTTGTAGTTCTTATAGATGCCCATGTAGATGTGGGAGTTCTTCCGCAGCGTCGGCTTGTCTTCCGGCTCATAGCTGCTGGCCAGGCCACGCGCAGCTTCCTCCGAGGCAGCTGTGGCAGTGGTCGCCTCGCCCACGTCCTGCTGCTGGCTGCTGGCCAAGGTGGCGCACAGCGCGAAAAACGTTAACAAACTCACAAAGCGGCTCATCTTTGGTGCATGTCAGAGAGAAGAATCGTTGCACTGAATACTGAGTGTGTGCGCACCACACGCTGGCCAGTCGCAAAATGTGGCACGATCGGCGTGCCACATGCATTTTATCAACTCAGCTGCAGCAGTTGCAGCAACAACAGCCGCAGCAGCAGTAGCGATTGCTGTCGCAGTGGCAGAACATGCTGCGAGGAAAGCCAAGACCAGATCTGGAATTGGTATTGGAATTGGGCACAGCCAGCTTAAGACTGTGTCACTGCCAACGCGCTTGCAACATCTTGCGGCACAACTGGATAGCCAAGAAGAAGATCAAGAAGCAGTAGCAGAAGCAGTAGAAGAAGTCGTCGATTCAGAATCTTCCCCAATTGAATTGTGGTCAAAACATTGTTGGCCCGCAGTGCAAACACGATAGATATCTGGAGTAGGCCTGCAATTTCTCATTGATCTCCATTATTGAATTTCTTTTAGCTGTAATTGACCAGCTTGCGTCTTGGCCATAAATAATATGAACACGTTAAGTAGTCTGGCGAGCTGCTCTCCTGCTCTGGCTGCTAACGGTCGCTCGTGTAATTCTTTGGCCATAACCAGAGACAATTAGCTCTGACGGCTATCGCATGAGAAAGTTGTTGACAGAATTGCCTAGCAAATGCTCTTCTTCTTCTTCTTCTACTGCATCTTTTCCATCTTCTTTCTGCTCCAGCTTTTGCGATTGCTCTGATTGAGCCAGGAGCGGGTGTCTCGCGTCGCCAACAACTGTATCTGAAATCCAGGCTAGAAAGTAAATTCTGCCATTGCTATTGAATCCGCTTAACATATTTGGTCTCTCCACTAACTAACGACTTTCACATAACTTAATGCCGTTTATCTAAACTCGTTGCTAATCGATTCTAAGTAATTTGGAAATTTGATCTCTGCCTGATGTATTTACAGTTTTGTTTATGCTATACTACTATATATGTACATGATACTACTATATGTATGATACTATATATATGCTAGTTCAGGGTATAAAAAATCATTACCTTCTATAAAGAACAATAGCAAATTGAAGTTTTTTTCTAGATAAGCGAATTACTAGAAGAGCTTCAACTTATCTTATCTACTATTAAAGAGCAGCACTTATGTATATACAATGGAATTTGATTCGGAGTACGCTTTTTTAAGTAATTCACTTCATAATACTAGATCACAATCACAATCTGGTATTATGGATCAGTCTTTATAGAGGCTAGACACGTTTTGAGGGCCTTTGCAGTTTGTAATGAAAGTGAATTGTGTACTTGAACAATGCCTACCAAAAGTATGTCTGCACTCGCACACATATATACATATTTATCAATGGGTACGCATTGATATTTAAAATGCATTGCCTTTTGTCAATTAGCTGATAAATCAATATTGTTCATATATACGCATAAAAACAAAAGAAGAAATGAAAGCGAATGGTTCCGTCTATTTATCGGCAGCTGCCCTCAATATATAGACACGCGTCGTGAAAGAATGCCCATGTCCCAAAGTTTTTCAATCTGAGCACCAAGTGCAACATGACCAAAGCCAAAGCCACAGCCAAATCAAAATCCAAAAGTAAGTCCCAACGCTTGCACCTTAAAGGGCACGCAGTTGCCACCGCCGAGTGGCAGAGTGAAAATCATTGATAGCTATGCATATTCAAAATAAAAATATGATATAAAACATGAGCGAGCTAGTAGGCACTGAACGACTAGTAGATGCCCTGTAGATCTTGGTTCTAGGTCTTTGCTTTGAACTTCAGCTGGGCACCTTAATGTTTATCGTGATCATATAATCAAATGAAGTTATCGATAATTTATTTATATTTATCGATATTGACCATACCTTAATTCAGCTATTCATGATTTAGAAATACCTTGAAAACAGATATAGTAATCAATATGTAACGTAAAATGAGGTCTATCGATAATTATCATTATATTCATATAAATACAATCGATCTCTATCGATTCAATTAAGATAGAACAATGCTTTGTATATAAAATATCAACTTCCGCTTGTTCGAGATGTCCAGCCAATATACCACTTGAATTGGCATTTCCCACTGTCCCTAGGGTATACTGACCCGTTGTCAGATTGGTCATCGAACGGCGCGACATTCCGCATGGCGGCAGCGGCACGAATTGCTTGTTTTGGCGCACGTTCGTGCGACGTCCGGCTGTCGAATTTCAAGTAGCCAATGGCCCAGACCTCAGCCCTCAGATAAAAGCCAATGTCAATGTGGACAGCACATTCAATAGTCAGCCAGCACTGGTACCGTCTACATTGGGCACGTTGAGCAGATCGCATTACGGATTATACACTCAGGATTAAAGAGCATCAACAAAATGGCTGCCGCTCAGAAATTTGCAATCACGCTGCTCGGTCTCTGTCTGCTCTGCGATCTGGTGCTCTGCCAGCAGCAGGCCAGCAATGACTCCGATGTGACTGGTTAGTAGCTGAGCTAGATCATCTCCTATATATATAAATATATAATTTATATTATTGTAAACAGAGAGTCGCACCTTCGGTCATCATTTCCTGCGCCGCATCAGCTTCGCCCTGGTGCCGGGCGCCTTTGTTGTGGGCGTGATCACCACCCTGCTGGCCGCCTTGACTGTCGTCTCGATAAAGGGCCTGGGCGTCGGTGTCATTCTGCTGGTGCTGGCCATTGGCCAGATGCTCTCCCGTGCTCTGCCCGTCCAGGCCGCCGCCGCCTATGCTGCCGCGCCGGCACCCGTGCCCGTCGTCTACTCCCACTCGCACACCCAGCAGCCCGTCTGGCTGGAGAAGGAGTGGTAATTTGAGTGGACTGGACTGGACTGGAGCTGGTCGCAGGCCACAGAATACCTCAGCGAGCGAGCATGCAACCAAATAATAATTTAAGTCTAGTTTAAATTATTTATTTACCAAACAACAACAACACAAACACACACACACATACACACATAATTATTTATTTATTTAATACACAACGCAATTATTTAACGAAATCAAATATTTTTGTTGTTGTTGTTGTCTTTGATGGAAAGTGAAATCACCTCTTGATTAGTATGCAGCTCAGGTGGGTCATGATTTACGGTTCTTTCGTCGGCTCCAGTTTTTTAAACGTGATAGAAAGTCCCGCCCCCGCCGCCAATCGAATTGGGTCGCAAATCGAAGAGGAAAAAAAAAAGAAAAATGATTGAAAATAATTATTGAATTTCTCTAGCACTTAGATCTCATTATGGACAGGCGACTAATTAATAAAACTCTCACTTGATTGGCAGTGCGGCTAATTAAGGCGCTGCCAATTCAATTGTCGACCAGTTTAAGTCCGGCTGCAATTGTTCCACTTTGAGACAATTTCAAAGTTTCTAAATGGCCGCCCCGCCACCTGCCCGCATCACAAAGTTAACTGAGTGCTGATAAGGCTGTCACTGATAAGAGCTGGCAGCATGCTTTAAATAACAATCATTAAATCGTGCGATAATCCAGTTAACACCACGTTCTTCTTTTTGTTTTCTTTGACTCTTGACATTGAAAATTAGTACGTTTCAGCAACTGGGCCGGCTATAACTCAGCCAAAGGGGGCCAACGATGCACCGACAGCAGCGACTGCAGCCACTGCCGTGGCCCCAGCCATGGCCCCAGCCACTGTGACCTGCTAAACTAAATTGGCGAGAGCTCGATCGCCACTCTCCGCTCTTGGTGAAACCAGTTGGCTGTGCCGCGCTTGCCCACCAGGATCGCACCAGCCACTGGCAGCCACCGCGATCTGGCTGATACATTCAGTTCAAAGCTGTTGCTGCTCTCGTGCAGTTGTGCCCACATCGAGATATCAAACTTCAGACTTCGCAATGCGTGTTATTGTTCTCGCTGTGCATATCCTGCTGGCCGTGGGCCTCGCGCAGGCCTTCGATTGGGTAAAGCAACAAAAATATGTATCAAATATGTAGTTAAGATTGGTGTTAAGTGTTAGGCCACTATAATAATATCACTAAGATATACTGAAGTACTACTGTATAGGGTCAAGTGTTCTTTAAAACAAGATCTGTGACTTCATCATGCTAAAATTCTGTTCACATATCAGAATCGTAGTGATAATGATGAGTTATAAAGAAATGTTTTGTATACTTAGTTTATATCCTCAAAATAATCTTACTAAAGGAGGAAAGGAAGTTCTCTGAAAACAAAATACTTTCTGATATAGAACTTTTTCATTATAGAATAATGTCAATAATAATGAATAATGATATAGAATAATGCCAATAAAACTTGGTTCTTGTGTTATTAAAGTTCTTGAATTTGTGGCTGAACACTTTATGTAAAGGCGAGTAAGCCTTACGGAAGTAGTTTTAAAGTAGTTTCACATTTCATTTTCATTTTGAATAACTATGAGTATGAATATAAATGTGAATATTATGAGTACTTTAGTTAATGTAAATGGCAAGATCTTGCTAAAAATAATTTGAAGCATATAAGATAAAGTTGAGGCAAAATCATCTCTAAATAAAGGGATCTGGCTTTGACTGAATTAATTATTTACGGATTTTGTACTTCATAGAAATAAACAAGACCTTAATAATCATCTTAGGTATTCATATTTTATTGAATGTGTTTTAAAAGTATCAAATTACAGATTATTCAGATTCTCTACTTCATAAAGACTAACATAAAGGACAAAAAAAAAACCTTAGATGATTATTATTATAATTCATTAATTGCAAAAGTAAAAGTATATGATGTACATATTCTGAATAATTAACAAAAAATATAATATCATAGCCCGATCTGAATAGCGCAAATTGCACTAATAATATCTAGAAATTACTATAGCCCACGTAATACCCACCTACGTGCTTCCCACGCCCACATAGTTAAGTTGAAAGTGAAATTTGGTGTTGCATACTTTGCAGCGCGCCTTGAAAACCTGCGATGCCTCAAGCCCGAACTGCGTGACACGCACTTACGGCTCGACCATACCGATGCGTCTGTACGAATGTCTGCACGAGTTCAGCATGCTGCGCTGCACGAAGCTGTTCGTGCTGCAGAAGCTGCAGGAGCGGAAGCAGCTGCCGCAGACGGGCAACATGACGCGCGACTTTCTCGATCAGTTCTTCGGGCAGGAGACGCAACTGGGCAGCCTGATTACAGAGAAGTATCAGCAGATGTCGGAGAAGGAGCTCAATCAGCGGCTGGTGCAGAGTTTTCAGCGCTTCTTCAAGAATCGCGACCTCAAGCTGCACTTTCTGCCCGGCATGCTGGTCAAGATTGTGCCCAGCAAGGAGAACAAGCTGAAGTTTAGCCTGAAGAAGGGTGAGTATGTGCGCCAGGAGAGATATATTTGCCGCTGACTATGTCTATGCTCTGCAGCCATCAAGTCGCGCCTGGGCCGTGCACGCCGACGCGAAACGGACGACGAGCTGCATCTGATGAATCTACACGCGCTGACTGGCGGCGCCATGGGCGGGCCGAGCGGCACGAGCGGCAGCGGTGCCAGTGCCAGCGGCGAGATCTATGTGCCGGAGGTGGAGGGCAGCTCCAAGCACAAGGGCGGCCTGGGCGGTGGTCAGGGCAACAATGGCGAAGACGGCGGCGGCGGCGGTGGCGTCGTCGGTGGACTGCTCAAAAAGCGCAAGACGAAGCAATCCTACAAGACGGCCATGCTCCAGGTGGCCGTGCCCATACTCGTTCTGCCTGTCATACTCTTGGGCAGCCTGCTGCCCTTCATCCTGCCCACCCTCAAGATGGCCACCATCATGTCGCTACTCATGAACAACGGCGCCTTCCTGGCCGCCATGCTCTATGCGTACTCCTCGGCCACCGCCGCCAGTGCTGCCAATCAGCCGCAGCACATCAGCTATGGCTATACCGAGGGCTTTCATTGATCGTAAATTAATTTAATTTAGTTAATTAAAGCAAATTCGAATCCAGCTTGGTAACAATGCTCTTCCAATAAAGACTGTCTCCCATTCTACAGCTTTTGTTGCTCAAGTTGGGTTTTAATCAAAATTGGGAATAGAGGGAAGTTTCGATAGACTATGACTGAGAGTACCCCAAGACCTCCTCCATTCGGGAGCATCGTAGCTTTGACTCTTTCAATGTCAGAGAAAAGTTCATTCGAAGAAATACTTATTCCATCGCTCGGAATACATTTCTATTCCTAAATTTCGCAGCTTAAATACATTTTGGCTTTTTCCCTCTGTCTTTCAGAATCCAAATCAATTTTTGTTAATCGATTTGATCGCCTTCACCCATGTATTGCATAATACATGGTAGATTTTAACATAAATTGAATAGATCCAAAGCTAAGTCGCTTGCCTTATACACTGCAACTGACCTATATACGAAAACGTATTTCGATCCCCAAAAAATTCAAGGTTGAACTAATTAATTTTAGAAAGAGTAAAGTCTTAAAAAAAAAAGCATAAAATATAATATATAAAACAATGTTAGGTATTTTAATTATATATATATATAATATATATGTTAAAAATTCTTAAGAATTCAAGGATTGTACGTCATTTCTAAATAAAGAACTTCACCCGAAAGTTCAGCAAAACTTTTGGATGATAAATATGCGACGTTTTTTTCGATTTTTTGTCGCAGCTCATTAAAAATGTATAGGCGCACGCGCGACTACAGCAACAAGACAGCAGACAACTAGTTTGGTATACAGCAGCACCGACAACAACAACAACAACAATGACACTTAAGCTGCCGGTACTTCCCAGTCAATCGAAAAAGAAGCGAAGCATACGAAGTGATTGAAGCAAGCAGAATCAGAAAATAAATATTAATTCTATAAAAGGTGGCTTCAAATTTGATATTAACTGTAATAAACCAGTAATTTCGCTAAAGGCGGAAGTGCCTGACCAATAGATACCCTGTTGTTCATAAAATATTTATACATGTATTTAGTGAGAAGAGTATATTGATTCGTGCTGTTGTCGGTCTTATTGAAGCTAGAGATATCAAGTTTTGAATGTATAAATAATCGTCTGATCAGAAATTTAAATATACTCGATCTTTAGTAAGAGAATAATTAAGAATACTAATTAGACAATCCAAAATCAAAAATGTATAGTAGATGTAGCCAGGTTAGCTGAGAGCGTGGGAAATCGTCTATAGAGCTAGAACTCCTTCTTTCTCGAGACTTGCCATAATATATTAGCTGTTCCTTAATACGGTATTGTACAGTCGTTTACGCCCGGTATGTTAACAAACAACTACATATATAAATTATCTATATTTTATTTAAAGGAAAATCTTAAACAAAATTGTATTCCTTATAGATAAGGTCTATATATATAGAGTAACTCTAGAATCATTTGTTATATGCTTAAACATACTGTCTGAAATTGTCAATTGTGGCCTGTTGTTATTGCTCTTCATATATATATATGTATACATATATACCGTTTAATCTTCACCATATTATCATACTTTACAAATTATTTGTTTTGAAACAATCTATGAATACATCAGTTATACCATTTCCCATCGTTTTCTGAGTAAATGTTTTATATATGTTATTTATGTATATATATATATGCTCATTCGGCATAATCTTTATTCCATTTCCAGACAAATGTCCAAGTCGCGCGACAAATTATTTCTTTTCTTTAGCGCGAAAGACAGCATATGTATATAATTTTTTGAATTTTTTTTGGAATTTTAGCAATTTTTTTTGTTGTTTTCAATTTTGTTTTTGTTTTTTTTATAAATTGTTCTGATTAAATATACAATTGGAGTCTTAAAGCTTAATATCCTACACACCTAATAACTAAAAACAATTTACACTCTCTCCATTTGAGAATCGAGACTTAAGCATAAGCCTTATCAAGTACATTTAAGTCTAGATCCACTTGCGTCGTTAGAACTCAGGCGTTACATATTATTCATAGATATATATATGTATATATATGTATGTATATATAGGGGTCAAGTGTGTGCTCAGCATTGAACGATTAAGTAGATATATCAAAAAAAAATTATATGTCTTCTATGTAGAGCTGCTGTTGCTGTTGATAGTCTGTACAAAGTTTTGGAGTTATCTCGAATATGTTGCTGTTTGAAGATTTCTCTTTTGTTCTCTTGATCTTTTCTTCTTTTTTTTTGGAATTGAAGCCATTTCTAATATGTATTTGCGTCCGTTGCACGAGATAGATAACAGACGCGCTCATTCGTATATTAGGAGTATATATATACTGCTAGAAAACACTGTAATCCCATATATCAAAATCGGCGAGAGTTATGTAGACCATTCGGGACGCAATTCACAAACATTGTCTAATCCTGTTTGCTCTCCTCGACACTGTTCGCAATGGTGGCATGCTTGCGGTCCTCCTCGCTGATGTCCTTATCGTCCCAGCCCCAGACTGCATTCTCCTCCTTCTCGTGATCCAGGTGCATCACCAGCTCGTTTGTGGGCGCGGCACTGGAGTTGTTGTTGGCATCCAGCAGGGCGGCAATGTGGGAGCCGTCGCCAGTGCGCAGCACACGCTTGTACACCATCTCCTTGGACACGTACTTCAGATCGTAGGCTTGGCCTGACCAGAGATAAACAATAGTTTCAAAACCGCACTACAACTCCAGACAGCTTGGGCGTCTGCTTACCTATCTTGGCCATCAGATCGATGAAGGCCGTGGTCCAGTTGCCATTGTAGGTGCCCAGCTCGGCTGCCTTGTAGTCCCAGGGGAAGACATGATGGTAGTTATGCCAGCCCTCGCCGAAGGTGATGTTCGAAACGAGCTTGGAGTTGACGGAGCTGATGTTCACATCGTAGGGCTTCATGCCGTAGAAGTGGGCGGCGCTGTTCACCAGCCAGGTGCCGTGCAGAGAGAGGCAATAGCGCAGCATCGAGCAGCTGAAGAAGCAGACCTTCAGCGAGGTGCCCATCAGGTAGTAGGGTATCAGCATGGGCACAACAAAGCAGCAAATTGGCATCACAACAAAGTAGTATCTAAAGAGAGAAAGAGAGAGCGAGTTAGCATCGTTGCCTCAACTTGAGTTGGTATACGCTTTGACTCACTTCTTCTGGAACATCACTACGGGATCGGCCTCAATGTCGCTCATGTCGATCTGCTTGCCCTTGCCCCGCACATCGGGATGCTTCTTGCAGAGCAGCCAGCCCATGTGGGCGAAGAAGAAGCCACGGCGAGAGTTGTGCGGATCGGCGTGTGTATCGGTGAACTTATGGTGCACACGATGATCGCGTGTCCACTCCCAGATGCTGTTCTGGAACGCCAGCGACTGGCAGAGCATGAGGAAGATGCGCAACGGCAGCTTCGCCTTGTACGCCTTGTGCGACCACAAACGATGCACGCCCGCCGTAATGCCCAAGCCGCCCAAGAACGAGAACAGATAAACTGTGAGGGGGAGAGAGAGATTTAGTGGCTGTTGCTGTTGAGGCTGTCCGTTTGACTACTCACTGGGCAGAATTTCGAGGTAGGCACTCTCGGCCGGTATCAAGTAGAGGCCATAGAGCGCCGTCGAGTGCAGGATGATGAACAGCACAATATTATGCCAGACGATTTGGGTCTTGAAGGGCTCGGCAGCTGCAGTCGCTTTCTTGGCATCCGCTTGGGGCGTGGCCGGCGTTGCTGCCGGCATGGGTGCTGCCTTGATGGGCGCGGCCGCTGGTGCTGCTGCTGCTGTTGTTGTTGTTGCTGTTGTTGATGCTGCTGCTGCTGTTGTTGACATCTTATTATTATTGGCATCAGCCATGGCCGTCTCAGCCAATATAAAGGTGCTGCCTATTATGTTCGGTGCCATCTGCAAACACAAAAGATCAGCTTAGTAAATAACTATCTATGTATGTTGACGGAATAGAAATGAAACATGCCCATATAGTCGATATATCGCTTCCTTATTAATGGCCTGTCACAGCGGCAAATTGCTGGCAATTGTGCAGCATTCGGATGCAAAACGAACTCATTTGCTATGCAGAACATGTTAGCTGACTTTCCCCCTAAATGGCCGAGTCCCCACCCCAAGCTCCCCAACTGAGCTCAGCCAGCGCACAGCTAATTATGGACCAGCTTTAGGCAGCTGCCTCATTACCAACGGCCTTCGATAGCTGAGCTACTTCAGATTCGAACAAAACCGATACAAAGCATAAGCCGGAAGCAAAAGGCCAAGACAAAACAAAAACAACAAAAATCAAATAGATATACATTCATATATATGTATATACATATATATTTCTATCGACACACTTCAGCACAATTCTTGAAGAGGCCATCAATAAACGATTTGGATTTTAGTATTTCAACTATTTTAGCATATTTACGCGGCACGCTTAAGTACAAATTATAGACAGACTGTATGGGCGAAGTCATGGGGTTGATCTCTCGAATTTATTAAACTGGGCGCCTGCCACTAATTACCAATTAGATTAGAATGCCCATTTGCATGCATGATTGTATAGTTTTACTTAGCGCACAATAATGAGGGAAAAAGCAAACAAAAGAAAACTTGGAATCATGCCCTGCATTAAGTTGGTATTGCCTCTGCGCCGCATGTAATGCGCTTTGTAATTTGATATTTGGATGACGTCAAGATTTGGCGCTGCATTTGAATGCAACTGAGCGACCTTGGCCAGGTGTGTGTGAAAGATGCTCGTTTGATAATTGCAACAAATGCAGCCAGCTGCAAATAGCTGCAGCGAAGCAGCTCCATTGAGCAATTATTATTGTGTTACTTTTGTTGCTTTTGGCTTAAATACTTGGCTGGCAGGTCGAGCAGGTGAGTCTGAGGCAGACAGGTTGGCTGCGACGGCAGCTACTTCTTTAGAATCGACAACCGGTTGACCTCATACCACATGCACGCCGTCTCGAGTTTGATTTAATGTTCTTGCTGGCTGCTCAGCCCGCTCGATTCGTATTTTCCAACTCGATGCCAACTCGTGTGCCTAGTTTTTGAAGTCAATAACTCGCAGCCGTTGCCAATGTCAAGTTGAAGCCGCAGCCACTTAATCGAATCGCCAATTGAATTACAGGTGCGCGCATAGTTCAGCATTTGAATATTTTCGTGCCAAAATCTATATTAATCAAAGAACTTGACCTTGGCCAATGGTAAAGTAAACAAATTTACAAACAACATTTAGACTTCAGTCCGGCCCGTCAAAGCAAAAAAGGAATTTGCATTATTTTGTGAATTGTATCTAATTAAATGTTTTGTAATATATTTAACGCCAATATATATTATATATATATATAGAGAGAGAGAGAGAGCCAATCCAGCTCAACTTTGGCCTGCATAATGCTTGGCATTAAATGCATTGCAAAATACTTCATTAATATCAATTATAAGACAATGCAAATGCTGACTGAGTGCATTGCACTGAACTCTTCATGTTTTAATATATGCAGAGACATTCTAAATATACAATATACAATATATATACATTTATCTATGATACCCAACTAAATCGAGAGCCAACTTTACTCTTTGCCTCTGTGAAAACAAGTTTCGCGTCCAATATGCCAATGCCAAAATATGCTGAGACTGGGCTAGCCTTGTTTTGTGGCTGGGGCCATCCTTACCAAAATAATTAGCATAATTCAACAATGAAGAACAAAACTTATACGAAAAACAGCTTCGATTTAGAATATAAGTGTCTATGGGTGTATGTGTGTGTTTATGCTGTGGGATCAAGGTTCTAGCAACGGGTTTTGGCTAGAGTTTCAAAGGCTTGTGATTCTCTTGTATCTTTGTGGTGTATCTTTCGTGAGAGTTTTTATTATTATTAATATTTATTTTTTTTTATTTGAATTGAATTGATCAATCGATCTTAAACTGCTTGGCAGAAAACACTAGCGCGTCAGAGCCACAACAATGACAATAATAATAATAATAATATAAATCTCAGCTACATTCAATCAATGTGCTATAGCTGTATGTCAATCCATCTATATCTCTATGCATATCCATTGATCAATTCGTCGGGCTGGCACGCAGCTGGCATAACAATGGATGACGCTGTGGCTCAGTCTCTAGCTGGTTGGAACGTGACGACTGTTCTATATGCATGATCGTCTCTAATGTCTTCATTGCTATGGCCAGTTCGCAATTATGCGCGGCATCCATATTCATTAAACACTATGCTAACGCATGCATATATAGATATTCAATCTAAGAATCGACTGAAATAATACAAAAACCTGATACAAGCAGCCGCCTAGAACAATCGCGCTCATTACGCATACGCCCCATTGTGCGTAGAACGGGGTGCCTAGCCAGCCTAGCCTATCTACATTTTTAATGGACTTTGACTCATTGCCTTTAAAGGCTAGCATAATTTTTTTATTTATGCTACGTGATCCCTAACTTTGTTGCGTTTTTTTTTTTTTTTTCCTTTCAATCATATTTCGATATTAATTTTTTTGGTGCTCACTCTTAATTAGTTGCTGTGTGATTTCCTATTTTGCTGATGATTCACAAATTTTGCTACATTTTATAAATCTATATATAAATATATATTATTTCGTTCAATGGTGAAACTATGACTTAAGAGATGCTTGATGCAAGATTGATTTGATTTTATACGCAATTTTGATTGATTTAGGGCATATTCCACTTAGCGGAATCTGCTTAAGTATTCCTTTAATTATTTCCTCAACATTTCGTAGAATTTCCAGTGACTAATATCTCTGTTGATATAGACTTGTATTCCCTTATGAACTGCTCGCACTTACCTTTGTTAAATTGCGTTACAGATATATATATTCTCTATATATATATATATCTATCTATTTGATGATCAGGTAAAATCCGTATGTACCGAGCTCTCGTTTTGTTTATAGATTTGCTCTTTGCTTTGTTAACAAACACACACCAAATCTGAGGTACGAGTTACGCACTCAATAGTTCGTTTTGCATCCCTATAAGGATGTTCGATATTCTATATATATTATATATATATATTTTTGGTTAACTTGTCAACACACGCGGCACATCCACGGTTCGCGAAGAATGCACGGCGTATGATTGTACGGCACGTCAGGCAGATCGTTTTTAAGCTTGGCTAGTTCAAAATTCATATATATATATACATATATATAGATACATAGATATATGCTTGTGTGTGTGTGAGTATATATGTATATATGGAGATTCGCGCACAACCGATTGACAGCGAGTGAGGTTCGGCTTTGGTGCTCCAATGCTGACGAACTACAGTGCCTCAAATAGTTAGCAACGCCGAATTTTAAAGCCGATCTTCATGCGATATGCAGTCGGCTCTCCGACCGATTCTTGAACTGTGACGATCGTTGATCGCGGTTCGCTTGTGTGATTTTTCTGTTTTTGTTTTTGTTTTTGTTTTATTTTTTTCTAGTCGACCTAATGTGCGACGCGTGGCTTCGTTGATTTTTGGTATTAAGTAATTTGATTTAGATAAAAGCGACAGCGTAAATTAAATGTAACAAGACTTCAGTTATGCTGTGTGTGGGCAAGGGGCGGTGGGGCAGTGGGAAAGAGGGGGTTCGGTGGTTTACCACGAATCGTCATAAAATTAACATTTAGCCCTGCACTCAGCGACAATATCGGTCTATTTGGCCCAACTCACGTAGGCCTCTTCAGTTCCTTCTCTCTCTCCCTCTCTCTCTCTCACACACACACACACACACACGACTCAAGTTGTCCAACAAGATTTGATTTTCGGTTTTCTGTTTTTCTTTTCTTTGCGGACTCTTCTTATCGTCGGCGACTTTGGCTTACTCAACAGGGTCGGGTCGGGCTTTAATTTCAGCTGCAGGTCATGCACTATCCAGCTAGCGGTCAAGTTGAGCACGTTGGCTACTTTATTAACTGTCATTATGTTTACCTGTGCTTTGCATATGCATGTCAACCATGTCAGCCGGCTAATGGCCACATTTAGCTCTAAATATTCTCTATTCCATCCAATGCTGCGCATTTGGCCTAAAAGTGGGCGCGTGTGCGATTTATGTTAGCTCGATTTCGATTTCATAAAGCTCTCAGAAGCCAAAGTCGATTGAATCAAATCGATTGAGACATCAATAATTCACTATTTCATTCGTTCATTCATAACTGCTATTATTTCTGGTCTTTTATATGTTTATACATACATATATCACATAATATAATTGAGAATATGATTTTTATTATAATAATTATAATTAAATTTGTCAATTTAATATTTTTGTTATTAATAAAATTTTTATATTTTAATTTTAATATTTCTTCTTCTTCTGATATATTGAATATTTTAAAGATATAAGAATATAGAAATATATATTTAATGCTAAATACTCAATATTAATTTTTATAGTATCAATGTATTTCTTAACTATATGCCTATGGAGGAAGTGAACCATAACAATCATATAGTTATGAATTTATATTCGTATTTGTATTTCTTTATAGCTTCGCAAATAATCTTATATAGTTATACCGAAACGGAAGAAGTGGAAATGAAATATTAATACATATGTCTATCATATTTCTTTTAAAAATATGCATCTAGGGTGGACAAACTTATCTTGCATACTTTAAATGAACTTCTTCCTAGTGCAAAACAAAAAATATTTCGTCTCTTTGATGGCCTCTTCACATACTTTTCATGGCACTTTACATGTGAGGCAGCCGCTTCGTTTGTTCTCAGAGTTCACAGTTTGTTGATGATTTGCGGTTTTGTTACAGTTCTAAAAATCAATCGTTTTCATGACCAAACTTAATTGCTATTGAATCCGTGTAAATATTTGGCCACCCAAAGTGACCGACGACTCGCGGTTCTCAAGACAAACAACAGCCAGTTGAGCCCAAGCCTCGTTTTAGGCCAATAATTATTTGTACACATTTCGAGAAAAAAAGAAAAAAGAAACAAAAAACAGAAAATGAAAAAAAAATAACTGTTTACAGTTTACTGCCAAATGTTTATTGTTAAAATGAGTTGTGTCTAATTTTGTTGTAGTGACGGCCACTAAAATTGTTTGCAATGCGACAGACAGACCGACTCGAGCGAGAGGGCGAGAGGGTTGAGGTGTCAGAAGTCAGCGTTTTGCAACTTGCAGCAACGATCGAAGGTCAACAAGTGGCAACAAAATGTTGCGCAGAGTCAAAAGCCAAAGTACCTAAACATACTCATTCCACTGTCTGGCTTCGATCGTTAAACAGCCAGGAACTGTGACAAACAACTTGATTTGAATATACTCTATAAAGGCAGCACAGAAGTCGGACCTGTGCTAAATATTATGAAGTTTGGGCGTGTGCGAATTTTATGAGGCTAATCAGAAAATCGTTATCAAAAATCGTTAATTTTTTGGGCACGTGCGTAAATATTGACTAAATACCCATTAAATGGTTCATTCAACTTGTTCACTGAATGAAACTGATGTGAATGAATGTAAAACTGGAGTAGTTCGCCTCAAGGTATTTGTGTCCATAAATGTGCTTTAGCACATACATCACAATTAGAGGACGTGCCTCAAAAGCAAATTAGGTGAACCATTGCTAGCATTGCTACAATAGCAAACTAAATTTTTAATTCCATCCATTTTATACGAGCTCTGCGACACTGTGCACTCGCCGTGTAACCCCGCGCACACAGGTCGGGAGAGTAATTGAAAGGCTGCAGGCAGTTAGCAGCTAATGGCCGTGTCGCTACCAAAACACTTAATGACTTGCTGCATTAAAGCACCAAAAACAGAAAACATCATAAAGAATATTAAAAAATCAAATAAACACATATGCATACAATTAAAAAAAAAAAAAAATGAAGATAATATGAACCTCTGCTCAAAGATGCATAAAGAAAATTCTAGCTGCGTCAAGGTGAGGCCAAGAATATTGCAGGTTCTTGAACAAAGTCAATTATACAAAGCAATTATGAGGTCGTGAGGTGCATAGTTAGCCTTTAACATAACTTCAATTTCACGAGCCATTAATACTTGGAAAATTAACAAAAGTAGTACCTATTTGGTTTGTTACAGATGATTCATTCCCATTATGAAATACATAATAGAAAAATTTTACAGAATTTGTCAATATATAAATATACAGATAATTAATATAATAGTAAAATTTGTTGAAGACTATATAATCAGCAAGAGTCAAGAGGTTGTCTTGAACTGAAAATAAAAAACAATCAGCATAAAAACTAAAATATTGCAAAATTATTATGTAGAGCTAATATAAGTCTCTACCTTTTTAGAAATAATCTAGGGGTAGACTACTGGAGAGCATTGAATAATTTACATTCATTATAAACATAAAAAACGATCATATGCTCCAATCACAAGCGGTGGGAGATCATAGCAGTGAAGATAACTTCATTTTGCTGGGGAAAAATTATTAGAATGAAGACAGTTCCTAGTTGATAAGAAATTCAAATAAAATTCAACAAAATTCGTTAGAGCAGAGATCGTTATTAATAATTCAAATTTGTCTCCATATAGAGTTCCAGACTGAGCCACTAGTTTGATCGAGTTGATATTCATGGTCCTACGACAGTCGTACGACTGTCGTCGTCAGATTATCATAGCCGACATGGACATCGACTAGGAAATGAAAACTTTGCTAAATTTATGTTAAGTTTAAGAACAAACTAGAAAATTAACTTGTTTAAGAATCTGGTATAAAATTCTTAGGAGTATAAATAAATATATGTACATATATTTAATGGGTAGTATCAGACACATACACTCACTCTCACTCTCGCTCGATCTCTCTCGCTCGCTCTCTCACTCTCACACACTCTCTGTAGCTCTCTGCCTTGCTCTTTCCTCTCAATATTGGCTAATCTATTGCTGTCAGCTATATGATGCACTAAAGGTTACTTCAGAGCTTGAACTATTTGCAAGTCAAGTTAATTTTAAATGCGACGCGTGACAATTGCAAAATCTGAAACCTAGTCTGAAATTGCTTCAGAAAACATAATAGAGATCGATGTGGGCGACAAAGCAAAGGCTGCATTGCCAAGTGCAAAGTGCGTGAAAACCTAATTAGGCCTAGATTCGAATGCTTTAGGCCAAACGCTTATGCAAATACCAAATGACAGCTGCGAAATGGGGCGCAGCCACAGGAAGAACGCAATGTCACACGTTTGAGTCAACACAAACACGCACTTAATGCCCCATGAGCATCGCTAGAGAAAAACACATAAAACGCAAGCAAAAAGGTTTGCAGCAACACAATACAATAGAAATTATTGAAAAACAAAAACCAATAATTATAATTCTATTTATTTCACAGCAACTTATTTCCATAAACACAATACACAATACTTTCTCACATTGGCATTATCAGGCCAAGCCAATCGTGTGGGTCTACGCTCCCAGCCTCAGGCCGAGCATAACAACTGAAATCCATTAAAGCCCAATCAAAGTGACGATCTGTAAACGTATGAAAAAATCACGCTAGAACATGAAGAAAGAAGCTTCAATTAATACTCAAAATAACTTAAGAAATTCTTTGTTATAATCTTAAGTCTTAATAATTGTTTATCTTAATCTTAAGCTGCAAAAAATATGTCCAATTACTTCACGTAATGATTAGGTAGAAACGCATTTGTTATATTCTTAAGCGGCATACAGAAAATTCAAGTATAATTCTACATAGATATAAGGTATATTAAAACAAATCTTAAAATCGATAAACATCTGTTTATTTAGAACTCGTTTGATTAACAACAATATTTGCTTAGCTCTTCGTTGTTAAGAAGAGTCAGGTCTTTTATCTTACAATAGTTTACCTAAAGACTATAAAATTTTGTTCTTATAAAAAAATAAAAAAAACTGAATTCAAATGTTAAACTTTTCGTTATCTCAACTCTAATACTCACTATCGATCGATCGATGACTCATAGTGAAGAATAAATGAACAATATGAGTGTTAATAAATTATAATTCTTTTCTCACTTCCTTCCTTGTAGCTAAACGCTCCCAAACATAGTTTTGATTTCATCTAACCATTTACTATGTATCTAAATTACTCTATCAAACATTTTTCATTGAAGAACACGCCATAATAATACTACGAGTATATCTAAATTTTAACTGCAAATTACGGTACTCTATTCTATTTAGATCTAACTACAGTTGACAACAAGACGATTTCACGTTTGTTATTTTGTTTTTCTAGAACTTGAATGATTTTATCAAAAATACAAATTGAAATTCTTCAAAATAAGAACTCAAGTGAATGAATTGTTGTGCTCTGGACAGAAAATGGAGTAGCTGACCACTCGAATTAGCAAATGGATCACGTGCAACGAGTTCGCGGCATATCAAAACTTTACGTCTGATATTATTCTTTGCCACAATTTGCATATGCATTTGTTATTGTTTCTATTTTATTGGCACTGTTTCCGTATAAACTTTTGCCAAAATACTGCTTTGCTTTGGCCAGTTGCTGGGTGCTGGCCTGAAAGAACGTTTGCCAGCAGCGAGAACTTCACTATTTTCATTAACAACTTGATCATGCCCAGCATGGATAAGGCCCAAAAAACCGCATGCTATTTAGAATTCAACAGCATGGCTGCAAAACCTGATTCGTGTTTTAAATATGTATAAATAAACCTATATATACTTTTATATTCTCAGCCTGAGCCTGTGCCTGGGCTTGGGCCTGGGCCTATAACAGTGGCTATGCTACATAGCATATCATTTCGTGTCTTATTAAATTCTATTCAATTTTATCTACATTTCGTGTTGTGTTAAATACATATATAGATACATTCTTATATACATATATATGTGTGTCTACGTCTATAAAACATTTTTACAGCTGGTCTGTTGTATATAAAAAAAAAAAAAAGAATAATAATGCTAAAATATAATGGGAGATTGATGGATGGGCAGCAACCCTTTAGATGTCTGGACGAAACCTGTTGAACAGGTACTAAAGGCTTACACGTACTATAAATAGTCATATCTGGAGTATATCGCTAAAGCATTCGAACAGCATAATATTATTCAGAGACTATTTATCTTTTTCCTTTCTGATGTTTGATTTTTGATTTATTGCTCAGCTTTGGGGAATTCTTTACACTAGAACTGGTTATCTTCTTCTTTGGTGACCCCTTGACCTTACGATTGAGAATATTACATAAATTTTTGTTTAGACATAGAATATATGTATATAATAAAGCAATGCCACTGGCATGGTCATAAGATTCTTGTCTCTTGGTCGACTATTACAGGCCGCAGACATTGACAATGGACTTCCGGCCTTTGTCTTCCGCGTACGACTTGCAAATGTAACTGTAAAGAAGCTCAACATCTATTTTTCGATACAAAATCAAAAAATAAAAAAAAAGAGAAGAGTAAAGCACAGCATAAGAAAATAATTAAAATATGTAAATGGATACAAAGTCACACACATACACACACACGAAAAAAGGCCAAAGTCGCGCGAAATCGAATCGAACTTCACCTCGGCTGCGTCATGCGGTCGCTGCAGAGAAGAAGCAGAAAGAGTCGCTGAAATTAAAAAGAAACACTCAAATCGACGCACATTTATGCTCAGCTGTTGCTTGATTGAACATCAGGAAATACAAAATGCTAAGCAGCCCAAAGCAAACTGTAACAGGGCCCAAAGAAAAAAAAAAAAAAAACGAAATAATAATAACACAAACAAAAACTGAAATCAAAAACGAGTTATCTTCGGCGCTGATAAGCAGCTAACAAACGTGTTCGCTTTAGACCGTTGCACGATCGGCCAAGATATAACATAAACAATAAAATATTAAATAGACATAACCCAACAGATTAGTTAATTAATGCGTTGCCATGGCAGCGGTTGCGTCTTCCACAATTCGCATTTGCATTGACATTGACTTTGACCGACAAAACGAAATCGAAGTCAATGCGGCGTATACTCGTTGTCCGCATGCGTATGTGTGCGTAAGCTAGTGGTGCGTCTGTGTGTGTGTGTGTGTGTGTGCGTGTGTGTGAATTTCGATATATGACAATGCGCTGGACGTGCAGTTGACAGCAACTGCACTCATAATATATTTGACAAGTTAGAACAGACAGGAAGGAACCTTAAAGCTGTGTGATGTGAATTTCTGCTAGTAAAAATAACATTTCACGGTTCAATGCATTTAGCATTGTTAGTAATTGAAATATCAGATCATCGTAAGGTTTATGATCTTTTCGGTAATGCCTAAGATTCATTCATACGCTTCATTGGACAGCGGTCAGACAGCGTAAATTTTGTTATTGCTGGCGCATTCATTGGGTCAAGTTTAAAATGCTAGAAATATTGCTCAAGACTAGATCAAAAAACGGCATTGACCGTCTTACTTGGTTCAAAAGCGCCAGCCATTGACCATAGCATAATAATACATTAAAAATAGAAAAGTTTCGATGCCATAAACTGAAGACTACGATATTTGCAATTTTTTTTTTTTTTTTTTTTTTTTTGCAGGGGGTCGCACTTCTGCTGAAACTGTTGCTTATGCTAATGCCTATAATATTGCTGGTGCTGCGCCGGCGCGACATTGTTTATTGTTTTTTCTTCTTTATTTCCTGGTTTGTCGGTTTCGTTAAGCATTATAATCGGTAATTTGCTGCGTATCAAGCGCGCTAATACAAACATTGGCCTCAATGCGTGAAAGTATATATGTGTATATGTGTGATTAAATATGTAGATATTGAATATTAAAATGATTTTTTAATTGCTTCGCTTTTCAAATAAAATGCCCTTATGCTGTAACGGCCAAATACAAACTAAAGCTGGAACTATCGAGTGCCGCTAGTATTTATGTTAACAGCATTGAGAGATGCTATCCATACAAATTCTAAACGAACTAAATGCTGTACAGTGGCTTAGTATTAATATTTATGTATTTGCTAGGAAATTTTATGTTTAGAAAACCGGTTTTCACGCTTACTTCATAACTATCAACATGGTTGATTTTAATACTTATATTCTAGATACAAGAAAAAATACTCTTTTCACATTTCTTTTTGTCATTTTTACATGAAGCTATTCATGTTGTAACGGCTTAATACGCACTAAAGCAGGAACTATCGATTGTCGCAATTATTTATGTTCCCAGACACTAGTATTGGAATCTATAGAATTCTAAACAGTCGGAATGTTGTACAGTAGCTTAGCATTAATATTTATTATTTAAGAATAGGAAATTTTATGATTAGAAGACCGGTTTTTAATCTTTTATTTGATAACCACAAAAAAATGTAATTCAATTGCAGCTATTCTAGATATAATATTTGGCACTCCTTGAACAAGTGTAATTATACTGCAACGGCCGAATACAAACTGAAGCTGGAACTATCGATTGTCGTAGTTATTTAACAGACAACAGTACAACTGGAATACATGAGATTCTAAATTATGTTGTTATGTTGTACAGCGGCTTAGCATTAATATTTATATATTAGCATTTTTAAATTGTATGATTAGAAAAAAAAAAAAACCTGTTTAAAGTTGTACTTGAGGCATAACTAACTAACATATTCTAGGTTGAAAAAGTTATTCTAATACGATTCTATTGCTAACATCGATAAGTTATGAACAATCGAAACAAAAACTGTGCTTGCCAGACCCGTGCAAAATGTAATAAATCTTTACACGCAAGTCGGTCACACTTGCACCCTTATCTCACAAATGTTGCCAAATATAATCAGCTTTGTTTTGTAAACCACACACTTTTATATAGTATTTGTTAATTCAATTCAATTTGGTGCGATTATGCTTTCATTTACAATTCGCGTAGAGCAGCCAGCAACAAAGCAATGACTGTGCGGGGCATAGAAGCTATCAAATTATATATGCCGACGTCAAAGGCAGATGTAAGAGCAGCCATAAAAACAAACATACGTGAGGAAACGGGCAGGGCCGTGATAGAACCTACACCTGTTGACAAAGGCCAGGCCATGACCTCTGTGGAACGCTACAGGCAAGAATGGGCGCAACTGCTGTCCAATTTGGACGAGGACCCCGAATCGTTGCGTTTGGCTGCATTCAATGGCCAGCTGAAAATGTCAAAATTTCGCAGCATCCATTGGGCGCTGTTGCTGCGAGTGCTGAGCGCAGATCATCGCAGCTGGCATAGCCAACGCACACAGCAGCGAAGAAGGTTAACTAGCCAGATAATCAAAGAAGACGTAGGTTATTAATGTGAAAACCAATTTGCAGATACGAGAAGTTTCGCGTGGACTATGTGCGCAATCCCCACGAGCTGGCTGGCCCCGTGGACGATGATCCCCTATCGCAGTCGACGAAAAGTGTCTGGAATCAGTATTTTAGCGATCAGGACCTATTCGCTGTCATCCGCCAGGATGTGGTGCGCACGTTTCCGGGCGTGGATTTCTTTCGCAAGTCCCTAATACAGAATGCCATGACGAACATACTCTTCTACTATGCACGGGAGCATCCATATATGTGCTACAGGCAGGGCATGCACGAGATCTTGGCACCCATTATCTTTGTGGTCTACAGCGATCATCAGTCGCTGTTGCACTACAAAGAGATAGCCAAGACGGACATCAATGAAGTTCTGTTAAATGTGCTGGATGCGGCATATCTGGAGGCGGATACCTAGTAGGTTTTATAGATATACCAATTATATTCTATTATAATAACATTCTCTCTTTCTAGCTCTATCTTCTCGCGCCTCATGTGTTCTGTGGAATCGTATTATCGAGTTACTAGCATAGCTTCCTCCCCTGTTGAGTTGCAGACGGCGAGCGAGGTAAGCCATTGCCCCGGATGCATTGTTTTAAACAAATACATATAATAAACATTTAATTACAGACACCCGGCGCTGAAGCAGAGCCGCAATCAGAGGTGGAGGTTATCAGCCAGCTGAATTTGATACGCGATAAAATATTGGCTAAGCAGGATCAGCATTTGCATCACTATCTGCTCAAAATGGAAATTCCATTGCATATATTTGGCATGTGAGTGAAATTCACTTAAAATGTAATTTCTACAAAACTTTACCTCTGTTCATTTTCAGTCGCTGGCTGCGTCTGTTGTTTGGACGCGAATTCATGCTGCTGGATCTGCTGCTGCTCTGGGATGCCATCTTTGCGGACAGCGACCGCTTCGATCTGCCCAACTATATATTGGTGGCCATGCTGGTGCACATACGAGATAAGCGTGCGTATTTGTATATGTGTAAAGAATCCCCTTTCTGATTTGCCATTCGATTTGCTCTTGCAGTGCTGCTGAGTGATTATACGACATCCATGACTTATCTCATGCGCTATCCCAGCCATGTCGATGTCAATCTGGTGCTGCGACACGCCTTGCACATGCTCAATCCCAAGCAATTCGATTACCCAGCGAATGCCTTCTCCTGTGTGTCATTCACAAACAATTCGCCCGCATCGGAGCCGCAAGCATCACAGCAGCGTGTGCGCACTAGCTCCGAGTCTTCAAATGTGGGTAGCCACATAGATCGGCACATCAGCTATATGCAGGCTCGCAATGCTGAGCGTTCCTCTACTCTGGCAAAGCTACAGGATGTCAATCGCGTCGCCATGGATGGCTACCTGGAAGATGTAATGTTAATTCAGTGTCCCACGTAATTACCAATTTTTAACTTTGTTTAATCCCTCTTCCAGAGCCCTGAGCTGCTGCGCCTGGAGCTGAAGAATGCGCAGACGGTCATCAAAATAGCTCGCAGCAAGCTGCTTAGCTATTTAACCACTGTGCGCCAGCACATGGGCAAGCAGAACAACGAAGATCTCAGTCGTGCTCTCGATGGCATGGAGGAGCTGTGCAGTTTTCTAGATGTGAAATTAATATTTCCGCTGCATGTGCCCACAGCGCCCATTGATGAGGCGCTGGAGGCCAATGAGCGCAAGCAGTTGAATAGCAAGCGAAGCAACAACGCTGCCATCACGCCTCCAATCGCTCAAATGCCGCAGTTGCCCGTTGCTAGTAGTAGCTATGAAATGCCGGAGAATGCCTTCATGCACAGATCGACGCGCCGGTTGCTGGGCGATCGACGGGAGATCGAGCTGTCGACCATCACCAGCGACGAGAGACCCGAACAAATGGTGCTGCAAAATGGTTTGCCCGCGGCCGAGCCGCAACAGCCGCAACGGCCGCAATGAAACAATGTTTCAGCCATCGACTGAATATTATTTTACAAATTAAGCTAACAAATTGTGAATCCTCGATAAAAAACCTTAATTATTCATTTTTTATTTGTATGAACTGCATCGGAATAACACGAAATAAATGGATGCAATGTGCTGAAAACCTTATATATACACACATATATATATACGAATAACTAAATAATTTTACAGTTTTTTATATATTTACTTATATTTGTAACTTTATTTCCATTTTATTGCAACATGATTACAATGAAAACAAAAAGTCAACGCGTATTCATGTGATACTGAAAATTATATTTCTAAACTAAATAAATTATCAAGTATTTATTTATTTTTGTATTTTCAGATATTTTCAGATTAAGGCTCGAAATTATTAAAACTATTTTCGTACATACATAAATTAAATAAAATCGAGCGACAGTTCTATAATAAAAACTTCATACCTTAGTAAAAGTCAAATATGAATAGGAAAATATAAAGTTAAATTAACCATGGTATTTATAAGCCAAACTTTTTATATTTTAATGAAAAATCATTAAGATCAGCAAAAAAAAAAGAATTATATATGTATATACATATATATACTGTATTTATATAAATATATAAATAAGTTTATCTTTTCATATACATAAGTTGTATACACTTTGTATAATTCACTTAACAGTGAATGCATTTCCAATTCAAGTATCGTAGAGAACTTTAAGACTTCAGGTTCCGGGAAAATAATATAGATATATGTATATATGTATATATATTCTATAGATATAATAACAATGGCATGTGAACACCGTGGCTTGACTCTACTTCAAATTGAACATTTCGCTTAACAGTCAAAATATTTACAGCTATAAATTATAAATCGTACAAATCTTTGCACTTGACACAAAGAGAAATTTGATTTCTTTACAGCTGTTTCGTGAAACAACTGAGAAAAGGCGTCACTTAGCTATTTGTATATATCAACGAGTTTTACATATTGGCTGGGTGTGATGGTCTGTTGGGTTGCACCGCTGTGCGGCTTAAAACATATTGCCGTTGTGCCTGATCTTGGATTTGTTGCGGCGTATTGGTAGCGGCTTTTGAGTAGCGAGGAGTAATCTGTGTTGGCTGCTTTTGGCAGGGCCTCTGCTGCCTCAGCAGCTGAGCCTGGGTAGAGTTCTGTACTGGCATGATGATGGTGTTGTTGTTATGAATACGCCGATAGACGGGCGTGGCGCCAGTGCTGCCATTGCTCACGTCCGAATTGGAACTTGGCGGCGTGTTCATTACAACTACGTTCGGTGGCGCATGATTCGGTTGCGTCCTGAAAGTATTTGGTCCATTTGCGCGCGCACCGCCGAAATTGGCATTCGATGAGGTCAGCTTATTGATGGGCACAACGCGCACTGAATCCTCCGGCTTGGAAGTGGAGTTACTCAGATAGCGTCGTACCTTGAACATCACCTCCTGCGAGCCTCCATTACAAGAATCTGACGATGGCACACTGATATTTGCGGCAGCTGGAGCCGTACGCTCAACTGTAGCCGAACTCTGATTGGGCTCAGGTGTGTGATTGTTGCTCGACAACGGCTGCATTGCCTGCGCCAGCGGTTCGTCCGGCAGATCCTCAATTGCTATAACTGGAGACGCAGATTCCGGTGAATCGGGAGCTCGTTGCAGCGTTCGATTGTCTTCCTCGAAATTTAAGGGCACCGGTTCACTCTCTCTGGCTGTGCACTCTGGTACTTTGTCCCCCGACTGAGGGACTGAATCAGCTGCTGGCACCGAGGCGTTGCGCTGGATGCCGCGCAGCTCCAGGTCGCATACAATCTGCATGATCTTGGCTTTGCCTTCGGCAGCTAGATCGCTGGGCAGACCTTTCATGGTCTGTGTGATGCTCTCGAAGAATAGATCCATGATGTCTCGAGGTTGTGCGCTGGACACGTTAGCCAATGAGCAATTGTGGGATGATGTATTGGCTGGCGATTCGTTTTCACGCTCGAGAGTACGCAGACGCGACACAATGTCGAAGGAGGAGCATATCATGTCCTTGGCCATATCCAACTGGCTGCGCTCGTCACTTCGCTTGCCCGCTGAGTCGCGCAATGCGCGCAATAGGCGACGAACCTCCATCGAGCGACGCACGCGTTTTGCTGGCGGCTGCTCCCCGGTGCTGCACTCAGACCTAGAGAGAAGCGGACTACAAATGAGTTAATTGAAAAGCATTTAGTGAGACGGTGCCATTTGCTTACTTAACGCTCAACTCCTCGTCGCTCTCCTGGTCCACATCCATTATAGACGCGGCTCCATCGGGTTCGGTGGGCGTTATCGTGGTTATCTCGCTGGTATTTCTAAGACGCTCTAACTGTTCTAAATGCTTGCGTGATCCATCGTGCTGCCGCAAAAAAAATATCTTGATGGGCAGCCGAGTCTCGCACAGCTTGCAATGGCAATAATTTTCATCGTTGACATCCGGCTCCAGCCAATCGTATTTCGCCTGCAGCTCGGCCATGGCCGCCTTTTGTTTGGTTTCGCCCGAGGCTAGCACTGAAGACACTGGTGAGGGCATTGCCGCAGGAGTGGTAGGCTGCATTCGAGAAACTCGTTTGCGCTCGAAGCGCAAGCGAACGTGTCGAGAGCTGCGCTGGTGCTTGGAGGCGTACTTAAAGCTGGGCAGAAAGACAGACACTTCGCAGAGCTTGCACCAGCCGTAATTGTGACGGGCCTCGCTGCGCTTGTACGAGAGCCAAGGAAAGCGATCCTTCCACACCATCACCTTGCCCTGCATGGTGGCCGGCACGGCCTTGAATATTGGCTTCGGTAATGTTTTGGGAGTCGAGACTGAATGCGAGTTATCCTCATCAACAGTTACAGCTACGGACTCGGCATTGCTCTGATCGCCGTCATCGTTTTCCTCCTTACGCTGCCTTTGCGCTTCCTTACGGCGTACTGCTTGACGCGCTTTAAACTGAGCCGTAAGCTTCTTGTGACGTGCGCTCTGCTCGTGCCGCAGCTTGTTCGACTCGCTGTGGAAACGCACGCGACAGAATTTACATATCTGGATTTTGCGATCTTTCGAGCAACGCAGCCACGAAAACTGTCGCACCACATGCTTGGCTTTGCTCGGTGCGGCGGCGGTCTCTTCCTCCATACTATGACAAAAGTTTCACACATTTATAACAATCAGGAGAAGAATGATCTTTGCTTACTCTGGGGAGCTTCTCTGCGAGGTGGATAGTTTGTCATCTTCCTCAATATAATCATCGTCGCTGCCTTCTGTCTGCGCGTCTGACTGCTCCTGCTCACTTTGCTCTTCTTCCGCCTCCTCCTCTTCCTCCTCCTCCTCTTCCTCTTCCTCCTGCTCATCACCATTAACTGCGACAGTTGCCGCCATTGCAGCCTGATGCTTCTCCGAATTCTCATGGTTTTTACGCTTAATTTCGGAATGTCCGTAAATGAAGCGCCGGTTGCAGACGTTGCAGTAGGCTATTGAGGGTTCATTAGGATCAGCCACTATCCAGGGATGCTGTTCCGCATACTGTGCCCAAATGCCGCGATTCATCTTCGACCTAGAATCAAATTAACGGAGGTTATATTTGATAGGCACGATATTTGGAACTAACTGTACGCACAGCTGATTCTGTTTGAATACAATCAAATTGCTACAGTGCACTTTGGTCTTCAGGTGCCGCATGAAGCTGGTTATAGCCATGCGGCAATCGCAGAGCGTGCAACGGCATTGCTGCGGATTCGTTTCGGGCAGTAGCTCACACCAATCACTGGGATCCGTGGACTCTCCGCAGGAGTCAACGACAGTCATCACAAGCGTATCTTCAGCAGTGGCTTTGGCACTATCTTTCAGATCTTGCGCTGGATTGTCTGCGTTGTCCGATTGACTGCCGCTACGTTTGCGTTTGCGCTTTTCCATCGATCGCTGGGCCTCGCAATGTCCTTTGCTGGCCTCGTGCCGCTTGCGCAAATAGACAAACTCCACGTTCATGCGCACATTGCAGCACTTGCACAGACCAACTGTTCCCTCCTTCTGAGTGCGCTCCAGCCAATCGTGCCAGTTTAGCCAGCGCTGCCAATTGAAATCGTTTAGCTTCTCCACTTCGTTGGCGCGCTTCTCTTTCACGGCGGCCACGTAGTTGTCTGTGCCGAACTCATGCTTGATCTCCCCGTCATCCAGTCTGATAAATAGAAATATTTAGTTATAGAGCAGAGCAATACTTATAGTTTCATACCCGCTCTGCTTATACTCATCGCTATTCTTAAAGGCCAAATAGTTGCTCTGACGTTCCTGATGATACAGCGACAGATTGTGTTGCTGAATGTATTTCATCTTTTTGTTTATATTGATTATCACATTGCAGTACAAGCAAAAGGCAAAGTCGCCATCGCTCTCCTCGTGCAGCAGCCAAGGCCAGCGTTTCATCCAGATTTGCCAGCGTTCACTGCGGGTAATGCGACGCGAACCGCTGCTGCTTGCCTCGTCGGCGCTTTCCTCCTCCTCCTCCTCATCATCGTCATAGTCTATCTCCTTGCCGGAATCGATGCGTTCCAGCAAACCCATCGGATCAGGTCCATTGTATGTAGTGCCACTTTCACCATCGCTGCTGGGCTCCGTTTTAGTTGGGGTTTTCTCATCCAACAGGGAATCTTCCTTTGATTTATCCTCGCCCGCATTGTCAGCATTTGCCGTTTGTTTTTCACCCACCAAGGCAGTTTCATCTGCATCATCGTCATCTATCTCAATTACTAGTGTTTCTGCTACCGCGCCTTCCACTTCCATTATTTTTAACTCGTGTTCATCCGGACTTGATTTCTTTGACGACGACACCGACGCCATTTTGTTGGCTTTGCCGGCATCGCTTGCATTTGGTGGGCAATTTCCAGGATTTTGGGCAATTGGCGATTCCATTTCAATCTAGACAGACCAGACTCTGTTTATGCAGAATGCAATTAAGTTGTGTTCTTGAACATTTGCTTAAATTTCTATAGAATAACTTCAGAGCTAGTTTTACACTCGAAGTCCGCAAGGCAGTCAAGGAATTCGCGTTCGCCTGAAGTTATCGATTGCAAAATATTACACTCTTGCGAAAATTACCTAATGATTTGCTGGGATATATCGATAGTTTGGACATGTTACAAAAATTAAAATAGTTGAATAGCAATATTAAATATCAAAATGTATTCATTATTTGTTTCAATTAAGTTAGCTAAAGAAATGTGTATTAATTTTATTTTATTCTGATATTCATCACGAGTTCGGCTATTTAAATATTAATGGACTACCCCTTTGCATCTACAAATATATCGCAACTCCAACTATCGATATATATAAATATATTTATAGTAGGGTCACACTGTTGCAGCATTTGTTATTGTTAATTTTGTTACTATAATTTGTACTGCATTTACCTGTGATTTAAACAAAATGACGATATTTAATTTGTATATATTCGATAAAATGGGCACTCTGATGCACTACGCCGAGTGGAACCGTACCAAGAAATCAGGCATAACGCGAGAAGAGGTGTTCGTTCATCCCACGCCAATAACAAAAACAATGCCATTTTCTATAAATTGTTTATAATGAAATACAATTTCAGGAAGCGAAATTGACGTACGGCATGCTTTTCTCCATCAAGTCCTTTGTCAGCAAAATATCCCCCCACGATCCGCGTGAAGGATTTCTTTACTACAAAACAAATCGCTACGCGTTGCACTATTTGGAGACGCCCTCGGGATTAAAGTGAGTAAACCAACAGCTGATCCAAAGTTCTAAATTAAAATGAAACTTTATATTTTATGTTTAGATTTGTGCTAAACACAGACACCGCAGCCATCAATGTGAAGGAGCTACTGCAACAGTTGTACGCCAAAGTCTGGGTGGAGTATGTGGTGCGTGATCCACTGTGGACGCCTGGCACAGTGGTTACATCGGAGCTGTTCCAAAGCAAACTAGACGAATTTGTCAAGCAGTCGCCCATTTTTGGCATTAGAAATATTTAGAAACTTAAGCCCACTGTATAGCTAATAGATACGTATATATGTACATAAAACATCAAATGATATGTCACAAGTGCAGTGCGTCCCCAAATTGTAGTTGCTAACAGCTACAGCCCCCAATTATGTTCGCACAGCAGGAAACTGCGAATTGTCGCAGCAACATCTAAAAAGAAGCCGCCCAACACTTGCGCAAGGGGCGTACTACAACTGAACTGTTACTCGCAAGCATCCAAATTTATGATTTGCAATTGCATATTATCTTTTGTTTTGGTTGTTTTTTTTCTTTCGTCCGCGCAAATTCGTTAGCGTTTCGCATGTGAAGACAGTTATTGTTGCAGCTATTAAATGTGTGACCGACTCGCCCCCATCACCAGTTACTCTGCCTCGCATCCAAGGGTTTTGCGCAATGGAAAATGATTTGCAAAATGTTGCCAGCTGCCCATACACATACATACATACGCACACTCATGTATGTACATAGGTACTTATGTGGAAAGATCCAAAGCTAAGAGAAATGAAGAGTATGGCAAATGCCAGCTGCATGGGTGACAGAGCGAGATACAAACGTTTAACTTCGAATCTGCTGTACGATTGCCTTTTCGCAAAACCAGTCGCTGTAGTACCGTTAGCAACCTTTTGGGCATGCTAATATGTACATGCATATGTATATGCTTATATATACATATACATATGTATGTATGCATAAGTATACTTTTTTATGCGAATACTTTGACTATGTCACCAAATATGCTAAGCCTTAGGAGTATAACACAATAAATTATATGTCATAGCAAACACACATATTGTTTTTTTAATCTAATTTACATATGAATTGGAACATGTTTGTTTGAACTAGTTCATTTTTGGAAGCCGTTTTATGTGCTTCAGTTGCCTGTAGAGCATTTCAACTTCGTCAGGCCAAAAATTAAATTTTCAAAAAATTATGTTTTATATGTACATTTATTTTTTTCTTTTTTTTTTTTGCCAATTTTTACGATGTCTCACTTGTGTATTTAAAAATTCATGCAAGTCATCTGCAGTTTTTGGTCTAAATTTATTTGTATGTATTTCTCTTTCTGTCACACTGATGGTTGGGCTAAATTCGAAACCGGGTTTCAACAGGGCATTGCAAAAGCAAAATCAAAATCAAAAGCAAAAGCAAAAGTTGCGAACACAATGGAAATCGAAATGTAAAGCGAGTTTTTAGGCCTCGGCCTATGATTCAGTTATCGAGTGGGCTAGTGTTTATTGTAGAGAGTAATAGAAAATTGTTTATGTATGTATGTAGGTGTATACATGCATACATACACACAGACATACATGTAGGAAAACCAACATTTAATAAATCAAGCGAACTGTCACATTACGGCGCCAACATCTTACAAAATGCCCTTTCCAAATCCAATTATTGCATACATACATATGTATGTATGCATGTACATACATATGTATTTATGCATGTGTAAATGTCTGTATGTATGTATGCACATTTATATTTATATAAGTATTCAGATTTGTGTTTATCAATAGCAAATACCGGTTGGCGTCTGTTTGCCTTCGGCTTTCTTTCAATTTGCTAGTTGGTGGTTTTGTTTTCGTTTATCGATGACACGATCACGATTACCATCGATTCAGTCAGCCCAATTAAACGCCGCTCGTATCCCTACAACTTTGTTAGTGTGTGTGCATGTGTGTGTGTTTAGGTTACGCTCTTGCTTGTTTCTTTTGCTCACAACTTTCTGCATTTCAGTTTTTCCAAATTTATTTGGTTTTTTTTTTCTTTCGTTTCTTTTTGGGTCTGCAAATGTTACGCAAATTACGAAAGCTCATTCAGTGGGTTTTATTAGATGTCAACCAAAAAGTTTACAAGGTTATGAACGCTTTGGTGGGCCGCATCCAATTGGAAAATGAAAACCAGTCAATTTGTATGTCACATGAGAAGTTGGTGTGCTCTAGTTGGAAATTAGTAGCTTGAGTGGGAGGGATTGTGAGAGGTGTGGATTATGAAATTTCTATAATAGTTACATATGTATTTAATAAATTATACTTTTTTATGTTTATTTTCATTATATTCATTATAATAGAAATTCCTAATATTATTATATATTTTTATTATAATCCATTTATAAGTTAACAAAAATTATTAAATTTATTATAGCCTATAGAAATGTAGGCAGTTATATATACAATATCAACATTATTCGTTCATTGAATTTTCAATATATGATTAATTTGGCTTTGAATTGAAACATATTGTTTATATAAAAAAATCCACCAATACATAGAATTATTCATAGAACTATAACGGTTGCGTAAATAGATTACCTAAAGCAGAACTGTTGGAACTCTGATTTAATTCAAAGCACTTCAAATGCATTCACTCTAAAGAAATAGCATACATCCCAACAAGTTCATTATAGTGTTTTAAATGACAGTTTCCACAGTTTAATGATGAGGCTATAATATTGTGTGGCCATTGTTCAGTGTGTGGGAACCGGGAACCTACTGGTTGGGGTAAATAATTGTGAAACCTTTGATAGGCAATTGTCGTACAGTTTTTCGCTTTATCACAATTAAATGGGAAAAAGGGGAAAGAGGAAGCTTTAATATTTTGTTGCTAACTAAGCCTAACGAAGCAATCAACATTTTTGCCCACGCTCAATTGTGAAAGGGCCTTGGGCTGATCGTATTTGTTAACCAGAAATCTTCGAAACTGCGAAGTTGTTGACCAACTGGCAAACGTTCGATGCTAATGAAGTTTGCTAAAATACTATGCAAATTAGCTGCGAGCCGAAACTAAGAACTGGGAACGAACACAACAGGTGTGATGAAATTTTAGGTACAGAGTAGTGAACAAAACTCTAGCTGAGTAGATCAAACCGAGCTGGATTTATCCCACTCTTATTCTATGAGGAATATTTACTAAGCTTTAGTCTATCCCTTTAGTATATAAGATTTACAAAGTCTCAGATGGAATATTTATAAACTTTACATAGAAAAACTTGAACAATTAAAATAAAATATATCATCTTCATAAATCATTGTTATGCATTATTTGGGCATCTTTTAGGGCTTTCTAAAAATCCAAAATTAGCTCAGCGAATTTCGGCTTGACAACCGCTTTATTTCTTCTAGATTGAACGCTGCCTGTTTGTCCATATACAGAAATTACGACTTAGTTAAGCCATGAAAACGAGGAAAAAAATATTTGAGTAAACCATTTTCAATATTGTTAGTTTATGCAAACGATATATATATACTATATGACCAATACCTTTAAGAGAAAAACAAGATAACAAATATATATAAAATGTCTATAAGTTACAGTAATTACATTAATGAGCAAAACTTATGTTGATAATATTGAATGATTGAGAAGCTTTTTAAGAGACGTTGGAACTAAATTGTTGTTTACTATGTTTAAATCTTATATACATTCTGTCAAATAAGTACCCGGAAATTCTCATTTTAAATTTTTCCTTTGAGAATATTTATAAACAATTTTTTTCCTAGGTTGGCACTACTGTCACCCACTATCCTGTAAATTTTGATTGCTATATGTCATTTAGTTTGGTTACAGCGTCATTTGGAACAAGTCAACCTTATGGTGCGTTGCGATTTTTAGTTTTGATGCTTCTATGCTCTCAAAACGGGCTCCACGAAGTGGTAATTTGACTTGTGGAAACGGAAAAGTCACACGGGACCATATCTGAAGGATACGCTGGAAGTTTGATGATATTTGTTGAATTTTTCTTCAAAAACGCATTCACAATGATCGCTTTGTGTGCTGGTGCATTATCGTGGTGCAAAACCAAACTGTTGTTCCGCCGCAAATCTGATCTTTTGCGACGAACATTCTCTCTCAAACGCCTAATAACGCCTAGATAATATTATTATTAGATAATATTAACTATAATGACAATTTTCGAGCAGCATTTCTTTTATTTTTTCAACGTTTTCTTCAGTTGAAGAGGTCGAAGGGCGTCCTGAACGTGGTAAATCACTTCACTTCTTCTCGCCCCTCGTTGAACGATTTATAATAATCGTAAACTTGAGTTTTTGACATGGTTGGATCACCAAATGTTTGTTTCAACATTTCCAACGTTTTGGCTTAAAAAATTTCGTTTTGAAACACAAAATTTCACACAAACTCTTTGTTCGATATTTTTATCCATAGTAAAAATCGCAACGCACACATAAGGTTGACTTGTTCCAAATGACGCTGTAACCAAACTAAATGACATATAGCAATCAAAATTTACAGGATAGTGGGTGACAGTAGTGCCAACCTGGGAAAAAAATTGTTTATAAATATTCTCAAAGGAAAAATTTAAAATGAGAATTTCCGGGTACTTATTTGACAGAATGTAAGTTTCTATATTGCTTAGGTGATTTAAAGGTGTTTAGCTATAATACTTAAATATTAATTAGAAAATAATTTTTATTGTTTATTAGCGATTTTTCTTGAAGTAGGAAAGCTTAAATGTTATTAGATAATAAAGTGGAACGAAAAGTAAACTAAAGCTTCACGCCTTTTTGCTGTCAATTTTAAAATGCTTTCAGTTTAGCTAGAACATCAAAATGAAGTATATTGTTTATATGACCGGGACTTTCTTCAATTGGCATACTGATTAATAATAATCCATAATTATGAGAGCTCGTGAAATACAAGAAATATGATTTCTACTATCAAAATGATAAAGCATAGAACGCTAGTAAAAAATAATATTATAAGTATTTTTAAATATTTGTATTTCCTATATGAACTAAAATTTCAAATGCAAAAAAAAAAAAAAACTAAATTGTCTACGCTGCTTTGACCTAGGTTAACTATATGAGATAATCATTCGCTTCACCCCATTATAAAATTGACTTTGCATACAAGATGAGTAAAAGCAAAACTTCATTAAAGATTTAAATTTCGATTTAATTAGGTGACTAACGGATGCGACGGGTTATATATATAAATATATATATATATTTTTTTAATATTTATTCTCATCTCATATTATAAAATGAAAAGGATTACATATTGAAATTTCTTACATTTATATAACTATTATTTCTTTGAATATATCGTATATCATGTTCATTATATCTTACACTGTTATTATATTTTTTTTATTATCATTAATAAACTACAATAACTTTGTTTATTTAAATATTTGTTATCAATAATAGATCCATATTATGTAGGGCCGATTTTTTGTGATATTTTTCTAGCGAAATTCTGAAATTCCATCCTTAAAAATAAAGGATATTTACCAAAAAATATATTTTACATAATATAACCTTACTATATAACCTTATAATATATACAATATAATATTTACCTATATTTAAAACATATTTTCATCTATACATTATATGACCCTATAATATATAATATATAATATATCATGTATTATCATATAGCATACATATCAATTGCGAACTGATTTCAGTTGGTCTTAGTTGTGCTTGCTGATTTGTGACTAATTATGAGCTCTACGACACGTAAAGTTCAGTCAATTGCGACTAACTAAGACTCCCGAGAGACAATATGGCTGAGAGTCACAATATTTTAGTCTTTTTTTCGCTTTACGCATAATGGCAAGTGGGCCTGGCTGATAAATGGCTCATAAAAGTTAATGAGACATGCGTGTGGTTGATGAATAACTGAGCTCTGCTGCACCGCCCAGGCGGTAGCAAGTGACTGCGCGGCTGCGCGGCTTGGTGGTGCTGACGGTGCAGCAGGAATTCCTTAAGGCGCGCTTCCATTTGAACCTTTTCAAGGTTCTAGACCAGGTCGACGAGGTACTCGTGCCAATTGGCACGTAGGCCAATGCAAGCGTCATTGTTGGCGCAATTACCTAGCGACTCCTTCCGTTCTGAGCTAGCTTTGGATTCCTGTGCTGACTGTACAGTGAAGACGAAGATGCGACGCGAGCCTCGCACACAGCCTTGACTTGAGTTGACTCGACGACACTTGGACCAGATGCCGCCTTGGTCACGTAGGCCAAGAGTTTTAGATCCAAAACAAATCAAACCAGTTGACCACTCGCCAATTGCTCCAGCTCCAAGAGCCGGCTAGTCGCCTGTATATATTAGTCACCTATATATTTAAACAAACTTATTTTCTTGAATCTAACGCATACGCATTTACATTTACATTTGCATTTCGTCTATTTGGTTTTAGGTCAGCAGATGTTTAGCTTGAAGATAATAAGTTAAGCGTGGGGGCTCAGATGCATCTGAATTTACCATATACCTATGCATACGTATATATAATTTTCTGACTAAAATATATGTGTGTATATATTATATATTTAGTCAAGCTAGCACGTAGGCAAGGCACGATCTCTAATGATGCATATCTGTAACTCATTTCCACGGTGAATTTACAAATCACAAATTACAATTACAAATTATATGGTGTATACGACTAGCAGTTGCCCTACCAAAGTTTAACTTTAACTACATGCAGCATGCTACTTGAAATATATCTATGGTAGTGTTGTATATATGGTTGCCAGATCTTCTACTTAGGATATCTCATTTACTTCTATAGGGTATACAAAATAAAACACAACAGGAGCTTAAAAAGAACTCTTAAGCACACGCTAACAATATCCTTGTAACTCCAAGTGCAGGTTATATTACTTTATCATCATCTTATGTAGTTAATCCCAATTTAAAGTGAAGTGGAGACTGGAAGTTTTCAAGATTTTGAGAGAAAGGCGCTTACTGTCCACATTTACAATGAACTTGCTTTCTTTAACCAGTAAACCCTTTCTCAAACATTTACAATGAGTAAATGATATATAAAACGTACTCACGAAAGTACCAAACGTGATTTGGGCCTAGGTTATGTAAAATGAAAGACTTTTAAGTACAAACTCAATATACCGGCTATCCTACGAGTATAGGGTATAAAACACACATCTAGATCACATCTTAGATCTTAACACTAATGTAAGAAGGTCAATTTTGTAGATTTGCAATTTCAATATTAACAGAAGTCTTTTGTAGCATAGGTTTATTACAAATGTCAAGTCCAGCTAAAATCGGTTGGCTGCGCTGCCAGTGACGCCGGCAGAGCAGCATTCCGATTATGTATAAATATATATATCTATAAGTGTGTAAGTCTATAAATGTATATATGTATATATGGTTACATAAAAATATGTTTATATATATGCCGTCGCAGCAGGAGAGTGAGGATGTATCATATTATTTATTGCGACTTAGTTTTGCACTTGTAAGATCTGCCTACTCAGCAATGTACTCAAAGGGTTTTGCACTTGAATTTTGTGTGAATAAATATTGTAACAAACTGATAAAATATATTAATAATATTTTAATGTGTTTCACTGAGTACAGTGATCACGTGGTCAAATTTCAATATGACTGGTTTCATAAGCCATGAAACGCTTTCTGCTTCAATCTGTCGGGCATAAAAGAGCAGACGAGTTCAATATGAGAACTTGAGAGCTTAGTAAATTTAAGGAAAATATAATATTGCACTACCAAGAAAAAGGTAGTTTTTTGTAAGACCTTAACTTTCTTGACTGTTTATTGTTATTAACGGCATTGCAGATTAGTCATTAGTAAATAATTCCTAAAATTGTGCCTATTGTGACTTTAAGCGTATGCACAATAAACAATAAAATAACAATAAAATAAAATGTTTACTAGATCTTTCCAGTGAATCAGCTAAACGGTGGAATACTACTGGGAGAATGAAAAAATATATTCAAGTAACTAACTAACAAATGACGCAACGGAAATTAAAATTAATTTTATTTTTTAGATAATATATAGAAAATATATATATATAATTTTAAAGGTGTGGTTTCTCTTGTTTTGACAACATATAATAAATGAACATTGTTTTTGGATCCGTTTGGTTTCTCATTTCGCTATGAATATTTATTTAACTTTAATATTCAAAAGATGAATTTTAACTTTTTTTTATACTTTTATTTTTTTATTTTATTTTATTTTTTTTTTAATATTTGCATTTTTTAATAGTTATAAATTTCTTGATTCAGAAAAGAATTATTTTGTTAGGTAATAGAATTCGTTTATACTCTGTTCCCGAAGGGAAAAAAGTATATTCGCACTACGCATTGTCTATTGGAATGCTTATGGGGTAAAATATGCACCATTTTACTTACTCGTCATAGACTAGACTTCCAAAGACTACACAAAAGTTATAGGGGCGTGGTAAATCGGCCATCTATGTAAATTTTTCCAATTTCAATAAGTTCAAAGTAGGAACAATGTATCTCTCAGTCAGTTGCGCCCGACTAGAAAGTTCTTATTTGTTTTGTATATATACTATATAGTATTACCTGTTCATTTCCTGCTCGAAAGTCAAATTCATTCTTATGCTTATTAGAGTTGCTTTAAATGAAAGCCAGTTTTAGTTGATTCAATTTTGGAACAATTTTCATAGAATTTGTTTCGCCCAGATCCAATAAGAAATCCAATTGAATATATTTTTTGTAAATTATTTATTTTACACTCGTTTTTTTTTTTTTTTGTGGCATATTGCTTTTGTTGCTCGTGTGTTTATTTAATTTGCAAACATTAATTTATAAAAGTGTTTCGCTTAAATTATGACGTACCAATCTAGTATGCTAGAGAATACCTAAACCTACGCAAAATGAATAAATGAGGGATATTTGTGGATATCGTTGATTATGGAATCTCTGATCGGGGCTAGGGAATTCTCGTGTGTGTGTATTTGTATCTGAATTTATTGACATGTTTTCTTGTGTGCACACGGCCCTCGCACCTGTTGCAGATTATATGATACGAATATAAGAATAACAAAATAATTATAATAAGAATATTAATTTAATAAAAGAAACGATAATCGACCATCACCCGCCCCACGCCCAAGACGCACAAGTTGCGGATGCCTAGAGACATATATCGTCCGTATATCGTATATAATTATATATATATATATATATAAGTATATATATCTATTCAAGGATATATATAGTTTATATATAGAAACAGCCAGATGTGGCCTGCTTCTGGTATGACAAGACCTCGCATTATTTTATGAGTTAAGTGTTAAGATTTTTACGAACATATTTGTTTTTTGTTGTTTGTATTTTGTTTTCATGTTGCATTTGTAGCTGTTGTTGTTGTTGTTGTCGGTGTTGTTGTTAAAGAGCCCCACACTTAAGTAAACCGCTGAATCCTTGACAATTCACAATCTGTCCTTAGCAGCTGCAACTACTACCTAATCCTTAAGCGGCCAACTTTTTTGTCGCCTTCTTCTGTCGCTCGCCCTCGTTCTCATTCTCGTCGAGCTTGGCGCTCTCAGTGCTGCTCGACTCGGCATCGTACTCCAGCTCGGGATCCGGGACCTCGGAGTAGTGGATATGCCCCACCATTTGGGTGGTGCCAAGGGGCGAGGCACCAAATTGAGCAGCTCCCTTGCCACGCTGCGACTCGTGTGATCCGTCGCCATATTTCTCGAGAGTGCGACGCACCAGCTCCTTGGACGGCTGCTTCATGTCGTACGCCCAGCCCAGCCTATGGAATATGTCCAGCACCATGGTGGTGAAGTTGACCTTGTAGTTGCCCAGCTCGGCTGCTTTATAGTCCCAGGGGAAGACGTGATGGTAGTTGTGCCAGCCCTCGCCCATGGCCATGATGGACACGTAGATGTTCTCGCTCGGCATGATGCGCCTTGGGTTATGAAAGAAAAAAATGCTATTTATTACGCGGGCACAATTAGCAATCCGGCCGGACACTTACTTGTCATATGGACGCGAGCCCCACAGATGGGCGGCACTATTCACCGACCAGGTGAAGTTCAGGCTGCACACGTAACGGAACAGGCACTGGGTCACGAAGGCATGATACCAGGAGTCGTTCCAGAAGTAGACCGGCACCAGCGTGGGCAGCACGAAGCAGAGCATCACCTTCAGCCAATAGAAGTACTTCTGATGGAATTGTATGACCGGATCCGAAACGATATCGGTCATGTCAATCTGACGGCCACGACGCAACACTTCCGGATGCTTCAGCATCATTAGCCAGCCAACGTGCGAGAAGAAGAAGCCGCGATTCGCATTATGCGGATCGGCGTCCGTTTCCGAGTACTTGTGATGCACTCGATGATCTCGCACCCAATCGTACATGGTGTTCTGCAAATGGAATTCAAGTTTTCAGTTCGAGCTAATAGTCTCCGTAATCGCTTTACGTGCGGTCATTAAATAAGACAAATGTCTCTGTCAGATGCGTTTTTTTCCCCCTCTTTCTCTCTATTTTTTTGGGCTAACTATCTTTTGTGCATTACACTGCTGTCAATTTACAGTTTTCGGCATTAAGCTGTTGTACTTAATGATTGCAATTAATGTTAATTACGTTACAGCAAATTTGTCTCTCGGCAAAAACAAAAACAAAATACAAAACGAAACCTTTGAAAATTAACAAAGCATAAATTAAATGAGTTGACAGAAATGCCAAAATTACATGGCAAAAGAATTGGCTGTGCTGTCATAAGGTCAGCTAAGCGAATTGTTGACTGAGACAGTATGGGAGAGAGAGAGGGAGAAAGAGACTGATGTGGAAAGGTCAACATATGCTCGATAAACCGTGAGAAACTGCAATACATACATGGAAATTCTATAGGAATTTATATAAATAAAATATTATATATACTATGCATGGAAACTCAAGATTTTCTCGGGATTTTTACAATGTGAAAACAAAAACATATACTATATGTTATTTACTTTTATAGTTACCCGATAACAAATGAATTCTATGAAATTGTATATTCAATATTTAAGTAAAATAAAATATTTAAATAATATTTAATTTGTAAAATTCTTTTTTACATATATTCAGCAAATATTGAAGAGTTTTTGAAAAAAATAATAATAATTAAAAAAAAATAAATAAAAATATTTTTTTATTTTTATAAAACAATTTTTGGTATAAAATAATTATTTTTAAATTAAAATTATTATTATTAATATTTATTTATGAATTTTATTATTTTCAATATTTAGATTTTAAATGAATAGAAATACAAAAATAAATATAAAAAATAAATGAAATATATGTATGTATTTGTTTTGTGGCTGGTGAAAACTATAATTTATTAAAAATACATAAATCTAACTAGATTTAAGATATGTGAGAGTTCTTTTAATAGTTTTACCTTTTCTTTTCTAATAGAACTGTTTAGATCAGAAGACTCTGGTCGAGCTGTATATTATAACTTACCTGACCAGCTACTGAGTAGCTGATCATCAAAAGACTTCTGAGGACCGCGTTCGCCTTATAGCTGCGATGTGTCCAGAAGCGATGAGCACCTGCTGTCACGCCGAACCCAGCAACGCCGCCCATGAATAGAGCTGCAAGCAAACCGAAAATAACACTTTTAGATATAGTCGTAAGGTTAACAGATCCAATCAACTGCCCTCAAAAGCGTCAATACAATAGAAACAGGTAAGCGTGAAACTAATGAAGTGCTCGACTAACAGATACCCAAACCCACGTGCGTGCTGTCTGTTTAGGTAATGTGAGAATAGTTGAGGAGAATCTGAATACCAAACATGGAGTCTCTTGTTTTTGAAGTATATGTACGTGATGTTCTCTAGCGAGTAAATTGTGATATGAAATTGAATCGGAAATGTTAAAAGTCATTGATAATCTGAAAGAAACATGAGTTACGAATGTACAGAAACACGGATGGATAGACAGACAAAGAAACTATATTTAGTCATCAATTCTATATACACTCCATAGATTCCGGAACTAAGAAACTCAGCAAGAAACGATATAGCCCATCTACTCCATTTCCATGGGTATGCAAACTAAAAAAAATCCATGCTAATTGAATATAAAAAAGTGAATAGAAATAACTAAAATAGCGAAAATTACATTTGACGGAAATTGAGGCATTTGTGTTGTGGTGTTAATTTGTTGGTCAAGACGGAAACCTTAACTCGGAAAGTCGAAGCGAAGTCCACAAGGCCAATCATGGGAGCATTTATTCAAATTATTTAATTATTTGTGTTTTGTAAGTACAGTAATTACCGGCTACAGCGACAGCATCATGGTATGCTAATAGCATAATGCATACACGTGACTCTCGCTGTGACTGTAACTGTGACTGTGACGGTGATTGTGATTGTGATTGTGGGCGTCACGACATTACGGTTGAATTTCCATCACACCCACAATCAAGGAGGAAGCACAGCCTCAAGCACTGCTTAATGATCGAGTCGAACTTTAATTATTGAACTGTCACCAGACGATGTCGAATCTATCTGAACAAGCGGCCAATTGTCTATCCGAGATACACGTAGAAATGAGCTTCAACAACGATTAACAGCGAGCAACGCGATTTGCAAGTGCTTTTCCGCAAACCCCCAACAACTAATGACGAAAACAAAATGATCAGACAATGACATTTGCAATAGACAAAGAGGCAAAACAACTGCCCGGACAATCGCCAATGATCGTTAACAATATTGATAGACGCAGCGTTACACAATTTTTACTGATGAACTATTAACAGTTCCCCGCGGCCTCCTATACCAAAACGGTGAATGAAAGATTAACCTTCAAAAGTTTATTGCTGGTTGCTGGTTGCGACAGGGCGGCAAACCGAAAAACCTAAAAAAAAAAAATAAAATAAAAACCTGTTTTCCTAGCTCCAAACCTGACAATTTAGACTGCTGTTGGCCATCTATTTAAACATACATACATACATACATGTATGCAACATTTGACCACTAAAAATCATTCCAGTTGCAACAAATCAATTCAATTCAATTCAAATGCTAGAATGTTATCCAGACCTTAGACCCTACCTGGCCGGGGTTAACAAGGCTAAGCCGCTTCTAATCCAATTCATTGCATATCAATTGCCTATGCCTATCAGGATTCCTATCAATCTAACACAATCATATATTAGGAATTTGCAAGTCAAATGGAATGCATTAGCTGCACGATCCAGATGTCAAAGTTGTCGAGTCCAAGGCGTTTTGTCGAATCACCCGATGCGCTTAACGTGACGCAGACGGGTGATATATGAAAATGCATTGAACTAATAGATATTTGCAATTTTGTTTCCAAGAACTGTACAAATATACAGATTTTATGAATCTATGAACTATAAAACTTATATGCAGTATTTTCATCATAATTTCGAGTTTGTTATATTATCAATAAATTCATACATATATAGACATATATTTTTACATTTATCTATGTGGTTCCCCATAAACACAATTTCGTAATTTTGTGATCAAATCCCTTTAATTAGCACCGCATTTAGTAAATATCGAAACGTGGCCATTGGTGCGAAACGTCTTTTGTATAACATCATAACGCCCCAGAAACTAATTAATATCATTACTGTTGTGACGATCGTGTTAAACATGACAAAAAGAAATACAAAAAAATTTCGCCGAAAATCAAAGATTACAAAATAAAAGATTTAAAATATATAACTAAACAACTCGACTTTTAAATACGCTAAATAGCTCAAATTTCGCTCTTCAGAGAGCTTAGTACTTGCTAATGTTGTATTATTTAGCATTATTTTATGAGTATGCTCTTGAGCTATCGATAATGTTAAACAAAGCTACAATTATCGAGCATTTAATATATGCGGAAGTAATTAAAGTTTAACCAACAGATCTATAACTTTACCAGATTAACTTGCGGGTAGATGGGCGGTCAAACTAAGGAGAAGGCATAAAGACATAAAGAGATATTCTAAGATCAATTCGTCTGTTGATCATTAGGAGCTATGGGTATATACTATATATGCAATATTAATATGTATGTGAATATATACATATACGTACATAAATACCTGTTATTCATATATCTAATATGAAGACGACTCTAACTCGTCTCACCTACGAGGTATACTATATTTGAATAACAAAAATTCTATCGATTTGATCGATTTTGTGACAATTATAAAAGGGATTCAATGGAATTTTTTAGGACTGCCAGATGACTCTAACTCGTATTATTGATTTTATGAAAATAAAATATGAGATTGACAGACATATAGCGATGGACTAATAAATAGATTTAGATTCACTATCAATTATTCTCTACCAATACCATACATAATATATTTACATGTTGTCAACCACGCCTCCTCTTGCCTGTTACATACGCCTCAACACATGCGGTGTGCCCTTCATACCCTTTTTTACCCATGCTCAAAATACTATGTAAAGGTAACGATCATTAAATAAACGCTGCACGTCGGCCTGTAATTTGCCAAAATATTTACGAGCGAAACACCGCCCATAAGGGGTCTAGACAAGTGCGTGCTCCATGGACCCGGCTGCAGCCAGCAGGCTCAATAAATATGGAAATTAAACGCAAGTATTTCAGTGAAGTAGTTTTCGTTTTCACCTGCGCTCTTCTGCATTAAATTGCAATGAGATGGGATTCCCAATGATGCGCCAATAAAAACTGATGCTCAGACGATGCTGTACTGCGAGCGATCTCAATGCCAAGTGGGGCTCAATTTAATTTAGTTTGTTTTTGTTGCTGACTCTGTTGTTGTTGTTTTTTCGCATGCGTAGTCATAAATCGCATATATACATACATAAAGACTTATGTTGTGTGTATTGAACCATGGCCCTGGCTGGGACTTACATGGAAGTCTCTGAACGCCAGCTCAAATATGGCTAAAATGGCGAAGAGGCGGCTTTGTCTAGCTTGGGCTTGACAACGCCAGAATGCGTGTGGCTTACAAATAGCCTTGACTGCTTATAAACATTTGACTAATGTCCCACAAATAAGAATATAGCAATTATGTCAACTGAGTAATCGGTCTACTTTTCATACGTTTTCGTTTTCATTTTCAGTTTCATGTATGAACTGTGTCAGTGCGCTTTAATGCTGAATTTGCAAAGTACAGTTCAAAAAACAAAAACAAAAGAAAATCAAAAATATGAAGAAAACAAAAACAACAACAAGAAGAGGGAAAAAGACAAAAGCAAATACCCTATAAACCCGATGCCAAATGAAATGAAATTTCAACATGGCGAAGGCGAAGACAACGCTGGCTGCGATGCCCCAGTGTCGCTGCCGACGGCGACGTCAGCGTCGATGGCAACGCCAGCCCAGCAACGTTGCCAAGACAAGAAACAAAATCATGTTAAGTAGTAATTAATTAAAGCCAATAAATATGAGTTCGAAGTGTAACTGTGAATGTAAGCCAAAAAAAAATATTGTGAAATACTTGAGATGCCAAGCCGCCCTGCCTCCGCGCCCTTCACTCTGCCTACGCACACAAGCCGATCTGTGTAAATTACTTTCTTTCTCGCTCGTCAGCACATGCGCCCGAATTGCAAATAACGGCAAAAGACAGTGTGAAAGACAAAGAGAGCGAGCGAGGCGGAGCGCAAAGCAGAAGAAGTTGGAGATGGGCAAATGGGAAATACATAAAGCAATACACACAACATGAGATGACACCACACAAAAATGTTCATATGCATATGTATGTATGTGGGTAGGTAGGTAGCTTGTCGATGTGTGTGTGTGTGTTTATACATAATCATTCGTAATTTCGGAATCAAAGCAACTGCAGTTGTATTTGTTGTTGATGTAACTAGCTGGACAGGTGGGCGACAGACTTTTTACCGCAGCTTACATAATGGGGTCAATACTTACCCCAAAGAACCGTGTAAAGGCGCAAATCCTGTACCGGATAGGTGATCAGACAGAAGACGGCGACCAGATGCAGCAAGGTGATCTGTATGACTTTGTCCCATTTGAGCGGCGCTTTGAACTGCCAGCCCAGGACATTGTCGCCCTTGAAATTGCGCACGTATTCCTCCATGTTGATTTGATCCTTGGGTATATAGTCGATCAGATGCTTTGGAATATTCCTGACCGCTGGCTCTGCTGACAGTGGCACTGACTTCTGCTGCTGCTGTTGCTGTTGTTGTTGCTGCGGCTGCTGCTGCTGCTGCTTGCTTCGCGGCATCGACTCGGGCGATGAGTCCTCGCTGCGACGCGCCTGAGCCTCGCTGCTCAGCTTGGCACGGCGCGCCAGCAGCGGCGGGCTGCCCTCACCTGTGCTGGCCATGGGCGTGGTGCTGCACACGCGCTCCGATGTGGACAGGTGACCCATTTGGTGCAGTGCTGTCTATGGCTAAGAGATGGTTAGGGGCAGGGGACTCGGGCAAGGGGATTACGATTTGTCAAAACTTTTCACTTGGGCTGGCGGAAACCCAGGTTTCGTAATTGCCGCTCCAAATCCAACAACTTTCTTCTTCACAGATTTACACACAAAACAAATTTTTTAATTGCGGCTGGAAGTACGTTTTTGTTGGCTTTGTCGCCTGTTATTTATTTTTTATCTTATTTTTTATCTTATTTTTTTTCTTTACTTGGTCGTTTTGGCTTTTATTTTTACTTATTTTCGGTTGTATTTCGCTTTTGGTTTTGCTTTTGCTTTGCACTCGTAACACTTGTCGCGGCCCTTTTTATGGATATCTGTAGCTCTCCGTGTGCATGTGCGTGTGTGTGTATATGATATGGTGTGTGATGGTTGGGTCTTTGGGTGCAAGACCGCGTTTTCTCTTCGTCGGGGGACCTGGGATACTCGAGTGGATTTTGGGCTTCTCCTTGCGCTCTGACTATCTAACGAACTTAACCCGCCGCCGTTCCGTAGACAAATGATCGCAGTCAAAACTTAAAATTTCTACCCTATGCCGGCGTTGGCTTTGACGTTGGCGTTAGCGTTGGCGTTGACGCTGACGCAGCTGTTGGCGTCGCTGCTGCTGCTCTTGCTGTGGCCGTTGTTGCTGCTGTTGCTGCTGCTGCTGCTGCTGCTGATGGCTGGGCTGACACGCCACAAAACTGACTGATTGACCGACTGACTGACTGATCGTTGTTGTTGTTGTTGTTGTTGTTGTTGGTGGTGGTAGTGCGCACTGTGGACTCACTAAACTTAATACAAAGACAAAAACTGCAAAGCAAAGGCCAAGATTATGCCACCACCACACACACACACACACACAGGCACGCACACTCGCGCACTTGCAACTGCGTCAAAGCTCGCTGCGCGACTTCGGCACAGGGCTCAAGCTTCGGCTGGGAGCTTCGGCTGTGAGCTTCGTCGCAGCATCAGTCGGATTGGCGGGGAATTTTATTGTGCCTGTTGTTGTTGTTGCTGCTGTTATTGGTTTTGGTCTTCTCTTCTGCTGCTGCTGCTGCTACTGCTGCTGCTGCTGGCAAAGACAATCGACAAGAAGTCTGCTGACTGCGCAGCCAACTTCGTTTCCTGTTAGGCAATCCGCATGACACGTAGGAGTGACCCGTGTCTCTCTTCGATCGATCTCAACAGATTTGCATGCATTAACATATTCTGTTAACACGAAAATTTATGTAGATCTCAAAATAAAAACTATGTCAACGCTATGCTTTATTGTATACATTGGCCCTAAGGGCATTTACCTATTTATAAATTTATTATAAGAAAAATCATCATTGTTTTAAATGATGTAAATTCATCAGTTGGATCATTCGCTAGGCGATTTCTATTTGGCGTAGGTTAGTGCGTTGCGTACCTGTCCCCAATCAAGTGGAGTGCAAAATTATTGCACAAGAGCCAACAACTAATTCTGTTCATCGATTGTATTTGCATATGACAAAGGCAAAACCAAAAACAAAAACGATAACCAACAACAAATTTCCCAATCAATCTCTCTCCCATAAAATCTCCGAATCTCGGCATATTTTTATGTAAGTGTGTGTGTGTATGTGTGTTTGTGTTGTATTTAAAATTGGATCCACAGTTGTAGTTCGCCGCTGCTGCTGTTGTTGCTGTTGTCATGTGGCCTTCTCCACTTTGGCTTTTTTTTTTTTTTTTTTTGTTGACCAAAGTCAAAAACCGTTCGATGATCATGAAGTTCAACAGCAGCAAAAGCAACAGCAACAGCAACAGCAACAGCTACGTCGACTGCTTTGCTTTCTCTTTACGTAACGGCAACAAAGCCAAAGACAAAAGCCAAAAAGCCAAAAATTTAATTAAAAGACAGCAAAAACAGCGAACCTAAATAAAAGCCAAGCACTAAAAGGAAGCGCAAGCGCGATCTTTAAAACCTAAACGAAACATCGGGAGGTATTAAACTGAAAAACTACAAAATAAATTCAAAGCTGCAGCTCGCACGGTAACTTAACAATTTCAAACGATTCCCGTGCATTTACGAGATTTTGTTGTCGGTGTCGCTGCTCTTTATTTTTTCTTTTTTCCTCAGCTTTTTTGTGGTTTATGTTGTAAGCTTCACACATTAGCAAATTTAGCTGAACATCAAATTTCAATTGTCGAAAGAAAACAACAGAAAACCGAAAAACAAAAAAATAGTCAACACAGATAGCCTAACTTGACCACAATGCAAGAGGCAAAGGCGAGAATATATGCACACGCATATACACTGCAAGAAAATAGAATACCATAATCGATTTATATTAAATAGAGCTAGAACAGTTGAACTAGTTGGGAAGATTTTGTGGAATAGGTACCTATGTATGTATGTACATTGTTACACTTGGTACATTTTGAATAGTTGGTAAATTTGGAACAGTTGAAACATTTGGAGCACTTGGTACACTTGGTACATATGGAACAGTTGGTAAATTTGGATTACTTGGTACGTATGGAACCCTTCGTACTTATAGAATACTTGGTACATTTGGAACACTTGGTACGCTTGGCCCACTTGGTACACCTGGAACACTTGGTAGATTTGGAACACTTGGTATACTCGGCACACTTGATACACTTGGTACACACGAAAATAATTCAAAAGGTACAGTTAGAAAACTAGGTACACTCGGTACGCAAGTTACATGTTTTAGTAGACTTAGTTCAACTTGGAACATTTCGTATATTTGTAACTCTAGTCTCAGGTTGACTTGGAGCACTTGGAATACTTTGTAAATTTGCTACACTTGGTACACTACTTGAACCAATCAGTATACCTAAGAGACATCTCACACTGGGTGTGCCTGGCATGCTTGGTACATTTTCTACAGTTGGCACATTTGTCACATTCGGTACACTTGTGAAACTGGGTTCTCTTGACACACTTGGAGCATTTGGTACACTTGAGACACCTGTTAGACGCATCGTAAGTTTCACAAGCTTTACCTTCAATATATCTAATGGTCCAAGTGAGTTCAAAGAATTCTTGAAATGAACATATGTACATACAAACACCATCTGACACCTTTGCGATCTGTTAAGCACGCCTTGCGAATTGTGAGTGGATTGTTTATAATAAATTTAACAAATTATCTCAATGAGCATATATGTTGAGCCAGTAGCTAGCTGGTTTGCTTTATTGCGCAGCTTCACTTAGCCAAGTTTGCAGCGTCAGCGGTTTTTATGAGCCAAAACAATTGAAAGACAAAGAAATAAATTCTGGGCCCAAAGAATTGTACGAATGCGAACAAAGCTCTTAACTATGTACCTAAGTACCCACACACACACACACTCGTAACTTGTGAATAGCAACCAATATCTGAAATTTAATCATTTCCTTCTCTTGCGCTATTTGGTCACAATCAAAAACCATTCATTCCATTCCCGTGCCGGAGTCGTATGAAAAGACCATTTGCTGTCGATTAGTTGGCAAAGGTTTATTTCTCTTTGCAATACCCTATACAAGGTGTGGATGGATATGCTGTGCGTGTAACTTGGATTGGGATGCAATTGGTTTTATATACATATATTTGCACATCATATGCAGAGTCTGATCTTATGACTTTTGATCGATAGTTCCTTGCACAATATAGTTTTTGAGACTTTGTCCCCTCTCTGGGGCTGACTCAATATGTACTACACCAGCCTTTGTAGAGTTGTTGCACTTTCAAATACGGGCACAACAATATATGTACACTATGTATATGGCGGATAATAGAATCACTGCACTTTCAAATACGGGGGCATTTCGCCCGGAATTAATGAGACGAAGCTGCTTTGTTTCAAATTCAAACTTGAGCTTAGGCGCATATTTGCATGCATTGCGGATAATTAGACTTTGCGCTATTTCTTAGACTAGGCATCGGACTGCACATTCTGTAGCACTCATTTGCATTATTGCTTAGAATTTGTAATTGAATGCGAATGCGAATAATTATTCGGGTTCAGGGTAACTCATAGTCGGGCATTCGTCATCACGATACATTGACGTATTTCTACTTGGCTTTTAGATATTTTTTTGTTTTTGTTGGTTTTGCTTTTTTTTTTTTCAAAAAGGCGTCATTCGTGTGCTTAACTGCTGTTCAGGGTTATAGACAAATGTATTAAAAGTGGTACCAATTTTAATTTGTGGTACAATGCGTTAAAGGTACATTTTAATTGCATCTGCACAGATTTTGTATATTTGCTTTGATTTTGCATAAGATTGAAGCTTTTATTTATGTTTTCAAGACTTAAATTCGTACTCGAGCAGAAAAGTCACGTATGTACATTATGGGAAATTGCAGACACATAAATATACGTACATAAGGTGCATTTCCTAACTTTGCTAACCTTGAATTGGTATTGAATTGAAATGTGTGAATATTAGGTACATTTTTGTGATTTTTGGTTGTGTATGGATACGGTAATTTGGAATATATTTATTGGTACTTTACGGTTAATTCCAGATAAGCACGTGTGTATGTATATTTGTAATGCAACATTATTGATTATCGTATTTCCTATGTTTTTTGGTACTTTATGGCTAGATTGGATTATATATTTATTCATTTGATGGCTAAGATTGCTAATTGCCTATTAATATATTTTTAGGTACAAACCTATATGTAGGTACCTTAGGAACATTTTCATGTATATGCTATAAAAGGTTTCCAAAAACAGTTTCTGAGCAAGTATAGTCTTGTTTGCATCTCTTAGGTACTTGATAGATTCGTTGCTCTGCATTAGGCATCGGCCATCGAGCAACAAACATTAAATATTAAACATTACACAAGTTAAAGCCGTCAACAATAAATTGCGTATCTGTGCAACCTTCAACTGTCGCTCCGTTGACTATTTCCATGAAAAAGACAAAACAAAAACAAAAAAAAACAACAACAACAACAACACACACACGTGCATACAACAAAAACAAATTAACATAACAAAGCGCAAAAGTAGGCACAGCGCAAGTGCAATTTGCAACAAACTTAATGCCCCAGCGAAGTGTGAACAAAAAACGAACTATCTACAAACACACACACACAGACAGACACACACACACACACACACACTGACATATGCAATCAAATACCTTTTTGTTTATGACTGTGTATGTGTGTGTGTGTGTGTGCTTTGTACCTGCCACTGCCACAAACAAAAAAAGCAAATCAATCAAGAACAACTGCGACACAATTGATGAAAGTCGAATACTCTTTCTGCTTGAAATAAATAAAGTATTAAATATTCTAATTTTGGAAATAATAAATATTTAAAAAAAATATATTATAAATATAAAAAATAAAAAAATATTATAAATATAAAAAATATTAAAATAAATATAAATATAAATATAAAATAATATAAACCTATTTTAACGTTAAGTAAAAAATAAAAATATTTAAAAAATTAATATTATAAATAAATATAAATATATTTTAACGTTAAATAAAAATAAAAATATTAAAAAAAAAATAGTGATAATATTGGAAATATATAGATACATATTTTTACGTTTGTTGCAAAAAGTTTTAGGATTAATTAAAAATAATAATAATCACTGCATTACCTAGTTTTAAAATTCTAAATTTTATTCTAAATTTATGTATATACACTATATAATTCTAGAGTAATATTTTTTATATGTTCTAGAACTTAATAATCTTCTAAAATTTTTAAAAAGTATAAAAAGAAAATTAAATAATTTAATATATTTCAGATATGATTTATTTACAAGAAACAGGTATTTCTTATGTAAATGTAAACCCTCTAGCCAAAGTCCGCATTAAAGTTCATATTCCCCATTGGTTAGTGTATATGAAACTCCAGCAAGCTTTGCGCCGGCGCAGCTTTTAGCTAGCAAATTCATTAGTAATCACTTCATAGCCATTAGGAATTAGTACAAGTGCCTCACACACACACACACACACACATAGACTACTGCCGTAAATCTCGACTATATGAAGCTTAAATTTACATATGGACAAATCTTATATATCTATATATATATATTTGAAGTTGGCTAAAAATTGTTGTACTTTATAAAAAAAATTACTTTAACATAAGCACAACTCGTTAAGTCAAACGTGGTTTACAGGCGTCCATCATTCTAGGTGGTTTTTGAGCTTTTTATGGGATTCTTTGATTTTATCTGTAATTATAAACTTGCGCTGTGCCAAGTCACAAGTAAAATGCAAGCGGCAATACACGACTGTAATATACTCAGTTGTTAAAGAGATGCTAAAAAATCGTAGTTATATCAGCTTAGAGGAGTTCCCAAGTGATTTAACCCCATTTGATTCAATAGGTAGAGTTACGCAAATTCAAGTTTTGTTTACATAAATTCTAGAAAAAGAAATATCAAAGAAAAAGCCAATATACATCTTTTTTCTCTGTGAGCAAGTATTATAAATCGTCAAAGTCAACTTTGAATTGTCCCACGTAAATTTGGTATTTCTTGTGAAATCGCTTGCCAAACCAATATACTCACTTCACTCTCTGTCCAGAGGCATTTTCAGATTCCTTTTGAATTTGCATTGCAGAACTTAGATTGAAACGCGCCCAGCTTGATTGAGCGCAACTCAAGCGTAAAGCCTAGTCCCAAATGTTGTTGATTCAGTCAATATTTGTCATGGCAATTGGACAGACAGGAGCTGTACGCAACGTAGAATACCAGGCGATCTATGTAGGTATATGCTACTTGCTTAGGCTTTTAGACTTGGCAAAGGTTTTTAGCTATTGTTGTTGTCTCTTTCTTGCGGCGAGGCTTCTGTGCGATGCGATGCGATGCGCTGCGAAGTGCTTAAATATTGACGCATCAATCAAGCGCTGGGCAAACATTGCGTATAAGTGATAATTTATTGAGTGCGACTCATTTAATTTGCTCATAGTGGCACGCAACGCCCTTATGGGTCTCATGGGAGTGTGGGGGGTCCACGCTTGGGAAAATCTTAAGTGAATCGATTGCCAAATGGAAAGGCATTTGAAAATAGGTATTCCGAGTGTCGTCGGCTCTCGTAAAACTAATTTGGAAAGCCTAATTATAAAGATTTGTAAAGTTGTTTAGAGCTTTAAGTTGATTTTATGACTTAGCCTTATCGGCATGGAGATCTTAGATGCGAGCATTGGGCAAACACAACAAAATCGCAGCTGTGCGAGGCAAACTTCAGATGAGACTACTATTGGAATGTGTCTTCTGAAAAAGATCTGAACAGAAAATAAAGTAGGCACTGGAAATATAAAGGACTTTTAACTTTACATTCGGAATTTATTAATCAACATTCATCATTCATTATTCATTCATCATTCACAATCAAAGTGATGAATAAATAATGAATGAATAGTGAATAATTCATTGATGAACTATGATTAACGAATAATGAATAACTCATGATGAATGACGAATATAAATAATGAAGAATGAGTAATGAATGATGAGCAAAGAATAATAAATAATGAATAATGCATGATGAGTTATGAGTGATGAAGAATGAATAATGTATAAAGAATAATGAATAATGAATAACGAACAATGAATGATGAAGAATGAATAATGAGTAGTAATGAGTGGTAAGTGAAGAGTATGAATGATGTATAATGAGCGATGACTGATGAACGATAATTGATGACTGATGAATGATAGCCGATGAGTAGTAAGCGATAAGTGATGAGCGATGACTAATGAATGATGAGGGATTACTGATGACTGAAAAGCAATGAGAAACTTATTGACAAATGATGAATGATGAGTGATGCACGTAAATCGATGAAGCTTTGCTGCCACTCATTGAATAAACACTGCGAGAGCTATAAGCCATCTAAAAATTCTATTTAATTTAATCAGTGTACACTTATTGACATGAACATGAATAGTAAAAGTAATAGTAATATTAATAGCTTTACCAATTATGCGTAATTGATGATTGAATGTTAAAGTTTTATTTCCATCGTGTGCGCCTCACATGAACTTATCGCGGTTGAGAAAATGGTTGAATGGGCGTAAACTCTCCTCGAGCTTCACCTGCTCATTGATGCACTCGATAATTGGTCGATTCTTCTCCACGGCCTCCGTTAGGCCATTGCGCACCGCCACCGAGGAGACGGTATGCAGATCCTTGGCCAGATCAAGGGCCGCAAACACACGGATAATGGTGGAGCCCGTGCCGTTAGCGTAGTCCCCAAACTCCCCACTCAGATAGTCATTGGGCAGCAGATAGTGGAACTGCGGCCAGAAGGATTTCGTTATGATAAATATGCTGTTCGAGTCGGTGGGCTTGAAGCCCTTGTGTATGCTCCAAATGAAATGCGCCGAGTTCACAAGATTTCCGATATTCAGCACAATCAAACTGCGCAGCCAGAAGCCCAAGAAGAGCGAGTTGCTCAAGGACTCGCCGAAGTACTGGAACGGCGTATTCACGGGCAGCAGCATATTAATCAGAATATAGAGCAGCACATAGTAACTGTAAATAGATCGGATAGTTGGAGATTTTCAGAGCATAGTTATTTATGGATCACTCACCGCTTCTGGAACATGACGATCTTATCGTTCTCCATATCGGACATGTCCACCTCCTTCAAGAGCTGCTCCTGCTGCCGCGAGTACTTCAATAGATTGCCATGTAGTTGAGCATACCAAAAGTTATGCTTGCTATAATAAGGATCCTCGTCCTTCTGGAAATACGCATGATGCAGCCGATGTGCCTGCACGCGACTGTAAATGGTGCCCTAGAAAAAGACAAGGATATAATACATTAGTATAAACTATATATGTTAATGCTCATTAAAAAAATTAAAATATAAATATCAAACTAAATTTCCCACTCGATTCAAAGATAACCGTTTGAGGTGCTGATCACAGCTAAGGTTTGTGTCTGCGCTAAAAGCACCGAGTACAAGCTTTGGTACAAGCTTTATGCCAGTGGCGTAGCTGGCTGGGGGTTCACTTACCTGGCCAGACAACGTCTGGCAGAGCATGAGGAACAGGCGCAGCGGAGCAACTGCTGTGAAGGTGCGATGTGCCCACAATCGATGCACGCCCACCGTCACGCCCAGAATGCCCAGTAAGGTGAGCGCGGTAGCTGGAATAAATGAACCGAGACATGTGTGAAATTACCAAATTGAAAATGCAGCAACCTCGCGCCTGACTTATTCAACTTACTGAATAAAATCGTAGACCAGAGGGCGCTCGTGAATGTTACATAAATGCCATAGCTGCCCAATATATAGACATGGATGTACCAGAGCACGAGGGGCCAGCTGGCATCGCGCTTCTTGAGCTCCACGTCGACTGGGGTATCCTTTTTGTCTGTCTTCGCTTCTCCTGCCATCGTTTGCCAATCCTTTTCTTGTTCCACAGGTGAAGCTAACTGTTGCAGACGCTGGCTAGATCGCTACTGGATTGGACTGTAGCACAACGGTGCTGTCTAAGCTACCCAAGGTTCAAATAGGAGTACCCCTATGCATATGCATGAGAGCCGTATAAATTTGCGTACGTCGACGTAAATATGCGAATGTTCTTTATAGCGGGTTCACATTGTATGTACGATATTTAATTTACAACTTTTACTTTGTGCACATATTCTTCTATAAATAAATCGTAGGAATACTCCTTTGATTGTCTATAAAAATTGTTCAAATATGCTTGGTCATTCCCAGTTGCAACTGTACATAAATTATTTAAAACAGACTATATTATAATATGACAAGCTAGTTTTCTTTTCGAAGCAAATAAGAGGAGTACCCCTGATGCATATGTAATACAGACTGACCAGTTGTTTGTTATTGTGTTTGTTTATATTTGTGTAAAGCTAGTTTTTATAATAAGTAGAAAATTGGAATCCCCCTAAACACATACTAGGGAATTCACAAGCTCAACTTGGTTCGTTAGTTCTTTGTAAGTGTATAGCAGGATAACCCCTCTGAATCCAGAATCTTACTATACACTAGCTAATATATAAGATTAACTAGACACTTTAATCTGAAATCTAGGATCTTAAAATATAGGATGGTCATCAAACATTGTCTAGAAGGTATTTCGATAAAGGCAACAACAGCTTGGGCTGGTTTTAATGTTTATATAATTCTCTTAAAACGTAACACAAGCGACTACATGGGCAAGCAGTGTAGTTTACATCACTGGTATTGTGGGTTGGATATTGGGGCGCTTATCTAATAACTTAGGATTTACAACAAAACACAGGCGAATAAGTGCTAATACTATAGCATCACTAACTGCCACAGAGCTCAATTCTGCATCTTGGCCAGCTCGGCGAGATCCTCGCGTGGCAAGTCGCGATCCCCAAAGCCCCAAACTTGATTCTTGTGCGCGTACTCGTCGCTGAGGAAACGCGTACCATCGCCGCATTTGGCTGCGCGTCGCTTCACCATTTCCGGTGAAACCGATTTGCCTACAAAGAGAGAAAATTTCAGATCATTCTGATGTCAGATAAGATCACACTCGATCGACTTACGTCCGCTGGCTATGCCGATGCGTGCACAGAAGTCTATGAAAGCTGTTGTCACATTCAAGGTGTAGTTGCCGAATTCGCCCGTCTTGTAGTCCCAGGGAAACACATGATGATAGTTGTGCCATCCCTCGCCCATGGCCAGAAACGAGACTACGGGTGCCTCTACGGGTGTAATGTTTCTAAGCAAAGCAAAAACGAAAACATTGTATTATTCATTTATCCATGATCCATATCAATATCTACTTACTTATCATACGGTTTATTGCCGTACATATGAGCCACGCTGTTCACAAAGAAGGCCACGTTTAGCGTCCAGGTGAAGCGCATATTGAAGTTTATCCAGAAGGACATCCAGAGATCCTCCTGCCAGAAGTACCAGGGCACCAGCACGGGCAACACAATTGAGCAGAGCGCAAACAAGGGTATATAGTATTTGCGCTGAAACATGACCACTGCATCCGCCTCCAGATCTGACATATCGATCACCTTGCGTTTCTCGATCACCTTCGGATGTGGAGTCAGGAACAGCCAGCCAACGTGCGCAAAGAAGAAGCCGCGCTTGGCATTATGTGGATCCGCATCCGTCTCTGAGAACTTGTGATGTATTCTATGATCCAAAGCCCACGTATAAGCATCGCGCTGAAGAGTAAAACAGAGATCGAATATATAAATTAGTTTTATAGAACCAGTTCTTCTTAAATATATGAATTGCAGTTTGGGTAAAAACTTTTACATGAATTTGAATTGGAACTTGTTACATAAAATATTTCCTCTGATAAAATAGAGTTGGAACTTGTTAAAAAGAAATTACATAAGGTTAATAAGAACTTTTGAAATAGATAAAAGCCCAGATGAATTTCCGTTGGGACTTGTTCCGAATGTATTTAGTTTATTCGACTAACAAGATGAGATATAGAGACTTTTTTCACTATTACTATTCACTATTTTAATATTACATTATTACAGCTAAATATTGATCTCAAAATATTTCATTTTTACTTACCTGTCCCGCTATGGAGAACATGAACGCCAGCAAGATGCGCAGAAATAGCGATGCTGTGTAGGACTTGTGAGACCAGAGACGATGCGCTCCCGCCGTAATGCCAATGCCCGATACCCAAATGCAGCCAACAACTACAGAGAGAGAGAGAGAGAAATTGTTAAAGAGTGGGCGTTGGAAAATGTTTGAAACTTTTGTTTACTATGGATGCTGTCACGCTTGATTTGCTAGCCATTTGATGATATAATAATGGCACCGTGCTATAATTCTATATATAAACGCATGGCAATCGAATAGAGAGAACTATGTGTGCAGGGGAGAGACTATACTAGAGAGTAGACCCTTCTCTCCCCACCTTGCTCTTTGTCTATTTCAAATGCCATGCGTCAGAGCAGCTGTCACCTATTCGCCCGACTCTATGGAAATCATTTTGATCACCGTTCAGAGCCCAATGAATGCCAATTTAAGCGATCGTTAACTTTAATTACACTGGTCAAAGTGCACATTACTTGCAGTTCTAGTTTTTATAGGTATCTAGGGAAAATCTAGCAACGAAATTGTCTGATTTCAAAAACAATCTGATAAACTAGCTCATAGAGAATTGAAATACGAATTTAGCTAGATGAATTATTTAAATTAAAGTTAAAATATGTCATATTCAGTATCATTATCATCATCATTGTAAATAACATTCTTATTATCGTAGTCATTATTGTCTCGTTATCATTTTAATTGTTATTATCATTGATATTTTGAATGTCAATGACATTTGCCATTGTCATTGTCATTGTTATTTTCATTATCATTATTTATTAATATTGCCATCGCCATTATTATTGCCATTATAATGATTTTCAGCATTGTTTCTATCATTGTCATTACGATAACTTTTTCTTTTTTTTCATGATCATTATTTCAGTTTTCATTATTGCTCTAATTATTATGATAATTATTATTATTATAAGTATCATTATCATAATCATAATCACAATAATCAATTTCATAATCACTCTAGATTTTAACAATATTAGCTAGCTTATCATTATCGTTATTGGTAAAATTCCATTTATTTCTGTTCTCGCCTAATCTATATTATCAAGAATATATACCTATCTTCAACAGATATCAATAATTGCTTTAAGCCACCTTCTTATCAGGTTTTATGAGTTTCATATACAAGGCTAATACATTTCGCAGCTCTAATGGGGATACGATTTTAATTTACTGAAGAATGGAAAATCAATATCTAATATAATATATAGAAAAACGATTTAGTTTTACTGAAATTCTATGCTCTTTTTCATAAAGATTTGCGTGCCTGTTGACTAGCTAATGAGCAAATAAAATATTGCTCACAAAACTAAGTGAAATATAATTAACATATTGTTCAAGACAATTAGAGTGTCTCTGGGGCGCAATTCGCTTGCTCACATATGTTAATTATTTGGGGCATGTACGCTACCCCGAATATATATATAGTATATGATTGTCTGATACATACCCCATAGGAATGTGTAGAACTTGGCGCTAAATAGCAGGTACAGGCCATAGAGGGCGCCAACGTGTAGGAACGTCTGGGCACCCAGATCGGGCCATCTGATCTGGGGATTGTAGACGACTTCGTCACTATCCGACTTCTGTTCCTGCTGCTGCTCCTCGGCCAGCTTCAATGTCTTTTCTGCATTCTCCTTGTAGACAGCATTCTCCTCGCTATATCCTAAATTATCATCATCTAACTCTTTGGTCTGTTTAGCTTCTGTGGCTGGGGCTTTCCTGTTTTTCAACTGATTGTCCTGACACATCGCGCCCAGGCTGCAGGCCCCACCGCTGCTCTGTCCGGCAACGGGGTCGGCGTTGACGTTGGGCTTGTTGGGCGTGGGCGTCGACAGGCACATTGTGTTCACGCTTGTGGTACTTATTGTAGAGCTCGCTGGTCTATCTGGAATGACAACGATTAACGACACAGGCGATGAGTAATCAAGTAGCTAGAGACTTGCTAATTGCACTTTCGAACGCCCATCGTTTAACAGCCTATTGATTGGAAATTGGGATTTGAAATAATGTGGATAGAGTGTGAAAATTCGTAGATGTCTCTCACATGTTTACTGCATAATGAAATGGTTTTAGTACCCGGCTCGCCCAGAGTTTACACTAACTATTAACATTTGCCATTCTCAACTTAAGTTCATCAATTCTCTGTGTAGTTGATCTTATCTGAAGCGGGTTAGTCAAGGCCCCGCACCCCATCTCATTTAATAGTAGTGTCTCTTTGAGAGTTTCTTATCTTTTTGATAGTTGCTGTTTGCCTCCTTGAGTATTGACATTGTCATGACTATAACCCAGATACTAAAGTTTATTGCTTGGAGGGACTTGAAATTAATGCTTCAAATAACAATATATAAGTTATACTACAATTAGTTTAATAATTTATAAACTATAAATATATATTATCATACTGACATATATAGTTTATAATCTTTCGTTAGCTCCCAAATTGGAATACAAAATTAAAAAAAAAAAAAATTTTTTTCTCACTAAAAAGTATATACCCGATTTTAAAATTGCTTATATATGGTATTTGTCAAGCAACAAATGCTTTTTGGGTTTTATTTTAAAGTCTTTAGACTCTTCATGCTGCTTTAGAATGAACCTATTATTCGGCTATGACATAACGCCCTATGCAAATAGATGAGACAAGCGATAAAAAATGATGAGGTAAAGTATTTACGACTCGACTATACTCTAGGCAAGGTATATGAAGTCAGGCCAAGATATTCCTACACCCTAACAAGGGTGTGATTGTTTTACATCTTTTCTCACTTTGATAGAGAATATTTATTTAGAAATTATTGTGAAATTTTGAGTGCTACAAACTGAAATTTTCATTTGTGTTTTGGTATAAGAAGCAAATGGTTTTGCTCTTAAAAACTCTTAACATTTATTTTCGACTTGCGAATGAATCACTTGATGCGTGAGAAAATCATATAAATTATTATCATTATAAATTATGATATACATAAAGCTATATAATAATAATAAATGTTTTTTTTTTATACACTTGCGCAACTATAAAACTTATATTTTAATTGGGTTATTCTAAGTATAATAAATCTACTGATAGCAATATTGATACGTAGTTTTATAAATAGCTCAGCATTATGATATCCATATCACAGAAAATAACAAAAAAAATGGAAACCTCCCGTCAATACGGATAAAAAGTCGCTTTGTCACTGGGATTCATGACATTTGTGGGTTCTTAACTACTACCGAAAAGCTTATCAGTAGTTACCAAGAAGTAAAACAAATTTGCTAGACAATTTCCAATCAGTGATAAGCAGTGGAACACCTGGCACTCTCACATAAATGACCCGGTGTCTGGGCACGCGGTTTCCAGCTGAAATTCATTCTGAATTTTGGTCATTGATAAGCGATAAGCAATCATATTTGACTGCAATTAAACAACACCTCCTATGATTCATCTATAATCATCAACAGGTGTGCAATGACTCAATTCTTGTAAAAATGTTTGCGATCTTATGATATACCATATACAAAAGCGCGTACTTGAAAATGACAGGGGTGAACGTGACGTATTTGAAACAATACAAAACAATTTTGTATACCTTTCTATGGACAGAATAAACAAGAGTCGTGTCACGCATGCAAGACGATAGGTGAGTTCTGAAGTGATAAGACATGAGTATAAGAATTTTTTGAAATTGACTCACTAAATTAAAGAAATTTTTAATAAGACCATGTGCTTTGATAGTATAAAAATGAACAATGAGTTAGAGTTAAAGTTATATCGATCATATATATCACGAGTAAAATCACGTAACGATATGAAGTAAAGAACGAAAACTCTTTCTTAGCATTTGTTATGGGAGTATGAATATGAATATGAAGAGATTATAATGGAGAGATAGAATTTTTAACTATAAACTAAATGTGAAATCGTGTCACGTCAGCAAGGGAATTCTACGAAATTTCGACTCTTCAACTATCAGCTAACTTCGATCTTTAAGAAAGAGTACAAATAATATAGAACTAGAAAGTAATAATTAAATTCTGAAAGTCGAATCACGCGCCCATCTCTAAAGTGAGCCCATTTCTTTGGCCACGGTCAAAGGAATTTTATTGCCACAAATTACATAGAGTCGTCGGTGTTGCATTGCAGTATACCATTGGCAATCTGCTATTGGTTCCGCACTTGTAGCTGATAAGATAAGTTATTTATCTGTATAGCACACATCTGTCAATTCAAGGCGTTTATATGTAGAAATATAAATAACAAACATACACATATACGTATCTCTCTCATGATTTTACCGGCATTGCTCATACGCAGCGTACGCCGCATTGGCGTCCCCATGGCGCGCAAACACGCCCCGTTTCGCATTTGCCTTTTAATTAGAAAAAATGTAGCACATTAGGAGCCAACTGAGAGCGTATGCCGGGCACGCTAATTTGATAAGAGAGAGCGGAATACAATTAGTGTAAAAAGTAAAGGAGCTGGAACTAGAAGCTCTAGCTGTCAATGGCAATCAAATAAAGGGAAGGCCGTCTGCGGGTGAGCGAGTAGGACACAAAGGGTATTGGCCCAAGCCCAAACCCAAATTCCAAGCCCAACCACGTTTTACGAGCGTGTCACAGAAATCAGCCAAATATTTTCATTGGAGCGACGCACGCGACTTGTCGAGTGTTAGAAGAGCTCCGAGGGTTTTATTGAGTTCAAAGTCCAGTTCCGAGAGCATGCATAAATTACGCTCGATATACAAAATTCATTTGTTAATTCCACTCAGCCGCAACTTGGCAACGGGCAAAAATTCTATTACGCTTAATAATAAATAATAATAAACAATAAAAAGAGGCCAAAGCGAAACCATAAGCGCTATTGACATTCGTTAAAAACCTCGCCGCCCGATCGTTGCCCGAGTTCTCAATATTTGCCAATCGCCTGCCGATTCGCACGTCCCTATCAATAAACTATAAACATTAAAAAGACAAAATACTAATAAAAAACAATCATAAATTAAAGCATTGCAGTCGGGTGCAACCAGCCGCTATTTACTCCTTCATGATTCGAATGGAGTAAACTCCATGAAGATGGAACTAATTATTTGTAGATCTCTTCTTGTTATACGAGAAAAGAATGAGGAATACAATTTGTTTCTAAAAAATTGCTAAAGAACTAACAATTTCATCGAATAAACATTAAAAATTGAAAGACTCTAATTTAAATAAAACAGCACAAAATGAATATTCTCCTTTTCCTATATGAAAAAGAGTATACAAACTAATAAACACAAGCAATAATAATCTTCATTCGCATACAAATTGACAGGCTGTCACTTGTGACCAATTTTCATTGGCTTTCTTGATGGGAGCTTTGGAAAGATAAAATTTGAAAAGATGTGCTTAAGTTATGATACCCTATGAAATCAGCTCATTAATGCTCATTAATAATAGAAAAAAAAACGAAATCTTTGTTAAAATTCTGAAGATCTTTTTGTGATATGACGAATATTGTGTTGGACTTTGAATCGCATGCGATAGGCTCACAATAAAAGTAAAAGAAATCTATGAAAAACTTATCAGTTCTACTTAATTCAATATGATTTATATACTCTGATTTCATTTGTTTATAGGGTATTCTCTTAAATATAACCATTAATATTAAAATAAAATATTTGTATCTATTCTCTCCTGTTTTTTACGAAAAATTTGACTTTCAGTAGTAGAAACTATATAGATAAAAACTAAATTTAAATAATTTATATTAAAATCAACATATTTTATGTTTTTTTTCTTTCCTACTCTTCTATAAAAAGCTTTTATTCTTATACTGGTACCCCTACGAACTGATTGTGAAGCAAATAAAGTAATTTTGATATAATTAGTGCAGCTATTACCCCAGTGACTAATAGTATAATATATACAAGTAATAATAACAAAAACAAAACATTTTCATTACTACACGAATCTCATTTAGTAACATTTTAATTGAAGCAGTTAATCGCATGTTAGATAAAAATGTTAACTTATTAAAATGCTCATAACTTAGCGCGACAAAAACGACTGAATATATACATACATATATGTATACATATAAGAATATCTACACTTATATATATACGAATACTCTTGTTATGCCATATCAGATTGATACATTTTAGAACAAATCTTCAGTATAATTAGAAATATTTCGAAATCCCACGTCACACCACATTACTATATATATTTATATTTATATACTTACAAGAGCAGCTGATTTCAGAATATGAAAGACCCTCAATAGATTGCCGCGAAACTATTTCGATTCTTATTACTTTCGAAAATAAACGAGCAGGCAAACAAACGTGTCTACACAAACACCGATTGCAAATAATATTTTGAGCATCTTTGCTTGAGCTACATTGATTTTACAAAATATTATTTTGATTTTACCTCTAGGAAACTCGATTATTCGTTTAGTCGACACGAATCGTATTGCTTAAAGGAATTGCATAGCTCCCAGCTGTACTTCTTGGTGGAGCAATGACATATTCTCTCCGATTTTTGGATACCAGCTCACGAAGAAATTGAATTTACTTAAATCTTAACTATGCTATAATTTAATTATGAATGAATTATATTATGAATAGCACACAAAAACCATTTGCTCAGGTCGACTAATTGACACTTATTGCTAAGCTACACGATGCTACAGTCAAAATTAGAGCAATTCCTTTGGGACTCATTAGCCAACTAATTGGGGTCGAATGTTAATACAACAGTATATATAGAGAGGTAGAAAATATATGAGAGTAGTATAACAGCTCTAAAGTATAATAGCTTTTTAGCATAAGTGTGATCACCAATCCACTGTATAACATATGTATAACTGTTTAACAGTATACCCGTATGATAGTTTGAAAATTTAACATTAGCATAACATAACAGAATAACAGTCTATCTGCATAAGTCTACTGACAGTATAACAGTTTTTACAACAATGTATAACACTCTAAATGTATAACCATTTGACTGTTTTCAATCATTTACCTTTTCAGCTGCGAAAGCAGTAAAAGAAAACAGTTAAGATTTGACCAGCAAAATATATTACTAAAATATCAAACAGCCCATAAATTTCTGCAAGTGTCACAGAAGTCGCACAAATTGTTAAATTTTGAATAATTCGCTTACGTCAGGGGAACGAACGTTTCGGATTCTCTTAATATTAACATGAAAAAATTACGTTCCGTGTGTATAATTTATATTTATTTGTTTAGCATATGGTTTATGGGTTTGTAAATTACTTTGTTATAATACAAACATGGGCTAATTTGATTGGACGCACTTAGATCTTGACGAGGAGTAGCGGGAAGGTTTCGTAGTTGGGAATATTGTTGTTTTTGTTATTTTGAAACTAATGCCAATATTGTTGTAGATTTACTCGCAGCGCGCTCTGTTGTTCACCAACCGAACGAACTTAAATGACTAACAGCCACTGCTCAACTGGCCGACATTTACTACATCCACATCAAAGAGCTGACGGCGGCGTCGACGTCTCAGTCGCTGTCGCAGTCGCAGCCGCAGCGGCAGTCACTAGCTGTGTGGAGTAAAGATGAGGAGAATGGAAATGGAGGGACACCCTTTGCTTCGATTCGTATTCATTATTTTTCGTTTTATTATTATTTCACTTTCATATTGCAGCTGGTTGAGTAGATGTGCCGTCCCAAACTCTGTTATCTACCCATGTTCTCTCTTCTACGTCTGTTTACTATTCTCTGTTGTGCTCACACATTCCGTAAACATTACAAAAACAATAAGGAATGAAGAAAAAACCTGCTTGCTGCCTGTTGGCGCGCCAAGCGAATTGTAGTTCAAAGTCAATGCCTCGCCCGTGCTCCCTCTCTCTCTCTCTTTCGCTCACTCACTCACTCATTCTCCCTCTCTGAGTCTCCGCGTGGGCGATGAGTGCTTGTAGAGTAGGGGTGAGCAACAGCCTTACTCTAGAGCCGGCATTTCGTCATCGGGCGCCGACAAAGCTCGTAAATATCGGAAGCCGCGTCGCTGTTGGCGTCGCTGCCTGTGTGATGAACGAACGCTAACCCAGTTTTCTGTTTAACGCCCAAGCACGCTTGTTGCTTTCCCATGCCAACCAAACTCACGTTGCCTCTCTCCCTCTGCCGCTGCTCCACTCTCGCTCTTTCCATCCAGCTCTCTAGCATTTGTTTGATGCCTGCTCTGGCTGATTATCGGCTTCTTATTGCGTGCGCTTCGTCTACGTCTTGGCAGTCTGCGGAATGTCTCCCCTGTCGTCTGTGGGAGGGAGAGCACAAATATCGTTAGGTGGAGAGACTGGCAACACATGCGTAGCGCGTGGCCGTCGTCTGTGGTTTTGTTTGTCGATTTTCATTTCTTTCATATCATATACAAATAAAACTACCAAAGCAGACGCTAATGAAACGGAAGAGCAGCGTTGGTTGCTGTTTATCTCTGTGGAGTGTTAAATAATAAATTTTTAAATGCTGATAAGCCACCCATAGGCAAATACATACATACATAGTTAAGAAATGTTTACACACAGCTAACTTAAGCTAATATTGTAAAAAAGTTTTTTTTAAAGTCTTTAAAAGCAGAGCACAAGATCAAGTTCGAAAGGTTTGTGGCTCACATTTTCCGTGTTTTCTCAGCCTTCAAATTCAAATTTAAAAACGATCAAATTTATGAATAGAAGATTTAAGTTTAAAAAAAGAAAAAAAAAAAAAAAAAACATAAATTACTGTGGACCGGTTTGCTCTGGTCTTGGGGCGGGGGGCGTAGGCCAACGCAGCGAATGATGATGCAATGGCAACGCGCTGATAAATATAGAATACACTGAGCGCACAACTCTACACTAATGTATGTAAAGTCTACACAGTTGCAAAGCTAGCGAGTGTGTGTGTGTGTGTGTGAGTGTGTGTATACACGATCAATGGCTGTATCTTTACGCTTATCGAGCAAAACAAAACAAAATTCAAAAGTGTTTAGTTTCGGCATTTGGCTGGCAGGAATGAAACTTACGGATTTTAATTGTTTATTTTTTGTTTCGTCTACTCAACACTCGCTTCACTGTACATTGTGCAAAGGGGCATATTAGTTTTTCTGTTTGTTTACATAAGAATGGGAGCCATGGTTGAGAATATGATATCTGGGTAGGATATTAGCAACTTCTTTTGAATACAAAGTAATACGCAATCAGATAATCCCGTTGAATTCATTCATTCCTTTCTGATTATGTAAACAAATACTTTTGTGCCTCTCAAGGCACGTACATAGTACTGCAGTTCTCGTAGGCCAGACCATGGGCGTACACTCAACACCTACGCCCCACGCCCCACACTCCATTCCTGGGTCACCCTCTTTAGGTATGAGCAGAGACCCCCCCTCAGCAAAGTGGGCACTATTGACACAGCTGTGCTGGGGCATAAACATGCGATAGGAGTATACTAATTGGGTCTCCCGATGATAAGACGATAAGATTTGTCACTCTATATAGGCTATGTAGGGTATATAGGGTATTTAGGGCTGTGTTTGTGTGGAGTAGTGCAGTCTCGACACTTGCAACCTAGAGATGAGTCATGGCTCGCGCAGTGCCAATAACAGCAACATGTGATGACATAATTTTCACACAGCTTTGACTCAATAATTCATCAAGCCCACCCAGGCCTCCCCCGCCCCCTCAGAACAGACAGGATAACAGCTGAAGGACAACTCGTACTGGATGAGTGCCATAAACATTTTTGCGCCAAATAAAATTAACATAGAAAGTGGCTGGAAATTTACATAAGTATTAATGTGTGAGTGTGTGTGTGGGTGGGTGTGTGTGTGTGTGTGTGCAGAGACTTCTAATTGATGTTTGGCTAATCAAAGTCAAGGCGCATGCGTCACCAATACCGCCTCCGTTTTGCCAAAACAAAGCTGATAAAGCTGGCGATAAACTGGATGTTAAATAATATGGCAGCCGCACAATTGGGCAAACATGAATAATTGATTTGACCCGTTGGTGGGCCATTTGCCTGCCGTGCACTCGATAACCATCATCACTCGTCCAATTCTAATGGCGTACAGCACTAATCGAATGCTACAAGCTATGTACGCCTATCTGTCTGCCAGACTATCAATCAAAACACCCAACTACAACAGAAATGTACAACAACAACAACAACAGCAGCGAAGGTAACACAAAATGTGGTGGCCGGGATACCTTTTTAATTGCGTGGGCAAAACCGTGCTCTACTATGTCCCTGGACGTTGTGTTGACAGTTGGTACAGTGGATACACTGGAACAGCTTCAAGTTCAAGATCTAATATATTTCTATAATAGCAATATTTGGTTAAAAATAAAACAATCCGAAAATTTCTAAGCAATTTTTTTTTTTTTTTTAATTCTAAAAAGTTAAATTAAACACAAATCCATAAAATGCTCTATAAATTGCCTTCGTCTTTTTTCTCAATGTACATTTTTTCCCCAATTATTTACTACAGTTCTTATTCACACAACACGCCTTAATCCCGTTGGTTCGTTCAAGCGTGGCTCCACTGTCCATTTGGCTTTAGCCAGAACATTAATGCGCGGCATTTGCTGTAATACATTTCAAAATTGTTGTATTGCGTGATTTCATTGTTGACTTAAATCGAATATCAAAATGGCAATCAATTCGGTTTGTTGTGGACTGCAGTTTTCTGTCTGTAACCCGGAGACACGAAAAATTCCCGAAATTAGAGCCAAGTGTAAAAATTGCAAATGTAAATGTTTATATTTACAAAACAACTTATCGATCGATCTTATATTACAACTATAATAATTTGGCAAATAGCAATACCAAAGACTTTAAAATTGATTTAAGAAATTCTAATAGTTGCTATTGTGGTTGCTGTCCCTGCTATTCACCTAAGTAAAGGCAACCACCAATGTGGTGTGTTTGGTTTGGTGAGCAAAGACACACACCAGTGGGGGCAATGGAATGCGGCGAATTATAAATTAGTCAAGTTACAAACCAATATATATCATGGAGTATATAAAAAAATTAAGATATAAAAAATATAAGATACTATATTAAAGCATATGTAAATAGTTTTAAAAGAATAAATTATTTAAAAGATAACCATACAAAATAAATAATTTTTCAAATTTTGAAGTAAAAAAACAATATAATTTATTGAACTTAAGGGAAGCAGTTTAGAAGGATTTTAGTCTAGGTTTTAATAATTATAAAAATTCTAAATGAAATTTATGTAGTTACTAGAGTAGTCTACAGTTACTACAGAAAATACTTTATGGAAAATGTGCAAAAATTAATAATGCAAAATATATCAGACTAAGATAACATTTTAATGCCTATATCCCAATACTTACATAATTATATTATTTAACAATCATTAAAGTCAGTTATAGATGTTGTAGTCCCTCACACAAAAAGGGTTAAAATACAAAAGTGAATTTAATTAACATACAACAGCCAACTGCGTTTAATCATAAATGTTGGTATTTAGTGCACTTGTTTGGATTCATTGTCTCGGCATAAATCGTTAATCCTTTTGCTTGTAGTAAGCAGTCAACTTCCATTCCCACCACAGCCACCCACCCGCCAGGCGCACCCCATCTCTTGGATGTCACACACGTGATTATTCCAAATATTTATTACCGATTCCCACATGTCCTGTAATTACAAGCGATGCATGCAAATGAGCCGAGTCGAGTGGAAAAGTAGACCTAGTCGGCCGCAGGATTAACCCCTTTTCGCACATGTGTGGCAAAAGGATCTCACGCATCGCTGCCACAAATGCGTGTTCAAGGAGCGTGTGTGTATATATCAAACGAGAACAGTTACAAAGTGAATCCAATAAATACACTTTTTAATTAAAGGCCTCCCAGTCAGACATATGCAACGCCGCGTAGCCTGGGGAAATGCGCGAGCGACGTTCAAGCAAGGCGTTGCCTTCTAATTTATCCACAGTCCTTTAATCACACATGTACGCCACGCCCACTTTGATGTGCGTAAATTAAAATAGGAATTATAAATTATCCTTATAATGACATGCTCTCTCCATACAAGATTAAATTACAATTCATGTCTCATCAGCAGGTAATCTAATACACGTTCAATCGTATCCAATACAACAATAATAATCAAAATATGAATTCATGAATTAAATTTTTAAAAATGTTTACTGTTTTTATTTAGTTGACGTCGCGCGTTCTTTCAGCTCATTTGCATGTTAAAAATAACTTCTGTACGACAGAATTCCTTTTGGTGAAACTAAACGACAGCGCAGCGACGACGACGACATTGCCAGTGGAAAACACTCTTAGACATTCAGGTAGTTGTCTGGGAATTCGAAGGTAACATCGCGGCCGGTAAGCTTCTTGTAGACCGATGTGAAGGTATCAACCTGGGGGAGAGATAGAGAAAGGGAATAGGCATTAGAAATTATTTTATAAATAAAACGTTTAAAGTTGAGAGTATAAGATAGCTGTTAAACGGTTCAGCATATTGCTACAGCATGATTCATTGCAGCAATGGCGCGCTGAGTAAGTTTTTTTTATTTGCCGCCGGATATAGGAAGTCCCGAGGCACCAGGCACAAAAACAGCGCTCGGGAGGCAAATAGGCGGGGGGAAATTACAACAATATATATATAGAATATATGCTTTATCAATAAGCTGTAGCCAGTGATTAGTATTGTAAAAGCCTTTGAGTAGATAGGCTCAACAACGTGGATCAGCTGGCTTGGAATTTTCTGTGCGTTCTGTTTGACAATCACTGAATGATAATGCTAATTCAGCAAATAACACAAGAACGGGAGGTAGGTCGATTACAATAAACAGCTTAGTTCATAGGTAAACAAATATTAAATAGAATGTAGACAGGAATTAGTAATGTAGAAGCCTTGTTATATATAGGCTCAACAATGTGGATTTCGCTGACTTGGAATTCGATGTGCGTTCTGTTTGACAATCGCTGAATGGGAGTGCAAATTCAGCGAATAACACAAGAACGGTAATGTAAACAATACTGGAAATGTGGCCAATATATGGAGATGTGCGCCCGCAGGAATGCGTGAATGGAGCACAATAACGAGTTATTGGCTTATTTGATATGCGTCCCCTTTGACAATCACGGCGCTTGATGAACGTGCCGCAAATAACACGGGGACAACATCCAAATAGAGTTTACTTTAAACACTGACTTATCAATCAGTAAAATGCTTACTTTGTGTTCGATGGTGGTCTGCTGGTTCTTGTCCAGGTGCACCTTGACCAGCTGAGAGCCGTCCAGCTTGACGCGGACGCGCTTGCCAACGATCTCGGCGGGGAATACCAGATCCTCCAGAATGGCATCGTACACAGCGGTCAGAGTGCGCGAGCGTGGACGCTTCTGTTTCAGTGGATTGCGCGCCTTGCGCGTTGGCTTGGGCAGAATCTTGCGCTCGCCAATGACAACAACATGCTTGCCAGAGAATTTCTTCTCCAGTTCGCGCACCAAAATGATCTGGATCTTCTGGAACACCTTCTGCTGTGGAATGGGCACGTAGATGATGACGGCCTACACACATGGAAAAGAAAACAATTATTTAAGATATAAACACAAACCAGCAAAACTCACCTTCTTGCTGCCAAACTCAATCTCGCGTGCACGAGTAATGTGCAAATCGCGCAGGTAGGGCTTCAGGTCGCTGTTGGCCTCCAACTCAACGAGCGCCTGGGCGATCGACTTCTCGAAATCATCGGGGTCCGCGCCGCCGGGCTTAATAATTTTAGAGCCGATAGCCATCTGTAAGTAAATAAAGACAGACGTTAGGTATATTATTATGATTCACGGCTGCGAAAAACGACAACACACAACAGGGTCGCTGCCAAGCCAACATTTAAAATGTTCATTTCACTCAGTTGCCGTTAAGTTTTTAGCAAATCACTGAGCATCGACTTGCTTTCAATGGTTTTCACTTGGCAATTTAAGCCAATTTCGTTGGCAGCACTTCATTAACTCGTTTTACCATTCATTTTTGGCTTTGCATTGCATGTTGTGCCGGTTTTTCGGCTTTTTCAGAGCATTCACAGAAAATGTACACCAACCTTTGTCGACTATTTTGACAGGAAAGGAAGTCGTCGATTTGACACTGAACTGTGCAAAACGTCACCGATGCGCAGGGTTGCTTTCCACGCGAAGTTAGCGGCAGACGGCTATGTTGTGCGCAAGCCCACTAGATGGCGCTCGTGTGCAATTAATTTACACTTGGATTTATTTATTTAAATAAAGGCTTTTCAAATTAATAAAAACAAATGTAAGAGTTAGTTATAATGAAAGTAAAAATTTATATGTATATGTAATTATTATTTTGGTGAAGTTTAACTTTCTGAAGAAGAATAAAGTTGAATGCAATTTTTTTTATTTCAATTTTTAGAACAGCTGTCAAATAACTGATTTTTTATATGCTTATCTAAACATTTGTTAGTGAAGACAGCTGTTGTCTGTTTATTAAATAAAATTGTAAACTTCAAACTAACTTTTTTGCTATAAAAAATCCAAGATTTGTTTAAGCTTACGTACTTTTAAAAAGGCTTTTGAACTGAAAACTTAATGCGCATTCGTATTAATAAATAAATTTCAACTAAATATAAGGAGCAGATCCAGCCATAGCGCAAAATGAACTACGTCACGATTCTCGGCCTGTGCTCCTTTTTGCTCCTCATCTACATGGATCAATCCGAAGCGCACTTACTAGATTTCTCATTCGAGTCTCTTTTAGATTTTATCAAGCGAATGTTTGGGACAAAAAATAATCCACTTCATAAAAAATTCCTTTAATCAATAAATAATTTATAAGCTGTCACTAAATATAAAGTGCAATCAAATATTGTTTATACTGCATTATTATTTGCTTATATTATTATTATATAAAAAAAAATAAATAAATATATGTACATAATTTTTAAAATAAATAAGAAATTCTGTATAGGTTTAGCCCCTGGCTGTGGCAGCCACGTTCGCAGCCTGCTGGGCGATGCCCAGGCCCTGAATGGTGGCATCTCGAGTGTGCTGGCCAATGCGTTCCTATAAGGATAAATATTTAATAAGTTATTTGCTTTAATTTAATTTTAGTTATTGGAGACTTACGATTTTCTTGCCAATCTTCTTCAGCCAACCAGCCTCGGATTGACCCATGCTGATGGCCAGGATGAGGGCGACAAAGATGAAGACCTTATAGAAGTTCATGTTGAGGTTGTAGTATTGAAGTATATTCCTTGGAATCTGGGAGGTAAGACTTGAGTTGTAGCTGCTGCTGCTGATGCTGAGTGACTGATGAATTGTGTAGCCTGCCCGCGTCGCTTTTATAGTTGATAAGCCTCGCATCTCAAAAAAAAGAACGGCGGCTGAACGCTCTCGGGGATTTTGTTTGGTGAAAAAGCACACTGGCAAAATCCAAGTTTGTTTGTTGCAAGCCGCATATGGTAGGAAAGGCTGCGAATAAGAAATATATGTATGAATCATAGAAATAATTAAGCATTTTTATACATAGTTACATATATTTTTATTCTGATAAAAAAAGAAAAATTATAATAATAAAAACTGTCATCAGAGAGTAATTGTTTTTAGGTTAAAAGTATTGAGGTATACAAAAATTGTAAACATTTCAAATAAAATCAATTAGCGTAGCCAAAAGTTTGAGTGTTTCCGCACTCTATTCCTCTCTCTCTCTCTCTCTCTCTCTATCTCTCTCTCTCTGTCTCTCTTCTTATCAGCCTCTCTGATTGAACGGTCAGATCAACATTTTCGAGTGTTCACCAAACATAATGACATGAAATAACTGAGAGAGATAAAAACTTGTACAACAAATTCAATTATGAATCTTTCTATTTCTCCAAAATGTGTTTTTATGATTCATTAAGAACTTAGCAGTTTTTATTTGTTCTCATTTAAATCTAATATATTATGGAGTGTATTTTATGAATAGAAAATAAAGTTAATATCTAAACACGTAATGAAAATGAAGAAGGATATTGTAATTAAGTTGATATTGAAACCTGATACCCTTAGTTGTAGAAATAAGTCGAGTTTCATGGAGCCAAATTAACGATACGTTACTTCAGTTCGCATGTGTTTTGGGGTCTGTACTGGCCCCAGCTAAGAATAGACTAAGTTAAACTAAATCTTTATAGAAAGCTCAAGTGCTCCAGTTGTGCAAATAAATAAACAATAAACAGTGTACAAAATGTATTTTCTAGCACTACTGTAAATATTCATGAAATTGGATTATTTTTGGTATACCTTCCAATCTACGTCAAACTCTTTTTTAAATATTTATATTAGAGTCGATGTACAGCTTATCAAAAGAAAGTCCAGCTGTATGGAACATGAGTATTGCACAGTATATAGAGAGGAGCTGAAGTAGGTACTACAGTTAATAATAAGATCTGTTGTTTATGTTTGTACTTTAAGTATTTATTTATAAAAGTCTTAAAAGTTAATCAAAATATATTTTCAATAATACAAAATTTTATATAGATTTAGCCCCTGACTGTGGCTGCTACGTTCGCTGCCTGTTGAGCAATGCCCAAGCCCTGGATGGTGGCATCTCGTGTGTGCTGGCCAATGCGTTCCTATAAGGATAAATATTTAATAAGTTATTTGCTTTAATTAGATTTCAATTATTAGAGACTTACGATTTTCTTGCCAATCTTCTTCAGCCAACCAGCCTCGGATTGACCCATGCTGATGGCCAGGATGAGGGCAACGAAGATGAAGACCTTGTAGAAGTTCATATTGGAGTTTAGATATATAGAAATATTCTATGGAATTTTAAGAGATATGTCAGTTGTAGCTGTAGCTTTTGCTGCTGATGCTGAGTGACTGATGGATTGTGGAGCCAGCCAGGGTGGCTTTTATAGCTCGTTTGGGGCCGACGTGGCTGATAACTTTATCCACGCGCCGATACGATGGGGAATTTGTTTGGCAAATAGAGCAAGATGAGGTGTGTTCAGTATTTGTGATTCCCGCAGGTAAATACTGCAAAATTCAAGAAAAACAAAAGAAAGAAAGCGGAGATAAACAAATACAAGCTGTGTGCTATTAAAGAAAATATTGAGCTAGAGCTAAGATGTCTAACTGTATTAGATTTGACAGCTTCAAATAATTTGTAATACAAATCGTATTCAAATTCAATTTAGTTATTTTCTTATATATGAACTTCTAATAAGAATTATGTTGTTTGCTCAGCTGTGGCTGTGTGTTTCTTATCCAATTGGAATTCTTCTGTTTGCCACTGAGATGTAACTGTACTCGTTTGCCATTAGTATTATTGGTTGTGTGGGCGTGGCAGCGGTTGTTTTACTATATCAACCACCCAGCCAAAGACAAGGACAATGAATTAAGTCAACAGTGGGCAGCAGCAGGATATGCCCACTGTCAGGATATGCCACTAATTTCCTTAACAAGTAAAAACGCTTCGGTCTTGACTTTCGCCAAAATCTAACTCAAAGCATTTCCAAGGCAACGCGGCCTTCTACCCCCTCCCCCTCCTTTCTTTTCCTTTCCTTCCCTCTCCTGTCTCTTTACTTTCCGGTTTTCTGCGGCCTGTTGCTAAAATGTAAATAAAATCGCTCGAATTAACCGCTGAGTGACAGGCACAAGCAACATCCAGAGCTCTGCCTCTGTCATAACAGCCCCAAAGCCTAGAGAAAACATCGACTCCCACTCCGACTCCGACTGCGACTCAGACTGCGATCCAGCTGCACAGTTTGACTTAATGCTGTTCATGTCCCTGTTAAAGACTTTGAGCGCCCATAGAAGCGTAAATAAGACAATAAATGCAACTGGTTTTCATTTGTTGTCAGCTATTTGCATAAAGTGGGAGAGGGTGATATGAAAGTTGCAGCTGTTTTTTGGTGGCCTGATGAAAATAATGGGCGTAAAGCATAGGCATGTATAACAATGAGATATACCTACATTTATATGTACATATATGATATGATATGAGCTTATACCAGTTAGGATAGAACTGTATAATAGAGAGAACTTAAAAACAAATATAATATTCATGTTGTTTTAGAATGTAAATACATAAATATTATTCTTACTCCATATAACATTCGTAGAAATATATAATGAAACGGCATTTCACTAGCTAGCTGATAAGAAAATTTCGCAATGAAACTGACTGGGACTTGCATAATCAAGCTAGGCTATTTAATAGTCCATTAAGCTGCAATTAAGTGATAATACAAGATGAGAAGATGAGTTAACAAATGATCATAAATCAGTTGCAATTGCCATAGTAAAAACTAAATTGAGCTTAGTCATAGGGAAGGTCCATATAAATCAGTTATACTATTCATTAAATACACTCTAACGTCTAATAACAGCTAAATATAAGATCAAGTATATGCTCATAAAAAAGAAGTGATTGTGACCTTCCTATACAAGTACAGACTGTAGCTGCAATTGAACGGTACTTAGCATGTGTATAAATATGAATATACTCCATATAAATACATATAGTTTTTAGTATGTTTGCTCTTCTTTAATCAGGCAGCCTTTTGTAGAGGTTTATTTAGGTGCTATCTGTAGGCTGATGCGGGGAATTTTTCTGTCAATCGAACCACTTGGGATTCACGGTACACAGCTCTGCCAGAGAGAACAGAAGAACAGAGCAATCAGCGCATTTAGCTGATAACTGGGGCTGATGCGCTGATAAAGCGCGATGACAACGCCGACAAAGAGAGAAACAACAACAACAATAGCAACAGCAATCGGCGAATATAACAAAAGGCAAGCTCAAACAAAAAACCTGCTTTTACTGATTCTTTATGACGTGCGTGTTTGCTCGCTCAAGTGATCCGTCATTGTCATTATCGGCAGCTCGATCGGATCAGTGACATATTCATATATACTACATATATGTATTCCCCAGTTGTAGTCAGAATTCAAGAATTGGATTCTCTGAAAAGCCCGCAAAAAAATTTCATTCATAAACTCAATTTATAGTAGAAATTTGTATTTCACCCAATTCTAAGCTGTCTTTGCGGTCATGACAAACATGTTTGGTGGTTACCCGATCGTATTCGATCAGCCTGGCTAATTAAGTGAGAGAGAATGTATAGCTAAATACAGCTAGAATTTCCGTTCTATAAACTACTTGACAAAGCCTTGCTATTCCATGCTTGACATTTGCTTACTAATTCGAAATAAATTTGTAATTCGTCACATTTAACGATCTACATGAATCTTTAATTGCAGATAAATAATTAATATTGGAACTTATTTTTTGGTCATTGGCTCAGTATCATCGTCTCAACTTGAAGAAGCATGAAGGCATGACGAACATGTTTGGTTGTAACCCGATCTCAGTGCATGCCTATCCAAGTTCGATTAGTAAACTGAGAGAGAAAGAGAGAATGTGAATTGAGAATTTTCGGTCTATGTGGCTAAGTTTCGTTATGCCACGCTGGATTTTGGTCTTTGGCGGTTAAATTTGATTTGGATTACTAGTGATTAGTCACATTTGACGGTCCTAATAGGTTTTCATAGCAACCTAACTGAAGATAAAGACTTTAGTTCTTAAGGCAAATATATTGTGACTTGTGTCTAGTCCACGTCGCTACATTCATAGTACACGCCAAAGACCAATATGAAGCTCTACACTATTTTCATCATCGTCGCTCTCATCCTGGCCATCAGCGTGGGTCAATCCGAGGCTAATGTTTTGGCTTCGGTTGGTACTAATGTTGTAAGTATTTAACAACTTAAATCAAATCAAAACCAATTACTTATCAATGGTTTAACCTTATAGAAAAATGTTGCAATCGCCATTTCAAGAATCTTCTGGATTAGCTTTGACAAGGCTCTCGGTTTAGCCTTAAAAATGTTCAATATACGACAGTGAGCTTTGATTCACAATTTTTGCAATTTGCGAATTACTTAATATATTTTTGACTTCAGAATAATCAATCTGAATTTACAGCTTATAAAGAATACAAATTTATTTGACAATCTAATAATACTTTATTGTTTAAATGATTTATAAATACATACGAAATACCATACGAAACTTACATATAGAGCTCGTGACAACGGAATTGGATTTGAAATGGGTGTTTTTACGCCTCGAAAAATCCCCCATTCATCCATCCATTCACTGTTCCGTGTCTTACCTTAGAGCTTATCAGCCCCTGTAGAGATAACGCGAGCTATAAAAGCGACGCGGTCAGGCTACACAATTCATCAGACACTCAGCATCAGCAGCAGCAGCTACAACTGAAGTCTTACCTCCCAGATTCGAAGGAATATATTTAAATACTACAACCTGAACATGAACTTCTATAAGGTCTTCATCTTCGTTGCGCTCATCCTGGCCATCAGCATGGGTCAATCCGAGGCTGGTTGGTTGAAGAAGATTGGCAAGAAAATCGTAAGTCTCCATTAACTCCAAAATTCAAATCAAAACACAATACTTAATAAAATTTCTGTCTTTAAAGGAACGCATTGGCCAGCACACTCGAGATGCCACCATCCAGGGCTTGGGCATCGCCCAGCAGGCTGCGAACGTGGCTGCCACAGCCAGGGGCTAATGCAACGTTCCTTATTGTTCATTTAAAATACATATTTATTTCACTATCCTAAGGCGCTCATAATAAATACTATAAATATATTTAACTAAACTAAACAACGAATGACTTTTAATATTCTCTGTAGCGCCGTCCAGACTTTCTCTTGTACATACAGTTTTAATATAGTGTGTATTAAGGCGAGTTCTACGCTTCAAAAATTCATTCATGGAGCTTCCTAGATAAACTAAATTAAGCGCAGCTCAATACATTCTAGGGCATGATCATACCACCAATCCCATGTTAACTATATAAGGATGAAAAGCTTGCTCAGCACTTCATCATCTATCATAATTACTTGCATTTGAATCCAGTCAAGGCTGATTAAATTTGTATTTTCTCCTAATTATTTGTTGTCTTTATGTCATGCTGTCAAACAGTTTAGATAGGTAGGTAGATACCCGGAATAACGAATTGACACGAGAGTTCCATTGCGATTGGCTAATTGAGAAAAAGAAACAGAGACAGAGACATAGACAGAGACAGAGATACATAGAAACAGAGAGAGGGAGACAACAACTTTTGAACAGCATTTTTATAATTTACCAATAATCTTTTTAAGTTGGACGGATTTCATGGGATATACATCTACCTATTTAAAAACACAGAAAAATACATTATTGCTGAAATGATTCATACATATAACATACCTTACCATCGCATCTTCTCATGGAGGTGGACTTGGATTTTGCCAGTGTGCTTTTTCGCCAAACAAAATCCCCTTCAGCGATCAGCCGCCGTTCTTTTTTGAGATGCGAGGCTTATCAGTGGCGTCGACCCATGCGAGCTATAAAAGTGATGCTGGCTGGCTAAACAATTCATCAGTCACTGAGCATCAGCAGCAGCAGCTACAACTGAAGTCTTACCTCCCAGATTCCAAGGAATATACTTCAATACTACAACCTCAACATGAACTTCTATAAAGTCTTCATCTTCGTTGCTCTCATCCTTGCCATCAGCATGGGTCATTCCGAGGCTGGTTGGCTGAAAAAGATTGGCAAGAAAATTGTAAGTCTCTAATAACTGAAATGTAATTTAAACACATTATTTATTAAGTATTTGTACTTATAGGAACGCATTGGCCAGCACACTCGAGATGCCACCATCCAGGTCCTGGGCATAGCTCAACAGGCAGCAAATGTTGCGGCCACAGCCAGGGGATAATTATATATAGAATTTATTCTTATTATTTATTTTAAAAATATTTTTATTGCATAAACATAAGTCTTTTATAATAAACACTGTAAATACAATGATCAAAATCCACTTGACCTCATCTCTATCCACATGCTCCGACATGAAAATATGGCAGACATAGTTAGAGGCTAAAGGAAAAGATATTTAAAATTTGTATTCCTTTATGTATGTATTTATGTAGGTATATTTATTTATTGTTGCAAGTAAAATCGAGACTTAAATAGCAGCTCTGTTTGCTTCTACAAAAGTGATATAATATAATTTAATATGCTTATGTAACGCTCATTTAACTCTAAACTAGATTTGTTTTGCAATACAAGGCAAATTAATTAGAAAGTCTTTTATAATTTCTCTTAAAACAAAGACTTACAAATGTAAGTTCTAAGTATATTATTGGGATGAATTGAGATTTTCTGAGAGAGAGGCTTAAACTTGGAAGCAAGTAATAATTCGTTATTTTTTTTTTTTTAAGATTTTTAAAATATTTATATTTGTTATTATGAAAGAGAATTGTCGAACGAAGACGAAGTATAAGTCGGGCAATAGGACAGTTCGACTTTCAGAACTATCAGAACAGACTCTTCAGAAAAGGATGACATATATACAATTTCTATTAAACCGTATGCAAATAATATTTATAAGAATATATATCACTTTTGTTAAAAATCTGCAATTATACGAATATGTGGAATACAATATACACATATAATAATTATAAGTTTTCTATTTATTTGTCTAGCGATGTGAATGCAATTCAAAACCCATTTACATGAACGATATGTCGGTGTAGGTACTGTTGTTCATATTTATGTTATTCTCACAGGGTTGATTCGGGTTCGGTTCCCACAGTTAGGGTAAAATACCACCAATTGGTAGACACAAGTGTAAGAGCTCCCTTGGCAATAGAACCGGGATCTACAATATATGAGTGCCGCGCCTGCAGCCTTTGTTGCTGGTCATTTTGAGCATAAAACGCGTTTAAATGTCAAAACACTTGTGAATCGCACATACGCACACTCACCACACACACACACATGTGTGTGTGTGTGTAGTTTGCTTTGATTTTAGTTACATTTGGGAGCAGTTGCGGCACGTGACCACAAAGTTTACATTAAATTAACAGCGTGCCCTATGAAAATATCATGCACAGACCCGACTACCGAGTTGCCAAATTAAAGCAAGTCAGAATTGGCAGAGCAAGGCTGCTCTGACAGGATTACCTGACTGCCTGCCACACGGGGCACTTCAGCTGCCAAAGTGAGCAAATGAATTGAATTTGAATACGAATTCAGTCTAATTACAGCTGCACAACTTCAGCGGCTTAGCGCAACTCGCCTGGGAAATCGACAGGCCGCATCATCGCGCTTCCTATTTTATTTTTATTTTTTATTAGCCACCTTTGGCGGCAGTAAAAGAAGAAGAACGAGGAGTGCACGACTGCCTGATACTCGTTAAGGATGAGAGATAAATACATACATATGTAAAGATTTATGTTTTTATACCCTGAATGGTTTTGTTGAAATGTATGTAACAGGCAGAAGGAGGCGTAGCAGACTCCACAAAGTAAATATGTACATGTATTCTTAATGATTTAACACTATTTGTTTGTCTATTTATTCTAAGTATTCCCTCTATGTATTTCGCAGCATTTCTTCCAAGTATGTCCTCTTTCTTCCAAGTATTTCCTCCATGTAATTCCTCGACGTAACTCATTCACGTAATACCGCTACGTAGCTCCTCAACGTCTGCAACGCCTAGCTGATCGATGCGCTGACCCCCAGCACGCCTGGACGACTGAAGAAATGCTGAAGCTGCTGCCCTTTATATACGGCCACTTTTACTCAAGAGCTCGTTGCAGTTGACCTTCCAGTGAGCAATTGGAACGCTCTCTGCAGCGGTGAGCATTCTAGCTGCGTTTAGCCTAAATATAAATACCAAATGAATACTGCTACATACACATAGACAACTTTAATGATCTTTTGCACTTCTTCTCTCCTTGCTTTTGACTTTTACTCAAGTGCTGTCTCTCTCGTTACAGTCGAGCTTCAAGTGACCAATGGGAATGCTCTCTGCTGCTTCAATAATTTGTTCAGGGGACTTGCTAGTCGAGCCGACTCGACTTGAGCTTTCATACTTGTTCATGTTGTGGGTCTCAGCTATGGTAGATGTAAGTACTTTGAGTCGCTTTACAAATCAGTTGAAATATTATACATCTACTGAACTTTAAGATCCTTGCTTTAAGTAAATATGATTTTTATAGTGTGTGTAGTCATATACATATATGTATGTATGCTTCTCTCGCTCTCCTAGCGCTCAACTTGATTATGCAATCAACTTCAATTCCGAATTCTCCATCAGCAGGTACGATTACATACTTCAAACTTCCTCAACTCAAATCGATGGAATATTCTATCAAACCAATATACTCTCTTTGCGTTTAATGAGCGAGCATTAAAGACAGTGGCTGGCAGCACATGGTCTGAATTATTGACAGCTTAGGCGTCGCAAGTGCCAGTCAATCATTATCATTTGAGCCGGCATTTGAATAACAATAAAGATCAGGCGAAATTCTAATTTATGCATTGATTTCGACCTCCCCCTTCGCCAAGCTGCCTCAGAGCTTATGTAATAATCATTTTTAAATTAGATAAAAAAAGAGAGAGGGAGAGAGAGAGAGAAGCAACGCCACAGCTTCTAAGTAATTTAACAACTTCCTGACGCCCGCCCGCAGCGCTGATTGTAAAATTTCTCTCAATTTTAGCTGAAAGCTGGCGTCGTAAATCCCAGAAAATCATCTGTAAGCCGCGCATGGGGCCGCATCAAACAACACTTGAAAGTATGTTGAAATATTGTAATATGCGTCGCAGATAGCCTATAGATAAGATATACATACATATATATTGTACATGTAGAGAGCAATAGAGGGGGGGACACCCCGTCGTCGTGTGACTCTTCAGAATGCGTTTACAATCCATTGAGAAGCTGGCGATGTATCAATAATATTGTTGCCCAAACCTCGACGAGTTCAAAAAGGTGGTGAAAGTTGTTCGACCCGCGGCGGTACATGTAGCACAGTGTAGGGCCAGGGACGGGCCTGGTTACAGCTAAAAATAATGTTTGACTTAATTTCTTTTATGGCTCAATATAACCATTATTCGCACTACTTGAGCACCCGGCCAAGTGGCGTTTGGGCCGCATAATCAGCAAATTTAAATTCAATTCGCTTGTCGCTCGCCGATTTTAAAATGTTCGCCCTTAAGGCAAATGGGGGCAACAGAACGACAGGGCAGCTGGGGGGGCGTGGCGGTTGTCAGCCGCACACGCCAAAGTCGTGTCACAAATTTACGAACCTTTGCCGAGCTCTGTGGCTTTGATTGCGGCTGAATCTCGTTCGTTCTGTGCAAATCTTTGCCAACAATTTGGCAACTGTGAAGCACTTTCCCGCAATTTATTTCAGCGTTACATAATTTATCATATTTAAATAACCATAAACCGTTATCTATAGTTATGATCCAAATGTATGTATGTAGTAAAATTATAATAAATTTAAATTTCGGTTGAGCTTTAGTTTCTTTGAGGGTGTACGACTCTCTACTCTCATGGCTAGAAAAATCGATTGTGATTAAACACGTAAGTTAGGTCTGTAAAAGTCTTTAAACTAAACTCTCTCTCTCTCCCACTCTCTCTCTCTCTTTCTCAGTTCTCTCTTGTTTGTTTTTAGTGACTCTATTCTAAATGCGTTATAAATCATGTATGAAAAACCCATTTTGTTCAGTATTTCATATAAATTGTTGTTATTTCTTGTTGTATTTTTGGATAGAAAACCAAAATACGCTCCTCTCGCCTCTGACAACGAAAACAATGCAAAAAAACAATTCAATTTATGAAATATTTTTATACCCTGAATCCATTGAAAATGGGTATAATGGTTTGGTGGAAATGTATGTAAAAGGCAGAAGGAGGCGTGGCAGATCCCACAAATAATGGTGTCGAGTTGAGTCGATTTAGTACTTACTATTCCTCTGTCTATTTCTTCTAAGTATTCCCTCGACGTATTTCCTTTACGTAATTCATCTACGTATTTTCTTTACGTATTCCCTCTACGCAGTTCCTCTACGCATTTAATGCTTAGCTGATCGATCACACACTCTGCTTCACTTTACTGCGCTGACTGCCACCAGGCCTGGACGACTGAAGACTGACTGAAGAAATGCTGCAGCTGCTGCCCTTTATATACGTCCACTTTTCTCAAGCACTGTCTCTCTCAAATGTGTGAGCCCGACGGCAGGTGGAGCTCGTTGCAGTTGACCTTCCAGTGAGCAATTGGAACGCTCTCTGCTGCTGTGAGCATTCTAGCTGCCTTTTACCTAAATACAAATACCAAATGAGAACTGCTGCATACATATAGACAACTTTAATGATCTTTTGCACTTCTTCTCTCCTTGCTTTTGACTTTTACTCAAGTACTGTCTCTCTCGTTACAGTCGGGCTTCAAGTGACCAATGGAAACGCTCTCTGCTGCTGTGAGCATTCTAGCTGCGTTTTATCTAAATACAAATACCAAATGAGAACTGCTGCATACATATAGACAACTTTAATGATCTTCTGCACTACTTCTTCTCTCCTGGCTTTTACTTTTACTGAAGTACTGTATTTCCTAGTCGAGCAGTCTCGACTAGAGCTTTCTTACTTGTTTGGCTTGATATTTGACTATTTTTTTTTTGTGTGGATTTTCTCTCGATATTTTTGTTTTGTGGAATGGTTGAATGGTTGACTGAATGCACAGCACGAGCACATGAAAAATGTGATGATATTTTCTTATTTTATTTATTTTTTATTTTGGTCTGAATTGAGGCATTTCATTTCATACGCATTTCAATGGCTTTTGTTGAAGGACTCACATGTCGCCTGGCTCGTTTGCCCAGATTTATGGCCGGCTTGACGATGGCACATTACATTGTCCAAATTAATAAAGGTGCCTCCCCAGCCAGCCTGAACCGTCCCGGAACGCCCCGGCGCTCAGCGGCCTTTGGCCTGAGGTTCTCTGCTCTTCGAACCCTGAACTCTCACCCCTTTACAGAGCATGGCGCAACAATTTAATAAACACTCGGGCGCTCAGTCCTTTTTTTTGGGTGCATTTCGAGCATAAATTGAAATTGTTTTGTATCTCTGTGAGACACAACAACAACAACAACAACAACAACATGAACTATACTGCCTGTATGCATTATGTTTAGGCATTCAACTGCGCGTGTTTGCATAGCTCTCGTGCAATAAAAAGAATTATTGAAATGCTGTCGATTTCCACACGAATGACCCACAATGACAATGACAATGACAAGCCTTTTTCGCCAGATCAACGTAGTTCGCGTGAGGGTGATAAGGCTGGCGCATAAACATATACGTATATACATATACATATATGAATAATATTGCTTATGAATAGTTGAGCGGCATGAATCTCTGTATCATCTGAGTATGAGTGCTCTTAAGTGGCTGCATGACAAATATTTACCATATGCCGTTTAATATCTTTAACGAGATTCCTAAGATTTCGTGAAGTGGAATTTATAGGGGTTTCTTGTGTAATTTTCTTATCAAACCCCTTCCGAGATGAGAATAAACCAAAATCATATTGAAATATTCAAGATTGCATTTCATTACTAATCCAACTAAGATACCAGAACTACCATTACATCGATTTCTTCAAAAATTTGTTCTTCTGAGACGGTGTCTTTTAGCAACTCTGTTTAGGATCTGTGTACTACTTTAATTATCATATTCAAACTTTTTGTTATTCAATAAAAAACATTCTATTAATCTCCATATAGATAAGCTGGCAATCCAATTAAAACTTGTACCACACACACACACACGCACACACACTTACACACTTTTGACTCTCAATTCAATTAATAACAATTTAACGGTTCGTGGCACAGATCCCAATTGCCAGTTGCCCGTTGCTCGATTATGAAGATAAAAGAAAATGTGGCCAAGCGTTTTCCTCTGACAGGCGCACGTCACTTTTGGCCCGGTCACAAATTAATCTCGATCCGAGGCAGCCCAAAAAATTATTAATGAGACGCATGTGTGTGTGTGTGTGCGAGTGAGAAAAGTCTTAGGCCGAGTAAAAAAAAAAAAAAAGGAAAAAGAAAAGTGCGAAGGACTTGGCACCCTCATTAACGGGAAATTAGTTTTTCCTGGCATATTTGCTGCTCTGATTTCTGAGCTGGTGTCAAACTGGAATGAACAAAGAATTTTCCTGGGGTGATTAAATGCGGAAATGAAGCAAACAGCTTGAGCGGACTGCTCGACCAATTGAGTATCGCAGTGGGGTGGGGTGTGTGGTGCGGTGTGTGGTGTGTGTGGTAAAGCGCATAATATTAGCGACCAGCCAGCAAGGACAATAACACAGGATACCGAAGAGGATTAACTGAACTTTCGGCCCAGTTCTTGTCCCGTCTCCCGTGTTGCCCGGCGCTATTTTTATTTGAATTAATTTTTCTGTGCGACGGCACTCAAGTGCCACACATAAATCCTCGACGCGTTGCATTGTCCTCGGTGTCTGCGAGTGTCCTTTGAGTGCACTTAATTATGCGGAAGTAGGAATGCGAATGGCTTCACGCGTGTGTATGTGTGTGTGTGTGTGTGTGAGCGGTCTTTCCTGACATTTCTGACTTATTTTACATCAAATTTGCCGCAATTATTTTCCATTTTTCCAACGCCTGCGACTGATGAGCGTCAAATGCAGAGCGAACATTCCAACTGTGGTACAGTTGTGTGCAACACGTTGCCGTGGCACCTTCGAGCGTTGCACGTTGTTGCTTCCTGCCTTTATTCTAAAATTTCAATTACCAGTCACTCAGCATTGTTTGCCATTCGTTGTTTGGTTTATTGATATGCTCGCCAGTCCCTTGGGGTACTCCCGGAAAGTCAAGCCTAGCCAAGCCAAGCCAAGCCAAGCTGCCTGTCATATTGCGTTTGTTCTGTTATCCCCCCAAATTGATGCCCTGCCAATAATTTGTTTAATGGTAGCGTAAAAAATTAGACCATATTGAATGTCAATTGTTTGATTTTTTGATTAAGGGTCCACAGAGTCGATGCCCGGTCTGTTGCCTGATTATGTCCTGGCCGGAGCTACCTCTCCACGCTGATTAAATATTGAAAGAGTAAAGTATGTAATGTAATATGAACCCACAACCGACCGCAGACAAAACCTTTATTTTTTTCGCTTTTACAAATTTGGTTTTTTGTTTTTGTTTGTAAGTGGAGAGTGATGCATCTGCCCTCATAACTTTTATGAATAACAAGAGAAGTGCGTGGATTATACTTGAAGTACTGTGAAATGCTTGGTATATGCTGAAAATATAGTTTAGTTTAATGTGAACCCCCTAGGTTTTTCAGAAAACGATATATGCACAAATCATATCAATTATATAAACTCCAATTGAAATCAACAAATCAGGAATTTATTAGACAAACAAAAATATGAGCTGATGTTGGATTTATATGACTTATGTCATGGTATTCTAAGATACATTTCTCTAATGTGCTTGGCATATTGACTACTGTTTTCCTTAGATCTGCTATGCTTCTAGCTTTTGTAACCCTTCTTTAAGCACCTCTATATCATGTAGTACCGTGAAAAATTCCAATTCCAATATAAATCCTTTCATTTGGGAGCTAAACTCAATGAAACTTCTTTCATATGCAACGAAATATAGAAAAAATGCTTTCAAATTTAAGGTAAAAGCATCTTCGATATAAAACTAAATCGCAAATCTCAAAAAGCAGACGCATTATTCTCGACTTATTGTAGAAAAATTGTAAACTTCTAATTTCCAACGGCTACAGCTGTCACAGTTTCATTTTTTACTAAAACTCTGTGGGATCATTAATCAAAACTCTTTACGCCAACAAGATATTAGCATAACGAGCTGTAAGGGAAACCCAATACCTACCCTCCCACCCACACACCCCTCCCATGCCCCTCTTAGATGTGGCTAAAAAGCAAAGCTATGTCAATTTACGCAACACAAAGCGCTAGGAAAAACCATTTTCGCCAAGGCTTAAAATTGCAAAACGGATATGAAAAGTCAGACAGTCAAGCAGAAGAAGAAGAAGAGTAGATGTGGAGATTCAGTTGAGGCAGCACACATGTGTTGCAGTTCCCAGTCTGCACGATTTGCCACAAAGCCTTTTCGCGCTTTTCACTTTATGCGTATTTCTAGGCAAAAATATCATTAATTTTAGCGGCTGGAAGGGATGGAGGGAGGTGCGGGGCAGGGGCGTGGCAGCAGGGCCTGTTGATGATGCTGTTGGCATTTTCAACGTTTCATCAGTTGACAACGCCCCAGTCGTCAGGACACTTTTACTTGCCACACATGCCACTTGTTGTTGTTGCTGTTGTTGTTGTTGTTGCGATTTTTATGAATTTTTTGCAAAGTTGAGTGAGAAACATATGTCGAGTTGCTGCGCGTTACAGTTTGACGTGCCACTGATTGGCGCCAGTCTGGGGATGGGGCATGCCCCTTGGCTGTTGCTGACGCCCAGCTTTGCTTAAATGAATGCAAATTTTTTTTTATTTAAACATTACGGTAATAGCATTGAGCTGTCAATATGTTTGTCTTTTTATTGTTGCTGCTGCTGCTGCATGCGGCACAGTCAAAGGTGGCAAGTCTAGCACGGATGTGGCATGCGGCATGTGGCGTGTGGCATGCCTGCTGCTGACAGCTTGAAAAATGGCAAATAGCGAACGTAGTCAATTCCCATAGCATCTTAAATCGAATCGTATTCATGAATATTCACAATGCGAAATTAGAGCAGCAAGGCCGGAATTTATATAACGAAATTTACACAATTAGCTGGAAGTGAGAAGTGGGTAAGAATCGAGCTCAGAGTATAAGCACTAGCATATATGAGCGAGGCAAACCCTCTTAAGATTTCGCTGTGCTGAAATCGAACTTCTTGTTTCAGAGAAAAGAGGCCGAAGAGTATGCAGAAACAATTAGGTATAGAGAGACTTCATATAAAGGTCGACCAACTTGCTGGAGACACAATACTTTTAAAGCTGCAGATCGAGCCTGTGAGTAAAGGAGCCGAGGAAATACGAAGTTATATAGAAGTTGTGTGCTATAGAGCTTACATCTATGTGCGATGAGTGGTATCAAACAGTGCTGATATAATAACGATTAAAATGCAATAACATTATGAAAGAATTCTAGAGTTCCCAACACTCCAGCTGAGCTTTCATAATTCACAATCTGCTGCATTTATCATGACACACATTTTGACTTACACTGCACGCTGCGATTACTGGGGAAAAAGGGCCATAAAAATTATTAATGAATTATAAGCAACAGCGAAATGAATAATTTCACCCAATAAAAAAAAAAGAACAACAACTAAGCTGGGCGATATCAGATTTCGTCATTTCGTCATTTCGATTCAAGAGGAGGGAGATAGAACAGTTGTAGCTCGATCGCGTGCCGGCCAAAACAAATCATTAATCATCGAACTGTTGCAATTTTCGTGTGGTTGGGGCTGTGGTTGAAATTAATTTTGTAGAAAAGTACAAAACGCCCCAGGCGCGACATGTAGGGGGTAAGGGGGGGGGTCTACATATAGGCCGGGGGTGGTTGGAGCTGAGTGCCAAAAGCCTCGGGGACCAAAACAACATTAAAAACTACTAAAAAGGCGGCAAAGCGTTGGATGAGGGAGGGGGGAGGGTCGAGTTGGGCGACTACTGAGGCCTGTGTCTGACACATGCGGCGCTTCATTTTTTACGAGTATCCCACACAGAAAAAAATAGAAGCAGAAAAACTTTCACACATTGTTGTTAGGATGTGTAGCGAAAGCGCTGCGGGATATTTGTGACATGCCCCGCCCATCCCAGAACACCCAGAGTTCGAGTTCGAGTTCGAGTTCGAGTCGGGGTCACAATCGGCTGTTCATTGTAAATAACGATTTGCGACGATTTGTGTCAGGGCTGATGACGTCGCGTCGTCCCCGTTCGATATCATTGATACTTTGTCAAACGTGTAAATTACATGGCGCGTTCCGCGCTAGCGATTTATTTCCCACATGCAAATTTTGGCGAAAAACCCGTTAGATGACGGCGACATCATCATCATTATTCAAAGGGCTTGGCAAATCCCAATGGAGTCGAGGATGCCACGCGCTGGCTGAATCCAGTTCGCAAACTACTTTAAAATTTCAACCAATTTCAAATGACTTCTTGTCACACATGTGGCCTGGATGGAGCAGGAGGTGGAGGAGTGAAGGTTTTGCTGGGTGCTAGGACATTGCATCGTTAGTGCAAATCGCATCAACGCGCGTTTTGATTGATGTCAGACGCTTGTAAGTCGCCGCGCTCCATCCACAATCCCTCGCAGCCCCTGCGGTTTGACTTGAAGCCTAACCCCTTTTCCTGCCTCCGCTCCTGCTCAATGCTTTGACATACGCTCGTCACGCCAGTTTTCAGCAGTTTTTCACGCGTTCATATTTTGTAATATTTTTTGTCGGGAAAGTCTCGCTCTTTGCATCTGTGATTTATGCGAGCCCAAAGGGATGAGTCGACATTGGGGGAGTTGTCTTGTTGTTTATAAGGGTTAAGCTGTTTCAATTTCACGTGCACTGATTAGGTCAGATAAGCATGATAATGTTCAGATTGTGACATGTTTGTGGGCCGTTCACAGTTTGACACTCACACACACATGCAGACACATATTCAAATGAGCGCACTGTGGCTGTCAAACTGTAGCCAACTGTCGCACTCGTGTGCATTAGACAGTGAACTATGTATGTATGTGCACACTTCTTGAACTTGACCAGTCAACAGTCAGCGGGCCATGGAGTTGCCAGTCATTTATCAAATCGGTGACTGTGGCAACTCTGTCTGGCTTAACCAGTTTGAAGAGCGTGCGACAAATGTGCAAACAAATGCCCGTTATTCACGCTCAATGACTTTCAATTAGGACAGCAGGCGATCTGTCTCCAAACGTTTTGCCCTACAGCCCTGGTCAAGTGCGCGTCCAGTTGTTATGTTAATTGGCTAACACGCAAAGGGGTTAAACGTGCCCACTGGCCACCCCAATGGGCAAGGCCAGTTTCAGGGACCGCATTGTCCATCAAATTGCCTTGATGATGCAGCAAACTTCAAAAAGTATTTTTCTGCTCGTTAGTTGTGTAATTTTTCGTTATTTCTAATGTGTAGACTGTACCCGAAACCGTTAAGAAAATCCTTGGAATTACTCCAAACATTATTTTGCTGGTCATTCTGGGCATGGTCTGTGCAATGAATTTATCAATAAGCCCAACATGTTCGTGTGTGGAATATATATTTAGTTGAGATATTTGCTATTGAGAGAGCACAGCATAGTTTTTGCAATCAAGTAAACTGACTTTAAAAACTATTTCTAAGCAACTAAAGCATGCATATCCTTGAAAATTTTTATAAATTGATATATTGTATTTTTTAAAAATCTGCAAAACATCAGGAAGTCTTCAGAGTCTTTTTACATCAATTTTCACATTGACAATAAATTTTAAATGTATTTATTAAATTGAATAGTTAGGGAGGAAAGTGAGAAATATTCGACATCTACAAATATCTCTAATGTTGAGGAAATATTAAATTGATTTTTTTGTTTTATTATTATTTTCTGCTAGTCATTTTCTCAATTATTTGCAAAGCAAAAAACATAGAAAATAAATTGAGCACAGTTCGTGTGTGGAATGTATAACATCAATGAAGAACAGACGAAATAAATAAATCAAATAAAATGAAAATGCAAAAGCTTATATTTCAGCAAAAATTTAAATTGTACAATATGAAATAATAAACTACAAAAATCAAATAAAATTTGATTTCATTTAACAAAGCTAATTTAATAAAGAAATTCATAACGTAACAGTTCATATCGTAACAGATAACACGTAAAAGTTATTTCTCTCTCTCTCTCTCACTGTCTATCTCTCTCTCTCTCTCTCACTGTCTATCTCTCTCTCTCTCTCTCACTGTCTATCTCTCTCTCTCTCTCTCACTGTCTATCTCTCTCTCTCCCTCTCTCTCTGTCTCTCTCTCTCTCTCTCTCTCACTGTCTATCTCTCTCTCTCTCTCTCTCTCTCACTGTCTCTCTCTCTCTCTCTCACTGTCTCTCTCCCTCTCTCTTTCTCTCTCTCTCTCCCTCTCTCTCTCTCTCTCTCTCTCACTCTCTTTCTCTCCCTTTGACATTGCGTACAGTTGCGTGCAAAATATATAATAGAGAGGCGCATCCTTTATATCTATTATTATCAACATATATATAACATATACATATATACCTATCTATATAAGGCATGCAAATGGCGTACGCTTTTCTTTCATCATTTCCATTTTTGCAGCCGCCTTTTGAAAGCAATTGAAGCAGAAATGCCTCAAATCATGTTCCACATGACAAACAGTACTAATGTTGGCAAACTTTGCGACTTTCCGTAATGCAAACACCGGCTCCAAGAGCCAACCCTTTAATGAAACATGCGACGGGTTGCCCTCGCAACAACAACAAAAAAAAATCCGCAAACTTTAAAGCAAACAACAACAGCAGTAGCAGCAGGATCAGCCCCTCCTCCTGGCTATATACACTCTGCTCTGTTACTCCGATGCGTTTGACAAAATGACAAACATGGTCCAGGGTCCATGGTGCTCCTCATGCCAAACGGATTGTGCCCATTGATTGCTCTAGCCGGGTGACTGGTAACTGGTGAACGGTGGCTGCCTCGTGTCTCGTGTCTCATGGCTCGTGCCTCCTGCTGGTTGCTGTTTGGCGGTCGTCTGCCTCTGCTTCACGCTTTATTGGTTCCATTTCGCATGTCAAGTTCTCCGTCCACCTCGCGGCTAATTTGCAAATAATATGCATGTGTGTGTGAGTGTGTGAGTGCGTGTGTGCGTTGCTAGCATGTAAATTTGTTGGCAAAAGGGATGCCATTCTCAAGCAGCCACGAGCTCATCTATTTTTGTTTATTCGCTTTGGCGGTTGGCTTTCAAAATACGAAATTAGATTTTAAAATCCTTTTTGCGTGCAGCTCAGCGCTTTTCTTCATCTTTTTTTGCTCAATACTCGCCTGCAATTTGAGATGGAGCATATTGGTTTAGATGAATTTTGATATGAGGAACATACGTAAGAGAAGCTATAGAAATATATGTATATAAAGTCTTTAGCTTGCATGCCAAACGAATATGGTCCATCTTAAATTTGGTGTGTTATCTCTCTTTATCTATGCCCACTTCAGGGCCGACCTCAAGTCCACTCTAAACCCTGAACTGTAAGCGAGCATTAGGCAGTTGTTGACAGCCGTCTACAGCTATTGTTGACTTGATTTTATTTACATTTGCAAATTAAGGTCACAATTTGCCGCATTTATTTGTGCCCCTTTTTTTTGCACGTTTGTTGGCCAAATGTTTGCCCATTGGCCTTTACCTTTGAAGATGTTGGGCTTTCAGCTCACGTGGCCCACTTGAAAGCCCAAGGCAAATATGTTGCCAATTTGTTGTTGTTGTTGTTGTTGTTGTTGTTGCGGACAAATCTTTTGATTTGAAGCGCTTTCTTCACTTTCAGTCCGAGTCTGTCTGCCACACTGTTTGCCACCGCCCCAGCTCTAGTTTACATTATGCAAATGACATGCGTCGCAGCCTGATAAGAAGTGAGCGCAGGTAAGCGCAAAGCGAACAATTGATTATGATTGTGATTATGATGATGGAGCGACGCGCTAAAGTCAATAACAATAGCATAATGCAGCGAACACAGATACAGCTGCCAACAATGGACGCGGCACAGCTATCCCAACGGTACGTCTAACGTCTAACGTCCAATGCCCAACCACAAACGCAAACACAAACGCAATCCCAGTTACCAATTCCATAGCGGAAACTCTGAGCGCACCACTTAAAATTAATGGAAATGTATAGCACTCACACACACACACACACACACACCGGCACACTCGCACAATTGAAATTTAAATAAAAACTGTCGATGCTCAAGTGAAGTTCCCGGTGCTCCACTTGCTCAGGCTCATTCCCGTCCCCGTCCCACTTCTGCCACTCACGCGAATGTCTCTGTCGAAGCGTAAAATATTATGGCATTATCAAGGAAACGCAATAAATTTCGCTGGACGCGCGTTAGTCAAATTTCAATACAATAAAAAATAAGCAGGAAATACGAGTAAACAGGTACGCACTTGCACGACTGTGCAGATACCCTGTAATGAATTTTTATATAAATATTTGTTTTTTCTTTCAATTTATCAATTACTTATACCGAAGATTCAGCTCATGATTTCTTTAGCTTTTCATTTTTCATTTCATTATTATCGATTATTATCGATATTTTATATAAGCAAACACACTATAGTTTGTATACCTAAGCATCAAAAAAGGCAACTACTATATCGATATATCGATATATAACTGATTTTGTAATCGATTATAACATACAGAAGCTATAGTTGTCTGGTTTTCGACTTATCTACTTTAGCAGTCTATATAAACATTCTGCGTCTCACTATACCCTGCTAAGCAAACTCACAATTTTTACAGAGTATAAAATGAAAGAAAAAACTGTTTGAATTTACAATTAGCTGTTTGGCTGGAGGTTGAGTGGCATTGTTGTCATGGTGTGTGTGTGTGTGTCGATTGATAAAGTGTTTGAGCTAGTGTCCTGCCGCGTTTCATTTTTTTTTCACAGGCCACTGACGAGAGGGCACTCAGAGACGAGGACCACCGCGGCGTTATTATCTTGGATTTGGCATGCGTTGCGCCAGGCATCTAATTACAGAAACAGGAGCCAGCAGCCAAGGAGTGCCAAGGATATTCAAATGCGAATTGAAGCTGTGAATGACACTCGCGCTGCTCCATTGTAGCCGTTGCCTTGGTCGCCTTTGTGCCGACCCAGTCATTGGCCATGGCAACAGTTGCCACTTGGCCAGCTCACTCACTCTCCCTCGGTCGAGTCATTAAGAGTTCGTAATTGCTCTGGCCTGACTTATCAGCAGTCCAATAATGTGCATATGAAGTACTTGGAGTAGCCTCTAGCTTATCTAATGTCGCATCCCCTGTTGTTTTTATTGCCTTTCACTTGATTTGTTAGTGTGACCAAAAACTTTCTCTTGGCCAACTCAATTCACATATGAATTGTTTATGAACCACTCCCACTCACGCTGCTCATATCCGAGTTTCATAAAGGAAATGACATTTTTCTACGGCATTTCTAACCATTGACATACATATATGTTATATATTCAGCTCGAAAGTGGAATCTCGCCTAACGTTCCACATTTCCGCTTTTGGTTTTTCCCCTTGACTGCGCCGAGGATGACGCAGCGACACAGGCGCTTTTCCTTTCCTCTTTTCTTGACTTGTGGCATAGCTCGATTATGGACGGAAATGAAAACCCATAAAAATCCTTTCCTACGGTGATTAGTTAACATATTTTTCACAGACATCTATGGGCAAGGGAAACAATTATTTATGTGAAATATTATTTGTATTATTTATTATTGTTGTTCTCTCGATGATGCTCCTTTATGAGTGTGCGTGTGTGTGTGTCTACTCTGAGTGGTTTAGGTCCATTAAACCTTCTGCCCGCTCGGTCATTTATGAGTTATGCATATTAAAAGAGGGTTCACCAGTTAATAAACATATATATTCATATTCATATATCAATATTGGGGATTCACTTTCAGTGTATAAAAGAAATTTGGGTTTATTTTATTTGCGAAATGAATAAATGTAGATATTTAATACAGTATTATTTATGTAAAGTATTTTAGCAAATATTTTGATAAAAAAAAAAAATTGTTAGCATTTTATTTATTTTAAATTTGCATAACAAATTCATACAATATATGTAATTGATAAAGTAAAAAAAAAAAAAAAAAAAAAAAAAAAAAAAGTGATTATAAAATATTAAATTATAAAGTCATTTTTAAAAAGATTTTTTTTTTTTTTTTGGTAAATTAGAAAATAAATATTGGTGCAGAGCAGTCAAAAAAAATATATGAAAAATTTACATATTTTACAAAAAAAAAAAATCTTTTAAAGTGTATATCAATTATGGATTAATTTACATATACCAGCATTAAATAAAATGTCTCAAAAATTATGCAGGCTGCGAGTGAGCACTGAATCAATGCAGATGCAACCACAGGGGCGGCAATTGTTGCTGTTGTTGTCCTGTAATGACCTGGCAAGCACAGCACGCTGACAAATAATTGAAATCAATCAAAATGCTTAAGGATCTTCTGTGCAGCCAAAAGAATAGAAAAAAAGGTAGCGACGCGTGCGCCGAAATGTTGCCAACTAATCAAAATTCAATTTGACAACGCTGGCCAGGCGCTTAAATCATTAAAATCAAAATTCGCAAATGATGCGCATAATCAACTCGACGCACAAATTTCCCATTCAACAGCAGCAGCGACTCTATGGATCAGGATCAGTAACTGCCACAAGCTGCTTTGATGGGTTCATTCGGTGACAATTGAAATATAGTCGGGCATTTATTGCTGCCAATGTTTGCAAACATGTAACCCCTGCTCCTGCCCCTGCTGCTGCTCCTGCTGCTGCTCCTGGTCCACCTCCTTGTTGCTCCGCTTGTTGTTGCGGCAGCGAAGCGTATCAATAAATCCATTTAAAATTGCGTGCAGGCCGCGTGTGTGTGCTGGGTCGAGTGTTTGTCCTTTCAGGCCGCACATAATGCAATGGGAATTATGGCTGCTTAGTGTTCCGACAATATATCGAAAATAAATTGGCAGCGACAGCAAAACAAAAGCGCCAAAAGACGTCACCAATTGACATTGCGCTATCGATACACATACGCAACCCTAGTTGGCTAATACCCAAGCCAGACCCGACCTAAGCAACCCTCAATTTAAAATGCAAAAAATCCAAGTAAATCAATTTCAGTTGGCAAAAAAAAAAAAAAAAAAAAAAACAAGTATGAAAACTCAAGTCGAGTCCGCTCGACTAGCAAATCCCCTGAACAAATTATTGAAACATCAAGGAACGTTTTCTTTGGCCACTTAAAGCTCAACTGCAACGAGAGAGACAGTACTTGAGAAAAAGTCAAAAGCAAGCAGAGAAGAAGTGCAAAAGATCATTAAAGTTGTCTATGTGTGTGCAGCAGCTCTCATTTGGTATTTATATTTAGGCTAAACGAAGCTAGAATGCTCACAGCAGCAGAGAGCGTTCCAATTGCTCACTGGAAGGTCAACTGCAACGAGAGAGACAGTACTTGAGTAAAAGTCAAAAGCAAGGAGAGAAGAGGTGCAGAAGATCATTAAAGTTGTCTATGTGTATGCTCACAGCAGCAGAGAGCGCACCCATTGGTCACTTGAAGCTCAACTGCAACGATTTCTACCTGCTGTTGGGCTCAGCATTTGGGAGAGACAGTGCTTGAGTAAAAGTGTCGCTATATAAAGGGCAGCAGCTGCAGCCCAGGCCTGCTGCGTGTGAGCGTGTGAATTATAAGCATTAAAGACGAAGAGGGACTACGTGATGGAATTACGTAAAGGAAATACGTAGAGGAACTACGTAACGGAAATACTTAGCGAAAATACTTGAAAACAATACTTAGAGAGTAAAGGGAATACTTAGAAGAAATCGACAGAGGAATAGTGTTAAATCGATTCAACTCGTCGCTCTGATCAGGAATATATAAACTTTGTGTGGTCTGCCACGCCTCCTTCTGCCTGTTACATACATTTCAACAAAACCATTATACCCTGATTTCCCATTTTCAATAGGTTCAGGGTATAACAAAAAAAAAGAAGCGAACCTGGGCACGTTCTGTGCGTTAAGTCGGCCAATAAATCAAATTAGAAATATTTTTATTTTACTTTGATTTTCTACTGTCTCCAAAATTATGCGCATATGCAGAAACAATCCCTCCCTCTCCCCCAACGCTCTCATTCTCCCACTATCTAGCTCTCTATATAGACATTGTAATTTGTGCGAAATCCTTAAAATCCAACACATTTATCACATATATGCGCACATAAATCAGCATGTGCCTTGCATGTGGGCGTGGCAGTTATCTTGGCACAATTTTGACACTCCAAAAAAAAACCAAAATCGAAAATCTACAATTCTAAAAGGCCATAAAATGCGCTTCGTCGCAACGGGCGCGCCTAATTTGCACATTTTCACTATTTTAATGGTCGCAGCTCAGATTTTTTAATGCGCCTGTTTATGATTTTATGCGCTTTCTATGCTAATTTCCAGCCACAAATGTAGATCGTAAACTAAAGGTGACGTCATTAATCATCAACAAATTTATGCAAGTGGGCGTCACGAAGGGTACTTAAGCGCACAGCAACCCAAACGCACTCTGCCATATAGAGAACTGTACTCGATTTTCCTCCTGTCTTCCTTTTCGTAAGTCTTGTCACTTGAATACAATTGAGTTTGTTATTTTTAAGCAGCGCATTCGAATTTATTGCTTAGCAACTGATATTAATCATGCGTGGCATACATTGAACGAATTTTAAATGGGAGGGGCAATTTATTAATATGATTTGAGTTTGTTTTGAGAGATATGAGAAATTACTAATTACGAAAATCAAATTCGAATAATATATTTTTTAGATATTTTTATATTTTATATAAATATGTCTAAGTAATTTATGACTATTCGTATTTTTATCATATTTTTAATTATTATCTAAAGAATTTATCACTATTAAATTTTCTATAACAATTTGCCTTATTTTTCAAGCCCTTTTATATATTATAATAAATTATTGGTATACTTATTTACCATAATTTTCTGTGGCATATACTTAAACTTTTAAAATTGTTTATAATATAATTTACTATTTTAAAAGAAACTTTTTAATATATAAATAGTAAATATATTTATAATATTGTCATATAGTATAGCAGAGTAAATCGATGCAAAAACCGCTTACTGAAGATTCTTTTGTATATTTCAGCAAATAATATATAAATATGTACTTTTATGTATATAATGTATAATAATATCATATTATTCCCAATATCCATAGAAATGTAAAAACCATGCTTTTAGCTAAATCTACTTTAAGTGACATCCTTTTCGATTTCACTTTACTTGCAGCAGACAGTGTTGCTTGCCTCTTGGGTCTTCAATCCGTTTTTAGTGTCGTTTGGCAAATGCTTTTTAATAATTTAAGCCAAAATGCAAAGAAGCGAACTATGCATAGTAGATGGGTATCTAAATATATGTATTTACGACTCCCCCGTCATGTTGTCAATAACAATTTCGCAATGACACACACACACATACACACACACACACACACATGAAGACGAAGTAAAACCCCTTTGGCAACAAATCGCTGCAAATTACATACATAAAATTTTATCACCCAATATCGGAAATGGATTCCTTGTTGTACCAATATACACCAGACTAATGGTATCTCTAACCCCTCAACTCCCCCTTCCACCTCTCTCAGCTAAACAAAGAACGAATGGCCAAAATCTTGAAGCAGCTGCGCTCACGTCATTTGCAGGCACTCGGACAGACCATCAAAGTAGTTGCAACAATTGCTCGATGGGATTTGCAGAGTGAAGCGAAAATAAAAAGTAAGTAGGGCAAAAGGGTTGCCAACTGCCATTTGATATTTTTTGATGGTCATAAGCAGTCATAATTTCATTATTATAAAGTGTCAAGTGCGCCCGACTGTTGCCCATTATGGAAATGGGCACTTTGTGTGGCCATTCCGGGGGCGGTTAACGATTTTGGGGGGCTAAGGCTAAGTGCGCGATTGGAATTTTAAGTTGGCCCTGCGTCCGTCAGGCAAATCAAACTTGGTCTAATTACTTTGAATTATGCGCCTAATTTGGCGCAATATTTCGTTGCCAGGACGACGATGATTCACGAGAGCGGGGGAAAGGGTCGTGGGCCGAGGCCAGTCAATCATGCCAACTGTTGCCATCAGTCAAGTCCAAAATTGAAGCCGTCGTCAAGTCAACTTACCGCCTGGAAGGGTGCAATCGTCATAAACGTGGCGCATTGGATTACATAATGTCAAGAAGCGAACCCGAAGGCGAATCGAAGTGGGACCTGCTTCAGTTCTTATATATCTTCCTCCTTCTCTCTTCTCTTTTTTTATTTTTTTTGGTCAGCCCGAGGGCAGTTTGGGTCAGCGAAGGGATTACATATGAGTGCGAAACTGGGTCTAACCACAGGCGAGCAGCAGCCAGACCAACTCATGTAACCACAAAACGGCTTTTAGGGACTTGAGCAGCTAGCCCCAGGGGCCAGGGACCAGTGGCAATGGCAACGACAACGGGTAAGTCAATCCTAGCCCAAATCGAGCAGCAGCTGAAGTATTGTTAATGCCTTGGACACAGATTAATCAGTGTATCGGGCAATGAATTCATTGCTCGTATGTAGCTAATGAAGCCGCACAGGCCCAGGGCCCGACTAAGCAAAAGTCAGCACATTTTTCCATTTAATTGGCGCACAATTCAAACACGCGACGACGACACTCGAAGGGTTTCCACAAATTACAGCTCTCAATCAATGCAATTTACACAGCTAGGACAACATAAAGGAAATCCATCAAAAACCATAACCAGCCAAGGAAGGGACAAATCCGAAAAACTACTTGAACATTTTACTGACCCCAAAGTTCTTCTATTCTTTTTTTTTCGTACCCTGTAAGTGCTTCGAGCGGAGCATGATAGAATGTCAGTTGCTATGAAAAGTTTTGTGAAGCTAGTTTTGTGATATTTTTCAAAACAGAATCAGAGGTAGTGTCGAGTCTCGATAATTTGTACCCCGCTAAATCGAAAAAAAAAAAAATACTACCCCTTTGAAAAAAGAATTCGCTCTCGATAATTTGAATTTCTGTGTAAATAAAAAAAAGTTATCCCTATGCTATTTCGAATTATCGGGACTATACTGTATTATAAAATTGATAGAACTTTAGATTTTTTTAAAGTAATAATTTTTTTTTTTTTTACAAAAACTGAATACTTTTTTTTTAGATTTTTCTAGCGTGTCTTGAATCGAATGAGTTTTTTGATGGTTTTATTATTATAAATATTATTCAAATCACACTCTTTTAAGCCGAATCATTTGCTTAGATTGCTAAGAGAACTTATCTAGTTCCGATCTAAACATCTTTTGACTCATGACTTCTCTACGGGGTATTTTCAAGTCGTTTACTCCCCGACAACTTGCAACATATATTCTATTTTCTTTGCGCTATACTTTCGCAACAATAAATTATCAAAATTTGTGGCATAAATCAGTGATGCGACCACAGCACAGCAGTCACATATTGGCAGCATATAAACTTTTCACTTTTCAGTATTTGCTCGGACCCCTCTCGACTCTTGTTTGCTCTGCTTAAGCAGAATGTGGGCTGGGCAGAGTCAACAACAACTGTGCGGGTGTGTTTGATTTGTTTGGCATATTGAAGTGGTCAAGTGGTCGAATGCGAATGAGGGACACATGAATCAACAGCAGCAGCAACAGCAGCAGCAGTAGCAGGAGCAGGAGTTGTGACAGCTAGCGTATCCATGTAAGTGGGCGTAACGCAACTGCTTGCCCAGTTATGGGCGTTAAGTTAATTGATTAAGGACAGCGCAGCCATAGAAAGAATGTACCGTTAAATTGCGAGCATTGTCCAGCTTAAATTGTGCGCCACAAGAAGGGCTGCCACATTATGTGGCAACTGTGCGAGCCTTTGTTGCGTTTTGATTGGAATTTTATGAGCGTTTACCTGCTGTGCCACGAGATAAGAGGCCGACGAGTCTAAGCCAGCTTGCTATGGCAGCTAGCCATATTTGGCTATATTTATGCGTTTAATAAGCAACATGACATGTTGCAAATGTCATCTGTGTGTGTGTGTGTGTGTGTGTGTGTGTCGACTGTCATTCAAATGAAAGAACTGCCCCAAGTGAGAGCTGGGAGACGCGTGCGCAGGATGTGCTTGATTACTTTGACATTTTGCAGGGTATCTGGGCAAGTACGTTAATGAATGAAATAAATTTAATTTTGGCAATTAATGCACTGCCAAGCATCAGACGTCAGCAAGTTTTCCCCCCCCTCGCAATCGCAATCGCAATCTGTTAACTTTATGTTTATCATTATTGACTCGTGAGTGCTTCGCTCGCCCTTTTCACTTGTCGCTCATAATGAGCGCCGAGTTCCGACTGTGACGACGCCCCCTCTCTCTGGCTGGGCGTGGCCATTCTTGGCTTAGATTGGTTCGCATTTCGTAATCAAATATTTCTGCTTTTCGCAAATTGCAATAAAAACGGACAGCAGAGGACTGCCAAGCACTAGCCGGAGGGTTGAAATGGTACAGCTAAAGGCGAGAGGCGAGAGGTTTGAGGCGAGAGACAGCGCTTAGTCATCATAGTCATCATCATTGAGGCCCGAAGGCAACTTATTGGATTTTTGTCTCTCAAGTGCTGCCTTAACGCTATTTACGAGCTAGTTTTCTTTTGATACAAACTCTGCAGGAGCGAGAGCAATTTTTTTCTTCCTTCACACCTGGTGCATGAGTCCATTGTGTGTCCACTTCAAAGCCACTTGAAGCTGGAACAAAGGCGGTGCATGGGTGTGTGTGAAAAGTCTCTGCAATTAGCGCTAAAAGCAGCATCAAAGCTGAATGCAAAGAAAAGACAAGAAGCTAAATGAAAAGCGAGGCTAATAACTAGATTAGAGCTTAAAGCCGCAAACGTGACTTCATTAAATATGAACTGAAGCCACAAAAAATAAACGAAGACAAAAAGGAAATGCGTTTGCAGTTAATCGACGCTTTCCATATGAGATATGAAGGATAATATTACAATGCGCTGTCCATGTATCCATTACACTCGACTGGCCTGAGAGGGTGATTTCGCTGGCTGGCTGGCTGACTGGCCGGCCGATTAGTTCAGTCAGCCGCAACCAAGTTCTGGGCCATGTCCACTCGCTGCCGAGTCCATCAATGGCACATCAAACTGTCCGAGCAATAACAACAATGGAACCATTCAATCAGCGCGCATAAAAACATAAAGAGATTTTAATTTTTTGATTATGTTGAGCGTGTGTTCGTCTGCTGTGTGTGTGAGTGTGTGTGTGATATGTGCGTGTCCTGCTCTCGAGGGACTCTTTCCTCTTTGGCTTTGTCCAATCGTTAATCAATGAAGTTCGTGTGCGGAACTCCCCTTCGATCGAGACGCAGAACCCTCTGGTCAGCAGCAGGACAGCTCATTTGTGGATTTAGCATAGTAAAAAAAGAAAAATAGAAGGAAAAGGCAGAAAAATCAAGCAAGTTGATTAAATTTCGTTTGAGCTGAAGAAAAGCGTCACGAAATTTTCTGTGCTAATGCGTCGTAATTTCTATTAAAGTCAGTTCCGGACGAGGGAAAGTTAGTCGACGTTGATGTAATTCAGACAATAATTGCAGTTCATCAGCTGCAACCAGAATTGCGTTGGTATATAATACTCTCTCTCTCTCTCTCTCTCTCTTTCTCTCTCTTTCTGTATACATATATGTATAGTTGGTACAGCACCTGAGGTTGGGAAAATGTTAAAGCTACGCCTGCTTCCGCTCAATTAAACAATTGAATGCAATTGAAGGCCTACTACACTCCAAGACAACAAAAGACAAATCATGGCTATTAATTCCGCACTCGTGGAATGTTTCATTATGTGTGGAAGCTACCAGCAGGCAACTGGAACCCGGGCAACTTCTGCCACTCTTCTGTGTGCACACATGTGCCACAAGGATTCCAATGCTCCTGCTGCTGCTGCTGCTGCTCCTGCTCCTTCTGCTTACTTTTAATTTCCTTGCGCCGCCTTATTACTTCCATTCATATGCAAATCGTTGGACTGTAACACAAAAGCCAGCAGCAGCAGCAGCAGCAGCATCAGTGGAAAACCTGAAAAGCCCAGCGCAACAAAAGTCAAAAGAAAAAGGAGAAAGGAAAAGGAAAATCGTATAAATGGGAAAAGCGAACGCGCATCAAGTCGCTTGGCATTTGGCTGTGAGCGATTAAAAAATGGCAACTGCCTCTGTCAAGGCATATGCTTAGCATATGAATGCCCAAACCTCCAATACCATATAGTACACTGGAAAAAAATATATGAAGTGCTTATTCAGTATGGATATTAGAGGAAAAGTTCTACACAAGGAGTTTTAAAAGAAATATGTTTTGAAAAAAAAAATTTTTAATTACAAAAAATCATTCAAAATAATAAAAATTTCTCTAAATTGTTAGTTTATACATATATTATTATAAATAAATTATTTTTTGCATTTGTATTTATTTGCACAAAAATAATTAAATAACTAAATCTTATATAGTAAATTAAATTCTTGTATTATTTTCATTTGGTTTGACCGAAATCTAAATCGTGCTTAATTTTAATGTGGGCACTATAATGTAAATATCAGAAAATAATATTTAAATTTACATTTTCATTACAGATTTTAAGTTAACATTAATAATCATGTAATATTTAAAACAAATATTGTAAACTTATATATTTTTAATTTTTAATATTTATTTATTCTTTTAATATTTATTTATTTCTTTGTCATTTTCAGTTGGAATTATTTCCTATTTCATTCAAATTGAATGTTTCAACATATACTTTACTTTGTTTTGCAGTGCATCATCTTAAAGTGCCTGAGAGCTCTTGCTGAGTTCGCAGGATTTTCACCTCGTAACCCAAAAAATGTACTCCGTGGTGTTGGTGTGGTGGTGGTGATGGTGGTGTTTCTGTCTTTTAACTACCCGCGAATGGACCGTCAAATGCTTTATGGGGTTGTTATTATTATTGTTGTTGTTGTTGTCGTAATGTTGGGACTGTACCAACGATATGAGTGCTACAATTTGGATTTTAAGCATGCCATATCAAATTTAAATGAATCGCTTTTGCCTACCTCCGGGGACTACATGTGGCGCTTATAGTTCTATAGATTTAGGGTTACAGAATTGTATCACTTATGTGTGTGAGTGTGTGTGTGTGTGTGCATAGAAACAGTTCACATTTCCAATTTCCGCTGCGATTTCGCTCTTTTGTTTGGCAAAACAATTAATGTTATTTTGCATAATAGTTGGGCGTTGGGCGTTGGGTTTGCTCTCTGCTGTAGCCACACAAAAGGTCACACAAATGCCGTTTGGCCACATGTGGTCCACAAAATCTACAACTCCCTTGAATTTCTAGTTTCGCTATCTTTGTCTGCTGTGCTAGCTATCAAATTGTATTTGACTTTGAAACAAGCTCGCTGATGGCGACAAAAAGGTGAATGTGTAGTGATGTGCGTGTGTTAGTGTGTGAGTGTTCATGTGTGTGTGTATGCGTGCGTATGTCTGCCAAGTTATTCGCTGACAGCTTCAAGTGCTCTTCTTCCTTAGGCTAGCTTCAACTTGAAGTGCCGCTTTGCTAATGTGCAAAAAATGTTGCCGAACTTTGTTGCAGCTGCAAATTGTCGAGTGCCACTTGAGTATTTGGGAAAATTGCCAAAAAGACACACACAAGTGTTGTGTCACACACTCGCTCACTCACACACACATATGGCTTGCTTCCCTGCTTATTTATTTATTTTCGCCTAAATGACACGAATTTGTCATCTGATTGCAGAGCTAACATGCACCCCGTTGCTTTGCCCCAGCTGCCTCCAGCTGCCGCCCCACCCACTCTCGCATACATATGTCGTTGTTTGCTTGGCCCAACGCCCACCTTTTGTTTGCACAGTAGCTCAAAATTTCAATTAGAAGGGAACAGAACACAACGAAAAAAAAAATTGTATTGTTAAGAAAATGTTACAAAATGTTTATAATTAGTTTTTCGTATGCAAATTTTCGGTGTGGCAACAAATTGAAATTAAATATTCTTTTTATTGTGCGAACTTTGACCTCAGGCTGTGACCCACTGCCTTAGAAATCGAGCTCTGTTAGCCCACAGCTCGACAAGGTGACGTTGGTTATTCAGGCACGTTCACTGCATTACTTCCGCCACATTGAGCTGATGTTGTTGGCAATTTAATTTCAATAAAATAAATATGCATAGCTCACTGTACAGTCTGCACAATTATAAAGGAAAATTCATATAATTTGCACACGTTCAAATGCCAACCCAAACGAGATAAACGGAAGCAAGCGACGCAACGTCAGCGCCAGATTCAAGAGAGATTCGCATCCTCTCTGCAGCTCTGCAGCCGCCTGGAGTGCTCTTCCACTCATTTCAACAGCTTGTTGCTAATTTCTAATAAATATTGAACACATCTCTCAGCCAGAGTGGAGAGTGGAGGGTGTGGTGGGCTGTATGCCCTGGCAATATGCAAATTATGCCAGCACAATTTTCGCACAATATGAAAGTCATAATTTTTGGCATCACGTGTCGCCTTGCCTGGTGATTATTATCATTGCAATGCATTGGAGGGTTTGCATTATGCCCATGTTGATTAAAAATCTAATGTCTATTGCTGTTTATGTTTGTGCTTGTTTATACATGTACTACAATAGAGTTTGTTGATTTTGCGTTAGCGACACGTGGCACAGCATGATGAGCCGTACGAGAGAGAGAGAGAGAGAGAGAGAAAGAAAGAGGGAGAGAGAGAGACGTACAGTTGAGCCTTTTGAGCATCATATAGAATGCAATCCATTTAAGCAGCAAACTCTTAACATTTATAAGCAACAATCTCTTACAGAATTTAAAACCTAACAAGTATGAAAGCTCAAGTCAAATCCGCTCGACTAGCAAATCGCCTGAACAAATTATTGAAGCAGCAGAGAGCGTTCCCATTGGTCACTTGAAGCCTGACTGTAACGAGAGAGACAGTACTTGAGTAAAACTCAAAAGCAAGGAGAGAAGAAGTGCAGAAGATCATTAAAGTTGTATATGTGTGTGTAGCAGTTCTCATTTGGTATTTGTATTTAGGTAAAACGCAGCTAGAATGCTCACAGCAGCAGAGAGCGTTCCAATTGCTCACTGGAAGGTCAACTGCAACGAGAGAGACAGTACTTGAGTAAAAGTAAAAGCAAGCAGAGAAGAAGTGCAGAAGATCATTAAAGTTGTCTATGTGTATGCTCACAGCAGCAGAGAGCGCTCCCATTGGTCACTTGAAGCTCAACTGCAACGATTTCTACCTGCTGTTGGGCTCAGCATTTGGAGAGACAGTGCTTGAGTAAAAGTGGCCGTATATAAAGGGCAGCAGCTGCAGCATTTCTTCAGTCGTCCAGGCGTGCTGGGGGTCAGCGCATCGATCGTAGCGGAATTACGTATAGGAGTTACGTAGAGGAAATAGGTCGAGAATACTTAGAAGAAATAGGACATACTTGGCGGAAGTACTTGGAAGAAATACGTAGAGGAAATACTTAGAAGAAATAGACAAAGAAATACATATATCGCCGAGCCAGAGTATACCCTATTCAATATGCCGCTCTATCTCTCTCTTCTTTCTCATTTATTGCATACTTTTCGGTTGTCGCATTTAATGCAAAGTATAATTCACTTTGTACAATTATTAGTGATGCTTGAAAGATTTCCTGATAGTGGCTCCAGTCGTGCTCTGATGCCTGTGATGCTTGCGTTTTCTATCACGATTGCCTTGGTCCTTGTTGTTGTGCGTCCTTTTTGGACTGAATCTTAGTCGTTGCAGTGGTCGAGGATTGCCAAACATAATGGCCGCGGGTCCCGCATGAGCGAATACCTCTGTCGTAGTTGCCTCAATCTGTGTACATACTCAAATTGTGGAACTGACTGACAAGTACTCCAACTACGTACCTCCTCAAAATGATGATGATGTCTGCCGTCACACAATAGCAGCAGGACACTCAATAGAGCCAAGGCCAAGCAATAGCGCCACATAATACTTTGATTGACTGTTTAAATATATGTATATTTAATTGTAATTCATATATCCATATATGCTTATGTCTTGTAAAGTAATGCGTTTGTTTATGCGTGTACTAAGCTCAAGCTCTTCACTCTGACTGATATTTCCAATACACTACTGTTTACGACCGACCAGATTATCAAGTGTCTGTATATACATATATATAAACATAAAGATTATACACTATATCCGCTGGAGAAGGAGTATTGATTTACTCGAGGGAACAAATGCTTAAATATATATACATGTATATATTTCTTAGTTAAACAAAATATGATATAGATATAAACAATATACTCTACATTATACAATACTTTTTTGTGGCTCTTGTATATGCTGATCAGAGTCAGGGATTTGAATTATATATGTTTAGATCATGCTCTAAAATGGTATCAAACGTGAATACTAGAACTCTTAAAAAGCCTGAGATATAGACGTTAATTTCAGTCCATGTGATAAGATATATATATGTATATATGTGTGAAGGGTCTAAAAGGATTGTTAGTTAATAGAAAGAAAAATGTTGACTTTTTTGGGATTATAATAATCCTTATATAAACACATATAAATATAAGTCTTAAATTCATTTCAGCCAACATAATGAGGAATCCACATTATAATATTAAATCTTTCTTCTCTTCTTAAGCAGCAAGTGTATAAGAGCTTCGTTTTCATTGACTCTTGGTAAGCCTTTATTTATGCTTCCCGTTCGGCACATAAGACGCAATACGTAAAATGCTTTTACTCTGATAAGAACGCATATATTTGTCTCTCTGTCCCGCCATTCGCTCTTCCCACTTTCCACTTTGCACTAATTCTATTTTTATTTTCTCTGTAATTCTGACATCCATTAACTAATGAAAACGATACTCTCAATATATACACATATACATATATATATTATAAACATTTATTTCTTTTTTTTTCGCATTCTAATTTCATTGTATTTCCACAACAATTTCACCCAAATGCCCATGTGAATTACCCTTGAACCCAGCCCACTTTCCCATATGCCCGCCCCCTTTTGTATACATATGTGGCTGTCATGCAAAGCGTTTGATGGTCGTATCCTGTCCTGTGACAGACATTTAATGGCAGCGTCAACGTCTCTCGCATTTTGTTGATATTGTTGTTGTTGTTGTTGATACTGGAGCTGCTCGCGAAATTAACAAATCGATAAACTTTTATCGTTATGCATTTCGTTGCTCAGCTGCACATAAATGGAAATCCAATTGGCGAGCACATAAAAAAACATCTAATAAAACGTCACTGGGAGCGTTTAGAGGCAAAACGGTTCTGCACCTGTAGAGCTACGGCCATATGGCTAATTTTATGGAGTTTACCTATTCATTTTCCAATTTTGTCCAAACAAACAAACTTTTTACACAAAAGCCTCTGCGGCAAAAACTCTGGCCCAACTCAATTATCAACTGCAAGAGGGTTGCTTCGACTTTTAAATTCGATTAGGCGACCTTTTCTACTGCACAGCCACACAATTTGGAATTTTTACAAAGTTGAGTGGGCGTGGCCCATGGTACTCTAAACAAATTAGCTGGCTGTCCTTTCAACGAATATTATTTCTCTTTATTTTTCAATTTTTCGATTTTTGCGGTTACAGCTATTCACTTATTATTCTCTTTGAGATGCTCAGAGACGACAGATGTGACCCCACAAAAAAATAATAACCCCTCATTTAACTATTTTGTGTTGGCAAGAAGAGGGCGTGGCTGCATATATATTTGCCCCTGAGTAGTTAATTTCAATGTCTTCTTCAAATATAATTCACACTTTGTAGTGAATTTGCATTTCAAAATTTCTTACAAATTTTCAATGTCAAATACATTTGGCAATTTCTTAACATTCACTTAACATTTATGTAAACATTTTTTATTTAGTTCAAGGTTAACGAAAATCGCCAAAGCTTCGTAATGAACTGTGCAAATAACGATAGCAACAACAGAGACAGCAACAGCAAACATCATCATGAATATTAATGCGACATATCGCACACATATCAACATAAATAGCATTAACATTAACATTAACAGCAACAACAACAGCAGCAGCCGCAGCAGCAGCATTCGCAGCAAGCCGTCAAAGAGTCAAGTTCACTTTCACTACGCTGACGCATACTTGATCATGATCATCAGCAGAATAATGATGATGATCATCAGCATTCAGTGTTGGCCAGTGACCAATTTTGGTCAGTGGCACAGTTGGAATCAGCAACGGCCGCTGCCAAACTGTGCATACAAATTGTTTGCCCTGTCTTGCGGCTATTTTTGGCCAACTCGGTTTGGCCTGATGAATGGCATCGATTTGAATTTGGGCAGCATTAGGCTTGGCTTGAATTGAGTTGGCTTGGCCATGCCCAGCTCGTCTCCATTTGGGCCGCATTGCATCACTGCTCACGTTCGAAATCGGCCGTAGTCCGCATTGAGCCAGGTCTACGCCAAGTCTGTCGTCTGCCTGGACTGCACGCGAATGATGAGTGAAAGCAAAGTGTGGCAATCAATGACGACATCAAAACGACGACGAACAAATATACATACATACAAATATACATACATATATGTATTTTGAATATAGAAGCAGCGAACTCGAAGGTTGAATGCTCTAACTATGTTAATTAAGATTGCATATTTGAAATTTTGATTATTTTTTTCACTCAAAGAGGAATCGAATCGACTTAGACTGTTTGATTTTCAGTTGACTGCATCAGAGTTTTAGATTAAGGAATTTAACAGACATTTTATTATTCAAAGCAGTTGAAAATTATAATATTGATATTATTTTGTCTATATACAACTATATAAAGTATTCTCATTGATTAAATTTTACATCTTTAGGGAGTTCTACAACAATCTTAATACCACAATAAAGTCAAGATATTTTCAAAATTAAATTGTACACAATGAAATTATTATATTGAATAAAAACTAAAAAAAAAGAATAATTTTATGTATCATTTTTTTTATAAATAATATAAATATGTATATATTGTTTGTTTTAGATTTGCATTGCTTAATTTTACTTTGTTTGCTTCTCAAACATCTTCCACACGTTTTGTGCTTTCTCAGCAAATCATAATACCTTTTGTTAGGGTATTTAAAACTGCACTATCAAGTTTAACCAGCTGTTGACAGGGATGTAAAAAAAAAAAAAAGTGAAACAGCTGACTGGCTGTCTATATAACTGTCTGGCTGGTAAGCTGTCCGTTCAGCTGTCTGTTCAATCATTTGCTTAACGTTTCGCCTCTTCCATGGACACGCCCCACAGTCGTGGTGCTCAAGGGCATGCGACGCTAACTAAGTGCAAGTGCAAACAGTAAATTCAACGCTTCTTCATTGTTATCTGTTACCACCCTCCCCCTGCCCCTGCTCCATTGCGATGAGTCATCAGCAGCATTGACTAGCTCCAATTGCAGCTGGAGCCGAGACAAGACTACTTCAGGTCTTGGAACATTTCTGGCATTTGATTAATAAGGAAAACATGCTAGTGTGTGTAAATATTTTAATAGCTTATTTCAATAGAAACATGTTTTTCAGACTTTTGTTAACTCACACACACACATACCAAAGCACAGACACACACACGCACACACATACGCATAGACACACTCACACTAAGTAACTGTTAGATAATTAGCAAAATATGTACAAATATTTAGAAACAGTTCAATCCAACGCCCAGCCCAACCCCCTACCCTACAAGCCTTTCAGCTAGGCGCCAACTGTTATCGGCACATTGAAATGTCTCCGAACTGCAAATCTGACGTCAATATTCCACATTCCATGCTCCTCTATGAGTTAATATGGCCCTCCAGAAACTGTGTCTATAAAGTACCGTCTATAAAGTATCTCTATCTCTCTCTCTTTCTCTCTCTCTCTCTCTCTCTCTCTCTCTGTTTCTTTAGGTAGTACTCTCGATCCAGCTGCTGGCTAATTGAAATATTAACCCTAGTATAAACTGACGTCTATGTTTTATCTAGCCACCCTGTCGATATTCTCCCTCTACCTTCTATGGCTCAATGGGACTCTCGTTTCAATTTTTGCTCCATTGAAATTGGCTATATACAGACTCTGACATCAACAAAACATTCTATCGATCCCTCCCACTCCCTCAATACCCCACCAGAGAGAAGCTCTCTCTCCTCTCTCTACCACTCCCTCCTATTTCTTGATTATGCTCTCGATCCAGTTAATGTAGCTTAGCACCGATGTATAGACGCCTGGTCCGGAGCCGCATTGTGTGAAGCCGTAGCTTACAATGCCGTAAGCCACCCAGCGCGAGTGCTGGCGATCGAAGAACATGAGCGGACCGCCGCTGTCACCGGCACAGGTGTCTTTAGCCTTTTCGCCGCCGGCGCAGAGTTGCTTAGGACCCAGTCGCACACCATAGAGATCCAGCATCTTGCTGCAGTTTTCGCTGGAGACGTAGGGTATGCGAAGCTTCAGTTTGATCGGGCTGTGCGTGTTAATGAAGTACTTGTTGACTGCAACAGGTAGATCAGAGTTAGGACGGAAGTACAACAGCATAGCTAGCTACGTCAAAACTTACAGAGATCGGTGCGTCCCCAGCCGGAGACGGAGAACATTTGCCCTTCGGTCAGCGGTGTCTGAACAGTCTTGTTGGGCAGACAGATGGGCATGATGAAGTGCGTGAAGCTAACCGGATGCTTCAGTCGGATTATGGCTATGTCATTGTACTTGTGACTCGAGTACTCCTTGTACTCCGGATGCACATGGATGTGCTCATATCCAATATCCAGTGCAGCATCTGCACAGCTCAAGTAATTGGGCTCCTCAATGCAATCGGGCTCCGTCTTGACATTAAACTCCCCCAAACGCACATGTTTCCTATAATGTCGCTGCTGAAGTTAATCGATCCTTAAATAAAGCTCATTCCACAGACTTACAAGCCGCGACGTTCCCGCACACCCTCCCCCTGAACACAATGGGCAGCAGTCAGAACATGTCGATCGTCAATCAGAGCTCCACTACAGCCGTAGTCATCTAAGAATAATGTAGAGAAGAGGCGATTATTTATTTCCGACAGTGATTCAGATGGTGAACCACAACTTACTTGAGTGATAGACCAGCAATGCCAGCCATGGATATTCGTCCAGTTCAGCAATTTCCCCACCATAGATGCGATTCGTGACCTGCTTGCCACACTCGTTGAGCAGATTGAAGCCCGTGCTGGGCTCCACGGTTTGGATGCGTCTCTTCAGCTTCTTCCGCTTGAAGCGCGCGGTGACATCCAGAAAGCGACGATACTCAAACTTGGTGAATTGTATAACCGGATAGAGATAGTCCTGGCCATTGGCTGGGCAACATACGAGCGGATTATACGAAGCATCCTCTATCGTCAGAGCTGCAGCAGTTGCTGTTACATTTGCTGTTGCCGTTGCATTTGCAGTTGCAGTTGCATTCATTGTTGTCTCCATTTCGCATTGCACCTTCTTCAGAAAGTTGACGCGCTCCGAGCTCAAATTCGTCACATTGCGCACCTGTAAATAGGCGGCACACTGGCTCACCTGTACGCAAACGCCGCGCTTTGTTTCGTTGGGTATATCGCAAGCCAGCTGCGCCGATGGCTGAGACGGCTGAGACTGAAACTCGGCGCTGACGGCAAGGGCGAGCAATGTGCTGGCCACCCACAATGCGCCGCTGTTTGGGTGAGGGTACATCAGCGATCGGCCGAGTTGAGATGCAAACAATGCGATGCTTTAACGAGAGCGACGCCAACGTCGACAAACAGAGAGGCGAACAGACGGGGGACAACGCGACGTATACGCAATCGCCAACGCGTGCAATGATCAAAAGCAAATGTCGCGAATATCGAATTGTTGATTGTTGATTGTTGATTGTGGACTGTGGATTGTTGAGCGGCTTATGAAAACGCATACGAAAAGTGAATCCGCTCGCGTGAACGCTCGGCCGTATATTAAAATCCAATTTGAATGCTGCGCGCAGCGGCGACTGCGACAGCGACAGCGACAGCGACAACCGAAACCGAAACTAAAACCGATACCGAAACTACAGCAGCGACTCGGAAGAGCCGAAGCTAAAAGTGCCAAAAAGCAAAAACATATATATATATATATAAAAAAAAGAAAACAAAAAGCAAAAGTAAATAAATAAATAAATAAACGACCACAGCCCTCGCCAGCTTGTGACACCAAAACGGGCCCAAAAACTGCAATCGCCGTTAACGAAACGGGAGCAACGGTCAGCGCTGTTGTTGTTGCTGCTGCTACTGTTGTTGTTGTTATTGTTATTGCTGGCCGCACGCTGGCAACTGGTACGCGGGTCCGGTTATGCAATCAGCCGTCAGCTGTGTTTTCTGGTTTCACTTTCAATCGGCGCTCGAGCTCTGCAATTAGGCATTGCCTACTTTTAGGGGAAGCTTTTAAAGCTGCTATCGAAAGCTTTTAGGGAAGAGTGAGAGAGAGAGAGAGAACTTTTGCAATTGAATAAATATGCATATGGAATTTGATCTATAAAAGCAAAGAACGGATGAAAGGTCGACCGATCTGACTAATTGCAAGTACCTAGGCGAGTTACAGATATACATATATGCATATTATATCAAACCTACGCTCATAGTTAGTGAATCATATAGGATATAGAACAGTGAACCCTTAATCACAATTGTATTATAAAGATTACTAATGCCTATATCAAATTGGAAACTCCAAAAATGTGTATTAGATTGATAATTAAAATGTCCCTGCTGCAATTGAGGCATGACGAATGGATGCCTGTACTGAGTAAGTGCCAAGGTTCTCTATATGGTTTTCTAATTTAAATTTCATATTCTGTTTATATACATTAAAAGTTTCCTGTCTAATAAATTTCATAAAAACTCATGTAAATACTATAACTAGTTAAAAATTCAATTTCAACTTCAGATTTATTAGGTTCTAGTAACCTAATGATGTCGAAATTGAAGTTATATTGTGCATATTTTATATACAGATGATTCTTATGAATCAAAAGTTTTGTTGTATATATCAGATATATATTATCAGTATGTGATTTGATATGCTACAAATTACACATACCTACTTTTATTATATCCAATATTACTATTAGAAAAATCTGATTTATTTGTATACCTACTAAAATATGAATTTAAAGAGAGCTTTCAGCGTAGAATCAGAACGTCAGACCAAAATAGCTGGGACTGTTCAGACGATAAAAGCCATTGACAAAACGAAATTTGTATAGCAAAAAGATAATGCTAAGTTAATAACGAAAGTCTCTCAGGGTAAATTTACGAATAATAATTTAAACATAATATATAAAAGCAAAAGGAGTTCAGAAAACATGCACAGCTCACTGATTTCTAAATGGGCTTTACCATTGTCTTGCCACTGTCATAAACACTTTACTTCTGATAAGTGAGAAATAGAAAAAACATTTTAAAATCGCCTTAAGAAAGGAAAATTACTAAGTCTGGAAGACCAGAGCAAATTAAAATAGAATAATATATTCTTCATATATATTTATAGCATATTGATATCTCCCTAACACTATTCCATGCAAGTGACAGTTAATATAAGAGTGCGAGCCATAACCACAAAAAGCTTTGGTCAAAGTCCAAGAACAGCTGGCACAGCTTCTACAGCTGTTGCTGCTGCTGCCGTTGTTGTTGTTGTTGTTGTTATCTTGGCCAATTGTTACCGGAAGCTTTTGTTGCGGTTTATGTTTATATGCGGTGGCCAATTAAAGTGCGGCGGCAATGTCAATGGCAGGCGATTGTATCGACGGACGTGCTGGAAAATCCAAAGGTTTTTCAAAAGCCAGTTCATTCACTTTGCGCATAGTCTCTAAGCTAGATTCTTTTATTTTGGCTAAAACACTTACGACTAAAATTAAATATGTTATTGATATGGATATACATATGTATAAACGAGTATGTAGGCAAGATCACATTTCGAGCTTTAGTTTTAGGGCGAGCGCTGCTCTGGTTAGGCTCTCACATTCTGCTTTATCCAGATGTCATAGGCCGCGACGCTGGTATAGACGCCCGGCCAGTCCTTCAAGCCGCACTTGTAGCCAAACGAGACAATGCCCTCCAGCACCCAGGCATTGTCACGGAACCGCAATAGCGGTCCGCCGGAGTCACCATCGCAGCTATCCTGCGCGTATTTTCCGCCCGCACACATCTGTGTGGGCATGATGCTGATCTTACGCTCCGAAAATTTACGCTTACACTGCGCCGGCTCCACAAAGTTAACGGTTAGCTTCTGCTTGATGGGACTGCGTGCTGTTTGCAGTGTCCGGCCGTAGCCAACGACCGTATACTGTTGTCCCGCTCGCTTCGTTTCCGGCGCCACCACCGAGGGCAAGCACGCTGGCTGTATGCTGTTCGAGTAGTGCACATTCCGATCCAGCCGCACCAGTCCGATGTCGTGCAGCTGATTCGGCGTCCTCTCCTTGTACAGCTCATGCACGATCACCTCCTCAATGCCCAAGCGCTGGGCAGCCGGCGCACAGGCGCCGCCGCCTCTCGGGCAATCCACTGCCGAGCGTGTATCGTGTTCGCCCAGACGCGCCGAGGCACTAAAATATAACAAATTAAGTAATGAAATAAAATTTAAAATAAAATTAAGTTAAAGCATGGGGCGCGCTTGTTTAGCAGGAAATCAGATATGTATATTGCTAATTGAATTTAAAAAGTGCGAACGGGTCAGCCGCAAAACACCCAACGCAAAACAAAAGCAAATGCAAAAGCAGCCGGTCGAGTAAATTAAGAGCGCAACGAATTGTTATCCACTTTGAACCGCCGTTCCATGACACCTGTACCCCCTCCCAGCACAGCCTCCTTCCCATTTCCGAACCTAACCCAGCCCAAAGCAAGACTTAAATGAATCACGTTAATAAGACAGCAGCAGCAGCAGAAGTCGCTAAACGCTTTGAATCTGGTTTGGCCAACTTAATTAATATTCTTAAACATTTAGACAATAACAATCAGAGCGTCACACACCCAGAAAACCAGAAAAAAAACAAAACAAAATAAGAAATAAGAAATACAAGCGGTTAGCTGGAGTCCCCCAGGGCGGCTAATTAGCTGCTTGGAAATCGCAATGCGTGAAATTTTTTTACGTATGATTAAGCAGTGCGAATTTTCGTCATGGCTAACGGAAAGTTGAATGAAATTATGAAACCTGTTCGTAAGTAACTTCAAAATTCTACTCACAGTGGTCCAATTTCACGCACAATCCGTCCGACTAGACAGTGGGCAGCGGTTAGCACATAGCGCTGATTAATCAACGTGCCCGCACAGCTTGTCGAGAGTCCGTTGCCGGCCAGGCGTCTGTACTCGAGCAGCACCATCCAGGGGAACTCGTTGAGTTCGGCATCCTCGCCGCCATAGATCTTGTTGTCAATGGTGACGCCACCGCAGGCGGGCGGCTGCGGCAGCAGCGCCGCGCCATCCACCTGCTGTGGCTGGCCGCGACCTTGACCCTGGCGGCCCGGACTCTGCGACAGACTGCTGTCGGCGCTTTGCTCCTCGCCAAAACTCCAGGGTCGCCGATCGCTGGGAAAGAGCAGTGTGGTTGGCGCTGGCGTATTGGGCGCACGATTCCAACCGAAATCGTAGCCCTCGCTGAGATCACTAAAGTCCGCATAGTCGGCAAAGATGGGCGTTACACGGTGACTGCGCGTATAGCCCGTGTCTCGAGTGCAGCAGATAAATGGACGATTATCTTGGCCCATTCCACAGCTTGAATCTCTAATGAACTGCTTCTCCGTGGCCGACAGACTCGACTGCTGCAGCACCGAATACAAAGTCTGGCACTCATTTATCTGCACACAAAGGCCGGCACGTTGATTGGGATTGATGCAACGCGCGTCTGCAAGAGAGAAAGACAGAGAGAGAGAGGCAATCAGAGATCTGGTTTATGTGGGGAAGAACACGGCCTAAGCATAAAAATTGACAGCGACATTCCTGTGGTTCCCCTACTCGCCTTGTCATGGTTGTTTATCTTATTTATATTTCCGAATTACAAGTGAATAGAAAGTTAACTGAAGAAATAGGCAAAACGGGAGAGATATTTGTTTTTCGTTAAAATTAATGTTCTTAGACTTTAAACTCACATATGAAACGTATATGTATATTATATATTGTAAATACATATATTAATTGTGATGTCAAACATATTTTTAGAAATTATATACAGCTTTTGATAATCTACTCTAACTAAAATAAGTTAAAAAAAAAAAAAAAAATTCTATTAAAAAACTAACTTCACAAATTTTTTCTTTTATACATAAATATGCGTTTTAAGGTTTATTAAGATCATGAAGTCTTATATATATTTAAAATGATATACCATATAAATATTATTTACATATATTTATTTATTAAATATTATATAAATATATATCAAATATATATTTAAAATATCTCAAAGAAAACTTAATAACCATAGTTTTATTCCAAATTAAATTTAGTAAATCAAGTTTAATTAAATAGTAAAAAAAAATATACATTTTCATATTTTGAAATTTCACCAATTTATTAAATTTTATGTGCTGTTTATAGTTCTCATAGCAGATTTAGTAAACTTTAAACAAAACATTATATATGAATAGTTTCTTTTGTTTATGAAATCTGAACTGAAAGCTCAACAATTGCTTGCTGAACAATATTAAATCGAACCTATGTGTATATAATCTAGATACACCGAAATAATTGTGCAGTTCACGTTCATTTATAACATTGTTTCCATTTTATTTATTTGTTTTTTTATTGCAAACAGTTAGTATAAGTTATATTTACACCAAAACGAAACGTTTCATCAAGTAAATTTCAGTATTTTATTATTACTGTTTTTTTTTTTAAGGTTGCATTGAACTTGGCACGCGCTGGTGTTTAACAGTCTTTAGCAACTGGTTGAAAACCGGCTATAATTAATATTTAATTATGCACTTTTCCCAAAAGCTCGTGTATAAGATTTTTTTTGGGTAAACAAAGCACTTTCTTAGTATTAGTTGTGTATTAATGAAATCCCAGAGAATTTGTGGTTTTTCATTTGTCACTTACAACGCGCTCTTGTGTAATCCGCAGATAAAATGCACAACAATAACAACACAAACAATTTCATAATTAATAAATTGATAACAGATGCTTTATGAAAGTATAAACATTTAAATATGGAATATATGTACGTATGTATGTATATAATAACCGTCCAACTAGACGTTTGAAATAAAACTGTGAGCTGTTGGCAGTTGTCTGAGAGCTTTTATAGCCGCGATCGTGATTAGCTGAGAGCTAACACAGCAAGAACGAAGGCATACGTGAGTTTTGTGAGAACCGGTGTTAAGAACTTGAAAACAAGCAGAGCATCGCTCACAGCTTAATCAGCAGCCGAAAGCGAGCGCCACAAAATGGGGCTTAACATGTGGTTAGAGCATTTGTATACACCAAACAAATTATCTAACAAAATATACAAGAACAAAACATATATGTTAATAAATATACATACATATATAGATATTAGTTTTTTGAATATATGTCACTGGTCAATGCGGAATGACATTCACAATGCGTCTATGCTTCTTGGGAAAATCTCATAATGTTTTGACAGCGAGTACAATGAACCTAGTGTCAAGTCAATGAAATCCGTGTGCCACGTCACAAATATGACTGTAACTGTGGCGAAAATTCCGGCTAATTGATTCGAGAACTGCTCTGTTTCGTTTACTCATCTGTCTGGCAATTATAATTTGTTCAATAACCAATCAATTTGCCTATTTGTCATAAGAAAGGGATTGAAATCATGATAGAAACCTAAAAACCAAATGAGATTTGTTATAAATATTCCTAAAATAAAAAAAATTATATCTTTGATTCCGTCGCTGGGATTTCCTTGATATGCATTTACTAATGTGTTATTACTAAGCCGAACGGAACTATCCTAACACCGTTCGTTGTTGTAACGAGTTCAAATTTAAATAACCAAAGAAAAATCACATTTCTAATTCTATAAATTTTGTAATATATTACATACATAAATTATATACATATAAATTGAATATTATTCTATAGTATTAAATAAGTATACTATAAAACAAATATATTATAATCTATAAATTTATTAATTTAATAATTAATTATAAAATATATTAATTAATATAATAATTTATATGTATATATATTTATATTATATATATATAACATGACGCATTTTTCAGTATAACAAATTAATCTGGATTAACGTTTGAAGTTTTCATAATAATATTTTCTTAATCATATTTATCAGCAACTGTCCAGATGTTTATAAATAGACGTGCATCTAAAAGCAAATTGTCTGACACCATAATACATAGAAAAGCTCAATTACTAATTTAATAAATCTGGAATTTAATCCGAACCGTATTACATTAGAATGCAATTGTAATTATAATTGTATAGAAATAACATTCCATTGTATTTTCTTCCATTTAAGTTCTTAAGAATTTTCAGAAAGACTTTAAGCTCAATTTGTAAGATATGGGTTTCACAGAAAGTCCACGCCTTTCGTCTTTCCAATTAGCTTTGAAAGAAAGCTATAAAAAAAACATTAGATAAGTTGTGTTGCTTAACATTTGATTCATTTGTTCGCCCCGCGGCGAGGACAGTTACATGGAACCGCAAAACCCTTTAATTTCCTGTTGCTTTTCCTTTCATTTTATTCCTAAATTGGACCGACCACGGCGGGTTACTAACAAGATCAACGTGTTACCGCAGAAAGGGTTCAAATGGAGTTAACTAGCGCACGCGGAAAATGTCAACGCCAGATAAACGTCTGTGCCGGAAAATGGGCGTGGGCTGGCTTTAATTAAGCGCGAAATATTCCAAGTGCTAATGCAAAACAGCTTGCAACCACCAAAAAAAATAAAAATAAAATAAATGTTCACTTGACAGCGGTGGGATTCGAACCCACGCCCTTTCGGACTGGTGCCTAAAACCAGCGCCTTAGACCGCTCGGCCACGCTGCCATATGCCGGCATCGCGATTTCAAACCCACAACTTTCACGCAACTATTTTCTAATAAAAATGTTCTAATCAGAATCCACTTAGATATGTATGAATGTTTTATGTACTTTAAAACAGTTGTATATTCTATATAAATCTAATAATAAGTTTGTTTATCAATATTATGCACGTAATTAATTTTCTTTAATTTTAATGGATATTAACAGAACAAAACTTGATACTTGTATATACTATATAGATTTCTGTTCAACTGCTTTGCCTTGCGATAGTCTATTTAAATTTCATTTTGTTATTATAAAGTGATTTTATATACCATATTTATTTATTTATTAAGAATATTGACACATGAATATACTATATTCACCTTATATATTATTTCAAAAATATTACAAACAATAATTTTAATTATATTATTTATATAAAAATATATTATGAATATATTTATATATTTAAAAATAAAATTAAAAAAACTTGACAGCGGTGGGATTCGAACCCACGCCCTTTCGGACTGGTGCCTAAAACCAGCGCCTTAGACCGCTCGGCCACGCTGCCTCACATCGTTTTGTGTCAAATATTCTACTTGAAGGTGCACCACAATTCAGTTGTGAGTTGTCTGATACTAAAATCTTGGTATAGTTTCGGGGATGATTTGCACGAGTGTTGCCGAAGTATATTTTTTAAAAGGTAGTAGACAACAAAACAAAAAAGTAGTAAATACTGGTAGAAAGCTACTGATTAGCCGCAAGAACATAAACATTGAGTGCAACAAAAAATAATTTTTGAAGCGATTTTTAATTGAAAGCTAATTTTTAAGAAATAATTAAATAGTAGCAAAACAGAATTATTTCATAATAACTAAACAATAGGTAATAAATTAAAATTACAATAATAAATAAATTAATTAACTGTATAGAGCAAGTAATTTATATACTACCATATTTAGTGCACTTCTGTGTATATGCATATAATATATATATATGATATGGAAATATATGTAAATAAGAATAAAATACTGTTAAAGCTGAGACTAACAAATTTCGTATCTATTCAATCGTAAGCTAAATAAGAATATAATAAATATTCAAAAAATAAAAGTCTTGCACTTGGTGAAAGTAAGACATAAAATCAAGAAATATACCCGAGTAATAACAATGGCAAAAACACTTTTTACGACTCAGGATTCACATCAAAGCTATTCTAATTCATTGACAAACGCATTTTGATTTTGCGATAATGAGCCGAGGCATAAGGTCACGGTGGTCAGGGCATGTTGAGATACATACAGATGCAAACGTTTAGCCACCTTCCCTGCAATCTTGCGCCCTTTGAGGTCGACAGTTTCTAGCCGCACACCCCGTTGTTTTGTTGTTATTTTACGATTTGTGCATTTCGCAAATTCGCAAGCAAAATAAAAAACAAACAAAAAACGAAAACCTTTTCCCTTTCTATATATTTTATAGCATTTTTATGACGATATAGTTTACTATTTTGCTTCTATATTTTTTTGTACCCCGTTCCGCTGGGTTTACGAGCGTTTTATAACTTGTTTACATTAGGCAAGTGAGTAACGGTAACCCTGGGAAGCATTTTATGCAAAAATCTATTAAAACGATGGCGAGCTGCATAAAAATCACAATAAATGCGTCTTAAACGGTTCATAACACAGCCACCACAGGGATTACGGCAGCTCGACTTGACTTTGCCCCACTACAATTCACATTGCTATGCCTCAAATTGAGTTTGAAGTTTGAGGCAAGCGTTGCCAATGGACCGTGACAATTGTTGCTGCAAATGAAATCGTCGCATCGAGCCTTCTGCAGCTCAGTTTAGGGTCTGATCTGACAGCTGACAAAATGTTCGCTATCACATCCACTTTAATTGTATTCACAATATATTTAATGCTGCCCACTGTGGAGGTTTCCGTTATGAGAACAGTACAAAATTTTATGGAGAAAATGGCCGACAATATGGAAAATTGTAATGAAGTGCCCCAAAAGCTAAGCCATGCTATATCCAAAAGCTTTGTAAGTATGCATCCGAAATTTTTTAGTAATGCATTTCAACACTATTTGTTTCGATTTCTTCAATTTCCTTTTAGATCAAATTTGGGTCACATGTTAAGAAGAAAACAGCGGAATATTTACAAAATATACGTGTGATAAATGGACAGAATTATTCTATATTCATAATTTTCTCAAAAGAAAAGAGAATACCAACAGGTGCATTTGAATGAAATAAAAAAAAAAATATATATATATATATATATATATATATATATATATATATATATATATATATATATATATATATATATATATATATATATATATACTAAATAGAAAAAATAAAAAAGCAAAAAAAAAATGAATTAGCTACAGTTACGTCGACTTAATTTCATAAAGAAATATTTAAGTACCTTGTACATATCACAAATTAAAATTTAACGCAGTTCCCAAGCTAACTAAGACATTGAATGACATACTTGATGTGGAAAGCTTTGCTTCAGTAATCACAGAATGTTTAAGCTGATATATATTGTTCTTCTAACGGTGCTGATTTCAAGCCTAGATGCACGCAGAGACGTTATCGACGACTTGGAATCATTGTTGAAGACCGTTGTAAGTTTTCAATCGTATTTATATATACAAGAAATAATCAGACTTTGTTGGATTTTAAATAGGATGAATATGAGAGAAGCGAGACAACCGAAAGGGCGAGATCATTTTCTATCAAACCAGATGACAATGTTCTTATCAATTTGAATTATAAACCAGCAAAATTAAGACCGAATTCTTATCATGGCAAAGCGGAACATAAGAAATCCAAAAGGAAAAGCCCAGAATACTACCTGAACTTTACGTTTCAGAACTACAGGAATCCAAAAGAAGGCACAAAAAATAAACTAAAAAAAAATCGGAATAGATCTGCAAAAATGCTAGATACGGATTTTCCGCTTAAGGGCGAAGATCCTTAGACATTCGCAGATCATCCTAAATATACATATATAAATCGTAATTGGAAAACTAATATGAAAATAATTAATTAAATGATTATAATGCGTATGCGAAAAGCAAAGATGTAAAATTCTTTATTCTTTTTAAGCACACCTCGTATAACCAAGATGAATCCATGATTATGACTATATGAACTTAGCTGATCATCCTGAATAAGAATAGTCATATATATGTTAACAAAAACATGCAGGAACTGATTCACTCTCCTAAAAGTTCCCCCAAACAGAATGTATTAGACTTCTTATCGACAAGTCACAAACGCAATTGTAAACTAAACTTTAGTGCAAGATTAAGTTTTTCAATTCAAGTAACCCATTTAGATATATCAACAAAGTTATCTTTGAACATTTGATTTTATGTACGCAAAGTGGAATTTGGACACATTGATAACAATTAGATTTTTTTTTTTTATTAATTAGATTTCGATATAGAAAAAAATACTACATATATGTCAAAGTATTTTTTCATTTATAGCATTGGTTTCCTGTCAAGTATTCTATCTAACTGTATAGAAATAACAATAATTCATAATCAAATAATTTTTAAGCTCCATAGCTTAAGAATTTTTAACAAATTTATGATGGCGAACCAATTACCGGAATAGGCAATTATAGCTAATATATTTTGAGATAAGTTTTGATGCAGAAACTTGTAAAACTCTCAAAAGGCAATTAATATTCTGTCCCTCAACACACTTCAATCAAATTTCTTATCAAATGTAGAAAATTATGAATTAAAAATTGTCGCTGATAATTTTGTTTATTTTATGAAAAAAGTAAAAACAAAAAAAAGTTAGCTAATGTGCATATTAATTCAATGGGAAGACAATACGTCTTGCTCTAGATAATGGGCAGGCCACTTTTAAAAATGTTGACACACCGAAAATTCCTAGATAATAATCCATAGACAGTGTCTAGCGATAAGCTTATCGCAATTTATCGACTTTCGTTTCCCTATAAATACGACCAGAATCATGCAAATATCTTTAGTTGCTATTACAATTTATATTGTATAGCATACTAATAACACAGTTTATATATCAAGAAATTTATCTAAACCAAAAGCTTCGAAATGAAATTCTTCGTTATCCTTGCCTTGTCGTTGATCGTGTTGGGTCTGCAGGATGTGAGCGCCAGAAGCATATTTGACAGTCTTGGCCAAGAGTTTGTATGTATTAAATGCAGAAAGTACAGCCCGATCAAGTTGTAAATCTCAACTGCTTTCATTTTCAGGGCAATTTTGGTAACGCAATTGGTAAGGAAGCCTCAGCGTTTGGCAATGCCATAGGCCAAGCAGCCTCCCAGTTCGGCAATAATGTGGGTCAAGCTGCAAACAATCTTGGCAACGCGGTGAGCAGCAGTCAGCTGGGCCAGGACGCCTCCAATTTGGGCAACTCTATTGGCCAAGCGGCCTCAAATTTCGGCAATGAAGTGGGCCAGGACGCTGGCAATTTGGGTCACATAATTGCAACTAATGCATCTAATATGGCTCACAATATTGCCACTGGTGCATCCAATTTTGGCAACAGCGTGGCTTCTGATGCATCCAGTCTGGCACATGACATCGCCAATAGCTTTAATTCCGATGAAAACTCGGCTTCCAATGTTGCTAGCAATGTTGCCAGCTCCGCATCCAATGTTGCTAACAATGTTGCCAGCTCTGCTTCCAATGTTGCTAACAATGTTGCCAGCTCTGCATCCAATGCTGCCAACAATGTTGCCAGCTCTGCTTCGAATGTTGGTAGAAATGTTGCTTCTGATGCTTCCAATCTTGCTAGCAATGTTGCCAACTCAGCATACAATGTTGGAAGTAATATTGCCAACTCTGCTTCCAATGTGGCTAACAATATTGATTCGGAAGCTTCCAATATTGCCAATAACATTGCCAATTCAGCTTCCAATGTTGTCAACAATGTGGATTCGGAGGCTTCCAATATTGCCCACAACATTGCCAATGCAGCTTCCAATGTTGCCAACAATGTGGGTAACTTTTTGTAAGCGAACTACCCAACTGTATGTAATCAGCGATATAATATCATTGTAAATAAAGCTTTAATTTCTGTCTACTAAAAAAAATTTTCTGCAATAACTTTTCGAATTTTACTACTGTATTTTGTGAAACGAGTATCTGAGGGCAATAAATTGATTTTACATATGCCGAGCTTTGCTATTTACAGATCTTTCAATAAATAGTTTAATTCCTTACGATCTTTTGGCTTATAGCTCTAACACCCACAATTCAAACAACCCACTTAGATCTATTTTAAGCTCCTTTTCACATTACACAACCTACGCCCTGGTCAACACAGTTGATATTAGGAAAGCCTTTAACTTAACATTCACTACTAGGCGATAAGAAGTTTGGACATCAATCAGTGAGCGCCGCCAGTCGCGTATATGAATTATTAGCTACTTGAGCTTAAGGAGGGCAGCTTATAATTACATTTTACTGCGACTCAACTTACATAGATAAGGTGCCTATATAAATCAAGCTGGCTGTTCCTAAAATCAAAACAGTTAACAAGTTAAAACCGAACAAGCAATATGCAAGTCCAAATTGTTGCCCTTTTGGCCATCTTTTTGGTGGCACAACAAGTCGACGCCGGCACCATTACCTTTGGTGATCTAATGGGCGATATTTCGAAGGTGGCTGTAGCTGGCGAGAAAGTAATCCATCAACTGGAGAATAAGGTGAGCGCTGCTGCTCAATCTGAGGTGGATCATGTTGAGACCGCTATACAAAACATGCTAAATGATATGGCTAATGGATTGGGTGATCTAGCTGTAAGTATGAGCATTATAGACTTGCCAGAGAGTCTTGAAATGGATATATGATCCCCACAAATTTCCTTCTCCAGAGTGCCCTGACCAATTTGAGAGTTCAGCGTGATTATGTTCAACCGGAGCCAAACAATCTTCTTGGCAGTCTTATGGGCGACATGGGCAATGCACTTGGTCATTTGGCTGTAAGTTGAACAGAGCTCACAAATTTACTTGATACTATATAATTTATATATACTCAATACACAGAACACGATCACCAGCCTCAGTGTGCAGATTCAGGCCATGCCCCAGTCTAGCAGTGTTTCAGTAAGCATCTAACATGAGCTCAACTTGAGATCTTAAAATAAATTTGTTGTTTCTTTTTTCTTCAATACAGTCCTCTGGTGCTACGATAATTGGAGAAGTTGGCGTAAGTACTTATCATGTTCCCAAAAATTAATAAACAATTTCAATTTGTTGGTCCATTTTCGATTTCTTTTATTATCAATTTATTTATTTATTTATAGGGTCTGAGCGCTCAGGCCATCGCATCTGCTGCTCATGCTGCTGCACCCTATGTGAAGCAACTGAATGCTGCTCTGGGCGATCTTGCTGTGAGTTCCACATTTATACTTCATTTTGAACTTGAGCTAATTACTTTGAACTATTACAGAACTCCCTCACCAATCTCTAGATTGAGCCATATTTTCTATCTTTATACTCGCATGTACATAATCAATCAATTTGTAGTTTTAATAAAGCGTGTCCTGAACTTTTTGAACTTTACAAACAATCTGGATAAATATAATTATGTTGTGCTCGATTTTTTTGAATCTAAGAACTGTAGGTGGACCCAATGTGTTTTCGTCGATTTCCAGATGCCGTTCCTTCAAAATCATTTTAATTTTGTCTTTTGTCTGACTGATATGAGTCAAGCGGAAAGGAAAGCAGCATTAGAAGATCGATCATATTACCTGAATATACATAAAAGTCTACTTCTAGTTCTAAATATCTATAAATGTGATAAAAACTTGAATCACTTCACCGCGCATAATCATGCATTTAATATAAATGTATATTGCTTAGGCTATCAAAAGATGAATATAAAATCTGATATATCCACTGCCAGAGTAACGATATAATCGTATGCTTGATCTTCTTTGTGTGCCTTAAATAATTTTATTTATTTTTTTTTTTATTTTTCTACAGCGCCGTTTATAGGGCTTAGCCGCAGTCGCAGATGCTCGTGCTGCGGAAATTGGGTCATCTAAAAGGGTGAGTCGTTATAGAGAGCATCGGAAGACGCCAGCGCCAGGGGGAAAACAACTTGTATGTATGTTATTTATACGTTGCATGATGGCATATGCATAAACATACTTTTATGCATAACTGTGTGTGTCTGTCTGTGTGACTGGCTTTTGTCGGCTGCTGTTGCTGTTGTTGTAGGTGTTATTAAGTCAGTTTATTGAGCGGCAAATTTCGTTTGTTTTGGCAACAGGAAAATTGGATATTTACGTCCAGCCGAACAATATACATATACGCACGATGTTCCCCAAAAAGTCGTGCACGCCGTCATAAAACTGTAATTATGAACAATTTTTACAAGCATTTTGTTAATTAATTTTGGCAGCTCAAAGACGTAGAGAAAAAGAGAAAAGGAAAGAAACCCTTTTGTATGCACGCCCACACAAGTCAGCCTCGCATATTTATGAACTATTTAAACAAATATATATAATTTGATATTAATTAAAATGCAGAAGCCATAGCTGCTACTAGGCACGACTCTACAATACACACAGTGCGTGTGACCAACTATTTATTTTTTTTTTTTTTTAATTATTAAAACTTGACAAAAAAGAAAAAATAATATTAATTGTCACATCGTGTCGAAGGCACATTTACTGCAACTCCAGTTCTAAATTCTATAAACCCGTTTTGTGGGTGCTATTAAATGATCAAATTAAGTACATTTTACAGATTGAATCGGTCAACTATTCACGAGAACATTGTCGGGTCGAACTGATTGCCTAATACCCAATCAGTGTTAAGAAGTAGAATGTAGATTAGAAGATTAGGGGAGAGACTGTTTGGGTATAAATAATCAAGCCACAAAAAAAATAAGTTGATCATATTATTCTATTATCATTATTATCATTCCATAAGTAATTCACTTGTTAGTATGGATTATTTCTCAATTAAAATATGCTCCTTGGTTGCACTTATTGAGCTTAATTCTAAATTATACACAAACTATATTATACAAATAAAAAAATAATTATAATATTATATTAAAGACTTCCTACGGTTATCTAGATAAACATTTCACAAAACCAATATACTCCATTCCGCTCACAATCGGATATAAAGCAGTGGCAAACGGTGCTGGGAACCGGTTCGCGAACGTTTCTATGTTAGTGGTCAAGGTCTAAGGAGCAGCAGACACTCGGACAGTGGACAGTGGACAGTAAAAAAAAAAGAACACAACTGACTATAGAATGCAGTCAAAGCGGAATAAACAATAACAATGAACAGAGCAGCAGAAGCAATTCCAAAATAAATGCGAAAAACTGGAGCCAAGTTAAGATCGTCCAGAATTGCATAAACATTGAAGTTGTATATAGATATATTATATATATACACATATATAAATATATACATACATATTATTATACAGCATATATATCAGTTAGGTGCAGCTGTATTAGTGCTGTTCTAAAATTAGAATACAAGTCTTAGTAGGGTGACTCTCTGCACGAAATACTAAAAACATTTATTATTTTAAAATTTAAATGAATGGTTATTAAATATTATTAATTCTGATATTGTAATATTTTTTGCTTAATTTTAAAAATTGTATGCTTGTTTATTTTATTTTTATTTTTCTTTTTTTTAAACTTAATTTATACCAAATTTATGTGATATGATTTCTAAAATATTTATAGAATTTATATGATAAATAATTTATATACAATATACATATGTATGAAATCATTTCATTGAAATGTTAAATCATAATTTTTATATAATTAAAATAAATGCTTTTAGATTACAAACTTAAGCAAAATATACTCTAGCTCAAAATATTATAATCCGTTGAAAAATACTAAATTTAAATTGCTAATAAAAATATTGAAATTAAAAAATATATAAAATACAAAAATTAGGTAATTTACTTAAACTCTTTTGCAGTGAAATTTCTGTTTTATTTATATTGAGACACCCTAATCATGGTATGCACCACGGTCGCAGTGCAGCCAAAAGTTGCATGCATTAAATATATATGTACATATGGGACAATTGCGAGTGTGTTTGTGTGCCACAAAGGGTTGCCAAACCACTTGCTTTATGTGCGAAGTAAAAAAAAATAAAAATAAATAAAAGCGGGCTGCAAGAAAATAAAAATCCCTATATTGAAATTTTTAGCAATGCGAATACATAAAATACATACAAACTGTCCGCATGTTGAACGAAAAACTGGTTTCTTTTATTGATTACGTTGCAAGGCACTGCCACTGCTCTGCCACTACCGTCCCGTCTCCAGTCCCTTCGGGTAGTGGCCAAAGGCCGTCTTATCTTATCGAGAGAGACCAACTTCTTGGAACAAACACCTGAACTTCAAATCGGGACGCGAATCGTCTAGCAACTGCTGCATTATTTGTCACAAAATTTCAGCTGTCAACTGTCAGTTCAAAGTGGGCCTGCAATAAAACTTGGTGTGTGTGTGTGAAGCGGCACTTAACACGCACAACAACAACAACAACAACAACAACAGCTTCATTAAAATTAATTAATGCCTGGGCACACACTCACACACAACAAGGAGCAGGGAGCCGAGCGCAACAATAGGTGTCAAAGGGGGGAGGTTGCCATCATTAGGCGCATATCAGTTTTTTTTTTTTCGGAGTTTTTCTCTTTAGATACTCTTACCGATGTGTATTTTAATTTGGTCGGAAATTGTGTCAAGCATAGAAGGCTTTAAAGGGAATATAAACTAGGAACTGGGAACAACGAACGGCGAACTAGGAGCTGGGAGCTGGGAACTGAGAACTGAAAACTGCGAACTTAGAACTAGGAACTAGGATCTAGAAACTAGGAACCAGGAACTAGGAACTAGGAACTAGGAACTAGGAACTAGGAACTAGGAACTAGGAACTAGGAACTAGGAACTAGGAACTAGGAACTAGGAACTGAGAACTAAGAACTAAGAACTAAGAACCAAGAACTAAGAACTAAGAACTAAGAACCAAGAACTAGAAACTAAGAAATAGGAACTATGACGAATAAAATCTTTTCATAGTAGATCTTTATGTATGTAAAATAATTTCTTAGTCTAAAACTATATACCATATAGGGTATACAAAAGTCCACTTCAATGTTCCTCAATATAGTTTTTTTTTTTTTTTTGTTAGCCGAAAAATATTCACAAATTAAATTAAATGAAGTGAGTGTGAAAATGTTGTTGGTAGGGGTAAAGAAACAACTGGAAAGCCACACAGAAAACATTAAACAGCCGAACAGTGGGCAGGGTCCAAAGGAAATACGCTCAAGTGATTTTCATACCAAAGCTGTTGTTGTTGTTGTTGTTGCTGGTGTTGCTGTTTGCTGTTGATGTAAAATCAAGATAAGCAAATTGTTGCCGAAAAAAAAGAACGTGAGCACAAAGGAAGCGATTTGGACATTTTAATGATGATAGAGCATGACATAGAATAAATGAAAATAAAATCCATTTAAATTGTACATCAGAATATATTTAAAAACTCAGATACATATGTACATATATGTCTAACTTAAGAATAGCTGAGCTATAATAACTATATGATTAAAGAGTTTTCCAAATTAAATATCGATATGTCAGCTAGTTATATTTTGGAATTTAGAAGTACAAGAATAGAATAGAATTATGATTTTTTTTTTTTTTTTTTTTTTTTTTTGTGAAAAATTTTAAGCAACTCATTTTGAGTTAATTGTTTTCTGGCTGATGAAAATGCTAATTAACGACTCATTTTTTATGCATTTATGAATAAAAATTCTTTTTAAGTAACATGTTATAAGGAAAAAAAGTTTTCTTAAGATCGAAATTATTAAAGTGTACCAGAGAGCCCAAGGCCTGGTTAACTTAATGGAAAGTTAAAATAATAGTAAGAAAATTCCATTTGATTCGACGACAAATTAACTTCTCTTCTATCAAATGAATCTGAAATTGAATTAGAACTCATATACTTTATATATATTATATATATTTCTTATATTTATTATTATTTTTTATTTCATGACACGACTGCAGCACATGCCACTAATGTTCCCTGTCATAAGCAAGACTTTCGATAATTATAATAATTCTGTTTTATTTTTATTCTTTTTTCTTTCATCTGTATTTTGCCTGTCAAATTTTCGTTGTCATACAAATTAATGCCCAAAATAAAAAGGGAAGACAAAGCACAGTGAAGTGTGTGCAAATGTTATGCACAGGCACACGGCACACGAAGACCAGCAGATACCCTAATGTGGCTGCAACCTGTTTGCACTTGGTAATGTGTTGCAACTGTTTTGATTTGGTGTTGCCAAAAAAACGGGTTACCGAGCACATTTCAAGTTCAAAAGTGCAATTACGTGCAACATGTGGCAAAGTAGCTGGCCAGCTAAATGGAGCAAATCAATGCGTGACTTGAGCATGGGAAATGGTGGCAAGTAGCAGACGCATTTCATAAGTATAGACCCCTATGAAGGTCTTGCTGTCTCAACTGATAAAGAGATAATGTGGCTACAATGAAGTTTATTTAAAAAATAAAAAAACACACAAAATATATATGTTTGTATGTATATGTATATAGTAAAAGAAAGAGTAAATGTGACAGCAACAAAAACACAGACTGCGTCTGTCTAATTGTCTGACTGTCTCACTGGCTGACTGACTAGCTGCGCAGTCAGCCCGTACATGCTATATAAGGCAATGCCAATGATATCATCACAGACACACACACACTCACACACACATACATACATGCATATTGGCTGAGAGGCAGAGCCAACCGCAGATACTTAAGTATCTCAACTGGCGTGGCGCAGGCATTATTTTTGTATTCCACTCTTTCCACTGCAAATGTTGATAATTTGAAGCATGAAATGCAGAAATACCGCGCATACACACGCATCAACACACCAACACATATACAAGTTCAAGTTTGACATACAGGATCCCATTCAAGGCCCCAACAACAAGTAAATACAAAACGAGACGCAAAATCGCAAACAAGTTTCGCTTTTATTTAGTGCCCCGAGCAGCGCCAAGTTGCAGATTCCACACTGCAACTGTATGTGTGAGTGAGCATGCCCATATATATATATATATCACATATATATATCGTGTATATATATATGCTATATACAACGTCCCGTCGTTACGTGCCGCAGCATTAAAATGGAACAACTTATGTACGTGAACATGGATGGGCTCGTTCCCTGCACCAGTCCCAGACCCAGACCCAGACACAGTCCAGGGCCCAGGCCCGGTTCATCGTCGGCACTTAATGCTCCACTGATTGCACAACGATCGCACGCTGCTGCGCAAACGCAAACAGCAACAGTTCCCGGCAGAGCGACCATAAAAGGGCGCTCTGCACCAGAATTGCAAACATTCAGACGTTCAGATACAATTGTATCTGCATCTGTATATGTTGCTGCTGCAGCGCATCATTGTAGCCCAGTGCCCAGTGCCGTCGATGCCCGTTGTCTGTGTCGGAGTCGGTATCGCTGTCGGTGTCAGTAGGTAGACTCATGCATGCATGCACACATACATACACATCTATGTGTGTCAGCCGCAAGGAGCTGAAATTAAAGTAAGGCAGGAGGTTTGTTGTGCCAACCATATGTTTTTAGCTTTCGATTCGCATGTATCTGCTAGATACTTGTTGCACTTTTTGCACAATGGCCATTTAATTATTTGCACCGAGCCCCCAACCATCCAATCGGCTCTCCCAGTCTCTCTCTCTCTCTCTCTCTCTCTCTCTTTCACTCTGTTTCTCTGTTGTCGGCAGGAGTGGGCGGGCTGCGTTGGCGGGGACGAGGTTACGGCAGAGTAAACCCAAAACACGCAGATTAAAAACTGATTTCCCAGCAAGGATCGCTTGATTAATCGCAAATCGTGCGCACACAATCGTTCAGAGATCACGTTTCTCTCGTCAGCACTGGACTCTGGCCAGCACCAGCAGCAGCAGCAGGAGCAGCTACTTTGGAGTCTTTAAAAATAGTCGGCACGCTCGTTGTGGCAGTGTCTCAGATAGACAGACACAGATATGAGTTAAGATCCTCAGAAGGCAGTCAATTCATCAATGCTGAACGGCCGTTCGTCGGAGCACAGAAATATCCAAATTCTTCATATCTCTCAGAACAGACAGTTAAGGTTAGACAGAAAGTCAGGTTAAGAAAATCTATTCTATTCGTTTCATATAAAGAAGCCCTAGAATGAACTCAAGTACTTATATAATTATTCTATCAAAATTTAAATACAGATTATGGATAATTCAAGCAACTCTTATGCCTAGCTATTCTATAGAATGATATAAATTGATATTTGTTATCGATACATATACAATACATACTTCTAACAAACCTATAGTATACTCGATATTCGACTTCACTTAAATATAATTATATTTTGAACATATAGAGTTTGAAAGACATGTTCTGGATTGCTTAACTAAGACAAACTATTTAATTTTGAATTGCTGCACATTCTCAAAAATGATATGAAAAATGCTTCAAATTTATTGAAAATTAAAACTCAATAATAAATTATTTTAGGGTATATCTCTGAGAGAAATTCAGATTCTTTGTTGTGATATATCGAAATTCCAATTGCTTTTACATAGGCTAGTTGTAGACAAATGATTTATATGAAAAACGCACTTGCGCTTATCAAATAGGAATTCAAGACAAAAAACAAAAAAAAACCTCTGACACCCTCAACAATGTTATGTGATATTTGGACTGTTTTGCCCTAAGCAAACAGAACATGTGTTTTATTATGCTCGCTCATGGAGTGCATAGAGTATATTGGCTTTGTGCAATAGTATGAGACTTTACAGTTAATATATAGAATGTCTGGGAATGTCTATCTCTTCAATTCGACTTAAAATCTTATACCATATTAAAATCATAATATTTACGGATAAGACAATAGATTGAATATCATCATCCGTATATCTATATTTATGATCACAGAGATTATCAGATGAATTACGAAAGTTTTTACAGCTCGTTTTAAATTTGAACGAGTATTAGGCAGTCAGTCAGTCACTGCCTATCATACTTGTTTCTTTCAACAAGATGCCAGGGCAATGGGGTTGCCGTTGTAGAAGTTTGGCGTCCAATTTCCCATTTCTTGTCATGTTGTTTCTACTGCCAGCAGTTGTGGTTCATTTGGCAAGCGCTATAAATTACAGAATAATTAAAGAAAAAAAAAAACACACACACACACACACTCACACACGCAGAGAAAACACATACATATTTAGTGGCGTAATTTTAAGCAAATAAACAAAACTCATTTTTGGCCGAATGAAAAGAATTATTTGTTTAGGCAGCCGCCAGTATCTCATAAGGGCATATTCCTTATGCTAATTGCGACTTGACTTTAAAGGCATCATAATTTCAGCTTTACCATAAATCACGTATATTAATATAAATCCAAAATTATGACCATGCCATGCTGACAGCATCGACCTTTTAACCCTTTACGACAGTTCAACTCTTTTTTTTTTTTTTTTTGGCTGACTTTCTAATTAAGCGACAAAAGGAGAGTACAATTGGAAAAAATACCTAAAATTTGTATTCCTTTTTTATTTTGATAAATTACTTTTTGTATAAAAAAAAAATACTTGGAGCGGTATACAAGACTTTAAGATACTGCTTAAGATACTGCTTCAAAGATCTCAGAATATTTGTAAACTCTTTCATACATCGACATTTGAATCAGTAAAAATAAAATAAAAATTTTAAAAAAATCTCCAAAAATATTTATCGATTTATTTTCAGAAAAATATCTGAAGAGGACATTAACAAAATAACCTACAAACATATACAAGTTATTAAATTTTTTATTGCAATAATAATCGATATATATCGCAAATGCATGTCTAATTGGAAAATTTCGATAGAGTTTCTTCGTGATTTGAATTTTGATAATCAATCTGTATAATGTATCGATATTGTAAAGTACCCAAGTCTAAAGTTTGTTCATGATACCCGCTGCTCGCCATAATATAGGGTATGTATATAGATTTAAAAAAATGTATGCAAACAGAATGAACACGCGGCATGATGTACGATACCCTGGGGAACATTTTGTGCCCCAAAACGCGGGACAAATTGCTAACAAAAGCACAAAAATGCAAATCAAAATGACAAAAGCAATTAAATTTAACCCATTTTCAATACAACAAAAAAAGAAGAAGCGGAAAAAAAATGAAAATCGAAAAGAAAACTTGACTTTTTGTGGTTATTTCATGTGGAAAATGTACTGCATCACGCGGCTCAAAAGGGCGCGAAGCGGTTGCCAACAGTTGCCGTCGAAAGCCAAATGAGAAGAAGAAGAAGCAGATGAAAAAAACACTGACAAAGGATAAAGGACGAAGGATAAGGGGGCGCTTTTAATTATTGGCGCCTGCATGTGTCTCAATTTAAATTAGCTGCGCGCTGCTCAGCACAAAATTAAAATTCAATTTAAAAATGCCACGAAAAATAGCAAAAAAAAAAGTACGAAAACATAAATAAATACAAAAAAAAAAGTCGTATAACAAAAGTGAACTAATTTGCTTGGACCCAAAAGGGGTGTAAAAGGTGGCCTGGCAACCCTTTTGAAGTTACGGAAATTAGTTTTAGAATTTATTACAATAAAAAAAAAGTAACAAATAAGAGAAGCAGAAGAAGAAGAAACACAATTCGCACAGGCGGCGCATTTCACGCGCTTTTCAATTGCCATAAAGATGATTTATGATTATCACATTTAATAAGCAGAATCTTTCGTTTTTTTTTTTTTTGTAATTCCCGGCAAATGGCCAGTTAGCTGTTTAGTCGGAAACATCTGTCTCGGCCGCCACAATTAACACATTATATGCCATGAGGCATTCAACACTTGGAGCCCACATCAATCGCTGCACGAGAGAAGAGTAAAAACTGTTTTGCGATCCTCAATGACATTGAAATGTGCACTTGGCCTGCTGGCGGGCGGGCGAGGGGGAGGGGTGTTGGTTGGTGCTGGTTGCTGGTGCTGGTTGCTTGGCAAAGCCTTGAAACTGAAAATAAGAATGGGAGGGGGGGGGGGGGGGGGGGAGACAGGCGACTTGCCCAGTCGCGGGATCAACTTGAAAGCGGCGCACAAAAGTAAACAACAAAAGAGAAGCTGACTGGAGCTGCTGCAATACCCTGTTCCTGGCAAACAACAGAGAGGGGTATATTACAAATAAGAGTTATAGCTCAAGTACTACAACAGTTATGATGCATACGCCTCTAAAACTTCGAAAAATTTTTAGACATTCCAATAGAAAAGTCATATTTGTATTTGACAATTATGTCAAAGATACTCTTTCTAAACTATATTTTTATCTATTCTATATAATAATCAACCGAACTAAGTTGAAGACTTCATGCTGTACAGGGTATTACAGAGTCGCCTATGCCCGGTAGTGCGCTTGGTGTTTCTGAAGTTGTTCTGCTAGCCAGAACAAACATTGTTAGCGCTAAATGCGCCTCAAAAACGTTTTCGTTTTCTCTGACTACACATTTTGCGCTCTCCGGACTGCAGCAACTGAGGCAAAGCCTGAAATAATATTTACACGTTGCAACTTGAATGTGGCCATGGCTTTGACTGTTGTGGCTGTTGCTTGGTGTCGGCAGATATGCCCGGATATAAAATTATAACAAGTAAGAAGCGTTCCCTCTGCGCCATGAGACCTGCTACACTCGATGTTGCACTTGGGCTGACCTTGGACTATATGCACTCTAAACCAATCTGCCTGCAACTACAATAGCCAATACTCTCTACTCTCCTCTGTCTCGCTCTTTCTGTCCATCTCGTCGTTTTAAATGGGTACAGAGTATACAAAAAAAAAAAAAAAAAAAAACAAAAAAACAAAAAAAATTCAAATATGTGTTCGTTTTGAGGATCGCCTTGTCAAATAGTCTCGACTAAACAGTTTTATTTTTTATAAATCTCAGTAAGCCGTGTTTTGATCAGAAAACGCTTCCTACAATATGTTCACACTCGTATCATTTACTATTCAACTTTCAAGCGTCGTAGAATATTTAGACAACGTAAAAAAAAAATAAAAAAAATACAAAATTCTCGTAGCCGTTAAATTGAAGTAACAAAATTATATAATGTGTAATGATGGATCGTGTACACTTCGCTGTAAAACCCTATTTTTGGCAGGTTGGTCACTTGGCCATGGATTTCTGAATATGATCTATTTCATTTATCAATATCGTATGTTAATTGGAAATTTGTGATTTATTATTATTATTATTATTTTTTTTTTTAATAATACAATTTTGTAAACAGGAACTGTTCTCGGATTATGGTTTCTGGGCGGGGATTATTTTTTAACTATCATAATATGTGGTGCCTTATCCGTAGCAGGTGGTATATTAATGTTGATCGCAATCTTCAAGGTATGTACTCCGTCACTCATATGATATAATAAGCAAATGATATTTATTTTCATCTAATAGAATATTAAATGGATGCTTATATTGGGACTAGTGTTAAGCTGGTTACTGCCGGTAGTCATCTGCTTTGCAGTTTATCCACTTGGTAAGTTTGAGTAGGAATTTAAAAGTGTGGATATTATATTGGATATTATTATTATTATTATTATATAATTTGTTTTCCTATTTTAGTCATACACATTATTTTTACTATATGTGCTGCTCGATACATGGACAATGAGATGAAATGAATTACAATTCAAAGTTACCATGACCAACCTGATCCACTGTACATGTTCTGTCAAGAAGTGAAATTGAAAATAATTGAATGGAATTTCGTTATTATATTTAGTCTGAGTGTCTCGACCAAACTGAAAATGACTAATGGGAATAACAACACCTCAAATAGAAATCTCTTACCGGCAGCTCAACAGCTTATAAATAGTTTAAGGATAATCAATTAATGGTTCAACTATAAAATTCGATCTGTAGTTGTGATTTAAAACTCGATTGCGAACTTGTGTATTTCGCAAATTTTCCTTCAAGCTGCTGTAAACGGTTGAGAGGAGCTCTTATAGATTCTCCATTTAGTCATTTTTCTATTTCTAGAAAGTTAAAATATTAAAATTAAATAAATGTTTTTTTTTACGAACTTTAATATGAATAGTATAGATATTACCAGGACATTGGATATAATGAAGGATTTTTTACGTAAAATGAATTGTGTTAAATAAATAAAATAAAACCTAACTGGCAAACTGTTGAGCTCTAATGGTCGGTATTCGGTATGAAATGTGGGCGTCGACGACTGAACCCAGACTCAAATTTGAAGCCGGCAGAGCAAGTTTCTATAATCTCTCATTATCAGATTTGGATTGGATGCGGTGATACGTGTGACCTTAATCTGTATTGACAAGTTTCAGAAATTAGATAATGCAGTGGTCGTCGGCATTCGTGAGGCGCAGTTGATGGGCTTGTCTTACCTAATAATATGACATCAATTGTAGCTCTTCAATCTGATACGAGCATGCTTTAATCCAATTGAACGATTCATATACTCTATATACCATTTCTACGATAGAAGCCAAGTTCTCTATTTGATACTCTGATCTCTCGAGATGATTCGATCAAGTCGTGTCCATCTCTAGCCGTCAGCGTTATCTCCTGTCTTGAGGCTGGCAACTGCTGCAAAATGCATTTCAAGTGCACTTCACTTGATGACAAATGTCGTCAAGGTAGGAATGAATAAAAATAAAGATGAGCCACAAACGACATAAGTTAAAAGACACATTGTAAAATATATACAATACATACATACATATGTATGTATGTAACATACGTGTACTTAAGGCAGGTGCAGATACATACACACAGCAAGAGGTTAAGCAGAGCCACACATACACACACATGTTCACATATAATCTAGGTTCATGCGTACAAAGAACTAACATTGGAATCCAATAAGCGATAGTCCAATTGGAATTCACAGAGCTGGAAATATTTGTGAGTCGAATTTGGAATTTAAATCAACTTTAGGCATATTTATTTATTTTATTTATTTTTATTTCATTTAAATTCAATATCATTTTTTTAGCAAAATATTGTTATATATTTGCATTAGTTAAAAAGTATGTATATATATTAACTAATTTATGATACTCTGACTTATTGCATGAAGTGCACGTATGAACGAAGGAATGTGCGCGTGTGTGTGTAATTAGCAAGAACGGCACAGTGATGTGAATTGTATGTATGTATGGACTGTGGGGGCAATGCTGTACGATTTAACGAGCTGCGACTGCAACTGCAACAGCAACAGCAACGTTTGCCGTCAAAGGCTTTCAGCTTACAGCGCTCGCCCCCATGCGGCGAGCGGGGCAGCAGAAACCCCACACAAATGCATTTGGAAGAATTATGAGGCGTTGGCAACGCACTTTTGGCTAAAGGAGCCCGGCACCAGCCATGTCCCCGTGCAGTCCCGCTCGTCGTCGTTTGGCCTCTTGAGCAGACATGCAGCGCATGCAACGTAGCGTTTCAATTTATGCGAAGTGATTCGTCATGCGGTTAACTTTAGAATCCGCACACAAACAGAAACACACACACATGCGTGTATTGGTGTTGTTTCAGTCTGCTGCAGGCTGCAGCTGTGTGGCATTTGCATATACATACATACATACATATATGATTTAGTCAGGGCAGGGGGCATTGAAACCTAGACGATTGCCAAGTCCAAGGCGACGCCTTGCCTCAGGGCGAGGTGGGCGTTGGGTAGTTTGGGTGTGGCTGCTGTTTGTTATACCCTCTAAGCCCATTGAATGTGTGCAAGCAAAAAAGGTGGGTATACCCCTTATAATGCTAACTGCTAAATTTATGTCAGCGACCAAAAAGAAACCTCAGAACGACGAGAGCTGAGCATGGATGTAGTGCGAACCATCGTAAGCTCAATCAGCTGCCACATCTGTAGACTTAATTCCAACACGATAAAGATTCGAGAGAAATAAACGTGAGTTTTTATAGAGATGAGAGTTTTGGTTTTACAAAGTTATTCCAGATCAGCTCAGATATTGTGTATCTATGTATTTTCTATAAGTAATCTACATATAATGCTCAACAGCAGTTCTTAGTAGCTGCCAGGGTATTCGCTAGTCGAGCACAGCCGGCTACATTATGTTGCTGCTTGTTGTTGTTGTTGCAACAGCTCAATTGACAACGTTGACACTGACATTTCTTATGCTCCGTTTTGTTGCACGTTTGACCATGAAAGTCGATGGATAGAGATGCAGAAAGAGAGAGGCAGAGAGTGAGAGAGACGTTAATGGCTAATGAAATGTTTGTTGTTTGTTGTCTTGTTATTAGCTAAAAGCCGGATGGGGGCTAGGCCACGGCCGCTATGGACCAAGCCCCATCAACGCACAATTGTTGTCAAATGTTGCACGTCCAGATAAATTTGTGTTGCACGCATTGCAGTCGAAACGGGCCGAACCGACCCGACCCAAGCTGGGCTAGGCTGGGCTGGGCTGGGCCTGTTCCCTGACTGATAAGCCAAGTGGTGCTAATGAAGTTGTTCGCTTGCATTGTTTGCCTTCACTTCCATTTGGCCAGCTAACAGATTATGGGCCATTCAACCCACAAACATATAGCAGCATTTTAGGAGCTTTTCGTATTACCTGATTAATTAACGATATTTTCTTTGATTGCAAGAAATAATAATGTATGACGATCGAGATCAGAGTATTTGCTGAGAAATTCTTAAAAAGAATTTAAGATTCACGATATATAAAAGATATGTATATCTGTATGAAAATTTCTATATGCCTGTTAAGGCTAGAACAAAAGAAAATAAAATATTATAAAATAATGAAAATAAAGATAAATATGACAGACAGAAAGAAAAAGACACATTCGACGGGAGAAAAAAGAAAGAGAATCAGAGAAAGAAAGGAAAAAAAACCTAAAAATCAAAAAAAAAACAAACAAAAATTTCTATATTTCTAGAGATAGACAACATTACAATGTATAAATGTTTTTCCTATTATGTGATTTTCCACTTTTCATTTGTTGATTAGAAGACAGATTCATCTCTCTTATGAACACTTGAAAATCGCATAGTAAGCCAAACATATTAGATAAAGCATTAAGAGCTCTTACATTAACAATTTATAAACTAAACAAACGCAAACAAATTTGTTAACTAAATCGAACTAAATTCGACTGGAAGCAATAGAGCTCTGGTTACATCACAAAAAAAAAAAAAAAAAAAAAAAAAAGTCACAAACTTTATGTGGAGCAAGCAAAAACTGAACAAAAATCCGACTTTGAAAGGCGGCACTTTGATTTCGTTAAGCTATACAAAATTCGACGACTATAAAAAAAAAAAGAAATGAAAAAAAAAAATATTTGAAGAAATTAATAAATTCTCATAAAATGCCCACGAAATAGGCTCAGCACATAAGATTTCCGATATTGTGCGCCGGGCAGCTGAGGGAGCTGAGGCGGACTCTTGGCCATAGGCCACGAACTGAGTCACAGTCGGAGGCGAAACTCTCAAAGAGCGGACCATTTTAATTTTGTTAATTTACCACAATGTTTGGACGACGCAGTTTGCCTAGTTTTTAATAGGCAGCTGCGCTGCTACGGCTGCTGGTTGGGGGAAGCTGAAGATCTATAGGTCTATCGAGGGCGACAATAAAACAGAATTTTCTCATGCTCGATGCCCCAAGAGCAAATTGTTTACACTCGGCGCTGGCGACGCTTTCTTTAGCAGATTTTGATTTCGATTGTGGTTTTTCATTGTTGTTGCCAGGCGCTCGAATACCCTAAGCGAAATGAAGAGTGAGCATATTGGACTAAAGGGAAAGAATATAAGTTTTCTTGAATATATTTATTATATTAAACTTCTTCTTCTTTCTATCAAACTTTATGAAAAATATCAAAAATTAATGATTTTAAATATAAACAAGTTATAGATTGAAGATCAAAATTCCATTTAATATTATTAAATGCTTTTTAAATATTAAAATTCCCAATAATTCTAAAAGTTTATCTTTACATTTTATACATTCGGTAAATTCCTAAATCTAAAGCTAAGCTTTACTATCTATTACCAAAATACGAAATCATCAAATATAAGCATATCAGTATAGGCATATCATTAGAGTATAATGCTTACAAATAAGTCTCTCGGAAACTCTATCGCCCTTTCCCACTTCAAACTGGTTTACAGGGTATCTTCAACATTGTTTTTATCATCAGCAACGGCAATGTCTACGGACTTGTGTATGTCATTTAGCAGCTGAATGATTTATGCCCCAAAATTTCAGTTCAGCTCGTTTCGTTTCGTTTCGCTTTGTTTCGTACACTTCAATATGAATGCAAAATGCGTAGTTACGCACATTGAACGATGATCCACACACACACACGCACACTCATAGATATACCCTGTCAATAGGCAGATACAAATCGTCGAGCACTGCCATTGGCCACTGGGCCACACTCAGCGAACTTCAGACAACAGCTATTTTGATGCTCGCTCACGATATGAGACGAGCATATTGGTTTTTACCAAAAGCAGACAGTTATATTATCAAGGCTCAGTTTGTGAATTGGAATTACATACATACTGCTTTAGTAGACTTTAGTCTAGTCTTATCTAATGCCTATGGATGATTGACAAATGGATTATATCTAAATTTGAATCAGTTTCATACAAATCGGAAAATTTAAACTTGAGAAAAAGTAAAAAATGTAACTAAAATTGTTGTACTCCATGCATTTAAAACTAAACTATATCTTTTTTTATATTTTTAACAATTTTATATTTATTTATTGTTAATCTGTTGATCTAGTACATAGATTGATCTATAATGCCCGCCTAGCAGGCGCGTAGCCAGAAAATTTTTTCGGGGGGGGTTTTCAGCAAATATTAAATACACATATTCGTACTTAATAATATAATGGATGACCTTTATTTCAAATTTTTGTTCTATAAAAGAATATCTATTTTCCGACTTGTTTTCGCCATTTCGTTCAAAATATCCTCTGGAGTGACTTCAATTTTAGAGTGGATGTTGAGTTTCCGACTATTTCGGGGGGGGTTTGAACCCCCGAAACCCCCCCCCCTGTATACGCGCCTGCCGCCTAGAAATCACCCTTATATCCGGTTATTTAAATCTTTCTAGACTTCTTCTATACATATGTCATAGCAAACGAATCTTAAATTTATAGAACGAGTATTAGGCAGTCGGCTAAGCATTCTTACTTATCTTCTATATAGAAGATACATATGTATTTATAACATATACATACATATATATATGTATTTTTAATGAATAACAATTTTGGTTTACTATAAAGAAATAGACAGCGCTGGGCGGTTCCTGGAACTGTTGAGCGGATGTGTTGATTTATGCCAGTTTGTCACAACAGGGCCGCGGGGTGGGCGGGGCTAGGCGCTGCTTCAGCAGATGGAATCTCTCGCATTGCGTAAGAGCCGCCATGTGCTATTGTTCAACAAAGGAGAAGAAGAAGAAGCAGGAGAAGCAACAGTTTTACAATTAAGCGAAATTAATCTAATTGGACGAGTCACAAAAAAAAAGTAAATAAATAAAAAAAACCCAGAAGAGTAGCACAGAACAAATGCCAAAATAAAAGGGGTGCCCGCAAATCCTGTGGGAAAGTTTCAGGGCAGGTTTCACTTTTACAGTGGCACCTAGCTCTAAGCGAACAGTTGTTGCTTTGGTCATGGTCTAATTGCATTTGGGCAGCAACAACAGCTCCACATGCAACAAGGGGTTAAATGGACATGCACAAATTTGATCAGCGACCGCAGCTAGCGGCGATGCGTCTCGGATCGGTTCGGGTCGGGTCGGGTCGGTGCAGGCATTTGCTGGACAAATGAGCAGCCAACCAGGCAGCTAGCATTAATCCAATTCCAGCGGATGTAACGGTCCATGGTTGACAAACAATTGCAATGTTGCATGTTGTTGGATTCCGTGTGGAAAGCAGCCAAAAAGCAAAAACAAAAAAAAAAAAAGCAAACAAAACAAAAACATGCACGAAATTTGCGCAAAGGGAGTGCACGACTAGCAGTTACCCTGTACGCATAATAAATATGTGTATTTGTAAGAGAATAGAGACTAACAGATACCCTCTGCAAGCATCGTGGCACAAAAGCGACAGCTGAAACGACTAATAGATACCTTATACATGCGCCGTAAGTCGTAAGACTAACTGTGAAAGATTAGACAGCTAGCAGATACCCTAAAGTAAAGTAAAGTAAAGTAGTACTATGATATCTGATTAACGAATACCCTATATATAGGCATAGGCGCACCATATCATAGCATAACTTGAAAGTGCACTGTTAGCCAACTAAGAATACCCTATTTACAAAATAAATATATGTTCATATGTATATATCACTATACGATTATAAATTTATAATTTGTTTCTTCTTCTTCTTCTTCTTCTTCTTCTTCTTCTTCTTCTTCTTTTTCTTCTTCTTCTTCTCATTATTCTTCTTCTTCTTCTTCTTCTTCTTCTTCTTTTTCTTCTTCTTCTTCTTATTCTTCTTCTTCTTCTTCTTCTTCTTCTTCTTTTTCTTCTTCTTCTTCTTATTCTTCTTCTTGTTCTTCTTCTTCGATATATCTATGACATAGATTCTATACCCCATACTGACTGTACTCCTTCTTAAATAATATATAATATATAATAATAATTTGTCGTTCTAGATCTGAACTTGAATGTAGCATGCATTATAAGCATGTTTATATATAATGCAATCAGTTAATATGGAATATCATAAGGATAGCTATTTCTATGTCGACATTAATGCAAAAAACAAAACAAAACTGAAACCTCTAACAAACTCAACCATCAAACCCATATACCCTCTCTCACACAGCAGCTACTTTGACCACAGGGTATCGCAGAGAACAGGCTGCATGACAATGTGCAAAAGTTTTTGCATGCCAATAGGGAGTTCGGGCATTGCGAACACAAATTGGGAGCAGAGCACGTATAAATCAGCACAGAGTGTGACAGAGAAGGCGCCAAGTGTAGAGAGTGGGGCAACAGAAAGAAAGAGCGAGAGGGAGAGGGAGTGTGGGTAACGGTAAGGGAGTTCTAAATTGCGCTCCAGAGTCGTGCAATTAATCTGTTAAGCTGCTGTGACGCCAGCAGCAAATAAATAAATATGTATATACATATATATCATATATTTTATGAATATTTGTAGAATCACAAAGAGCTGAAGAACTTTCAAATTGAATGGGAAAATTGGCCATCGAGTTACGCGAGGCCCAAATGTAGGCGTGTGTTGCCTCTCAATGGGTGGAGCTGCGCTAAAATTTCGATATGGCCAATTTGGGGTTGGCCAAAGCACACAAACACACACACAGCCGCATGTGTGTGTGTGTGTGTGCATGGGGCACTTTCCTTTTCGTATGAGAAATAAAAGAAGAAAAACAAAGAAGAAAAACAAAGAAAATGCTGTCATAGCACAAAGCAGATTAGATAAAAGCTCTGAAGGGATGTAAGAGTGTTTGCTGAAATTCTAGAGAGGTTTTACCTGCTTAGCAAAAATTGTGAACAAAATTTAGCTTTAAAAGCTTAAGTAGAAAGAACTCACGAGAGTTCTAAGGTGATAGAAAAAATAATACTAACTAATATACTCTTTTTTTTCCAATGATGTGCATTATTAGGTATATGCTAAATTTTGATATATAGTTAAAAAACGATATTTGTAATCCCTTTTGCTCTATTTTTCCAAAGGAATTTGACTATATCATAAACTTAATTAATTCACAATTTTTTCTCAGTATATATACATATATTATTTCTCACATTCCCAATTACATTCTTAAGCAGCTTCGTCAGTTAAAAAATTATTTATAAAATTTAAATAACAATCAATTCATGTCACATTCGTAAACTAATTCTATAAAATATAATCCCTATGCAATAACTACTAACTACATAACTTTCACTAGTGAATGTCTATATGTATGTTCATACCTTTTTTTTCCCTTCATTCGAATATATAGATTATATATTGATATTACCCTAACAACTCTCTAAACTAAATTAAGTTATGCCGCAGCACGAGCGCCAAAACAAAGCAATTTCAGGCGAGTGCAACTCCAACCACAGTGATGACTCACTAAGGAAACCATAGAGAAAAAATAAAAATAAATAAATAAAAAATATAAAAAAAAATGTATCTATTATGGAGCTGCGCAGTAGCAGCATAAAGGACCAAACAGCTTGGCCATAATTTCGATTTCCCTTTTCTGTGTGTGTGTGGAAAATAAAACGCAAATTGGCAAAAGCTGCTGAAAAACGAAAGAAAAACTCAGATAGGCATGGAAAATGTGCAGGAAATGGGGTTGTGGGCGGAGGCGGGTCAACTAAACCGCATAGGGCCATTAACAACATGAAACACCTTGTCCCAAACGCACACACACCCACACACACACACACACAGACACGACCTCGGCCAAGCCAGAGTCAAAGTCTTGGCCAAACTCCGCGACGAAGCCAAACAAATGTGCAGAAAAGCAGGCGCAACTCTTGACGAATGGCAAGCAGGGGGAACAGGAGAGAGGAGGCGAAGGGGGAGGAGTAGAACATAAGAAGAGGCACAGCAAAAAGAACTGCCTAAGAAAAACGACAGCAAAGCATAGATATGTATGTATGTATGTATGTCTGGCAAGTAACTCAAGTATCTCTGTGTATGTGTATCTATATCTGTATCTGTGTGTGTGTGTGTGTTTGTATCTATGTCTCGATGTAGCTGTAGCTGTGGCAAAGTGACATTAAAACTCCGCATTGGATGGAGTCCAAGTTTCCCTTTTACTTGCAGCTTATGTGGCACTGACGTAATGCGGCAAAGCTGCTGCGCCAAACTCCAGCCACACCCACACAGCGCGCCCCCTTGGCAACATGCCGCCCTCCTCCCATGCCACATGCCCCATGCCCCATGCCGCTTGCTGCTGTGTACAACAATTTCTTACTTCTTCTTCTTCTCTCTGCTTTTTTTTTCAAGGTTTCAAGGCCCAGTAGCATAGAAAATTCACGATCAAGAACGTGGAAAGTTGCTGCCGCTGCCGCTGCTGTTGCTGTTGCTGTTGTTGCATGTGGCAAGTTTGGGCCGCGGGGCTGGGTTTTTGGTCGAGAGAGCGACACGCGTATTGCGTATGGACAGAGGAGGCGACTGGGGGGCGGTCGAGGCGGAGTTGCTGACATTGGTGGTTGCTGCAACAGCGACTGCGCAGCGAGAGCGCCCGCTTGCCACGAACTGGTAGGAGTATGAGGTGCCCGAACCAGGGGGCGAGGAGAGGAGGAGCTGGGCCGCAGCCCTTTTGTTGCCAGGCATGTTTGAATGCTTTATGCGCACATTTGATCTTGGAGTTTGAGTTGAGTGCCTCGCTGACTCTGTGGCTCGGTGGAGCGACTCTGCTGCGATTGAGGTTTATTTATGGCCCACGGCTTTTGGCTAACATTTTTGCCACCACGACGCGTGCGTTTTGTTTTTGTTTTTTGTTTTTTTTTCTTCTTTTTCTCTCTGGGCTGGCAACTCCACTATCGAGCCATTACTTTTTGGGGCAGGCGAGTGGCGTTGGCATAGATAATGGCCATAACGTAGAACCATACTCGAGAAACTACAAATTCTCTCATATCTATACATATATACTGTAAGCATAGAATGGGATACAATAGACATACATACATATAAGAGTATTCTAGTTAGAGCATACATAGGAATCCTATGATAAAAACTAACGAGGATAGGCTGACAATATTTCAGCTTAGCAACAATATATATGATATAGATTCTATAATCTTTCTAGATCAATAATCTTTTTTTATATTTTTCGTCTAGCATTCGAAGCAGAAGTAAGGATCAATTAATAATACAGGAAATATTATTATTGTTTATTGTTTTCATTATTCATCTGCATAGTATAACGCTATCAAGTGAAGTTGTATGCCATATGTGCATAGATACATATGTATGTGTCTGTATAACAGTTATATAACAAAATTATTTAGAGCGCCTTCTTCTTCATGAAAAACGCGCCGAATAAAACGAAGAAGAGAACAAGTGATAAAATTGATTAAATTTCGATTCGTACATAGAAAACATTGTGATAAAGCCCGAAGCAGAGAACACGTTTTTGGCATTACATAAGCAAGCTGAAAGCTTGGCAGACTGTCAGAGAGGTAGGCAGGCGGGCAGAGACAGGATTATGGGTCGAAAACAGGAAAGCAGACAAAACAAAAACCGGAAGAACAGGAAAAAGTGGGCGAAATGTCAAAAACTGGACAGCAGAGCGAAGAGTAACAAAAAAAAAAAAAAAAAAGAAGCAGAAGCAAAAGCAGCAGCAGCAGCGAAAGAAGAAGAGACCAATAAGCAGCAGCAGGCGGCTAGGGGAGCGGCGGTGGCCTGTTCTATGCTGCTGCCCACTCGAAATAAAATAACCAGCATTATACAGCGCGCACCTCATCCTTCGCCTTCTTCATTGTCGCAGCCAGCAGCCGCCAGCAGTATCGTGCAGTCAGTCCTTGGGTATTGCGAAAAAGAGCCATAGAAATGGCGATAAAACAGAAAATGTGCAAAACCAACACGAATGCAAAAGGCAATAGAGAGTGCAAGTAGGCAAGTGAGTTGCCTGTGTGCGTGTGTGTGTGTGTGCGAGTGAGCATGCTGTTGGTAGTGAGAGTATATATACGCATGCATACATTCATATGCTTGCATATATACACACATATAAACGAAGTGTTAAACGAACGCAACACGAAGTTGCTTTCAAGGTCTGGAGCGCAGGCAGCAGACAGCAGGTTCTGGAAGGCAGCGACGCCAACGCAGCGTCAGCCGTCGCATTCCATTCCCGCTGCAATTGCACGAAGTTGCCCTTGGACTTGCACTTGAAAACCGAGTGACAGCAGCGACTGCGCGGCTGCTGCCGACGTCGACGTCGGCATTATGTTGGAGTTGTGTTGCATGCTCGGCACGGCCGGCTCCTAATGCGCGCGCATGCCTCAAACCCAACTACAGCTGCGGTTGTCGCTGTCGCTGTCGCTGCTGCTGCTGCTGCTGCTGCTGCTGCTGCTGCTGTCGCAGTCGCCGTCACTGTGGCCGCCATCAAACCAAACGCTTCGTTCGTTTTGCTGCAAATTTCGTTTTCATGCAGCAAATTTCAATTTTATGTTATAAAATCGCACGCACACAGCTGCAGCCATATGATTATGCAGCTGTATGTGTGTGCATGCATAATGCACATGTTTTTCTGTGCTGCTTATGTTCATGTATGTGTACATATATGTATGCATTTTTGGATTTTGCCATACTTCCTTTACGCCGTTTGGCAATTTTTTTGTTGCTGCTGTGTTCACTCGTCTGTCTTTACCACTGCCGCCAAAATAATGTTGAAGGTCAGCGTGTTAGTGTAAATTCAGTTTTTAAATATGTACATACACATACATATACATATACATATGTAATATGTAAATGCGTGTGTGTGTTTATGTGCTTGTGCAAAAGCCACCCACACGCGTTTGCTTTGAGTTGATCCCATTGACAAACATCATCTGTGATGAATTTTATGACACTTTGGCTCTGCGTGTATAACAGTAAAAAGGGAACCAATTCTTATTGCTGCTATGGGATATCAATAGAGCCTAAACGTTTCTTATGACTTAAAAGTGTTATACATATTTATACATGTGTATGCGCACATATACATATATACATAAATATTTATATTTATGTATGTACATACATTTACCACTCTTTCAGGTACAGTTTGAACCAGTTCGACTCAAGTTCAATTCGCTAAAGTTATCGTCAATCGAATTGTTCAGTGCACTCCCTATGACACATTCAAACACACTAATTTTTCTCAGTGTGCAAATGCATACTTTTCTTATTTCTTGAACTTAATTAATATTTTATCTGAACGAATAAAATAGCGAAAACAAATAGCTCAACTTTTAATAGTTAACGTTTTATAGAAAAACTAACGGAGAAAAGTTTTATAAAAGTTTTCTAAACTTTTCCATACTGTGAAAACATAATTTTTCTGGTGGGAATTATTGCATTGCGCTAAAAAGGTATAAATACTGATAAATCAAGGAGCTTACTTCAGTTGCGCAAAATTGTGAACTGCGAATATAGTGCATAGAGAGATTCAACTCCAACAATGATTTTCAAATACATCAGAGAACCAGATGGGGAAAATCTGCTTACAGCCCGTGAGGCCTACAAGTACATCGATGATATTATGATCTTCTTAGGCTGGGGCTCGACCAAGGGGCGTGGCCCAATAAATCGTCGATTATATAGACTGTATATGGTTTTGGTCGTCATCTTTAGTCTATATCTTCCCGTTCTATTCGTACTGTCGCTCATGTGGACCATTGATATCTCCCATGCCGATACTCTATTCACCACGCTCGAGGTGTTCTTCAACGGCCCCGCATATACGATCAAGTCGATCGTAACGCATCGTAATAGATGGCGAGTGGACAAGGCCAAGGATATGTTGGACGTGATGAGCGAGCGTTGCGTGACATACGAAGAGCGGGTGAAAGTTCATCGATTGGCCGTCAACTGCAATTACATAACACTTATATATCGGTTTGTATACACCATACCAACGACATTGAATCTAGCCTATAGCATCTCCAATGGACATCCGCCGCTAAATTTGTATAATCCATTTGTGGACTGGCATAAGGATACGCGCAGTCTGTGGCTCCAAGCACTTTACGAATATTTCATACAGATCTTTGCGGTCCATGTCTTCATGGCATCGGATTCTATGCCTGTGATATTCGGGCTGACTGTGCGATCCTATACACAATGGCTGACAGAGCGGATCGAAAGATTGCGCAAAAATCCCAAAATGACTGAGGATGAAAACTACCAGGAACTTGTTCTATGCATCAAGGATCATCAGCTTATTTTGGAGTGAGTGAAAAGGGAATATAAATATATCTAAGTCATATATGAGCGGGATTTATAATTGATTATAGATACATATTAAAATTAATAATATTCGTATACGCGTAAGAAATTTTAAGTTTTAGTCTTCTATCTTCCATTATCCATCTTCAATCATTTTCTATCTCAATAAATTCTAATTTTTTACATTCAACATTCAATCTTAATTCTTCTATCATCAATCTTCCATTATTAATTTTCAATCTTCCATTAGAATCAATTAATCTATAATCTTGAATTTACCATCTTCAATACAATCGTCAAACTTCAAACTTCCATCTTCTATTTTCAACCATCAGTCTTCTGTCTTCCATCTTCAATATTCTATCTTCAATCTCAAATACTCAATTTTCCGTTATTAATCTTCAATCTTCCATTCGTTTAGGTACAGCGAGAACATGCGTCCTCTGATCTCTATTGCATTGTTTGTTCAGTATGCCACAGCATCCTTGGTGATGGCTTCATCACTAATTCATTTAGTGACTTTTGCGGATATGGTCTCGGGCATTACAACCACCATTTATATGATCTCCAATTTTTTTCAAACTTTCCCAACTTCGTACATCTGCGAGCAGATAGTTGAGGACTGTGAATTACTATCAATGGCTATATTTCATTCGAATTGGATCGGTTCGAATAGCGCCTACACTTCGGCCCTTAAGTATTTCATTCACAGGACCCAGCAACCAATCCAATTTATAGCCGGCGGCATATTCCTCATATGCCTGAACGTAAATATTCAAGTAAGTTTGTTTCATGGTATTTATTTGGATTTATATATGTATATTGTTTTCTCTCCCTCTCCCTCTTTAAGGTGGCAAAATTCGCATTTTCTTTGACAACATTTGTTCAACAGATGAGCGTATTTGAAAACTTTGATCGTTAAATTACCGGAAGAGCCGTGTGTTTCTAACACATATCAAATTTAAATAAATATATATTCTTCACTTATAAATGAGATAGAAAATGCACTACAAAATAGTTGCACTACAGAATAGATTATAAAACCATGTAATGCACTTTGTTCAATAAAATTATATTTTGGAATTTAAAATAGTGTATTTTTGGATAATATATGTACATATACACATAGATATATAAATTGGGATGACTGATTGGTTTATGGTAAAGCTAATATTATTTTAACTTTGATTCCGACTGTGAGAATTTTTCTAGATTCTGTTTTGGAATCATATTGGATTTCTCTAATTGGGAAAGCAATAGAGCCTACAAGTTTCTTGTGACTTATATGTGTTATACACATGCACACATATACATATGTAATTATATTTATGTATGCGCATTTGCGTCGCTTTCAGGTACAGTTTGAAGCAGTTCGACTCAAGCTAATTGCCTGAGCCATAATTTAAGTTATCGTTAATCGATTTGTTCAGTGTACTCCCTACGACACATTCTAACATGCTAATTTTTCTCAGTGTGCAAATGCATACCTTATTTCTTTGTATATACTCTTTCGTAGCTCAGCTAATTAAATTCCTTGAACTTAATTAATATTTTAACTGAACGAATAAAATAGTGAAAACAATTAGCTTAACTTTTAATTGTAAACTCATAAATATTTACCGTTCTATTGAACAACTAATGGAGAAAAGTTTTCTAAACTTTTCCATACTGTGAAAACATAATTTTTCTGGTGGGAATTATTGCATTGCGCTAAAAAGCTATAAATACTGATAAATCAAGTAGCTTACTTCAGTTGCGGAAAATTGTGAACTGCGAATATTCCGCATAGAGAGATTCAACTCCAACAATGATTTTCAAATACATCAGAGAACCAGATGGGGAAAATCTGCTCAGAGCCCGTGATTCCTTCAAGTATGCCGAGGACATTATGGTCTACATGGGCTGGAGCTCGACCGAGGGGCGTGGCTACCTGAATCGTCGATTATATAGACTATTTACGGGTTTGGTCGTCGCCTTCACTCTATATGTTCCCGTTCTATTCGTGCAGTCACTCATGTGGACCATAGATATCTCCCATGCCGATACTCTATTCACCACGCTCGAGGTGTTCTTCAACGCCCCCGCCTATACGATCAAGTCGGCCATAATGCTCCACAATAGATGGCGTGTGGACAAGGCCAAGGATATGTTGGACGTGATGAGCGAGCGTTGCGTGACATACGAAGAGCGGGTGAAAGTTCACCGATTGGCCGTCAGCTGCAATTACATAACACTTATATATCGGGTTATATACACTATACCAACGTCACTGAATCTTTTCTATAGCGTTTCCCAGGGATTTCCGCCGCTAAATTTGTATAACCCGTTTGTGGACTGGCATAAGGATATGCTCAGCCTTTGGATCGCTGCACTTTGCGAATATTTCCTACAGATCTTTGCGATCCATGCCTTCATGGTAATGGATACTACGCCTCTGATATTCGGGCTGACTGTACGATCCTATACACAATGGCTGAACGAGCGGATCGAAAGATTGCGCAATAGTCCCAAAATGACTGAAGATGAGAACTACCAGGAACTTGTTCTATGCATCAAGGATCATCAGCTCATTTTGGAGTAAGTGAAAAGGGAATATATACGAAAGTTTCAGAAGCTGCTTTTATAGTATACTCTTGAAAAATTTATATTGTAGCTCTAATAACTTCCATAATAAATCTTAATAAATCTTCTCTTAACTTTCTTAACTTTCAATCTCAAATTTTCTACCATAAATCTTCAGTCAATAATTTTCAATCTTCCATATGAAGCAATCAATTTTCAATACTTGATCTTGAATCTTAAATGTACATTCTTCAAATATCATTATTCCATAATCTATTTTATAATCTTCCGTCTTCCATCTTCAATATTCAATCTTGAGTCTTAGATCCTCGATTCTCAATCTATAATCTTTCGTTCCTTAAGTTACAGCGAGAACATGCGTCCTCTGATCTCTCGTGCCTTGTTTGTTCAGTATGCCACAGCATCCTTGGTGATGGCTTCATCACTAATTCATTTGGTGACTTTTGCGGATATGGTCTCGGGTATTACAACCACCATTTATATGGTCTCCAGTTTGTTTCAAACTTTCCCAATTTCGTACATCTGCGAGCAGATAGTTGAGGACTGTGAATTGCTATCGATGGCTATATGTCATTCGAATTGGATCGGTGCGAATAGCGCCTACACTTCGGCCCTTAAGTATTTCATTCACAGGACCCAGCAACCAATCCAATTTATAGCCGGCGGCGTATTCCCTATATGCCTGAACGTAAATATTCAAGTAAGTTGATATGTGATATATGGATTTATATATATTATATCGTTTTCCCTCTCCCTCTTTAAGGTGGCAAAATTCGCATTTTCTTTGACAACATTTGTTCAACAGATGAGCGTATTCGAAAACTTTGAACGTTAAATTACCGGAAGAGCCGTGTTAGAAGTCATATTTAAATAAATATATATTTTTCACTTATAAATGAGATAGAAATGCACTACAAAATAGATGCACTACAGAATAGATTATAAAACCATGTAATGCACTTTGTTCAATAAATATATAATTTTAAATTTAAAATAATGTATATACATATAAATATAAATAGGATGGTCTGATTGATATTATTTGATATCATTTCAACGATTCTGACTGTGAGAATTTTGCCAGATTCTCTTTGGAATTATATTGGATTTCTTCAATTGGAGATACGCCCATTCAGAAAAAAATAAATGTAACTTTTCCCTTACAGATTAACTATTCTCTCAATGACTTGCACAAAATAAAAAGTAGCAAGAACTTTCTATATAATTATAACGTACAATTATTTGTTTACCATCTGGAATATTGAATACACTTTAGATTTATGTGATATATATATTGAGTAATAAAAAATTCCACTAAATTTGTTCTGTTGATTTTATAAAGAGTTATAAATCAGTTTCAAAATTGAATGAGAATAATACTTTATAATTATTAATACTTCATTTCATACATAATTCTAAAATTCATAATTTGTTGGGATTAATTACATCATTATCATTGACCTCATACCCTTTCATAAAGTAGCTAAGTAGTAAACAATTTTGATTGAAATATATTTATTTAAAAGTTCTCAAAAATTTCAACAGAAATTATACTGAGACTTTAAAAAAATCTACAGACAACCTAAGAGCCTATATGCTGGTAGTGTATAAGTATTTTCATATCGTCAAATCTTTTTTTCAATTTAAAGCAAAAATCTAGAATATCTAATTTGCCCATAGACCTATATATAAAGCGATTTTCAGTTAGATTTCGTCAGTTAACTTGTGCTTTGAGAGTTGTGAGAAGATTTGTGGAAAAATGAAATTTAAATATCTTCGAGAAGCTGAAGGGGAAAATCTTTTTCATTCGCGCCACGCCTATAAATATCTGGACTATATGTTGAGAAATTTGGGCTGGGGCTCGACCGCGTCGTATAGCTACATGAAAAAGCAACTCTATAGAGTTTGGACTGGTTTGGTCGTGGCCTTTACTTTATATGTTCCGGTCCTATTCGTACAGTCTCTGATGTGGACCATAGATATTTCCCATGCGGATACTTTATTCACCTCTCTGGAAGTGTTTTTCAATGCACCCGCCTATACGATCAAGTCGACAATAATGCTCCTGAATCGATGGCGTGTGGATAAGGCCAAGGATCTGTTGGACGTGATGAGCGAGCGTTGCGTCACATATGAGGAAAGAGTCGAAGTCCACAAATTGGCGACTCGCTGCAATTATATAATATGTGTATATCATGTGATATATTTTATACCGACTTCGCTGAACTTGGCCTATGCCATCTCGACGGGAATACCTCCATTGAACTTATATAATCCCTTTGTGGACTGGCGTGACGGTACTCGCAGCTTGTGGATCGCCTCAATCTTGGAGTATTTCCTACAGGTATTCGCCATCTATGCCACCTTAGCACTGGATGCTACACCTTTGATATTCGGATTGACCGTAAGGGCCTATATCAAGTGGCTCCATGTGAGGGTCGAACGATTGCGAACGCAGACTGATATGACTGAAGATGAGAACTACAAGGAACTAGTGCTATGCATCAAGGATCATAAACTTATTTTAGAGTAAGTATATCTATATATGTCAACATATCTATATATTTTACTCTCTTCAGTTACTGTGAGAACATGCGTCCTCTGATCTCTCGCACAATGTTTGTTCAGTATGCGACTGTATCTTTGGTACTGGCTTCGACTCTGATTCATTTGGTTTCATTTGCTGACTTGATATCGGGCATTACTACGGCTATATATATGACGGCTAGCTTGTTTCAAACTTTCCCATTCTCGTATACGTGCGATCTGATTGTTGAGGACTGCGAGAACTTAGCCTTGGCCATATTTCATTCGCACTGGATGGGCTCCAGTCGACCCTATAAGTCGGCTCTGGTCTATTTCATACATAAGGTACAGCAGCCGATTATCTTTCTTGGCGGCGGGGTATTTCCCATATGCCTGAACATAAATATTCAGGTGAGATATTATTATGTTGATATTTTTTAAGTGAAAAATAAAGTTTTACGATCCTTTTATAGGTAGCTAAGTTTGCATTTTCGCTGATGACTTTCGTACAACAGATGAGCATATTCGAAAACTTTGAAAAGTAATCGGAATAGTTTTGGATGAATTATATTATATACATATAAGAAATAAATAAATATACATTCTGTGCTCACATAATTAACACCAATTCATAGAAATTTGATATTTAATGCACCTGCACCTTTTTGATTAAAGCTAAAATAAATAAAATGATTTATAAATACATATGTATATCTTAAATAATTTAAATGAGCTAGTTCTATTAAATGATGAGTGGGCTAGTTCTATGCTTAGATATATATTATTTTTAATGTTTTTAAATTTTACATTAATTAATTTTATTTCTTAAACACCCAAATATGAATCGATATACATATTTATATATTTGATATACATTAAAAATATTTTTTTTATTTTATTTTATTGTTTACTTCCATTCGTATCAATCTCGTATCTTTCTAATCTATTTTATTTCCCCAACTATTTATCCAGCAAATCATCTAGAAATTTAAACTACTAACTGAATTTTTACCTTCATTTTCTTTAGCCACCCCAGGTCTACCTGACTGTTCAGGCATATTAGAGCTGTTTTCACATTTGTGTGGGCGGAGTTAGCTAGGTGTAGGCACTGTAGAAAACATTTAACTGTACTTAGACGAGGATATACTGTACGTAAATGTACATACATACATACATATAAGCAATACACTTTGTTGCCCTACTACGCTTATTACAGTTAGTATTTGTATAGATGTACACGTGTACATACATATATAAATATATTTACTCTCTCATCTGTAGAAAAAATAACCCCGAAACAAGTGAGCCGAAAAGTGCGTGCGCCTCAAAATCTTCGTCTCCTTCTTGTCCTTGTCCTTGTCCCTGCTAACGCTCTCTCTCGCTCTCCCTCTCCCACTTACTCCTCACTCTCTGTCTTTCTCTCACGCGCGTACTCTCTCGCTTTCGTTACATGCTAGCACAAAGGACAAATGAAATTTTAGCTCTGTTGCGCTATCTCGCTCACTTTCACTTTCTGCTTTTACACACACATACACATACACATGCATAGAAAATGAGATATGCTGTACATATACATACTTGTATATATGTATGTACATACATAAACGTACGTATTGGGCATGTCTTTGTACCTTTTTTTTGCATAGATAATAAAAATCTGTTCTAGATTCTTTCACAATAATGAAAATATAAAAATTTTTACAAAATATTATCAAAGTTTACAAATATTTTGTTTACCATATTCTTGAAGAAATTTTGCTTTAATACCAATAGAAATTTAACGAAATAAGGCTATAATATATGCCCGATAAGCCTGAAAAATAATCCTTATACCATATATGTATGTATATATTTTATATTCTAAAGATTCTATTCTACTGTATTCAACAATCCGGGAGAACTGCAAATAGTTGAAATGTTGGTTTTTGGGCCATTTTCAATTGTAAATGCTGACTTCATTTCGTTTACATATGTAAGGCAGAGAAATGGGAAAGGGAGGGAGAGAGACAGATACTCCAACGCTCGAGCAAAATGTATATGAGAAGGGCGCCCACGCCCCACATTAACGCCCACGCCCCCAGAGCCATGGCAAACCAAAAAATGAAACGAAAACACAAAGTGGAAAACAAAATGGAGTTTGAGTTATTTTTGGCAAACGAAATAACGGCACCCTTCGCGCACAGCTGGGCTCATAAAGAGCGTGTCTATATATACATACATACTATATATACCAGATATACTATATGTACATAGTATATACATTTGTGGCGTTATGTACTCGACTGTGGACAGTGGTTGTCATGCCAGCATGAAAAATTTCAAACCCTATTTTGGGTTTCAAAGCCGCTTCCGATTGGATAAATGCGGGAGTATGGGTAATTACAAATAATACCCAGCCACACGCATACAAAAATATATATATACGCATGTATATGTATGTACAGGGTATATGGGGATCTGTGCATCTGCTGTGTACCACTGACACACCCTCGATAGCCTCAGCTGAGAGCGGTAGGGGTCGAAGGGGTATGGGTGTTACGGCCGCTACCACCGCCAACTTAATGCGAACTTGATTTTTGCATGCATCAAATTTTAAAGTGAGAGTACAGTGAAATCCATAAACGTTGAAAAAGAAGAACTACTAAAACAGAATGTGCGGAATATATGGATAGAAAAACGAACATTTCACATACATAGAAAATTAGTTTAGTTATTTATATTGATATTTTTAAATAAATTTAATTTAAAATTTGTATAACAATTAAAGTAAGTTAGTTCAAGAAATTAAGTTTTTCATAAAGAAAATGGTACTTTATATACGACTTTTCGTAAAAGAAAAGTAATTGCTAAACCTCAAGTAAATTCGAGTTAACTGTGCATTCGCCGAGCTTTCACTGTACTTGCAGGTTTGTTTGCGTCTTAGCCGCAATGTTTTCCTTCGGCACCAAATATCGACACGCTTTCTCACACGCAAAACAGGAAGTCTTGGAAGGAAGGTCTTGGTCTTGGAAGACTTCATGCTGGGTGTCAAAAGGCGATGTTTAGACCGACATTTATTTATGGCAACCCAGGCCATGCCCAAGCCCATGCCCATGTCCAGGGGCTACGTATTCTGCAGCCTTTAGTTGCCATTAATTATGAAAATTAAAGTTGATGCGTGTCGTTGTCGACGTCGACGTCGCGACGTCGCCAAAGCTAAAGCTGAAGCTGAATTATGGTCCCAGCCGCAGGGCTGCAAAATTCTTGTTGCACTGCGATCCCCCAGTTTCATTTTACTGGTCATTAAAATTAGGTCAGCGCAGAGGCGCACACAATCAAATAATAAGTAAAGAAAATAATAATAAAGGAGAAAAGAAGAAAAGAAAAGAACTCACGAAGCAAAGCAACGCAAACTAGTCCAATTCCAACTTCCTCCGCAGACGCCTTGTTCTGTGTTCTCTTTTCTGTGTGTATATATTTCCTTCTCTCTTCCTCTCGCTCATTCTTATCGCATCGATCCTTCCAGCTAGAATACCAAACAAGCACACACACACATATACACATGTACACATGTTCGCTCACCCATTCACACTGTCGAACTTATTACGCAATGGCTGCGATCTGCCTACCTGACTTAATTATTATATCAGAACAGAGCAGCTACCCCTCACTTGGCTCGGCACATACACACACACACTCGCTGGCTCGCACACACATGCAGGTAGACAGGCAGGCAGGCACAAAAGGTGGCCCAAAAACTACGCAGTTTTTGACTTTGCCAGTTGGACGCGACCAAGGCCTTGACTTTATGCCAAGTCCTTCGTTAACGAATCCTATAAGAAACACAAACACACACATGCAAACGAGTATTTCTAAATTAATGTGTGTCTGTATGTATTTTTGTTTTCATTTGATCTACTTTTTGCATACATTCTGCACTACACGTGCGAGCAATACAGCAGCAGAATTATCGAATTTTGTATCGCTATGTTATCGATATGTGTATCTCAAATTCATAAACTCATAAATTCATCAATAAATACATATGTATGTGCATATGTATGTATGCATATGTATGTGAATACAGTTTATAAATTATTTAAATTATTGCTTTTTAAAACACAGTTTTCACTTTCCAGAAGATGATGGAAGTCTAAATTCGTATCTGTATGTACATTCAAAATACACTCATATGTATGTATGTATGTATACACATGCATACATGTGTATGTACACATGTACGTTAGAGTATGTATGCCTGAAATATCAATAGTGACATAATACAAGCAAATTAGCATTAACATGCACATAAATACACACATATGTATGTATGTATATACTTACGCATATGTATGTATGTGTATATCGACTAAATGTACACACACACATTCATATTGTACATATGTATATGTACAAACATATAAAGCTCATCCTACACGTGCCCTTATTTTGGTTTTTGCCTCTGTTATTTTTTTTCCTCCTTTTCGCAACACGCTTCGCTTTTCGATTTTGCAGGACTCCAAAAGGGAAGCAGCAAAATTCAAACCTTCATAAGCAAGCAACACATACATATAAATATATATATGTATGTATAAAGTACATGCATACACACAAATAGAAGAGCAGTCGATGATGCGAAGAGCGCAACAGAGAACAGCGACGATACTGACACCAACAGCGAAAAAGCATCAGACCGGTATAATAAATTGAAGAATACCCTACATTTGTGCAGTGTATGGATTCAAATACTTACAAACATACATACATTTTGCTTATGTAAATCGAAAGTAATATAATCCACAATAATTTAACATGTTTTATTTTAGCTAAACTTTTTGTATACAAATGCACCAAGGCAAATTTTCAGCATGGTTAGAGATGTGCATACTCCTTGCAGCGTGCCAAATGGCTCGACTTAACTCGCATGTTTCCATTTTGCTTTTGCTGTTTTATGCCTTCTTCAGCTTGCTTTTTTAATGCCTCTTTTATTTTTGTTCGTGTGCCATTGTGTTAAGTTGCCTATGTGTTTGTGCTTATACACGCTAATATTGTAAATGCAGATGTGTGTATGTGTGTGTTTTTTTGGGATTATATACCAAATTGAAGCACAGTCAGCAGTAGACGGCATGCAAGGGGTCCCGTTCCAGTCAACACCGAAACAAAGTAGATTCTATGAGAAGATGTACGCAAATATATACATACATACACATATCTATTTGTATGTATGCATATTTGATAGTCAATAAGGAGACGGATAAAATACATGCATATGTATGTATATGTATACATATGTACATATTTTGGCACAGGTATCAATACATATTGCGAATAGTACACATCTAGTTGACATGCGAGTATATGTATATATGTATCTAAATGTATAATTAGATTGTATCTAAGAATAAACGTTCACATAAATAAACTTTATGGTATATTTCGATCAGCTGCCAGAACTTTCTTGGTAAATTTTCAAACGAAAATCAACTCGACAACCCTGCTCAACGCAATCTGTTGTTTGTTTTGCCGGCTTTTTTGCGTCACACACACGCACACAGAGACCCATACACAAGCACGAGTATAAGCACGACCATGCACACACTAGCTTCATACGTGTTGCGCCTGGTGCGCCGTCGAGCATTTGACTGACGTAGCGCAGCGCAGTACAACATGTTGTAGGGGAAACGGGCAGCGTTTGCGTCATGTTCGAGCCGCATTGAAAGTGAATTTGTATAGAACTTTTCGTTAATATCTCTTGCTATCTCCCTTGCTCGTTTATTCAAGTGCCGCAAGCTCCATCAACCAACCCCATGGAAAATACATTGCCAAAAAACCACCCCGCCCGACATCTCGGTTTTTAGCGCCAAAACTTGTACGAAATTTTCCTCAAATGAAAAACAAGCATTTTCCGCAGTGAGGTGGCGACGTCGATTTCGGTGGTGGTGGAAAGTGAAACCAGCCAACCAAACCACCCTAACACCCACTCACCCCTAAGCAACAACAACAGCAACAAAAAAAGTAAAACTTGCAACTGCGCTGCCAGCGTCGTGGTTGGACCAAACGCTGCCGAGCCATGCAGCGCGGCTGTGCAGCTCGACGGACAACATCGAACTGCTCGACCCATCCACCCACCAACAACAACAAAAGCAGCAGAGGCAGCGGCAACGGCAGCGGCAGCAGCAGCATCGAGAATACGTGTTCGTTTGTGTTGCCTCTGCCGTTCGGCTGTGCGATTGTGTATGTTCATGTGTGTGTGTGTGCTTTGAATTTCAGTTTCAGTTTGTTGTTCGTTCGCTAGACTGTTCGGCTGCTCGTGTGTACCGTTCGTTTCATTTAGTTGGATTTTCGCTTTTGATCTGGTTGGTTGTGTTTATCGCAGCGCTCTCCGTTTGCCGCACTTGAAACAAAAATTGGAAGTGGGCAAAGCGAAACAATGCAAAATCAGCGAAGAACATAATACAAAAAATAAAAGAAATTAACGGCATCGAATACGTTTTGTATACATATACACATATATTTTCCTACTCAATTAATAATATGCAGAAAAGACAGTGTGTGGTGTAATAAAAAAATACAAATAAAAACAAAAACCGGCGCCGCCAAATAAACAATTTTTGTGCGTGTGTGCGAATTAAAAAAAAAAAAAATGTAAAAAACAAAATAAATTTTTGATACTAGAAACGCGCGTTGTAAACTCAGCTCAGGTATAAATTTAGCAATAAATTAACAATACAAAAAAAAAACATAGACTGCAATTTTGTGTACACTTTTTATACAGTAAAAAAAAGAAAAAACAACAATTTTTAAGAACCAAAAAAAAAAAAAATTAAACATGCTGCTGCAGTTGCTTGGCAGGGCTTAACAAAATATTTCTTTTGAAAATAAGAAACGGAAATAGTTGAGAGCAGCAAAAAATTTGTTAGACACGTGCGAATTTATGGCGCCGCGTCGCAGCAGCAGCAGCGGCAACTCTCAACAGCAGCAGCAGCAACAACTACAGTTACAACTCCAACAACAACAACAACAGCAGCAGGAGCAGGACCACCAGCAGCAGCAGCAGCTGCAACTCTACAACTCCACTCTCCACTTCTCGAATCCACTGTCTACAACGAACATGGCGCCCATGCAGCAAACGCTCAGCGTCGGTGTTCAGTTGACGCGCTGCTGCTATCCTAACGGTGAATGCACCAAACTGGACACCCTCATCGCCCTGGACGATCAGAGTCGGCTGGGCGACTATGTGCGCGTGGTGTGCAACAATGAGAACTGCAACGAGGGCCAGTATATGCATCGGGATTGCTTCGAGCAGTGGGAGGCGGGCGTGCTGCAGCAGCTGAAGGCGAGCGCCCGGGGTCGCAGCTGGTCGGAGCGGCAGCGCGTGCAGCAGTTGTGGACCAAAAAGGGCTACGATCTGGTCTATAAGAATTGCAGCTGCAAGTGCGGCCGTGGGCATTTGCGCAAGGATCTGGAATGGCCGCCGACTGGAATTTGTTTCCAGCGCTCGCTGATTGGCAGCGGCGGCAGCGGCAGCGATGACGATGACAAAAAGGCGAAGGCGAAGAAGAAGCGAAATCGCAATGCCAATGGAAATGTTAACAACAATAATAATAATAACAACAACAACAACTCGGCCAATAACCAAAAACAAGCTGTTGTTGCTTTAGCGCCGATCAACACGAATGCGTCGAATATTACGCCCAATCCGAATGTGGGCGTGATTGGCTCTGGTTTGCCCCACAACAACAGCGGCAACAACAACAACAGCAGCAATAATCATGCAACTGGCCTGCAGCCCAGTGTTGTGGCAACCCTCAGCAACATACTTATGAGCAGCAACAACAACAACAACAACGGTAGCAACAACAACAATCACAATGTGTTGGGCCTAGATTTGCGTGCTCGCGCTGGAAGCCTCTCTTCCAGCGGTTCCAGTTCGCCCTCGGCCTCGCAGTCCAGCGCGGACAGCTCGCTTTCGCCCGTGCAGCAGCAACAGTTGCACTATCAGCAACAGCAGCAACAACAACAGCAGCAATTGCAGCTGCTGCAACAACAACATAACGGACTCGGCCTGGCCAAGTGCCTGCTGCAGCCACCAACACCGTCAGCCGCAGCAGCAGCACCGCAGCTGCCCTCCTTGGCCAACATCAGCGGCTTTAAGCCGCTCGCCAGCTACGATCAGCAGCAGCTTGTGCAGCAGCAGAAGAACAAAGAAGTCGAAATCTACTCGGAGCGTGTGCGGTAAGTTAACAGTGAATTAGTACATACTTTAGCCTTCCAGTGCAGCCCCCCTACTGTCCGTCCCTTCACTTGATTGAATTTGAAAATTTCCCAACATGTGGGCGCAATGTCAATAATTCTAAATTCGAAATTCTAAATAAAAGTGAGGAACAAAATTAGAAATTTGTATCTACACTAAATGACAAAATTAGGCAATAAGAAGAAACATTAAGAAAGAGAATTTTAAAAAATTATTAAAATATATACTTAAAATTGAATAAATATTTATAAACAGTTTTTTACGTTACATAAATTTTTATTTTTTTAAGTACAAAAAGTATTATTTTTAACAGAAAATAATATAAATTATGTATACAAAAAGAAAAAGTTCTTTCATTGAAAACAAAAGAAAAAACAAAATTAATTTTTTTCCATTATAAAATTTGATTTACATAAACATTTAGAATATTCCACATTTTTTCATCCACGATTAATTTCTTGTTTGATAGTGTTTAAAAGCAAATGTTTGTTTGTTTGCCGTAGTTTTTTTTTTTTTTTTTTTTTTTTGGCATATCGTTGCGCTTTATAACCTTGATATTTCCAACAACGATTCTCACTCGCAAACAGCTGCCAAATAAAAAAAAAAAAAAATTAAGAAGATTAATCGCCGAAATTAATTCAAATTATTTGTAAAATATGTCTTTTGAAATAAATCACAATATCATTTCGTTTTGTTTTTGTTATTCGTTTTGTAAATACTTTCAAGGAAGCTCGCTTGCATTATGCAAATCAAGCAGACTTAATGACACCAAGTTGTGTGTTTCATTCTCTGTTTTCCTCGCAGCTTTACTTCCTTTCGCCTGCGCACAGTACTTTCGCTCTCTCGCTCTTTCGCTCACTCTCATTCTCTCATTGATCTTCGAATGCCTGCCTGCTTCGTCGCATTCTGTTTGCGAATTTCAAGCGTTGCGTTTTTTTTTTTTTTCGCTTTGCCATTCTGCTTGTTATTTCCTTTTTGGTCGCACATTTATTATTTATTTATATACGTACATACGTACGTATGTGTGTATGTTTGTACTTGTATTACGAGTTTCACTTTTATCGAATTCAGTTTATTTATTTTGCTTCTCTTCTTTTCTTTCGCTTGTGCGCTTACTTTATCTGTTTGTGTGTTTTTATCCATTACTTTGGGTCAAGGTTTGGTATTCGGCTGCTCCTTGCCCTCGCCGTTTCTCGTTGATTGAAGATGTGCCCTCACACATGCGAAATTAATCATCAAAATTTATTGAAAACTTCAACAGCCGAAATATATTAAGAACTATGTAAATTCTTAAAAACGATCTGTGTATGTGTGTATATATACTTTTATTTTCATTATGCCCAATTTTAATACATACATATTTCCGTTCCTCAAGCGAATTCGTCGTTGGGCGCATTAAAATTTATTCCAGTCCGATAAAAAATACAAATGTATGTGTGTGTATGTGTGGGTGTGCGCGAGCAAAACAAGCAGCAAATGCTAAACAGCAACATGACGACTACGAAGAAGAACGAAGAACGAAAAAAAAAATAGATCGTGCTTTTATATTTGGTTGTGGCCCTCTTTTTGCTCTTATTTCTTGTTGATTTCCAAGCTCTGCTCTCATTTAATATACATACATACATACATACTCAAAGGCATGCCTGTGTGCTCTACTCTGGGTTTTTGTTTTTCTCTTCTTCATCGTCTTTTGTTGTGCACAAGATCTGCACTGCCTGAGCCTGTACCGAGTTACCCTTTCCATAGCCTTTCTTCATGTGTTGCTCGCTCAACCCCGAAAAACTGAAGACAAAAACAAACCAACTTCTAATTCCCTTCATTCGTGTAGGCTCTCTTCTTTGCTGTTTTCGTTGTTATTGTGCTTGCTTTTGTCCAGTTTTCAAGGCCGCAATATTTGTTTTTATTTTTATTTTTATTCTTTCGGCTCTCTCATTTGCTGTTGTTGTTGCTGCTGTCACAGCTTTCGAATATTCTTTGTGTCTCTTCGCTGATTTAATTTTGATCTGTTTTATTGCTTCAAGCGCGCTGTTGCTGCGCCTATGTCACACACACACAGTCGCTCTCTTGTGCTCTTTTACATTCTCTCTCTTGAAGACTCGCCGCAAAGCTTGCGCCTGCTTCTGTTTATGCATTGCATTTGCTGCTTATCAAAAGAGAGAGGGAGATGGAGGAAAAAAAAAACCGGCTGATTTGTATTATTTTCTGCGTTTGCACTTTTTAATTCATAAAAGCAAACAAATTTTTTTTATCGCTTTTTATTTCTTCTGCGTATTTGTTTATTTTTTTCTGATTTTTTGTTGTTTGCTATTTTTAGCGCCACACGCGGCGATTTTATTTTTATTTTTTGTATTTCTGATAAACAAACGTTTTTAGGCATTTTCTGACTTTGCGATTTGCGCGTTTGTAGCTCTTTAATATTTATTTAATTCGCCCTTCCAATGCTGCTGCTGCTGTTGCCGAGCGTGCCTAAGCTTTGCAGATACACACACACACACACAAGCGCACATTGTTATGTGTGAATGTGTGTGTATGTGTAACGTGTTTGCCGGCATTTTCTTTTTATGTATTCGTCGTATTCAATGTCAAGGTTAAGACTGATTTTATGTATTCATTTTGTTTGGGCGTTTGTTTTTATGATTTTTTATTCTTTGCCGCTCTTTCGTCTGCCTACAGTAAAAACAAACTTTTTTTTCTGTGTGTGTGTGTGTGCAGAAAGCTCTTCCTGTTTGGAACAGCCACAGCAATAACAACAACAACCATAAAGAGCTAAAAGATTTCTCCCGCTGCTTTGTCTGCAAATGATTTATGCCCCCACCGTTGTGATTAGTCATGGTCTGTGCACAGCGCCACCCTCTCTCTCTCTCTCTGCCTCTCTTCCGCGCTCCGTTCCATTTGCACTCTATTCAAATGTCGCCTGTCCGTCTCTCTTCACACCCACGTGTTGCGAATGGCTGTGCGTTGTTCGGTCGTGTGCTTCAAATCTATTGCCTCTTTTACTATTCTTTGCGTAGGCGCTGCCATACGGCCGTGCCCCCTTCCACTGTTTCTCTCCTCCTTTTCGCGCTGTCTTCCTGCTTGCTGCATCTAAATACATGAGATTTACGAACTTTCCTGAAGAAAAGAGGGGAGAAAAAAAAGTCAACAACTAGGGAATAGCTGGCGCGCTCAATTGCAAACAAATTGCGCAGGGCTCAGCGCCACAAATAGTTGTAGTTGCAGTTGTTGTTGTTGTTGTTGTTGTTGTAGTTATACTAATGTGCATTTGAAATAAAAAGAAACGCAACAACAGCAACAAAAAGACAAACGGAATATGAAAAACAATTACCAAGTGTCTACGAATTTGTTTTTATCGACGCCATCAGGCGCAAATCTTTGCCTCGCCCTCGCCCCCTCCTGCGCTGTTGCTTGCAAGTGCGACGTGAAAAATTATACTTATCAAGTGTGCAGAATGTTGGCGGGTGGGCACGACTAGTGAAATGCCCTGTCAATGGTCAAAATATGGATTATTGGCATGGAACAATATTTTTCGTTATAATGCAAACCAGTTGATCGATAATGTTATCGATAAATTACGCTACAATATATCGGCTACCTTATTTAAAATACAAATCAGATGTTTCTTTTTGATGCAGTTGACAGGTAATCGATAATGTTATCGATAAGTTTCGATATAGTATATTGCTTACATTATTTGTTTGTTTCTCAATCAGTACTTACTTTTCAGTACTTTGGCATTCAAGCGTATGTTTATCGATATGTTATCGATGACAAATAACTCACACAGTTGTATTAGTGCCAGGTACCTCTGTTTTCCCATCATACCCCCTCGTCACCCACTATGCTCTATGTGGTATTACGAGTATTAACAAATTTCGCACGACTTTGGTTTTTAGCTAGTGTTGATTATATGGAACTGCGACTGGGGCACTCGTATTGGACAGCTCGCCCAATCCATTTAAACCATATCGTACAACTTGAGAATATATTGTATATGCATATATCAGCACGCATATATGTATGTATTTATAAATATATGTATATACTTTTGTGTAGTAAAAATTATGAAATAGTATTATTGCCGCTGTCGCGTCACTCGCATTGCCAGATGTCATTTGCAAATTGTTTTTGCCTAGGCCGGGCAAATGTGGAGAAGGGGTTGGCATCGGCATCGGCGAGGTAGCGGGAGGTATTAGCCTGTTATTCATATAACACTAATTGAGCACGTTCCAAAATTGTCGTCTAGACTTGAAGCATAAAATCTGCAATGTAAAAATTTTTATTATTGCGGAAGCAAATTTCCATTACATTATATTAATTGTTGTTTTTGTTTGTGGCTTTTTGTGTGGAGAATTGGAATAGAGGTTCTCACTATATATACGTATGTATATCAATATATCAAACAACAAATAGACGTATATTTATAAATTTAAACAGAAATTGTATATTTTGTGTAAGGTTAGGTTTTTGGGAAAACAAATATGTATGTGAGTATATGTATGTGTATATAAAAACGTTTGCATATAGGGGCCGCAACGAAGCATGAAATAAACTGAACTCAAGGGGGCGGTCAGAAGTCAAAGGGCAGCTGGCTTGATGTTCATTTACAGCCAAATTGAGGAAACATTAAAAAAGACGTTGACACTTGGCGTTAAATAATTAGAAATTATTGTTGAGCATTTGGTGAGGGTATAAACAGTATTAGGGGGTTTCAATCAAGAAGTTCGACAAGAAATTTTTAAAATGAAGAATATGAGGAATTTAAAAAAAAAAAACAAAGAAAAATTAAGTTGAGGTAAAGAAGTTAGAGAGGTTCAAAAAAAAAAAAAAAAAAAAAAAAATAAATAAAATAAAATAAAATAAAAAAAATAAAATAAAAAAAACTAAAATAAAAAAATAAATTAAAATAAAAATAAAATAAAATTAAATTAAAAAATAAATTATTAAATTCAAAGAATATATATATATATAATAGAGAAATATAAAGATGCCTGACTTTAGGCTTAGCATAGAAAGCAATGTAAAGAATTGTAAACAAATTTCCAAGATTTTTCAATATATGTATGTACATATATTCATATGTGTGTATTGGTAAAGTTGCATTTGCAATACGCACGATATTCTAAGGGGAGTTACCTACCTAGCCGCAGAGCCCATTTGCAAATTAAAGCACAAGCATTCTTGTGCCATGGGGCCGACGAGATGAGAGCAAGAAAAACTATGCAGTGGCAAAACCTTTTGGGCCGCAACACACCCAAGCAAACTCTGTTATTGTGCCTACCCACACCTGACCGCAAAAGCTATTAATGAAATCTTTGCCCAAAAAAACGAATGCATACCTTATACATATATGTGTATGCATACACACACAGGCACACGCACACTCACGCACATACAGCTGCAGCTGGTAAAGCCCACACGTGCGTTAATACAAGCATATCATATGCCAAAGTACCCAGTAGGAAATAGTGAGCGAAAAGCAAGTAGTAGGGCTTTGGGTAGTGAAATTAAGGTAAACAAAATATAAATTTATGTAAATATGCTTTTAACTATAATTTATTGATAGTTTTTTGTTTGATTACAACTATATTTGAGTTAAAAATAGTAAATAAATTAATTATAAGTTTTATATATAATATTTATTATTTCTATTATTATTATTAATATTAATATTATTATTATTATTTTTTTGGTATCTTTATTTATTTATTTTTTATTTGTTTTATTTGTTTTATTTGTTTTATTTTTTTATTTGTTTTATTTTTTTTATTAGTTTTATTTTTATTATTATTATTTTTTTATGCCTATAATTTTTTATTATTATTATTATTAATATTAGTTTTATTATTATTATTTTTATTAATATTAATATGAATTTATTATTATTATTTTTTTTTGTATCTTTATTTATTTATTTTTTATTTGTTTTATTTTTTTATTAGTTTTATTTTTTTATTATTTTTTTATGCCTATAATTTTTTTTTTTTTTTTTTTTTTCATAAATTGTATTTTATTTATTTTTTGTTAATTTTCCAACTGGGTCTTTACCTATATGCATATATAGGCACTTATACATATGTATATGTATTAATCTGTCGTCTGCTTGCGCCTACGCCACAAACACACACACACACATACACACACACACGCTTGCATGCAACGGCGCATGTCTGACAGTCCTATCTACCTCTTTCACTCTGCTCTGCCCTCAACTCTAGTCGCATTTTCATTGCCAACAGACAATGCCAGGGCAAACTCCATTACACACACCCACACCCACTCACCAGCAGCTGCATACACCACACACACACACTGCCACAGGAGTCGCTGGCTTATAGCCAACATGCTGGGCAGGAAGCATGTGGAGCAAAATGCTGAGCCAACTGAAGCCTTTCAAGTTGCCAAAGCCGGCAAAGAGCCGCAGTGTATGCGCTATATATATATATATATATATATAGTGTGTGTGTGCCTGTTGTGTTTATCTGTCTGCCCTTATGTGTGTGCATTTAGGCTTTTGTGCGAGCCAAACGAGGCGAGGCACAGGAGCCGCAGCAGCAGCAGCAGCAGGCGCAGTTGTTGCCGTTGCGCTGCAAGCTGAAATTGCAATCAATATTGCGGGGCTCCATTGTTGTTGTTGCCATCGAGCAGCTGCCAGACACAAAAACGCAACATGAGAAAAACAACAACAACATACAACATAGCTGGCAACAGTAAAAACGAGGCTCGTAAATGAAAGCAGCTCTCAGAGCAAGAATGAAAAATTTCACATATACAAAAGCAGCTATACATACATATATGTATGTGTATATATATATGTATATATATATTCACAGTCGCATTCGCATATGAAAACATTTTTGCAAAATAAAAGAAAAAAAAAACTTACGAATAATGTGTACTCCCTCTTTTGGGGCCACAGAGAGGCTCCACAATGGCAGCAGTGAACACACACACACCGCACACACTCACACTCATGCAGCCCACCCACACTCACACTCACACTCACACGCACTCTTGCGTTCATTCATAGGCAGCACTCACTTTAGTTGGTTTGTTTGCCTGTGCCCTATTTGATATCCATTAAAACGATTCAGTTGCCATTTTATACTCCCAATCTCTGAAAATATGCATGCAAATGCATCCTCTGCTTGTGCGTCTGTGTGTGCGTGTGTGTGTTTAAGTGTATTGGTGTCCATTTGATTTGCAATTTGTGTCGCTTTGCATCCTTTTTTGTGTGACTCTGCCTCTGATGCCTTTCTATGTTCGCTTTTATTTGTTTATTAGTTTTGGGCGCACAGTTGCAATTTTCATTTAGCTATTGAAGCGGGTTGGGGGGAGAGACGTTACTGACTGGAGGTGTGCACAAATTAGAGATACGTCTGTATGTATGTATGTATTTCGATATTGTGCGGCGCCTCCTGCCTGTCGTCTGGCAGCCATAAATCATTTTGTTGTTGTTGCGTTGCTCGATTGCAAATGTTTTGTTAATTGAGATCAAGATAGGCTGAGCTAAACTTGGCTAAGAGCCGAACGAAAAACGTTAAATTGCTCAAATTGATCAGCTTGATCAGATCGAATGGTTATAGAGAAATTTATTTATATAATAAGACGGGAATAATAATAATTAAATTAATTTTTTATTTTTGCAATCTCAATACAAAAAAAAAAAAAAAAAAAAAAAAATAAAATAAATAAATAAAATAAATAAATAAAAAAAAGAATAAATAAATAAAATAAATAAATAAATAAAAAATAAATAAATAAATAAAAAATAAATAAATAAAATAAAAAATAAAAAAAAAATAATAATTTAAAAAACAAAAAACAAATAAAATAAAATAAAATAAAATAATAATAAAAAAAAAAAATAAAAATAAAATAAAATAAAATAAAATAATATTAAAAAAAAAAATAAATAAATAAATAAAATTCAAATAAGCTAAAATAAATACTAATAAAATTTTAAAAATATATGTTTTATATTTTTATTTAATTTGTAATATACAAAAATTTATTTGCATACAAAAATCGTATTTTTTACGTTAAAATTAAAAATTTAACATTACGTTTCAAAAACTCTCTACTATATGAGCATTTAAATGTGCTAAAAAATATATATATAAATAAATGATTTGAAATACGTTTTAAAAATCTTCACAAAAAAAATGTGTATTTATACCTTGGAATCTTATAATTATTCCCATCAATTATAATATTTAATAACTTTTTGATAACTCAATTAAATTACATGCGCATTAATGAATTGAAATTCAATTTTGACTAAACAGAAAACAAATTTTGCAAATTATAATGGCAGCCACAAGTTGATTATTTTTTTGGCCAATATAATTCTGGTAATTGTGGTAATTGGAATTGCCGGTTATTAAGACCGTAATTTATGTGAGTGTGTGTTGAGTGATAATTGTAATTGCATTGCTCGACATTTCATTTGGAGTGGGATAAGCTTTTTCGGGTATTGCATATCTTTTGGCATATAGATTAACAAATTTGTTGGGTAGCTGTTCGTTCGCTTGATGATCGCCCCAGACACGCCTCCTTTTGGCAAGGCAGACATTAAGCACCAGCAAAAAGCAATAAGAACAGCAACAACAACGGAAACATGAATGTATTTATTTATTTTGCTGCTTCATCGTAAAAATAATTTGGTTTTATTGCCATGGAAAAATTTTTGTTTGGATGAAGTCGGAGAAAAAGGCTGAAAAGAAAGACTTGTGCGGAGTCAAGTTGCAGTCATTGTTGTGCCTGTTGCTAATGTTGCATGCAACCAAAAAGTACGTAAACCCCAAGCCCCAAAAAAAATAAAGGCAATCGTAACGCGTTTTATGTCCTCGTCATGCTGTTGGGGCCCGACTTTAATTTGGGGTCCGTTGCAAATCCGCAAATCAACGCCACATGCGCTCGCTTTCTGTTAACCCAAAAAAAAAAAAGAAGAAAACAAAAAAATGAAATAAAAATAAAAACTAAAATAAATAAATCAAGAGTTCTCGATTGAAAGTTACCCTACATTTCGTACTTATTCTTGTGAATATTTTAGATTAATAAGAAATATTATAAATGTAATTTTGGTGTCTTTGTTTTCGATCTAAGAAACTATGAAATAGTTTCTGTGATTAAATAGACAAAAGAAATATGCAACGAATACATTTTCCATTGTCCTTTTCTTTTATTATATAATATATGAATGCTGAATAGACAAGTGAAAAATGTGACGTGAAATGATATCTAGTGCTTTTCATAATTCTTATATAGTTAGTTCCTGTATCGTAAGATTCAGGGGAGAGAGATGTGATGATATGATAACTTAAATTTAAGACAATTTTTATTAATGGAAGGTATTATAACCTCTATATACCAAATTTAAGCTTTGCAACTTTGATAGTTCTTGAGATCTGATAGATAGGTGCAATATTTGACAATGTGGACTGATATTTATAAGCTGTTACTATTATTATTTAGCTATGGCACTAGTAAACGGTATATATACCAAGTTTAAACACAATAGCTCTGCTAGTTTCAGAGTTCATACAGATAGCTTAAAGATTTTATAATGTAAGATGATAGTGTCATAGTTCTTATTTAGATATGGTATGCAAGATTTTGTATGCCAACTTTAAAGTTAATAGCTTTTATAGCTCCCGAGTTCGCTTAGTTAGTTGATCAAGTTTATATAGATCGAGTCCATAGCTCTAATAATATATATTTCCTTAATGGATCTGTTGCTTACATAATTGATGTATACCCGTTTTAAGTAATTTTTAATGATTACAGGGTATACAAATTGCACTCATGCAATGACTGCCTGCAGCATGTCTGCGCTCCTTACATACATATGTATATGCATGTGTGTATGTATGTATGTCTGTATGCACACACACACGTGTATTTAATTGCTGTGGGCTGCCTTTCATCTGTTTTGCCTTCTGTATATTTCTTTCCGCTTCTCTCTTCCTTTCCTTGTCTCTCTCTCTCTCTCTCTCTCTCTCTCGCTCTGTCTGCCATTGACATTTGGTTTTTGGCCATGCACTCAACACTTATTCAATTAAACAAAACGCAAAAGTTGTTAACTTGGCTCTCAGCTCAATAGCCATAGCATATGCCACGCCCAACTCTCGCCGCCTATCAAAATCATGAAGCGTCAAATTGTTATGAGCACAAGATGAGACGATACAAATGGCAACGGTTATCGCACCAAAGCAACGCAATCAGTCGTGACAGAGAAATGTCTCTAGTCACCGCCACCGTCCCCGCCCCCGCCCTCGCCCTCGCCAACACAGAGAACTAAGCACTTGCTGACTGCAACTAAATAGATATTATATAAGCATAAAGAATATGTTTGCCGCCAGCTAAAGAAAGAAATTGAAGACTTTTCGCACTTTCTCTCTTGCACTCTCTTTCTCTCTCTCTCACCATCCATCCATCCATAGTAGTACTTGAGCTAGTGAACTAAACAAGCTAATAATCATAAAACCAAATGAGTTTGAACGTCGCAACAGACTCGCTGTCTGTTTCTCTCTCTCTCTCTCTCTCTCTCTTGGCAGGATATTTGGGGCATGTTGCAGCAGCAACGTGTGGCATGCCGCGTGTGGCATAGCGCACCCAGAGCTCAAGGCGACAAAAAAATCATCAACATTATCGTCAATGTTTGCGCTGTCGAGAGTGACGATTAAAATTTAAGCTTCATTTGAGCTTTGTTGTGGGCGTCGATTTGGGGGTGTGGCTGCATGCTTCACTGGCTAACTGGCTGAATATGCCGTCAAAGAAGCTGTCTGGTGATTGAGTAGGTGTCAATAATCGTTGGGGCTATACAAATATATATTAACATACATATATACACACAGATGTGTGAAATGCGATTATAATGCATAGTTAAGCTATATAGCTTATAAGTCTGTGTACTTGAGTTGTCTCTTATAGAATGAATGCAATGAAATTGAACTGTCGCTGCAAAGGTTAAGTGAGAAAAAAAAAAGAAAAAAATAGTAATAATTATAATAATAATTTTTCCATACATTAAAGTCGAATCAGAAACTTATATATTATAGACATATTTGTCACTTTTGACTGTCTGGGCAAACGAAAAGAGAGAAAGCTTAAAATATTATCTAGAAGCAGTTAGATAGCTAGATTAGATAAGTTTTAAAGGCTTATAAAATCTTTTCATTTCTTTAGTTTATGTTAAGTTTGAATGTTTTTTTTTTAAGTTTCTTTGTCGAGTTCTTTAGGTAGACTAGATCTTTTATATTTTTCAACTTTCGTACCGAATATAAGAAAAGTATATTGCAAATATTTTTTTTGCCTATCAAATCAATTAATTAAATATACCGTTATAGCGATTACACCTCAATTTACCGTTGCCGAAACTCCCCCCATTCATAGCGAAGTTCATGTGTCAATTAATGGAGCATCGTTTAGTTTTTGGCTTGAACAACTATCACAAAGTCTGTTATAAAAAACAGAAATATAAAACTTTCTCACGCCACAATTTTGTTGTAATATGGCCAACCCAATCACCGATATAATTAATAATAGCAACAACAACAATAACAACTACACTTCAGGCCAATGAGCTCTGGCAATGATCGTTGCTGCTTCGTTGGCTGCGATGAACGCTGTTGGCGTTTTTATTTAGTTGTTGTTGTTGTTGTTGGTTTTGGCCTGGCGGCGCTTTGAAACACGGCGTTCAAATGAAATTGCAACGTATCTATTGCAATAGCAGCAGCAACAACAGCAACAACAACAGCAAACAGTTGCAATTTAGCTGTAACAACAACAGTTTATTGAACTTCTTGCAGGCGCCAGCTACAATTAAAAATAAATGTTTTATGTTTAAAATTGGAAAAAAAATAGAAACAAAAGAGAAGCGTAGAGTAGCTAAACCCCTCACTAAGTTGTCAGTTGATTCAATTAAAAAATAAACTACTGCAAAAAATACGAAAAAAAACAAAAAAAAACATGTGTGAGGAAATGTTTGTCTAGGAAATACCCTGCAAAGGGAAATGCTTAGGAAATTAAAATAGGGATACTTTTGTTATATGTATATGTATAGGGGATACTATATATGGAACTTATGGTAGCCTAAGAAGCATATGTATAATCTCAGAGTCCCAAGAGTTTGGTATGTTAAATAGGTTTCAAAATTAAAAAAAAAAAGTAAATAATAAATAAAATAATAAAAATAAAAAAATAATAAAAAACTAAAAAAAAAATTAAATTTTTTTAAAATTAAAAAAAATAATAAAAAACTAAAAAAAAAATTAAATTTTTTTAAAATTAAAAAAAAAATAAATAAAAAATTAAAAAAAAATTTTTTTAAATAAAAAATTAAAAAAAAAATTTTTTAAAATAAAAAATTAAAAAAAAAAATTAAAAAAAAAATTAAAAATTAAAAAATAAATAAAAAAAATTAAAAAAAATAACAGGTTAAAAAAAAATTAAAAAATAAATAAATAAAAATAAAAAATAAATTAAATTGCGCAACTCTGCTTTATCAACCTTTAAAGATGTTCTATGCATGATTTTTAAGACTAACTCAACACATTGATAAATATCGATAATATGTGTAGTATCGATAAAACATACTTGAGTCACCAAATTTGTTGACTGAAATATATAGACATATATTTAAAAAGTTAGACTAGCTAAGAGCAATGTAGCTCACTTTTGCCACGCCTCATTTTAGCCTACTACATACAACACAAACATATATACCCTTTTATGCACTGCCAATGGTTACAGGGTATAAAACAAAAACGATCGCGCAGCCCAGCGACAAAATTACTGAAAGATATGAGAGATCTTTAACAGGCCATACACATATTAATATATATATTTATCTTTATATACATACATATATGTATGTAGGCAGTCGGGTAGACCTGCTCATATGTGCATTTAGTCAGTCTAAAAAAAAAATATATTTATATATATATATAAAGCCAAAAAAAAAAAAAAAAAAAGCGAAGCAACTTTCACTTTCGGTCATTTTGAGTGCCTGCGACGAGTACCGCTTGCTGCATGCCCCCATGCCCCATACTCCTGAAGCTGCAGCAGCAGTGTCTCCCTCTTCGCTCAATTGATGACAACAAAAAACTAAAAAGCGCAAAAAAAAAAAAAAAAAATTGATAATAAAAATGCAACATTTATTGCGAATCGTTGGCGTCGCGAGCTTCACTTTCGTTTTTATTTCAGTGTTTTTTTTTTTTCTTTTCTTAGGCTTAAGATAACGCTTAATTTAATGAAAAAGCGCATAAAAATTGCATTTGCCACAGATTCGTATCAATGGAACACAAATTGAAAAGAAAGTAACTATAAAAAAAAATATATGGCATTTGCATGCGTGGGGGAATCGCTGGAGATAAATATAATTATAGCATTTTTTTTGTTATGGTCATTTGAAGCTTAACTATAATAGTTGATAGTATTACAGTTAGTTACAGAAATCAACAAGTTAAGTTGGCTGCAGCAGCGGGAATAAGGGTTTAAATTTGTTTGAATTGAATTAAATTTGTTGCACACTTAAGCTTATATAAATCTGAAAGGTTCCACAAATTCTTAAGACTTTTTCACATAATTCAAGATTATATTTGCTTCTTACTCCTTTTTGCATGTAAGCCACACACAAAGTACATTTGCTATATATAGCTGCAGCAGCCATATGTATATACATATATATACATATATATGTATGTATATACATTTCATAATATACTTGCTGGTTAATATTTATGGCCTAGGCCTTTTGCTACTACTTATAAGCTGATAAGACCATGGGCAGGGCCGCGGTCGTGCCTCTGCTCTGTTGCACACACAATGAAATGCCATTGAGAAGCTGTACAAAAAAAAAAAAAGAGAAATAAGAAGAAGAAGATGAGAAAAAACAGGGTATAAAATAAAAAAAGAGGAGCCGTCAGCAGATGCTACCTTAAGATTAAGGCTCAGTTACAATGGCAGCAAGACTTTTGTTGTTGTTTTTGTCTTCGTTTTTTTTCAGCGTGAATTTTCGTCGTTTTTTGTTGCTGTTGTTGTTTTGTTTTCTTAACAGCAATTTTATCGCGTGCATAAACAAGCTGCAATGTGGAGTGAGGGTTGAGGAGTTGATCGCAGAGGCTGTGGAGGTTGGTGGCAAGAGTGGGCGGTGCACGGTGCTGGGGGAGCGGGCACTGAGCAACAACAACTTCGACTTGTTTCGAACTTCGAACTGACTTTCAAGTTTACAAAGTCATGCAACATGGCCATGTGCAGCATCAGTTCGTTTATGCTCGTTCAATCAACTAGAAAAGCGAGTATATTGGTTTTGATGCCTTGCTGTAGATATGAATTGATATTGGATAAATGATAACTATCTGTGAATCTACATAGCAGAAAATATTATATCTGCCCTTTTATATCAGAGCTCTAACCAACTCGGCTCGACTTTAGCCATCGATGTTGACCCTGAGCGAGCATTGAGCAGTCAGTTTTGAGTGCATACTCACTGAGTGCCTTTGCTGTTGTAGCTTACCACCTCGATTGTCATTGTCATTGTTGCTGCTGCTGCAGTTGTTGTTGTTATTGTTGTTGTTGGCTGTCAGCGGCCTGTTAAAAATTATTGCAGGACATTTGCAAAAATGGCCAAAAGGCGAACTGTTTTTTATTTATTTATGCAAAGCACCTCGGCTTTAACCTTTTTTGTTGTTTATTTTTACTCTTGTCTGCTTCATATCTGTTGCAATTATAAAGCAACAACAATAACGGCAACTTGGCTGATTTTTGAGGTCACATAAACCACAGGAGAGAGAGGGAGAGAAAAAAAAAACTGTTGTGCATATGTAATTTATTTAGGTTAATTTTTTGTATAAATATAAATGTTTAAAAATATAAAAACTGCTATATATAGTAAAGGGCAAGATATAAATAAATTGCAAGCCTTGAATCACCTTTGTTCAGTGTACCTTGAATATATTTTTGTATGTATGTAGAAAAAGCAAGTGAATTAATTGCAATTTTTATTGTTTATTAATGTGGCATTAATGCATTTAATTACAAATACATATAAATTTAAAATTTATCACTCTCCCAATAATTTAGACCTTTTATGAAAAATACAATAAATAAATAAATAATCAATAAAATAAAAAAACAAATCAAATAAAAAATAAATAAAATAAAAAATAAATAAAGTAAAAAATAAATTTAAAAAATTAATAATGTAAAAAATAAATAGTATTAAAAATTAATAATATATAAAATAAAAAGTAAATAATAAATAAAATAAAAAATAATAAAAATAAAATAAAAAATAAATAATAGATAAAATAAATAATAAATAAAATAAATAATAGATAAAATAAATAATAAATAAAATAAAAAATAAATAAAATAAATAATAAATAAAATAAATAATAGAAAAGTTTTATTATATATTATATTGCAAAAAATTAAATTTAATAATAAAAATATATATTAATAAAAAATTCATATATTCCAATTCAATTTCAATTTCAATTTATTTGTATACCCTGAACAGGCAGAAGGAGGCGTGGCAGACCCCACATATTACATATATTCTTGATCAGGGTGACGCGTTGAGTCGATTTAGCACTATTCCTCTGTATATTTCTTCTAAGTATTTGCTCTACGTATTTCGAATTATTTCTTCTAAGCATTTTCTCTAAGTATTGCTTTCAAGTATTTACGCTAAGTGTTTGCTCTACTTATTTCCTTTACGTATTTCCTCTACGTTTTCCTTTACGTAATTCCTGCATGTATTTCATTTACGTAGTTCTTCTCCGTCTTTAATGCTTATAATTCACACACTGTACTTCACTTTATTGCGCTGACCCCCAGCAGGCCTGGACGACTAAAGAAATGCTGCAGCTGCTGCCCTTTATATAGCGACACTTTTACTCAAGCACTGTCTCTCCCAAATGCTGAGCCCAACAGCAGGTAGAAATCGTTGAAGTTGACCTTCCAGTGAGCATTGGGAACGCTCTCTGCTGCTCGTTGCAGTTGACCTTCCAGTGAGCAATTGGAACGCTCTCTGCTGCTGTGAGCATTCTAGCTTCGTTTTACCTAAATACAAATACCAAATGAGAACTGCTGCATATATATAGACAACTTTAATGATCCTTTGCACTAATTGAAATATCAGATCGCCGAAGGGTTCAGGGGATTTTCTAGTCGAGCAGTCTCGAGTAGAGTTTTCTTACTTGTTGTGAATGGTATTTTACAATAATTTAAGAGTTTAGACTCAGAAATAGACCTTTTCTACTAATTTATTTATTTTTATATAAAAACAAAATATATTAATAACTCAAAAATTATATAAATATTAAAAGTATATATTATTGCTAAAAATATATTTTTAAATTATTATTATGAAAATATCTCCTCATTATCTCATACCCTCTATTTCTGCTCTTTTCTCTTTTGCAGGTAAGTCAAGTGGACATCTTTCTGTTTTCTTTTGGGACATGTCTCAAGTGCCGGAACGGCCAACGAGCAATGGGCAAATAAATCGCAGCAAATGGCGCATAATTTTAGCTTTTGGCTCGTTGCCTATTGGTGGGTGAGTTGCCGTGTCTCGACTGGGCTTAAAGATGATCTCTGCACTTAGGTGGCGCTCGCTCGCTCTCTCTCTCTCACTTCTCTCACTTTATGCGATTTGTTGACGCTTTAAGTTAAATGCTCCCCGTGGCGTCATAAAGCAACATTTAAGCGCAATTTAATGGTTCAATGACATAATGAATATGCAACAACACGCGCCCAGCAGACGCTGCCACTAGTCGTAGCTGTGCTGCTGCTCTTGGCTTGCAGCTAATTAGCTGCATTCATAATTTTTCGTGCACATTATTTACATGCTAAGTACGGCATCAGGGACCAGGACATGGACAGGACATGGACTGAACAGAGTCAGAGCTGGAGCGGAAGCCCAGACAGCCATTGGAATGGGGTAAACCGCAAAAGACACAACGTTGTCCTGTTCCCTCGCTACACCGCTCTGTCCTCGCAATTTGCTCGTCTTTCCTTTACTCTTTGTTGAGCGGCTTGTCCTTGCTGGTTGCTGCTGCCACACACAAAAGCCTCAGCCGCCAACTTATTTACAGTTATGCGCCTGCATTTGCAAGTTGCAAGTCGGAACTCTTACAAGTACCAGCCAAAAAAAAAAAAACTAAAAAAAAAATGAAGTTGAAATGAAGGCAACAGCAGCAATGAAAAGAAAAAGTAAAAATGCCAATGAAAAGTCTATCCCGACTACAGCATACTCTGTCTAAAATTGTTTGCATTGCTGAGCAAGTGAATTATTTTAAAATTACTCTCAAACTGTAACGCAGCAGTGCTTGTCAAACTGTACAATATAGATTGCTATGATCTTTAGTCTATGATCATGTATCAAATATGAAAATAAATGTGAAACTGTGAAATGGATTTCAAACTAGCACAGTGACTCTAAAACTATGGGCAGATAAATAGTGCATAGGCTGTGTATCAAAAAGGAATTCATCAGACTTTAGAACCTCCATAACTTCAAGCTGATCAAAATTTAAGTCAATATAGCTCAATCTACCCCGTTGGCCATTTAAAGCCAGGGTATTCACAGCGACAATAGTTGGTCGTCTGCAACTGCAGCTCGAACTGCAAGTGAAAAGTTTTTTAATTGAACAATTTTAAGTTTATATTTTATTGAACAACACGGGAGGAGAGAAAAAAAAAACGATTTAAAACAAAAGCAAAAACTTGGCCAAGTTTGTAGTTTGAGTTAGCTGCTTAAAGTTTTTGGGTTTGGCAACGACTTCCACTTGAGTTTGGCTTAAAGATGCAACCCAAGAGGACAACAAAAGAAGACGGCTTAAAGAAATGCTTCGACGGGGCTGGCGCAGCGGGTGCATGCAACATGAGCCACGGCTGCTGCTGCTGCTGCTGCTGCCACTTTACTTAAGCCGCTTAGCATGCGCCAAAAGATTGCGCACGGCTCGTAAATAATGAAGCAAACGCCGCCAGGCAAGCACCTGGACAACATTTTAGCCAAGGGCTTACACGAACTGTGACTTCAAAAAAAAAAAAAAAAAAATGTTGTTGAGCTTAAAAAGTGGCAAACGCTTAAGCTACGCACATTAAATCGATGAAATATTTAAACGCTACACACGCTATCAATTCTCATTTTCATTATCATTTGCCATTTCCATTTCGTATTATCCTGGCGCCTGTCCTGGCCAAGGACCACGAACGAGCTGGCCAACTGGGCGCGACGCTGTTTCTGATTTATGCGACTGACTAGAGCAGGGACAGAGTGAGACTGAGAGAGGGAGGGAGAGAGAGATTGTGTAGTGTGCGAGAGAGAGGGGGAGACTGGGGTTGGTTTGGTTGCTTTTGTCGGGTCAGACGCGCTAATTACGCGATCAAGTCTGTTTGAGATGGGGGCGTGGCGCAATGACAATGACTAGACATTTCATTCATTCATTCAACTTTATGACTCGTCTGTCTGTCTGTCGTCTGTCGTCTGGCTCGCTTGACTGTAAATGTAACTTTTATTTTTCAATTTTCTCAACTCTTTTTTTTTTTTACTAGCTGCAGCTGCTCCTGTTGTTGTTATAGTTGTTGTCGTTGTTGCTGTTGTTGTAGCATTGTCCTGCGCATCTACTCCTACTGTTGTTGTTATTATTTTTTTTTTTTTTTGGTTAATGGTTTATTTTGCCAGTCGCATTGTTTGCCTGTCAGACATAAACCAGCCAACTGTTGTTTTTAAAGAGAAACCCCTTCATAAGCTTCTGTTTTTCAACTTCCTGGAAGGGTATAGATTGGATGTGAGCAGTTGCGGCAGTATAATATATATACATATGTACTTGGTTAATAAATGTTAAATAGAGTTTTTATTAATTCCTTATTAATAAATATTGAATAGAGTTTTTCTTAATTCTTCATTAATAAATGTTGAATAGATTTTTTGTTTATTCCTTTTTTAGTAGTTAGCAAAATTTTAATTTTTCTTTCTCAAGTCCTGAGCTATAAAAGTTACTTTAAGTTTATATTAAAAATATCTATGTTAGTACATGATTTTTATGCTATATTATCTTTATTAAATATCCTTTATATATATGTTTGTATTCTGTTTAATAATATTTCTTGTTTGTTTCATACCAATATCAATCAATCAATATCTATTAAAATTTTATTCTAAATTTATATTTATTATTTATTTATAATATTTCAGTTTGTTTCATACCAATATCAATCGATCAATAGCTATTAAAATTTTATTATAAATTTATCTATATAATTTCCCTCTCTAGAAGAGTATTTAATCTTCGTTGGGCTATCGTCCATTTCTCGTCTCATTTTTTTGTCTCTGCTGTCCCGCAATTAGGAATTCTTGTTGCTAATGCTGTCTTCTCTCTCTCTCTCTCTCCCTCTCCCTCTCCATCTCTCTCTCTCACTGCTTCTAATGGAATCGGGTTTGCAGCTAGTTATTATTGTTATTGCTGTTGTTTTAATATTTAAATGCAGCATTTATTATTTGATATGTTAAAAATTGTGAAATGAGTTTGACATCAAATCAATTATGCAAGCATTGTTTTTATATTTTTTCAATGCATTGTAAATATATTTGTTTATAATTGAATACATATACATATATACAAATATATATACATATATATCTTTATATCCATTTAAAAATGGCAGCACAATTGATTATGGCCATAAAAAGCATTTTGCGAGTTGTCAATTGCCATTTGGCCGAAATCTTTTTTTTTTTTATATTATTATTTCTCTATGCGTCTCTTTTTGTTTGCTTTGAGTTTGAATTTTATTTTATTTTATTTTTTATTTTTAAGTGTCGTTCATTACGTTGACTCACTGTCAAATTACATTTGACTTGAAATTGCCAAACTTGTAAATGCTGCTGAAAAGAAAAAAAATTTATATTACTTTACAAAACAAAAAAACACTAAAAAATATCATCACTTTATGAATTATGTTTTTTTTTTTTTCTTTGACTTATGATATTTTAATATACATACGATTTTAATTAGCGTTTTTTTTTCAATATAAATAGTTTTTTAATTGTGGTTGCTTAATGCAGTACCTTGAAGACGCTTCTGTGGTATTTTAAAAATACTAAAAATTTCTATATATATTTTACTGTGCCTGCAGCGTCCTTCAACTATTATAATTTGCTGCCTTTTACTTGACTTTAATTATGAATGTGTTTTATTTTCAATATTTAAAAAAAATACTGTATATTTTATATATTTACATATGTGTATACATACATATATACGTTTTTAGCATAGTCGCTTGCATCTATTAATATTTTTTTTTTTGTTGCATTTGATTATATTACTCATACGCCTAGGCACACCGACAATTGCTGCTGCTTGAATAGGCTCAGCTACTCAACTTGGTCAAACGAAACAAGTCGGCAATGGGGCAGCAACAACAACAACAACAACAACAACAACAACAACAGCGACAAGAGCACTCAATATTATTGCACAAAAAAACGTGCCACGCATGACAGTCACACGCATAGATACTCATACTTACACACACACATACGCACACATACATATACACACGCCTATTTGCATGTTTGTTGCACTTTAAGGTAAATGCACTTTACAGCGTCGGCGTCGACGTCGACTGCGCTGCGCTGCGCTGCTATGCGTCGTGTCTGTCAAACAGTTAGCTAAAATCAAATGATGCCTTGCCACACAAACGCACACGCACACACATAAAATAAAAAAAAAAGAAGACGACAAAAAGTCGTTGCCAAAGTTTTTGAAATATTCGCATATATTGCATTATGCGACAATTTATGTTTTTTAATTAACTATCCAAAAGGGGGAAAAAAAAAACAAAACCTTTCAATTTGTCGCCGCGCTGCACAAAATATATTTGCATATTGATTGCAAAAAGTGACGAAAGAAAAATCTGTGAAAAACTTTAAAAAGTTTTTCATTTACAGACATGCGACGGCCTGGGGCCTGCTCAACTGTCAATATTGAACAGAAATTAAAAATAATAAAGCAAAAGCATATAAAAATATTTTAAAACAAACATTCATGTTGTGCCGCTCGATAAGCAAAAGCTAACAGTGGAAAAAATCGACAAATCCCGGAATATAAACGCGCTGTATGCTTGGAAAAAGCGAAGCCTTGAAATGCACACACACACACACAAGCACATACACTGTGGTAGAGTACGTGCCTGGCATTTCATGGGCCGTATGAATGAAAACAAAGCATTGAAGTATGGATGTTTCGCTCTCGTCACCGCCCCCGCCCTCGCCCCGCATTTATGGCAAATATTTAAAAATTAAAAACCAAATGCAGACACGAACACAAAGTGGAGCTTTTGCTTGCCCCTGACAGTCAGACAGACAGTTGGGCGATCCCATGTCTTTCTTGTCTGTCTGTCTGCCTGTTGGCATTTCCTAGAGTTCTTAAGCTGCCCTCGCTATATTCTTGCTGTTTCTGTTGTTGTTGTTGTTGCTGTAACCTTGCGCTTTGTTTCAGCGGCCATTAAACCACATACATACATATATAGCACATACAATCTTTATGTATTTGTATTTCGATATGCACATATTTGCTGTAGACATAAATCCCCAATGGTTCTACGATTTCACTGTCAATATAGCGCATACGCCGTGTATTCTTTTTATTTTATTTTTTATATGTTTTTTCTTTACATTTTTTTTTCTCTCTGATATTTGTATTATTTTTAAAACAGTCGGCAAAGTTGATGGTGCCACACATTGCATGCAGCTCTGATATGCAAGCAGTATAATCAGATATGACTATGAATAATTGCTGTAAACGGTGACTAGGTGGGCTCCAAATGTTTGGTAGATTTGGTTTAGAAAGGGGTTTTTAAAGGGAACATCAGTCAGACTAGGAATAGGGTAGATTTAGCTTAAATAAATATTGAATAATGAGTGAATATATGATAATTTATGTAGATGATTTTGTCCAATAATCTTTTACTACTACCTAGAACGAGCTTCGCTTAACTGTTAATCATTTTCATTCTTTTATATTCGAATTCATGCTTGATCACAATTTAATAATGTTGTTTATAATAATGAATATGCCAATGAATTTCATAGGCAGAAAACCTTAGTTCTTTTCATATTTCAATTTGACTTTGCATTATAATTCTCAACTGGTTTACACAAACTATTTATAACTACCTCTTAGCTTAGAAGGTTTTCTTTTTAGATGATTTCTAAAAAAAAAATATATATATAAATATATATAAATATATATTGATATAAATATAAATATATTTAATATTTTAATAATTTAAAGAGAAATAATATATCTATAAAATTTCAACTACATTTCTTAAGTGTTTCAAGCTAGTTTAACACAATTTCTTCTCTACTTAAACTTCTCTCTTGTCTATTTTATGGTCTTGCTATTGAGCCACCCTCGCTTAGATGCACACTCACACTCATAGCGCTGTATACATAATCATGCTCATGCACATATGTATTTATACGCGCACTCATACACAATCTAGTCGCACTATTCAATGAATCTGTCCTTGGCAAAGTGCATTGTCGGCGCCGCGTTCATTCGCCTGCCGCCGTTGCAGTCGCCGCTGCTGCCGCTGCTGCTGCTGCTGCTGTAGTTGGCAGCGTTTTAGTTGAAGTCTTTTTTTTTTGCGTAATTTATTGACATGAAGCGGTTATTTATTAACTGGGCGGCTGTTTAACTAAAAAAAAAAAACCTTAAAAAAAATCAACTTCGATTGCGCACGCACTTTCTAAAAAAGCAACGAAAAAAAAAAAAAAATTGTAAAATATAAGTAAAAAAGAAAAAAAAAAACCTCGCACAAATATTTACGAAATACAAATTAAACAAAGCAGCTCGCAACACAAGACACATGCATTGTTTTTTCAGGGCTGTGAAAATGAAAGTGTTGTTGTTGTAGCTGCTGCTGATACGCAAACACGCGCCAAGTGGGTCACTTGAGAAGATCAGCTGTCATAGCCATATGCATAATATATTGTATATATATATATATACTATAAATATATGTATATATGTATGCATGATTGTATATGTATGTATATAAATATCTGTGTGAGGGTCTCTTATTACAATATAAAGCTTGGCAATTTCAGGCTCAAGGCTCTTGATAAGGCTTCTTCAATTGCATGACGTATAAAGGGAGAGTATTGGTTGTCAGACTCAAATGAGGCATATAAACAATCAGGCATGCCTTTATCTGATAAAGCACCTTTACTTGAGGGGCATGACAAATCAGAAAAAAAAACTATATATATTCTACAGTTCTACAAGCTTAGGAATTGAATTTTTCTAATAATTATATTAACCTAAAACTCATATATTAAATATAAATTTGTCGTAAATCTTGCTACTTGAACGAGTATTATACAGTCGGTATGTTCTCATACTTTTATCAGACAGCTGCATTTGTCTTGCTGGAATTGAAGCTCGTGGTTGAGGTTGGAGTTGTACTTGGGGTGGTTTGGTTCGCACTTGAGCAAATACTCAAATGTCTTATCAATGGTCAACTTTGGCTTTCATTTGCATCACACTTGGATGTAAAGAAAGAGGGCCTTTCATTAGGCGTTAAAAGCAGTTTTTGTTGTTGTTGTTATTATCGCACAGGCCACAGGCGCTTAATCGACAATCTATCAATGACATTATGCCTATACTCTATACTCACTATCTGCATATGCATGTATGTATGTATATGCTAAGTATGAATGGTGCTGCTTTGTTAAGAAATTTATCGGCCCTCGCCAATTGACATTTGCAAATGAAATGTAATTTGAAATGCATATCTCATGGTATGTATGTATGTATATCGATATATGTATGTATGTATATGTATATGAGCAAGCACTCAAGCACTCGGTAAAAGTCGACAGCAACTACTTAGGAATGATTATTGCTCAATGACATTAACTGAAAGTGGCAATTAGCATTTGCTATTTTAGTCAAAGTTCTATTAGCATTCAACTATATTTAGTCAAGCTTAAAAGCTTGCTGCGTAGTTAAATGGATCAAGTTTTCAGATGCGCTTCCATTTTCATTTCGGAAATATCAGAAAAAAATATATATGCCTGTGCTTATTATTACAAATATATTTAAATATGCATAACTAACTCGATAGAGCTTTAAAGCTCTTAAAAAGCTGCTTATTTTCATGTGCTTTGAAAGCAATAAAAATCGAATTCTTTTGCACCTGAGATTCCAATCAGCAAAGGAAATACTTTTTAATTTCCTTCTTAGTTTGTGAAATGCCAGCTGAGCTTAAACTTAATTAACTTCAATCTAACTGTAGTTAAGCTCACTTAATATCAGCTCTCAAGCGGCGTAATCTTATCTTAATTTTTGGCTTGACATTTGCCGTTTGGTTCCATGGGGCTCTAATTAGTTACATTTTGTTTGGCGAATTGGCGAATGCCCCGATTTGGTGTGCCACAGAAATTGTGCAATTGGTAACTGGGCAAGAGATTAGATCGCCGCACCTGCAGTCAGACTGAGAGACAGACAGACGTTGCCATTTAAATGACGTTTCTCTATATAGATTTGTATTTATTATTATTATTAACGCTTCGACTTTTTCGATAATTTACTGAAAAAATCAACTTCAAATTTTCGGCACCACGCCCAGTTTGCGTGTTGCTTCACCTTTGCTGCCCACCCACTGGCCAAGCGAGCAAAAATTTCACATGCTTTACACAAAAAGGGGCAACAAGTTTTCAATATGATTCTCACGGCTGAAGTTTGTTATGCTCGTTCATGGATTAAATAGAGTATATGGGTTTTATTAAACCTTATCTAATAATGGTGGATTTCGATTTAGATAACCTCGAAAATAGGCTTCTTCTAAAGGTTGCATATAAAAGACATTTTTGTTTTTAATTCATTTAATTCATTTTTGTATTATTATTAATAAAAATTTTTTTTCTTATTTTTATTTTTTTTTTATTAATTTGAATTTATTTTTAAGTTTTTCATTTATTTTAAATTTATTTTTTATTTGTATTTATTTAATTTAATTTTTAATTTTTTAAAATTTGTTTTTAAAATTTTATTTTTAGTTTATTTTTTATTTTTTATTAATTTTTTATTTTTTTTAATAATTTTTTTTTAAATAATTTTTTTTTATTTATTAATTTCTTTATTTCTTTTTATTCTTAAAAAAATTAAAGTCTTCAAAAATAAAAAATATTTTAAATTTATTTTTTATTTGTATTTATTTAATTTTATTCTTAATTTTTTAAAATTTATTTTTAAAATTTTATTTTTAGTTTAATTTTTTATTTTTTATTATTTTTTTTAAAATAATTTTTTTTTATTTATTAATTTCTTTATTTCTTTTTATTCTTAAAAAAATTAAAGTCTTCAAAAATAAAAAATATTTGATCGCTTATTAATTTATTTTATTACTATCATGATTATTTTCATTTGTTTTTTGCAATTCAAGTTTCATTTTTTTTTTCAATTGCATTTTGTTTAATTTTCTACTTCCCGGCAAAGCCTTTTTTTTATTAATTTTTGTTTTATTATTATTTTTTTTTGGTTTATTTTAATTTTGTTTATTGCTTTGCCGCCGTCCGACGATTTTTGTCAGTTGATCTTTGACACATTTTGGGGTGCGGCTACGTTGAATACGTCGCCTCCTGCTTCGCTTATATTTATTTATTTTATTTTTTCTTTTTCTTTTCTTTTGTTTTACTTAAAATTGGCTCATTGTGGCTGTTGTAGTTGTTGTTGTTGTTGCGTCTCAGTAGGTGACTTTTGAGCTGTCGCTTGAGCTGTTGTTGCTGTCGCTTTTGATCGCTTATCACCAACACATTTTTACCTTCTGCTGCGACATGTGCACGTACAACAATTGTTGTTATTGTTGTTGCTGCTGTTGTTGTTGCTGTTGTGCTTGGTATTGACGGCATGTTCCTTGTTGTGCCCGATTAATTGCATATTAATTTTCGGTGCCGATCTTGGCACGTTTCTTACGCCAATTGGGTGAAACGGCACAACCAAAAAACACACAGAGAGAGAGAGAGAGAGAGAGAGAGAGAGAGAAAATAAAAATGAAAACAAACAAACAGTCAGGTAGTAGATGACTATATTCGACGGTGTAATACGCGCTCATTGTTTGAAACTCTTTAACTTTGAATGTCTAACAAAAGTAGACCTAAAAACTCTTTCTTAACTTGAGCAATGAGTGAATATGCTGATCGAAATTGGAATACCCTATAGCGAAAACATATCTGCTGAAGGCTATAATGAATAATAACCTAATACATAATGCTCTATGTCCGTGAATATATCTCCTTCAAATCATTATCGTGTTTCGTTACAAAACTCTAATGCCCCAACACAAAGGGTATATATAGGGGGAAAGATAGGACAGAAAAAAAAAAAAAAAACCAACAAACTTAAAGCCCCAAATAATCATAACAATGAAACGTATTTAAAATTGTGAGCGCGTGCTTTTGACTGACGTGCTTGATTTTTATAATTATTCCTATATACATCGCTATCTCCCTCTCTCTCTCTCTGTACATATATATGTATGTATATGTGTATTCATTGTGCAAAGCGTGAGAACAAAACTCAACTTAACTCAGCTCAACTTGCAATTGCAAACTGGATAGTTTTATTATTTCTTTAATTAATCTCTAAAGCCGCAGCAGCAGCAGCAATCGTTGCGCCAGCAATGGAAAAGGAAAGCGACGCATCAGTCGCTTTCAGTTTCAAATGCAGCGTGCCACGCCCACCGAGTATAGCGGCGACAAGCGAGTGAAGGCGGCGCAAAATGCTTTTGCAACATCATCTTCATTAGCAACAGCCAGCAGCCAGCAGAGTCGTTTGCTGTTGTTGCTGCTGGCTTCGTGATCAGTGGCAGCAACATGTTGCCAACGGTGGATGGAGTTGCTGCTGCTGTTGCTGCTGCAATGGCAAATAAATTTATTTGTTGCGCTACTGTTACAAGTTACTTAAACACTTGCCAGTTGTTGTTGTTGTTGTTGTTGTTGTTGCTGTTGCTGCTGTTGCCATTGTTGCTTTTGCACAATTTGCGTTTGTTGAACCTTTTCTTTTGTTGTTGTTGCTAAAAAAATTGGCTTGTAATGTTTTGTAGAAAGCGCACTGTGGCCATTGAACAACTGAACAAGTGGGCAAATGGGCGTGCCAGCTTTTGCCTCATTTTCAGGCCAATTGTAGATTTTCTTGCTACCAATTTTCGCGTAATTATATTCAAATTTAAAACTATGTAAATTTCTTACAAAATTATTTGCATTTAAATTGCTCGGCCAGTGAACAATAGCAACAACAACAGCGTCAGCATTAACAATTATTGCAAATTACTTAGCAAAATATATATAGTTGTTGTTGTTGTTGTTGTTGTAGCTATTGTTGCTGCTTTTGTGTCGTGTCGGCGCTAAATGAAATGAAATGAAATGGAATTGAACTTGTTGCCCACGCAGCCCACCCTCTCGTAACACCCCCACACACACATACACATACACACACACACACACCATCACATACATTCGCTCTTTGAATGCCCGCTTGAATTGTTGACATCATATATTTATTGTTGTTTATGGCTTAACTAGAATTTCAATGCACTTTAAAGTCGACTTATCAACGCTGTAACAGTAAATAGTTAACAGCAACAACAACAACAACAACAACAAGTGAGCTAGCTTGATTGCATTTGTCTAACCAGAATGCTTAACCAATTGATTTGCAACACGTTCTCTCTCTGTCTCTCTCTCTCTCTCTCTCTCTCTCTCTCTCTGAATGATTCATCCGAACAGCAGTTTTTCTTTCATTCCTTTTCTCCGTCTCTCTTTGTCATTTTTCCATTTCACATGCTTTGGTAATGTTTTCATTGCAAATTGTATATAATTAATGAAATGTCAATATATAAATTAATTGATCGTTTGTGTATAGAACGACTGACTGTCTCTGTTCGCCCCACAGCTAACCGATTGGCCGTTGAGGTAGCTGCACCTAGACTTCGTTTATTTCATAATACAATTTATTTGTTTTTTTATTTATTTTTTTACAATATATGTATATTGTAATTAATACTTGTATAATTTTTAATAGATTTGTTGAGTTCTTATGAGCTATAATTAATTTCAAATCTGATAATTGAGTTGGATAATGTGTTATATATTCTAGTTGGATTCAGAGAAGCTCTGCGACTTTAGTGTAGGTGGAAAATAAATAGAATTTTTATTGTATGAATTATGCAATTAATTATAGGCAAATGATGATGAAAATAAGAATAATGAAATAATTTCTAATTTATTTATGAATATGATATAATTTAAAAAAAAAAAATAATAAAATAACGTTGGTATAAAAAAGTCATTAATAATGATAAGAATAACTCGGATAAAAAGCACAGGCATAATAATCGTGATTGAAACAAGTATAAATTATATAAATATATTTAATATGTAAAGCTTTTAATATAAAATTAAAAAAATAATAAATAATTAAATAAAAAAAGAGGAAAAATAAATTAAAAAGAAAAATATATTAAAAAGAAAAATAAATTAAAAGAAAAAATAATAAATAAATAAAAAAATTAATAAGAAAAATAAATTAAAAAGAAAAATAAATTAAATAGAAAAATAAATTAAAAATAAAATAAATTAAGAAGATAATTACATTAAAAAGAAAAATAAATTAAAAAGAAAAATAAATTAAAAAGAAAAATAAATTAAAAGGAAAAATAAATTAAAAAGAAAAATAAATTAAAAGGAAAAATAAATTAAAAAGAAAAATAAATTAAAAAGAAAATTAAATTTTTTTAATAAACAATTTTTTTTAAATTAAAAAAAAAATAAAATTTTTTTAAATTAAAATTTTTTTTTTTTTAAATTAAAAAAGAAATATATATATATATAAATAAAATTTAAAAAAAAATTGTAACCAAAAATTTATAAGAAAATAAAAGAAAAACAATTTTTTTTTAAGTTTAAAATAGTAAAGTTGTAAATGTAAATAAATAATTATATGAGTCAGCTATCGTCACACTGATTGCGCCTCAGCAGCAACAGCAACAGCTGCTCACTTCAATGATAGATCTACAAATTTGCATAAATTATTATGAGGGATTCTTTGTGGTAAATTTTGTACTTATTTTAATTTTAATATTTGCATAGCCCCACATTTTTAGACTCCAGTGAAGAATTAGTCATGTTATTTAGGCTCGATCATGCAGTTTTGTTGTTTACTTTGAATTTGTTAACTACTTGCCATATGCGCCTTTATTTTGTTATCGTATATATTTTGTTGTTGTTGTGATTTTTGCCTTTGCTTTAACAATTTTATTTACTTATTTTTTGTTGTGTGCTCTACAAGTATTTTTATCTAATATATTATTATTTTATATTATATAAATTTTATTTTCGTCTTATCAGCAGTTCAATTTGTACATAATATACTTAAAGTTATGTGTTTGATGAAAGCGCAAAAATCTTAATTAAATACGCTTGTACAACATGGCAACCCAATAGCCGAGCTTATGTCATGATGACGACAATTCCGATACAGATACAGATACAGATACAGATTCTGGGCGCCATATACTTAGTATATATAAATATATGATATCTATATGGAGAATTGCAGCGAGGCCGCTGTTTTCATTCAATTTGGTTTGTGCGGATTTTCTGAGTGTTATTCATAAGTAACAAACGAAGAGTGGAAACAAGATGTTCTACTTCTTCTTCTTCCTCTTGCCTCTTTTCTTTCTCTTTTATTGTGTTGTCTATGAGGGTCTAGAATTAATTGTGCCGAAGTTTTGGGGCTAGCTTATCTGGCGGCGTTTCTGTTACTGTTACCATATGAAAAATGCCCTTTGCTGTCATAACTTCAACAACAACAATAACAACAATAACAACAACAACAATTACCTGCAACTGAGCGTAGCTGTCGTTGTTCTGGCTACCTGCGGCTTTTTTTTTTGCTTTTTCCTTTTGCTATCTTAATAAGAAATCTGTTGGAAAAAAAGCATATAAATATCGTCTAACATGTTGCTAGGGCTTAAGGGCTGGGCTCGGCCTAAGCTATGGCCTCCCAGCACTTGCCACATTTTCATATGAATTTCATTTAATTTTTGTCGGTTGTTGTCTCATTTGCATGTTTTTCACTTAAGCAACTCGCGTTTTCACTCCAATTCACAAGCAGCCAACACGTCTGCGGGTGGCCCCCAGGCACAATTAACATACATATATACATATATATATGTATATAGTTGACAATTTGGCCAGTTGGCCCTGACATTTGAAGCGGTATTTTGTATTTGATGTTTGTGTGCTTTGAGGGTGCAACACGATGGCTACCGTAGCTACAACTAACTACAACAATTGCCAACGTCATCTTGCGTGGGCCAACATTTTGGTGTTATATATTTCGATTTTTTTCTTTACTACCTTTCGGTCTTGGTCTAATTATGCTGACGTGCTGCTGGTCAGGCGTACACCCGCCACATGACTTGACTAATTTGCTTGATGTGTTGAATGGAGTATATTAGTTTCATATGCACACATTGCTATGTATATATAAATGTGAGGGAGCAACGGAAAGTCGGCTATGCCCGTTTGTAGCGTTTTAATTAATTCGTATTGCAATCTGAGGGCTGCATTTTGGCCAGCTAATTTATTTTTATTTATTATATGCGTAAAAAAAAGAGAAAAACTGAAAAGGTCGCTCAACTGTGAGCGCTCAATGCGCACTAATTTTCCGTAATTTTTCTAAAGAATTTTCACGCCAACGCCCATTAAGCATTGACAATGTGTTTTTGTTGTTGTTTGTTTGTTGCTGTTGTTTGTTTTGTGGCTGCTGCTGTTTGACTTTTGTTTTATTGTCTAATTTGCAGCTGAGCTGAGTGCGTTGACTGACCGACCACATTCAGACAGCTGAACACAAACCAAATATAACTAAATTACACAATTATTGGGCAAGGCAAACACTTTATGAAGAGCTACACGACAGCAGCAGCAGCAACACCGAGCGTGCCATAAAAGCCTTGAATTAATTAAAAATCTAAGCCTATGCCGTGGCTCATAAATAACTAGACAGCAGCAGCAACAGCAATAATAATAACAGCCATAGTGGCAATACCTACAAATAATGTTATTTAATTAACGAAAAAAAAAAAAGAAATAAAGGCTTAAAATTGAGTCAAGTAATCTAGCACTTGGATACTCTATAAAAGTACAGATAAGCGAGCAAATCAAATGCGTTTAGAGTGTAGATCTTTTCGAAATCTATAATCTATATAGAGTACAATCTAATGAACGCATGTGTATGTATGTCTTATGAGTTTTGCCCATGCGGGCAATTAAAATGTACAAAAAATATATTTTCTTCTTGTTGTTGTTGTTGTTGTTGTTGTAGTTTTGATCTATCGAATCTAGTGCTATGTGGGCGCCTAGTCTCTGGGCAGTTATTTGGAGGCATATGAAAAATGTTTGTTGATTTGTTGTTGTTGTTGTTGTTGTTCATTGGCGGCGGTGGCGGCGTACTTTAATTGAATGTATAAATCACGAGTGTGTGCATTCAGATAGACAGATCACAGACAGTTTTGCCGAAGTTGTGGCTCACATTTACCTCGTTGCCGGTTGTCTTGTCTCTGTGAGACTTGAAGCATTGGGCCTGTCATGACATGTGTCAGCTAGGAGCTGGCTAAATGCAAGCATTTTTTTTTTCTCGATTTTTTGGCCTACACACATGGGTGGAGTGCACAAATTAGATTTGGCCATAAAGACAGTTGCAGATACAGCTCAAGATAGACTTGTAGATACAGTCAGAGATATATATAGATACGTTTGATAAAAATGTTACATTATAGACTAATAATTATGCGTTGAGTTAGAAGAAGCACTTATTCAAATATCTATCTAGATACATTTGTGAAAGTTAATAGATATATAGATACAAATGCATATAGATACAGATAAAAGGGGATTTCTATATTGATATAGAAACATTTATACACGTACTTATATAGATGCAGATACAAACGCATACATATATAGTCAAAGATACATGTATAGATATAGATACAAATCAGCTAAAACACACTTACATGCTAATAGATGCAGATACTTATTTAGATACAGATACACATATAGATACAATTACATTTATAGACGAAGATTCCCATATAGATAAAGATACATTATTATATACAGATGCAAATACTTATATAGATACAGATACAACAACATGTGCAGCTGCAAATACTTCTATAGATACAGATACTGATAAAGACACATAGATACAGATACTTTTGGCAATACAAGTAAAGATACAGATACAACTGCACGCACAACTCACAGTTACGTGCGGCGAACGCCTTTGTTTGGCATCCGAAATAAATTGCTACAAAAATATTGGCAATTGGAATTAATGGCCAACGCTTAACAGGCAGCAGCAGCAGCCACTGCCACAGCTCCTCGCCTAGTTGCCTAATTATCTGATGAATATTTTTTCAACATTTTTGTTTTTGTTTCGGCTTTTTGCTTTGGCTTTTTGTGTGTGTGTTTGGCCAACGCCCAGAGCGGCAGCAAAGTATTCAAAATCTGTTGTTAACTTGGCTCAAATAGTTAAAGAGTGCCGCTGACAGCTCAATTTGTTATTGAGATAGATCGTAGCAAATGCGCAATGCTCGAGCGTATTGTTTCGTTTGCCAAGCTCTGCTCAGCTCTGCTCAGCTACGTTCCCATGGCCCAAACGCCGCTATTTGCGCAAAGAACTAACAAAACGATCTTCAGTTAGTCAAAGCCAAATGCAACTAGTTTTACGCATGGGAGTTTCAGTTGAAACTTAGCTGCTTAAATATTTGATGGAAAATGCCGAACGAAAACCTAATTAAATGTGTATGTATGTGTGTGTGGGTGTGTGGGTGTGGGTGTGTATGGGTGCATATATATTTAGCTAACAGCATTAATTAAATCAAAATCAAACGATTAGATGTCTCGTCTGGTTCTGTTAACACGTGTAAATGAGCGTCTGGCCATCGATATATCTGACTGTCTGTCTGTTTAACTGTTGGAGTGTGTATGTGTGCGTGTGTGTGTGTGTGTTGTGCCAGCAAACAAACTAACAAGCAAACAAGGCGCAGACCAAACAACAGCCAAAAGTCGTTAAGCTCTTTGCATCCCAGTCGCAAATATTTGCTCAAATCTTTGCGCCACACAAGGCTCTCACTTTTTTTTTTTTGCTGCCAGCCCTATATCAATAATTAACAACAAAAAATATTATATATGTGTGCGTATGTAATATATGTATGTAGGCTCACACTATCACATGCTCAACTTGGGGCAATTAATTTGACGCCTCTGAAAAATATCTACATATGTTGCAAATGCAAGAAAAAAAGAGAGCAATGCATAGAGTGTGCTTATCAAGCAGATACCCTGTATTAAATGTATTAAAGAGAATTGTATGATAAATAAAAAATTAAATGATGTATAGTAAGAAATTAAATTATATATAAAAAAAAATAAATAAATAAAATAAATAAAAATAAATAAATAAATGATATAAAAAAAAATAAATAAATAAATGATATATAAAAAAAATAAATTATATATGTATATGATAAAAAAATTAAATTATATATATATAAAAAAATAAATTATATATCTGATAAAAAATTAAATTATATATATATATATAAAAATTAAATTATATATATAATAAAAAATTAAATTATATATAAAAAAAAAAAATTTTATATATAATAAAAAATTTGTTTTAAATTTTGAAAATAAATAATTTAAATTTACATTAACTACTAGACTAACTAAATGCCTTATCAATTATCAGCTAGCCTGCTAAGCCTTGCCTTACAGGGTATTTAAGACAGTGCAAAAAGCAACAGAATCTACACGAAATGCAAAAACCCATTTTAATTGCAAAAACTACAGATACTGTGCGTGTGGCATGAGAAATGAAAAGGGATCAAGTCACACAAGTCCCAGTGGTGCAAGTCTGTCCGTCGTTGTCGTGTCGCCGCCTGCTAGCCACAGTGCGGCCTGCTGGCCCGCATATGTTTCGTATCTATGACGCAGTCCGTCCCAGTGTCTGTCTCTAGCTATCTGCTGTCCGGCTGTCTGTCTCTTAGTTTTTTTTGCGTTTGTTTGTCTGAACTTGCCACCGCAACACGCGAACGCGCCGCAACCACATGGGCGCTGACTGCCCCAAAACTCACATCTCCTTCACATCGAAAGCAGAGCAAAACGTGGGGCAAGTTTTCACATTTGGAAGTCGGCAGTTTGCAGTCGACAGTTGGCGGTCGGTAGTTGGTCTATAAGACTGCATATAACAGCATAACGACCATAACACTACTAACATCAAATTGCATATTTGTCCAAAGTAATGAGACTTTTCACAGCTTGGCGCGCCAGTGTCTTGCCACTTCTACGCCTGCCGTCTCCGCTCGCATCTGTGCACGCCCACTTTTGTCTGGGCATGGGGGCCAGCGCAGCGTGAAGTTGTCCACAAGCAGAGCCGCCGCTGGCTGGCTCTGGCATAGAATGCATTATGGGAATTTTGTGGCATTTTCATTAACAAGTTTGTGTGCGTGTGTGTGTGTGGCTGTCTGCATATGCATGCATATGTGTGTGAGTGTGTGTGTGTTTTTGCGGCATTTTTAATTTGTTTGCGATTAACACGCGAACGTTAAAAATTTTAAGGCACACATACTTTTTCGTCTGACTCATAAAATTTTTGATATGTGTCGCAGATTATTAAACTAAAACAACTTATCGTTCGTTATAAATAGTATACAAGTATGTATATATACATATGTATATATATGAGAAACTCAATAGTGAAATAATTATTCGCTAATCTCTAGTAATGCGTTATGCGTTTTAATAGGGCAATAAATTTGTTGAAAGCTAAAAACTTATCAAAGTTGAACTCAATAGAAATTTTATTGAGATGAAACCTTATAAATAATGTTAAAATATTTAAAGCACAACTTATGTGTATATAAAAAAAAGAAAAAGTATTAAGGCTAAAATAAAAATAAAGAAATATATTTAAAAAAGTGAAAAAGTAAATGTGAAAATAGAAAATAGAATTTAGAAAATTAAATAAAATAAAATGGAAATAAACATAAAAATGAAACAAGTATAAAAGCTCAAGTCAAGTTTGCAAATTATTGAAGCAGCAGAGAGCGCTCCCATTGGTCGCTTAAAGCTCGACTGTAAAGAGAGAGACAGTACTTGAGTAAGAGTAAAAGCAAGGAGAGAAGAAGTGCAGAAGATCATTAAAGTTGTCTATTTGTATGTAGCAGTTCTCATTTGGTATTTGTGTTTAGGTAAAACGCAGCTAGAATGCTCACAGCAGCAGAGCGCGTTCCAATTGCTCACTGGAAGGTCAACTGGAAAGAGAGAGACAGTACTTGAGTAAGAGTAAAAGCAAGGAGAGAAGAAGTGCAGGAGATCATTAAAGTTGTCTATGTGTATGTAGCAGCTCTCATTTGGCATTTGTATTTAGGTAAAACGCAGCTAGAATGCTCAGAGCAGCAGAGAGCGTTCCAATTGCTCACTGGAAGGTCAACTGCAACGAGCTTAACCTGCCGTCGGGCTCACACATTTGAGAGAGACAGTGCTTGAGTAAAAGTGACCGTATATAAAGGGCAGCAGCTGCAGCATTTCTTCAGTCGTCCAGGCGTGCTGGGGGTCAGCGCATCGATCAGCTAAGCATAGTCTCGCTATCTCTCGATGGTTGCGATATTCTATGATCTACTATTTTAATATTGTTAATTTATTCATAGTATTCTAAAATATTCATACCTCTAATATTGTAGACCTTTTTTTTTTTTTTATATTTCTGTGTAAAATTGTGCGCCTCAGAGGCAAAGTTAAGGTGCTATATATATATTATAGAGCTGTGTGGCTGGCAGCTGACGCTGAAATTTATAGCGTTAACTTATGAGGGTGCAGAGTAACGTAAAGTAGAGTAAATCCAAATGAATTCCTTTCGTTTTTTCCTTTTCTTTTTTCTGTTTTATGTATTTATTTGCGGGTATTAACCATAACATGGGCGAGTGGAGGAGCCCGCCAGGACGCTGCTTGCAATTAATTAACGGCAATGAGAGATGTTGCCGTTGCCTTTATGGCAACTAATGTGCGTTGCTTTTGTTTCTTTATGTTGCAGCAACATATTGCCGTATTATTTGTACGGTTCTCTTTTTTTTCGGCTTTTGTGTGCTTTTGCTTGGCTCGACTGGCCAATGTCTGGGCTAATTTTCTATTTATTTCACCGCACAACGTGCATTGCCGTCTGACAGCAGCTGTGTATGGAGTGTGTGTGTGCATGTGAATGTGTGTGTGTGCGCTCCACAATCAGTCTAATTTATGAGTTTCTTGCACTTTCAGCCCAAAAAATCGTTAAGGCGCTCGAATCGTAACTTTAACTGGACGCTCGGCTCTCTTGTCATTTAGTTTAGTTGAATTCATTTTATTTTATTTTATTTTATTTTTTGTTGTGCTTAAAGTTTGAATTCGTGTTGCTGACCGCACCCTGGCTCAGAACTAGTTTAAATCCATTCGTAACTTCACTCCATTCGCTCATCAACTTGGAATTGACTCTAATGACATTCACGTTTCTGTTGCATTTCGAATGCCAATTGCCAATTGCCAATTGGCTGTTGCCAGTTGCCAGTTTGCTCGTTGCCTGGCACACGCCTGGCTACTGGGCTTAAAGTTCAGCACGGGGTCGGTACTTGGGGGAGGGGGGTTACTGTTGCTCCTTTGGCCCGTGCGTGTTGTCATTGTTTGTACGCTGGATGCTGGAGCTGTTTAAGAGACAACATTTTCCATTTAGCTGCAACTGATCTCATCTGACATGGCCTTTTAGCTATGATTTATGTATGCGCTTTTCTGCTTCAAGTGCATATACTTAAATACACTCGGTTAAGGGGTATAACGATTTTATTGTGATGTATGTGAAACTGACTTTTAGGTACATATATCTATAATATATATGTATATATATAATCTTCATCAGCTTTGAATGCTTTGCAATGCAGCTCATTTCATATGATTCTGCATAATTAGTAAATATATATGTATAAGCAAAGCATTGGCTATTGTTTTATTATTTATTTTATTTTTTTAATATTTGCTTTAAATATTTTTTTTTTTAATATTTTTTTTTTTAATATATATTTTTGTATATATATATATATATTTTTTTTTTTTGTATATATTTTTTGTATGTATGTATTATTTTAATTTTAATTTTAATTTTTTTTTTATTTTTATTTTATTTTTATTTTATTTTTTTTTTAAGAGATGTTATAAAATATAATATTAATATTAATATTATATATGAAAAAAAAAAAAAAAATATTTTATGAAGTTTTAGAAAAATAGTACCTTAAAAAAATAAAACATTTTCCAATTATAATTGCATCTTCTATAGACAAACGATTTTTTTTCTAGCGTATTTAACATTCATTAACTATATACAATTTTCAACATTTACAGCTTGTTATTGTTTTATGGGCGTCTGTTGTCATGTGGGTTGTTTAGCAATTGTTGTTTAAATTAGCTCGTGTATTGGTCTTAAAAAAAAAGAGATATAAAAGAATAAAAATGCAATATTAGTTATTATTGTTTTTTTGTTTTTTTTTTTTTCCTTATTACTATACAATATTAATTAATTTACTGTTTGTACTTGAACGAGACACGATTGGCACAAATGCATGCATAAATTTTGTAACATGAAATGCCAATGAGACATTTCTTTGCATTACGATAAATTCCAATTCAGCATCAATGTAAATCACAGTGCAGACTGTGGATTGCAAACGGTTTGCGCAATTAATTTGCGCTGCAAATTTTCTGCAAATTTCTGTTGCAATTCGATATCTGGCTGAAGATTGCACCGATCAGATATGGGATAAACGCTTGGCCATATTGGGGCAACAACAACAACAACAATTATTAAGCGTAGATCGGCAGCCAAACGATCGAGTAGAAAATTTGGTTTCACATTACACATTGAAAGGAAAGGAAAAAAAACTTGTTGCTGCTGCCGGGTGGAAATTGTTGAATGCATTTAGTGACCATTAATCAATTTGCCGTCTCGACGCTGGCGATTTTCTGGCGGGATTTGTGGCCAGTAAATAAACACCCGCTAAAGCGAAATGCACGCTAGTTACAGCAACCAATTAAATTGCACTTTTTGTTTTTGTTTTTGCTTTTTATTTTTTATTTTATATGTATTTTACTCTCCGTCTAGACTGTGTTTTATGTTTGTCGTCTCGAATTACTCATAATTTGTTATATGTTTTAGCAGCTTTTATTTTTTTTCCCATTCCATTTATGCAAATTATCAATAATAATTCACATTTGACATAATCTTTATAAATTGCCCATATTTGCAGAAGCTGTGAATATGTTTCAAGGCATACTTCAGCTGAAAAGTGATTTGTGTTTGGGAAATGAAAGTGAAATGGTTGATAAGACAGTTTTTGATATTTTTAACTGTTAAATAGATATTTTCATTAATATTGAATTTTTGTAAGTTTTCATCCAAAACTAAAAATGAGCTTGAAATGATTTTTGCAACATTTTCAAAATTTTCATAATTTCTTTAAATCATTCATTAAAATTTACTTGTAATATATATTTTATCTTTTTTTTTTGTATTACATACATATTTATAGTACTTTACCCCTTGCCCTTTATTTGTTTTATTTTATTTTATTTTTTTGTTATAAAAGTTCACTTTCAATGGAGAAGAATTGTAAGCAAAATGAAAGTAAAAAGTCAATTAGAGATAATTTTTGTTATTTTCTGTTTAGTTGGCTTTTTATTTCTTTTTGGCTTGTGGCTTCAACTTTGCCATTTGGAATATGCAATGCAATAATTCGCTTCCTCGCAATCGCAATGATTCAGTTTTAGCAGTTTTTTCTTTTTTGCATTTTGGCTTTTCCCGGAGGCAACAAATTGGCAGGTAGCTAAGGCTGTAGTGGCCTACTGTGTATGTGTGTTTGTGTGTGTATGCATATCGTAAAGTTCAAGCCCGAGGCTAGCTGGCTGTCTATAGATGTTTGACGGGGCGTGGCCTAACCAAGTAGCCCAAGTGGCAAATTCAATCAATAAACAGCTATGGATGGAAGTTGCAATTGCAATTGCAAAAAAATAGATATATATATGTATATATATAGAAAATATATATACACTCGTCAGCGCACATTGAAAATTGAATTTGAATTTAAATTTGGATTTGGGTTTTTTCTTCTTTTCTGTGTCTCTGTGCACAAAAATTGATGTGAAAAACGTGAGTTACGGCAATTGCACGAAAATTGTGTACGTCCGCGCTACTATTTGATATTTATTTATATGTATTTCGATATTTATGGCTAGGTGTGGCCCAACAACAACAACAATAACTGCAATTAAATTATCAACAAATCAAATAATATGACAAATTCTTGTTGCCAAAAAAATATTTGGCAATTGGCGCTTGTAGCCATTAAGCTCTCTGTTGGCATTTAGTTTATAATTGATATTGAATTGATTTGCATTGACACAACGGAAGAGGCCAGCGACAACAGCGCTTCGCCCTGACAACAGACCCGATTCAAATATAAATATACATATATACATATGATATGCATTTGAATCAAAGATTATTATATTAATTATTATGCTATATTTGTTTGGGCAAAAACTCGTTTTTTGGAACAATCAATGCGAGCGAAAAGTAGTTTTTGACATAAAAAGCAACAAGTTTGAAATTTTTTAAGCATAATATTAAACATATTTTGTGGCACGTTTAGAGTGCTTAGCATAAATTAAACAATTTGCCAAGCCCAAGATATAATATACGAGAGGTATATAAGAGCTGTAGCTCCATAGATAGATATATCTAAATATAGGGTATTTCATAGTCAGGCATTGCGCACACACATATCGGAAGCAGCTGCCAGAAACTTGGCAATTCAATCTATTTGATGCCTCACAATATTCATACGCCACGTTGTACGCAGCAACATTTGCTGCTCTGGCAAGCTATAGTCAATGTCTGTGTGTATGTGTGTGTGTGTGTGTGTTGCAAGCTTGCATTGCGCTTGCACCAAATTGAAGCATTTCACATTTTTAATTTGTACGTGATAGGGCAAATACATACATTGTTGTTGCCTGCTACTCGATGATGTTCGAGTTCCATTTGCTTTTTGCGCTCTAGCTTTTGTTTTGATGTTTGAGCACAGAAATTATGCAGCAATTGCCAAGCAGAAGAAGTGCTTTTGTTGTTGTTGCTGTAGCTGGATGTTGCATGCTTAACTCACCCAGACAAATTGTCTCTCGTGTCTGCTTTGTCTGGCAGCACTTAGCACGTGATTGAAAATTGCAACGAAATGAAGTGATTGCAAGCAAATGCAATAGCAACAACAATAGCAACAACAATAATAACAACAACAATGTTTAGTTCTTAGTGCATACAATTCATTTCGCATTCATTTCACTTCTTTTATTTTTGCATTTCATTCGATTGACAGTTAAGTTAGATTTTTTTGTACTTCCAAATTTGGAAAATTACAGGCATCGCATTTTCGTTGTTGTGGACTCTTTGTTTTTTGGCATTAAAAGCAAATTTACAAATTAGTGTGAAATTATGGCCAGAAAAAAAGGCACACACAAACAAGAACAGCTCAAATGGCAGCAATAACAACAAAGTAATTTCGCCGAAAAAATAGGAAGAACAAAAAATATGAACGAAGTAAAGCAACAACAACATACAGCAAACTCACCGCATATAAAAGCTGCTAAAATAATATGTAAAGAAAACAAAAGATTTTGAAGGCATTTTGCGCATGTCGTCTAGACTTGTAAATACACTTAAAAATTTAATGAATTTGCAAAATGTATTTAATCATATATAATTTGTTTTTATATTTATCAATTATATGCTAATGCTTAGCTCCTCCATCATAATTTATTGAGCGTTCCCATTTGCATCTATCTCGAAATGAATAGACGACAAACCAAAAGTAAATGCTGAAAACTGTTATAAGAAAGGTAGATGAGAGATATAGATAGAGATATATAATAGATATCTATATACAATAGATAGATAGATATATAAGAGACATCGATATAGAATAGACATAGATATACAATATACATCGATATATAATAGATATCAGTTTATGATAGATATCGATATATAATAGATAGATATAAATATAGATAGATATAGTTATAGATGTCATACATACCTGTTGTAATTAGTATGAAGGTAATTATGTAGACACAAAATTCACATGTTGAAGCCATTATAATGAAATATATAATGCTGGTTACCAGATGTATGCCACTTGATATCAAATAAACCAAGAGATAGTTTGGCGATTTCTAAGCGAACCGATATATTGTTAAATAGAAAACTTTTGATATTATATCTTACATAAATAATGCCCATTAGCAGAAAAACATTGCCAATCAGATATATCATGCCACCCAAGCGACTCACTATCAAGAACTTATTTCCAGAAGACCCTGCTTAAACAATGAAATAAATATTTATATTGATATATTTATACTCCATATCGATTGCGACTTACATTGACCCAGGCAAATGGCGTAAAATGATAAAAAGAACTCGAAGATATAGATGACAAATGAACCGCAACGCAGATCTATGCAGAAGCAACATTTCTTTAAGGGCTTCATATTAATTTGCTCTATAAAATACACTTGATGCAAAAGTCATGGCCTAGCTGTAAGGCCCTGATCTAGGCTGAGGCGTACATACACACAACAAGTTGTTTAGCCGTACTACACGGAATTTCCAGCAAGGTCAAAGTCAGCTGCTCGGAACCACAAAAATACAAAAAATAGAAAAAAAAAGCCAAACAATAGCCGAAAAAAAAAAACAAGTAAAAATACTCTAGACGCAAATGAACGTTGAAAATATACCCTTTAAGTAATTGTTTTTACCGTACTGGTGGGAAATTAAGAAGTTGTAAAAATGTCGAAAAATACCAAAACGAATTAGTTCTGATCATGATCAAGAATATATATATATTGATATGCTGCCTGTGGCATAAAGCTTAGCGAATTCATCATACCATGTTTTCCTAGACTCGAGGGTATACGAAAACCTTGTACATATAGTGCTTGCTGTGTTATATGTTTAATATTCTAATTTAGGCTTTGTTCTATGAGCTGCTAAAGATTATGCATAACGGGTGGGCGGGGGCGTTGGCGGTTAGGGGGAGTGGCAGTAACTCCAATTTGACAAGACAAAGTCGTTGAGCGTCTCTATAAATTACAGTTCGTTCAGCCTGGAGGAGTCGCCGCTGCGGGTGCTTGGCATTTAAATGGAGTAGATATAAATTTATATACGATATATGTATATATAGTATATACTATATATATGCATATCCATTTACCTTACGCGATACTCCAATGAATAAAATAACCATTCAAACAGCTTTTAATTAACAGTCAGCACTGGCAATCAGCGACGCACGTGCGTTCTTCTGGCCCCACCGAGAAAAAAAAAAAGAAACTGAAACAGAAACAGAAAACTGAAAATGAAAATTAAGCCGGAGAGGCATAGCCATTAAAATTCATTAGCCATATGCACATCGGCCGCGCTTTTATTAATAAACAATAAAACACATTAAAGAAACCAAGCCAAAATATAAATACATATACATATATATAATTTAAATGATGAAACGAATTTATGAATTTTTGGCAACGAGAGCAGCTGCATTCGCAACTCGATTGGCCAAAATAACAGCGGCTAAGCAACAAAAAGGTCAAAATGCTTTTTTTTGGATTGTCTGCTACAATTTCGCACGCTCTCTGTTCAAAGGCGTGGCCCTTCGTTAGCCCAGCTAAAAAGGTTAAGAGGGTCAAAAGTACATTAGGGGCATTGCTGTAGATAAATTATTTTCTTTGGTTTAAATATTTATGTTCGTTTATATATAATTTGTGGTTAAGTGAAGCAAGAAATCAATTTTTATTTTGTAATGTGTTATCAAGAAATGTATTTAAATTTGGTTTTTGTAATTAAAATATTAAAAATGAATATAAGAATATTATAGAAAAGCATAACATCAAAAATTTGAAAAAAATTAAATACAAAAATAAATAAATGAAAAAAAAATAAGTAAAAAATAAATAAATAAATAAATTAATTAAAAAATTGTTTTTATATAAAAAAAATTTAAAAAATTACAAAAAAGATTAAAAGTTAATAAAAAATAAATACAAAAATAAATACAAAAATACAAAAATAAATAAATGAACAAAAAAATAAGTAAAAAATAAATAAATAAATTAATTAATTAAAAAAAATTTTTTAAATAAAAAAAATTAAAGAAATTACAAAAAAGATTAAAAGTTAATAAAAAATAAATTTACAAATTAATTTAATTAAATTTATATTAATTAATTAATATTATAGCGTTGATAATATATTTTAAATTTTATTAGATATATTTTATACAAATTTTTAAAATTATTTTGTCAGTTTTTCATAACAGCAAATAGCTTTGATTTTAAAATTTAGTTAACGAAACGTATATAGCCTTTTTCTTGTTGATGAGCGAGCATAGAAAAGGTTTTTTTTTTTTTTTTTTACTCATCTATAACTCTTTCTCTGCCCTCTCTCGTTTTAATGACGTAATTGTCAAGCCTCGTCGTGAACTCGCCTTTTGCTTGCTTAATTGTGTAATTGTTTAAAAATAAATTACAATTTCGTTTAATTTCATGTTGATAAGCGTGCATATGACTAATATTTTAGCTTGCCGTTCAACGGGGTAGGACGGTGCAGAAAGGAAGGCACGTAGACAGTCGGTCTGTTATACTTATTTCTTGTTTATATCAATTTTTTTTTTATTAAATTTTTCTTTCTTTTATTTATGTTATATAATCGAGGCATGAAATGCTGTTTAAATATAAATAAGAGATATATGTATATGTATAAAATTTGTTAAATATAAGTTAAGTACACGCAGAAGGCATTGAAGCTCGCTGAGTATTTCTAGATAAGTACATTGTATATATTATCTTTATAATGATATTAGATTATTGTCATATAGATTTCTATTTTGAGACTGCAGTATGTTATTTGAGTCAAATTGCGATCAGACTGACTAAGAAAGTAAAACGCTCGAGTTGTTTACTATTTCTAATATTCAAATAGATGTTGAATACATACATACATATATGTATGTTTATACACACATACACACGCATACTGACTGGTCTATCCATATATAGCGTTAATCGTTTTACAGCACTTAAAGTTGAGTGTTTAAAAATAGTCGCTACTCATAGTAAACGTTAATTGTTATTGCGCTAATTCGATAAGGGGCGTTCGGCTGCTATTGGGTTCAAGTTCGGTGGGTGAGCGATTGGGCGGTTGCTGTGCTATGAAGGTTACTCCCACACACACACTCTCTCTCTCTCTCCCTCTCTGACTCATTCAGTCGCCATCTCTTTAGATAACACTTTAAAATTGTTGCATAAATAATTTCAACAACTGAAATAATATTTTAATCTATTCAATGTCAAGGTCAAGCGAGACACACACAACAAGAAATTCGTTTGTTTTGCTCTCGACATTTCTTTTTCTTTATTTTCGCTTTTATGTACTCTCCCTCTGTTTATTTTCTGCTTGCCTCGTTGTGGATTTTTTTTTATTTTTTTATTTTTTGTTTTATTGAGTATTGTTGATAACTCTATTTGCTTGGGCTTTATGTACAGCAAAAAAAAAGTGAAAAAAAAACACAGCAACAAAAACAATAAAATTCTTCAACAGTCCGTGACAAGGCAAAAATTCCAACAACAACAACAACAGGGGCCCAAAAATCCAGCGTTGGGCATAAAATTTGCTTTGTATTTGGATTTTATTTATTATAGAACTGGTTAACTATTATACCAGTAAATAGAGTATTATGCTTTTGTAAATAATATATATTACAGAAAATACATATATCTTGCGCATTGTGAACATGAGCGAGTATCATGCAGTCAGTTTTGCATAATTAAAATATGTTTTTGCTGTTATTTGTTTAAAATTTGTCAGCTATTTGTTTTGTTTTTATGATATTTACTTTACTTTCCGTTTTGTCTAATTCAAATAAAACAGTAAAAAGGCAAATTTATTACATTTTAGAATTTATGACTCATGTGCGTAGATAATGCAGCTTGTATTTGTTGTTGTTAGATTCCTTCTTTTGGCCAAGATTAGCCTCGGGTAAACAGCTGTTTACTATGGCCGGATCTATTGTAGTTGAATTCGTCACGTATTTGCTTAATGAACAAACAAACACTTTACATGTAACACATACATATATATAGGTTTTGAATAGCTTCACTTGGGATATGTGATTGGGGGGGTGCCTCTGTCGTCGATGCGTCGTTACGTGCGCTTTGTGGCTAAAGGAAATCTTTATCTGACGGCGACGTCACTTTGTGCAGCAAGGCACATGCAATTTCCGCTGGCTGTCAACTGCCAACGTATTCGATATGCATTGCTATGATGCCAGAGAATATTGTAAGAAAAATGCTGTCATAATGTATAATACAATATATGTATATGTAAAGCATAAGCATATTGCAAATATACCCTGCAGTGTGTGGGTGCGGAAATGGGTGTAATAAAAAAAGCTAAAATGCAATTGCTAAAAGAACATCAACTGCATACAAAGTCTTGGGGAAAAAGTTTTCTTATATACATATTTAACTGACTTTTATTTATGCAAAATTTTCTAGTTAAAAAAAAATACTTTTTTTTTATAGGATATGCTCAAGTTGTGCATTCCTTTATCCATAGATATCTTATGCATATCTTTATTTTATATTTACTGAATTGCATTTGCTTATCATATTTTGTTTATGTTTTCTTTCTATTTATAGCTCCACCTCTGGTTGCAATGGCATCTTCTCACGTCGCGTGGATTTCTCATCATTCAATTTGCTGCCAAAGACGCGTTTGAATTCTTATCAAGTAAAGGTGAGTGATTGCCAAGGATATCTAGCTATTTATTATAGATATTTATTATACAAATTACAAATTCTATAGTGCATAAGTAAAAATAATCAATTCGTCGCGCCCTTTAGCTCATTAATCAGCAAAACGAACTCTACAACTCTAGCTGACTTTAGCTATTTCTTTACACTCATTCACTTATTCACATTTCTTGATTATACTGCATTCATTCATTCACAAATGTTCAATTCGCTGGGCTTTCAGTTCTTGGAAGTTACACACAATCAAATATATGTATATATATATGTATATGAAATCGCCTGACTTGGCAAACTAGCAATTGGATATGGTCTTGGGACAGGCCATGGCTATGTATGTTAGGGATCTTATGGGGCCAGCTGCTGCTGCTGCTGCTGCTGTGACATTGTTTGCATAGCGCAATAGTTTAGATAATTTGCAGATGTTGTTGTATCAGCCAGCCAGCAAAAAGAAAATGACAAAATTCTATGGAAAAAGCAGTATAAGAAAATTGCTGGCAAAGTTTTTTATTTGTTGTTATTGTTGTTGCTTTTGACTTTTGTTATTGTTTTCGGTTTTCATATATGTATATTTTAGGTGTCACATCAAGGAACATGGCGATATTTTTTCTAAGCTGAATAGAGCATTTAGTAAGTGAATGAAGAAAAGTTGAGCTTATAGAACTAGTAAAATTTGGTTGGATATTTGATAATATGTTTGGAAAAAGTAGAGTGAGTTGGGCAGTGAGTCAGAGGGAGGTAGAGAATGTAGCTTAAATGTGGAATACTAAATGTCAATGAATGAATATTACGATATGATAAGGAGTGTACTGCTGGAAGTCCTGAAACTGTTGGGTAAATTTTATGGTATATATTATATATAATTATCGATTAAAGGACATTTTGGACCAACTAGTTCTTTTGACACTCCAAGCTAAATTTCGATTGAGATATAAAAATCATGCAACAGCATTTTGAGTGAACTAGTTCTTTAGACACCAAACTCATTGAGATATGGTTTGGCCGTGATATTGAATATCTTAAGTTTTTAAACAGTCTTTCCCCTGTGAGTTAGTTCTAGTAAGATTCAAATGCCAGGAATATAATATCTATTGGCTATCTCTCAATACATTTTCAAATTTGATTGATAATAATATGATAAACATATAGTCTCTACCATAAGTACCTTTGGACTTTGCCTCTCAAGTTAGAGTATTTGTGTTTCGTGGTGCACGTTGTGACTAACTGTGTATTAGATTACTGTTTACACTCTCTGTTGTGCCAATGTCGGCATATTTGTCTCTGTGTGTGTGTGCCAATGCTAAAGGCATGAGGCAAGCAATTTTGAACTGCATAGTGTTTTGATATGCTGCGGTTTTATTATTGTTATTATTATTTATTATTGCTGATAATAGTTAAGCGAGAGCGGATATTGAACTGTACGCCATTGAGCAGACCGCACAAGTTGAAGCTGTAGACGCATTCGTGAAAAATGCATAAATAGAAAATGTAAAGCTGTGCGAGTTTGCTTTGAATATTTTATGACAGATGCATAAACATACAAACATACATACATACATACACTCTCGCAGGACGCAATGGGTGAGTAGATAATGTGCGGCGGGTAAGGGCAAACACTGTGCAGGACAATAGCAAAATGTTTGTGGCTACCTGTCGCTGCAGCTATAACTGTATCTGTATCTCTATCTGTATCTGTATCTGTATCTACATAGCTATAGCTCCTGAATCCCTAGCCAACTTATGTAGCATCATCTGCGCCCAGCTTGCTGCTAGCTTTTGTCTGCTTCAAAACTTTACAATTCAATTTTTATACCCCGCTCTCTCTCTCTCTTTATATCTATATATGTGCGTATCTCCAACACTCTCCCTCTGTGGCCATCTCTTTCTCGATTTTGGCAGTCTGCCGCTTGGCATGCATTTGAAATTGCATTTTGTATTGAATTTATAAATATTTAATGCCATTCAAAATGCCATGCAATCACCCAGACTAAACCAAACCAAACTGAAACGAAACGAAACGAAATGAAACCAAAACCCCAAACTGATTCTGAAGCGTTGGCGTATTAAATTTGTATAAACCTTGCCATGACTAACTGTCTAGGATTTGCCTCACAGCAAAGGATGTCCAAAAGTTGGTTAGTTTTTTTTTTTTTTTTTGCTTAAAGCAACTCAACTTTGTGCTCATCATATTAGTTGGTAGCTGCAATTTCAAGAGCTTGCAAAAGTTTTTTCTATGCGAGGCGAACAAGTTGAGAGCCAAGTTTTAGTTTGGAATTGCAAGCAACGAACATGGCGCGATGTAAATTTTGTTTGAAATGATAAAATTGAAGTTTTGGTATTTTGAACAGATTGCCGATGGCGCAGCGCCTGCAGAATGTTTGCTCAAAGGATTAAGTTATCAAAATTGGAGAAGTAAACTGGTTCTCTAATAATTAACACAAGTCAACTTGTTAATCATTGAGCAATTGGCAGCAGTTGATTCCCAAAAGGGTTGTTTGTAAGCCGCATCGCTGATTTTTTAATCAGCGCATATCATTGACTGGCTCGCGGGTCCCTTTCACGGGATCAACTCGTTCCGTCAGCTGTCAACATTTTTATTACCCCTCAACGAACTCTCTCGTCTCAGCTTTTAATCAGCTATAATTATAATTACCAAATAAAATGAAAAATGAAATGAAAAAAAAAAAAGAAAAAAAAAAGAATACCCAAGTTGGGAAAATGTTCCGGGTAGTTTCTAGCGTGTTTTCATTACGACTTAAGTCAACTTGTTTCGTCATTTATTACGCTTCACGTTGTTGTTGGCACATCTGCTAATTGTTGTTGCTGTTCTCTGTCCGCGATACCCTTTACTTATCCATTCTTGTTTCGTTTATGGGGTGAAGTCCCACATTAATGATTAAGCGTGGAAAATTGCGTGATTGTTGCGTGCTCTGCTACTGCACGGTATCAAATTGATGACGAGTATATTAGATTATGTGCACAAAATATATGTTAGTAGATCTTTCCATCAAAATTAATTGCCTGAAAGTAAATATGTGAAAAATATAAATCATAAATTTGCAAAAATATATATGATTACATATATAAAAATTTGAAAAAATAAATATCATATTTTTTTCTGATTTATCTCTTACATTTAAAAATTCATTTATTTTAATATTCATATGATATATTATATATGTATATAAAATTAATTTCTTCTTATATTTATTTTATTTTTTTTATTTTCTTTTTTTTTATATTTTTAATTTTTATTATTTTTTTATATATTATTTTTTCATTTTTCATTTTTATTTATTTTTGTATGTTTTTTTTTATTTTTTTTTTATTTTTATTTATTTATTATTTTTTTTATTTTTTATTTATTTATTTTTTTTTTTAATTATTTTTATTTTTTTATATATTATTTTTTCATTTTTCATTTTTATTTATTTTTGTATGTTTTTTTTTTTTAAATTATTTTTATTTTATTGTTTTTTTTTTTTTATTATTATTTTATTTTTTATTTTTATTTTTATTTATTTATTTATTTATTTATTTATTTTTTTAATAAATTGAATCATAATTATCATTTAGTTGCATTCTTTTCAAGTTTGTATCAAAAATTTGTTAGAGCTTCATTTACTACTAAGTAAAAACAAATTGTTCCCAAAGTGCAGTAAGGGTATTCTTATATTATATGGCGCTCGTTTATTTCGATTTCGATTGCGATTGCGATTGCGATGTTTAGTCTGCCAATCAATCTTTGTCTTTGCTTGCGAAAAAAGTCTGGTAAAAAGCGAACTTTAAACAAGAAAATAAGTTCATTCTTGCTGTTGTCGTTGTTGTTGTTTAAATGATTGATGAGCACGACGTTCATCTGGCTATTATGGCGCGCAGATGTCGTGAATTGGAGCTGAAATTTGGAATATGCATATAGATAAATACGATACGCAAATATTTGCCCAGACATTTGCTGGCTATTCAAAAAGTTTTTAATTCTTTGGTTTTTTTTTTTTGAGAATATATAAATGGTTTGTGTGTAAAAAAAAAAAAATGGTAAATTTATGAATGTGTAAGTTTTTAGAGGTCATTCATGTCAGCTGCAAGGTTTTTCTCTTAAAACATTTCAGTTTCAAGCGGATCAGAGTTGTGAGAATGCAGTGAATAATATGATATGATCGTTGATGATATAAAATGCAGTCAAATGCAATAATAGTTTCAGCTGACGAGATGAAGAATGATCAAGTTCAGTATTCCCTATTCCTAGAGAACGGACAGAGATAAAACATGAATACTTACGAACTTATTGCATAAAACTAATATACTCTTTCTCACTTTATGAGCGAGCATGGCAAACATTCCGAATAGTTTTTTGCTGCACGTCAGTTGACACTCTTGGAAGGAAGTGTTGACGTTTTGAAGATTGATTGCTGCACTTTTATTCTTGATACCCTTACCGCTGCCAGCCATTTTGTTGGTCTGGCCTGTACCCAAAAAAATGTTTGTGTGCCTGCCTGACTGCCTGCCAGCCTGCATAGGCGTTTTGTGCAACGTGCCACATGAAATGCGTCTCGTAGGCGCCAGTCCGAGAATAATTTATGCAATTTTGAACTCTTCAAAAGGCAAACGAAAAATTGCCCAACCAAATATAATATATTTATGCATGCTGCATAGCATAGCAACAGCTAGCAGTGTATGTGTGTGTGTGTGTGTGTGTATATGTGTGTTTATTCCCGTGTGTAGTTCATTTCCATGCACCATATAGTTTATGGCCCGAATCACTCATCGTTGCTTTTGACAGACATTTTTGACTACGCTTTGCTTTTTGGAAGCTTTATACCCTGTTTCCTGAAGAGCTACAAAAGAAGGGTGTTCAGAATTTGTGGCAGTTTTATGATATATTATAATTCATCAGGTGTGAAAGTCAGCTTGATTTAGAGCCTTGATATGCTAGCTGATTGAGTTGAGTCTAGCGCTTAGAGGGCATCTGCTAGTCGAGCATATTTATTATATTATATTGTTGTGGCATATTTTTTGGTATTTATTTAAAGTGCCTCAATTTATGCAAAAGTTCTACTCTAGCCGCGCCCCCATACTCACACACACACATACACATACACACATACAGGTAAATTGTGCTTTGGTCCATGTTTGCTATGTATTTTTGGAGTGTTGAGTGGCGTCTGGTGTCTGGTGGCTGACGGAGTCTGTAGACTACGCCGGAGTTTTGGTAGTAGCTCTCTGTCAGCTGTAAGTGATGGGCGTTGTTGCTGTTGTTGTTGTTGCTGTTGTTGTTGTGCTTGACTGGCTTTAACATGACATTTATTGTAACTGTCGCCGTCGTTGCCGCAACGCACAGCAACATTGTTACAGGTTGTAAGTTGTTGTTGTTGTTGTTGCTGTTGTCATTTTAAACATTTGATGTGCATTGTGGTAGACATGCCCTGCAGCAGACGGCGCCAGCAGCGAGCAGCGAGCAGCGGAGGCATCATTGATAAGTTGTAGTCGCAGTCATTGTCATGGCAACATGTTGCCAGCATTTGCTGCAGCAACGTCTGACAGACAGATTAACAGAAAACATGCACAAATTTATAAACATATACAAGTCTGCATATACATATATACATATATGTATATATGTATATCTGCTCTTATCATGCTCCTCTCACATTGTCATTTATTTCAATTTTTTGCATCTCTCGCGCAAATTGCTGGCAATCATATGTGTGTTTTTTTTTTTTACTCAAGTGGCTGCCACAAGACAAATTATGCTGCTGCTCTTGTTTTGTATCCTTAAACTCGCAGTTCACACTCAAGCGGCAAAGTCTTCAGACGTGCCAGCTGAGTCTTGGCATTGTTTGTGCCTGCTTAATTAAAATTAGCCCAAAGCGCCCACAAAACCGACACTCTCTCTCTCTCTCTCTCTCTCTCTCACACACCCACACACACACATTGAGCTCTGCTTGTACATCTATTAAGCGCAAACCAAACATTTTGTGTGTTTGTGGGCAGTTCAATGTACGGCTTATGTCCTTTAGCATGCTTTTTTGAATGGCATTCGAGAGGAAAATTTAATTTCAATTTTCTCATCAAATAGCTTCTGTTGTTGTTATTGTTGTAGGTTGCTGCCAGTTTCGTTAGGTGTCCCTTTTTTTTGTTTGGCTGATTGTGCCTACAACAGACAGGCGCAAGGATAATGTCGGCGCACACACACACATACACAGCAAGAGAGAGAGAGAGAGAACGTGTGCTGACATGACATTGAAATGTTGTTGAACTTTTGGGCTTTGCACATTTACAAAATGTCAAAAATTTTCTTGCCACAGGCTGTTTGCCAGTTGGCCTGCACGCACACCTGAGTGTGTGTGTGTGTGTGTGTGTGTATGTGTGTGTGCTGTTGAGGTAGCTTTCGTATGTGCTAATTGTAACGACAAATGCGTCGAGCGACGCATTAAACAAATTAAAAATGCATTGACTTTTGATGTTAACGAGCGTGTCACACACACACACATGCATAACAATGTACTTGTTTAACCTAAAAACAAAAAATCACAGCAACAACAATAACAAAATAATAATAATAATAACAAAAGCTCTTCAAAGTCTGCCCACACGTTAAGCGTGAAACGTCATTTGCATTGCCACCATCAACAATTAAGCATTTGTTTACAATTCCCCACAAAAAAAAAAAAAAAAAAAAAAAAAAAAAAAAAACAATGAATAAAAAATAAGCCATAAAATATTTATACATGTACGTATTTGGTTTATTCCTGCTCAATTGCAATCGGTTTAAGTATTTCTATATCTAGCACCGTCTCGGCTCCACACCCAAGCCCAAATGGCAATAAAAATTAAAACCTCGTCTGGCAATTTTTACTTTGTTTTTTATGATTTTATATCAATTTAATGTGTTCTATAATATATGCATGTATGACATCTATCGATAGAAAAAAAACCCCAAGCATTGTTTTATGTGGCTTGTCTATTGGTCATTAGACATGAAAATAACTGAGAAGCTTTTGGCATTCAATAACAAATACTTTTGAATAATGTGAGACAAAAGTGAAATGAAGATTTTTTAATAATATAAAACAATAGCAGTGCCTGACTAAGAGATACTGTGCAATTCGTTGGGAGCAGCTGCTTTTAAATTGATATTTATCGATCTGATGAAAATATACAAGTTATCGAATTAGATATACGCTGTTTGTCGATTTTAGAAAGTTAACTATGAGAAGCGTTCCTTAAAAGATAGATCGACATATGCCTGACCGATATATGCCTGATCGACATATGCCTGACCGATAATGCCTAATCGATATATGCCCAATCGATATATGCCTGACCGATATTCCTGATCGATATATGCCTAATCGATATACGCCTGATCGATATATGCCCAATCGATATATGCCTGATCGATATATGCCTGAATAACATGTTCTTCATATTGAACTCGTGAAAAATAATAAGGTATTCATCTCCTGCTGCGTGTTACAATAACAACGCATCGTTTCACGAAGTTAATTATCTACATTTCCAAATAGTATCGAAAGTGGTGCCTGGAAATACTTGAAATGTTTGAACTCAACAATTTCTTGTACATTTACAAAAAACTTTCAAAATAAATGCACAATTTTGAAGTTATTTAGTTTATTGCATTGGGCGCAAAAGTTAATTGAATTTAGGGCTTGGCCTGACAGACGAAAGTATTTATTGTTGCATTGTTTGCCGGCAGCAGTAGCAGCAGCTGGTAGCTGCAATTGCAGTGAACCGCAACGGTTTGCAATTTTTCAAGTTAACGCTTCATTTGGCTGCAAGTGAAATTGGCATGGAGTGGCAAGAGGGAGGGAAAGTGCGTTTGTGTGAATCGGGCTGAAACGTGAATTGTGGCAATAACAATTAAAGTGTCGTCTGTCCTTTAAGTTATTAGCTTTTTGTGCTGGTTTATTGTTTATGCATTCGCATTCGCATTCATATTTATATTATAATTTGGTTAAAATTTACGAAAAGCTTTGCGTTTCATCTTCTTCTTCTTCTTCGTCGTCTTTTTCGCTGTTTGCTGGCAACTCGAGCGGCGACACAAGTCAACAAACTTTACGACAAACAATTTCATGTGTTTATTGTTTTCACATTTTGTTGTTGTCGCTTGGCTGCAATTGAAGCCAGACTCAAATTTAGCCTCAGTCTGAGACTCGTTCGTTGTATGACAGCTGACTGACATAATGTCCGCTGTAAGTTTGCTTCCATTGCGCCCGCCTGATGAGCCATAATGATGTTACTAATGATCATGTGGATAATGATGATGATGACGACGTTGACGCTTCAGTCGCATCGGCCGAGTGTCAAGCATCTGACAGCGCTCCCAAGTGCTCTCCGTGACGATCAAACTGCCTTTGTGCCGCTAATGACCCAATGTGCAGCAGCTCACTCAAGACAAGCCCCATTTGCCACCAGAAACACATGTGGATGGATATATGTATGTATTTGTATTTGTGTAAGCTTGATATTATGGGCACATTTTTCTTGGGAAAACGAATCTACTTAATTGCAAAAAAAAAAGAAGGTATTTAATGTGTGTGTTGAATAGATTATTAATTAATTTTGCTGCGGTCAATTAACGATAATCTATGTATTCTAAAACACTTTTTATTTCGTAAGCGAGCTTTGTAAAATGTTTATATATGTATGTGATGTATATACATATGTTTATGTTTATTCAGTATATATATGTATACATAATATCGGTAATAATCGATACACAGTCCTATAGATTGTAATCCCTCTAATTTGTTATCGATATATATGTATATAGATATTTATCAGTAACGAGTATAATCGATCAGCATTTTTATCGATTTTTAATCTATCTAAAATTGTATCGATATGTACATAGATATTTATCAGTAACGAGTATAATCGATTAACATTTTTATCGATTTTTAATCTATCTAAATTTATATAGATATATGCATAAATATTTATCGGTAACGAGCATAATCGATACACAATTTGATCGATTTTTAATTAATATTTATCGATAAATGTTCTATTATAGTTCACTTTGCCTTTCTAAACACATGAATGTTATCGATAAATTTAATCTAATCGATAGCACTATCCATTTAATCTTTATCTTATATGGATAAATTATTCTGAAATCTCAATTACACTTTAGTATTGATCTTAACTGCCTATGTCTCTCATTTAGTGTCCATTTCAAAAAAAAAAAAAAAGAGTATCTCACATCATCTCTTCTCACATCAACTTCATTTCTCAACTCACTCAATGAGCTGTGTGCACTTGATGCGTTTAGTTTGTTGAAAATTGTTTTAATCGTTGCAATAATTTGCAATGACAGCTTGAAGATTTATGTCCCGCCACCGATTGCATTTCAGTTTTTGGCGAACATTTTAATTAAAACCAAATGCCGACGATGACATAATCCCAGACGCTCTAGACTCTGAAGTCGACACAGTCATTAGCCACCCTCAAAAGCGCGTCTCGAGACACCTAAACAACGAGAGCAGCGCTACGAGAATTGTAGTTTGTTGTTGTTGTTGTTGTTGTTGTTGTTGTGGCTGGCATTGTCTCGCCCCCAGATGTCTATTAGAGAACTCTATTCGCATAAGTATTTAGGCTGGCGCTGTGGACAATAAATCTGATTAATGTGCAAATAATTTTCGATTCAAGGCAAGTTCCATTGGCAGCTCAACTCGACGCGACGCGACTCGATTTGCCTTGCCTCTTGTATGTGGCACATTTAAGTGGCACATTTAATTTTGATGTTTGCGTTGTTCACTTGACTTTGATTTATTTTCGGTTTTTGTCTTGTTTGTTGTTGTTATAATTGCTTTTATTGTTATTGCTGTTGCATGTTATGTTTTCTTCTTTTCTTTTTTTTGGCTACTTACAGCATTTTCTTTTTTAATTGCGGCTGTTTTGTTGTCAACATATGGCCAAGACGCTGCTGCTGTAATATTCATGCGAATTCACAAATTTTTGCTACTTCTCATATTTAGCACAGTTCTCTGAGTGTGAGTGTGTGTGTGGGCGCTACGCTTGAGAGCGTCGAAAGCATATATGTATATATATATGTATATATATATATACTTATTTTTTGGTCTGCTCTCTTTATTTCGCTTATTTTATTTTGCAAGTTTTGTGCGGGTCGCCTTTATTTGCGTTAATGAAAATAAATTGCTTAATTTGTAGAGTTTACATAAAATTAAAAGTAATTTTTCACTCGCCACTCTCTCAGCTCAGCTCGCCATAAAAATCACAATTAGAGCGTGCATTTTGTAGTGCAGTGTAATGGCTATGCTACAGTAGATGTCCTTATGAGCATATGTGCATATGTATGTATGCATGTGTGTATTCAATTGTTAACAGGTCCGGTGCAATTTGCAATTTATTTGTGTTATACCCTGCAGGCAGTAAATATGCTTAAAAAGGGTAGATTAGGCTTTAGCAAAGGCAGGTGTCAGAGGCAGGTGACGCAAAGTATGTTGATAAAGAGCAAGATGAAAGATGATCTAGACATAGCTAAAAGCTCCACCGCCTCCAGGGTATTTCATAGTCGTGCACTTCCTCTTCAAGCACTCTTGTTATATTTATTTCGGTATGTGTATTTTATATACTCTGTTATTTTGGCGCTCACTTGCAGCTGGCTGGATGGTTGGCTGGCAGGAAACAGCCGCCAGTCATCCACTCAGCGAAGTCATTCAGCCGGAGGAACCGAACAGAACAACACTGAACAGGCTGCCAGTCATTGAAACACACACACACACACACAAAAAAAAAAGAGAAAACAAGGTAAAAAGAAAAATAGTAATAATAATAATAAAGAAAGAAAGGAAAACTGCGCCAACGCCTGCTGCACATTATTAACTTTTGCTCAGTTTCCGTTTCTCAACGTCCCGTGCTTGAGGTCAATGCGCCAGGACATGCCAGGACATGCCACAGCTCTGGCTTGCATATTCCTGCAGGGCCAAAAAAAACACGAACCGCAAAACGCAAAGCGAGAGCCACTTTAATTACAGCCAATCATTTATCATAAAAATGAAATGCCATTCGCAAAATATGAGAGTCATAAATATAAGCTCGAGTGTATCTTGAAATAAGCAGCACAGCGAATCTGAGGCGTCGAGGGCATGGCACTTGAGATGTGCAATAAAAGCATTAAGCGCCATGCTGAATTTCTGGATGACTTTTTTTGTTATTGTTTTTTAGGGCTAAGAGAATAGACTGAATAATTTAATTTAATTGGCAGCAATTATACAAGGGAATTGAGGGTTGCAATAAAAAAAAAGTAATTGAAAGATGACGGAAATTTAAAGAGCTGAGAAATTATAGAAAAGGAATATAAATAAAAAATAATCAAGTAATATATTAATGTAAAATATAAAATATTAAAATAAAATAAATAAAGAAATATATATATGTGAGCATAAAAAATTTGAATTATCATATTTTTTATTACCATATTTACATATGCACAAAAATTAATTAAAAATGAAATGATTAAACAAAAAATATTAATATTTATCAAAAAAAAAAAAAAACATTTTCAAAATACCGAAAAGAATATATAAATACAAAATAATAAAATTAATAATAAAATGAAAAATACAAATTATATAAAAAAAAATAAAATATGTATAAAAAAAATATATATATTAAAAAACATATTCAAATAACCCTAAAGAATATATAAATACAAAACAATAAAATAAATAATAAAATGAAAAATTAAAATTAAGTAAAAAAGATTAAATATTAAAAAAATAGATTTATTAGACAAAAAAATAAAATAAAATATTGAAAAAAATATATTAAATATATTAAAAAATATAAAAATATAAAAATATAAAAAAAAAAAAAATTAAAAATATTTCTTCATATATGTATGTACAAAATATTGATTATTATTAAATAAATTGAAATTATTAAATATATAATATATATGAAAATAAAAAATATTTAAAAATATATGTATATACAAAATATTGATTATTATTAAATAATCAAAAGTAAAAATATGGAGAAAAGTTGATGCAGAAAGTTAAGAACATTAAATAAATTCACTATAAAGAGTGGAAAAAGTTTAGATATCAGAGAAAAGAAAAGTCGAGGAAAACTATAACAAGCCGTGCCTTGCAAATATTAGAGAAAAATTGCATTAAAATCAAGTTGATTTCCATCAATACGTGCATTCAATTTCTACTTTAGCTAATCTTAAATGCAATCATATTAGTTGCAATCGTTTTTGCAGTCTGTTTCACTAATTTTATGTGCCACTTTATCCCACAAGACTTGTTTTTCTTACATTGCCAAGTGCAACTCATCAAATTTGCTTTTGCTTAGGATTACAGAGACAGAGACAAAAGTAGAGAGTGAGAGAGTGAGTGAGAGGGAGAGTTGTTCTTTTAAAAACAACCCGCACACAATGTGCATCTAATGGACTGTAACAGCAGCTCAGCAGCTTCTAATCAACACAAGACATCACACACAGCACACACACACACTTACACACTTTCACACCCATGGCTGGTTGATCTTCCTTATGTCGCATAATCCAACGATAATAGAAAACTGCTTTGATCCAATGTCTTTTATGGACAATTTGTATGCGTCGCCTTTTGGCCCCGCGTTCCAACTAGAGAGCTGGCGTATCCTGCCATCGTCTGCCATCGATGCACAAAATTACCAATTTCTGGCCATAAAATGTAAGAGGGAACAAGTTGGCGCCATTAGACAGACAGACAGACAGACGGAGTGAGTGAGTGAGAGAGAGAGGGAGCGAGATGGCCAACAGGCTGGCGCTATATAATGCGCTAGAAGCACATTTTATTTTTATGTCCATTATGAGGCAATATGCTCAAGGATGAGGTCGTGCGCGCTCTCTCTCTTTCTCGTTCTCTCTATCTCTATATACTTTTTTTTCTCATTCTGCTTGCATTCTGTCGTTTCTTTGGCTGCTGCAGCTGCCGTCTACAAAGTTGCCAATTAGATGTGAAAAGAAACGAAGCAAAAATAACTAAAACTTTGCATGCATATTTAAAACAGCAGCTGCCCCACTGTGCATTGACCGTGGTCGGTCAACCACTGACCTGGCGCCAGCACCTGCTGCCCGCCCAAAAAAAAAAAGAAAATACAAAATATTTTCACAGAATTTATAAAAAGCCAATCAATTTTATGACAAAGCCTCTCGAACCCAAAACATACAAAATTTAAATATGCTTAAAGCAATAAAATGAAGAAAACGAAACAGAAAAAAAAAAATCGCGTCTTTTATTGCCTCGGATATGGCTGCCTGCCTCCTGCTCGCAGCACGCACCGTTACACGCCTCCTGCCAGACAGTCAGCTTAGATTGCCAGCTATTTATTACAAGTTCAGACACCTTTATATTAAATTGTGTCTAGGCTAACGAAATGCCATAAAATGCGCCCTTAAAGCTCAGTTTCCTAATACTCCAATACTCCTGGCTGCCCTGTGCCTCCCGTTTCCTGCCGCCTTTGCAGCTTTTTTCCCACGCTTATATATATACATCGAGAGAGAGCGAGAGAGAGATGGAAAACATTTGTCCTTCGTTTAAATAATATATAAGTGCGTCAGACAGACTTCGTGGGGTAGCCAAAAGTCTGCGTGCCGCACATTTGCGAAATGCCTCCCGGCGGAGCAGCGCGTCGCAAGGTCAAAGCACTCGACAACACACACACGCACAGCATTCCCTAAGACCCTACACACACACACACACGCATACACACTCAGCAGTTTATTAACATTTTACGCAACCAAAAATATTCCCTACGCAACATAAACATAAAAAGGCAGCATGCGCCTACGCAAAAGGCCAAGTGCAAGGACATGCGCCTATACCAAAAAGGTGGGCGGTGGGCCGTAGTGGGTTGGGCTGGTCTGGCTGGCTTTCACGGCCATGGCCATGGGCCTGGCACGGCGGCGGCTCATTGTCACGGCCATGGCCACGAGTGAATGCCGGCCGGCCTGGCTCTGATGAAAGCTCTTTTTAGGCTCCCAATTGTAGGCGCCTGCGCTTTGCTAACGCGTTCTCTCTCTCTCTCTCTCTCTCTCTCTCTCTCGCTCTCTCTCACTTGCTTGAGTTTAATGTCCTTTGCAGCCGTATAGATACATTTGCTGCATGCCTGCGTTTTGTTCTGGAGGCGCCACGCGTGCCTCGCTGCCACTCACAGATATTTCCAGCTTTTTTCCACGTGTTCGTCTTCGTTGCCGCAAATCGAGAAAGTTGTTGACGCCAACAGCAAACCTACAAAATTTACCCATGACTAATGTCCTCGGCTAATGACGTGCCATAGCAACGCCCCACACACACACACACACACATACACACACACACACATGCATAGCTACTTTGTACTTGTAAACTTTTTGCCTTTTTTATGGCATACTTTATGGCGCTTAAATTGTTGTTGTTTGACATGTGTGTGTGTGTGTAGTGTTTATGTATGTGTGTGGGGTTTGCCCATGCGTCGTTTTTTTTTTTTTTTTTTTTTGTCCCTTCTATTTTCTGTGGGTTTTCCTCGTTTGCCTTGGCTGTTTAATTTACATGGCGGTCATTATCATGCATTTGTCTAGCAAATGCCGCACATCAAGCATGTTGCATGTTGCATGTTGCAATTTGCTATGTGTGTGTGTGTGCAAAAACAAATGGCTGGCAAAGCATAAAGCGTCGCACGCGACAATTTCCCAGCGCCCCGCGCTTCACATGATTAATGTAAAGTTTTTTTTTCTTTTCCACTCTCTTTGCTTTGGCTTTGTGCCGGATTTTTCTTTGGCTTTTGCATTTTATTTATTTATTTTTATTTTTATTTTTTTTTACATTTTTTTTGTATTGCTTTTCGCTGCAGTCTTTTCATTGCAGCTTGTTCTTATTTTCATTTTTCGTTTGGCTTCATCAGCTTTTTAATTTTGCTTAATGAAAAATTGCGAATCGAGTTTTTGAGCGTATGTTTTCCTTCTTCTCTTTTTCTGCTCTTTCATATAATTTTTTAACGCTGGAATTAAAAGCGCTCAACTGAGTGACAGAGTCTCGACGTCATTTAATTGCCTTGGCGGCAAAGGAAAGTGAGAGTTTTTTTTTTATTTTTTTTTTTTTTTTTTGCTGCTGTCAGCCGTTTAATGATGATGTGCATGTGCAGTGCACAGATACCCTGCACTGGCCAGCCCCAACCCTCAGCTCTACCCCCAGCATTTGGTGTATGATTAATGAAGCGATGACGTCATGTGGCACGCAACATGTAAATAATGATGTTGATTTAACTTTTGATATTTTTTTCGTTTTTTGGCCTTTTCATAAAAAGAAAATGCGTGTTTTACATTGTTTGCGGTTGATTTAAGCAGAAAGAAAGAAAAAAAATGTAAAAACTTTGACGAAATTAATGAGCAGCTGTGACAGCATTGCATTTTGAATTTTCTTTTATTGTAAAAAAAATAAATATTTGAAGCAAAAGTTGTGCTCATTAATTAAATAAATTTAAATACAGTCGACTCTCGTTATTTCGAAATTCAAGGGACTCTTAAAATACTACGAATTATCGAATGTTTGAAATACTAAATGGATCGAAATATAAAGAGATTTTGTAGGGGACTCGTGAGTACTTTGAATTAATGAGAGGTTCGAAATATCGCAGGTTTGAAATAACGAGAGTCGACTGTATTACTCAGGGAGTATTTTTATAACTTCAATCAGATAATCTCCTGGACTACAGCAACTTGTATATAACTGTATAAGACTTATAGTGAAAAGCAAAAACAATCGTTGCTTATTCTCTTTCATCTCGTGTCTAAAAACTGATTCCATTGTCTGAAAGTGTATTTAAACTTCAGCGTGTCAATTTTATTTTCCTAATTTTCATAATGAATTATAAATCTTTTTCATTTTTTTTTCCATATATATATATTTTTTTTTTTCATAATATATTCAAATGTGCATTGTTCCCGAAAGTTTTGAAACCAGTTCGTTTTGAATGCTTTGTTCAAGATTTTTAATGATTTTGTTAATAATAATTTTGCGCGTTTTTTTTTTTCGTTCATCATTAATTTAAATGATGGCTTTTTGATGAGTATTGCAAATGGGGGTGCCACAGCGGGTGGCGTTAGAGTATTTGATCTGGTATTTAAATTTGCCAGCTGGACGAACGTCGTTCGCTTGGCACGACGATTAATCATTCGTGTAGTTGGTCAGTTTGCTTAGCTTTGCTTTCTTTTAACTTCATGTATTTGTGTTTGTTTACACATGAATTCGATAGTATTTTTCTCATTTTTCCTCTTTTTTTTAATGATTCTGATGCGACAAACGTTTTACTTACGCTTCAGCACTTTTCGCTGGCATTCGCTGGATCCTGGATGGCTGCTGCTGCGTTCGACTTTGTTTTCCACTAAAGCGGCGGGCGTTGTCGTCTGGCGACGCTTTGATGCATTAATTTCTTACCTTGTCTGAGCCGAACATCTTTTGTATGTGTGTGTGTTTGGGTGTCGCCTCCGACAAATGCATCCATCATGAATGAAAAGCAAATGCCGCCGCTGTCGGCGCCGTCGCTGCCTTGCAGCAAAGGCGTCAGACTGTAAACTATAAGATACAGGGTGCAGATACAAGCAACAGCTAACAGCTATAGATACATTCGCACAATGCCCGAGGACTGACTGACTGACGGACGGCCTGGCTGACAGTGAGTGCAAATGATTTGCACCTAAGCATTTGGCCGCAAAGTATTTGTATTTGTCCGCCCTTTGGCAGCGCTTTCAAGTACAGCTGATATACTCTAGCTTGAGCAGGGTATTACGAATTAGAGAGTGTTCAAAATTAGCTAAAGAGATGAAACAACTGAAGAATTTGAGTAGTAATGCATTAAAAGAACACCTATTAACAAGTGTGAGAAGCGAATAGAGAGGCGAACATTTGGATTATCTGACTTTAAGCATTTATATCGTAAGGGCATTTCAACTTCTCTAAACATTTGTATTTTTCTTCAACTCTGTTGTATTTTTGTTAAATTTGTTTGACTGTTTTGTTGTTGTTGTTGTCGCTGCTCTTGTTGTTGTTGCTGTTGTTGTTGCTATAGCTGTTCGCGTGTTGTGCTTTTATCCTGGCATCTGGCATCTACTCAGCAGCTACTCGACAGTCACTTAAATTGCCATTTCAACAGCTCATTTCGCATGCCCAGGCTTAAAGAGCAAACCCCCTCAGCCAGCACCTATAACAGCAAATACTCCGCTATCTCTCTCTCTCACTCACTCACTCACTCTCCCCTCTCTCTTCTACATTGCTTCAGTTTGCTTTCACTATGTTGTTTGCCTGCTGGCTGCGGGTTCGTTGTCTGCTGCCTTTTTCTGCACGTGCAAATCCAAAAGGTAGTTCAACTGCCATTTATCATACGCAATGTTGTACCAGCTGTATGTATGTATGTGTGTGTGAGTGTGTTTGCTGTGTATTCAATGCGAAATAACTGCCAAAATTGACGCGTTTGCTGCACATGTTAAATGCGACTGATCAGAAATGCACAACAGGCAACATTTAAGTTATGCTTTAAAGTCGAAGACTCTTAAGTGTAAAGAGACAGAGGAAGAGGGAGAGAGAGAGGGAGAGTGTGAGAAGTTGCCGTGACTGGTTGCATGTGGAGGTCAGCTAGCAATTGGTCTTAGCTGCGACTGTTGCCACATGCTCCCAACAGCATTTCAGCATTTCCCTTATTCTTGGCTTGTATTTGTCCAGCCGCTTGCCCCGTTTTGTTATCTGCAACAATTTAGTGGCACTTCCTTGCGCCAAATCGTCGCCGGTCAGCAAAATGTCAAGAGCAGCACCAGCAGCAACAACAACAACAACAAAAAGTTGCCTGTGTAGGTTCATTGCTCGTTAAGTTATTGTCACCTTTATGGCCAGTTCCGAAGTGTCTGCCCAGGACATGGCAGTAGACTTTGGCTTTTCCAAGTGCTGCTTGTTAGTTGCATGTGTGTGTGTGTGTGTGTGTGTGTGTCTGTGCATAAGAAATTTGCACCTCACAGCAGTTGTCCTGCCCAAAGGGCCGGCGTCTTGCCACGAATTGTTGCCAACATTTCTACTTGCTTCGTGTTGCTGATGTCGCGACGCTGATAAAGAAAATATATATATATATATATATATAAAGTTGGCCGCTACGATTCGATTTCTTTTGTAAAATGCAGTCGACGATGAGCGTTTTTGTGTAGCAGTTCAAGCAACTGCATGGCAAGAAGCAGCAGCACAGATGAGAAGAAAAAAAAAAAAAAGTCGCAGCTCAACTTTATTTGTTGTTGTTGCTGTTGCTGCTGTCTACACTTCATTTCCGTTCATTGATTCATATGGAATATATGTGTTTGCGATACAAAAATGAATTTAATTTCAATACTTCAAAGGCGCACACGGCGCTCCAGGCGCTTTAAGTATGTGTGCGCCGTTCTATACAATTCTCACACATAATATATATAGAAATACATCTCTCCTGCTGCCACTCAAAGCTTTAATATATCGAAATGTTACTTCAAAATTATATATAGTTCACTAACCGCGCCTCTCTATTCGCTTCTCATACTCTAGTTGGCTGTCTGTGGCGCTCTCTGCGCTTCTCAGACACTTAATAATGCATTTAATCAGTTAGATAAACACAACTAATTCGATTTGGACAAGTTTTGTCTCTGTGGCTGCGCGTAATTAGCTTATTTACTTTGGCTAATTAAAGTTTGTTAACTCATTTTGTTCTGCTCGCTGACTGCTTTACTTTGAATGAGTGGGTGCTTGAATGCATTGAATACATGAATGCATTGACTATGAGCATAAATTGAATGCATAGACGAATGCCAAACACTTGCTGTGGCTTTGACTATTTATTATGCTGGAGCTCAACTGGCAAATCAATTTCAATGCATCGATATTGTTTTCACGCATTGCATGGCTGTCAGGCAATACCCTTAGCCATATGTTTTGGGATACCCTGCATTGGCAATGGAAGTGGGTGTATTGGTTCATTAATAAGTTTTGCTTGAAAGTCTTTTTAAAAATCTTAAGTTGTTCCGTATACTCCAAGAATAAATAAAATAAGTAAAATAAAATAAAAAACAAAATAAAATAAAATAATATAAAAAAATAAAAATAAAAAAAAATAAAAAATAAAATAAAATAAGAAATAAAATAAAATTAAATTAAAAAAAAAAATAAATGAATTAAATAAAAATAATAATTAAATTAAATAAAATAAAATGAAATGAAAAAAAAAAAAATTGGCAAGCTTTTATTAATAAATTATTATTTATTTATTTATTTATTATTTATTTATTTTTTTTTATTTATTCATTTATTTTTCTTTTATTTATTTATTTATTTTATTTTTTTAAATTTATTTATTTATTTATTATTTATAAATATTCCGCTTGAGTATTTGCTAGCCGTTCACTCCCGCCTATATATATCTATTCGTCTGTAGCACATGTGTCTCTCCCTCTCTCTCTCTCTCTCTCTCTCTCTCTCTCTGCGTGTGTGTGCTAATAATTTGTTGCACTCGCCTGCCGCGGCACGTAGCAAATAGCTTTGGGTTCAATAATAAATGTGACTGGCTTTGTCAGGATTACCGTTTCAAGCGTTGCACTTCAGTTGCAGCAGCCCCCCAGGCCCCAAGCCACAGGCTGTGGCGCCCTGCCGCTCTGTCTACTGTTGCACCTGTGCATGACGTGTTGCCTGATGATGAAGTGGCAGCTTTTGGCCGCATCAAATTAATTAAAGCATTTGTCTATCTTTTTATTTTTTATTTTATTTTTTTTTAAAGTGCAGTTTTCACTTTTTGCTCCAAGCGCGCTGTGGGCGCCAGACAGCTTGGCAGCATACTTACATGGCCCACGCCCATTTCCGATTGCCGACAGTGTGGAGTGAAGAGTGAGTTGTGGAGCTACCGACACGCCCCCTTCTTTGTTGACTCCTTTGCTGGCGCAGACATGCATTTTTATGCGCCGTTTGGCCATTTCTACACATGTCTATGGTATTTTTATGGCAAACTTTTTATTTGCACCTCATAAAATGGCAAATGCGCTGCGTTCTATGCAGCACTAAACACAATGCGGCAGACAAGCGTGTGTGAGAGTGTGCGCGTGTGTGCGTATGTGTGTGTGTGTGTGCTCGTGTATGTCTGCCACAAATGTGATATTTATGATGCTTCGCTTGGTCCTTTGGTCTGCGTGCCTCTGTCTGTCTGTCTGTCCGTCTGTCTGTATCCTGTCTCATGTGTAATGGAAAAATGCTGCTCGACGCCTTTGTAGTTTTTCTTTTTCGTTCTTTTTGCTTTTCACTCAACTGCTGGGATACTTTCACTCAGCCCAGACCAGCTCAGTCCAGTCCGAGTTGCTCTAATTTATATATTTTGCTGAACTAATTAAAATTTAATTTCAACATGACCAAAAATCTACTCTAATTGATATTAATATCTCCATTTCTCTTTCTATCTCTTTGCAGGTATGTTGTGCACTTTTCTCTACATAAATCTAATGTTGCATTTCGAGTTTGGTAAGTGTGAAACGGAAACTAGAAACCAAAAACTTTATAGACTGAAAACCAAAAAGTGTTCAGAGTCATAGTCTGGCAAAAGTTATTCAAAAGTTCTGGTATCATGCATACTTTTTGCTTGGCTAAGGACTCGAAACTTAATTACTTGAGGTTAGAATTGAAGAAATTTTGGGAATTAAGAGAAGTGAACTAGTGGGTGAGGGGTCAAGTAGAATTACGTTTGGAAGTGTACTGGAAAGTTGTGGTAGGTAATTGGTTGCTGGGAACTGTAAATGGAAATAGGGAGAGAGTTGGGTAGTGTTGGTAAATGAGACCGAAAACTTATTTTGATAAATGTATATTTTATAATTTTATATATTATAATAGACTTTATAAATGAGTTTTGGTAGAAGTCAAACAAAGAGTTCGAATTAAGTGTTGTTAAATGATAAAAACAGTGTTGGTAAAACGCAACTATTTACAATGTTGCTTTAACTAGAAAAGAATAAGCAAATGCAAACTATATTTAAAATATGTTTTTATGTAAATATAAAAAAGTTAAGTATAAAATGCAGTGTTGGTAAATGACAAAATATTCTTTATAAAATATAACAATATTAATATTTAATAATATAAGTAATATATAATTTATAATATAAAGAGCAATTTAAAAGACTGAGATAAGTGTTGGTAAAAGACAAAAAGCAGTGTTGATAAATAATAATAATATTAGTATTCAATGCGAAAATATTTTGAATAGAATTTCTAAAAGATTTTTATAAAGGGATAGCGAAAAAGTATTTCTTTTCTACTATTTAGTTAATCCTATACACTAAAGTAAACAAATGGCTTAATTCTTGGAGTTTTTTATGCTCTGCTTTTATGATGAATTTAACAAATCAACTGAACTGTGGCCAGACAGAATGACGTTGCACCTTGGCAGCTGCAGCGTTGCACGTCGTGAGCATTCAAATATTTTATAGACCAAATTGTGTCACTTGCTCTCTCTTTCTCTCTCTCTCTCTCTCTCACTCTCTCTCTTTTGCAATCCTTTACTGTTTTTTATTTACAACACATAAACGCGCTTAATAAACACACGTTGCACGTAGCCAGTTGTGCGTTGCACGCTGCACGTTGCATGCAGAGATGCCCAAAAGCAGCTGTAAAACAAAACAAGAGCGAAAAAACAAGAAAAGTTAAAATAGTTTTAGCCAAAAGTTCCGCTGCATTAAATTGCGCCCGTAAGCACTTTGGGGCAAGTTTATTAGTTGCGACCTTAACGCATTTGCAGCAGCGCAGATTGCTCATACGACACGTTGGCCGCTGCTCTTGCCACCAACTTTTTATGATCGCGCGCATTTTATTAGGAAAACCGTGGCACAACAACGCAGCAATGGCTAAATTTGTATTTTTTATTAGCGCATTGCTGAGTTTTTATTGCCGCCGCCGCCGTTGTTGTTGCTCTCGCTTTTATGCGCCGCGCACCAACACTCAATTGAGTTGCCGCTTGAGGTGGCAGCTCAAAGGTTGCCACTGCCATAGCTACTGATTCTGCCTCTGCCTCTGCCCCTGCTCCTGCTCCTGCCCCTGCCCCTGCTGCTGCACCTTTTTGTAAAAGGTGAACAAACTGCCGTTCATTGTTTGGTTTGCATTGAAATCCTGATTGTGATCCATTGACGCTCAGTGTTTTTTGGCATCTATTTGCGTCTCTATTTGCCTAGATAGATAGAGGGGGCAGAGGTAGAGCGAGAGCGACGTGCGGTGTTTGCTTTTGTTTCTTTGCCTTTCGGCTTATCTGCGGTTGTCTCTGCGTCAAATGTTTCGCAAGTCCTTTATTCAAATGTCACATCAATTTGAGTTCTGACAGCGCTGCTGCGCACATGTTTGGGTCGCGTAGGTCCTGGACAGGATCCTGGTTCTCCTTTTGCTACTGCGCATTTTGGGTTAAAGGTAAGACGCAAAAGTTCGTACTGCGCAGGTTTCCAGTGCTCGAGCCATAACTTGATCCTGTATTTTGTTACCCGCTTTTGAGCAATTAATTTGCCACATGGCGTCGCCATTTGCTGTGTGTCGAGTCAACGCTAAAGTCAGTCAAGGAGGAGACGAAAGGAGCTGAAATAAAAAAAAAAATTGAATACAATTGAAATTGTAGGCAATGATGTTCTTTACGTTTACTTAAACCCTTTGTTAGCCAAACAATCGCCGTTAAGCTGCTCCCGAATACCAGTTTCTCAAATTTTTATTAGCCCTGACGTTGAATTGCCTAGAGAACTAATGGACCGTGCAAGTAAATCCCTACCATGTGCAGCTATGAAGTGCTGAATGGTTAAGGGACAGATGATGAAAGGGGTTTCGAAAGAAGTATATGACATAAAGAAATTAGTATTAGTATTAGTATTAGTATTGCTAAAAATGTTAGCTATATAAGCATTATATTAGCATGTATATTGGTATTAGACTGAAATTAATTTGTGCTTAGAATCAGCATTAGCATAGGCATTGGCATTGGCATACGCATTGGAATTAAGGCTTAAAAATATCAATTAGGCTTAGAGCAATAGCATTGGCATTAGCATTGTATTATTCATTATCAATACACTTATCACTAATATTAGCAATATATATGATATGATATGTGTATTAATGTTCATGATGAATGAATTCAACTTAGCATTATAATTATCATTCGAGATTTTAAATGCATTAGTGTGTGTTTATAAACATTAGCATTATCATCAGCATTGACTTTGGCATTAATATTAGAATGAGTTTCCAAATTCGTTTTCCATTTTAAATCATTTATATAGTGGATATTATTATTGATTATTATTATAGATTATTATTATTGAATATTATTATTGAATATTATTATTGATTATTATTATTGCTTATTATTAGCAGCAATAATTAATTGTACAGACATCTCTATTAGTTTCTATAATTATTATTAGCATTCATATGATTATGCATGTGCATAAGGGTTGGATTTAACTGTCTGGCTGGCGCGTGTGTGCACTTAGGTGTATGTGTGTGTGTCTGTGTGCCATGCCACCCTGCAGCCTCTACGCTATTGCTGTTGCTTGCGGCGGCAAGTTGCAAGTTGCAATTCACACGAATTTGCCACAACTCATTTGTGTCTGCCTTTTTTTTTTTCGTGTTTTGTGTTTTGTGTCTTTGCTAATTTATGCAGTGCTTTTTAATTGCCTCATGCCACAAAGTGCAGCACGCTGTTGCATAATTGCATTCTTTTTTTGTGGCGCATGTCCTTGCAACTAAATTGGAAAAACATTTCCGTTTTCCTTTTGTTCATGTTGTTTGTTTTGTTTGTACTTTGCTTATTTTTTGTTGCTTTTTGTTGTTGTTGCAGCTTGCAATTATTTGCATAATCCGCAATTTTAGTTACAGACAGCAAAGCGAGCGTTGCAGGACAACGTCGTCCTGGGATTAGCTGTTGCTGCTGTCTCTATTTCTCCCTGTTCAGCTCGCTGCACACGTAAATATCTATGTATATATATATTTATGTATATATTTGTCTGTAGCTCTACGTCTGTCTGTGCATTGCCGCAAGCTGTCTGCCGCACTTGCAACTGAGCAATTTAAATAAATTTCATGCTGCATGCCACAAAATTATGAATTTAAATGTCCGCTGATAAATCGCAGACGAACGACGACTAAGAACTGCTCGAACAGTCGGGTATGCCACACTGCATAATGCTTGTTCAAAAATAGCTAAACTGTAGAGGGAATTTCGCTCTCAAATTTAGCTCTAAATATATGAAAATTCCAGTCAGAATCCTATACCAAATATCAGTTCTAGTAGTCAGGGCATGCTGAAACCAATATACCCGCGTTTTGCTCATGAACGAGCATAGAAGACATCTTTGCTAAAAAAGCTATTTGAATGAATTTCGGCGCACAGCTTTTACTTTCGACCAAGCACAATTCCCTGAAGGACCTTTACTCCTTTGTGAGCTGAGATTAGATATGACCGCCGCCGCATTTGCTGCTCTTGATGCAAATGCCAAGCCAGATAAAGATTAAAATGTAGTGCAGTAAAGTTCTTTAAAATATGAACAGCGCTTGGCTAGTCGTGGTAATTGCTGTCGTTACCACAAAAAAAAAAAGAAGAAAATGTAATTAAAAACATATTATAAACATTTCACTTGCACTCTCTCCGACTCTCAAAAAGGCAAATTGAGCGGGCATTTCGTCTGCTTTTTTTTTTATGTGTGTGTGTGTCCTGCATATTAAGTGGGCCCAAACACAGCTGGGACGCGCCGTCGGCGCTTAAATTATGCACAAATTATTTTGGCTTAAAGCAAAATTTACGTCAATTATGCATTTGATGTGAAATGCAAAGGCGCAATATTCCAACTCCTTAATATTATTGCTGGGCACTAAAAGCGATTTATGACTGAAAGCGAATTACAATTTCAATTAATTTTAAGCTTCATTTTATGTCTTGTATGGTCACCTTTTTTTTTTTTTTTTTTGTTTGCTTTACGTTTGCTATTCTGATATCAGTGAAGAACGGGCGAAAGGGTTGCTGCACGGCACACATTAAGGCTCATAACTTGTCTTTATGTTCGTGTATAAAATATATATATAAAGCGGATTAAGTGTAAAACGAAGCTGAAGCTGAAGCAGGAGAAGCAGCAGCAGCAGAGGCAGAAGAGTTGCGAGTTGCAAAGTCCACTCAAAAAGTTGGTCGCGCAGAAACCAACTGCGGGACACTCGAGAAATCAGTGAATTGTGTCTTGCTAATGGGATTCTAGGGAAAATTAAAAGAAAAAACAAATTATTGCTTAAAAGTCGATTATAGGCAAAGACAAAAGCCTGGGGGTTGTTATTAAGCTATAAATGGGTAAATGATGAATATAATGCCTCAGACTATTTATTATACCTAAGCTGCTAAAGGGATTTTAAAGATAAAATAATATATATATATATATAGATTATTTATGGTACTAATTATTTATTTTTATTTTTTTATTTTTTTTAATTTTTTTTTAATTTAAATTTTAATTTTTTTTTATTTATTATTTTATTTTATTTTTTTATTTATTATTTTAATTTATTTTTATTATTTTTTTTTTTAAATTTATTTTTATTATTTTTTTTATATTTATTTGTATTTTAATTTTATTTTTTAAATATGTTTATTTTTATTTATTTATTTATTTTTGTTTATTTATTTATTTTATAATTTGTTTATTTTTATTTATTTATTTTTTTTAAATTTGTTTATTTTTATTTATTTATTTATTTTATTTTTTTTAAATATATATATAATTTATTTATTTATTTTTTTTATTTATATATATATAATTTTTTTTTATATATAATTTAAATTAGTTGTACTATATAAATAAATTTATATATATGATATAGGCATATTAAGCTCAATTCACATGCAACTCAATATGGCTTAATCAACACTTAATTACATGAGCACTTACATATAATGATGTGCTATAATTTTTACCTGCTATTGGCGTATCCCATGCCCATCTTAAGTTTCCACAGATTTCATTTCATTTTGATCCCTTGTCTTTGTTTTTTTTTTAAGTAGGAATTTCCTTTGAATGAAACCCAACAAAAGCATCAAGCATATATCGAAGGCATATGCTCTTCAACTACCGAATTACATTTATATGAAAAGGGATAAGGAGAGCGAGAGAGAAGAACAAATATGAAGAGTGCTGGCGGGTTGTACTGACTGCGTAATACGCGTTTGGATAAAACAAAATCTATAAAGTAAAGTTTCTCTTTTTATACGATTTTTTCATGGTGGATGGTAAAATCTGAGCCGACATACATCGAGTATTCAACTGGAAGTTCTTAAATTGTTAGATCAGCTCGTATACAAAGTGATAAGGGTATATTTATATATACCCATAGATATATATGTATTAGTGCAAAATCAATATTCCCTTATCATTTTGTGAACGAGTATAAATATTATTTCAGTGCCCAAAAGACAACAAAAAGAAATTGCCGCAGCAAAGTTTTGTCTTTTTGGCTGGCAATGCGCCTACCTGAGCGCGAATTAGAGAACCTGAAGCCGAACCAGAATCTTTGGCTTCTTTTTTTTCGGGTTTTTTCGGTAGGGTCCATTGTTGTGCATTGATCCTTTTCTGTTTGAAGAGGGTCGCGCCGCGTGTTGCAGTGGCGCGTTGACGTTGCGGCTGCGCATTGTCGATGGGTCTTCTTGCGTTGCCCAAGCAGCAGCAGCAGCAATGAGAACGACAATAACAACAACAACAACAACAACAACAACCGGCTTGACAATGACAATAACAATAACAGCATGAGCAACCGCAGCAGCAGCTCTTATCAGATTACATAATGTGACATAATTAATTTCGAAACGCTGAATTCCTTAGCATCGTCGCCCTAAGGGCTTTCTCTTAGCCCTTTTTGTTGAACAAGAAATCTGTGTTAGGCTGGCCAAGTTAAAAGGGCCGTGTTTAGTTCGAGCCCATGTTCGCAGCTAGTTAATCAAATTTGGGTCATCGAGCGCACATGTAAAAACACAATTTTCCAGCTAATCTTCGCTAGCCAACTGAGAATATCGTTATCGTTTGGCCTAAACTCGAACTACTAGCTGGGAGTTCCAGTTCTTGCTAAATACTTACAATACGCTTGAAATCCAATTTACAACATATATTTTTCATTTTTATTTTATTTTTTTTATTTTTGTTTTTGTTTTGTTTGTATTTTTTATTTATTTCTTTATCGGACCGCACATAAATCAAGCAATTGTTGGCTTCATTCTCATATAAGGCCATGCACATATATAAACTCGTATATAGAAACATATTTTTCTCTATATATATTTCGTATATATCATTGACAATCCTTGGTCTTTGTGCTTCGCTTAGGCCTGGCTTGTTGTAATCATTTTTATTTATCACAGAAATTGTATCGTCTGCTTTTGGTAGCCACTGTTAATGGTGTTGTTGCTGTTGCTGTTGCTGCTGCTGCTGCTGTTGCTGCTGCTGTTGTTGTTGTCACGCGTAAAACAATGAGACATTAACCCAAAAAGAATAAGGCAATGCAATTTGTTAAAATGTTCAGCACAGCGACGGAGAGCAGCTGAAAATTAAGTATATGAAATGCTCTAGTTAACTAAAATAGACTAATAGATACCTCGTAATAGGTAGAGAATAAAAGCTTGAACTTTATTAAACCAAAATCGATATTTAAATAACTGAAGCAGGCTAGGAAATACCCTGTACTATACCAAAAAAAATGACCTGCAGTGTAAGGTAGCTAAATTTGTATAGGAATACTTGGATGGAATATGGAATATTCTAAGATTTTAGAATCAGAATGATTAGCACTAAGATGACTTTTATGAATGCTCAAAGGGTATTCTGTAACTCGCTGATAGGTAGAATACTAGACTTAGATAACAATTTACTTCAATAGGATTATTATTTATAAGATCTTCAGCTCAATTGCTTTATCTGTTTCGGCCAATTTCTTCTAGAAAATTATACTTGAAAATTCATTAACATTTTATGAGTGTAAAGAGATCTACAAAACTTTAATTTGTACAAAAAATAATATTCCTATAATATATATTTTATATAAATATACCCAGCCTACACCATTTTCCCTTTAATACAGGGTATATTTAACTATGAAATTGTGATGAAAACAAAACTGACTAAATTTGTCTGTCGCATGTTGTTGGCGACGCATTAGGGAAATGCACAAACTAAGAATGTCGCAGTTGCTATGTTTATTGCTATTGTTGTTGTTGTTGTTGATGCAAATTTTTAAGAGCGCATTTGTTGTTATTTTTATTGTTTTTACGATTGGACAGCATCCGCTGTATAACAGAAACAACAATTAGAGCATTTGCATAAAATTATTGAGCAAAAAAATATATAATAAAACGGAAGGAAAAACAACCAAAAATTACGTCATGCAAGTGATTTATCGATCTTTATATATATGTATATAGTATTATTATAATAATTTTATCAATCAATTTTTAGAATTAACTCAACTTTCAAGCAACAAAAGCTGAGTTTGCCTTAAATATCAAGTCAATCAAGAGTACGTACCTAAATATGAACAAATTCCCTGTAGGCTAGACGTTAGCTGATAAACCTTACACACACACACACACTCACACACACACACACACACTCGTTGACCCGTCGTCAGCAGCATTGTTTTCAAGGATGTAGACACCATAAAAAGCCATACAATATTTCAGTCATAAAAAAAAATAAACGCAAAACAAATTGCTTTTTTTAAGCTCAAGTTAATCAGCAAAAGTCAGCAGTTGCGTCAGTTGGGTACGACGAGGTTAGGGTATACGATAAGCGTTAGTTTTAATACAGGAAAAACTATGCTCTACACACACACACACACACACACACAGTCACTGTCGTGCACTCACAATATTTATGACTAAAGTATGGTTTATGGGTAATGTAATGTAATGCTTCCATATGTAATTGGCCAAAATAAACTGACCATAATAATTGCAAAGCAACCTCCATTTCAATTCTCATTCCCCAATTTTTATGTTGTGCAGGACGTGACTTATGCGATTTATAAATAAATGTATGTATATATTTCATATGTGAATTTTCGAAACGGAGAAAAACAAATCCATAAACCTTGTCTGGGTCAGAAGCGTACAACATAAATGTGATGCCAGCTGTGCAAACTGAAACCTCAATAGTTTCTAATGTTTTATTTTGATTTGTACATGTATGTATATATAGATATATATATATATATGTATATATATATTTGTGCTTCTCCTTAAATATTAACGCATTTTGTGTGCTAAATTTCTGTTGTTGTTAGTTTTGCGTGTACTGTAGATACCCTATATAAGTATATATTATAGAGAAAAAAGTTTCTGGCTCTTGAAACTTATATAAGCTCTTAGTTCTTCAATATTCTAGTCGATTCCTTCTTCTTATATCAGCCTAATCAAAATTGTGGTTATTTGTAGTTTACTGTATATTACAAAAATCGATAAATATAGATTTTCATATATGATTCTCTCATTTCTCAACTCGAAGCTTTTATATAAAATATTAAACAATTGGAACGAGTTTGTTTAATTTAACCTACCTTATTTTAGATAACATATCTAGCATCTACCCGCTCTATATAGGGTAATTCCTGGCAGGGTACTTCCTGAACATGCACTCGAGTTTTATTTGAAATTATGCAATTGCGTATTTAGTTATTACAATGCATATGAATGACAGACAGCCCACTCTCATAGACCTCATATTGCGCCATACACAGAGCACCGTTTTAGTATTTTTCTGGGAGTATTTTTTTTGTTTGTTTTTTCTCTTTTTGTTAATTGAATCGTAAAAGTGCTCAGCATAATTATCGCCTGCAATTGTTTATTATTGTTATAGCTAATAACATGTGTGTGCCAAGTCGTAATGTACACTTAAATAATTGCATTCCACTATTATTATTATTATTATTGTTGCTGTTATTGTTCATGTTGTTTGGGTTTTGTGTTCTTTGCTACGAAATGTTTGCATTTTCCATTTTTGCAGGCCTCAATGCAAATCCATGTAAACAAGAGACGAAGGTGGAGGTGCAGGTAGAGGTGGAGGTAGAGGTAGAGGTAGAGATGGAAGGCCGTGCGAGTTCATCGCTCCAAATCAATGCTATACCTATGCTAGGCAGCACTAACTATTCATATATATACTTATATATATATTGTATATAAATCTGTGCACTATCTGGCCACTGACCACTGAAAATAGCAGCAGCAGCAACTCTCACGCATCTTGTCAACATTTTGCAATTTTGGATGCTATGCAAATGAGAAAGGCAAAGAGAAATACGTTGAAGTGTGTGTGTGCACTAGAGAGTAGAAAGGGTAGTTCAAAATGGTGATTAAATGAATTGGGGAAGATATGTAGATATATAAGAGAGAGATAGATAGATAGATAGATAGAGAGAGACAGAGAGAGAAAGACAGAGAGAGAGAGAGATAAAGATAGGGAGAGAAAGAGATAGATAGAGAGAGAAAGAGATAGATAGAGAGATAGATAGATAGAGAGATAGATAGATAGATAGAGAGATAGATAGATAGATAGAGAGATAGATAGATAGAGAGATAGATAGATAGAGAGATAGATAGATAGATAGATAGATAGATAGATAGAGAGAGAGAGATAGATAGATAGAGTGAGAAATAGATAGAGTGAGAAATAGAGCGAGAGAGATAGAGTGAGAAATAGAGCGAGAGAGATAGAAAGAGATAGATAGAGATGTAGAGAGAGAGAGAGAGAGAGAGAGATATATATATATATATATAGATAGATAGATAGAGAGAGTCTAAGCAGCTTAAGTATTGCTTTTATCAAACTGCTTAAACAACCCTCGCATACACACACACACAGACACACGCACACAGTTGTCTTGGTTGGCATGCCAGCTGATGAGCGTAGCTGCTGCAGCTATTGACACTTGGCCGTATTGCCATGAAGCGCATTCCGAGTGCATTCACTTCAATGCACGTTGATCTTTGGCAGATGACGTCATCAACAGCAGCAGCAGCAGCAGCCGCAGCATCCACAATGTTGTGCATTGAAATGGGGCAACCTCGTATCTATGTAAATCTATTTGCTGAGCGTTTAACTGATTTTATGTAATTACAAGAAATTTGCAACAGCTTTATTTGCATATATGTATGTATGTATATATGACTGACATATATGTAATACTATATGTATGTATATCTCTATATACAATATGATTAATGATCAACATTCAATATAAAACGACTTTGATTATCTATTTGACATTGTTGTTAGAGCTGGAGCTATTGTATGCTAAAACACACTTAGCATAAACCTTTGCATTAATTATGTCAACTTAATGTGCAAACATGTTTAGTTATTCCACGTGATTAATTAGTTAAACAGTTGATTAGCATAAGCGTAAATGGAGCTAATTAGCGTATAACGCGCATTAATTTATCGTGTATCTATATATAGATTTTTAGATGTTAAATTTACATTCATCGAGTGCATATTTATATGGAATCTTTAAAGTCAAATATAGTCTTAATATATAATTATAACTAGCTAACGAGTTACTAGATAATAATAACATTAATATCTATATTATATAGTATTTATTATTACTATCAATATATACTTAAAGGTATTTCGTATGGAAACTTTAACTACTTCTTAACAGATTTTAGGAAGTGCTTGGAATTAGGATAAAACAGTGCCTGAAATAGCTGATCGATAATTACATTTAGGGTAACTCATCATCGTTAACACACTTAATTTTTTTTCAATAGAGTATATTAACCTCTCTGCACTGCATTCATGCTAGATTTGGAATCTGTTTATATTGCACTTGTATTTACAATTCGGTGTGCCAGTTTCTTTTAGCAAAAAAAAAAAAAAAAGCAGAGAAAAAAAAAATTAACGAAGCCAAACATCCGCCAGACAAAAATAAAATTTGTTAAACAACACGACGATCCTAAATTTTTTTTTAACGTTATTTCCCCCACGCCACATAAAAACAATGCAAATTAATGTCAACGAGCGGCATTTAGCATTAAAAGTCAAGCATTCGCCTAATTACAAAGTTGCAGCATGTTGCACATGGCAAATAAAAACGGGCAACAAGTGCAACTATCGGCCACAAACATCAAAGCCGGCTGAAAAAATCTGAAAAAAAAAAAAAAATGACATCGCTTGCGGCAATTAGTCAAATTTACCCGCAACAACAACAACGATAAATGATGAATTTCATTATGCGATTTGTTAACGTGCCGTTGCAACGGCCAAGATCGCTGCAGCAGCGCAGTCGCCGCCCACGTCAGCAGCAGCAGCAGCGGCGGCGGCGGCAGCAGCAGTCGAACATTAGGCAACGGAGTGCAATGGACGACGTCGCTGCCAACTAAAAACGGCAAATGAAATGCAATGAGCGGCAGAGCGGCAGAGCGGCAGCAGCAGAGGAAACAGCCAGCAACAAAAGCGAAACAAAAGCCAAAAAGAAACGCGCAAAAAAAAAAAAAAACTATACTAAAATGAAACTAACAACAATGCAAGGCACAGCGCGAATAGTTGTTGTTGTTGTTGTTTTTTCTAAAACAAAATGAAATTGTTACGCGCATTACATGACTGCGCTGTTGGCGTCGACGGCGACGTCGCTGTCTGATAATAGCAAAAAAAAAAAAAAAAAAAAAAACAGCTCGGCGACAACGGCCCAATGACAAAAAGTGTGCGATAGGTCGGTACTTTTTTTTTTTTTTTTTTTCGTATGAGCAATCACTTGAAGCGACGGAAAAAGCGGGTATATACGACTGATAAGGAAAGCAGAGAAAATAGAAAAAGGGAAAAAAATAAAATAAATAAGTAAATATGTGAATTTAAATTAAATGAAAATTTAATGACAATATTAAAATTATTTAATATGCATTTTACAATAATTTAATATATAATATAATTAATATAATTATTTAAAAATAATATTAAAATTATTTAATAATTTTACTAATAATATTATCATTAAATTTTGAGCAAGCATTTGATTATAATATTTTTTTTATTTTTATTTTATTTTATTTATTTATTTATTTTTTTTTTATTTATTTATTTATTTATTTATTTTTTTTTTTTTTTTTTTTTGAGCATTAACTTTATATAATTATAGGGTATTTCTGCACATCGATCATTTTTTTGGCAAACTTTTGCAGCTTTTGTTTTACTGTTTAACTTTTCGCGTTGTTTTTTTTTTTTTTTTTTTTGTTTTTTTCTACTGCTAATTGTTTGCATTTGGTTGCTGCTGCTGCTGCTGCTGCTGGCTGCAATGCAATTTGCATGTGTCGCGAGTTTATTGACCGCGGCGTGGGCAGTAAAACTATTTATAGATAAGAAAATGTGGCAAGAGTGCCAAGAAATGTTGCGCAAACGAACGCATGACGGATGGCGATGAAGTGAACGTGCGAGAGAGAGAGAGAGATAGAGAGAGGGAGCAGGAGAGCTGGAGAGATGGGAAGATGGCAGTGCGTGAGTGAATGAGGTAGAGTTAGGTAGCGAGTTGATTGAGACCGCAATTATTTTTGCATTGCCCGGCAACAAGTTGGCGGCAGATGTTGCTAAGCCAACGCCTGACCCACCGGATGTTGTCTGCCTCCTCGCTCTCACTTGCACTGCTATCCTTGTCTAGCGCGCTGTGCAATCATAGCGCAAATGAAGCAAACATTTTCTGTTAACAACTTAATGCGCTCGATGGCGTCGCCCCGCTGATTATGCGCCTCAATCAACAGTAACAACGCCAGCAACAGCAGCCAGCAACAGCAGCAACAGCAACAGCAACAACTGCACTTCATAATTTTTGCTATCTGAGCTGCCATCGTGCTCGCTTTTTATTTCACTTTTAATGCAATTAACTTGGCACTTGTCTGACTATCTGTCTAACTGTCTGTCTGCGAGTCGCTGCCGTCTGTCCCCAGACATTGCTGTCGCCGTCTTTGTCATTGTCGCCGTGTTGGTTGCTGTTGTTGTTGTTGTTGTTAACCTGTGAGCATAGTGGGCTTTGCCTTCTGCCTTTGGCCAGTTTGCTTTATGGCCAGCTAATGCGGTTTTTATCTGTTTTTCTTGGCCAAGATTTATTTTATTGTTATTGGGAAAAGCCGCTTCGCAAATACACATGAGTGTGTGTGTGTGTTGCTAGAAATGTTGGCAGCAGCCAAACAGCGAATGGTCCAAGTTGGTTGGCTTGAGGAAATGAAGCTAATGTGTATATTGCCCTCAGCCCTCCGGTCTGTCTGTTTGTCTTATTAATACGCCATTAGAGCGTGATTAATGTTGTTTATTTCACTCGAAGTTATTAGCTAAATGTGTTAATTATGAGCGTCGATTAGTTGAACTCGAACTCGAGCAACGATAGAAATTCGCTCCATAAATGATTTCATTAGAACACTAAAAAATCACAAGTGCAAAAGAATTCACAAAAAAATAATCAAGTAATTTATGTGTGTCTGAGCTGGAAAAGCTTTTAATTGCAGACACCCACATGCTCAATGCATATGTGTGTGCATATTGATGCGTCCTTCGATTTAGCCTTACTAACAAAAAATATATGCGCTTTTCATGACAATTTTTCATATTTTATTTGAATTTTTTTATGAGTTTTTTTAAGCAAACATATTTTTCACACCAAAATCAATTAAAATATTTTTTGAGAGAGGCTGGGCAGAGGGGGGGCAGGGGGTGCGGCTGCGATTTTCATGGTAATGACCGCACGGCAACAACCCATAATGGATGTCCATGACAAGAAACAAAAAAAAAAGTGCATAAAACAACAAACGAGAGACGAGACGAGACAAACAAAACGAGCGCCGAAACGTGTCGAATATCATTTAAATAACAAATTATTTTTTGAAGTATTTTATTTTATTTTAATTTTTTTTTTGTATATACATATATATATTTTGTTTCGTTTGCATTTGAGCATAAATTGCAAATCAGTTATGCAGTTTTTTGCGCCATTTAAATATTTGCACTTAAAATATGCGAAAAAAGTTTTAGTTGTGGAAAAATTTCAATTTAGATTAAACTTAAAATAAAACTCAATTTTGCTACTAAATAATTTATATATATTTTTTATTTTATTTTTATTTATTTATTTTGTTTATTTATTTTTTATTTTTTTGACAATTTTCTGTACACTCTAAAACTCAATTTTGCTACTAAATAATTTATATATAATATATTTTTTTTTATTTATTTTTTTTGACAATTTTCTGTACACTATAAAACTCAATTTTGCTACTAAATAATTTTTATATATATTTTATTTTTATTTATTTATTTAATTTAATTTTTTTTTTTTTTTGTTGTCAATTTTCTGTACACTCAAAAACGCAATTTTGCTACTAAATAATTTATATATATTTTTTTAAATTTTATTTTATTTTATTTTTATTTATTTTTCTTTTTTTCTTTTTACAATTCTCTGTACGCTCTAAAACTCAATTTTGCATCTAAATAATTTATATATATATTTATTTTTTAAAATAATTTAATTTTATTTTTATTTATTTATGTATTTTTTTTTATTTTTTATTTTTTTTTTTTTTTTTTTTTTTTTTTTTGACAATTCTCACTACACTCTACTCTGCGCAAAAATAAATAAGAACGTTGTGTAGATGCACTTTTCGAATTTTCCACAGCCCCAATTCGTATCTATATATGCTTATATTATTTTTGTATGTTACTTATTTATCCTTTAATATTAAAATTTTTAGCTTTCCACTCAATTCTATTCTGGCAAAAGCCTTTAGAATTAATCACCCCAAAATATTCCCAGTGTAGTTTCATGTTTTGCTTAAAACTACGATTTCCCAAGACTTTGGCATAGCTGAAATAAATTTCAAACGCTATCACGACTTGTGACACCTACAGTCGAGAGCAAATATAAACTGTGTGTTTGGCGTGTTCTTGAATGCCAGCAATTGGCCAATAGCTAACAATATATTGTATATGAGTAAACACCTGGAGGGAGGTGGTGAGGTGGTGAGGTGGGCAGGCTGTTCTTTAGACGGCGTCACTGACGATTAGCGCTGCATAATTACAGGCGCTGTGCGGCGCCTGTGACAAATGACAAACGGGCGACAACTTTTGACTGTAATTTGAACTTAATGAGATTCAATTTAATTAACACACAGACAAGGTGTCTGAGTGCATATGTGTGTGTGTGTCTCGCTCTTGTAATTAACACCTTAGCACACACCTGTTTCAGCTGTGCCCGCATCGCATGTTTTTGAATAATTTTGTTGCCATTTTAGCGCGTCACGCATACATTTTCATAACGGCTGCGTTGACCCTCGCATAGCACCCACCCACAAGTCAAGTGTGTGTGTGTGTGTGTGTGTGGGTCAATGTCAGCAAATCTCTCGCCCATTGTTAATTTAGACATTTTGACCCAAAAGCTCTAAGCTTAGATCAGCTGCTGTATATCGACGCAATTTATGTGCCACACAATTGGCCACAAACAAAAATGTTTATGGCCGACTACTTGTTGCCAAACCATATTAACCATCGACTGGGGCCAGCCAGCCAGCTGGTCAGTTGGCCAGCCTCAGGCCATATACGATGTGTGTGCAGGCTTTAACCATTTGTCAAATTGATTGTGAAATAAATTGTTTGTTTTGTATTTGGCCAATTGTTTGAGAGACAATGCGGCACAAAGAGATGATGCATGCACCGTTGGGGCGACGGTCGTCTGCTTTGCATTGCGTTTATCTCTGCATAACTTAATGCTAAATTATAGACTCCGGCAAGCACTTAAAATTGTTGGCCTAAGCTTAACTATGCAGCACACACAAAATTGTGGGCCATCTTTAAAAGGAGTGAACTGCGAGCAAATGGCCACGTTTATTGCAATGAATTGCACATGAGATAGTCGCAGTCATAATCATATGCTGTTGTTGATAAAGACTTGAATAACGTTAAATATTGCTTCATTATGTTTATTGATCAATCTTTAAACATCTGTGTCAAATGCTTAACTTATATAACCTCAGATCTCTTCCATTAAACTGAACATCAAATACGTCTCGTAAATTATTGAATACTTAAATGTTTATCTTAAGCTGAACTCAATCTGTGCTTTGAATATGGATTTTCTATTTTCTAGCATCTAGATTAAACAAACATTTCCTCAATATAGTCAAGATTTATAGTTGTATTCGTCGCTAACTAAACCAGAACTATTATGTATTACGAGTTTATAGTAGATATAGTAATATATAGTTTTCATATACATATATGTGATATAACTAATCTTAACTTTATCTCTCTCTCTCTCTATTGTAGGTATGTACACACATTTCCTATATGTATATACATATATATCTGTATAGAGATGACTCATCGGCCACGGGTAATACAATCGTGAGTAGTTCACACAAAAAGCAAACAGAAAATGCTATCAAAGTCTGTTATATATATGTATAGTTGATGTGCTTTACCTTGATATGTCTATAAATACATATATTTATATATGTGTGTAAATATATTCATATAGCTTTGCGGTTGCCCCCACATTGACTGCTATTGTCGTTGCTTGTCTGGCATCGCATCTGTAGCTAATTTACATAATAAGCGCACAGCTGTTAATTAATAACGTTAACGGGTCACCTGGCCTATAAATAAAGCCACCGCACAACATCAAAAGCACAGCTGATAACATAATAAGATCAAACACGAAATCAAAATCCGAATCGTAAAATCAAAAAAATTGTAAAGCCACAAAAAACAAGTAAGAAGGCTCTAGTCGAGACTGCTCGACTAGGAGATACCCTGAACCCTCCAAACCTATATTCTAATCATTCTGCACATCTTTTATGCACACATACATACTCATGCATACACCCACACGCATAAGACCGCGCTCTGCTAACTGCGCAGTAAGCAGCGACTGCGCTTGGGCTGCGTTGCAGTGTGGGCAATATTATGAGAATTTATTTGTTGAATAATTTCTTTTGTAGACGTATGATCTTAATGAAACTTTCAGAATATAATCATAACGTGTAAATGTGTGTACATTCTAAAGCACAAGTCTCTAGTACTTGATACGCGTTTTTTACGAATTGGGGGCGAAGGGGGCGTGGTATCCAAAATCTGTAAATGACAAAATGTGTGTATCCATCTAATGCGTATACACAGTAAATCTGAAGTCTCTATGTATAAAAGTGTTCAAATTAGACTGAAAAAACAATATAAATTTATCGAATATCCTCGATAAAAAAGATATCGAATGAGTTATCGAAAAAATTTGATAAACTTATACTGCGTATGGTATACACGAGTCTACATACAAAATTTCAGCGTTCTAGCTCTTATAACTTCTGAGATCTAGGCGTTCATACGGACGGACGGACGGACGGACGGACGGACGGACGGACGGACAGACGGACAGGGCTATATCAACTCAGCTCGTCACCCTGATCAAGAATATATATACTTTATGGGGTCTGCCACGCCTCCTTCTGCCTGTTACATACTTTTCACAAAACCATTATACCCTGATTTCCCATTTTCAATGGGTTCAGGGTATAAAAAGTATGCGTCACACATAAATTAGATGTGAAACCCATAAATTCGAGGCTTACAGCTGTTTAGAGCCGGCTCAAGACCCAAAAAAGCCAGCCAACAGATAACTCTCTGATAGGCAGCTGCATAGGTAGATGATCAATTTGTAGCTCTTGTTGTTGTTGTTGTGTGATATCTCTCTCTCTCTTTCTCTTCTCTTTTTTTTTGGGTGGGCGTTGTTTTACATTAACGCGCCGAGGGCATTTCCGCTATTCGAGCAAGCGCTCAACAATCTGCGCTTTTGCATAACATAGCAAATACCCTGGAAATTTAAGGGAATGCTTGCGTAGTCTTTTAAGAGTTGCTTGAGCTATCAGAATTAAGTGCGGAACCCAAGCTTAATTAAGTTATTGAAGTTGAAGTTGTAGGTATTGCAATTGCTTATATATGTAGTTCCATTAGATATTTATGAGATTTTTGTATATTTAAGATATGAAGACATACTAGTGGGAGTCAAACAATTCCGATCACATCTTTTCATAAGAGCTTATCAGATCCCAAACATCTTCAAACATACAACTAATGGATCTTTAGTTTGAATCGATTCAAATATAAGTTTAGGTCCTTAGGTCCTTGGAGACTTCCGAATTGAAGTTCTTGAAGTATAGAATTTTGAGTTGAATAATATGATTCTATCTATAAAGAACTATTCTTCCATATTCCACATCAAAGAGTTTTGAGCTTACAGGGTATTCATTGGTCGAATCAATCTAATTCATTGGCTTTTATCGTTCGACTGTCTTGCTTCTTGAGGCAACTGCTAAATCAATTAAGAAATCATAGACACAACCACGCCCCCCTGGGGGCCAGTCAATTGATGTATATTTTACATGGGCAATAAAAATGAAACGCCGACGCGTTGCCGTTGCTTGCAATTTTCGAGTTTGCAGCAGCAGCAGCAGCAGCAGCGGCGGCGGCGCCACCAACGCGCTGCAAAGTTGCAACCGTTGAAAAAAAAACGTAGCATGTTGCAATGGCATAGACAATGCACAAACACACATTTCATTTGCGTTTGCAGCGCTGTTGCAAGTGGGTACAAAGTAGTCTGAAGTTTTTGATCAACAGCGCTCTGGGGAGTGCCTGCTGCTGCTGCCGCTGCCGCTGCTGCAACATGTTGTTGCTGCTGCTTAGCCTGGCAAAAATTGATTTGTTGTGGCAATAAAAGCGAAACGTTCAATCAAGCGTGCGCTAACAATCTGCCTGGCAGATCTACAACTTTAACTCTTTCCAAGCAACAACAGCAACAGTTGCTGCTGCTGCAAGCAGATAAAAATCTGTGTTGCACAATGTGTGTGTGTGTGTGTTTCCAACAGGAGTTTGCACTTAAAAATTCTACATAAACAATTCCGCTTGACCAAAAAATATATTTTCGCTGCAGCTGTTGCTGTTGCTGTTGCTGTTGCTGTTGCCCAGCAACATGTTGCTGCAATAGCAATCGCTTGCAAATGTGCATCCAATTGGCAGCGTGTGTCATAATTGTGCACTGCATGCCCTCACTCTGTCACCCTCTCACTCTCCCTCTCTCTCTCACACACACTCTCTCAGTCTTGCTTTCTTTCTACCTCTCACACTCGCGCTGTAGAACGTACGTGCCGAATGGCACAAAAAACGTCGCCAACGCTGATTGCAACAACAACAACTATAGCAGCAGCAGCAGCGGCAGCAACTGTTGCTGCTGGCGTCGGCTGTTGTCGTTTGGCCGCCATCGCAATCTAATGTCAGATAGTTTTGCGGTCGCTAACCCGCCACGGCTATGCGTGTGTATGTGTGTGTGCGTGTGTGCGTGTGTGACTGTATGTGGAAAATGTGAAAAATAGAAATAGCACAGCGCAACGCACACACACACACACACACACACACACACACACGCACACAGTTTGCAATTAGTTTGTGCACTGATGATGAATGCAAATTAGGAAAAGAAAAAAAAAAAAAGTTGATATGCGCATAGAGAGAAAGAACGAGCAACTCAATAGACCGAGAACAACTTGTGGATACTCTTTTTATATGTAAGCACGTTTAGGTTGATAAACAAAATTTTGTTATAAACATTTTTGTTTTGTTGTAAAAATGCATATATAAATTTTATAAAATTATATACATATATTCTTTTCCCATATTGATTTAACGAACATATTTTTAGTTAGCTAAAACCGAGAAAAATATCTAAAAATAAATTTCCTGATTTTTCTCAATATAAATATTTTTGTAATGCAATGTAATTTTAAAAAAAAATTTATTTGTTCGTATTATTTATTTATTATTATTATTTTTTATTTAGTATTATTTACGTATGTCTTTAGTTAAACTTATTTATTTATTTAGTATTATTCGTTTATTATTATTACTTATTTATTTAGTATTTTATTATTATTATTTATTTATGTAGTAGTATTTATTTATAGTTTTTATTTATTTATAATATTTATTTATTTGTAATTTTTATTTATTTACAATTTTAATTAATTTATTTTTATATTATTATTATTTATTTTTTATTATTATGTATTTATTTATTTAATTAATTTTATTTATTTTTTTTTATTTATTTATTATTACTTCTTTATTTATTTTTGTATATATAGCATTTAGATATTTACATATGTATTTCTTTTAATTATACATAAATATATTTTTATGTAATTTCTTTTGTATTTATTAAATATCAAACTTTATAACGTCATAGAAATCCAGTTGAGCCTAGTTATTAAGGCAATTAAAAGCAGTTGTAAAAGTTATACATATATAGTACATACACTGCGCGTCATCAGGTTAGCGCCCCCCTTGACAGTCAACCTCAAAGCTAAATAAAATCTAAACCAACAGAGCTCCATCTTTGAAATTTTTTTATATTATACTCCATTTATTTCTCTTTAAAATACAAAAAGAATGGCTACTGTAACAATAAGGATTATTTTTTAATAATTTTTTTTTGTAAAATGTACAAAAAATATGTAACAAAAATTCGATTAGGAATGGAATTATAAAGTTGTTCAATATAATTCAAGGATATGGTTGACCAAGCGTGTTCAATACCTTTGATTAACTATGTCCTTGTACTATATTGCCTTCCGGACTCATATACTTTCCTGACCAACCATCCCCAGACGTTTTCGATGATATTAAGGTCGGGTGAGTATGGTGGCCATCAACTTTTTGGCCCTGGATCCAGGACTTCACGGATCGGGCGGTGTGAATTGGGGCATTATCGTGCTGGAAAGTCCACTGCATGTTTTGAAAAATGTTTTGGAAATGTGGAAAAGCAGTTTTTAAAACGATGTTATAGTCCTGTGCGTTCATACGCGATGTCAAAAATTGAAGCTTGCATGTGCCGTAGTAAGATATTGCTCCCCAGACCATAACCCCCCCCACCCGGCTGTGTAACCGGTCCAAGTGATGTTCTTCTTTGCGTAGGTCATGGAAATAATAATTATAGCCATCAGGTCCTTCCAAATTAAATTTTTTTCAACTGAAAAAACAACATACTGCCATTGGGTAGACCACGTCATGTGCGCTCTGGCAAAACTAATGCGCATTTCTTTTCGCAGCATATTGAGTGGTGGTTTTTTTTTAAATTTCAGTCTCTTTATGTTATTAGCTTTCTTAATTACTCTTTGGATCGTTGATAAGCTCGCCTTAATACCGGTTTTTTCCCTAATCTGACTGGTTGAGTCATGGGAATTCGAAGCTTCCCGAACTATTGCTCTTCTATCTGCTTGTGAAATCACTTGATTATTGCCGCCTTTATAGTTTTTTCCATAGTTTTCCTTATTTTTAAGAAAATTGCCAATTGTTTTCCTGTGTCTTGCTGTTTTTTCAGCAATTTTATGGAAGGATAATCCAGAATCAAAGTATGCCTCAATCTTTGATTTTTCATCAAAAGATAAAACTGCTTTTTTACCCATACTGTACATTTATTTAAAGATATTGAATACTTTGAGCTTCCCAAAAAATTTGGTGACTGTATTTGGCAAAATAAGCAAGATAACTAAAATTGCATTTGGGGGCGCTAATCTGATGACGCAAAATAAGTGCACGCATTCTTTGCGAAAATAAAGAAGAATAGAAAATAAAATATAACGGTTCTTCTCTCGCGCTTGATTTTATTATGAGAGACATCTCATATGTTGACAACAAAATCAAAACAAAAACTACGAAGTTGCGTGCAATAGGAAAAGAGAAAAAAGCAAAAGAAGATGAGTGTGAAGGGGGGCGCTAACCTGATGACGCGCAGTGTATGTCAGCTTTGTTATCAGTGGGCATAGCAATGCCTAACCATTTATCTAAAGAAGATTACAGTGTGCTATGTGATAATATGCAAGGCCTCAATAGAACTCGAATAGAATTCAGCTCTATCAATAATATAAACTGTTAAAATAATATAAACTGCTTGTCAGTCAAACAGAAGCAACTTGTACATAGGGTATATACTAAGCAGACAGCTTACAGCTGTAAGAGATACTTTTACTTAAGCGTAATCTGTCATTTGGTTGAGCTTCAGCGCGATTCAAGCGCCAAATGCGGTGCGAACGTAGATAATCTATAAGTTGCAAGAATGTTGCTATATATGTGTTTGCTTATACATACATGCATATATATACATATATATTTGTGTATGCCACATAAAACGCCAACAAGTCAATTGACATCTGCCACACGCTCTGCCCCGCCGCATTTGACCAGCTGCTTTGGCCGCTTATGGCTGTCAATCAAGTCGTTCCGTTTGTGCCGTCTTCCACAATTATCCATTCTAATGACAGACCCAATGCAATGTTTGTTTATAAGCTGATGGACAACAGACGACGACGAAGACGACGACGAAGACGACGACAAAAAAAAAAGCTGTTGCTGCTTGCCACATGTTTTACTTTGACAAGATGCCAACTCAAATGCGTGGCAACATATGCAGCAGCGGCAGTTGCCCTCCAAAAAAATAAAAATACTAAAAAAAAACAAGTAAGAAAGCTCTAGTCGAGACTGCTCGACTACGAAATCCCCTGAACCCGTCTTTTTGCTTACAAAAGAAACACACACACACATACATAGACACATATAGGCACGCACGCATCAACACGCATGGGCTGCAGTGTGGGCTTCTCATTGAAACTTAATTATTTAATAACTTTTTTTGTGGACGTACGTTCTTCATGAAACTTTTAGATTGTGATTATATCATTACTATGCGTGTATGTGCCGAATCTCAAGTCTCTAGTATTTGAAATACGCATTTTACAAAGGTGAGGGTGAGGGGGTGGATATAGGGGTGGGGGGTGAATTATAACAAAAACCGAAATTCTAGAAAGTATATATGAGTCTACGTTTAAAATTTGGAGACTCTAGCTCAAAAGATGTAGGAGATATAATTTAATAATTGACATTCGATAAGGTTTTTCATCGATAAAAAAATAATCGGATAAGTTATCGAAATTATGTGATAAACTCGATATGCGCGTGCTATATACGGACATTTTAAAAAAAAAGTTGAAGTCTCTAGCTATTGTATCTTCGGAAATCGACGCGTTCAAACATACGGACAGACGGACGGACGGACGGACGGACAGACGGACAGACGGACGGACAGACAGACGGACAGGGCTAAATCAACTTATCTCGTCGCCCTGATCAAGAATATATATACTTTGTGGGGTCTGCCACGCCTCCTTCTGCCTGTTACATACATTTTAACAAAACCATTATACCCTGATTTCCCATTTTCAATGGGTTCAGGGTATAAAAAGCTGCCAAAGCACTTAAAAACATGCTAAAAATGTAATTCCAACAACAGCAAAAATACAAAAAAAAAAGAACCAAAAATAATAATAAAATTGAAGCACAAAAGATGTCAGGCCAGAAAATTCTTTTGCTTATTGCCTAATGCTTGGGCCAGTTTCAGTTGTTGTTGTTGTTGTTGCTAGTTGGTAATTATTGCGACTGCTGTATATTCTATATGAGCTGGTGTGTGTGTGTGTGTGTGTGGGAACGACATTGTTGCTGTAAAAATGCTTAAAATGCCAAACAGAGTGCCATAAAAATGGCAAAGCAACAACAGCAACAACAACAACAACTATTGAGACTGAAACTTGAAAACACTTTTGCTTTCAGCTGCTCAGCAACAACAACAACAACAACAACAACAACAACAACAACAGCAGCAGCCGCTTTCAGTTCTGCTCTTTTTTTTATGACTTTCGTTTGCTGTTGCTGTTGGACTCTGCCTACACTAACCTATGACAATAATTAGCAAGCAACAGCAATAACAACAACCAAGCATGAAATAATAATAATAAAATACAACAAAAAAATGACATGGGCTAAGGTGTTCCGTTCTTGTAGTTGTTGTTGTTGTTGCTGTTAGCGAATTGATTGCGACGCAATTAGCCAACAGCAACAGCTTTTGCCTCGCCTCACCTCCCCGCCACTCTTACCATTTCACATGCTCATTCACTCTCTTTCCCTCTCTCTCTCTCTCTCTCTCTCTGGCTTTTTGAAGGCCAGCCAAAAAGTAGACAATACATTTAGCAATGCAAAGTAAAGAAAAAGAAAAAAATAATCAGTCATAAATTAATCAAAACAAATTGATCGCAGCCAGTTTTTGAAGATCAAGTTTTGCCACAAGATCAAACAACTGTCATAATTTGCTTGAGACTATATTGATTTTTAGCTGCTTCAAGCACAACCATTTTTTGAGCTTGTTTCAAGTTTGGCTTTGATTTCGCAGCTATAAAAAATATAAATTTTTATCTAATTTTGCTGCAAAGCATAAACGAAATTTGAATTTGAATAAAGAATGATTGGAACTATTGCAAAAAATATTATGTATTCATATTTTTGCTATAAGTAAAAGTTTCAATAGAAAACTATATATATTTAGATAAACTATATACAAATAGAATGTAGATTATAATCTCTCTATACCCCACAAAGTATATATGTATGTATATTCTTGATCAGGGTGACGAGTTGAGTCGATTTAGCAAGTATTTCCTCTACTTATTTCCTTTACGTAATCCTTCTACGTAATCCCTCTACGTATTCAATGCATAGCTGATCGATCACACGCTCTACTTCACTTCATTGCGCTGACCCCCAGCACGCCTGGACGACTGAAGAAATGCTGCAGCTGCTGCCCTTTATATACGGCCACTTTTACTCAAGCACTGTCTCTCTCAAATGTGTGAGCCCAACGGCAGGTCGAGCTCGTTGCTGTTGACCTTCCAGTGAGCATTGGGAACGCTCTCAGTTGACCTTCCAGTGAGCAATTGGAACGCTCTCTGCTGCTGTGAGCATTCTAGCTTCGTTTTACCTAAATACAAATGCCAAATGAGAACTGCTACATACACATAGACAACTTTAATGATCTTCTGCGCTTCTTCTCTCCTTGCTTTTGACTTTTACTCAAGTACTGTCTCTCTCAGGGTATTTCCTAGTCGAGCAGTCTCGACTAGAGCTTTCTTACTTATTTTTCATAAATTTTTATATTTTCTACATACATATATGTACATATGTATATCTAAAGACAAATATAAGCGTATATTTGTTTAAGGAAATTTCTCAGTTATTAAATGACACTTTATGAATCATAAATATGTAAATGCATATTGATTGTAGACAAACATCAATTGCTCAAGTGTTGTTGTTGTTGTTGAGCTTTGTCATTATTAACTCAGTTGGCAACAGTTGAAAGAGTTGGCAACGCTGGGCACGCACGCTGTTGGCTTGTTTGTGAGTTGGCAATGCGGACAAATTTACTTATGTACATAAATGCATTGCCAGCTGCCAATTGGCTAGACAATTTCTATTAAAGGCAGTCGATCAAATTGACTAACTCTTGTACGCCCCCGTCGCCACCTCCGCCGGTGCCACTGTCGCTGCTCTGCACTAACTATGTAGTTGCTGGCATTTGGTTGTGCAATGGTTGCAACGCCTTCCCCGGGGGGTCAACACCGGCCATATTTGTGGCGGTGTTAACGGTACACAACAAAACACCCACAACCTAGTTTTTGGTAATATTTCTGCTGATGCCTGAGAGGCATGAGAGGCATGCTGTGCCAATTAATAGTTGCATCTGTCTGCGATAAGAGGTGCTTATCGCGCGTGCCGAATGCTGCAGGCCGGCCAGCAAATTGTTCAACGCCCCATTTTGTGGCAGCAACTCAACAATTGCCATGCCGCTGGGGCAATTGTAAGGCCACAACTCAATTAAGTGCAACAGTTGCTGCTGCTGCTGCTGCTGCTGGTCATGATCGTGTTTTATCGATTGCTGCCAATCGTCGCCAACTGTTGTCCATTTCCTTGCCACAAGTTTTGTCACGTTTCCACAGAAACGTTTGCCACTCAGTTGGTTGGGGCACCCTTTGCTCTCCTAGCTGTGGCACGAAATTCATTTTGCAAATTTCGTTTTCATTACGTTGATGCTCTGTCATGAGCAGTGAAAGAGCATATTGGCACTGGCATTATAAACCTAAATGTAAATTAAATTTTTCTTTTACATTGCACAAGTATTGGGCAGTCGGCTAAGCTCGCTTGCAATGCTCTCATATGTCTTGCTTCATATAACAGCAGAAAAAAAAGAAGCTGCCTAAAAATAGCTTTTAAAAAACTTGGCAACACAGCCAGCTGCAACAACAACAACAACAACAACTAGAGCAACAAAAGGAGGAAACCCGCGCTGTCTGCCGCAAACTTCCACTTCATTCGGTTTTATGTGATTTGTGGGAATGGGTATGAATATGAGCGGTTGAGTGAGTGTGAGTGTGTGTGTGTGAATGCTTATGCTTGCTGCCCTTATTCATTCATAAGAGTCTGCTCAAGATACCCTGTAAATGTGGCTGCAACAAGGTGGTCATTCGATATGTGTAGGAGGTAACGGTAGAAATGGAAATATCCAAATGTGTTTATGAATATTATGAATGTATGAATGTTCGGTATTATAGATACTAAAAATATTCTTCATAATATCATATTTATATATGCATAAAAAAACATTTGGAAGTTTCAATTACTACTGTTAAGTATAAGGTATTATAGATCCTAATATACTTATATCCTTATATTATAGATCCCAATAATCCTCAGGGCTCACAAGATTTATGAATCTAAGCAATCGAATCTGTAATTGATTAAAGAACTAGATCATTGAGACATGTTCTATCTGGTATAATACATACATATATATTTTATATATTATTATATATTATTATGCATATGCTGCATATTCTTTTCAACTACTCTCATCTACTCCAGGATAACTGTAGGCCCATCAAATTTGAATAGTTTTACATGTTAATGTTTCGACTTTTTGGTGTGGCAACTGGCTGTGGTGGCTGCAACAGCTACTACGTCTTCAGCTTCAGTTGGCTCGAAGCTCATTTTCTGGCAACGATTATGCTGATATTTGAAGTGCCTTTGATGCGCATTTCGTTTTTTGTTTTTTTTTTCGGCCATTTGGGCAAAAATGTATTTTAAAACTTGGGAAGCCGGCTGGACGCCGACGCCGCCGCCTATTGATTTTTACGAGGCTAAGGTAAAGTTTGTTGAACCCGCCTTTTTGGCCAACAACAGCAACAACAGCAACAACTACCTGAAAGCCAGGCAGGCAGGCCTGGTCATGTTGACCATTTTTGGGCATTTCGGCCAGGTAACAGCGCAAAAAAAAAAGAAATGTGTGTCCATTAATTTTGGAATGGCGACAGCTTCAAGTTAACACCAATTAGTCGCATCCTCTGCTCTCCACAAACATTTGCATTGCATGCTGGGCATTTATTTGATTTTCCAAATATTTATATATTCCTATATCTGTTGAAAGTCACTTAAATCAACTAACTAACTTGGCTTGCAAAATGTCATTGACCAGTTCAGTTGGGGGCATTAAAGTGCTTGGATTGACTTTTGGCACAAAACGTTTTGCTTAGCTGTTCAAACTTGTTGTTTGCTGTGACATGGGTCACAGTGTCAGCCCAGCCACGCCCCCCCCTCAAACAGCCCACACAATTTGTGTCTGGAACGCTTACGCTCTCTCTCTCTCTCTCTCTCACTCTCTCTGTCTCTCTTGTGCATGTCCTGGGGGCCAGTCCATTATGCTGGCTTATTTGTTTTAATATTCGCTGCTCGTTTTCTCTGTCGCTAGTTTTGGCCAAAGTCTTTTGCATATCCCGGCGGCTTATCGTTAACAGCACATTAAAGGATTTCAGCATCTCGTAGCCAACGGCTCTTACAGGACATTTGCGACTTTTGTTTTCTGTTGTTTTGTTTTGTTTTTGTTTTGGCTTATCGGCAACATTGTGTTAGGCTTTAAGACATGGCCAAGGACAACATGCAAGGATTTCCTGCCTGTCTGACTGCCTGAAGGCCAAGGACATGCCACATTGTTGCATATGAGCACACATGTATGTGTGTATATATATTCTTTGATTAAACCAATCCATCAACTTGCAATTCAATCAAATTCCACTGCCGCAGCATGCACAAAAACAATTGTGTTGCCTGCTCGCTTTTATCTACAGTCTGCGCTTGCTTCAGCCCGCACTTAATGCGCACTTCAGTTGATGTCCTGGACACGCCCCAATTGTGTTTTTGGCATTGTCTAACGCATTGTCGCTGACAGCATCTCAACAGACGCCGCAGCAGCAGCAACAGCAGCAGCAGACACTTGTCTCGTCCTGGCGAGAGCTCGACTTGAATATTTTAATGTGCTTGCTGCCTTGCCTTGCCCGAGTCCTGTGTCGTTTGTGTTAATGTCACTTGGTAAACTTGGCAAAAGTTGTGCGCTGCAGTCGCCGTTGCCCCGCTGCCGCACCTCGTCGTTGCCGGCTCGTTATCTATTGCCGGCAAACGACAGGCGGCAGCATTGATTTAATGACGTTGACGCGACTCCGTTGACTCCCAGCAGCCATGGCAGCCTCAGTTCCAACCCAGAATCCATCCAGAGCCAAACACCAAACTCACTTTCGGTCTATGCTGATCTGCGCTCAGCTACGCTTTATGCTTTATTTATTGATTTAAGTTTGCAATTTCTTCTTTGGCATATCCTTTTTTCATTCCACGCTTATTTGTTGGCTGGCGCACTTATCCTTTTTGAATCGACGCTCTTGCTTTCTGTATTTGTGCAGCGTTTGCAAAATTTATGCGCGTTGTCTGCCTCTCGCCTCTTCTGCTATCAGTTGAGCTGCTCTGCTCGCCAGCCTCCTGCCACGTTGTCTAAGCATCTTTTAAATAAATAACAAAAAAAAAGCAATTGCGAAGCATAATATGGCAAAAAATTAAATCAAGTCAAATAAAGCGCCTCGCGTGGTGCATTGAACCTGACAGCCGACTCCTGCTCCAGCTCCTGCTCCGGCTCCTCCTGGCCATGTCCTGGCTGCATGCATGCTACTTTTATTGTATTGCCTTTTATTGGTTTTTGATTTGTCTTCAGCTTCAGCTTTTTTTTTTTTTTTTTTTTTTTTTGTTAACTGATTTATTTACTTTTGGCCAAGCTGTTTCATTACCAATAAGACGCTTAGTTTTGTAATGTAATGCGAGCGCGAGTCCTTGAGCGCAAAATTAATTATCGAAGAGTGCTGTTTGCCACGCCCCCCTCGCCGTCATCACAATCGTGTTACGCCCTTTGCTTGTTTTATGCTTTTCTTTTTTTTTTTGTGTCTGCTTTGAAGTTTTCTTTCTTTTCGCTTTCTGTCTTGAATTTTATTTGTTTCTCACGAGTGCATTTTGGCTACCTCTCTATGTGTGTGTGTGTGTGTGTGTGTGTGTGTGTGCGTGTAATGGAATTATTTGCAATGATAACTCACATGCAGGCAACTCCTGTCTGCCTGTCTACTTGGCTGGCTGTCTGTCTCGCTCTTGCTTTAGTCCTTCCCTTCGACAGCCACTCAATGGCCGTCCGACTCAGGTTCAAAATTCGTCCTTCAGCCGCCGAGTTGCTCGCAAATGCAATTTAATTACTTTCTATGGTTGCCTTTGGTATTTCGAGAGCATGTGTGTATGTATGTGTGTGTGTGTGTGTGTGTGTGAATGCCACAAATGTAAGCCGAGCAACAACAAAAACACAATTTAGCCATTTAGCAAGAAGCTGCATAATATTCATGAGTGGCAAGCTAGGAAGCTGAGAGCTTAGGTTACAGTACAGTGAAAGCTGCCTATGAATGAAAGTAGATTTATGTAAGAATATGCTAAGAGCTGGACTAGTCTCAAGTGTAAACCAAATATATGTATATATATGTGTATAGGATATAAGTGAATTGAATAAGTTGGCAGAGTTTGGGATTATAAGCAAGAGTTATGATAGCATAACTATGTATGATGATAATATTGTGAGTTATGATGACATAACTATGTATAATGATAATATTTTGGAATATTTTTATAGAGTCTTTAATCTAGTATTAGTTTCTCTCTTAGTTTCATAAACTTTTAAAGAGTCGTTTAAAATCTCAAATAATTTTATAGTATATTAAAAATTAGGGTTAAAATCAAAAGAGATTTTAGATGGATAGATATACTCTAAGGAATTTTTAGATATATTGTGAAATCTCAATAAATATATATGTAGGTATTTTTTTTTTATTTATTTATTTTTTTTTTTCATTAATATAGAATATAGTATAGAACAGCTACATGCATATGATATATCATTTTAAAAAATTTATATATATATTTTATATGCATAAATATTTTTTCCTGTGGTATTTTTACTGTACTACATTTACATTTACATGTATATACATACATATATTTAAATATTTTTAGTGAATCATTATTTGATGAATTCTGTCAGCAGCAGCTTCATCATAGTGGGCGCCTATTAAATATATATATATATATACATACATGCATATATATATACATATAAATACACCTGTTCATTAGTTTGATTACAATCCACAATGTCGTCGCTGAGCGCATGAATTTCAATTTGTGGTTTCACTTGAAGGCTGGTTAACTCCACTTAAAAGACAATTGTAAAGCGTTTGAACTGAAATTTAAAGAGCAACAAAAACTTTTGCTGCAAACTTGCTAACAAAAGGAGTCTAAGGAGCAGCAGGAGGAGCAGCCGTTGGCCGTTGGAGGTTATCCTGGGGCGCTGTCCTCGCATATTTGCCAACGACGACCATGTGCTTTAAATCATTTTCATTTTCAACAGCTGCTGTGGCTGCTGGCTGCCTTTGCCTCTCTCTCTCTCTCTCTCTCTCTCTCTCTCTGTCTCTCTCTTCATACTTGGTCATTGTCCTGCGCTGATTTAGCGCTGGACACTTATCGCACCTTGTTTAGTCAGTTAAACTGTCAGCCAGACGCTAGAGCAGCCGGGCAGCTGGGTGTGTTTAAGTATTTCGTTTGTTGTTTTATAATGCCACGCCCCGCCCACACGCCGCCCACTTGATTAATTGCAGTTTTGTGCGCGGCACTTGGTGAAAAACCAGCAGCCGCATTTGAGAGTGTCGCTAATTATTTATGTAAATGTTTTCGCTTGAAATGATGAACATTTTGATGGGCGTGGCGCTTGGTCTGGACAGCCGCTAAAAAAAAAGAAACTGCGCTTAATAAGCCGTTCAAAGCGAAAAAAATACGGTGCTTAATTAAATGCCAAAAGTGTGTGTGTGTGTGTGTTTGTGTGTGTGTGTGTGAGTGTGTGTGTGTGTGTGTGTGCTGGTGTTAGTTTGTCTGGCAGCTGTCATTATCCTGGCTAACTCACATGCTAGCGCCTTAATTAGAAATGCTAATCAGAACGCGTGGCAAAGCCACTTAGCGACATTGCGTATACGCCATGTCGCACACCTAGACAGACGAGAGCGCATTTACCTTTTGTTTGCCAGCGAGCGTATCTGTCGATTAGTGGTCTCATATGTGTGTGCGTGTGTGTGTGTCTGCGGTTATTGCCTTGCTAGTTAGCTGCTGCTGCGCTGCTTTGACTTTTATTGGCCTTCTTAAAAATGTCTTCAAAGCGAGTGCACTGGCTTCAAGTTTCGGTTTCCATTTCTGTTTTTTGTCTTTTTTGGAGGAAGGAGATTTCATTTTTTAATGTCGTGTTTATTTTGACATTTTCATTATGTGTGTGGGTGTGTGTATGTGTGTGTGTGCGTGTCTGTCTGCCTTTGTGTGGCTCTGTTGTTGCTTTTAATTATATTTTGTTTTTTTTTTTTTCACGCCGCACAATTTGAACTCTTGGCTTAGCTGAAATGTGTCGACGGCAAAGTTGCAGCCGAATTACATATATATAATATATATATATATATATATTCTATATACATATATACACAATTTAAATGCAAGTTCAACATGAAAACTTGAACTTGCTTGGTTTTCTTAATCAAACTTTTACCATGAAGTTTTTCACTTTTACGTTATGTTCCCACTCTCTCTCTCTCTCTCTCACTCTCTGCTCTTCTTTCTCGGGCAAATGCAACTCTTGGCGCCATTGTATTTGAGCATTTGAGTTTAGAATTTGGTCTGCTCTTTTGTGCCCGTGTAATTAAAATGCAGACAGCCATTTGGCATTTCAGTTATGCTTTGCTTTCCGCTTAGCTTTGCTTTCTTTTCATTATATATACATTTTTTTTCTATTTTTTTTTTTTCACTTTTGCAATTATAAAGATATGCGTTCAAAGTTGATAAAAAAAAGGGGGCAGCAAAAAAAGCAAATAGTAATTTACTTCAACTGCTCCCCAGTTGCTGCCCTCGGGGAATGGTCACCAATTAGTTGACTGCAAAAAAAAATATAGAAACTGAAAAAGTGCAACAAAAGCAGTCCGTTTATCAGCTCTATATGTGTGTGTGTGTGTGATAAAAAAGGCAATGCGAATTGCTGTGCCTATTGGCTGCTTATCAGCTGAGCAAAGCAATGCAAGCAGAACGAGTTATTAGAGCTGTTTGCTGTGTGTGTATGTGTGTGTTTAAAGTTCATTGATCCGCAGCGGCGATAAGGCCTGCCATATAAAAATAGTTGCGTTTTATCACTCATACGCACCGTGTGCTCGTTCTGACCTGATAAGCGTGTACAAAAATAACTTGAAGCAACTGCATAGTAACATACATTGTAACACACACACACATACACGCAGACGACTCGCTAAATCGCCAGGGCATTAAGTTAAGTGGAAGAAATTACAGTCAGTCAGCGAGAAAGGCTGCGAGTGAGAGAGAGAGAGAGAGAGAGAGAGAGAGAGAGAGAGAGAGAGAGTGAGAGAGCAGCGTGTAATTTCTTTTCTGTCTCTGCCAGCCAAATGGCTTACAGTTCGTTTAGTTGGCCTGGTAATATGCCAGGGCTTAAGTTCCAATCAAAGCAATCTACTGTAAGAACATAAAACGCATGCTGCTGCAACTGCGAAGGACTCGACGAACACTCAACGAAAAAAAAAATGGGAACATAATAATAGAAAAATAATTAAACAATTAACTTTTATGATTTGGCTGCAGTTTTTTCATTCTTTCTTTTGGTAATTTCTCAGCAAGCTCCATAAGAAATATATGAACGCCGTCAAATGCATTTAAATGGCATGCTTAAATGCCGTGGGCGTGGCAGCTTTAAAGTTTATTTATATACTTTATGCTAAACATGAATATAATTGCCTTTCGGGGCCAATTTTAAAATACGTAAATGTGGCAGACAGAGAGACGTTCGCTCGCGGGGCCAGTTCAATAAACTGTTCGACAGATGCCGACGGAGAAAATTTCCTAAGCATACTTATAGGGGCGCCAGTCAAGGCTAGAACGCAAAATGAAAATGAAAAGAAAAAATTGGGATTTCAAGAGATTGCATTTAGTTTTTAGCTTTTAGCATTTGCCATCGGCATTGGCATTGGCATTGGCATTGGCATTGGCATTGGCTTTGCCAATAAAAGGCCATTATGCTATAGAACATTGAACGCACAATAAATAAACCAGACTGGACAAGCAACAACAACAACAACAACAACAACTTGAAAGGGCAAATACAATTTATTTGCAAATTGATATTTAAGGGTCAGACCAGGCAAAAAGCGAAGTCAGCGCATAAATAAATGATTTGCCAAGAAGACAGTGAATGCCCAACAACACGAGATAAAGCTAAATGCAAAAAATGTCATTGAAAAACCGAAATGAAAATAACATCAAATCAAAACAAAACAAAACATGGGGCAAACGAAATGGAATCGAGCTGAAATATTTATTAAGAAAGTGACGAGGCTTAAATACTCTTAATGAGAGATTAAGCGTATAAAGTATTTATAATTATGAGATATTTAAAAAATATATATATATCTAGTTGAGTTAATAGTTTTAAGAAAAATTGTACTTATTCAGGATTGAAAAAATCAAATAAAAAATTATATATATAAAATAAAATAAAAATCAAATATAAAAAGATATATATAAAATAAAAAATCAAATAAACAAATATATATGTATATATAAAATATAAAAAAAAATATCAAAATAAATATTAAAATAAAATAAATTTATTTAGTTGAGCTAATAGCTTTCAGAAAAATGGTACTTAATAATGATTGAAATATTCAAATAAAAATAATATATATATATAAAAATTATCAAATAAAACAAGTAAGAAGGCTCTAGTCGAGACTGCTCGACTAGGGGATACCCTGAACCCTCCAAGCTGATATTCTAATCATTCTGCAGTTATTTTATACACACATACATACACATGCATCCACATGTATGCATATGCCCGCGCTCTGCTAACTGCGCAGTAAGCAGCGACTGCGCTTGGGCTGCGCTGCAGTGTGGGTAATATTATGAGAATTTATTTGTTGAATAATTTCGCTTGTTGACATACGATCTTAATGAAACTTTTAGAACGTAATAACAATATGTAAATGTGTGTACATTCCAAAGCTCAAGTCTCTAGTATTTGAAATACGTATTTTGCGAATTGGAGGCGAAGGGGGCGTGGTATCCAAAATCTGTAAATGACAAAATGTGTGTATCTATCAATTGTATATACACAACAGATCTGAAGACTCTATGTTTAAAAGTGTTCAAATTAGGCTGAAAAAACAATATAAATTTATCGATTATCCTCGATTAAAAAGATATCGAATGAGTTATCGAAAAAATATGATAAACTCGTACTGCGTATGGTATACACAAGTCTACATGCAAAATTTCAGCTCTCTAGCTCTTATAACTTCTGAGATCGACGCACTCATACAGACGGACGGACGGACGGACGGACGGACGGACGGACGGACGGACGGACGGACGGACGGACAGACGGACAGGGCTATATCGACTCAGCTCGTCGCCCTGATCAAGAATATATATACTTTATGGGGTCTGCCACGCCTCCTTCTGCCTGTTACATACTTTTCACAAAACCATTATACCCTGATTTCCCATTTTCAATGGGTTCAGGGTATAAAAACAATCAGCTCTGTCTTAAGGAAAATTGTAAATAATTGAATAATAAAAAAAAATATATATAAAAAAAAATAATAATAATCAAATAAAAATAATATATATATAAAAAAAAAAAACAAATAACAAAATAAATATATAAAAATAAATAAAAAATAATAATAAAAATAAAAAAAAAATATAAAAATAAAAAAAATAATAAAAATATAAGTATGAAAATAATATGAAATATTAAAAATAAAAAAATATAGAAAAATAATAAAAATATTAAAAATATAAGTATGAAAAAAAGATGAAATATTAAAAATAATAATATATGAATAGTTAAAAATTAAAAATTTAACAAGTACTTTAAAAACAAAAATTTACTAAAAGGAAAAAATTGATTATTCATTTATAATATATATTCATTATTATATTCATATATATATATATATATATATATATATATATATATATATATATATATATATATATATTAATTATTTTTATTATATTGATATAGATAGTACATAGGCATATGCATATAGTATATGTATAAATATATGTATTGTATTAATATATTTATATAATAATTACATATGTACTTGAGCTGCCTAAATCGACTTTATTCATAATACAAATGTAGCTCATCTCATAAATCAATATCAACTGCAGTCATTTTAAGCCATAACAGATCTTGAATGCCCTTAGCAAGTATATATATATGCATATATATAGAATAATTTCCAAAAATACAAATTAAATAACAGCTGTAACTGAAGTGCGCTTGGCATTTGACAAGCTAAATAAAGAAGGTTGCTCAGCACTGCATTCAACTGGCATCTGTCCAATATGAAAATTTCAAAGAGAATTTATTCAAGTCAAGAGCAAACTTCAAGTTCACTGAACCAGGGCTCAAGTGCCTAATGAAGTTATAACAGTGAAATTTCATTTTGCATTATTTTCAATAGAATTTTACACTTGTTTTTCACAAAAAGAGAGAGAGATAGACTGTGAGAGAGAGAGGTATAGAGTGAGTTTTCATTTAGCAATTGTGTCGCGCATTTGAATTAAGTGCAAATGATACGATGGCTGCAGGTGGAGTTGCCGCTGAAGTTGGTGTTGGGGGCATGCAACAAACGACACGCTTTTAAGCCACTTCGAGTAGCGCTTAACCCCCAAATGTGCCTCCCCTCCCCCGCCAAAGAGTAAGAACTGTTTCCGTCTGACATTGGTCTGGTTGAGTCTGGTCCTGGCTTTGGTATCTGTTTTGGTCGCTTTGGCTGCTTTGGCACTCCTTTTGCGTGTTTTTTTTTTTTTGTTTCCATTGTCTGTCTGCTGGGTTTTCCTTTTTGTCTTCACTGAATTTATTGAAATGTTTGTTTGTCTGCATTCGTTGCCGCTGCTGGTTGCATTGTTATATGCCATGGCACAGCTGCGCCCCAGAGCTCCTGGTTCCTATGTGTATCCCTATGCCCGCTCACCCGCTGCTTTTCTCCTTTTGGATATTGTGTTTTTTGTGGCCCCCTCGCTGCGTTTGTTGTCGCAAAATATTATTACTCCATTTCATTTATAAGAGTGCCGCCTGCTAGTTCCTTATGGCTCCGTGTTCCTGTCAAATCCTCACCTAAAACCTAAACTCCTCTCGTCTCCAGTGACGGTCCTTGCCTCTATTTGTACAATGTTCTTTGACAATATTTTTATGCTGGCATTTTAATACTCAGTCGAAGGGATTGTGAGTAAGTTGTGGCAGATAGTATGAGCTGATGGACTACGTAGAGTTTGTTATAGTTCGAGTAGTGTGATCTGCTTCAGTTTGTAGAGAGCTCTTGCTTTGTATTGGTAGTCAAGGATATACAGCTCCTTTTAAAGTATGTCAAAGGCTTCAATGCGCTATAGAGTTAGGGATTTCGATCTATTACACTGCATAGTATAGGGTATCTACTTATCGCTCATTCTAACTTACCCATTTAAATCCTTTTTTGTTCGCTTTTGCTGTTTATTGTACTGCTGCCTGTCCAATTATCTAATTTCCAATAGCAGCTTATCAGCAATTACAGGGTATCTGGCTAATGTTCATTGCTATTTATGTGCTACTTCATATCCTTTTAACTGTGGCCAGTTTGCTCGCTTGGATTGCTTTTAAAGATTATTGTGCTGCAGCCACAGATGCAGTTGCTTTTAACAAGCGTGTGTGTGTGTGTGTGCGTGTGTGTTTGTGTGTGGGAGATTTTTAGCTAAACAGTTGGAGCTTGGCATGTTTGCAATTCCATTTCATTGTCAGTGTCATACGACGTTTGCTTGTTTTTCTGGCTTGTCATTGGCTTTGAATGCTGCCAGTTAATCTGTTGTGGAAGGAAGGCGCAGCTGGCTTTGGCCTGAGCAGCCGCAATATTAAAAGTCATTTTGTATCTGGGCTGCCGCTGCCGCTGCCACTTGGCCAAATTAAGCAGCAGAGCCTGTTGCCTCTTGAGTATCGCCTGCTGCCTACTGGCCACGCCCACAGCAGCTTGAGTGGCATTTTGTAATTCAGTTTTTGTTGCAACTTTCTTTTGTCTTTGCTCTTTGTTGTCGCCCACTTTATGGCAAGCCGTTTCATTTACCACCGCTGCGCTCCCTCGGCCCGTGCTTCACTCAGCTGGCAATACAATTTTTCAATTTCCACAAATGACAATCGTCAATTGACGTTGATAGTTTTTCCGGCAGGCAGGCTTAATAAAATCGTTTGACATCAAATGGCTGCAAAGAGAGAACGCCCACAGTTGCTGATGGTGGTGGTGTTGGTGGTGGTTTGGTGGTTAGGCTGCCACTAGCAACATCAATTGTCGATTAATGAGGCGTTGCACAGTGTCGCATAAATTAAACAACTACACTTCTTTCACATTGCCCAAAAAAGCAACTAAAATATTTAATAACAGCTAGCTGCCTAAAGGGGCTAAAAGCGAGTTTCATGTTTGTTTACTGTCTGCACAAACAAAACACGTAAGCACACACACACACACACACACTCAAGCACACATATGTATGTAGAAGTATTCATGTGGCAAGGCCTGTAACCTTTTGAGTTTTTAACTTGCTTAAAAGCAAATACTGTTGTAAATGTAAAAGCATACTTGTTAACTTTTTAATAAAGGCAAAGTCTGTGACAAAAGTTTAGCATAAGAATTTAATTTGAAGCTATGATTAAAGAAGAAAATAATAGGGAGCATAAGACATCTATATCTATAATAATATTTTAAAAATTGAAAACTGCATGCAGTAAAGTATATGAAATAAAATATGTGTAAAATATTTATTCACATATTTATCAGAAACATTCTGTAATTTCCATGCAACAATTCTGCCTGCAACATATTTTGCCATTCAAAACTGAAATCCAGCTCTCTCAATGCGTGAGTGCATAAATTTCCGCATAATTTACTACAAATAATTGAAATATTAATATTAACACACAATCCTTAATATATGCTTGGCATGCATTAAATGAAATATCAAAATAGTGCAATTTTTAACTGAAATCTGTACAACAATTTCAAATGTCTACTGTAAAAAAAAAATAAAATAAAAATAAAAAATAAAAATTAAATTATGCGGGAATATTGATTTCAGTAATTAAATTATATTTAAAGTTAAATCAACCGAAAGGGCAAAAATGAAAATAAACTTAAATGAATCAACTTTATCACTATCTCTTTCGCTTTACGGCACGCCCTCTCTTTATCTCTCTCTCTCTCTCTCTCTCGCTCAGTCAGTGCATAGTGGCGCCAAATGTAGCCAAAGGGGGGGGGGGGGGGGGGGAGAGTCATGGACTCATGGAATTTCGCTCTCAAATATTTATGGCCATCGAAAGTAACAATTTTAATGGATTTCGCCAACTTTTGAGACACTTGGCAACTAACTATACAATGTATGTGAAGTATATAGATTATGTATAGATATACATATATTTCGCTGTATATATCCCTTCGCTTAGCTTCCCCATTTGCCCATTGAAATGCAATTTAATTTAATGTGTTTATGAAAATCGTAGCACTTGGCAACGGCAATTGAATTGCCATTGTCTGCTTTGGGGGGTGTGGCACATGTAGTCGACTCGTAAGTGCAAACAAAAAGTAGAGTAGAGTAGGATAGCAAGACGACTATTGTATGCCCTAACAATAGTCTAGTTGGCTAGAAAATATATACTAAAAATTTTGCAAAGAAGTTGATGAAGTGTTTAATGCGCATGCGTACAGTACTTGAGTAAAAGTAAAAGCAAGGAGAGAAGAAGTGCAGAAGATCATAAAAGTTGTCTATGTGTATGCAGCAGTTCTCATTTGGTATGTGTATTTAGGTGAAACGCAGCTAGAATGCTCACAGCAGCAGAGAGCGTTCCCATTGCTCACTTGAAGCTCAACTGTAAAGAGAGAGACAGTACTTGAGTAAAAGTCAAAAGCAAGGAGAGAAGGAGTGCAGAAGATCATTAAAGTTGTCTATGTGTATGTAGCAGTAGTCATTTGGTATTTGTATTTAGGTAAAACGCAGCTAGAATGCTCACAGCAGCAGAGAGCATTCCCATTGCTCACTGGAAGGTCAACTGCAACGAGCAGCAGAGAGCGTTCCAATTGCTCACTGGAAGGTCAACTGTAACGAGACAGTGCTTGAGTAAAAGTGGCCGTATATAAAAGGCAGCAGCTGCAGCATTTCTTCAGTCGTCCAGGCGTGCTGGGTGTCAGCGCATCGATCAGCTAGGCGTTGAAGACGTTGAGGGATTACGTAATGGATTTACGTAAAGCTAATAAGTAGCGGATATACTTAGCGGAAATATTAGAGAAAATGCTTAGAAGAAATACTTTGAAATACGTAAAGGGAATAATTAAAAGAAGAAATAGAAATATATATATATTTTGTTGGGTCTGTCACGCCTCCTTCTGCCTGTTACATACATTTCAACAAAACCATTATGCCCTGAATTCCCATTTTCAATGGGTTCAGGGTATAAAAATCACATTTATATATGAAATGAGAATAAATAAAAATATTTACAGTACTTCAACTAAGGCATAAGCTTTTATATAGTTCTCTATAATAACTAATATGCTGCTCTACTCTGTGAGCCAAAAGAAGCTGCCTAGCTAAGATAACCTCTTAAAGGGCATACAAAGCGCCTGCTGGACTTTGATTTGTGGCCAGTGGTATTACGAGTTACCAAATTCGACGACCCTTTAATAGCATGTGAATATTTATGGTCAAAGGGAAACACGCTGTCTAAGCTGATTTATGTTGGGTGTTTGGCTGTGTGGCTGTGTGCCTGCTGTTGGCCAAGGAAATGACAACTGAATGGCTTCATTAGCGCCAACAAAGTTGGCCAAGTTTATTGCACTTCGACTTTTGACTTTAACAATTTTCGGCGGGCAACGCACTCCTGCCAAAAACTTGACAATAAAAAAAAAAGAAAAGTGAGCAAACTGAAGTGAAGAGAAAAATAAAATAAATTTTCATGCTTATGAAAATTTTGTGGCACTCATAAATGATGTGGCAGGGCGTTTGCGTGGCAGCTGCAACCAGTTGCGCCACTTGACCATTTGGGCAGCCAAATTAACAAATTGTCACGTAGCCAAGCAATATATAGAAATGTCTATAGATATTTCCACTCACTCTCTCACTCACTCTCACTCTTTGTATAGGAATTTCTATATAACTGTCTCTCACTCTGTCTCTCTCTCTCTCTCCCTCTCTTTATTTATTGACCAAAGGCATTGTCTGAAATTGATGGCGTGTCTTTGGCAGTGCTTTTTGGCTAGAGCTTAACTTGAATTGCTATTGTTATTGTTGTTGTTGTTTGTGTAACCCTAGAATATGCAATTGTTTTATGCCCAGCCCTCACTCAATCAACTCAATTGCGGCTTAAGCGTGTCTGCCATACCGAAAGCGCTTTTGTTTAATGAGTCAAATTTGTGCTTCATATCGCTTACTCTGCAACAGCCACCACGCCCACGGCCACGCCCCCAAACTCAAACAAGCCTGGCCAAAAATTAAAGCAAACATTGATTAATTGAGTTTAGCTCGCGTTGATTTCATTCGCATTGCATGCGAATTTATGAGACAAACAAACATAGAGCAGGACTCTCTGGAGAGGATGCCCCCTCCCCTTTTTGGCATAGCCTAGAGAATAGAGCACTCTTGGTCCTCAGCACCTTGTGCAAATATTAATTTGCCGTTTGTTTTGTTTTTCGCATCACTTTTGACTGTTTTTGTTTGGGCCTCTCGAGCTTGTGATTAAAAGTTCTTGGCAAATATTTGCACAACATTTTATCGGTTCATCTGCATTGGCTTGAGCGAGTCTTATTAAAAGTGCATTAAACTTGTCCCGCAGCTGGTAGAGACACATAAACACGTAGTGCTTCAATTCCCATTGCTGCAATTGATTAGGACGTACGTGTCCTGGCGTCCTTGTGTGTGTGTGTGTGTGTTTTAACTCTTATTACTAAATAATGCAGCATGTCTGTGTGTGGAGAGTGTGTACAGGTGTGCATGTGTGTGTGTGTGTGTGTGTTCGGTCACCTGGGCAAACGGCAATTACCTGTGTGGTATTGAAGCTTCTCAAACTTTGATTAGTGTCTGCTATAGCTTTTATGTCTCTGGCTATATTTTGTGCATCCTTCAACACCTTCTACAGATACCCTGTAAATGTTAAGTGGGGAGTGTTACATGCAAGAGAAGATCAAGAAAGGTGCAGTTGATTTAGTTATTTGGTTTAAAGTTATGAAGACTGAAAAAAAAACTAATCAGTTGACTAATAAGTTGAATTAAAAATCGATAAATATCGAAAGTTTGCTTTGTTGTTGAGCATATCTATATATTTATAAGATCTAAACATTCGCATCATTCCATATTGTTTTCTTGTTTCTTCTAGATATATTGAGTCTTCGCAGTCTTCAGTTCATATTCCATATTATGATCTTACTTTAAACCTATATTAATATTATACCATTGATAAATTAATCTTAGAGCAATGCAACAGGTACAGCAGACACTGCCTAAACTGTCCAGCTACTCACTTGAATCGTAGACTGAAGTTCAGCTTCACTGTGGCTATAAAGCCCTTTCTCAGCGGATTTACAGGGTATCTCTTATGCAGTTAACCTTGTGCATGCAGTCTTATTATTTTGGCATTCCTATTGACTTTGGCTGCTTGACGGCTTTATTAGAGCTGCGGCTCGCCATATTGATTATCGATTGGGGAATTGCCCTGACTCAGGTCTGTGCTGGCCATTGTATATATATGTATATGTATATGTGTGTGTTTGTGTGTGTCTACATGCATGCTTTCAATTTAGCCATCCTGTTAGCCATTTGGCTTAGCCAGCTAGACACACACGTCGCTAGCTGCTGGCTTGGCTGGCTGAATGGCTGGGCACGTTTGGATTTTATGGTTCATTTGTTGTTGCGCTTAGACGCCAACGTCCTGCTCTTGCACACAAACACACACACACACACACACACAAATGTATATACATGCAGTATATATATATATTTGTATAGTACGTAAACATATTGTGCTTATGCATTGGCACCTTGGCATTATTATAGTTTTTTTCTCTTAGATACACATAAATTCCCGCTCAATATTTGATTATGTTTCTCCCGCTCCCCAAACCCCTCACCGCAGTCGCAGCTGAACTTTAAATTCAACGAACACACACAGTGCTAAACATATGCTAAACGAATTTCATTCTATCTCTTTCTCTTTCTCTTTGTATTTGCAGATTGAGGACGAGGGCAATCATGGCAATGATGAGACACGCCTCTTCATACTCTCATCGCTGGCCCAGTCGCAGATGAGTCGTGTCGCCTGCATTTTGTGCGAGGAGCCGTTGCTTGTATTCGATCGCTATCCCCTGGTCGATGGCTCCTTCTTTCTAAGTCCCAAGCAGCATTCCAGCGGCTGCATTGAGGTAAGTCCATCTCTCTCTATCTCTCCTTCTTTTACTCTTTTTCGACCCTAAATGCTCATCATTAATAACCATCAAATGTTGGCGCTGGGGCTACACCCACGCTCGGTCCGCTTTCACTCGCCCACGTGGCGCAGGCAGAACTTTCCGCTGCAATTAGTTGTTGCAAATTTGACAGCAGGCAGAAAAGAGTTATACATATATATGTATATGTATGTATAATGTGTCTCTACAATGGGTGAAATGTGAAATGAACAGCAGCAGCAGCAGCAGCAGCAGCAGGAGGAGGAGAAGGAGGAGGAGCAGCAGGAGGATGGCCGCACCTAAGTCGCCTTTATAGCATTTGCAATTTATGACCCATTTCAGTCAGCATAATTACGGCAGCGCCTAATAAACTGCCAAGCGAGCACAGTGTTGCTGTTGCTGTTGCAGTTGCAGTGGCTGCAGCACACGACGACCCACGTGCAACAGAGTCGCAGCAAGAGCAAGAGCAACCTACGCCAGCCGCCAGCCTTTGGCTTTTTGTCATGCCTGGGCTGACATGGCTTCCCGCGTCCCTTGTTTGCGCTTTAATTTAAACCTGGATTTATAATTCATTGCCAGCTGGCCTGGCCTGGCCTGGTCTGGTCTGGCTGGGTCTGCTTGGCTCTTGTCTGGGCCCTGGCTCTGTGCTGGCTGCCACTGTCGGAGGGCCAGCGTCTCGTGGGCGTTTGCTATGCATTTTGCATTTTATTTGAAATTATTATGTCGCGTCGCCAGTTGAAGCCCTTTTTTTCCCCATGTAGAAAGTTGCAAAGAAATAATTTTTCATTGTTGCGCGAATGAATTATGCGACTGAACTAGAGCTACGATTTTTTTTTTCTTTCTTTCTTTCCTTCTTTCTCTTACCCACCAAGTCAGCTTATTCAATGTGTATGTTCTCCCATTCCAGGTCAAATATGAGGGACGCATGCTCTATCTGACCTGCGTATGCATGAGCTGCCTGGATGGCACCTCCAGCTGTCGTGTCATCAGCTGCCGGTAAGTGTTCAGAGTGGAAGCCTCAAGAAGGCATGTCTCAATGTAATTCAATCAATTCGATTATCTCTTATAGATTCTGCAATGAACCCTGGGATGGCTCCAACCTGGTGCTTGGCACAATGTACGCCTACGATATATTTGCGGCTATGCCATGCTGTGCTGAGCGTTTCAAGGTGAGTGAAATTTTAGTTTGTATTAAAGCTCAATGTTCAATGTTTTAGTATAGCCCTAAGAGCTTTAAGAGCCAAGTGAAATTTAGCTAGAGATGATTTAATTGCACTTAATCAAGCTTCAATAACAGTTGGGAAAACTTTAAAAATTCAAGAGCTTTCAAAGTTCATTAAGAGCTTAAACATGAAATATTGCTCAATTATTAAACATATATGAAGTTTACTTGACAGTTGGGAAAACTTTAAAGTTCAAGAGCTTTCAAAGTTCATTAAGAGTTTAAATATTAAATATTGCTCAATTATATAAAGTTTACTACACAGTTGTTAAAACTTTAAAGTTCAAGAGCTTTCAAAGTTCATTAATGGCTTAAATATGAAATATCGCTCAATTATTTTATTGATATCTGAATAGCTTGCAAAGTATCATCAGGCATTTAAATTTAATTTTAAAACAAAGTTAAATTATATACATATATATGGAATATAAGCTATATGCATATTCATAGTCATATTTTGATCTGCAAGCTTCTGATAAGCTTTTGATAACTGATTACTAGCATGAAGCTAAAGCCCACATTGAAAGCGTTTAATAAATTTGTGCTCAGACTTAAAGCTCAACTTTAAAGCAGGTCCGTCCGTCTGCATGTCCTGCTCAACTCTGAAACTTCGCTATAGTGCGAATCCTGCTCAGACTAGTTTTGCATAATCCAAGTAAATCTATATTGCTCTATACTCTTTCGTGAGCTTTTCATTTGCTTAGCTACTTAACCACCTCTGCAATTCCAGCTAAACTCAACAATTTTTTTTTACATTTCTGTTTTCAATTTTTTTTTCTGTCTCTCGCGTTTTTCTTGCAGTGCAATAATTGCTTCAAGATGCTAATGCATCCACAGCAACGGCTGAGCTTCTACAGCGACTATTCGCACGGCGTCACTTGCCCCTATTGCAACACGCAGGACACTCACTTTGTTAAGCCGCTTAGCTACTGCTACACCAAGAGCAATGCGACGCGGCTGCAGGCGATCGCATAACATGAGGCCCCGTTGGAGACACCAACGGTTGCTGGCGCAAATGTAAATGCGAACGCAGTCACAGCCAGTGGCAATGGTGCTTCAACGGCCTCCAAGCAGCCGCTATATAATGCGGCCATCGACTACTCCGCCCCGCTGCAGCAGCAGATTAATCCCGACTTAATTGGCGCCCATCCGCACGCCCAACAACATCAGCAGGTAAGGCAGCAACAGCAGCAGCAGCCAACACAGCAACAGCAGCAGCAACAGCAATTAGCAACAGTTGCCCCCACAGCAGTGGCTGCCACACAACGTGCACCAGAAGCTGCCTATTTGGTAACAGCAGCAGCAGCTGCTGCTCGTGCTGTCAGCTACCAGCAACAGCAACAACAACAGCAGCAACAACAACAACAACAACAGCAGCAACAGCAGCACAAGTTAAGCTACTCAAATAGCCTGATGGCCATGGCGGATGTAATGAGCAAGTATCAGCAACAACAACAACAACAACAGCAGCAACAGCAACAACCACTCAAGCATTTGGGCCACTTGAGCCTGAGCCACGATGCCAACGGGCATTTATTGAGCAACATAAACAACAGCAACGCCAACAACGCCAGCAACGCCAACAACGCCAACAACATTGGCGTTAGCAGCAGTATTAGTAACTTATTAATTAGCCATAATTCACAAAGCAACAACAGCAACGGCAACGTCAATGGCAAATTGAGCGCCTGGTCACAGCCGGCACCCGCCGCCCACATGGCCCAGGCGGAGGCCATATCCGCATTGTGGGGCTGCGCCAGCAATGCCTCAACCAGCGGCTCGACCAGCGGCTGCTCATCGGGCAGCGGCTCACAGCCATCGTTGAGTCCGACCAGCAGCCACAGCAAGGAGTTGCTCTGGACACAAACCTCGCCCAGTTGCGCCCAGCTCAGGGATAATTTCTACACAGCCAAGGAGCTAATGCTGCCGCATGCTGCCTCTCCCACAGCCTCGTTGACCAGCTCCTCGGGCGCCTCCTCGAGCGGCGGCAATGGCTGGGGCAATGGCAATGGGGCGCACTATGCCAAGTTGAGTGCTGCGCAGAATATTTGGGAGTTGCCAACTGCTCAGGACATGTTTAGCGATCTCCTGTGCAATCTGCACATTAGCCAGGATGGCAACAGCAGCAACAGCAACAGCAACAACAAGAGCAACAACAACAACAACATCAGCAAGCTCAACGATGCTTCAGATGTGAGCTCGAATTCATCATCCGCAGCCGGTGAGCTGTTGGAGATGGCCAACATTTGGCGACACAGCAGCAACATGCAACATGCCATGCCCCAGCAGCAGCAACAGCAGCAGCAGCAGCAACTCTTTGAGGAGCCGGCAGGTGGCGCTGCCTGCATGCAGCTCTTCAACGACTATCTAAACATGACCAACTAAAGCCGCAAATGTTACTCTAGCCAAATTTAACAGAGAATAGTAACAGTAACATTAACATTAACAGTAAATATTAACAGTAACTTAACATACTAACAGAGCAACGGCAACAACAAACAACCAACAGGCAGGTAAAAGCAAATTTCCAACAACAACTTTTATAGCAATATATCCAAATAAAGAAAAACCAACTAATTTTGCCCCCTGCCAGCAAAAAAAAAAAAACAGTTGCTGTAGTTTCTTTTTAAACTAATCTAACAAATAAATGGCAAAACGATTTTACTAAACAAACAAAAAACAAAACGTAACTAAAAACAAATTTCTTGTTACTTTTGTTGAGTTTAAACATTTTTAACACACACACACACAAAAATGAAGAAAAGAAAATCTAAATGAAAGCAATTCTTAGTTTTATATTATAAAAGAAATTTTTATACAACAACAAAAAAATCTACCAAAAACAAAAAAAAAAAAAAAATGGAAAGAAGAGGAAAACGATTCGCCTACTTTTTGGCATGAAATTTTTTGTCTATTATTTAGCAAGTATGAAGAATGATGTGAAAATGTATTGAAAGCAAAGCATTTAAGGTTCGTTGAAACAAGATGAAAACTTGCTGTGCTGCTCAATAAAAACATAAAAAATAAAACACACACACACAAACAAAAATATAAACAAAAAAAACATAAAAATTAAATAATATATAAAGAGAAAGAAAACAAAACCAATTTTTGCTACAATTTATATATAATTACAAAGAAACAAAAAAAAATTACACTTAAAATTTATAAACTAAATTAAGCGATAAGTTGCACATCTTTACCTAAACGATTGGTAATTATTTCTAGATTTTAGTCAGCGAATTAAAAAAGCAGTTGCAACCAACAAACACCCCAGGCCAATCCCCACCCTCACACTGACATTCACACCCACCCTTAAGCACTCCACAACAAATTCAATAATTCAACAATAATTCAGTTCGAACCGGCACATGCAATCCGAAAATAGTTCAAAATCCCATCAAAAAATCCCCAAATGGTATTTGAGGAGGAGAACCAGTTGCCCGCCCATCCTAAGATATAAGTTTTGTTTTTATTTATATAAAAGTAACAAAAAAAAAAAAAAAAAAAAAAAAATTTTGGCGCAGCGTGATTATTAATTAATAAGTTTTAAGTAAGCTAGGAATTTCCCCCCCTTAAGAAATAAGAAAAATCAATTCAAAATTTTTCGTATTTAATATTTCGGCTAAGTTATCATTTTTGTACTATGTATGAATATGTTTAGGTCGGCCCCATTTTCCCCACCCCTCCCCCAACCCTGTTGCCTCTCTCGACTATATTTGTATCTTTATCATATTCGTGTATCTATATATCTATCTGTAGTAATTGTTTAGCAGCAAGGCAAATAGTAGCAGAACAGCCGTTTGTGATGGATCTCTTGTGTGTTTTGTGTGCATTGCACTCGCAAATCACAAATCGCTATCGATAGGGCTTTTTTCTAGGTATAAGCAAGTATTTTTTTCTAAATTTAACAATTTACGATATTACTATATATACATATACTTATATGGTATGCAAACATCCCAAACAATTTAAAGAGCGGTTCAATGTTTCCTGTTTTGAGTTTTAATTTTGTGCATCAATAAAAAAAAAAGTCACCAGAAATTTCCCTTCTCCATTAGACACCCTTACCAACAATCTAATGACTCAGAAATTGTGTAAAAGATTTTCAATCTAAACTTTTAATTAAATTAAAAGCAAAAACCAAATTTGATACTCGATCCCAACTGTGAAAATGAAATAATTTAAAAATTTTGAATTGTGGTAAAATTTCAAAAGATTTAAATCTTTACTTTTAATCGAATTAGAAGGAAAACCCAAATCTGATATTCAACTGTGAAATTCTTTCAAAAATCAACTCAAAATTGTGAATTAATTTGAAAAGATTTCAATCTTTACTTTTAATTGAATTGAAAGGAAAACCCAAATCGGATATTCAACTGTGAAATTCTTTCAAAAATCAACTCAAAATTGTGAAATAATTTCAAAAGATTTCAATCTTTACTTTTAATTGAATTGAAAGGAAAAACCAAAATGATAATTCCAACTGTGACAGCGAATGATTCGGTCCAATCTAAACAGCAGAAACTGTGTTAAACGTTTAACTTTAATTAACCTTGATCGGTGTATTCTGTTGCGTTTATAACGTCACGATTCTAGCGATCAAACTTATTTCTTTCCTTAAGTTTTCGTCAAACTATCTGTGAATTGCGTCGCATCCATCGGATCCTTTTGTTAGTGATACCCAAAGTTGGTTCGCTTCGCACTTAACTTTTGCCTGTGACAAAAAATTTTATAAAAATTTAAAAAATCATCTCGACCCATCCCCTGTGTTAAACATTTTATAAAAATGTCTAAAAAAAAACTATTTACCACAATTGCCTGGATAAGATATTAAAACAAACAGCCAAAACTGTGAGCCAAATTCAAAATTTGCGATTTGTGAGTTGTTCGTTGCGAACAATTTTTGTTTAAATTAAAAAAACCCAGCCTCAAATAACTGAGAACTCATTTAAAGCTTAAGCAAGTCTTTCGAATTTGTATTACATTTGTTTTTTATTTCCCACTTTCTTTTTTCATTCTCATCCGTCTTTTGAAACAATTTTCGTATATAAATTGCAAATAATCTTCTGTTTAATTTCATTTGCCGATTTTTCATGCTCAGTCTTGTGATACAATTTCCAAATTTCTTTCTATCTCAGCCCATTGTGTATAACTACGTAACGTGGAAAAAATTGTAAAAATTACAAACATAAAATTCAGTTTATATTAAAATCTTTGCTTTTTCCGTTTCTCTCAGTCTTGTGATACAATTTTGTATATTTCATTCTGTCTCTCTCATATCTGTGTAAACTCTACGCAACGTAGAAATTTTTGAAAAATTAAAAAAACAACATTAGCAGTGTGATAAAATTTCGATATTATAAACCCTGCCCTCTTCCCTAACTAATTCCCTAAATTTTTGGTGACTTTTTTTTTTGGCTTGGTTTCACTCCGAAATACCTTAACAGCTCGATGGGATTATGGATCTATGGGCTATAGTTATTAGTTAACGGATTTTTGTGCATGTGCCGCGATTCCCAACACTGATAGTCTTGGCAGTTTTTTTTTTCAGAATTTGACGCCATAAAAATATACCAAAAAAAACAAAATATTTTCATTCAAGCAGGACAAATAAAATGGGGAAAAATAAACGAAGTGATAGTAAAAGAAATGTTTCGTTTGCATACTTAACTATATAGAATTATGCTTAAGTTTATAAGTATATAAAATATATACATATAGTATATATACCCTAACCTTAACAAAAAACAAAACTCCCAACATCAACACTTTTGGCATTTACTTGAGAGAATTATATATATATATATATATATATATATATATATATTGATATATATGAGTCTGGCAAACAAACGTATATAATTTTCGTCTAAATTTAAGATTTAACTCTATCTATGAATTCAAAAGAAAATTTTCATAAAATATTATATATATATTTATAGGCAAGAACACACACACACACACACACACAACTACACCTAATCTAATACAACATAATAAAACATTTTTTTAGATATTTAATTGGCAAACGCACATACCCTCACACACTCACTAAGAGTTTTATAGAATTTCCGAAAGGATTAAATACACACATACCCTATATGCAAGGTCAAAGGCAGCAGCAGCACGCTCCACCAACTATGATATAAGTCAGCCCGTGTTTATTAATTTTTTGCTTAGTTTTTTTTATTTAGTTTTGAATTTTATTTTTGTTTTAGTTCAATGTGCAAAGTAAAGAAAGTGTTAAAACTAACTAAAAACTAATAAAAATAAAATAAGGATAAAGAAAAAACTTATGCCCACCTCAGCCACCAAGAAAAACAAACCATTAATTAAACAAAAATAAATAAATAAATAAAAACGCAAATCCTTAACTAAACAATAAATAAACTAAATAGTAGTCACAACTTTCAATACACACGCAAATAGCAATAAATAATTTAACATTAAACAAAAAAAACTAAATAACTAAAAATGATTATTAATTAATTGAAAACATTTAAATATAGTTTATATTACCTCCTTAGCAAAAATCAATAACAAATCATAAATAATATAAAGAAATTGATAAAAAAAAAAAGAAAGAAGAAAACATTTCAAAATGAAGACAGTTTTTGTTTAGTCTTATTTAACTTTAAATATGAAATATTTAACTTTAAAATAAATTTTGAAATTTGTTTTATTTTTATGTTCGATTGATTCAAATGAAAACCAAAATATTTGCACGCTGCCCAAAATTTTTGCATATAATTTATATAGAAAACTATATTTATATGGCTTCTACGATATCTTCAATATATACATATATATATATAAATTTCGTACCCCCACATAAAAATCATAGATATATATATCACCAAATTGCTTAAAACTTCAGCCAAAAATTTCTTTTAAAAAACATACACACCAAATTTTTGATAGCTCCCCAAACGATCGATTTTTAGTGGACTTTCAAGTAGCATCCATGAGCTCTCTCAGATCATCTGATGACGAAATGTACAAATTGGTCGAAATTTTTGGCAATTTGTTGCGAGGGGGTGCCCAGTCTCTAATAAGAAATTGTATTTCAAAGCGTAGCAAATATTTGTTTTCAATTTGTTTTTTTATTATTTTTTTTTTTTATTTTATAAATATATGATTTAGATATTTACTTATTTCTTCCTCTCACATATATTTATATATTCATTTGTAAATCAAATTTTATTATTTTTCGAAATATCTGTCTGTTCCCACTCTCTAATTTCTAATCGTATACAAAATTTTTAGCACACTTTTTATTTTGGTTTAAGCATTATTTGTTTAATGTGTAATATAATACTTTGTACCTTTTTTCACTTATGTTAAAAAGAAGCAAGTCCCAGTGTTTTTGATACCCTGAAATCGTGTGTGCAAATAAAATATATGTTTTCTTTATTTGAATGTCAAACCATCATCGATGAAAGTTTATATTTATATTTTCAAAAAAATGTATTTTTCAACAAAAAACTTATGGCGATTCAATAACTGCACACTGTTCAGGGTATTTTCTAGTCGAATATTCTCGGCTGGAGCACTTTCAAACTTGTTTTCATTTTGTGTTTCTTCATCAAGCCCACAAAAATATAAAAAATTTATATATATATATATAAAAACAACACGAAACAAAATCCCATCTTTGTCTACTTTTTAATGTAATTTAGTTGAATATTTTAGTTGATTTTTTATTATATTATTATTATATTATGACTATTCATAATTGAAAACTAAATAAATTTAATTATACTTCAATAAAATTTATATATATACATAAACAGAAAAAAACAAGAAAAATCACATAAATAATTACAACTACAAATAACTTTTTGCTATTATTATTATTATTATTATTACATTTAATAAATATACAATTTTTGTTGAATTTTAAAATGATTAAATGAAATATTTGTATTATTTAAAACAATTTGTTTTTTATTTATTTATTTATTTATTATTGCTTCACTTTGGTTTGTATGTTATTATTATTTTTTTATTAAAGCATAATATTCTTAAAAATTGAAATAAAAAGAATTTGCCGGACGACAAACTGCCGAGTTGTGCATACTTCTTAGACGTGAGTAAAGCCCATTAGTGAGTATTTAAATCGGGTCCACTGTAGACTAGACCAATCCGATTCTTAACCTTTACCGTGAAATGTATTGTATAGCATTTAGTGGAAGGCCAAGTCCAGTTGGTTTTTAACCTTAACTTAGCCTATCTAAGTTTTATACTCGTTCAGGTTGTGAAGATGAGTTTATTACTTTTGTGCAATGTCCGTTTGTCTACCTGTTTGTCTCTCTTGACATATCTTGAATATGAAAATATTCATAGAGCATTAAGAAAAACTTCCTTAGTTTTACAGTTTACATCTCCTATTCATATAGACAGTTAAATATCCATATTCAATCCAAATTGAAATCTCTGTTTCGTGAACGAGTATTATGTGGTCGGTTTCATCCGACTTTCACTTTTATGTGTTATTTCTTAGTTTGTTTTTAAGTCCCCCAATTCCTCACTTAGATACAGATACAAATAGCAACTTGTATAACGTAGGAACATGTTAATCGCCGCATAAATACACAAATACACACATACACACGCATATACATATAAAATAGCTTAGCAATTGCAGTTGCGCCTCGGCGTATGCAACGGTTCTTGTTTTTTGCTTTTGGTAAAGAGAATTTTTGCTTTTAGGTTTTTTATTTAGCAAAACTTGCTTACTGAGTTACCTGTACATGTCCCCGCCTAGTGTGCTAATCCCCTTAACGCTTTCCCTACCCCGCCCCTAAAAAAAAAAAATAAAAAAACAAAAGAAAAACTGCACTAAATCAATTTCTTAGTTGAATTTTGTCATCTTTGTCTTTGTCAATGTTGTAGTCGAATTTTTGTTCACGTTTGTTCTCGTTATGTTACAAATTTCTTGCCAAAGTACAAACCAAACTAAATCAATTCCTTGTAATTCCTAAATGACAAAGTGTACGTACCCTTTGAGTTACCTGAGAAAGAGAGAGATAGAAGGAGATAGAAAGAAAGAGAGAGAGCAGGAGTCAGTAAACATTGATTATAGTAAAGGAAAGTCAGAGGAAAGCCAGCAGCGACTCGCTCGTTTTCAGATTCGAGTTCAAAATCCTTATTTCGATTTTTAGTTCCATTTGATTTCTCACAATAATATGATTAGCTATGTAGGCAACAATACTTATTACTCGAATACTTTGTTAGCGCTTAAGTACATTATATATTGTGTGTAAATGTTTAAGAGATTCATTCAAGAAGAAGCATATGAACAATTATTTTAAAGCCCAGTTTTGTAGAGGCATCGAAAAGGTTTTGCTAGAAACGAATTTTCCTTTCAAATTTTGTCTGCTCTATATATGTATGTATATTTAGATTCGGATTTAATTGGTATAAATATATGTGTATTTTTAGCATACTATTATATTAGATACAGATCGTCTTTAAGCACTACTACATAAAAACCAAAACGAAGAACCGATAGCTGGTCAGCATGGGTACAAGAACCGCTGGTAAAGTGGACCAACCAATCGGTTAAACATGCTAACGATGAAACATAAACATAAACATAAATCATGATAAGTTATTATATTTAACTCAGAAACACACACGCATACATACACATATGCATGTATGTATTTAGCATTAGGCTTTGATTCAGTAAAATAGAAAGCAAGCAAAAGTGTTGAGCAAGCAATACGAGCGAGGGCCCAACAAGGCCACAAATTCCCCCGGGAAGCGCCGTGGCCTGGTCTCGCGAACTAAAACAAAAAAAAACAAAAAAAATCCCCATAAAATACTCTAATAATCATATAACTTACACATTATATATAATGATATATGTATTACAATATAATTTGTGGGAAAATCAATCTCTGAATATGAATTGTCGAACAATCGTTGCCATTTATTTCTCTCATAATATATACATATATATATATATAGAGAAGTCTCCAAGCCAAGGGTCGTATGTGTTGTACTTAGGTTTTTGTCGTAGTGCTCTATGCTTTACGCTTTATGTTCTATATGATAAACTATAATTATAAACTATAAGCACGAGTATTTAATCGGATTAGTCTTAAGTTGCAAATCAGCCGAAGCCGAAAGGAAGAAGAATGAAAACGAAGTAAGAGTTAAGATCAACATGCTCTATCTGTGTGTGTGTTAATGAGAAAGAAAATGTGATGTGTGTGCCGCAAAGTATGCAAGGCTTGCGTTAACAGAAAATGGTAACAGCAGCAGCAATAACAGTGACAGTAACAGTTACTGTTCGAGCTAACGGTAAACAGTGTATGCATAAAAAAGACTGAATGACTGAAAAAAAAACAATGGAAACTCGTGATGATTTATAGAAAAACTAAGGAGCGTATCTGATAAATCGAAAAAAAAAATAACATCCAAGCAATTCAGGTATTTGAAAAACAAAAGCAAAAAACGAAACATTCAAATGGACTTCCATGTATTTAAGCAAAATATTTAAATAGAGACTAAATGAGATACAAATTCAAATGCAACGTACTGCAAATAAAAATTTCTACCTCATTGTTGATAACTACGTAAAAAAAAAAACAAAAAATGTGTTGCAGAGCCCAAATACCTCAATGCAAAAAAAAAAAAAAATAATAATAATAATAATAATAATAAAGAAGAAAAACAAAAAAATTAAAAATAAACATTTAACCACCGATGAATGTAGATGTTTTATAAACATAAACTAAAATTGTTTATAACTAATTATCACTTCATGTCATGTCGGTCAACAAGCAGTCATCAATCATCAGTCATCAGTCATTAGTCATCAGTCATAGTCATGCGTCATCAGTCACACACACACACACACACACACACACACACACAGTTATCTTTTATTTTTTTCTTCAAACTTTTTTTCTAAGCATTATAGAAATCGTTTTACTACGATATGTAAGAACGCAACACCAAATAATTAATTTAACTAGATTTACACACATACATCTAGCATAACGCATATATCATTTGATTTGGATTTTGATTTTCATACAATTTCGTATATCGTAAGAAATACGATATTCAAGAACGCAACACCAAATATTTATTCGGAATAGATTTACACACATCTAGCATAACGTATTTTGTGTTTCATACATTCTCGGATATCGTACGATATTTGAGCAAGCAACGCCACATAATAATAATCGATATACATATACAAATACTCATGTCGTACATTCAGTTCGATAGTTTTAGAAATAAATATATACGTATATACACATACATATATTTTTTAGGCCAGCCACAAAAATATTTCACACTAATTGGCACTACAAATAAGTAAGAGATATCTAAAAAAAAGAAAAGTATATATAATAAATATGACAAGCAACTCGGCTAAACAATCATTTTTCACGAACATAATTGGAAAAAGTATTTAATTTTTTCTGTGTTTGATTTGGATTTTCTTGTTTAAGAAAAAACTAAGTTTTCCTTGAAAAGAGCTCCCCGATATGTGATATTTAATTGGTAAAGAATGTGAAAAGCAAAAGCAAAATTTTTGTAAAATGAGCAAAGAGCATTGGACATACCCTATAAAACTCATAACTGTGAGCATATTCGCTTAGCATTTAAGTTCAATTGTCGGACGATCGAATATTTTTCTAAAGAAAAAACAAAACTGAATTGGGATTCGAACTGTGAGCATTGGCTTAGCATCTAAGTTGGATTTGGATTATACAAATATTTTTCTAAAAAAAAAAAACAAAAAGCAAAAACAAAAAAAAAAACTAAATTTGGGATTCGAACTGTGAAGCATGAGCAATGGATATGTGGTATTTACTTAAGTGAGCGTTCCCAGATAATCTGATGTCATATTTTAATCAAATTTCGCATAGACATCACAGTCTATTTTGGAATATATTTTGGATTAGGCTTATCGAAAACAATCATTGCATTAAATTATTTATATATTTGAAAAAAAGAAGAACATTCTTACTACTCATAACTGTGAAAAATTCGAACCGAAAGGAAACTCTTAATATGTTGCTCACAGAGCAAATCAAAATTCATTTTGCAAATAGTTTTGTGGCTGCTTAAAAATATAAAACGCTAAACCATAAACGATATACGATTATCGATACTGATCGATCGATAACATTTTCACAATCTTAAGCTTTCGGTGTCAATATTATTTATAACATACATATATATCGCTTCGCATAGGAATCTATATGTACATCTAGGTTAAGTAAGCTCTAGAGTTTAGACTAAGCACGCTTCTTAGTAAACCCCATACTGGGTCAAGCAAATCGAAAAATCGAATTGTCATTAACAATTTCTTAACAATTAACTTACACACACATACACAAACACAATTACAAAAATAATGGAATACATACCTCAAATTAGAATTTTTCTAGTTTAATTCTTACAACAAAATACCTATATACATATAAATGTTACAAATAAAAAAAATTTACGAAAAAAATTTAAAAAAAAAAAATATTGTACGTACTATAATTCAAGAAGAAGACACCTAAAATGAAAAACTGAAAAGGAAAGAACAATACTTGTATGCAAATTATGCGAAATTTTTTAATAGTAAAATTCCAGAGCCATTTAATAAACAATATGAACTAAGGGGTTTTTTAAACGTTTCCAGACTTAAGAATAATACACATATATGTATGTATGTATATATATGTGAACAGTCATACATCATCAATCAATATTTATATATCTATATATATTTATTTAATGCTGCCAAAATCAAAGCTGCCATAAAAAAATCGAAATTCGTATTCAAAAAATAAAAAATAAAATAAAATAAAATATTGTAGTGAAAATTTTAGCGGTAGCTGCCCCGGAAAACCCCGCAGAACACGGAAAACGAAAATGCATTTGAAAAGAAACTAAACTAAACTTGAATATCTAGAATATCTCAGCGAGTATTTAGGGTGTTTTCTCTTTTAAAATATAAAAAAAATGTCTATTATAATGAACTATTATTGCATTATTATTACGCATTACGGATTATGGTATATGGAACATCTATTATATTATATTATATTATATATAGGGCATATATTGTATATGAAGTTTTTCATTGTACTACTTATATATAATCTATTTGAATGTCAACATTATTGAACTTTGTAGTATGTTTCGTTATATATAAAACACTCACACTCTCTCACACACACACACACACCACACTCACACACAATTTAGTAACTCCTAATCTTTATAGATGACTCTCAAGAATCGACTCGACTGCGCACGGTCTGTAGACATTGCCCTTTCACATAGTTGAATTTCTGCTGCTCAGGTATGGGCGTGTCCTACGGCCGGAGCGTAGTCCGGTATTTCTTGCAGGCCATGCGGTAGACGTTATTTGCCAGTTTTTTAAGTTTTAGTTTAGTTTTAATTTAGTTCTCTATATATATTAAACCTATTCTCTCTGCTCCCAAGGCAGTGGGAGATGTAGGAAGCGCCATAGTGGAATTTTGTTTAAGTTTTTTGTTTCGTTTCTATTATTGAAAATGAATAAAATTTATGCAAATCATATGATAAAACGTATTTAAACAAAAACAAAAAACAAAAAAAAAAAAAAACAAAAAAAATACACTTTACCTTATTTAGATGCAATGAAACTTTAATTCCTTGAATTAGTCAAATTTAATTTTGGACCTGAACAGAAAAAAAAACACAAAAAAAAAAATACAAAAAAAAAAAAAACTTAATGTAAAACAAAGTACATACTTATACATATATATACACACACACTCATATTTATATATATATATATAAATAATATTACTTGCAAAATAGACAAATAGACGAAAAGGACCTCGACTTGTATTATGTTCTGCAGGCCGTATGCTCCCGAAAACCCTGCAGCTCTCCATTTGGTTTTTGAGTTGAAAGCAAAAGCAGAAGAGAAATGAAGTGAAATATCTATTGTATCTGTTTTGATTTCCTTGTTAAAACTAAAGCAAATATACAAAATGAATATTTTACAAAACTAAAAAAAAAAAAACAAAAAGAAAATGAAAAAGTGAAGGCGAGAAATTACAAAGAGAAAAAAAAAACATTGAAAGATACAAAAAACATGAACCTCAGCACTCCTGCATCCTACACAAATGTAACAAAGTAAAAACAAGTAAAAAAACATAATTTAAAAAATAAATACAAAATAAACCCTAGCGAAATCAAAACATAATATGAAAAAAAAACACCGATGAAGGCTAAGCAACAATATAATATAATATAATATACAAAAAAAATAAGAAAAAAAGAAAGAAAAAATACAAAACAAAAAATGCGCCCCTCCCCCATTTTTCGAAAGTACAAATTGTTTTTATTGTGACAAGATTTTTTAAATAAAAAAAAAAAAACGTATGCAAAGTTAAAAGAAGAGGCAGAAGCAGTAGAAGAAGAAAAGGAAGAAGTATTTGAAGCGAGTTGGCAGCAAGTAATTCATAGACAAACACGCCCCACGCCCCCACGCCCATAGTAAACAGAACAGTCAAATTGCCTGAAAACAAATTATAATTAAAAAAAAAAAAAAGATTAAAAACTGTTTTTATAATGCTTTAAAAATTACGCAAAAATGAAAATTATCCAAGCTTGAACTTTGTTTACTTTTTTGTTCAACTAAAACATAAACTTAAACAAAAAAATAAACATCAAATAATAAATATTAAACAAATAAATTTAGAATGCAAAAAAATAAAATAAAAGAATTAAAAATTAAAAATTGCTTTGGAAACAAATTAAACAGCATAAAATACAGAAAACAAACAAATTTTCATAATTTTTAATTAGTTTTGCTTACACCAAAAATATTTTACAAATTAAACACGAAAACACTTAAAAACTTTATATTGGCGAAACAATTTCATTATTTTTGTCTCTAAACTAAAATAAAATAAAAAAAAATAAAAAAAAAAAAATAAGAAAAACAATTGGTATAAGCATAACATATACAGAATATTGTAACCCCATTTAGCACTTAAACATTTTATATATATGTATATGTATAAATATACATACATATATATATATATGCAAATCTATATAATATGCATATTTGTCTTTATTAATAATATTATACAAAATAACATTTGCTATATTATATATTATATTATATAAAAAATAAATCGATGAACACTTCTAATTATATATTATATATGTATAAGAAGACGAGCGAAATGAGATATTTGTAAAACCCCAAAAATAATAATATGAAAAATACGAAACGATAAAAATCTTTCAATAAAGTGCGACCATTGTCGTTTATAATCATCAAAAACTAAACTCCGAAATCTGATTACTTAATCGGGGCAAATAGAGCTTGGCTTTGGGTAAATAAACTGTTGAGGGAATCAGTTCCAGTTCCAGTTCCAATGGCAGTCCGCTTTGCCCCTGGGGGCATCAAGTAATGGCCACAAACAAAAGCGACAGGCCAGAGTAAAAAGGGTTGCTGCGGGGACTTTGGGGACGCTGAATGGGGTTGGGTAGCTGGTTAAGTGGAGATTTGGGTGTCGCTGCTGCGCATTTTGTTTGATGAATGCTGTTAAGTAGCCCTTGGGGCCCAAAGTCTCATTCACTCGCTCAACTGACTGGCAAACGGCGATGACCATTTGGCTGGCCAACAAATCTGGCTGAATAGAGCTGGTCATCGTTCGATTTGGCAATCAAATGATATAGTGGATCCGTTTGAAGTACATTATCAAACACTATGGAAAATGAAAATGAGCAAAAATATCGCAAGTCTTAAGGATGCAGAACTGCATTCGATAAAACTGAATATACTAAACATAAACAGAAGACATTTCAATATTTGAAGGGACTTGGTAGGATATGAAGCTGAATAGAATAACTCGGATTCCCAAGGATCATCATTAAGATAGGTAAGCTAAGACATATACACAGAAAGAAGAATTTGAATTTTGGGATCTAGAGCGCGGATATAAAGCGGATAGTGAGTTTTTTATACCCTGAACCGATTGAAAATGGGAAATCAGGGAATAATGGTTTTCTGAAAAGTATCTAACAGGCAGAAGGAATCATCGCAGACCCCATAAAGTATATATATTCTTGATCAGGGCGACGAGCTGAGTCAATATAGCCCTGTCCGTCTGTCCATCCGTATGAACGCGTCAATCTAAGAAGATATAAGAGCTAGAGAGCTGAAATTTTGTATGTGTACTCGTGTATTCCATAAGCAGTACGAGCTTATCATATTTTTTCGATAAGAAAGATAGGATTAGCATTATTACTTTAGCTTCCAGCTGGCTTTAGCTGGTTTGAGATGGTTTGAGATCTAGTTTTAGAATAAACTCATTTTCATATCCGCTGTATCTTTAGCTTCTTTTCTAGCAGGTATATATTTAGCTTGAGAAAATGAACTTGTACGAGTCTTCAACTGTTGAGGCTCTATATAGATTGAAGATCTATATAATGAGGATCTAATAAAGAGATTATACAATGTCCTTTAGCTGGTTTACAGCGGGTAAATATCTAGGCTTAGCTTGGCCAGTTAGATTTAGTTTCATCTCATTCAATGTGGATGTACCTATGGAATGGCTCCCTTCATGTTCTCATACATTTGTATTAATATCAGCTATATCTATCTATATGTCTCTATCTCTGGCTATAACTTCCAGCCAAATGCTGCCAACACTGACAGACAGCAGCTAAATGTGGCTGACTGACTGTTTGATTGACTGGCTTTGAGCCCATAAGCTGATGTGGCAGCCACTTTGGCTCTGGCTGGCGCTGGGCATTCGATAGCTAATTAGACGCTGCACCTGTTTGGCTAGCTAATTAATTTTTGGCTGCCATGGCAACTGATGCAGCAACAAAATATCAAACTGCACAAATTCAATTGAAATGGCGGCGGCCACAGCTGATGCACTTGCAATTGTAGATAGAGGGGGGGGGGGGGGGGGCAGGCAAAGGGAGCTGCTCCATAAAGTGGCAACTGGAGCCGCAACGCACTTAACAGCAGACATGGACGTGTCTGCGTGTGAAGTTTAAGCTGTTTGGCTTTACCAAGCACGCAATATGTGGGTGGGCGGGTGCGAGAGGGAGAGAGAGAGAGAGAGTCAGTCGAGTAGCGGAAATCAAACAGGGTAAGACTGAGACAGAGACTGAGGTAAAGAATGGGAGAGTGCGTACTTAGCTGTTGACTGCAGCTGTGGCTGCGTGGTACGTGGCATGTCTGCAATTGTCTGCGTGGCCGGCATGGCAAATATTTAACCCAAACAATGCGCTTAAATCAAAAGCAATCCATGTCTGCCGCATAACTACGCGACAAGCAAACAAACAGTGAGATGGGAAGCTGGCAGGCACACACATACACACACACACACACACATACACACACATGCATATATATACTATATATGCCGATTTAAAACCCACTTTTGACTGACGCTGCACTTTTGGCTTTTAATGCACTCACAGATACAGAGCAGAAGTTTACAGCTTTGGAGTTGGCTGTTTGGCAGGCAAATCAGTTTGGCCTTTGAACTTGCCCAATCGCTCCCTGGCCGCATATTTGTGGCCATTGAACTGCGGCGTGTGCCATAAACACAACACACACACACACAGACAGAGCCACTCTCTCCATCTCTATCTCTATCAAAAATGTCAGCTCTGAAAACTTTCGCCTTCAGTTGGTCAGCTAAAAAGTGTCCGAGGCATGCCCCAAAGGACTCGTAAGTCTGAGCATGCATAATTAGAAAACTTTTTGGCATAAGTCATATTTGTTTGTGATCTTAACTAAAAAGTAACAACGACAACAACAACAACAAATGTGGTCACATGACAATGTGCCGTTATCTTTATAAATCAAAGGGAATTAGAAGATCTCCCCCGTTGCTTGCCAAATGCCTGAGATTGTTGCCAAAGCTGCTGCCCATTAACTGGACAAAGGAGTCCTCTCACACATATTTTTAATGATTTATTCCCAATTTAAGTAAGATTTCGTGCCTGAAATGCTTTTACCCCACAGTCCTGAACATGTCCTGACTGCTCCTGTGTGTGTGTCCTAATATGCAAATCAAATTTATTGCACTCGCTCGCATCCGTCCTGGCCGTGGGTCACACCACGAATCCTTTTTATCTCTGCTGTCGCCCCCCACATAAATCTTGTATAAGTTGCTCCTTGGAGCAGTCAATATGCTAAATCAGCAGACACCCGAAGGGGTTGCCAGGCGCAGAGGGTGAGTTTGTTTGGACAGCTGCTAAGACATTTCAATAACGCTTTAGCATTCCGACTGCCAATGCGAGAATGTGAACAGACATTCCTTGCAATCGAGTGGGCGACTGGGCGACTGGGCGGGGCTCCTCTTGGCCATGTCTGCAGAATTTTAATCAAACTGCTTGACAAGCTCATTTGATTAGTACAAACCGACGTGTGCTTAAGCCAAATGCTTAACAACTATTTGAAGTGAGATAAATGCGCATTTGATAAGCAGCTTCAATTAGGAAAAAGGTGAGAATAATTGCAAGACAAACAAATGCAGAGGATTAGACGTGGTATGGGAAAACTTGAAATCAGAGGCAAATTAATAAGAGTATAAATATTAATATATCCACAATATTGTATTAGATTTTTATTTTTCAGAACAGAAACCTAAGATAATTTAGGAACTCTTCCGTATTTCTTTGAAGGCTAGAAGGGTTTAAGGGTTTCCTTAATGAGTTCCTGATTCTTGACATACCTGGAACTCAGGTCGAATAGACGAAGGGACAGACGGATGAACGGACGGACAAACAAAAAGACAAGAGTGGATCAACTTGGCTGTTAATGATGATTGGACAAATACATATCCATATGTATATACGATCTACCAGAACTCTTTCTCTATTCTCCTCTTACGTTTATCCTCTTGCATACACCTCAACAATAGTATCATACCCCACATTCCCTGCCGACAGGGTATAAATAAGTTTTGTGAATGGAAAATCAGCTAGATAGCAACTATCGGGGCAACTGCAACGCTCTCAAAAGTTGAGAACCGGTTTGAAGAGACTTGCTTAACGGCAATTGCCATGGCTGTCATAGTTCACGAGTCCTGCGAAGATTTATAGTGTGAAAGGCAAACAGCGGGGCAGGAGGCAGGGGGCTAGTTGGCAGCCAAAATGAGTTGAAGACAAAGCCACAGCCAGGATATGAGATACGCGAGTGTCCTGTTGATGTCCTGCGGTGCCAAGCAGCAGCAGCTGAAGCTGAAGCAGTCCTCGACCCGACGCCCTAAATCAAATGGAACAGACATTGTCAGTCAACGTTAGGCAGGCGCAATAAAAAGGATTTTCGTGCTGTACCAAATGCATTTTCCCATTTCCCACAATTTTCATGATGTGCCTATTGAGCGCGCACGAGTGGGGCGAGGGTTGGCCACGGCGACGCGTCGCCCGTTGCAAATTTGTCAACAGGCACAACAAATGACAATGTGATAAGCGGCACAAGTTTTTGTGTTTCTTTATTTTTTTTTTATCTTGTGCTATCAGGAAATAAATCACAAGTCACAAAAAAAAAAAAAAACATTGATGAAAATGAGTAGAAAATATGAGAAAAACATAGAAAGACGTGGAATGTAACCAACTACATAATACTCGTTCACAATTGACAACATCAGCATGAGACGATATGTAGATCTTTGTAGTTCTCTGATCTATAAACATACCCATCCATCCATTTATCCAAGTATTTTTCTAGCTGTTTACATTTGTCTCTTCATCTACCAAAGAAAATCTAAGCATCTATCTATCATCTATCTAACTGTATGTGTATCTATCCATCAATATATATATCTATCTATCTATCTATGTAGCAATCTATCTATCTATTTTCCATCTATCTATCTGTCTATCTATCTATCTATCCATATAACAATTTATCAATATGTATATCGTATAAGTATCTGTCTATGTATCTATTACGCCATGAAGTTGGGGAACCATCTAGTATATACATAGATCTATCTGCGAAGAAAATAAATTATAGTAAATCTGTAAATTCTAGCGATTCTAACACAAATATCTCGATTTACAATGACTATATATATAAATTTTGGATTTTCAAGTTTCTCTTCCTGTAAAGTCTACAAGTCTTGACACGAATACACTCACTTCACGTCGTGGACGAGTATAAAAACACATGCTAAGAAAGAAAAGAAAATAATAAAACACTTGCAATAAAAATGATGAGCAGAGCAAAAAAGCGTATCGAATGGGAAAAAGTTGCTATCAGCGCATTGGTGGCGCTTGGCCAGGATTGATAGTGTGTCCATTTGTATGCCGGACTGAACTTTGACCCCGCCCCGGCCCGCACCGACCCGTCGCGAACTCAGCTCAAATTGCGCTTGAATATTGGCAAAGAATTTGCGACCCATTGTCCGGGCGGACGAGTTTAAAAGGCTTGCGGTGCATCTGTGCAAATATTAGCTTATGAAATTGTTTAAAATGCACAACCCATTTCGTGGATTTGACAAGCCATCGGAGTGCGCCTTGGTCACGCTTCGCCGAATGGGGCAGGGGGTAGGCAGGATGCAGTCAGGACAACAACAGCACCGAGAGCAAAAGAAACATCATCCAGAGCCATTTGACAGTTGCCACAATTTATCATAATTCAATGCATGCCATGTCCTGTCAATCACCAGGCAGGACGAAAGGGTGAACACACATTAGTTCGATTGAGTTGGATGGGGTCGGCCGATTGCCGTTAGCCCTGGGGCTTGTTCTGCTGGGACATTTTTACAAGTGACTTATGAATTATTCCTTATGGCCAACCAAAGCATGTCCGACTCGCTCGCATCCTTTTTGCTTTTTGTACTCCCAAATCAGATTAGCCTCAGCGCTTTCAGCTACATGAAAGGGTCAATAGAGCCAATCGGACATCTATCAAATGGAATACACAATGTGATTCTACAGATTAGATTTCCATCTGGATGACTAATACGTGACCATAAAACACCTCAATGGCCAGCCAAAACACTTGTTCCATAGAGATTTAAACGTATTAACTGAATATGATGATTCTTAAGAAATATAATGGGAATCTATGATGACAAACTCAACTAGTTGAAAGATGTTACTATAAAAATATAGAAAAATATAGAGGAAACATTTTTTTTATAGTTCTTCACAAGAGCTGGAGCAAGATCCAAAATCCAAGACCTAAGTCCGAAGACTTAAGATATAAGACGCAAGACGCCAAGAACCAAGACGGAAGATGGAAGACCAAAATCAAAACCAAGACCAAATCTTAAGATCCCACACCCAAGAACCAAAACCACGAGGCCAAGCAAGTCAACGACCAAGAACGAGATTAAAATCAACACCAAGACCATTAAGAATAAACTCTCCAGACTGTGTTTCAGCTTTCAATTTTATTTTTATAAAATTAGCCACGCTTTTAATAACAAATAAGTTAAGATTCCACATTCGCTACGTTTGTTGATAAATAAATGCCAAGAAAATTTACTTTATGATTCCAAAAGCTTACCTTCTATAAATATAAGTACTTCAGAAAAAAATCTATAGTACAATAAATTAAGTTATATAAGTGAAAGACATTCAAATTTGGTTTGATCGTAATCTTTATTAAGTTAGTATTATTATTGACTAATTGACAGAAAAATAGACGTTTTAATTTATATATATATTTGTGTATATCATGTATTTGTTTATATCTAAATATGGATTATTCAATTTGCAATGATTTGTTGACTCGGGCATTTTCCCGGAGCCGTCGAACGTCGATTTGAACTTTTGAGCACGCGTACTCGAGGCGAGATAACGAAACAGTTATACGTAACAAATATTGTAAATAAATCACAACTTTTGACTGTCATACTTGTAGGAATTGATAAAGGTATGACGCCTGCTTAGTGCTGAGCCCCAGGTGGAGAGCGGGAGTGATAAGAAAAGAACTCGTGGATTTGACTGTGCCTTGGAATGAAATTGAATTCAGACAGAACGTGATATATATTTATTTAGCCAATACTTGATATACTTTTGAAAACAAACGGTAAAAAAAAAGAGAAAGTATTTTACTTTTGAGTATGATTTAATTATAGACTAATTTTGGCAAAGACAAATGATCGTGTGGTTAACAAAATACTTGATGGGATGGTGTACCTGCTGCAGCGGCTAGTAACAGTTAATTTTAAATAGATATCTTTCGGGGAGCACAGTATAAACTATGAATAGCTTGCTAGACAATGAGTTGAGTTTGGGGATGTTGTTTACATGTTCTTGTCGAACAGGAATTCGCCCAACTCTCCCTGGGTGGACATCATCTTCTCCAGTGTGGTGATCTTGCCAGCCAGCTCGCGTTGGCCGGTCAGCTGCTCCTCCAGATAGACACCGGTCAGGTAGTCAACCAGATGGTAATCGTTATCATCAGCCTTCTTGGAGTTGCCCTCGCAGGTCTTAATCAGATCGCGAATGGACTTGGTGACCTCGGTCTCTAGCTTGAAGGCATCCTCCAAAGCAGACAGTCCAGTCCAGTTCTTTACCTTGACAGGCTATAAGAGTACAATCGTAAGGGTCCCAGAAAATCTACTACAAATTTCGATGAAATTACTTACCGATACTTTGATTAGGTCCTTAACGGTGTGGGTCAACTCGCCACGCATCGACAGGTATTCGATCAGCTTGGCTCCATGCTCGCGCTCTTCCTTGGCAGCCTTGAAGAAGTGTTCGGCGAAACCAGGACGATTGACGGTGTCGTTCGAGAAATAGGCAGCCATGGCCAGGTACTGCATGGAGGCATTGATCTCCTTCTGGATCTGCTCGCGCATGCTCCTAATGCAGGGCTCCTTCATGTCCGGCCATCCCTTGAACGCAGCATTTGACTTGATGTTGCCTATAGAGAGGGAGATTAAAATTAAGACATTAATATAAATATAAAACATATAAATTACATATATTTTACAATTTATGCTTGCTTCATATGCAACACCTACACTTGGAGGTTTCTTGATTAGAATCTTGACTTTCGATTTCTTGCTGCTTTTTATTTTTCAAGTCCTGCATAACACTTGACTGTTGATCTATGAGTGCTAAGGGGTGCGAGGAGTAGTTAGCGTGCACATTACGTAAGCTGCAGTGGTCATTGCATATGTATGCATGTATGTGTATAATGCAAACTCAAGTTTCTTGGAACAAGTAAAGCGTGTGCAAAACTAAAGTGCAGTTATTTGCAAAGTTCGCTCTCTGTCGTTCTCATCATCTCTATATTTTTGTTCTCTGCGCATTGCGATAACGTGCTCAAGTGTCGCCATAGCAACGGCATTTGTTTTGGTTTCGTGCCGTGTGCAAAAATGCCCGCTTCTAGTCCAACACAACTAGTTCTATCTCACTTACACATTCAAGCTTGAGCTCGACGCCGTGTGCAAAATCGAACAACAAAAACATAATACGGGAATTGTAGCTGAGGGCGCAAAAAGCTGAAATCTAATTTCACACATACAATATATGGAAATTAAGTTAATCTGTTACATAAAGCTTCGCTAAAGTTAGCGAAAGTTCGTTAAATTGATTTAATATTTTGAGATTTGATACGATGAAGAGAGCAGACCAGCACAACAGCTGACCTAACGCTCTCTTAGTTTCGTGTGCGCACACCCCGCTGCTCTTAATAAACTCTCACTCAAACACACACACTCTCTCTCTCTTTGTTCGGACGAATGGTTCGTCGCCATTGAATGGAATTGCGTCGAATTTTATTGGTTTTTTTCAAAATATTTTTGTTTTGTTTAAAAGAATGAAGCAACTACTTAATATTATATACTTAAATTACTTACATTGCAAATTGTCTGCCTGGGCCATGTTGATGGCGGCCAGAACGGTCAGTAGACAAAAACTCGCACAAAATTTCATCATTTTATTCTTCGGGTTCCTCTTGTTGTTGTTGTTGACGTTGATGTCTTTACACAAAATCACAGAACAAATTATATCACTTTCAGTTAATAAATCAATGCAAACAGTTCTTGTTTACGTGCTCTGTCTAAATGCACAAATGAAAATGAACCAATTCGGTTGCTCGACCAATTTTAAATAGAGAAGTTTCTAGGCGATCTGTTATCTCGTCTCAATTGTCTGTCAAAGCTGCCTTTACGCACACTGGCATAGAAGGCAAAGCTTGCTTTTTCAATTCAATTGGACTTTATGGATTATTTGATCTTTCCGGTACCTTATGATACCGTTTTATATACCCTGACAAACTTTTCACACGTACTTGGAATTTTTCGTAATTCTTCTGCTTTACGCGCCTTCGCTATGTGAATGCAAACTGTCGGTGCCTGTGTCGAGCAAAACACTTTTAAACGCTTCGTCGTTGGCCGCTCTCGCTCACAAAGAGCGTTGTGTGAGTACACAAAATACGTGTACGCTGTATGTGAGCCTCTGTGTATGTGTGTGAGCTCGCTCTTATCAATTCAATATGTCGTCGTACGGTTTGTTATTGTTGCTATCGCATTGAAAATATAATATATACCATTTGATAGACGTATGTACTTGATTTACCACACTTACTTCCACACGTCCTCAATATAAAACCTCCTATGTTCGACAGCACTATCGTTGCTGAATTTAGCCTAACTCCAATATGGCCGTATGGCTGTTTGACCGCAGAAGCTGTCCAGTCAGCTGTTCTTTGTTACGCATTTACCCTGTAAAATGGGTATATAAACTTAGACATACGAATGACGTAACAATGCAATTCCTAATGTATTCTAACTAATTACCTTATTTCGAATACGTGGTTTAGTATTGTATGTATTTAATAATAATAATAATAATAATATCTTTATTTCTAAGTAAATACGTATGCATATATATGACGTATGGTCAACCGTCTAGGGTATAACAAAACCGACTCTTTGTTTTTGCTTTAGTTTTGTGTGCTAAATGTCATGGGTTGCCATGCACTTTTGTTTAATATAAATAATATTTGATGGTTTAATACCTAACGTGAAAGCAGAAACATGGATATTGTAGGATCAATCAAGATTTTGATTGACTATCAGTGCGAACATGACAACTAATGCAGGGAAGTCATAGCACCACACTTGAAGCCAGATGTTTAATAAGACTCATGTCAAATGATAACAGAACATAATAACCGAATGCCTTCTGGTTACTTTCGTGTATTTTTGAAAATTTATGGCATTGGATTGCTTCTCGAGATTGAGTAGTCATTGTTACAACTTGATATAAATTTTATCACACGTGGTTTGCATATGCGTACATGTTTCTCTCTACTAAAATTAATTTGAATTCAATGCACGTGTAATTAGGGCTCGCTTGATTCGATTTTTAGTCATATGATGAAATAGAAAGATGCAAATCAATGCAAGAACTTTGAACAGTCTGGTAACCCTATTCAGCATTGAGAACTCAAGCAACTTGTGAGTGCCTGAGTCACAAAGAAAAACAACCGCAATGACAATACGAATAACAACAACAACAGAGACGCGGCCATATTGCCAGAGCCATGTTTGACTGACAACGAAATCCCCAACGGAGAGACGACGAGTGCAAAACAACATACCCATACACTCGCAAACGCGAACTCACACTCGCGCACTCACGCACACTGGCGCACTGAGTGCGGTGCTGCCGAGGCATAGAAACGAGACAAACGCAACGCTATAAACAGCAGTTCAGAAATTGAGTTCCAACAAGCAGCACGTAAGGAAACACAAAAATCAAAGCAGAATAAGTTTAAATTAAATTTAACGCGTCTATTTAAAGTAAGTGTTACACTTCAATTGTCTGCTAATTGATTTGATTATAAATAGTGTACAAATAATATATTTAAACTAAAAACAAATTAGTTACAAGTAACTTGAAGCAAAATCGTTCGCGAGAGAGAGAAAGAATGTTCAAGAAAACTCTACGACGCAAAAGTCGCTGATTTGTTTTTCATTGAATCACATTAACTAGAAACAGAGTGACAGATTTTGAAATTAAATATACGTCTAATTGTGAAATTCTATTTATTCTAATTCTAGAAAGTGAAAACAAATAAAATGAAATATTTCATCGCATTCGTTTTGGTTGCGGGCCTCTGCGCTCTTGCGCAGGCCCAAGAGCAGAGCTGTCAAGTAGACGTGCAGTCTGCCTGCGGACAGAGTGCCAACGGTGAGTACAAAAAGAAAAAATACTGTATAAAATAAGAGCATGAATGAGCGCACGAATGCAAGAGAGTGCAAGAGAGCGGTTAAATGGTTATTAGTATGAATGTGTGTGTGTGAGTGTTTGTGTGCGTGTGTGTGTGTGCATGTGCAGTTGATCCGGTTTTAACTGTAACTGTGTATTGTTTTCTGAATATCTTATTTTTAAAAATAAACAAACAAGCGCTCATGGCATTTTTCTCAGGCGAAAGTAAGCGAAAAAAAACTTCCTCATTATAATTAAGCAAACCCAACTCACACAGCTATAAATTTGACCTTCTCTTTGTTGTTTCTCAGGTGGTGTGGCAAATTGTAATGCGCGCTATGCTGCCATTGGACATCTGGAGCATAAGATGCAGGACTACATCCATTTGCAGCTGAAGAAATCCTACGAATATCTGCTGATGGCCACCCACTTCAACTCGTACCAGATGAACCGCCCCGGCTTCCAGAAGCTCTATCAGGGTCTCTCCGATCGCGCTTTCGATGATACCATTGCCCTCATCAAGCAGGTGACTCGTCGTGGTGGCTCTGTCGACTTCAGCAAGCCCCATCAGCAGGGTGTGGCCCAGCCCCCAGAGGTGCATCTGAATGAACTCGAGTCACTGGCCCGTGCTTTGGACAACGAGAAGGAGCTGACCAACGGCGCCATTCATGTGCACACCAGCGCCACCCATGGCACCACCGAGAACCGCATTCACGATCCCGAGATGGCCCACTATCTGCAGGAGAACTTCTTGAGCAAGCAGGCAGCATCTGTCCGCACCCTCTCTGGCTATGCCAACGATCTGTCCAAGTTGGTGAGCGTGCGCGAGCCCGCACTTTCGGTCTACCTGTTCGACGAGTATCTGCAGAAGCAATAAGCAGTTATCTCCTCTCTATCGCAACTCTTATCAAAATTCACTCATCTGTTAATTTGCTAGTATTACAAAGATTCCAAAACGAAAATAAACCCCCGAAACGCTGCGTTCTGTAAATTGAAATTGTCATTTGAGTTGTGTTAAATATATAATAATAAATCGAAGCGCAGCAGCCACAAAAGCAAAACAAAAACAAAGTGCAGTAACATCTGATTTCCTATCGACTATTGAATTATTTACTACATCAACACAAACACACTCATACTATATGCACACACACTCTCACATATTTGTGATAACGTTTAAGTAAGCAGCATTCGCTTGAACAAATATATCTTTAAATAATTATGTTACCAAGCTAAATAAATAAATAAAGTCAACCAATATACGCAGTATATCATGTTTTCTTGCCTCATGCTTAACATGCAGATAAAATGGCTGGCAAAAAAAAAAAAAAAAATGCTCAAAAGAAATCACAGCTGTCTGCTTGCTGTACGTCTAGCTGATAGCGCTCGAGCTGAGTCGAGCCGAACTGCGGGTGTACTTTGAATGCGATTCTGATTAGCATACAGAGCAACTAAGTATACAAAAATTGGACTATACTATATGAGCAATTCGAGTGTAAGTGACGCGGCTGAACCTTTGATCTATGCAAATACTAATTCGCTTTCATTGTTGTGAAATGGGACAAAGAAATATCTACAAAGGCAAAGTGTTTGCGTGGGGTGGGAATAGAGCTTTCGCCATAGAGAATTGAAATTATTAATAAATGTATTTAATTATTTATTTTTGGGGCTAGAATCTTCTAGTTAAGCTTTCTCTTGAAAGCACTTCTGTTTCCTTTAGCGTTATGTAATTTGATAAGCCAAACATTGTCCATAATTTATTATACTAGATAGGCCTATAGGCCTATAAGCTATGGTATTTTATAAGAATTTTCTGTAGTTCTTTTTCGCTCACATTATGTATGATACAATGTACTTGATGACATCTATAATTTGGTATATCTGATATTTTAAATCTCTCTCTTACTCTTTCTCTCTCTATCCATCTCTCCATCTCTCTCTCTATCTCTCTCTTTCTATCTTTCTTTCACCCCTAGTTCCAATGATAAGACTATTTTGATGCATTACTATTGATTAATTGGTGATCTACATAACATTGTAGTCTATATCTTATCGGGCGGTACTTCAACTGAAGTAGTCTTAAAGCCACGTTTCGTCGTAGTGAAACACGTCATACAATATTTTGCATTTCTATTTGCTTACGTCGGGATTTATCGCCCGTTGCACACGATTTCCGGTTGAGTGTGAGAGGCCATGTTCTTCTCTGGGGCAGCCATTTTGCGTGTTGACTAAGCCAAAGCTGACTAACGGTAAAGAGTGCCTCTATTGCTATTGTATAAGACGCACTAGACATTCTATTTCTCTCTCTCTCTCTCTCTTAATCTCAGTCTGCCTGGGGGCTGACGTATTTTACTCTGATGCTGCAGCGTAGTTTCCTTATCTCTAATTTCGATGCGAATTGCAATTATTGTAAATATTTTCCATGACTGCCGCCCCTCCCCACCCTCACCCACTCACTCTCTCACTCTCTCTTTATATGGGAAGCAGCCACGCAGAAGAGCCATTTATCAATTAGTGACGCCCATTCAATTTGGATTTTATTCGTTTATATTTTCGTCTATGGACCACTTGCACGTAAACTGCACGTCCATTGGCTCAATTTTGTGCGTTGGGTAGTGTACTATATATAATTATATGGGTCGGAGGTCATCAAAATCTGGGCAATAGACGCGTGTTATGCTGTAATTAGAATATGACAGCCAACAACCAAATGGCCAACATAAAGGCAACGTTAAGTTCAGAGTGCGATTATGATAGAATTGTAGCTGGGGTCATATGGGACTACGACTCCGAAATGGGCTCCTGGACGATCCCTGCTGGCCTGCACTGGTCATTAAATATTAATCCACTTAATATTAATTGCGCTGATTTGCGGCCAAAGGATGTACATACATACATATATGGAGTATATTCATGGAGGGTTTCTCTTCCATAATTGCGGTCATTTCGGGTGTATTTGTCAAGGGTTTTAGTGGGCTTACACGCACACGTCTCGCACACATGCGACGCCGTTACCGAATGTCTAATTGCGGTCCGTGAAACCCTTTTGGCCAAATGCCTCATAAAGGTGCTCGAAAACTCCAAAATCTGCAATTAATTTATGCATTTTAATAAACGCGCCAAGCAATTAGCTTCATATAGAAAACTATTTCATTTATGTTGTTGTTGTTGTTGTTGTAGTTGTTGTAGTTGTGGCTTCTGCTGCCGCCAGCTGTTGTCAAAGGATTCGCCAAAAGGATTCATATCAATTTATGGCCACACATGTGTGTCTGTTTGTGTGTGTGTGTGTGTGTGTCTGCTCGTCTGTATGCAAAAATAGCAATTTAATTTCGTTTTATTGCATTTGCCATTTGCAGCCAGTGAACAGCAGCTGCGCCACAGAACTTCAATAAATAATCCAATTCATTCTCTTTTATTCGAAATTTTTAATGAATATCTTCAAATTTTACGCCTGCAAGTTCCGTTGGACGCCCTCAGCTATAACAAATTGAAAAGTTGAAATTTGAAATATTTTATGTTTTTTGAAGTATGGTATATACAAAAAAATTATTTGATTTTAAAGAATTTAATTTCATATGAGGAAGACTTTTAAAGTCTTGGAAAAAAATTTAGTTTGCTGCAATTGTTGTATTTATAGAGCATGAGAGATCAACATTTCACTAGATGAACGTGAGAGAATTATCAAATCATTGAATTGACCAAATTTGTATACAAATGAATTAGCTTAACATCATAAATAAAATATGTATTAAAAGTATTGGAAGAGAATTACTTTGAGGAAAATGATGAAACTATAATTGATTGGGTTCTTCCTTAAAAGTGATGAAAGGTGAAACATACTAAACTCTTTGTTAGCCACCTATAGGAAATTATGTCATTACAATCCACATTTTTATATTCAGTCAACAGATGCAGTTCAGTTCAGTTGAAAATCTCTTCTGGTAATATACGAAATACCTCGGAGTCTTCTTCCACAACATCTCAAAGAATACATTTTTCTCATTACTCAAAATACAGTTTCCAATTACATGCACAATATAACATATTTTCAAGCACCTGTTTCTCCCGCTAAGTACCTAAGTACCCCCCCACATTTAAATATTATATGGGCATATTGTGCCTCTCGGCAACTTGTGCGTAATAAAGCGATTTGCATAGTCAATCGGCTCACTTTGAAATTGATAGCCATACAATTTGGCAATGGCAAACAATGGCAATATTGAGGCTATGCAATCCATTGGGATCGAACGATTAGCAGAGCAATCGAATCAGGGCCCATAATCAGGGCAAACAAGCTAATGGATTTCCGATAAGCGAACCGTTGATAAGACTAAGAGTACAAATAGGTTTTACTTTGCTGTGGTTGTTGTTGTTGCTATTGCCTTTTGTTGTTTTTTTTGCATAAATGAAATGTTTTGCAAAATCTCATATTGTTGAATCGTATTGCAGGGTGGATCAGCCAGCGGCAGGAATTGCAACCTGAAACGTTCAGATGCTGAGCCACCCCAGTGGGCACAGCTGCCGTCAGTCAATTTGAATAAATCCACTTTTCAAGGTCAGTGGGTAAAACAAGTTGCGAAATTTTTCAGCACACCCCATGGCAAAAAACAAAAACAACAATTCGAGCTGAGGTCTAGGCACTATTTGACATAGACATGCCCTGTAAATGGAGAAAATGATACTACTTTCATTTACTATCATACTTATATCAATGCTAACAGTGATGCTAATGGATGCTAATGCTAGTGCTAAAGCTAATGTTAATCCTTATGCTAATGATCATGCTAATGCTAATGCTGAAACTAATGCTAATGCTAATGATCATGCTGATGATAATGATCATAGTAATGCTAATGATTATGCTAATGCTAATGTTAATGCTAATGATAATGATCATGCTAATGTTAATGCTAAAACTAATGCTAATGATCATGCTAATGCTAATGCTCATGGTAGTGCTAATGATCATGCTAATGCTAATGATAATACTAATGCTAATGCTAATACTAATATTAACATCGCTGCTGAGCCCAATTCTAATTCCCATTCGAATACTTATGCTAATGCTAATACTTACTGCTAATGCTAATGATCATGCTAATCTTTGTGCTCATAAAATGATGAGATCCTGATCATCATGATACTGATAGTATTAGTATAAATTAAGATAAAGCTAATGCTAATGCTAATACTAAAATAAATACTAATACTAATAACTCAATCCATAACTTGCCTCTGCTTTGGCTTTCAAACCACCTTCTGCTCTAATCTACAGGGTATACAAAGCCACCCCGTTGCGTGCAATTGGGGTTGTGATTGTTTTTGTTGCTGTTACTTAGAGCCTTGAAGCGGAAATGGTCAAAAATGACATGTGGCTGGCTGGCGAAATTTGCATACGCACCACGCACAAATGCCAAAATGCCAAAATGCCAAAATGCCAAAATGCGAATTTGCCGAGGGAGTATCTAAATTAGAGGCGGGCAGGAAGGCGGGCGAGCGGGCGGGCGAGCGGGCGGGCGGGCGGTCGGGCGGGCGGGCATTACTAACCAGGACAACGCAGGCAGTCGAGCTGGTCATGCGTAGGGCAAGGCACGCGCCAGATCCAGCTAAAAAGCTGAATGGCAACTGTACAACTGGCAGAGAGTGTGTGTGTGTGTGAGAGAGAGAGAGACATAGTCTAAAGCGAAGCCTTCAGGGTGGCATTCACATTCATTTATTTCGTGTGCATAACTTGCAATGAGCATAACTTTGGCCAGCTCACTCAAATATTTATGGCAAATTTGCTGGAGCACTAAATTAAAATTCAATAAATCATCATTTATATTTCCACTCTCACTCTCTCTCTCTCTCTCTCTCTGACTGGCTGGAAAAAGTTGATCGAAATTTCATTAGTGTCTGCTGCGCTTTTTTTTGTTTAAGTTTTGGCATTTAGTTTTGCAATTATCCTTTTGCAATTTGCCGCCATTCTGTGCGTGTCCTGTGTTTGCAAACTTTTTCCCCAAACACTGCAAAACTTTCCAATGTGCACTTTTTCCGCTTGTTTATCTCACTCACTCTATCTCTCTCTCTACCGTTTTACATCGCATTCTAGCTTTAATTACGGCTTCAACTGTTGCGAATGTCCTGATTTAGCTGCATTTTATGACAGCGCCGAAGTTCGCTAATTTTTATTTTATTTTTTTTTTTTCTGGCCTGCTAATTAATTTTTGCGTGTCGCCAACGACTCTGTCAACTTGCAGCTAATTGTTATTGTTTCAACTACCGTCGAGAGGGTGTTGCTGCCAGTTTTGCGGTTTCAAATTGTGCAGCTCACATGTGTGTGTGTGTGTGTGTGTGTGTGTGGGTGTGTGCAGCAAGGCGAAAATTTGCGCCATAAACATAAAAATTAACGACTGCCACAAGTTGTAAAAGACAAAGGCAGCGCACACGCACACTCCCACACACACACACACACACAAACACACACATGCACACATGTACACACATACGCATACCTTGCTAGTTTTGGTCAACATTAAAATCAGTTTTTATGTTGCAGCCACACCTACCAATTGTGGCTGCTACGTGCTGCATGCCTCTTGATTAAAAATCAACAGGAAACATCATTCGAAATGGCCGGAAGATTCTTTAGCCAAGCTAAAGTCAAAGCCAAAGCCAAGCTGAAAGCGAAAGCGATAGTCTGGACGGCATTTGTGAGAGATTCGCTTTTAGCTGACAGCTTGAATGCTTCACTTCCCTTGCTCTAAGCATAAGCGGATTAAACTGACTCCGCCTCAGCTGCAAACAGAGAGAGAGAGAGAGGGAGAGAGGGAGAGGGAGACAAGAGAAAAGGCATAGCTGAACTGCACGACATATTAATGCCCTTACGAACATGGAACTCGGAAAAAAAAAAATATATATAAATATATAATATATCTCTATTTATATATATACATTTCTATTTCTATCTATAATAGCCATAAAGAAAATAATATTTTTTTTTTTATAAACATGTGTTACTAAGGGATATCACGTTCTACTACTTATATGAATGTATTTTTATAAAAAATAAAATATATATTAATTGAGATGCAAATTAAAATATAATATTTATAATCTATTATCTTCTTTCCTTTTCAGTTTTAGTTTGCTAACTTTACCCAACAATGTCCCTAATCGAAAATGAATATTTGTGTCATAATAATATGCATTACAAAATTTTATAAATTTTCAAATAAATTAAAATTAAATAAAAAAGATTTTTTTTTTATTAGGTGTGAAGTTTATGTTATAATACAGTTATACTATATATTAGTATGTGTACTAATATCATAAAATATTCTGTAAAGTAAGATTTCTTATATCAAAATTAGATTTTATAGTAGACCTATCGGTATCTTTTATAAAATAAACAAATATAAGACTTTTTTATTTTTAATATTTCAATTCAGAAATACGTATACATATATCAAAACTTTTCCATCTACTTCAAACTTCCATTTGACAACAATCTTCCTTTAATGGACTTCTTTTTCTGGAATAATCAATGCCTCCTACAAAACGCAAATACCCAACTCAATAGGGTATTATGAAATGTTTTGGCATTATTCGCACCAGGCTCGCGGATGGTAGAGCAGCTCGTGCCGTATAAAGTGGCTGGATGACAGTGCGATTAACTTGCTGTAAGCCATAAATGTTGCAAGTGCAACGCTCACAATCCCCCCCCGCCCACTCCCTGGGCAGCTGTTGCCTCTGGCAATTGCCTCCACTAATTTTGTATGCATGAGCTGAAATGAAGAGCAATGCGGACAAAAAAAAAGGAAAATATATTGTAAACTGTCTGGGCGTGGGCATTCAGCCAGTGGTAGGGGCGTGGCACTTGGCATAAACGCCTTAACGTTCATAATGCGCTGCGCTCCTCCACAGTGGCATTGCCGTGCGGCACTTAAAAAATCAAGTCCATCCGCAGCCGCAGACCCACAAGGATCAAGGACTTCGAGCCACCTCTCTCTCCCCCCCTTGCCCAGATGCTGGCAACATTTTAATCCATATTTCTTGCCGTCTGGCAGACAATTTCAAAGATAATAGCATACATATAGATGGTATTCCTCTTTTCTCTTTTTCTTTTTTTTCTGTTGCAGACGCAGTCAAGGATTACGATTACCATGCGCCATACAAAAATTGTCCGGACACGGCATCTGGCAGCTGCAGTGCCAGGACCAGGACCAGGACCAATGCAGTTCGCGCACTAAGCGACGACATGGCCAACAAAAATTATCATTTGCCTATAAATTGGGGCAAGCACTTGGAGCAGCAGCAGCAGCAACAGCCGCAGGAACTGCAGCAGACGTAGCTGAAACAGATGCGGAATTGAAAGTTTCAGCAGCGATTATGGTGGACTTTATTATCAATATACTCGATTATCTTATATAGAGTAAAGGTACTCTGAAAGATTTTTCGGCCTGCTCTGTAGACAGTCTACTTATAAATAAATAAAAATAGAATATGTAAGATTTAAGGATTGAAAATATGGAACTGAGAAGATTAAAGATCAATACGAAACAAAATACCATCATAGTCAAGTGTATTCCTACAATCCGATTCCATTCCGCATCTGAGTAACTGAAAAGATATACATATAATTAAGGATATATAATTATACTACGAATTCCAGCCAGAGTTTGAGTACATAGTGTAGACTTGAACCCAAATTCGAGTAGCTTTTGGTTATGATAATACCGTATCCGTGTACTAGTTTGGTAATCCCAACCGGAAATCTTTGCATAGGCTGAGAAATTCATGTTTTACTGACTTGCAATTGGAATTAGTCTTTCACAATTAAGGATATATAAATATACTAGGAATACGAGCCAGAGTTTGAGCACATAGTGGAGACTTGAGCCGAAATCCGGGTAGCTTGAGGTTACGATAATACCGTTTCCATGCACTAGTCTGGTAATCCCAACCGGAAATCTTTGCATAAGCTGAGAAATTCATGTTTTCCTGACTTGCAATTAGAATTAGTCTTTCATAATAAATAGCTGTTTAATTGTGACTCATTAGATATACATATATTTGTATATATATGCACCTATTAATCCCCTTCCCATTTAATCCCCCATGCATTAACCTCTTTGCTTAATTGAACGAATCGAATTGCCGAAATGTTGAGCAACTCTTTGCTGGCTTTTGTGCCTAAATGCAAGTTAAATAAGTAATTAGCTCACACTCCGGGTTGATATCATAATGCACAATTTGCAATTAGCGGGTAGCATATACCCCTTGCCCATCCATACCCATGGTCAGTTGATGAAAGGAAAGGGTAGCTTAGACTGGCCGAACGCATTCGCAGACTTGGCTGCAGTTTCGCCTCCAGCGAGAATTTCAATTAATTTTCACTCGATAAAGTAGGCAGCTGCGGTCAAGGGCGTGGCTACACTTCGCAACAGTCGAAACGGACGGAGGTTGATTGAAAATGCGAGCGATATGGCGAACAAAGTAGCCAAGTTAATGCCAGAAATGTCGAAACTTTGTCAACGTTATGATAGCTGTACGTTGAACTCAATGCTGGATGCGATTGCGGGTGCTCTGGGGTGGTATGGGGTGGTGTCATAGGGGACGATTCTGTGGCTTTGCTGTCGAGCCACAACAAAGGCCGCGCCATGACGGCGGCACGTAGCAAAAGTTTTCCAAAAACAAGATAAGCAGATTTACTTAAAGTTTTTTGCGAATTCCCCTACGTGCTGCTGCTGTCTCTCTTACCCAAGAATGGTGGGCGTGGCAGTGCGCTGAAAAGTGCAGTATGTCGCACCGCGCCGCCCCCCTCCTGCCTGCATGCTCATCCACCAGGCAGCAGTTGTTAATTAGAAACGGGGGCTGATTAGCGATAGCTATCAAGCCAGATTACATTAGCTCAGGTGGGTGGGGAGTGCGGGGGGGGTACTGCAACTGCATTTACCTGTGCATTAGAGAGCGTGCAATCGACATTGCGCCCTGCAATCGAGTCAAAGGCAACACGTAAATGCAATCAGGCTGAGGCGCACGTAGCGATATCGAAAGGCTGTCAGAGTCGTCGGGACTCTCGGACTATTTGAAGTGGATTAATCAGAGTGTCGCTGTCTGCCTTGACTCCAGTCCAGTAGTGCCTGTTTCGTCCATTGGCACGTAACGCTAAGAAGCATTTCATGTGGTTTTAAAAGCTACACGCTCGTAAATCAAACAAAGCCGTAGTGCTCCCTCTCTCTCTCTCTCTCTCTCTATGTATGGCAATGCAACATTCATTGAATGTATTGCCCGAACAACTATGCTTATTGTTATTATTATTACTATTACTAGCAGTATCAGCAGCATGAACAAATACACGTATGTACTTGTAGAAATCAGCTTGGCAACAAAGTGTTATCTATATTTATTCAACATTTCATAATGTGAACAGTTCGACTATCGAGACTTTGTTGCTGTCAAAGTTTCGTGTATTGCTCAGCATATGATATAATTTAATATCTTTTAAGCACACACAGTCAACTGTTGTGATACTGCTGACACCAAGAATCACTAAGGAAATCAGCAGAAGAGCTGGGGTATTGGGTATTACAATGTATAAGACTACGAAATCTACAATACCCTTGAAGATAAATTTCAAGTCTTTACAACTTATTATAATTACCTAAATATAATATTTACTTAAACCTAATATATACTTAAACAAACGAATTCTAGACATAGTTAAACCTTCTTTCATACACCTGCTTGAGATCATTTGATATTTATTTTGATTTCCTTTAGAACAAAGGATTATCATTTAATTGTATGTTGATATACATATTAAATCTTATCCATCTTTAGCTATCTATACCCATCTATCTTTATAATTAGAGTATATAAAATATTTCTCCATCTATTCCATGCATATATCTGTATCTTTGAGGTATATCAAATCTTTATCCATCTATCTTATATTTAAGCTATATAAAACCTTTACCCAAATATCTTATATTTAAGCTATATAAAACCTTTACCCATCTATCATATATTTAAGATATATAAAATCTTTATCCATATATCTTATATTTAAGCTATATAAAACCTTTACCCATGTACATATCTGTATCTTTAAGGTACATACAATCTTTATCTGTTGAGAAAAGAAATCTTTAAATATAATATACTATAGATACAATTGTATCTTATATATTCCACATGATAATGAAGTACCTCTATATATATCACCTCAAATGGGTTTGCCTTAGACACAATCCTCAGCTAGCCCCTACAATAACCATTCCATACCCGCCCACCGCACCGTCATAGTCATAGGCTTAATTAGTCTGAAGCACTCCTACTCCTTGTTGTGCTATACTCCAGAGTGTTTACTGTACTGCAGTTGAGTTGTCAGGGGATCGGGATCATCAGCCAGTCAACCGCAGCAAATCAAAATAATTGCGAGAAAAATAGGCAAGAGCAAGAGAGAGAGAGAGATAGAGAAAGAGAGAGAGAGAGAGAGAAGTAAAAGCTGGGCCTGCTTATCGGCACGCTCGATGCGATTTTAATAACATTTTTAGAGATATTGCGCCGTTAAGGATGCCCGCAAGGACCACGCAGGAGGCAATGTTTATATTGCAAAGACATCAAACATCTAAACGGGCCAGAGCCAGAGAGATATCGGGGACTGCCAAGAAAACAGAATAATAATAAACATTTCGGCAATTGTCTCTTGAACTGTCGCTGCGAGGGCAGGGCATAAAGTCAAATAATAAAACATTTTAACTCGGCATTTGATGGTTGTTTTTATTTCGTTGGCATTGCGACGGGCAAATAAAAGCAAAACGCACAACGTCACGGACCATAGTCGAGCTGCTGGCAGGATGCAAGGACATGAACCTGGCGGCAAACACCTTGAAGCGCTTTAATTTTTATGTTATATGCCCCCGAGACGACGACGACGACTGCCTCAGTCGCATCGTAAATCTAACAAGATGAGCTCGCTGCTCGCAAAATTTATGCAATTAGAAATTGATATTATACAACAATTTGATATCCTGTGTGGGTGTGTGTGCGGCCAGGACACGCGTTCGCCATGCCATAAAAAGTGCCAACTGCAATTTTTATGTTATTATTCGAATTTGAATTTTTATGCCTGCGTGACTATGCAGCGCACATAAGTATTTCGATTCGTCTGGGCGCCACAAATTTGTAGCTGCCTCCATATATTGTATAATATTATTTTATTAATCACATAATCCAGCCCCGCCGCCTGGGCGGACTTCGATAAGCCGTCAGACAATAGCAAAATGTGAGAAACGCCACAGCTGCTGCGAGTCCAGCCACAGCTCCTTCAGCTCCTTTTCAGGCCCGCGGCTTAGCCAAAAGATACAAAGATACAAAGTCATTACGAACGCATTCATAATTAATATATTTACATAGATTACAAAAAATTTAGATCGAACGGCAGCTGCGGGGGGCGGGGAGTGACAGCGACTGAAGTGAAGTGAAGCGGAAGAAGAATTCGCTTAATGAGTTTATTAAATAATTTGTTGAACTTTCAGCAAGTGTCCAGGCTGTGAAATACTCTGTAAAGTGCGGGCATTAAATGAGACTTAAGATGGACAAGTTTTTAAATGAGAATTATAAAAGATATCTTTAGATAAAAAACGATAATAAGCTAGGTAAGCATTAGAATACAATGGATAAAATATTTTGAAGCTGCTTTCTCATTAAAAATATAAATAGATATTTTTTAAAAATACTTTAAAATGTTTAGTTTAGAATCAATTTAAGAAAAATTGAAAATATTAAAATATTTGTAAAATGTTTAGTTTGTTTTAACACTTAAATAAATAGAATGAAATTAAGAAAATATTGGCGTAAACTTGCTGATATTTTTTCGGTACTTAAAATATTTTATTTATTTTATTTATTATTATTTTTTTTTTTTAATTTTTAGTGCTCTATATTTTTATATAAATATACACAAAAATATATAAAAATTTTCTTTAAAATAAGAATTTTTTTATATAAAAATATAATTTTTTTTTAACATTAATATAAATATAATTATTGAAGAAAAATCCATATTAAATATTATTTCATATTATATGTATAAATATTAAAAATAAAAATAATTCAATTTTAACCAAACTGTCCAAGCTAAGCACCCTAAATTCAAGAAGTTCATAAAGAAAGTATTCCTACATATTAAAAACAAAAACCACTTTATATTCCGCACATATTGTATAAATACAAATACTAATAAACAAACAATGCAAAATTAGTTCAGAATTAAAAATCAACTTTTCTTTGATTACTTTATTACATCAAGACTGTACAAAACAGTCCAGCAGGAGTCCACGCATAATGAAAAGGGGGAAAAAACTAAAGCCAACAGAAACTGGGGAAAAGTGAAGAAAAAAATGAGAGAAACTGTAATACCTCCTGGTCTTCAATCTTTGAGTTCGCGCCACCCGCGTTGGCTAATTACGAATTCAGGCGATGGAAATAAAAACAATTTCCGAGGGTTGGTGAAATTGAAACAAATCTAATAAATGGAACCAGAAATGTGCGTACATCAGGTCTAAGTGAATTTCGAATCGAACTTTCAGCTGCACTCAGGCAGGCAGCACACGTAATGAGATCCTTGGACAGGACAACGGATCCGTTTCGGAAGCAACTGAAAAAAAATTTGCATAATTTTCTTGAACAGTTTTCCATTATTTCAATGTCTGCATTTCAAGTAATTTTTTTACCCAAATTTTTGTTTTTTCGTAGCTTCGCAATTAAACGTGTAATTACTCGACTGCTTAAAAATGCGCGAGATGTCCGGACTGCGAAGGGTGCGCTACCTATAGGGTTTTCGTCCTTTTCCTTTCTTTTCTATTTTTTTTTTTTTTTTTAATTTGAGCCAACATTATTCTAATTGTTGTTGTTGCTGCTTGGCTAACGGAAGTTTTGCGCTTGTTTTCATTTGATTTTCGTATTTATTATGGTCTGAGTTATTAGCGCGCTCTCTCAATTATAGCAGGAGAACAACAACAACAACAACAAGTAGAAAAGTCTGGGGTTCTGTTTACTTGTTGTGACATTCTCAAGTGGTGCATAAAAATGAGCAATGGGTGGGTGAATGGCTAGCTGGGTAGGTGGAGGTGTACGAAGGAGGGGGTGCTAATTGGTGGCCTAAGGCAGTCTTCATATGGCGCGTTTCACAATGTTAAATAGAGCATATTTGTATTTTGCATGGCTTGCTCTTGTCAAAAAAAAAAAAAAAAAAAAAAGAAGTAAATAATAAAAAAAAAAAAAAAAACTGTCGCAGCCTGGAGTTGAACCCGAGTCGGTTGCGTCAGCGCACTTCATTCCTACCGAAGACGCCACGTCACTCATCAAAATCCGAGTAGCAAATTCGCATTAGAATTCCAATGCGAAATATCAATTCAAGCTCAATTGAGATTCTTGGAATATGCTTTAAAGCTCACACAGCGTCAATAGCTTAAAACGCTTCTGCTTAGATCATACAGTTTCCAGGCTTTAACAGCTTTGCTTCAACTGCATGCACTGCTTCCACTGCCTTGCTCATACCCCTTCGAGCTTTTCAAACAATAATTTACAGTAATTTCAGTTTTCAAACATTCAGAATTTACCATTAACAGAACAACGAACAGTCATTGACAATGCAAACGCATAAGTATATAATTTTGTTTTGAACTTGATATCAATTTGCTATCAATAAATTGGCATCGATACAGATGGAGAGAGGCAACTCGACACTAATCTCTTCAAATAAAGGATATCCATAACGGTATCCGTTCAGTGTCCGGTTGATGGGCCGCAGCAAAGCTCAACTCAATTCCAAAGGCAGAAAAAGTCGCTGTCGGGCGAGCCAATGGACAGGCTGCACTTAAGGCAACTCAAGGCAGCAGCCAGACAGAAAGTCTGAGTAGAGAAACAACAGCAACAACAACATAAACAACAGCAACAAAGAGCTAGCGGAAGACTACAAAAGCTTCGATATAGTTGTAATAAAAATGATTTCCTTAAAGCGTGGCTGGGAAAGAGCGGAAAAGTGAAATTGGCAAAAACGCGCCACGCGAAACTCTATTAGCGTGCTAGACAAAGGAGCCGGCGCAGCAGCCAGCAGAGAGCTGCCCCTGCTCGAATAGTTTTATGATTTTGATAGCAACTGACAGGCAAGCAGGCAGGCAGGCAGGATGTGAGGAGAGGGAGACGGAGAGGAGATTGAAATGCCAACAGGATATGGCCATCAGTTTTGGCTCTTGGCTAAAATAAATTTCATTTGATTTTCGCAACTGACGAATTTTGCTCATTTGCGATAAACTAATGGACGCAAATGAAAGGCGATGTGGAGCGGGGAGTGGGGGGGCTCACAGCAATTAGGCTAAACAATTGATGTTTCTTTTAGTTTTTGTTATCTCGGCCAGCAAATGGCCAAGTCTAGTCGAGTTGTTAAAGTGCACTCAACTGCGCAGAAAATTGTGTGGAAAATTGCGGCGCATCTAATCCTGCGCTGATGTCTTGTAATTGGCTTTAAAGTTCTGCTCTGAGCTCTGAGTCAAAGTTTTTAAGCACATGTCATATGTGCTGGTTGGTGTGTGTGTGTGGCATGTGGCATGTGGCATGTGGCACATGCGACACGCTAAGCTTAGCACCGAGTGTTTGCTGCTTTATCACGACTTTCAGTTTTGTCCACCCCCAACTACCTTTGTCCTGTTGCCTGAGCGCACTTTTTGCATACTCATTCTATTGCCACATATCCTGCCAGGGCATCTGTATGTGTGTGTGTGTGTGCGTGCAGGAGTCGTAAATCTTGTTGAGCAACAGGGAGAAAGAGAGAGAGAGAAAAAACCGAACAGCGTGCAGTGCGTCGCGTCTGTCTGCATCATAAATCATATGCAGCCAAGTAGCTGCTTACACAAAGATACTTAAGTATCTATAAGATACGCTACGTGCATCTGAGCGTAAGCAAAGCAAATTTGATCATTTTTACGCTTTTGACATGTGAATTGCTTCTGGGCCAAAACACCCAACAAACCAAGTCCGCCAGCCACTTATAGCATATCCTTCCGTAATTACAGTTTGAATCATCAGCGCAGTTGGAATTCGAAATATATTCAGGATATTTTCATATTCAGAGTTGGGGAGGGAGTATATTTGAGAAGGTTTTTATATACAATTTCTTAGAGGTAATTTCGAATCTTCACAGTCAAATTATCTATTCAGAATAGATAGATGTTGCGATAGTAAAACGGATTAAAATATATATTTTTCATTTTACTTCAGTTCAGTTAATATTTCCTTACTTTTATAACATATAGAACTTATAGAACTTATAGAAAATATATAATTATACCAACCCAAACTCTGTTAGACCCAAATAAATTCCTAACCAGAGTAAGCTTCCTTCATCCAAACAATCATTGTTTTCTTCCAATGTTTTTTTGTCTTTCCCAACTCATTTAACTCCTTCCTGAGTTTAGCCCCAGCTGCAACCCCTTCGAAAAAAGCAATCTCAGCCATGATGACTGGCGGGCAAAAACTATCAGAGGCGACGCACCCAGGAGACAGACTGCCAATTAACAGTTACATGTTTGTACAAAATAATTGGGTTGCGTGACACGAGGATAAGCGACAGCCAGGAGAGACTGGAGAGACAGGAGGGCCGAGGACCTGGCTAAATAGTAAACAAATATAGAGAAACTTGGCTTAAAACAAACATAGCACAACTATATAATTATGAGCGTGTGCACTTATTGCTGAGATAGTGCGTCATCATCGCTATTATCTCCATCATCGGCATGCTCATTATGATTGCAGAGGGGCAACCAAGTGTGCCGCAGGACAAAGGCGTTGCTAAAGTTATTAACGCGTCGTGTGGCGTCAATCAACTTGGGCCTTGGGCGCGTTTTTGCATGCGACCAACGCCCAACGACGGCACCGCCACGCCCACCGCCGATGAAAAGCCGCCTTTCTGTTTGATTTTTGGGGCAAAAAAGGCGAAAGGCAGGCAAACGTGTGTCAGAGCGAAAAGCAAACAGACGGCCAGAGGATTAGGACTTGTAAGGCTGTCGTTCGACTGGTAACGAAATTTATGTTAATTTAATTGCAACACATTAAAATAGTTTCACGTCACGAAGTCCTGCAAGGATATGACGGTTAAAAGGGTTGCCAAATACCCCCACCCCACCCCAACCCATTCCCAGACACTTGCCGACGACAGGCGATTGATGTGTGTGTGTGTGTGTGTGTGTGTGTGCCAGGACGTGTGTAAACCAAGATTGTTTGCCTTTTGCGGCTGCCTGGTTGCCATTGACAAATTTGAGGCATCGTCTGCAGCATCTTTAATTAAGTTACCCCCATCTCTTAACTCCAGCTCTATAGACGTAGTCGTGGCATTGTTTGGCCATGCGAAATTCATGAGCATCATTATCGATAGTTTCACATTTCATCATCCTCGGCAGGTACATACATACGTACATACATCAAAGGCAGACGACACGGGCATCAACATAATAAAATTTAAATTACAATCCTTGCCTTTGGGCAAGGCAACATTGAGGCTGTCTTAAAGGATGCCAAGAGCCGAGGCAGTGCCGACAAAATGCTTAATTTTGGTAATTCGAAAATCATGTGTGCTGATTTTATGATTTTTGTGATCATTAAAGTCACTTTGATGACATAAAAAACCAGATTTGAATATGAATTTTGGATAATAATTTGTTTTTCCTTTTGTTTTTTGCAATCTCTCTTATACTAAATAATAAGCAAATGTAATATAATAATATTCTTGAGTGATATATCAATAAATAATTATGTTATATTAAGAGTAACCTGTCTATGGATGCCTCTACCTCTACCTCTACCCTATCATTAGTTTTTCTAATATCTAATGTCATTTCTGCTGAGCCGCATCATCATCATTCTAGAACTTTCCATATTATCCTAGAAACTATGAATATAATACAGAAAAGAAATTAAAAATGCTTTATAGATGTAAGCAATCAACATTCAACAAAAATCCCTTAATCAAAATTTATAAATAGAATTCATAAATGAAATGTAAAACGTTTTATATATGCACTCAACATTCTGAAAAATCCTTTAATCAAAATACTTTCCCTACTATATCAAAAACTAGTCTGAGACTCTCATCAGAAACTACATTCTTTAGTCATTCAAATGATTTCCATATAACACTTAGGTAGCTCAACTATCCAGATTCCTGCAGCGCATAAACTAAAATATTAACAACTTTACCTAAAACATTTGCTCAGTGAGCAGGAAGGAATAGCTCTTAAAAGGCATTGAAACCGACTCCATAAGAGATCAAAGAATGCGCCACAACTCGACGATTTTCATAAGTTTTGCTGTGTTTGGTAAATGTTTATTTATGGCTGCGCAGTTTGTATTTATGGGCGAATCATGATGACAAATGTCACATGTGGCAAACACTTGAAATAGACACCAAAACCCAGCCAGCCCCCGACACACAGACGAAAACTATTCGAGCCACCCTCTCACGCCTTGGTTCATTCTATGAGCAAAACATTTTGCAAATATTTTGTCAAGCTTAGAAAAAATATATATGTATATGAAGAATATGTGGAGGAATATATGAAGAAATATTTATCGCTCGCTCAGCACATTACACACCTAATTTCTATATTAGTTTTTGTTATTGGACAATGTCCAGCAAAGAAGAAGAAGAAGAAGAGTGGACAGTGGGTACTGGGGTTGGTTGGTCACTTGCATATTTATATATTTGTACAACTTGATTGGATTTTCGTCACGCCTTCGAGCAAAACATTTGTCTCGCCCATCTATCAAGGCGAGCTTTACATATATTTTTCTTGCCTTGCCTCGGGCTTTACCTATTTATGGCCGGCTCATTAGGCGGCGGCCAAGACGGCCAATAACCTTTGTTCCTTTGTTTGCAAAGGGTTTAAGCCAAACAAATGATTCCAATTTGCGTTGCAGCCAAACACACAAATGTTTATCATTTCATTTCAGGGAGGCAGGGCAGGACATAGCAGGGCAGCTGGCTTGTCTATAGATCACAATTGAACATTATTTAATCGTCTGTAAATAATAGTTATAAATTTTCAATATAACAACAATGCTTGGCCATTGATCTATGACACATTTATCAAACAAGAATAAGCAACTGCGTCTCAGTGAAGAAGAGTTTTCCAAGTTTTCATTAGAAAGTCATAAATTTGATTTACGCTCCACGCAGCTGTTGGCATTTCGCTTATCCTTAATATATATGTTAAATGGCAGATCTGGTCAGATATTGAACAATTAGAGTTTACATAAATCGCATCAAGAATGCGCAGCGCACGCGGCGCACGGCAGACGGCAGAGGGCATTAACACCTCATTAGAAAAACACGGCGGAAACGTGTTCAAATGGCCAGTAAGAACAGAAGACTGGCTGGACGACTGTAACTGACTGCCTAATACTCTGTTGGCTGAGACTGTGCATGTGAATGTTTGAGTGTTAGCAGGGCACTAGCCCAGCTTGACTTGCGAAATCTAGTCTACTCTAGTCTACTTCAATCTAGATTTTCAATTTTGCTGAGCTTAACTCTAGTCCATTCTAGGCAAATCAAGGCAACTCTAGTCAACTCTAGGCAACTTTAGGCAACTTTAGTCAACTCTAGGCAACTCTAGGCTACTCTAGGCAACTCTAATCACTATATTTAGTTATATCTAGTTAAATCTAGTGAACTCTAAAGAACCCAAGATAATTCTAGTCAACTCTAGTCAACTCTAATCTAGATTAGTGAATTCTGCTGAGCTTTAGTCAACTCTAGGCAACTCTAGGCAACTCTAGTCAACTCTAGGCAACTCTAGGCAACTCTAGGCAACTCTAGACAACTCTAGACAACTCTAGGCAACTCTAGTCAATTCTAGGCAACTCTAGTCAACTCTAGGCAACTTTAGTCACTATATTTAGTTATAAATCTAGTGAACTCTAAAGAACTCTAGATAATTCTAGTTAACTCTAATCTAGATTAGTGAATTCTGCTGAGCTTTAGTCAACTCTAGGCAACTCTAGGCAACTCTAGACAACTCTAATCACTATATTTAGTTATATTTAGGTAAATCTAGTGAACTCTAAAGAACCCAAGATAATTCTAGTCAACTCTAGTCAACTCTAATATAGATTAGTGAATTCTGCTGTGCTTTAGTCAACTCTAGGCAACTCTAGGCAACTCTAGGCAACTCTAGTCAACTCTAGGCAACTCTACTTAACTATAGTCTACTCTCCACTTAAATACTCTGCCATAGTTTAGAGTACTCTTGTAGCTTGAAAATCTTCAAAAGCCAATATACCCTTCTGTTTTTTTTTTTTCAAATTCTTAAACAGCGTACAAAAAGGAAACAAAATTTATAACCAAAAAGAAAAAAAAAATGAAAAGAAAATGCTGCAATGGACACGCTACGAATGTGGGGCAAGGGGAGGAGGTCCTGCCACATTTTATTGCTTTGAAATGTTATATCTGTGGCACTGGGCTGTGGGTGTTAACATGTAAACGCCGTCGCTAATGCCAGGGCCACGAAAATAACGGGCCACATTTAAAACTGAGAGCAAAGGGGGAGGATGGGGATGGGGATGGAGATGGGGGCAACTGGGCACTAAGGACTCTCGGGGCTTGGGCTGGTCGACAAGTTTATGTTTTTGATTTGCATTTGAAGTGGCAGTCAAAGCCACTTGGCAGTCGCTGTCAAAAGTAGCTGATTTATGTGTGTGTATGTGTGTGAGAGAGAGAGAGAGAGCGAGAGAGTGAGAGGGTACGCTGTACCTGACAGCAGCTAAAAGCTAGTCTCTGATCTGTGCGTGGAGCGTATAATTTATGCCAATTTAATTGAATGCGCCGCATATGAAAAGCCTGAGTGAATTTCCCTTAGCTGCTGCCAACCTCCCTCCCTGCCATGTCCCTGGAGAGCGGCCAAGACAATTGCAAATGAATATATATGAATTGCAAATGAATGTATTCACAAGAAAGTTAAATTGAATTGGTTGCTCATTAAAATAAGCTCCACTTTTACGGCGGATTCTCTTGGCTAGCTGGGGTTGCAGTTCAACCTGAAAAACCACTTAACCACACACATGCCACGCCCACACACGTTCAGAGCTGTGCGTGGCTGCCGCCATTTTGGTTAGCCACAGTCAACGGCGACACTTTCATGTTAACGCCTCATGGCCATAATTAGGGTTATAATTTCTGCAAAATTATGTGTGGAAGGCCCTTTTTAAAAACCCGTTACAGTGCACATGTGTGCGTGCTGGAGATGGGTGCGTGACGTGACACGAGCACGCTTGAAGTGAGTGCATGGAACGATATAAAAAGAATAACTTGTACATATGAAAGTTGGGAAGGATTCATTTGTTAGATTAAAGAGTACTCAAAAGTTATCCTTTTCCCATCTCCAGCTACGCATATGCATTTCATATTAAACAGACACACTCGTCCTGTCCTGGTTGGAACTTAACGTGGGCTCCACCATATTTTAATGGCCTTATGGCTTTTGCGCTATCAACAGCTTTAACCCGATCATTGCGTCATTCCCACTCCAGATGCCACTGCCCCCCCTCCAGCAGTGGCCCCCACTCTTGAGCCGAACCCCTGCTTCACGCTTTGGCTTAACATGAATTTTAATTATGTGAACGACTCGACGCTGATATTTGAATATTTTTGCCGTTGCAAGGAGCGAGACCGAGAGCAGTTAATTTCATTAATAAATATTTATGGTTGCCGTTAAGCCTTTACTTTTGGATGGGCGTGGCATGGTTGTAATTTATAGCCGAGTAGAGCTGAGTACAGCACCGTCAGTCGGCAGACGGAGTTTAATTCCTTGACTCAATCTCGATTTCAATTTCAATTTCAATTTCAATTTCAATTTGTGTCTCGGGGCCATCGCTCATGGTCAATGTGGAAGAGCGGAAAACCCTGAGCGAAATTACGTGCTACGAGATGATTCTGTTTTCCGTTTCATTTTGATTTTTTTCTGCGCTTCTTTTTCCCTTTGTTGTGAGCACATGTGAGTGCGTGTGTGTGTGTGTGCGTGTGTGTGTGTGGTAGTCAGCCGTAGTCGGCTCGTTAGTGCGGCAATTGATTGATGATCAAATTGAGGCATGTCTCGACGGATATGTCGAGTCAGTGTCAAGACAGAACAATGCAACACGCATAGAAAAGCACTTATCACACCTCTTGCTTCAGCTCCAGCTGCCCCATGGCCAAGTGGCATCAAATCAGCGCTGGGATTTTCAACTGCCAAGCAAACACATAGACACACACACAACACACACACACGCAGTCACGTAGCATCGCTGTACAGTTGTTAACCAGAAGCTGAAGAACTAAAATTGTGAATTCAAAAACCACCCGCAGCCCAAAAAACTTGCGCATCATCAGCCGTGCGTGGCTGGCAGCTTTTAAGTCCCGCTGGCAACACGGAGAACGGAGATTAACTCAAATTTGTGGCGCCACAATAAATTTCACGGCCCGGCATTAAAAATTAAGCGTTGCCACAAAACGAGTTGCAAGTGGCTTTTTTGCTTCAAGACACTTTTGAGCCCAGACAGAGCCCCATCCTAATTACACTGTGCTACCGAGTTGAGTGAATAAAAAACAGAATTAATACTTTAGAGTAAATCAATAAAAGTTACTATTTATAATTTAAGAAAGTTTACTAATTTTGTTGCGTTTAAAATCACTTTAATTAATCTGCTCAACAAATTATTGAAGCAGCAGAGAGCGTTCCCATTGCTTATTTGAAGCTCGACTGTAAAGAGAGAGACAGTACTTGAGTAAGAGTAAAAGCAAGGAGAGAAGAAGTGCAAAAGATCTTTAAAGTTGTCTATGTGTATGTAGCAGCTCTCATTTGACATTTATATTTGGGCTAAACGCAGCTAGAATGCTTACAGCAGCAGAGAGCGTTCCCATTGCTCACTGGAAGGTCAACTGCAACGAGAGAGACAGTACTTGAGTAAAAGTCAAAAGCAAGGAGAGAAGAAGTGCAGAAGATCACTTAAGTTGTCTATGTGTATGTAGCAGTTCTCATTTGGCATTTGTATTTAGGTAAAAGGCAGCTAGAATGCTAACAGCAGCAGAGAGCGTTCCCATTGCTCACTGGAAGGTCAACTGCAACGAGCTTTGCCTGTCGTTGGGCTCACACATTTGAGAGAGACAGTGCTTGAGTAAAAGTGGCCGTATATAAAGGGCAGCAGCTGCAGCATTTCTTCAGTCGTCCAGGCGTGCTGGGGGTCAGCGCATCGATCAGCTAAGCGTTGCAGACGTTGAGGAGCTACGTAGCGGAATTACGTGGATGAATTACGTCGAGGGATTACGTAGAAGCATTACGTAGAGGTAATAAGTCGAGGAAATACTTAGAAGAAAGAGGACATATTTGGCGGTAATACTTGGAAGAAATATGTAGAGGGAATACTTAGAATAAATAGACAAACAAATAGTGCTAAATCATTAAGAATATATGTATGTATATACTGTATATACTGTTACACACATTTCAACAAAACCATTATATCCTGATTTTCTATGGGAAAATAAAAATAATAATAATAACAAATTGAATAATTTTAAATATTTATTTTTATTTTATTTTATTTTATTTATTATTTTTTATTTAATTTATTACTATTATTTATTTATTGCTTAAAGCTATTGACAAACCTAGAGTCAATTTAAAATTAAAGAAACCTAAACAAAGTACAGGATATAATTTATTTATTTTTATTAATTTATTATTCATTCAATTTCAACTTTGAATATTAAGTAATCTATTTTCCTGTGGCACAGTGTAACCTTTGACAAGTTTTCCTTAAAAAAAAAAGTTTATGTTTTTTTCGCTACAATAAATTTCACCTGCGTTGTCTTTGCGAGTTACGCCTTTGCATATGTCTCGGATGTTTAATTTATGTGTGGATAGTCACAGATCTATCTCATCCCTCCCACACTCTCTCTTACTATCCGCGTCTCTCTCTCTCTCTCTCTCTTTCACTTCACTTGCTTTGAATGATTACGAAAACTTACTTAGAGAATTGTCTGTACACGCATTCGCCTAGTTGAATCAGTCGAGTGAATTTATGTGCTTAGTGCGACAGATTTCTTTTCTTTCTTTCGTTCATCCTCTTGCCACGCCCATTCCCACGGCTTCGATCAACCCTCCGTGTGGACGGCGTAACGGGAAATCTAATAAAAAATCCATTTGGGAAAATGTGGCAATTTTTTCCTCATATTTCAGTGTGTTTTACAGCAGCACAAAAACAAATTATGAAATGTGTTAGAAAAGGGCATATTTTCCACATTTATTTTGATGGAAATCTAAAAGAAAAACACAAAAAAAAAAAAAAAAACAAGTACAGAAACACAGGGCAGTTAGCCACGCCCACCCGCTGCTGCGTGTGACCATTTACCCTTATTAGAGCGACGCACTTTGCATTGCTTTCGTTTCTTTTACACAATTTTTTTCATTTTAATTTACATAATTTATGGGCAGCAACAAAAGTCACATGCAGCATATGCGCGCGCTTTATTTTCCATAACTTTTTTTTTTTTTTTATTAAAAATTTGTTTATTATTTACGATTTTTTAAGCTGCGAAACGCCACAGCAAATGAGACGCAAATTATACGAATGCGTGCGTCTTAATTTTGGTTTAATATTCATGCCCGCTCACAGCAGAGGTGAAGAGGGTATATTGGGTGCTAGCTTTGGGAGGTATATAAGGACTGTTTTTATAAGATTTTAATTAAAAGTTGTTTAATGTTGAGCAATTTGATTTAATATTTGTATTAGCCTTTTCTATGAATAGAGAATCTTTTTAAAATATTTATTAAAATATATTTTCCAGGAATTTTTCTTTTTTTTTATATTTTAAGAGCTAGTCTTATACATGTATACATTTCATGAAAGAAATAGTTCAGTTTTTATGGCAAAATTCTGTAGAAAGAAAACTTCTCTGGCGATATTATCTACAATTCTAGAGATATAATGGAAAAATCGTTTAATCAGCTCTTATAGCAATTAATATAAGATAAGATAACGTATTAGAGAAAATTCTGAAGAGCTTCATGTCAGAACTCTTAATCAAATTGAAGTCTCATGCTATTATACATTTATAGAAATCTTTAATTATAGACATCTTTTCTTTCCCATTTCAGCCTCTTTACACTCCATGAACGAGCATCCTGCAGTCGTTCACGCCGGTCGTCCTCATTTGTAGTTATTTAATTTTTTTTTTACTTTTGTGCTGGTTCATTAAGAGCTCATTAAAAAGTGCAGAACAACAAGTTGATGTGGAGCATTTGAACACGTTTTTAATTTTAATGCATTTTATGGTCTTTTAACGATGCCCCTAAAAAGTTCAACAGTTCAACAGAGCATTTGAGCCGCCCTTAGCTGCCGCCTTTCACTTTATGTTGACAGTGAGTCAAATTCAACTTCAAGTTCATCTGTAACCTTTCACTTCTCCACTCCTCCTCGAGCAATCCCAGCTGCCCGTCATCGTCAACGCACATCATGTCAAACTTCATTAGCAACTGCTTTTTGGCTGCCGCCAAGGGTGCAACAGCCCTTGATCCTTGCCATCTCCTGTCGTCCTGTTCCCATTCTGCGGATTCGGGGTTTTGCGGTCTCATGATGCGCCCCTTGATGCGCTCTTTGTTTTTATGGTTTGCGCTAATTAGTTACGAAGTCGTTGAATTTAATAGAAATTGCCGTGTTGAAAGTTATTGTCATGTTGCACTCGACACTCAACAAGCGACACTTAATAGACGAGTAAGACAATCGACAATAAATTATCGATATGTGATAGCTACGAATAGAGAATCAGGAATCAGCACTCACGTCTCGACAGTAAGCAATCGATAATTAATAATAGAAATCGAATTGAGTACGGATAATTGTAAAATTATATTATGGATTATCGATCAACAGTAATCGATATTCAAACATTAACTGCCCATTATATTAATAATCGATACACAAACTCTGATAAATGAAAATACATAGCAGATAATTTAAAAAAATAAAATGGGAATTCGATATTCGACGGTTAAAAATAGAAATTGAAAAATTAACGATGACCGATAGTCGATCTTTAAGCTATACCACTACAAATTTTAGTGCAGATTGTGATCGATCATTGACTATTGACAAAAATTGAATCGACCAGTCGACAAAAAAAAAAGGAAAGTAGACACAATCAACAATCCATATTCGATAACCAATAAGCAAAATAGAACAATAATAATTAAATAAATAAATATTAAAGATAATCAACAATCGAATCGATCCTTAACTACTAATCTGAGGTACTTAATAAGCCAAACTAGACAATTGATAATCGATTATAGATAAACAACACTCAAGAAATGGACATTCAAGAATCATATAGACGACAAATAAATCAACAGGCGAAAGACTGACCAAGAAAGCCACAAACCGAGCCAATTACGCAAAACTCATTAAAATAAAACGCAAGTGGGCAATGGAAATTCTTGGAGTCAAGATGTGGCCCATAAATCTGCTGGCTTAGTCACACAAAAGGGTTAAGGACAACGTCTCGGGGTTTTGTGGAATTAATAAAATCGAGGCAAGAGGAAACGTAGGAAAAGGTATATCAGGAGCAGCCAGGCGACGTTATAAATCAAAGTCACGGGCTTTGTGCATGGCAAGGAATTTGTAAGACACAGACGGAGAAAGAGAGAGAGTGAGAGAGATAGAGAGAGAGCATGTTCCCACCCAATGAAAGCCAATTGGATCCAAATCCCAGTTGCTGCTTTTCCTGTTTCCTGTTGCTTCGTGGCTCACATTGTTGCCGTTGGCATTTGAATAAAGTTGCAACAATGTTTTGTCCATAAGCACAATAAGTGCCGCTGACATGTTAAGGCAACGGCGCAGCAAAGATTTATGGCCAAATGGCGTCAATTTCAAAAATTGAATTTTTACCAGGCTAATCAGAGGCGCATTTTACAAGTTATTCATTTCTTTTCTTTTCGGACACATGTCGCAAATCCCTAATGCCTAATGCGCTTATTTGTTGCGCTGCGAAAAACAACACAGAAAAAAACACCAAAAAATAGTGGAGAAAAAAAAAGAAAATGTCATTTGGCACTTGACGAACAAGTTTTGATTAAATTGGATTGGAAAATGCTCATAACTGTCACACATGCCACAGAATCCGAATGAGAATGAGAGTGCGTGAGTGTTGACAGTGTTTGACAAGTTACTGGGCGAAAAACCACCCAAAAATCTTGTTCAATTTTTCAATAAACTCATCAAAGCATCGGCTTTGAACCCTCCATCATGCAGCATGTCCTGCGGCTGCTCGTAAACGCAATTTGATTTATGAACAATGCCCAAAATTGAAAATTGTCCCATGGTCACTTTAATTTTTGAGTTATGCGACTTTAAAAACTACAAACACACACGTAATCCCTGTGAAAAACGACGAAGAGGGTAGAGAGGGGAAGTTGAACGTGCGCTACGTTGGCCGGAAGTGAATTATGTGAGGTTATGTAATGATGACACTGACACACACACACACACATGCACAGACAGAGGCGGTACAGTTGTCAGCACTAGAGTAAAGACTGTACTTTTTGTATTTAAGCAAATGCCACGCGTCGCTTGTTAGCCGAGTCCGACTCCGAGTACGACTCCGACTCCCGTAAAGTTAAAGAGCAGCAATCGGTTCAACCCTCGTGACCAGTCATCCACATTGTTCTCGTTCTTGTTGTTGGCTGTTGAAGTGCCTTCATGGTTTTAGTGTCAGCTTATAGTTGTGACAATCCGTATAGAGCTGGTGATGGCTATCAGACAAGTCCTTTTGGCTGTTGCTTCCACTGCTGCTGCCGTTGCTGCTGCGTGAAAGTGCGAAATATGCTCAAAAAGCTAAACACTGCTGAAACGGAACTATTTCATCCAACTCATTATACCCTATGTACATTCAAGTGGAGTTAAGCGGGTATGTTGCTTACGAGAAAACTTATGTCAGAGGATTACACTATGGGCAAGCTTATACGTTTGTATTGACAGAATGTAATTCCCCCGAAGCCTGAGATCTTCAATAAGAGATAATGAAGAATAGTTCTGCTTAAAAAGTATACAAAATCATTATTTTATTTTCATTTTGTATTTTTAAGTGAGCATTCTAATGTAGATGATATCACATTATATATATGATATAAAAAAAGAAAATTTTACAATGTAAAATATCATTCTATTTAAATATACAATGTACTAAATCTGAAAACAGATATATCTGAAGAGCTTAAGTTATTTTTCTAGAACTAGAACTCTTCTTATAAATATTTTAACATAAGAATATAACATACCTATTTCTATATCCCTTAAAAATCAGAAACTAAAAGATGAGCTTCTTCAAGACCTAGGGTAACTGTCAGCCTAACACACTCCAAGCAGTCCTCTAGCACTGCTCAGCTTACACTCATCATTTACATAAATTATCTACTTGACCAAACTGGACAGAGGATGCCACGCATACTTGAAGCGCAGTGTGACAAAACCCTTTCGGCCGTACTGGACGCACTTTGATCACTTGCGCAATTATGCGAAATTGTTTTTTAATTAAATTATACGAGGGAAATATGTGCCATGGCTGCCGGCACCTGCTCCGGCGCACAATTAAAACTGAAAACTAAAAGCGAAAAATTGAAAATTGAAAATGGAAAACCGAAAACTGAAAGCTGACTGCCCCAACTAACCGAAGCATGTGATATTTCCACTGCCTGGAGCACTATATTTTTCATGGGTTTTCGATTTTAATTGAAATTTATGCGCACATTCCACCCGTTCAGGGGCGGGGCGGGGCGGTGCGGTGCGGTGCGGCCAGCCGGTCGTGGGCCATGGTCACGTGTTCGCCAAAAAAGAGTGTTGCAAATTGTTGGTAACAACGATGGGCGTGGCACGCCCACAGTGTCAGACATGATTTACGTGCCGCACTTTTGTTATTTATGTCGCATGCAAAAACATTTTGTTGTCGTTTTTTTTTTTTTTTTCTGTAAGTGTAATTCTGTGTGTTCATGTGTAAAATTTGAAATTGTTGTAAATAATTACCCTAATGGCTCGCTGACTTGGCTGGTTGGCCGCCTGACTAGCTGACTGGCTGGCTGGCGCCCAAGCCAATCTCCGCCCACTTTCAACCCCCGGGTACAGTTGCGACCAGCAGTTAATTTGTGAGCCAGCATCGTCGCCATTTGTAATTAAGCTTAAACCGTTAATATTTTAGCCAGATAAGAGGCTATACCCTTACCAAAAAAAACAAAGAGAGCCAATTGTAGTCGAGCCCAACTGACTTCGTAATACTTGCTCATGTACAAAAGCTAATTATAAAATTTGCTCAAGTATGAGGTAAATTTTTCGATAGATGTTAATAGAATTAATAGGTGTATATGTAGTTGCGGTTTACTGGTATACAATTTTACGGCTAGGGAAGTCGTACTGTAAAAGATTTGATTTCTTTTACCCCAAGTGAATGTAGGTATATCTTATTCTGTTTGATCTATAGATAACATCAAAGGGTATTAGCTTCAACTTTCAATTCAACCCGTTCAACATTTAGAGATTTTGAATAGGGCTTAAAATTCAAGAAGTGCAATCTAAACTGCAGATGATTACATATTTTTATACATTTATATATTTAACATTTTGCGTCTCAAACCAATATACTCTGTTCGCTAGAAAACCCCGTCGTAGATTTATGTGAAGGCCAGGGCAAAAGTTTTGCCAAATTGTTGGAAAAACATTTCACGGTTGGGCGAAAGCGAAAATTCTCTGCCTTGGGTGTTAATTCGGGTTCGGAATCTCCATCTATGATATTCTCTTTACTTTGTCTTAATCTATGCTTTCGCTCGTCGAAATTGGGTATGAAAATGAAAGCGAAATTCTCTGCTTGTTTATTGGTGTTTGCAATCGGAGGAATTTAATTAGCTTGCCAAGTCGTTAGCAAGATTCGAAAAGTAAGATTCAGTAAAATATGCATACGATTCAGTGGATGGGCGGGGATTGAGGGTCGAGCATATCTAGAGGCAACAAATATTTGGGGCTCATCGACTTGATGTTCATTAAGGAAGTCAGTGTGAAATCTAGCTTGGAATATGTTAATTAGAATATGTTATTATTCTTAAAAGGTGCAGGCGAGAAATATGTTTAAAAAAAATAGAAATAATATGTAAATACATACAAAGTCAGTATAAACAACAATTTATACACAAATTAAAATTATTTTATTTAAACTTAATTCCATGAAATATTATCAACGAAACTTTCTAGTTTCATACGGCAACTCCCACAGCTAGTTGATTGAGAATCTAGAAAAAAAAAATATTGTAATATATTTACATAATTTTTGCATTATAACTTACGATTATCAATTTGAATCGGGGTTCGTTTGTCAATAATAATAATATAATGTGGCCTTCGTGGTGGCCTTGGGCGTGGCCGTGGCCGTGGCCTTAGGCGTGGCCGTGGCCGTGGACGCTTTCTTGGTGCTGCCAAAATATCAGCGAGACATAAGAAGATCACAAAAATGAAAAGCCACTTAAACTGAAAGTATTTCATTTCGAAGATGTCAAAGTTTGAATTCACAAGAGAGACTACTTTTAATTCAGCTCTGCGGCATTCTTAAATCACTGCAAATAATATATTTTTATCAATACAACATTTTTTAATTATGACCTGCTCGAACCTCTGCTATCAGTGTGGATTTATCATCGAAAATTTTGCAATCTTTGAAGCGTTGAAGGAAACAAGCAGATCAGTTCATTGTCTTCAAAAATTGTATACAAATTTATAATTATAGCTTTCGAAATGTTAAGCTCTACTAATAGACGACAACTTTATTTAAATACCTACAACTAAATAAATACAACACAAATCAACTGCAGCTTAGCCAATGTGAATATCTGCAATGACCAAGAAATTTGTTCAATAAATGTAGTTTTTTTTTATTTTGATTTATAACTTACTATTGTGATGAATATTTATATTTATTTTTGGTAGCTTAAAGCGGGGCTTTGCTTTGCGCTTTGGTGCTGCCAAAACATCGCTGAGGCACAAAAAGATCACAACAATAAAAAGCCACTGTAACTTGAAGTATTTCATAGCGAGTATAGTATAAAAAATGTTTTACTGGCGGAGGGAGCAGTCTCAGTTTGAGTTCACGTGAAAGACTTTTAACAAATCAGCAATGCGAGATTCTTAAATATTTGCGAATCAACGACAACCTATTTAAAACTCTGTTATCAGCTTGGAATTTACGTGCAGCAAGCAATAGCAAGAAAGCGAAAGTAATTCCCCAAGTCAAAAGATTTACAAAAAACCCAATGTGAAAGCCAGCGGGGATTCTCAATGCAAAGACTAAGTATTCCCCTTGTCGTGCTGTAAAAAGCAGCTGCCGTTGAAGAACCTAGAATATAAATACAGGAAAGAAACAAAATATGACAAAGAAATTTGCTTTCACATTCTTCATTTCTTATTAAAAACTTGATTTCATAAAATTCCATGATTCTAATTTATTGATGAGGTGCGTGGCTTTGTTGTTGTGTGATTCCTACAATAAAAAACCAAATGTAAGAAGAACATAAACATTATTTAATATCATTTATAACTTACTTATGCCACCAACGTCGACTGTGAGGAGTGGAAAGCTGATATCTAAAAAGGGCCACGGCTCCGATGAAACATCACTGATGCATAAAACAAAGAATAGAAGCAAAGGAGGTATTGACTTGAAGAATTCCATTTTTATATCAGTTGAGAGCTGACGTTGTCACAATTTGAAATCTCTTGGAAGACTATTTATTTCTTATGCATCGAAGCGATATTCTTTAATACGTTGTGAAATTGTCCAATTACCTAATTAGCATATATAAATGGTATTATAAGCGCAAAAATAACTATTAAAGATTTTTCGCCTCTAAAGATTTCTCAGCATCTCAGATCTCGACTATGGAACGATATTACAGCCGCTGTTGAAGAACCTACAATATAAATATGTTTATTTAATAGCGAAAAGTAGAAATTTGGTCTCACATTTTTCAATCCCTAATAAAAACTTGATTTCATAAAATTCCATAAATTAAATTTATTAAAAAAAGGTGAAACTTAGCTTCTTCGGTTGATTGCTGCAAGCAAAAACTAAATGTAGGAAAAACATGAAGATTATTTATGATAAATCGTAACTTACTTATACCACCAAAGTTGAGGGTAAAGAGTGGCGATCTTAAATCAAAAAAGGGATGCGGCTCTGGTAAAACTTCACCGATGCATAAAACAAAGTATAGAAGCAAAGGAAATTTTGACTTGAAGAATTCCATTTTGATATCAGTTGAGAGCTGATGTTGTTACAATTTGAAATCGTTTGTAAGACTATATCTTGCAACGAACCGATATTTTTAAATAGTTTTTAGAAGCTTTATTATCATGCTTAAATTGCATTATGGGCGTAAAGATGTGTGAAAAATATTCCCCTCGCCATGCGACAGATATTACGATATTATAATAAAAGATTCCTTTAAAAAGTATGAGAACAAAATTATTTAATTTATTATTTCGGCTTCATTTTTTTACAATTCCATGCATCTAATTTATTGACTTAGCCTATGTCTGCAATAAAAACTTAAATATAAGAAAAAATGTTAATTATATTTGATAAATCAACTTACGTATACCACCAACGTTCACAGTTATGATGGGAATGTTTATATCTAAAAATCGAACGTGCCTTACTACTATTTCAGTGTTACGTAAAGCAAGGAATATAAGAAAATGAGGGTTTAGCTTGAAGAATTTCATTTTGAATATTAGTTGAGAGCTGAAGTTGTCACAGTTTGAAATCCCTTGAAAGACTGTTTCTCATACTTCGATGCGATATTCTTCAATACGTGATGAAATTGTCATATTACCTAATTATAATGCTAATTATTATGTGTGAAAAAAAGTATTAGAGCTGTGCCGCCCACTTAGTATTCCCCTCGGCTTGCGCCAAAGAGTAAAACTACTTATTATTATTACATATAAACGGCATTACGGCCCTTGTTGAAGAACTCATAAAAAAACATGCCCTGATATAATGTTAAATAGCAAAATTATATATTTTATTATCGAAGCTGAGTTTTTTTTACAATTCCATGCATCTAACTATTAGCTTAGCCTATGTCTGCAAGAAAAACTTTTATGAAAGAAAAACCTATATAAATTATATTTGAGAAATCAACTTACGTATACCACCGATGTTCAAAGTAAAGATGGGTATGTTTAAATCTAAAAAGCGAAATTGTTTTACTACTATTTCAGTGTTGCGTAAAGCAAGGAATATAAGAAAATGGGGCTTCAATTTGACGAATTTCATTTTGAATATTTGCTGAGAGCTGAAGTTATGACAGTTTAAAATCGCTTTACAGACTGTTTCTTATACTTCCATGCGTTATTCTTCAATATGTACGTTACGAAATTGTCTTATTACCTAATTATCATGCTTAAATGTGTGAAAATAACTATTTAAGCGGTTTCGTCACTCAGTTTCCCCTGGACTTCAGTTAAATAGCAATAAGTATTCATTATCGACATGATTAACGGTGTTACGACTCATAACTCCTATTTTTTTTATAGCTAATAAAAAGAAATTTCAAATGCAATATCTTCATTTATTTATAGAAGCTTCATTTTATACAATCGGCAAGCATCTAATTTATTTACCAGCTCAAGTTAAGCAAATAACTCTGCAAGGAAAAATTATATATGAAAGAAACGTATGAAGATTTTTTGCCATGAATTATAACTTACGTAGGCGACCAGAGTGTATTGTTAGGCTTGGCATATCTATACTGAAAAAGCGATTCTTTTCTTCCAATGCATCAGCATTGCGTAAAGTAAGGAATACAAGAAAATGAGATGCCAACTTGAAGAATTTCATTTTCAATATTTGTTGCGAGCTAAAATTGTTATAGTTCAAAATCTCTCGAATGACTATTTCTTATGCAGCGAAGCGATAGTATTAAATGCGTTGTGAAATTGTCGAATTGTCTAATTATCATGCATAACTTGTTTTAAACGCGAAAAAATGTGTGAAAATTAAAATATTGAGCTGGTTTGCATTCAGTATTCCCCTGGACTTTAGTTAAATAGCAAAAAGTATTTATTATTGACTGATAAGAGATGTTACGGCCGCTGATGAAGGTCTACATTTTTTTTTAACATTTAAGAAGAACAAGTTCTGATAGAATTATACATTGCAAATTATTTATTTATTTAGAAAAGCTTGCTTTTATGCAATTCCATGCATCAAATTGATTACAATCTCAAGCTTAGCCTTAGCCTAAGTCTGCAAAGGAAAATTAAATGTAGAAATTTATTATTTGTTATGAATTATAGCTTACGTAGACCACCATTGTTGACTGTTAGAACTGGCGCATTTATATTTAAAACGCGTCCATTCTCCTCCAATGCATCAACGTTGCATACAACGAGGAATACAAGAAAATACGATACCAACTTGTAGAATTTCATTTTGAATATTAGATGAGAGCAGAAATTGTCCCAGTTGGAAACAGCTTGAAAGACTATTTCTTATGCAGCGATGTGATATACTTAAATACATTGTGAAATTGTCTAATTGTAGAAACTATTCTCATGCTTAAATTGCATTAAAAATGTGTGAAATAACTATTTAAGCGTCGCTCAGTATCCCCCTGGACTTCAGTTAAATAGCAATAAGTATTCATTATCGACTGATTTACGGTGTTACGGCCTATAACTCAAGATTTTTCATAGACAACGAAAAAAAAAAAAGCATGTCTCGCAAAATTTCACTTGCAATATCGTCATTTATTTATAGAAACTTCATTTTATACAATCTCAAGTTTAGCCTATGTCTGCAAGGAAAATTGATATAAAAAAGAAACCTATGGAAATTATTTGCAATGAATGAAAACTTACGTATGCCTCCATTGTTGATTGTTGCAACTGGTATGTTTAAATCTAAAAAGCGTGGATCCTTCACAGTGACGTTGCATAAAACGAGGAATATAAGAAAATGAGGTTTCGACTTGAAGAATTTCATTTCCAATATTTGTTGCGAGCTGAAATGGTTTCGCTTTCAAATCGTTCAAAAGACTAATTCTTATGCAGCGAAGTGATATACTTAAATACACTGTGAAATTATCTAATTGTAGAAACTATTCTCATGCTTAAATTGCATTATAAGTGTGTGAAAATAACTATTTAAGTGGTTTCGTCACTCAGTATTCCCATGGACTTCAGTTACTGATAAACGATGTCATGGACCCTGTTAAGGGGCTCATAAGGGCTCCATAAAATAAAAGAGAATATTTTAAATAAATAGAATCCCTTTTTGGCATCCAATATTCTTCATTCATTTACAAATGATTAATTTAAAAAACTCTATATTTCTAATTGATTGATAATACCAAGTTTAGCCATAGCCTATATCTGCAAGTAAAAATTGAACGTAAGCTAAACATGTTGAAAATATTTCAGAAATATAACTTACTTATGCCACCAACATCGATTGTAAGGAGTGGTATTTGAAAATTTAAAAATGGACGCGGCGCTGCCAAATTGTTCCTGATGCTTAAGGCGAGGACAACAAGAAGCCTGAGTTTCATTTTGAATATTAGTTTAGACTAGTTGAAATGGCTTGAAAGACTGTTTCGTATGCATCGCATTAATGTTTTTAAATACGTTGTGAAATTCTACTATCATGCTTAAATTGCATTAAAAGCGAGCAAAATGTGTGAAAATAACTCTTAAGGCTTTACATTCTTATTCGACCTTAAAATATTAGGAATCAATATAATTATACCTATTTTCATATTTTATTATAATCTATTACAATATTAATATTATTTGAAAACCACTTATTTATATATAACTTGCTTATATACATATGAATGTATGTATATTTCAAAAATATTAGGCTTGATGGGATATCTGTAAAGGAAAAGAAAATTTATATATAAATTATTAGACTACTTGGATTAAGGAAAGAAAATTTCATAAAAATATATAAATTATTATTATATTTTAATATGATTAAGGCTACTGTTAAGTGTGAGAAATTTAGTTTCGCGCATCAGTGCTCTCGAAATTCCCCGGAAGTATAAGGCAACAAGAAAATACCACTGAAACATGAATAATTTCATTTGAATATTCAAAGCTATTAAACAAAAACTTGCGTCACAGTTTGAAGTCAATTCAAAGATTATTTCCTATAGATCAATGCGAAAGTGTCTAGTGGCCTTCGAGAATCTCTTATCAGTTTGCAATGAATGTTGACCCCCCGAAACATGAATTGCAAATCGGAGAGCATAGGGTATGTCTATTCATTGGAATAGACTAATATAAACATGCATAAATTGCATTATAAGCGACGTAAATAAAAGATTTTAAGTGCTCAAATGCGTGGAATCAGGCATTGATGCGGCTTCGCCCCTCGGCATTCGGCTCGGCTTGCGTTAAATAGCCATAACTATTCATTATCGACATATAAACGATGTTACGGCCCCTGTCGAAGTGCTCATAACTTCAGATTTTATATTAAATAAACGAGACAAAGCGAACCCTGGCAAAATGTCACGCAGAAGAGGGGAGGGTTGGGAATACAGGAGAAGAGAGAGAGAGAGGCACACATATGCACAAGCATCCTTTTGACCCACAAAATTGAATATGTACATTTATGTAAGTATGCTGGAAATGCATGAGAACCCTTTCTTCTGGTGCTACATCCTGCGTAATTCAATATTTGACTATATGAGATTTATGGCCACAGGGGCTAGCGCGAAGCTTCCGGCGTTACAGAGAGAGTGAGAGAGAGCGGCGTCCTCTTTTTTTTCCTTTTTTATTTGTATAAAGTATAATTTTTGATTTAGTGCGATTTTCGTGTCAACGCTGAGCCCTGATGTCGCGCAAAGGGTTAACGCAATAGTTTTGCAATATCCAATGTGCCAAGAGTGGAAAATACGTTTCTGTTTGCTTTGGCCAATGGCGGATATGAGACCACATGCTGGTTGTTATGGTCCCAGCGCCAAGCCAGGCGAGGACAGGCAGTCCAGGCGGGTGGCTTAGGTTGAAGGAGGCCAGGGAAAAGGGAAAACAATGGCATTTATTGCCATGTTGAACGTTTATTTGATTTTTCACGCACTTAACGACAAATACGAAACTTAAAAACAAACAAAAAACAAAGTGAATTGAAAGTATCGGACTTGCAGATACCCTATGCGCTGCACAGCAACTAAAATTTGTCTATCTCTCTGACAAAATAACTTCAATTAATACTGGACTCACAGATATCCTGCATATTACTTAAGATACTAACTATACACATACATATGTATGTGTGCTATACAAGATTTATTCTTCTAGCTGTCAGAGCAAAATGCCCTACTCGCAACAAGTATAATAGGTATACAGCAGCAACAATCCCACATTGATAGCTGAGACATGCGCGTAAAAATTTATTTTTATTATTATGTAAAATATATCAGACAGAAGCAGAAGCAGCAGCAGCAGCAGCAGCAGCAGCAGCAGCAGCAGCAGCAGCATCAGCAATGTCAGACAGTAGAAAGTCAAAAATTCAATAGATGCATGGATGGCAACAAATTGCTTTGTTTGCCGACCTTCCCATTGAATTCGAGTGGGAATTAGTTGAGGGAAAGCGCCCACGCGCTTATCAAATGGGGTTGGCACGGCGACAGGATGCAAATGCCAGTTGATAAGGCGTTAAAAATGTTTTGCCAAAAACCAATTTGCCGAGCAGAAAATTTGCATATGAGTATGTTATATGTACATACATATATGCTGTCAGCTGGAAGAAGTACGTAATCAAAGGGTTGCGTACGGCCGGAAGCGAAGGGCGTGAAAATTTATTGCAGGTTGCATTAAATTTAATTTGAAGCGTGCGCGGAAACTTTAAAATGTGGCGCTTGTTCCGCTATACAAAAAGCTATTTTGATATTGTGATTGAGTTACCTGAGTGCCCTTATCATTGGCGCCCCTTCATTTCCTCGATTTGCTTGAGCAGCAGCTGCATACGATCCTTCATCAGGGGCTGGCCACGCTGTGTGCGCTTGCTGATGACTTTGGTCTTCTCTAGACGCTGCTTTTTGTACGCCTTGATGCGTGCCTCCTTTTCGGCCTTGATCTTTTCACGTTCCGCCTGCGCCGCAGCAGCCTTTTGCTTCCGTATCATATTTCGTATTTCAGGCTTGTTTGGTTTGTTGTCCTAAAAAACAATGCAAATTATATGTACGTCTTGCCGACTTGTTGCTATATAGTGACTTTTCTACATACCGATTTATGTTGCTTTTGTTTGAAGTTGGGCTTCTGTTTTTGACCTGCTCTTGCAGGCTTTTTATTAAATTTTCCCTGTGTTTTTTGCGGTTTTGGCTTCATTGTTTTTCAAATTAAGTTTATAAACACAGTGGCACATGTGGGAAACAGCTGATTACAAACACTCTTCTTTTACTTTACAGCACTCTTTTTGAGAACTTATCGATAATCGTGGTATTTTTTGTTGTCAAATTTAGTACATTTATGAATGTCACTCGCGTGGACCAAACATTTTTCTATTCAGTTTGAAGTGCAATGAGTTTGACAGTAATTAAACAAAAGGAAGGTAAAGCTAAGAAGAATGTGCTGCCCAAGCTGCGCACTCTATTGGCCAATCCATATAAACAGCATAGGTAAGTCAAATGTAATTTCACATTTATAGTCACGAAACTAAACTAAATAATCCGTTCCAGTCCCGTGCTGCCGGAAAACGAATTGTTGGAACTGCAACACATATTAAAAGCTGCTTTAAATGAAAGTGAACATACACCACAAAAATTTGTGACCCAGCATCACATACACCTAGGCTTGGAAAGCTCACTCCGGGCTATTAACGGACGGCGGTTCTCCTGCGTTTTCATTTCTCTCAGCTTAAGGCCTTCCCACCTAGTACGTCTTATTGCAACCTCAGCTAGTGTCAAGGCTTCAACAGCTCCTATCTATGCGCAACCCAAATTGGAGGATCTCACACATGAGCTATTTGGAGTACGAGCGCTAGCGCTAGTATTGCCGAAGGACTTAAATAGCATAAGCTCGAAATTAGCCAAATGGGTGGAAGTCCGAAGATTACCTGTGGTCAAAAAAATCGCAAAGCCTAGTCCAACAAAAAATGAAAAGAAACGTAAGCCGATAGAACAAGTTCTTATAAATACAGAAAGTGAACCACAAGTGGCAAAAGCAGCTCCAACAGAGGAAAAGGAATGGAGTGGTGATTACATATCGTGTGCAAGTGATGGTGTCGCATTAAGGATTAGCCAATTGGATGCGAAAACAGAGACGGAACAGTTGAGCATAGCACTTAGCAAGCTTGGCAAGAAAAGTGCAGACAAAGCAGAAATACCTGAAGTCAATACAACGAAACAAGAAGACGATGAAATAATAACATTGTCAGCTAATGAGCCAATGGAAGTAGATACAACTGAAACAGTGGAAGACGATGAATTTCTGCCAGCTGAACTGACAAATTATCAGCCGTTAACTCAGCATCAGATCTGTGCGAATCCAAACAAGAAATCCAAAAAGAAGCGGAACAAAAACAAAAAGCAAAAAAACCAACCGCCACAAAACAAAACCAACTGATGGTTGGCAACGCCAACAGCTAAAACAGCTGTTGGATTTTAGGTTATGTATCGTTTATATATTATATTTTATTGTTATCGTAGTTTTAAAAGGCCGCATAAAAATGCTGCGAAGCATACGGCAAATAGTACGAATACGGAAATGTTTAGCTCCTCCACTATTTAATTTAACCAATGCGAAAACAGCAACGGAGGCACTGAGAGTGGTCAAACCAGCATCGTTGCACACAAGTGCAATTTCATGTAAATATGACAAGAAATCATCGCGAAAGTCGGACGACATTGAGTCGGATGATGAAGACGATGATGAATTTAAAGATGAACGTGATTCAAAAGTAGTTAAAACCAAAGTGAACTCATTACGTGCGGATTTACTACTAAAATCCGGACTAGGCATGGCCAGAAAGTAAGTATCTCATACAACAAATTATGCTCAATAAAATTAACCCAATATTTACAGCAAAGTGGAACAGAAGTTCTATGAGAGCAAAATCCGCGTGAATGGAAAGAAGTTGATGAAAAAGAGTGAGCAGGTGAGTTAAGATCACAGCAACAACCTTGTCACATCATAATACATATTATAAATTCTATCTACAGCTCGAGGTTGGCGACGAGATTGATGTAATACGCGGCTACAGTCAGACGAATCCCTCTCATTTGGTTATCGCACGTGTTATTATACTCTCCGCCGGAGAGCGTGATGACGGACTCAGTGTGAGTTTGCGTCGCTATAAATCGCTGCTGATCGAGAACTACAGCGGCCCCAATGCCTACAAAACATCAGAGGCCGTGCAACACTAAACTGCAGAATACGAATGAATATAATCAACAAGAAACTATTTTATGTGGCATGCTTTGTGTTTACATTTGTGTGAAACAAACACGTCTAAAATTATTATTTCATGGATCGTTCCTCTTGCTTATCAGCACCGAATTACGTCGTTACCAGACGCGACATTTGTCCGTTATCGGATGCATTGGACTGCCACGCTCGCAATGATATGCTTGCGCAAAGTCCTCGTTGTTGGTGACGGCACCGAGAACCCTATACTTGTCCATGGGATGCTCGTTGGTTAGCTCCTCCCAATAGTGCTTCTCCTCGTAGTCGGCACACCAAAGCTGCGCAAAGCCAAGGAAGAACAACTGCTCCGGCGACAGATCCAGACCAGGCATATGCTCATCCCGATCCACATATGAGGCATTATTCTCGCTATTCAGTTGCAGCTGTTTCATGTGATTGCGATATGCAATCATAGATTCACGCAAACCTCCGCTGTCGGCGATACTCTCGTCCTTTGTCTGATTGCCGTTAATGTTGCGATTGATTTCCGGTATAAGATAGTTATTGAAATGATCCACAAAGCACATGGAACGCTCGTTGAACACCTCGCCCGACTTTTTCGACCACCAATAACGTGACGTGCCATTGCTATCGTAGGTGGCCCCAATAGTGTCGAAGCCATGGGTCAACTCGTGGCCCACCAGGTAGCCGATGGTTCCAAACTTCAGTGAGTTGGGCCACGCTTGATCGTAGCTCGGCGGATGGAGTATGCCGGCCATAACATTAATGGAGTTGTCCAAATTGTAATAGAAGGCATTCACCTGCATGCCCACCAGCAGTTCCAGCGGCTTCGTGTCATTCGTCAGGCTCTTATGGTGTATACCGAGAAAGCGCTTCATATAGGTGCTAAAGCGCTTCAAATTTATATTATTTTCCGGAAAGTTATCGGGTTTAACAGTCAGATTATTTATTGCACGTATCAGACTCTCCGAAAGATTTTTATCCTGGAATGCACCGATGCGAGTAACAATTGTTGACTCCTTCAGCAGCGCCTCCTTACGCGTCTCCGCGTCCAACCAATTGGCATTGTCTAACAACGTGAGATGACTCTTGCGCAGCTCCGAAATGATGTTGGCAACCTCGGCACTTGCCTCCTCCGTGAAATATTTCTAAGCAAACAGGAAAGCAATTAGACTGAATACAATGGAGTTAAGGCAATACGAACCACAAAGTAAAGCTTGTCCAGCAGATAGGGCATCGAGTATTGGATGGTGAGTATGCAGTGATCCCGCTGATATTTGGCAGCTTTCAATTTGGCGTCCATGGTGTAAAGCAGCTTCATGGCCATATAGTTGGCGGCGGCCGCTTTGTGCTTGGCGCACACCTTGTCTAGCTCATAGTAGAAAAAGTCACAGTAGCGCTCAGCTGGATACGGGTCAAATCTTAGGTTATTCCAAGATATCTCATAGTATTGCTTCCATTGCGGAAATGGCTTTGTGACAAACTCATCCGTCAACAGATCACACTTATCCGAATCCTCCTCGAAGCGGTCTGCGATCTTCAGGACCTCACGCCAGAAAGCGAAGATATCGGCGATGACCTCGACTATCTTCTCTTCGGGCAGGCCGTAAGCCTCCAGATAGCCTCGCATGCGCTTCTCATTGAGCTTGTAGCCTTTGGTGTCATTGGTGGCGATGTTGTCGCTGTGCACAATGTAGTCGAAGCCCAACTCGGGCAGCTTGAAGTATGGCATGAACGGATATTGCTGCAGGTTCTTTTCATAAATGAGTCCGTGGGCGCCATAGTTGGTCAAGTGGGAGCTCATGTTAAACCAGCTGAAATTCGAGGCCTGCCAAGCTTCGCCCTCAACTGCGGGAAAGCCACCAACAGACTTGATAAGCGCCAGATAAGCGGGGTCGGCCGCTGGCAGCGGATACAGCTGAGCGTTAAGGCATGCGTTATAGAACTGTTGTGTAATCCTCAGCTCAACCCCATAGCCGAGATCCTCGGCCAGCGTTGTGTTCGCCAACAGCAGCTCCTCGGCCACATCCGCCAGCTTGTAAACAATGTCCAGAAGATTGCTACGCTTGTTCGGGGATTGTCGCTCCTGCTTAACATTCTTCCAGTTCCCACACGCGTACTCGTAAAAATCATCACAAGGCGCCACGCTGCGATTCATATAACTGAGCATTTGGGTCGCATAGGCCCTCAAATGTTCAACATTTTGATTCGCTGGAATAGTGTTATCAATTGTGGCGTCATCAATCTCGGGTTTTGTCTCTGCTGCGGGCTTCGCTACGCAAGTAGCGAATAAAACGCTGACCATTAAGGCGACAGCGCCTATCAATGAATGTATTTTTTTAATCTCAATCATTTTCCTTTTCAACTGCGCGTTTACCCTTTCACAAATACATAAGTGTAATCTACACAAGACAGTTTTTTAGGTTTGATTGATGGATTTGAACTAATGAAAATAATTACGCGCTCTCGAGAGGGAACTTTTTCGCGTCTATTTCATTCTGAATCTAATTTCAAACTGTGTGGCTCAGCGGAATACACAAATTTGCTAGCATTAGCTCTCGCTGGTATTATCCGCGTACGTCGGTGTGCTGATAACGAATTCATTATGTCGTTAAATCGAAAACATGACCTATTCTAAGCGTGGCAGATAACGTACGTATTATATTCTCTCATTAGCCAATTTAATGCTGCGCTCCTTTCGAAATTAAGTGCGCGCAACAGATTCAATCAAATTTATAGTTACCAACACCTATTTTCATCGATAGACTCGATAAGTCACAGGTAAAAAATAAGAAAGGTATGCTGTTTCCTAGTTGGAAAAATGCAAATAAGCCCCGTCACATATTTTGCATTTGATTGCAATGATTTATGCATGATTTTGATTAACAATTTAAATAATTTGATTTCACAGTAAATAGTTGAAATCATTCTTAATTTTAATATTCCTACAATATCGATTTCGATCAAATTTTGCTTAACTGTTCTGCTTAAAAATTGCCGCCAATATCGATGTGGCAACGCTCTGCATATCAAATAGTATTCCATTTTTTGTTGCAGTTTGAATTGATGCAGTCGTAAATAACTATGTCATTTTCAAGTGTTGGCGTATATCGCGTTGTTCTTCAACAATATATGGTAAGTCTTACACGCTAAAACCATCTGCATTAAAATTGATCTATTATCATGCAGTATGCATCGCACCGAATATTGTGTATCATCAAAATACTACCGGATACGGTGAGTTTATTTGAAAAGGAGCCGGAAAATGATTTCAACTGGATGACGGCTGCTCGTTGGAGTAAAATCGAAAGCGGGCTTTTTCGCCTGTTTGCCAGCATCGACAATTGGCAGGAAGATGCGCCCAAAGTAAACACCCAGATGCTCATAGATCACATCAAAGTAAATGTGAGCGCATCGAAGGAACTGCTGCTGGCGGCACAGCAACTACTACAGGATAAGATAAAGTGTGATTTAGGTGTGGAAATTGTGTTGCACTATATGTCACACGAGGACGAGACAATCGATAGTCCCAGGGCAACAAAACGCCAGCTAGTTCAGAAGGCGAAGGAAGCAGCAATCGAACCTGATAAAGTGAGGGTAAACGCGATTAGCTCGAACAAGCAGAATACAGCATCTAAAAACAGGTGAAGATTACCAAGTGGCGCTATAGCATTTTAACACAGTTTAACACTTTTAACATTTTCTTCAGTAATTCCGAACAGTCGCAGACGAATAAGGCAGAGCCAAAAACGAAACGCAGAGATTTGTCTAAGTCGGGCAAAAAACGTGGTCGTCGATCCATTTCACAGGGCAATCACAGGCAGAACAAGTACGTGACGCCAACCACAAAAAGCCAAGAGGCTGCGTCTTGGAGCCGAGCAGCTAAGCGCAGCAAAAGTCCACCTTCTCGGTATACTCAAATATAACTTTAATATATATTCAATATAATGTCTATCGACCAATTTGCAGTTCAACTTCCGTGGAGCCGAAGACTGGACGTCGCTCTGCCCGCTCTCCTGTGAGACCAAATCGTTATAATGAATTTGTTATGAGGTACTACATTTGCAAGGTTTTTTGGCATATATTTAATGATACTCTCTCTCCTTTATAGCGTTAAATCAACACGCAAGCCAAAACAAAAACTAACTGATAAGTTTACCGACTCCGGCTCGGAAAAGGGGTCAAGCAGTAAACCAGTTAGCGAACAACAGAAACAAACAGAGCAAAAAACTGACGCCCAAAACGGGAGCCTTGATCAGCTCGGTGGATCTAAAATTAAAAGTGCTGCGCTGAAGGAACTTAATGACATGCTTAAAGTGCCCAAGCCGCGTGAAGTTAAAATTCTGTAAGACTTTAATAGTGTATGTAGAATATACATAAGAAAGAAACTTTTTATCTGTGTATACTGTTTGTTTCTCTGTGAATTAGTCCACGTGGCCCAGCCACTTGGAGTATTGTTTCTAATCCAATTTGTTGTATAGATATACATAGATAGTATTGTCCAAGGCGAAGGCTGGTTGATATATTGTTGATTACGATGGGTTAACTATAATATTGCTGCAAATCTTTAAACTTTATTCGTGAATGGAGTTTTGCTCCAGTTTTTTATAGATGCCTCTCATATGTATGGGCATACATTAGAATATATTTGAAAATACATATTCGAAATTTGTTTGCAGCCTGCTCCAGGATATGGATGAGGCATCTGTGTTGAACACATTCGAGACATATCGAGTACATTTCGATCGCCTGTTCAAGGAGCGAGAGCACAAGTATCAAACAACTAACTACATGACCATCGATCACTATCACATCATGGATATTTTAAATAAAACGATACGCGACAGCATGATGAAGAAACTGGCCGAAGTATATAACAAATCGGGCGTAAGTCGATCTAATACAGAATTACATAGGCATTTCCTGCAAATTCAATGTACTCTCTATGCAGCCACATGGTTCGCTGATCATAAATGGTTTACTGCCACTTTGGATAGTTCGCCTCTTCATGGACAAGTTCAAGCTAACGCAGCAGGAGGCAGTACATCAGATTTCGGATCAACTTAAGTACGACACCTATCTACGAGCTGTCAACAATGAGCCGATTAAATCGTTTTTGGATTACTGATGGATCAGCGCACAAATAGTATTTATTTATCTATTTAAATATAAGTTATATCCATTTTATTTAGCTTTGTTTTGGAATCTCTGTTACGCATTCAATTGATTTCATTTATAGCTCTCGTTTGTTTGCACATAATAATAATAAATTTTCGCTTCTTTTGAGCAATACAACAATGAGAGAGCAAGATTTTTTATTCTTAAATCTAAAGAAGTATCTAAGTTGATGTACTGTTGATGCAACGGTAGTGTATCACCTGCGCACATGCGTAGGGTATGTACTCAGTCTGTCTTCCACAATCGCATATTTACACAATTCATATACATATATATATTTTGCATGTGGGATGTTATAGTATGGACATATGGGATGATTGACCTCTGGTGTCTTAGAGCTCATCATGCTGCTGCTCCTCGTCGTCCTCATCGACAGCATTGCTCGTTTCGTTGCTATCCTTCACCTCATCAGTATCATCACTGTCATCCTCATCGATCTCAATTTGCTCGTCCAGGGGCACGCCCAGAGTTTGGCGCATCATACGCTCAATGCTGTCGGCAAAGTTGGACGTCTCCTGCAGCATGTAGCCGGAGCGCAGAGTGGCGGTGCGGAACATCATGACTGCCATATCCTTGGCCGTTTGATCAGCCTCATCGGCTTCGACGCGACGCAACAGTTCGCGCATCAGTGGATGTCTGGGATTAATTTCTAACGTTTTCTTCTGGTTGAGGTAGTAGCTACGCTGTGGATCATCGGCCTTCTGATGGGCGTTCGACATAGCCAGACGTTCCATGTTGCCGGTCCAGCCGAACACGCTGGCCACCAAAGCGCATGGCGAGTTGCTCAAACGCTCCGATACCTGGGCCTTGCTGATCTGGTCCTTGAGGGCCACCTCGCTCAACCATTTGATCAATGGCTCGAATGTGCTCTTCAGCAACTCAAACTTCTCCTTACTCTTCTCAGACTCGTTTAGCTTGAAGCCCTCCTTGGCAACATTCTGGAACTTCTTGCCATCGAATTCGGGCAGTGCAGAGATGCAATATTCATCAACGGCCTCGACCAAAAACAGCACTTCGTAGCCCTTGCTCAACAGACGCTCAACGAACGGCGACTTCTCGACCTCAGCACGGTTGGCTCCGGCGATGTAGTAGATATGCTCCTGCTTCGACTTCATGCGCTCCACGTACTCGGCCAGCGAGGTTACGCCCTTACCATTGGAGCTCTGGAAGCGCAGCAGTTTAGCCAGGCGGGAACGATTGCTGGGATCCTCCATGACGCCCAATTTAATGCTGAAACGAAAGAATAGAAATTAGTATATTTGTATATAAAGTTTCTTCTAATTGTACTTACTTGGTGGAGAACTCCTTCCAGAACTTCTCGTATGTGGCCTTATCGATCTTCTTAATCATGTCCAATACCTTGCGAACCAACTTCTTCTTAATGACCTTGATCAGCTTGTGCTGCTGCAGAGTTTCGCGAGAGACATTCAATGGCAGATCATCTGAGTCGACCACGCCGCGAATGAAGCTCAAGTAGTTGGGCATCATGTCGTTGAACTCATCGGTGATGAACACACGACGCACGTAGAGCTTAATGTTGTCGGATTTGGTGCCATAGCGATTGAAGGATTCAGATGGCTGAATCTTTGGAATGTACAGTAAACTCTTGAAGGTAACCTCACCCTCGGCCACGAAATGCGTTTGAGTTAGGGGTTCGCTTGAGTCCTTGGTCAGACTCTTGTAAAATGCATTGTATTCCTCCTCGGTGACTTCGGAGGGCTTGCGCGTCCAGATGGGTTTGCTATCATTGATCAGTAGCCAATCCCAGGTGGTCTTGGAAACCTTCTTCGTTTTGGGCTTATCCTGCTCTGTAGCCTCCTCGACCTTGGCATCTTCATCAGTATCCTCAACGTCATCTTCAGTCTTTTCGGTCTCGGGTGCTTCATCCTCGACGGGCACCTCCTCTTCGACAGTCTTGCTGGACCACATCATAATGGGGAAGTTGATGAACTGCGAGTATTTGCGAATCAAATCACGCACGGTATCCTCCTCCAAAAAGTCTTGAGCCTCGTCCTTCAGGTACAATGAAATGATGGAGCCACGCTTCAGGGTATCGCCACGTGGATCTTCCGTAATAGAGAAGCTATTGGCATCTGACTCCCAGATGTACTGCTTGTCATCGTTATGCTTAGTGGTGACCACAACACGATCAGCGACTAGGAAGGCCGAATAGAAGCCCACACCGAACTGTCCAATCATATCATTCAAGTCCTGACCCTCCGATTTGCTGGGATCCTGCATTTTGGCAAGGAAATCCGCTGTGCCAGACTTGGCAATTGTGCCCAAATTGTTAATAAGATCCTGATAGGTCATGCCAATGCCCGAATCCAAAATGTGCAACACTTTGTTCTCCTTGTCGGCCTTGATACGTATATACAATTCCGGATTCGATTCAAGCTCCTTACTATTGGTTAGCGCCAGCAAACGAATCTTGTCAATGGCATCGGAGGCGTTCGAGATTAACTCACGCAAGAAGATCTCCTTGTTGCGATACAGCGAATTAATAATGAGCTTCATCATGCGATTCACCTCCGTTTGGAATGTGAACTTTTCAGCCTATTCAAAAATAAATAAATAAATATTTAGAAACAATTAGAGAAAGAGCATACAAAAACATATGAGTAGATATAATAAAACAAAAATATCTATTTAATGCAGGCCAATAATAATAAAAAAAATATATATAAATAAACAAATATGTATATCCATTTAATGCAAGCAAGAAGCTAAATAATTAAAGATTAAATAGTATTTGATAATGGAACACGCCTGATTAGATTTCACTAATTTATGAATGGGGGTGTATACATATGGATGTCTGCGTGTACACGTACACATATATGCCCATATATATATGCATATGTGTATGTTGGCATATATATAAATCCTTAAATAAACATAGGATATATGCTAGTCGACCATTCGGTAATTGTATCGTCGTATTTATGAATGAAGTATGTGTACTTAACACTATTAATTAATGTGTGTTTAGATAAATACACATGTATATATGTATGTGTGAGTGCCTACCTTTTCGCGTATTTCTTTCAGCTGTGCCACATTAAGACCGTCCAATTTAATAGCTTCTTCTTCACGTTTTAACGTTTCGGCATCTATAGTAAATAAATTGATATACATGTAGAAGAGTACAAAATGAGTAAGCATGTATGTATTTGTATGGAGATAAGGGGCGTCAGCATGGACAACGGTAAAAACTTAACGCTGACGTGTACAAAAAGAAAAAGCTGCTGACCGGCAGGGGGCGTGCACACTCTGACTCTTACCTGTTCTAGAGCCTTCCTTAAAGGCACCCATATCCACATCAATCGTCTCCACGCTGTCCGCTTCATCAGCGACTATCTGATTTATGCCTAATTCCGTAACAATTACAACAATATAAATAAATTTGTTTAAATCAAAAATTAGGTTAAATTGCCGGCAAAGAATTTTATGCGTGGCAACACAATAAAAAATGTATTTACCTGCTAAAAGCAGAAGGCCGAGCAGCAGGAACTGCTTCATCTTTATATTATTTACAACTTGACTGATAAATTTCTTTTAATTGGCTTTTGGCCACGTCAGTTGAACGACTTCAGATCACCCACAGAATCCGTTGTAACTCCCCAAGTTAGAGGTTGACCGACCGAACGCTTTTCGCACACAAAAATGACGCCGTCGCGTCGCAGACAAAGCGTATAAATAAGTTGCGAGAGTGCTGCCACCCTGTGAAAAATAATTGAAATGATTATTTTAAAGTTACAAGACTGGCGCTAATATTGTAATTCCCTAAATTTGTATGTCACACGTTTCCTATTTATTTTTAAGACAAATGAAAACTATTTCAGTTATTTTATGCTGTCACAGTCAAACAACAAATAAAATATTAGTTTAAAATCGAAATGTAAATATCGATAAATTTTACGCTGGGTTCGCAAAGTAGCCAGGGCAGGACAACATTCGATAACTTTCAGCTCAAGCTGTTTTTGACATTACTTTTTGACCGCATTCTTCTCCCATGCTCCCATGCTTACCTACACACACACACACACACACGTGCACTCAGCTCAACTTGCAGGCACGATTTGAGATTTGTAGTTGGCTAAAATACTAAATGATTTTACATAAATTCAACATTTGTGTGAGTTAGTTATCATACATCTAGTAAATACAATATACCTATTTTATAATCTAGTTCATTTTTTAGAACCCAATTTATAAAATGCGCCACGGCAGCAGCGCACAGTGACAGCAGCAGCAGCAGCAGCGAGACGCTCGAGTAAGAGCGAGCAGCAACAAAATCGGCAACGGATAGCAACATTTCATTGTTGTTCGTCGTGCGTGGAGGTGGTGCACCCGTCAATTATAGTTTCGCGTAGTCCCATACATCCGCCGTCCTCTACTTACATATACACATACACATAAGAAGAACGCTAACACGGAAAAGGCCCGCAACCGTGTTATACAACAAAATTAATAGTGTGCAAATTAAAGTACGCCGGCAATCGATGTGAGTTTGTCCTTCAACTTCAACCCAGTTGCGTGCCCCCACATCTAAATTCACCGCAAATAATAATAGGAGCAACGCCAACATTAAACTAACGCGTGTGTGTGTTTCTGTGCGTGTGTGAGTGCGCGCAACGTAAGGCAATATCATCCAAAGTGTGTGCTCGCGTTCGCTTATCAGCTGCTCGCTGGTGGCAGTGCCTGTAAACTCGCTGCGAAAGTTGTGGCAAAAGGCAGAAGCGAAGAGAAACCACACTGTCAAAGCAAAAGAAACGCCAATAACGCAAGCGGCTGCTCACACAACTTTTTTTTCCGTTAATTATAAAAGAGATTCTAATAAGAAATTTATTTGGGATATCAAAGTCAATTCCAAATTCCAACAGAGGCCAACAACGCCATGAATATGGATGACTACGAATCGCTGCCGACGACCAGCGTCGGTATTAATATGACTGCTGGCGCGCTAGCGGGCGTATTGGAGCATGTTGTCATGTATCCGCTGGACTCGGTTAAGGTGAGTGTTTGTGTGTATATACAATGATAATGTTGTTTTTCACTTTTCCAATGAACGTCAAAAGCTGTGTATGTAATCGAAGAAGTGCATAAACATAACGTACCTAACCTCACAATCGCGCATATCTTTATACCCATTCGTGTGTATGTGCATGTGCGTGTACCTGTGTTAGTGTGCTAGTGTTTTCGTCTTATGCCTCTGCATAATCGTGATGTAATTTCTTTGGCTTTTGCTGCTCAGCAATGCGCGCGTTGCTCGCCGCCCCACCACACCCCCAAAAATCCGCTCTTGGGAATTCAGACTCCGATTCGCACCGCTCAGCTTAGCTTAGAAGATTTATCTGTGTCACGCTGACCGTATGCTTAGCAATCTTTCTCTTATCAGTCACGTTCTTGACGGTGTTATAAAATATTTTCATTTCGACAGATAAGGTTAGCTTTCATTTATTCGGCGGCGGTAGCTAAGTCACGCATTATGATATAATCTAATTGGACACATATATGATAAAAAAAATAATATATGAATAATAGAGTAATAAATACGTCAGAACCTTCCACTTGCCAAAATCTATTCAATTTCACAATTTACAACTATCGAAACCACTTTGAATGTTTGTATATAGGAATACTGTTAAACAAATTAAACACGACAATGAGAGCTGCTAGAAATGATATCAATGTTTACGTTTTACATGAACTTTTGATTAGTTTTTTGCCGAACGAACAATGCAAATAATGCAAGACTAATCAATACCCTTTAAAGATATCAATTGTGAAAGAAAAATGATTTTATACATGATTTTTCAGAGAATAACATACAAAGGCGTGATTAAAGTATAATAAGCGAATAAGGGAGAGAGGAGTTAAATTTATTCATTTAAAAGGAAGTTTTATACTTTTCATTTCTTATGAGAATTAGAAGGGCTGTCTTTGCTAACAAATTTCTAAAGTAAACTTTGGGTAAACAAAACCTAATCTTAAACACCTGTCGAGAGTATAAAATCTTGTAGTAGGTACAAAGAGGTTATAAAATCTTTTATATATTTTTATACAGCTCATATTCCAGTGAATTGAGAGCTATACACACCCACACACACACATGCATATACGTGCCTAGTACATCCATCTATTTGCGCACTTAACCATGGAACGTCATTGCGGTTGTTCGCATTTGAGCAAATGTATTATCTTATTAATATGTATATATGCAAAGTGTGACTATATATGTACATATGAGTGTTCAGCATGCACTCAGCATGGCTGATTCTTGGATTTAAGAAAAATATTTACTCGTTTGCGAGTACGTACAACATACACTTCGTTTTGCCGAGCCGAACGATTATTGATTTTCTCAACGAAAACCAGAATACAAGTACAAATAATATTGCAGTCCGTCACAACGATGTGCTTGAACAGCTCCAATTTATATAGATGACAAGTTAATGTTTTCCGATTTGCTGTGACCTAATGGGCAAGCAATATATAATTTATAGGTCTAACGGTAGAGAACGTGAACACACTGATCTAACTGTTAGACTTTGTGATCCTAGGCCTAAAATAATGAAAGATTAGGAATGGGGGCGATATGTATAATATAAAATATATATATAAGATAATATATGTATATATATTTATATATATAAATAATATATTATTTATACATGATGTATGTGTATGGTATATCAATTTTTTGCAAATATCCGTAATCCACTCCATATGAAACTCTAGCTGACAAACTGTAATTGATACTTTTATTTGTGATCTGGCACAAATCTTAAGGGGTCTGTCCAACTCCCTATGAAATTGATATCGTTTGTTGCGTGAATATGTCAATTGTAAGTCTCTATGGAACCCTGAACAGTCATGTCAAAAAATATATATATACGTAGACCAAGTCCTGACTGACATTCCCAGCGGGCGAATCCAAACAAAAACTTAGCACTGTTGGAAGAGATATTTCAATAGCTGCTAACTGCTTTCCATTCATATAGACAAACAGACGCTTGCACGCACAGCCAATAAACTCTTTGCCATTGCGCGAATGAGTATGAAAAGTAAAAATAAAATGTCTCTTTTTGCCATAATTCCTCATATAAATATGAGCGATCCATATTTGACGGGCGGCTGGCAATTAAATGCCAAACTAAAGCTGTCTAGGGATTCCCGGCGTCATCGACAGACGCCGAGTAGTCATATATATATATATATGTATATTCATATATGTGCATATATATGCACACATACATATGTATACGTATTTATTGTCACACTGTGACGAGCTTATTTCCAGGCGTTACGACACATTCCGAGTAAAATTCTCAATTGAGCGACAATTAAACAAACAACTTTGTTGTTGCTGCTGCTGCTCTTGCTTGTTTTAGTTTAAAAATAATTGTATTTCATTTTGTTGTTGTTTTTTCATTTATTTGCTGATTTGCCATTTTGCTTATCAAGAAAGGCTTCCCAGCGGGGGGTGAACTTTTCCATTATCGAAGTTCACTGCAGAAGGCAACGTGATATATTATAAGTTAGGCGGGATTTTTAAATCTATATAGTACTTTAGATTTAGGGTATATTGTAAGTAGATATATAGATAAACATATTAACTATACATATACATATATGTATAAATATATTCAATTGATTGTCTATAAATCTTCGTACTTTTTATACAATTGGTATACCTTTTTTCTTTTTCCTCGATTATTTTTATGATATTTAAGAATGTGTGAATAATATATGTTGATGATATAGTATGTAGACTAGGCAGGAGAGAAGTAGAATTATTCTATTAGACTGTATTAACCTAAAGTGTTGCTGACTAAAGAGCTCTACAATATAAGTGGAGAATATGGAAACCCACAAATGCATCTTGCGCAACCAATATATTATCATCACATATATGTATGTATTTATACATATATTTATATATTGTCCAGACACTCCTTAAAGTACTTGTATTTAATTAAAAACAGATGCGTTCGATCATCGTCGAGCCTACGATCGATCGATGTGGTTTTTGGCTTTTAAATTGCTGATTTTCATCACCTTGAATTGGCTTCTCGTTGACGCTGATATCGTTGTTGTCGGCGTTGATTTGATAGTGCGGGCGTTCACTTGTTATACATATACTTCAACTATATACTATATACATATATATAATAATTATATACTATATAGATATGCATGTATATGTATGTAGAGTGTGCTTTGTGAATAGATAAGTTGTTAGCCATTGTTGTAGCAATAGTTTAATCTTATCGTATTCATGTCGCATTCTCTGTAATTTATATGGCAAGGGATGCTGTCGTATCATAAATGGAAAATTACTAGAAATATTTGTAAAGCTCGATCTCCAAACGCTTTCCTTTTCTTTTTGCAGTAGCAAATTTCTATAGACATTTCTCCAACAGAAATCTATTGGATAATCCCCTTTCTGTTCTATATTCAAATTGCTAGGCGCTTTAATCAGACTAAAGAAAAAAAAATTATATATTCCAGTGTATTGCTTTGCAATTCTGAGAAATAGCAAGTTGTTTGTATTTGTGAATAGGGTTTTATCTTATAATATATTTTCTTGGAAGTCTTTGACAACTGTTTGCAACATTCATCCACTTGAAGGCACTGATACAATAAGTCGCTTCTCCCTTTGTTTATAATACATATATATTTTCTACGCTTTAAATCATTTTCTTGTGAAATTCAATTTATTGTGTAGCTGCATTCAATGAGTAACTCATGCATACTATGATTTTTGCTGATCTCATGTTATTTACAGAGCGGCTACTGCAGACTTGCTGCTATTAACATTAAAGGTTGAAGCAAATATCTGTTATGATTATTCCAGCAGAGCTGCTGTTATTCAGATTACCGTTTCAAATCGCATCTGTTATGAACTGTTAATTGCATTGAGGAACATGTTTTCCAATGGCAGACCGTTATTAACATTACAAAGTTCATTAATTAACATATCAAATAATTATAGAAATATGGGGGAATTACCTATAATTATAGCAATTATTAACAAAAAATGATAAATTGATATATTTATATATATATTGATATTGGATCTTTACAGACACGCATGCAGAGTCTAACATCGCCTACAGCTCATTTGAACATCACGGCTACGTTACGGAACATGATCTCGCGAGAGGGGCTCATGAGGTAAGCATTTAGTATGCACTTAGTATTGCAACTTATCTTATTCGTATTGATCTATTTTGTTCCATTTAGACCCGTGCGTGGAGCGAGCGCTGTGGTACTTGGCGCTGGACCCGCCCATTCATTATATTTTGCTGTCTATGAGATGACAAAGGAATCGCTGACGAAGATAACATCACACAATCATCTAAACTATGGTGCGTTGCAGCTGTAAACTAACCCATTTGATATATTGACCTCATTATCGTTGGGTTTGGCTGGGGTTTTAGTGGTATCCGGCTCTGTGGCGACCCTCATACACGATGCCATTTCCAATCCCACGGACGTGATCAAGCAGCGCATGCAAATGTACAACTCGCCATATACCTCGGTCATACGATGCATGCGGGACGTTTACCTCAAGGAGGGACTCCGTGCCTTCTATCGCTCCTACTCAACGCAGCTGGTCATGAATATACCATATCAGACAATTCATTTTACAACATACGAATTTCTACAGAATATGGTAAGATGATGCATTAGAGAGTCAAGCGAGAGAAAAGAACTTCACTAATTTACGTTTTTGTTTAATTCGTATAGTTAAATGTGGAGCGCAAGTATAATCCAATGGTGCATATGGCAGCTGGTGGAGCGGCTGGTGCAGCTGCAGCGGCCATAACGACGCCAATGGACGTGATTAAGACTCTGCTTAACACGCAAGAAACAGGACTCACCAAGGGCATGCTGGAAGCCAGCCGAAAAGTAGATATCCAATGTGCAATGAATTGAATGATTCATTACAACTAATTTGTATTCGCATTATTTGCAGATTTACCGAATGGCCGGAGCCCGTGGATTCTTTAAGGGTATAACGGCACGTGTGTTGTACTCCATGCCCGCCACTGCAATCTGTTGGTCCACGTACGAGTTCTTCAAGTTCTATTTGTGCGGCTTGAAGCCGGAGGAGTATAAATCGTCAATTACGGGCCGCTCTGAGCTGGCCAAACCCAAATCTAATGTCGACTACGTGTTGCCCAAGAGTGAGGCCGAGGAGCAAGGCGAAGACTTGGCAGACCTCACGGTCAAGGAGGTAACAACGATTCACCAGCCGGCCCCGCCAAGTGTGAGTGCGTCCGGTGCCATTAAGACGGTCTGTGAGCTATCGACACGAACCGCAGCGCCCACCATCAACATGCATACGAGGCACACGGAGGTGAAGAGTCCGTATGAGCGGGGATTCTCCAGTACGTAAGCTGGGAACGTAAACAGCAGCGACTAAAAATAAGCGTAGCTTTTAGTTAAGAGAGCAGCCGGAGCGAAGCATAATATGTGTATGTAAATATTTGGCGAAGAATGAGGAGAAGACTGCGATGGTGTCGGACACAGCGTTTGAAACGCTTGGCGACTGCCATTGCCCGTTCTTTGCCCTTCGGTTTGGCTGCTTTTGTTTGAATAATCGGCGTGGAGTCGGTATGAGAGTTTTATCACTCCATAGTGGGAGGTTAAATTGTAGTTGTTGTGCACAAAACTCTTGCAATCCCCTCCCTCCTCCCCCCTATACACAAACACACTCCTAGACACACACACACACACACACACACACACAAAGACCCATACACACATACATACATACACAATCATACGATACAGTCATCTGCGAAATTCTTGTTAAAAATACTGATAATAATATTGTATCTATGTTACTTGAAAATGATGAGAGGAAACCTCCTTGTAAACCTAATAATATGTATTACTGCGATGATTTTTTTTAAAACAAATTTAAAAGTATATATACATATATAAATATATTTATGTTTATGTTGTTAAAGTAAAAAGGAAAGGCAACAAATGCAGGAAACATTAAGCGCAATGCAAACAATACAAAACAAAAACAAAAAAATGATAAAATTTTTCGCGGGAAAATTAATTGATTTGTAATCAAATTACAATTAAAACAAATACACTTGATGCTGTTACGAGAAACAACAAATTTTCAATTAGTTTCGATAAAAAATAACTGCTTAGTATACCACATATGTATGAATGATCCCAGATGTTGTCCCTGGCTCACCGATCCAGTGCTCGATTGTGATTCCTAATTGTTAAAGTTGTATTATTATTAATATTTGTTTGTTTGTTTGATCCCTGTACCAGTTAATCGAGCTATTGATCAATACTTAAATGTACCAAAGTTTTTAGGCTAAAAAGAGATGACGATGATGGAAAAAAGAGTTCAATTCTGTAGACGGCATCACAGTCGAGCAGGGGATCGAATCTCCGGGACTAAATACTATATAAATATATTCCTCCACATGCAAATACATCATACTTATGTTTATTGTTTGTTATTTTTATTTACTACATTATATATACATATGTATATGTGTATATGTATATATATCTATGTACATAAATGTGCACTTGATATTTATCAATGTACTCGTAGCTCTTTAAATTAATACATTTTATTGTTAAATAATTGAAGAGACAAGCAGCAACAAAAAAAAAAAAGAGATAAACAATGGCGAAAACAAAAAATTCCCAAAAATAATTAAATGGCTATATGAAAAACAAACTGTTTTATGTCAAATGCAACAACAACAATTGCCTTTTTATTATCAATTCTATCATTATGATTATTTTTTACATACATATTTATATTTGATTTGATTCGCGTTTCTTTAGTGTGTGTGGGTGAGGCACAAGCTAGAGGATTGAATCCAGGCCGCGGCGACGCGAACGCTGCGACAAAACTGGGCGGGGCTTGTAGAGATCATCGTTCGTGTAGCGCTGCTGCTGGCACAGCTTCTGGCTGAGACGTCTGCCCGACAAATCATCTGGGAATTAACGATACATATATACATTAGACATTATATATGACTCGAGTCCTAGTTAAGGTACAGGTTTTAGGACTACAATTGAAATGTGTTAGATATGCTGGCGTCTTACCCAGTTTTAGAGCTCTAGAGAAACTACATAATGTGCGATATATGGATTTAGGGTTTATATGCGTGTGGAAGGCATGTGAATAGAAAACAGAGGCAGATATGTACAGATATGTATATGTATATAGCTATATTAATATATATGTATACGTAAGTAATTGTAGTAGGATTGATTAGTATCTTCCAAGGGTATAAGCTTTATCTCCAATTACCTTTTTCATGCTCTTCATTTTCCTTGGAATTGACGCTAAGCTCAGATGGTGTGGGCGACGTCTTTGCCTCATCGCGGCGCGTCCTCTTGGCTTTGGCATTGGGACTGCCTGAGGTGCTGCTGCTGCTGCTGAAATTACTTTGTTCTTTGGAAGACGATGCCTCGCTGCTGAGACGACGTTTGCTCACGTTGCGACGCGGACAACTCGTGTCCCCCAGCTCACTCAAAACGTTGACCAGCTGCCGTCGATCTTTAATGTGCTGCTCAATCAGCTGCAGGCGCACCTTAAACTGATCAGCGTCATGCTCGAAATGCGTAATACTATCGGCAGTTACTTTGACCGCACCCACTTCGTCCTCTAAACTTATGGCTTCCTTGATGGGCTCTGCATTTTGTGGATCAGCAATAGCATCAACAACGTCTTCATCTGCTTCCGTTTTATCTTCAGAGTGTGGACTAACCTCTTCAGGTATTTCCTCAACGCTTTCGGTCTCAGTGGGCAGCGTTTCAGCCTCAGCTGAAACTTCAACAGGTTCTGTGGCTGGCTCCACAACTGGTTCCTCAATGGGCTCGATAATGGCCTCTTCAACTGGTTCCACAACTGGCTCTATAATTGGCTCTGGTGACTTGCATGAAGGCGCTATAATTTCTAATGTCATTGATTTCTCAGCCGCCTCCTTTGCTTCATTTTCAGTTGCTTCAGTTTCATTATTATCCTCAATCGGCTTCTGCGCTGCACCTGCCCCGCTCAGCTCAACGAAGCTGACTGTCGATTGCTGCAGCATGTCACTAACGATGATCACATTGCTGGCCGGCACCAGTTCAGCCGAATCATTGTTACTCGGCGTCCCATTGGTGCCATTGGTTCCGTTCGTTCCGCTGCTCTCCGCTGGCTTGCTTCCATTTTGATCTGTTGTATCAGTGCTATTCTCTTTAGTTCGACTCTCAGCACTGTCTGAATGGGATTTACTGGAACTGCCAGGTGGCTCATCGTTCGAGTCATTGCTATGCCGCTTTTGCAGCTTTGCTTTGACTTCGTTGTGATCGTCTTGGATCACCGCCGTTATGGAATTGGACGCGGAATTGGAAGTTGAGTTGGAGCTAGACTTGTTCCGATCCCGTTCACGATCACGATCTCGTTCGCGCTCACGTTTTGAGTTCGACGAGGAGCTCCCACTACCGTTGTGGCTACGACTGTGATGACTATGGCTGTGACTTTCTCTACTGTCACGACTCTTTGCGCGATCGCGTTCCGAGCGTGACCCAGATGAGCTGGATTTGTGTTTCTTGTGTGCTGACGAAGAAGATTCGTGGCGCGTCGAGGAACGCTTAGAGGAGGAGGTGGAGTCATGGGTGCTACGGCTGGATGTGCTTGTAGTGGAGCTCTTGTCATTTTTAGAACTGCTGCTCCGATGCTTAGAGCTGGATGAATGCGTTGAATGCGACGAAGAGTGTTTCGAGCTGGAAGAAGTTTTGTTGCGCGACTTATCATGGTCACGTTCACGTTCCCGACTCTTCCGCCGCTGTTTGTCATCCGAGCGAGAGTGCGATTGTGAATGCTGACGTTTGTCCTTGTCCCTAGAGTGTGATGGCTTCTTCGTCTGCGAAGACGACGAGGCGGAGGCAGGCGAGGCAGTCAATTCGACAGACTTGTTAATCTCATCTTTAAGCTCATCTGGTAACGTTGTGACCACAGGCTCAGCCTCATCTGTCTTTGCATCTTCGGCTGGCGGCAATTCAGGCTTTATTTCTGGCATTGGAGGCTCTTCCGGTAATGGAGGGAACTGAGGTATTGGCGTTGCACTCTCTTTGAGTATCATTGGCTGCGAATTGTGTTTCGATTCCGTAAACAGACCAAAATTGCTCTCGGATTTAATGGGTTCTGGCGACGACTTTGGTATTGTCTCTAGAGGATTATCGCAGACATCATTTATATTGGCCTTCACCTCACTCATGATGGCGTCCTCAATGGAAAGAGCGCCCGCTCCACCATTCGAGCATTGCGACAAGGAATTTCTGCGCTCAGTGCCTGGAAGGAGAATACTTTTAGAATAAATAAACAGAAGTTATATTTCGCTTGACACTGACCCTCGAATGTGATCGCGTCCTGTTTGATATCAAAATGCAACTGTCGCCCGCTGTTGTCGCTTGCATCGTTGGAGTTCTCATTGAACTTGGGCATTTGCGCCTCCTCGGACATACTGGCGGCAATGTTCAACAGCTCAACGCTGTTGTTGGTGGACGACTGCTGTGGTGCGTCGGTCGAAGCAATGGTGAGGCGACTGTCGCTAGAAACCTGGGACAGTTGTGAGGTTTGCGAGGCGCCAGCGTCTCGCGAGTCATTCGCCAGCTCCTTGACATCCTTAACCGAATCAGATGTGTTTAACGATGCATTGTTTGTGTCTTCCTTAATGCTGCTGGCCGGCTCAAATGCAGGCGATGTGGCATCATCCTCATCGAGAATGTCATCAATATCTACACCTGGAGGCAGATCATCGTCTTTGCTGTCATCCCTCGCATCCGACTTAACTGTTCCGCGATCAGAATCTGGACTGATTTGCTCCAAATCTGTTGGTAGCAGGCTAGCGGTTGTCTCCACTTTAAGTAGACTGCCACCATTCATATGGCCAAGACCATGGCCAGTGTAGGGCGGCAGGGGTGGAGCTGGCAGCAACGGTGGGCGCGGCGGTGGGTTTGTGGGTGGCGGTGGTGGGGTAATGCCCAAATACTTGTACGCAATGCTCTCAATTTTGGGTTCAAAAATTGTGGCCACCTTCGGGTTGACCACTTGATCGACTATATGATCGACGCCTTTGTCCAACACATCAGAGCTGCAAGGGCACAATTTATGTATCCATATAAATATATATATATATAAAGTGAGGAAACTGATTAAAATAAGTTGAGCCTTACTCGAGCAAATGCTTACGCAGCCTTTCTCTCAGCTGCACTTTGTTTGTGTCGGGGGTCCAATGTTGTTTGCTCAGAAACTCGTTTACTGCAGTCTCCACACGATTCCGTACATTCTGGTATGCGGGCTTTGTGTCCACATCAGCCAGGCAGCAATTGAAACGAAACTCGTCGAAGACTCCTTGCGACTTGACTTCCTCGATGAGTGTCTTTACAAAATTGTCCATTTTGTGTGGACACAACGAAAATAATTACAATTTATGTTTTGGATTAAATGTTTTTCTCAGGCGTTGTGGTGTGACCATATACACATTATGTTAAAATGCTCATTTTTATTTGGCATTTAAATACGTATTTTATATTGACCCTGTTAAACAACAGCTGCACTGTTATGGGTATGTTTTTGTTCTCAGCTGTTACCTTTCAACACTAACCACTAACAACACACTTTCAATTAAAAAGTTGAGCACAATTTTTTGTTGAAGACTATAATAAAAGCTAGTTTTGTTATCACTTCCAAAAAAACTGTATTAATAGATTAGTTCTATTAGATTTACAAAATAATGAATGATTGTTTTCGGTATTTAGCCACTGACCAAACAATGGTCAGCGGCTTAACATAAGTGTGCTCTGTTACTATGTTGCGGCATATGTTAATGTTTTCGGGGTGACCACAGATGTATGGTAATGCAACGCTGTATAAAAATTTGGCGCAAGCAAGCGCTTGGTATGCTTGGTATTATTTCTGTGCATGTTAATGCAAACTGATTAATTAAGCAATTATAGTAATGAAATTAAGCGCAAATAATACAGATACAGACATGCAAAATGCTGATGCTGTTCATAAGTCAACTGTGACAATGGAGAAAGCAACTACAGACTCCATAACACCAACGCTAGGCAAATCTGAGCTGCAATCTTCAAGCAAAACTAAACGCTTTCCTGGAAATTTGATGCTTCGAAATTTACTAAACGACGCCGACCCGGCCACGGACAGTAGTGAACAGCAAACGGAAAATGAACAGCCCAACACAGCAGAAATACGAGATTCACCGCAAACAGCAGCAGAAACGGCAGCTGGAGAAAAGCATAAAGCAAGAACACAACATAGTAAGTAGAAAGTTGTTTAATCGGAACTAGTTATCAAGGCTAATGACTCTCTTTAGGAAAGCGCGACTTGATGAATTTGCAATCAAACTTGAGCCCCAAATACATTGGCTACGCGAATGCCAACTCCCCGATAACCACAATGCCTGAAAATTTAGACAAAATGCGCACAACACGTCGACGTAATCAGCCTCTAAACAGCAGCTGCGAACTAAATGCCAGAGATAGGGACAGCGATGTAGCCTCTCCCAAGAGCTACGTAACGGCTGCTGCCTACATGAGTCCCATTGATAAGCTGCTCATTAAAAATGGTGCCAATTCACCCAACAGCACGGGCTTCGAGGCCGATGCTGAGGATGTGGCATTGGTGAAACAAGAACGCAAACAGCTCAAGCGTAAACTGAAACGTGGCCCAAAGCCAAAGATTAAGAGCACTCGAGCGGATGAATCAGCCAAGAAATCTAGGGTAGATCCAAATGTGGAGGAGCAACTGCCGCAGGCAGAGGGTGTAATGGAAACGACTCCTGACCAACCTGAGCTGTCAATCAAAGTTGAGCCAATGGAAGAGGTTGTTGAACAAAAAATATTTCAGAATGATGACCAAAATGATGTTGAACCAAAGCTAAAAAATGAAGAAATTAAAGATGCAGACCACGGCCCGGTGGAGTCTACGGCAATCGATGTTGAACCATTACCATCTCCACCAGATCATATTGAGCCCGCCAACAATAGCGAGCAATCGATCAAATCGCCCTCATCGATCAGTTTAGATAGTGCAAAGGGCTCGTCCATTGTCACCGATGCGGGCTGGCCCACCTACCAGGTGGGCGATCTCTATTGGGGTAAGCTGTTTACCTATTGCTACTGGCCCTGTATGGTATGTCCGGATCAGTTGGGTCAGATTGTGGGCAATCCACAGTCGCATCCGCAACGCAAGTCAACGGACAGTGCGCCCGGAGCGCCGATGCCCATACAGGTGCATGTTCGCTTCTTCGCCGATAATGGTCGTCATAATTGGATCAAGTCGGAAAATCTGTTGCCCTTTGCTGGCCTCAAGGCATTTCAGGATCTGCGCGAAGAGGTGCGCATCAAGCTCGGGCCCCGTAGCACCAAATACCGCCAAATGGTGGCCAAACAGAATAAGCTGGTTGTGTGGCACCAAGCCATCGATGAGGCCGACATTGTTGCTCAGCTGCCGTATGCAGAGCGCATGCAAAAGTTCTTTGACCTCTACGAATCATCCATGTAAGTTGAAGCTAATCCATCATCAACTGATTCTTATATCTTTGCTTTTTGCCTCCTGCAGCACTCAGAATAGGCAGAAACGCAAGCAGGCGAAGTCCGCCCGTCACGACACCTCTGATGTGGGCAGCAGCCTGTATGACTCAACCGATAATTTGCTGGCCAAGTCCACGTCTACGGGTCAGCTAGTGGCCGTCAAGCGAGAACGTTCCTCCACACCGTTCAGTCCAGCCTATTCGCCCGTCAAGCACAATCACCAGAAACGTGCAAAGCGACGCAAGCTCAGCGGCAACGTTGAGGCCCAAGTGGGCTATACTTCTTCTGTTCCGGATGCTTCTGCGGAAAAGATGCATTCACCTGATTTGATTAACTATAAGAACCCAGAGTTTGGTCAACTGTTCGATGCGGTCAAGGAGTACGTGATGGTCCATCGGCAGGAGGAGAAGGTTGAGAAGGTACTGCTAGCGGTGGTCCGTAACATATGGTCACTTAAGCAACTGCAACTGCGCGAATTGGAGCGAGATTTGGCCAATGGCGACGGAGAGCTGTTGGGATCGGCCCGACTGGGCGCGGAACGCGGACGTGGCGCTGGCACCATAAAGCGTCTCTCGAATCGTCTAAAGACCATGATGCTGCGACGCAGTCTAACGCCGGTTGTTCCGTCCAACTCAAGTGCAGCTGCAGCCCACTCAACACTGCATACCCCAGACTTAATGGAACCGGATCGACAACTCGCGGAGCAGAACAAAGTGAAGAAACCCATTGGCAGAGGTATTGAAGAAGTGATCGACGATATTCTGCAGCTGGACCGCAAATATCTGTTTCGTGGTCTAAATCGCGAGCCTGTGTGCAAATACTGCTATGAGCCGGGAGGCGATATACAGCGCTGTTCGCTCAACTGCAACACCTGGCTGCATGCTACATGCCTGGCGCAGCAGGGGAGTGCAAACGGCAAGTCGATGAAAGCTCCGAAGCCAATCGGCAACACACCCGAGCCGCTGTCCAGCTCATCGCCCGTGTTAGACGTAGAGCCAACAACGACAACAGCGTTGGCTAAACACATAACTAGCGATGAGGTGAAGCGGGAGCCGGAGGAGGAGGAGAAGGAGCCACTTATATGTCAGGAGTGCGCCACTGGCAAATCGAATGCCTGTTGCATATGCCATGAGCACCAATTGCCAGCCAGCTCGCCGCCAACATCGCCAGTCAAGATGGAGACAGAGGACTCTTCGGCGGCCAACAACAAGCTGATTCGCTGCAGCCAGCCACTGTGCAACAGTGTGTTCCATGCCAGCTGCTGCAAGTATTGGCCGCAGGCGAGCGTCAGCAACTCCATGACACGCTGCCCGATGCACGTGTGCCACACCTGCGTCTCGGAGGATCCCAGCGGCAAGTACCAGCAGCTGGGCAGCGCCAAGCTGACGAAGTGCGTCAAGTGTCCGGCCACATATCACCAGGACTCGCGCTGCATTCCAGCCGGCTCGCGCATGCTAACCGTCACGCATCTAATCTGTCCCAGGCACAACATAGCCAAGGCGGACGCCAACCTAAATGTGCTGTGGTGTTACATCTGCGTGCGCGGTGGCGAGCTGCTCTGCTGCGAGACCTGCCCCATTGCGGTGCACGCGCACTGCCGCAACATTCCAATCAAGACCAACGAGAGCTACATCTGCGAGGAGTGCGAGAGCGGACGTCTGCCACTGTATGGCGAGATCGTGTGGGCCAAATTCAATAACTTCCGCTGGTGGCCTGCGATCATATTGCCGCCCACGGAGATACCCAACAATATACTGAAGAAGCCGCATGGCATGAATGACTTTGTGGTGCGTTTCTTTGGCACTAACGACCACGGCTGGATATCGCGTCGACGCGTCTATCTGTATATTGAAGGCGATACGGGCGACGGCAACAAGGGTAAGTCCCTAATGTCTAAGCGCTATACGGCCGGCGTGGAGGAGGCAACACGTTTCCTCAAGATCATCAAAGAGAAACGCCAGGAAGAGGCCTTGGGTCGATTAAATGGGAATAAACTTCATCCGCCGCCGTATGTCAAGATCAAGACTAACAAGCCGGTGCCGCCCGTGCGATTCGTCTACAACGAACAAGATCTGAACATCTGCGACTGCAAGCCGGGCAGCGCCCATCCCTGTGGCCCCGAATCGGGTTGCCTCAATCGCATGCTTTACCACGAATGCCATCCGGATTACTGTCATGCGGGCGCCCGATGTGAGAATCAATTGTTTGAGCTGCGCAAGTCGCCGCGCCTGGAGGTCGTCTACATGAACGAACGCGGCTTCGGCCTGGTCTGCCGCGAGCCCATCCGGGAGGGCGACTTCATCATCGAGTATGTCGGCGAGGTAATCAATCATGCCGAATTCCAGCGTCGCATGGCCCAAAAGACAAAGAATCGGGATGAGAACTTTTATTTCCTGGGCGTAGAGAAGGATTTCATCATTGATGCGGGACCCAAGGGAAATCTGGCTCGCTTCATGAATCATTCCTGTGAGCCGAACTGTACGACCCAAAAGTGGACAGTGAATTGTAATAATCGGGTGGGACTGTTCGCCATCAAGGACATACCAGCGGTAAGCAATATGACGGTTATAGAAGAACACATTTCAATTTCATTATCCTTGCAGAATACTGAGCTCACGTTCAATTATCTTTGGGATGATCTGATGAATAATGGCAAGAAGGCTTGCTTCTGTGGCGCCAAGCGTTGTTCCGGCGAGATTGGCGGCAAGCTAAAGGAGGAAGAGATGAAGGTAAGCAAATACTTGAAATTCAATCATACATCAATTTGATTAACGACATCCATACGCAGGACACGAAACTGAAGCAGTTGGCAAGACAGAAAGGCATTCGCATTAATGTCAACGCGCCAAAGAAGAAAACAGTTAAAAGGGCCAAAACCAAGCAGATCAGTACGGATGCTGTACCCACAACCGAATCAATAGCGGATGCTGCAGAGACTGCAACTACAACTGCTGCTGCTGCTGCAACTGCAACTGCAACTGCTGCTGCAACTACTACTGTTGCTGCTGCTGAGGCTGAGGCTGCTGCCTCTGTCGTGCCGGAACCGTAGTTTAATAGAATGATTATAGAATATTTTATATATTATTATATACATATACGGCATATTTGTTGCTTATTATCTTTTTTATTACATTTTTTTACACACAACTCATTGAATAACGCCGGACTATGGACGCTTCTATATTCACATATATAATTTATTGTTTGTTATTATTAAGTATGAACGTTGTAGCACAGTTAGGACTCATGAATAATGTATATTTAAAAGTTTTTGAAATGATTTTTTAAAGAATAAACGCAAAAGGCATTGAACGGATTCAGTTGTATTCAAAAATTTTTATTCCATTATTAAATCAGTTCATTATTGGGTTCACATTATATATAGATATATAAATTTATGTATTGATATAGTTGCTTCGACAACTGCCCGTAGAAAAATATGCTTATATATATACATATGTGTGCACATATCATACATGTTCGTATGTATGTATACATCATTTATACATATTTTGTTTCACTTTTGGTATAGTCGCTTAGCTCACCTACAGTAAAAATGTAGACAGCTCTTTGGCATTGACATAACTCGTACTCGTACAGCTAAGAACGAAAAAAAAACATAACTAAAGATATATATTACGTCTTAAATTTAGAATCTAAGAGTATACACTTTAATCTTAAGTAGGATAAACTACTTTGTAACGAGAGAGAGAGAGAGAGAGAGAGAGAGAGAGAGAGAGAGAGAGAGAGAAAGAGGCGGAGAAGTAGAGAAACGAATGCCAAACGTAAGAAAAAAAAAAACAAACGATGATATATCAAAAAAGGAAACGCAGATTGTTAAACTGGCGGCGGATCATTCAACAATTTTTGCTGACTAAAGAGACCCGCATTGAACTTTGGAACGACGGCTTCAATCTTCTTGACAATGGAGTTTAACGACTCCCGCGACATCTCGTAAAGCGTGTTGAGCGAGATCAAACGCAGGCCGCGCTGGTTGCACACTTCAATCACAGACCATTTCTCAAACAGCTTTAAGCAATTGCGCACGGAGTCAGTCGAAATGCTTTCAGCTAGAAAGGAAATTAATTAGTATATTATCTTAAGACCTCAAATCATTTAGCAGTGCTTCTTACCATATACACAGCTGCCGCGGGTAACTTTATTGGATATATCGTTGATAACGAAACTGATAAATTCTGATTCCAGCATTGCACTGCGATGGAGAATTTGCAGCGACTGCGCGACAGCCAAATATGTGGCGGCAAATGGTGCCAAGACCTCGCAAATGTTGCGCTGCTGTTCGAGTGTTTCTTTGGCCAACAACAGCAGATCGGAATCTTGCGATATGTGCTGATAGGCCTCACTATCATCATTATCATAGTCATCACTCTCATCCAATTCGTAGGCCAAACTACGCGCTAAGCGTCGTGTCTCTGCCATATGACCTGAATCGTGAATCTATAAATAGAATAGAATATAATATATATGTATATGTAGGTACATATCTCATAATTAATTACCTCACTTCGGCGCAGGCAACCATTGATAAGCAGCTCGTCTAGCTGTTTAAGCAGCATGTTCTCCAATACTTGCGTTGGCTTGTTTAATATAAATTCGTAACGATAGACAAGACAATTCTCCAGAGCAGTCTCAATTAGTTTTTTTTTCGAAACACCTGGTGCTTCGTTAGCATCGTCTTTAGCCTCTGGCAAGAGCGAATGAAATGTAGTCAACAAAATGGAGCTTAGGGCAAAATGAGGCGTTAGCATGTTGGAGTAGTACGACAGCTCTATGAAACTTTCCACCGTTGGCACGGCACGTATGAACATGTGGCCATTCTCGTTGCGTATGCGGGTTACCAAACCTATATAAATATGAAATATATATCAAATAAAATCTATAAAGTGATGGACAAGAGTACCTACCTGTGCCCAGTAGATCACAGGCATAAGCCACAATGTGCGCAGATTCGCCCGAGAAACCCAAATCCTTAAAGCCAGACAGCGTATTACGCAAATCATCAAGCGCAGCGGCAATTAGCTGCTCTTCGGCGCCATTGCGAAAACGTGTGAGCAGCAAAAAGGCCAAAGCATTGGTAGACATCACGGACGTGGCTGCAGCACAGTCAAAAACTACCTGGCGTGAGATGCTTTCGATAAGATTGCGATGTTCCTCACAGACGACATCGGTGCCGTACAACGAGGACGTTGATTGATTGTGCTGCAGAGTTCTGTACGAGAAAAAAAAAACATGAAATATATATACCTGGATATATTCTATTATGTGTTACCTGGATGCTGGCTTATACACTTTTGAGTTGCCATCTTCACGTGCAATTTTATTGTACGAGTTGACGAGCTCGCGTATTGAATAGGGTTCATTGAAGTCGATGCGCATCAGGCCATAGTTGGAGTTGAGGGCTTTCCAAATGCCCGAAATGGCCTTCCTGAACGACTCAGGCACCTTTTTCTCGCCCTTCTGTTCACGCACAAAATTACCATCGACCAGACGCTCGTAGTTGACAGAGACCGGCACCAGCAGGGCGTCCGGTATGCTGCCATCCATGAAGGCATTTACAATCACAGATAATATGCCGCCCTTGGGCATGCAAGGCTTGCCCGTACGCGTTCGTCCGCCCTCGATAAAGAACTCAATGTTGTGACCCTGCTTCAGAGCGTGCGTAATATACAAATGTAGTGCTGCACGATAAAGCACATCTTTCTTGCCCTCGACGGGATCGATTTTGCGCTTAATAAAGAAGGCGCCAAGGCCACGCAGTAGAGTGCCGAAAACTGGTATCTGGAGGTTGTTGCCAGCGGCAACGAGTGGACTTCGAATATCATTGTTGGTCAGTATGAAAGTCACCATTATGTAGTCCAAATGACTGCGATGTAGTGGCACAAAGATCAACGGTGTGTCTGGTGAGCGTTTCGAGGCATTCTGCAACATTTCGATTTGTTTCGTATTGGTCACAACGCCAGATAGGAAGCAGGGTAGGAGTTTGTACAGCAGCCAAGAGGTTATGGCAAGCAAAGTGTTGTTCAAAGTAGAGCCCATTTCTTTGAGTATTGTAATGGCGCGTTGCTCTTGCTTATTCAGTATCTTTTGATACGATATACCCTCCTTTTCGTCTTGCTCCTCATCCTTATCGCCGCTAATGCTGCGAGCAAGCAGTCGATGTCCATTTTTGGCATAGCGTTCTTCACGCAGAGCTTGTTCGGCTGCTTGTTTAATGGCATGCTTAAAGACGGCATCATTGTGAACGATTTCTGTAACCTGCGTAACATTAAGGATGTGTGGTTAACTCAAATTATTATGTAGAACATGCACTCACCTGGCGGTAATCAAATTTCTCACTTCGCACCACCTGAGCCACATAGGGCAATACATTTCCCCAGTCGAAAACGCTTTTGAACGGCTTTATTCCAGCATGAGGCGTCAGCTGTAGCATATTCCGAGTGCCGATGCCATGTTCCAGAAAGTTTTGTGGTTTTGGTTCCTGTATAAGCATAATAATGTCAGATTCAAGTAAATATATATGTACGCATACATGTGATGCAATTCGCCCGCGCAAATGCAAAAATACGTAATACTATCCGTCTCCTATTCGAATCAAAAACAATACTTACCTCAAACCAGCCACGCGCCCTAAACTCATCCATTTTAATTGAAACTAACAAATTCGTTTATATGTATGTATGTTTGTGCTTTGCTTCTGTATTAAAAATTCGCATTTCATTCAATAAAGCGCCGGCAAACGAATGCGTTGAGCGATAGCTTTCGTCTAGCTTTACAAATGTATATCGATGGCAAATTCTATCGATTCGCACAACAACAAAGATGGCAACTCCACGGAATTTTCGAATGGCGCCACATGTAATGTTTGCATGTGTACGCTGTGTGATTTACTGAATGAAGAGCTTATCAGCTCGCATTTCACTGTCCCCACATGCATACATACACATGTATGTATGTATGTATTTCGTTACGTGCTCTAAGGTTAATGAATGCACATGCGATTTGATAAGTGGTGTAAACTTACATTTGATGGACGGAGCGTAAATAGAATCTCATTGCCAATGGTGTTGAACTTTCCCAGCGATGAACGATAGCTTAGATTTAAATTGGGAAATAAACGGGCGATAATTGCGGGTGCTCTGCAAACAAATAAATACAAACAATACATATAGATTATCATATGTCTACTATTAGAAAATAGTTTTTGACTTTTGACTACTATATATTATGTTAAAACTAATAAATAGTTACTGCTATTATATTCAATAGTGCGCAATAAAAAGTACGATTGCCCCACTGAAAGCACCTCATATAGTCTGTAGTCCAATTTGCTATATATGTACAGCTGAGCGTACGTATGTATTTTATAAAGTTCACTAACCTAGATTATATACATTCATACATGTACGATTGCCTGATAAGTAATTAGTTGCCCACAAAAACAAAACTAATTGAATTGTGTGCAAAGTAAATTTAACTGTATAATATACACATACACATACACATGCATACATATACGCAAATAAAAATTACATATGTGTGTGTAAAAGCTACAAAGTGGCAAGGACGTTCATCATCTGGCGACTATCGACTACACTATCGAAACTAAGTTGCCAGATAGATAAATGAGAAACCGTTATTTGTGAAAATATACTCAAAATGTTTCCTGTACATTGCAATAGTTGTTTTAAAAGACGGGAGGCTGCACCCGGTACGGAATATTTGCTTACTCGCTGTCATCATATAATCTGCGCGAACTGCGCGCCCAACTCAACAAATGGCGATCGGAAGTGTCCCGTCTGCAATCGTGGCTTTAGTAGCGTAGCCATTACAAGCTCGATGCCAACCCATGCTGCCAACTATTTTACTAATCCCAGCATATTTTTGAAAATGTATCGGAGTATTAGCCAATTCCAAAGTGATCAACGTAACTCATACTATGCAAACTACTACAAAAATCAGGCGCAATTGCCAAAGAAAAAACTCAAGCTGCAGGGCTACCTAAAGCTGGAAGCTCAACTGCGTGAGCAAAATGACAACGAAATGCGACGCATCACAGAGTTGCGTAACTACATAGACTACTACGAACGGAACGACGAGAAACTTCCTGGCAATGCAAGTTACAGCTCTTCTGATATATCCAGCACATCGCGCATGATTAGCCGGCCACGGACGCCCTCACTTAGCGCCACAGACGACACCACTCTCACGGATGAGGCTGACATGAATGAAAGCGCCCACATTGCGAAATTCGACAAGCTACTCTCGCAGGCCACCTTAACAGTATCCCAACGCGCGAAGCTTCAGCAATTTAAAAGACGAGATTCTAGAAATAGTGCCAAAAGTCCGTGAGATAAATGCTAACTCACTTGGTAACAAAAAAACAAGAAGACTATATGAAGTTTAAAAATTTAATTTTCATCCTTTAGTTAACAAACCATTCAAGTTCTCATCTCAAGTTCAACTAGTCTAATTATGAGATGTTTAATGCGAAAAATTGAGTCCATATCGTATATTTGTTTAAACAAATATTTAAGCTAATGTTATTCTACTATAGGAAATCAGATTACTCATAAATTTATTTGTTTCAGTTACTCGTGTTATGGAAAGTTTTTTCTTAGTTTCAAGCTCAAGTGTTAACGACTACATATAAACAAAGAAACATATACATACATATATATGTATGTATTTATATACATATGTATGTATGTATCAGTATTTACGTATTATATGATAATACGAAATACGAGGCTCATCAGATTAGAATTACTTAAGACTTGGAAACGCCAATTTCAACATCGGTCGATTTCAATTCATACGTTCTTTATATATTCTAATTGTACTTTAAAATCAAATTTGGAAAATACAAAATATGTTAATGCTAATATCGGCTATAAAGAGTAATTGTTTTATTAACTAGTATTTATTGCATTTGCATGTGTACGTTTATGAGCTTATGCATAGTCATTCTGTTTATTGCGGTTTTTATCGTTTATTGGTTTATAATTCGAACTGAGGCAAACATCAATCAGCTCAAATTATGAATTGAGCTTTGCACTGCTATGAAGTAGCTGATTGAGATTAGCTTTACGGAGCGATTAAGGGGGTGCACTCGAAATAACAATAGCAAAAACTTAATCAGATAATTAGCTGGTCATTTAATATTTATTTAGAGAACACATACATATGTATGTATGTATGTATGTATGTATACATAGTATATATAGAGAGATTTTCAATTATGATAATTGTTGCCAAACGATCGCACGAGTGATATCACAACAGTGAGTGTTATCACAACAACACAATGATCGCTCGGGAGAGCGGCGTTGTGGGCGGCAGAGAGAGAGAGAGAGGGCGATCACAGGTGTGAGTGCATGCAAAACGAACTACAAATACATTGAATATTGCGTCAGCAGTGGGCGAATGCACTTGCATGCAAATGACCTTTGTGCATCCTTAGGCATACTGACACTATCGGCTGTTCTTCCTTTGGCCCCGCCACGTGCTCGATAAGTGCAATGCGTCACATACCTAAAACGTTTAGGCACGTTTAGACACGCAGATTTGGCGAACCAAATTTAAAAGCTCGTTTCGAATGCGCTGCATAACTTACGCGTCACAGCAACAATAATGAACGATCGTTTACTACGCGATTTTTAAGTGTATACCTGAACGTGCATGTGTGTATGTGTGTCTAAATATAACGAAGCTTTTTAGAACCAATTTATACGCATACATGCATACATAAATACACATGTAAGTATATTCATGCATCTATGTATGTATTGCAGTAAGACAAATTTGCATTGGTTTGATATTCAGTAAAGCTTTTTTACTTCAAGATTACAACTTTGCCATTTTTAAATTAATTTATCGAACCACTTTTTAATCGAATAGGTGAACGGTAGCAGGTGATAAGGAAATTTACGCAATTAACGTACGGAGATTTATTTACAAATTTAACTTTTATAGAAATGCAATGTATGCAAGAATTATAAATATATCTGGTATTTGTCTTCATTTTTATCTCACTGCTGATAAGAACAGCTCATACAGAGTGTATGACTAAAGCTTAATGAAAATGACAGATTGCATAAGTCCAATATAATCGTCTTCATCTGGTAAGCTTTCACTTACATTGTGTATTTTTGAAAAACGCAATCACAGCTTGAACAGAGCCGTACCAATATGGCAGCCACTACTGTATTTAGGTACATAAATACACACATGCATTTCTGGGTCTGTGTTTGTGTAAGTGAATGCATACAGATGCGTTCTGTATGTTCAGCTGGCTGTCGGCGTCATTAATTGAACTTGACAGATGCTATTGTCTATTGTTGCCGGCAGAACCACTGGCGACGCCATCACCAGATGACTCTTTGGCTTTCCATTCCCTTCCAAAGTTGTACTTACCTAGTTTTAGCAAAAACGTAGTACACAATAAGTGCAACTGATGCGATTTCGATGCCGCCAAGCAAGGAAATTTCCGCCACACATTGGGCAAAGTTTAAAACGGACGTCAACATGATGAACAAAGTAAAATGTTCAGACTTTGGCGTCCAAAGTGCGTGGCCTTTTGTAATGGTGGCCCGCAATTATGATGACACCCAGCAGTAGTGGCACTGATATATAGTTGATGTTGCTGGCTGATATGTATGTACTTTGCTTTGACTGTCCGCAATCTTTGCGGAAAAATACGACGCGCATGGAAAGAGCGCCTCCTGCTCTCACTATGTCTGTCAGTGTTTACGTGCTGCTGTATACAGATGCGTCCCGCTCCGTTCGCCTATTCCCTGTGCGCTTGTGTGCTCTGGCCATATACTGCGTTCTACTCTACACATAACCAGACATCATCGTCGATGTCGCGACCCGTAATTCGCGAGACAACGTTGTGAATTTTATTTAAGTATCGTATGATTTGGATTCTGCGCGTTTTGATTTATTCCAATTTTTCGTTTTATTTGCATCAATCTTGATAATTCACACTTTATTATCGTTCTTTGATTTGTGCTATTTTATTTATTTTTTATACTTGTTTGTGTGTGTTTCTTTTTTTATTTCGAGTGTGCAATAAAAAACTGAACAATTGTTTTTGTTCTATTTTGGCACAGACACTTCTTATTCCCTTCCTTGTGTGGGGTAATTGCAACGGATTTGTCGTTGTCGCCGGCTTCCTTTGTGATTGGTGGTGAATGCTTTTTTACTTCTTTGTGTTCTTTTTACTTTCGTTTTTTTCAAAAGGTAGCGCAAAGAACGCGCAGATGGTACGTCCGCTCGGCTCGAGCGCGCAATTCGGAATAAACACGCTTGCAATCGTTGCTCTTTAATTAAATGCCAATTAACGTGTGACAACAAAAGTGGATGGAAACACATAAAAAACAACATATAACAACTATGTATATAAACTAAGCGCAAGCCGAAGATCACCAGCAGCAACAATTCACGAATGACACAAGTTCTGCCGATAAGAGCATCGATAGGCAACTACTGACTGAATGTTATCAGCTGGTGCGAGAGACTACCTAAAAGAGAGAGGCACCACATCAAATACTCTCTTTGAAAAAGAAGCATCGCGCGTCGCGACTCGCGAGTTTAACGGAGAGCAACACACATGACGTATCGGAGAGAGCGGCCAAGAACACGAACAACACTCTCTTTTTGAAGATAAGCGTCGCAAAGGATAGAGTGAGAGAGGAGGGGGAGGGCGCAAGCGAGAGAGCGGTAAACACGCGGCATCAATAAGAGCAACAATTGAAATTGCCTAAGACTAAATAGTTTAATTAGATATTACTTTCGCACTGTATTATGAATAAAATTCATACAACTTTTGTTATTTATTATATAAAAAGAGTTTTGTAGTCGGCTATTATGTGGAAAGTAAGTTTACTTCTTGGCCGCGGGCTTCTTAGCGGCAACCTTCTTCTTGCGGGCGGCCAACAGCTTGGCGCGGTTGGCAGCAGCCTTTGTGGCGACATTAGCGAAATGCGATTTAGCCAGCTCAACGTTCTGTTTCTTGGCCTTGGCTAGAACCTTGGCCACGGTACGCTTCTCAGCAGCCAGGGCGGCACGACGCTTGAGGACCTCAGCATAGGGATTCAACTTGATCAGTTGACGCACATTGGACAGAGGATTGAGGCGGCGCACACGACGGAACACCTGCTTGCGTGGGTCACGCAGCACCTTGCGGATCTCCTCGGATTTCAAGAGGCGCGACAGATCTGTGTTGGCCATCTTGGGCTGGGGCAGATTGTAGCCCTTCTTCAGAGTGGATGGCTTCTTCCAGGTGCCGAACAAATCGTTCAGGCGCGCGAATGCCGACTCGGTCCAGATGACAAAACGGCCAACATGACCGCCTGGAGCCAGTTTCAGCAAGTTCAGCTTATCCACACTGATCGTCTCAATGCCGGGGATGTTGCGGAAGGCCTTGCGCAGACCCTCATCCTTGTCGTAGACAACCAGAGGACCACGACGGGCAATGCGGCGACGGTCGCGCATGGTACCACGGCCAGCACGGAAGCGCTGCGACTTGTACACCTGCAAAGGAATTTACACATTTAGTATTATTCAATGTAAATTAATGCATCTGTGGCCCTCCACTGCAAACGATGGCACCTTGGAATCAGGCTGCAATCGTAACGCCTAGGAGGGCTGTTTATCTAGCAACGCATGATTTCCAAGACCCTGAGTAACGGAAAAATACAATATCTATATGATTCCGCCTAGGAATACGTTGCGTATATGAGCCAAAACAATTAACGATAATATTGCGTACAAACCTTCTGGATATCTGCCCAGATCTTCATGCGGCGTAAGAAGACGACGGCCTGCTTGGTTTTCTGCAGCTTCTGGACCTCATCGGACACAACCAATGGGAATTCGGAAACGCCATCGATGATGTGTCCCTTGGACTGCACCAAAGCGGGTACACCGGAGGCGGCGATAGCCGACACCAAAGCATAACGGCGCTGGTTTACATTCACCTTGCGGTGCCAGCGACGGAAGGTCTTGGTTGGTGCGAACATGCGACCACCACGGCACATGTTACCGAAGGCACCCTGGCCGGAGCGGTGGGTACCGCCACCACGGACACGGGGAATACGTGCAACAGCACGTCCAGTACCCCAGGACTCGGCAGAAGTCTGGTGACCTGATCGTATGATAAAATAGATAAACTGGTTTTAATTTGTTTACAAACAAAACAGAAACAACAAATTGCACTTACCAGCCAGTTCGCTGACGGCATAAGCCTGACGGTTATTGCGGCGCATCAGCTGGTGCACTTCGTTGACCACATCCGGACGAATGGGTGCCTTGAATACGGCGGGCAGGCAGATGTTCTTCTCCTTAACTGCCTCATTCTTTTCCGTGTACACGGAGACCAATGGCCTAGCGTTGCCTAAGCTCTGCAAAGATTACAAATTAATTACATTAAATTGTCAGATCACAACAGTCGCGCGGCCGACGCACACTGTTAACACGTGGAGGTTAGGACGAAATTTTTGGGCATAGTTTTTAGTGTTTTTCACGCTTTAGCTCTGTAAAATGAGCGTTTTTTAAGTATACGATGGCACGGACGACACTCGAACACATTTGCTCACCATTTTCGCTGATTTTTAATCCCAATAAATGGTTTTAATTTTTCTGCTAACGCAGATGCCGTCCTCTATTTAATAAGAAGAACGAAGAAAGAAAGAGAGCTGCCGGAAACGACCTAAGAGTGCTGCCAACTCGTTTTCAGAGGCCATGGTTGCATTTCTGACAACATGGCTGTTGGACTGTCAAATAATTTATGTTTAAAATGCGATATATGCCTATCGAATATTATGTACGTTTTACAGCACTATATAAATATAAACAAAATATTGTGTGTTTCGTTTTTGCCAAAAATAATTTCGTGTTATAATTACTGACACAAATGGCTGATGAAGTTATTGTTGACGCTTTGCCTTACATAGATCATGGCTATGATGACGTGGGCGTCCGAGAATCGGTAATTAAATTGTTTTATTCTCACTTTTTCGTTATGCTAAAATTTCGATTCCATTTCAGGCGCTAGCCATGGTAGAGGAGGAATGCCGGCGCTATCGGCCAACCAAGAATTATCTAGACCATCTGCCTCTGCCAGCATCGTCACCATTCGAGACGCCATTGATGATCAATGAATTCGAGAGGATACAAAATCGTTTGCCCATGGAAACGCTCTCCATGAAGCGCTACGAACTGCCGCCTCCACCCTCTGGAAAGCTGTCTGAGGTGTCTGCTTGGCAAGAGTCGATTGAGAACTCCATGGCACAGCTGGAGCATCAGTGGGTGCGTTCGTTGAATCTTGAGCTAATGTTAGATTACGGTACCGAAGCCTGGAAATCGTATCTGGAAGTATTCACAGCTATGCAGGCCAAAGCCCAGCTACAATTGCAGCAGCTGAAAAAGGACATGCAGGACATCAATTGGCAACGTAAACAGGCGCAAACACAGGCCGGTGAAAAGCTGCGCGCTCTAGAGGCACACTGGGTGCTTCTCGTATCAAAAAACTATGAAATTGAGACCGAATGCGTTGAGCTAGAAAAAGTCATTAGAGCGGCGCGCGAGCAACTCGCGCAGCTGGCGCCACCTAGCGTAGAACCAGAGCAAACGAATGGTCATGCCACAAAAGAAGAGGAGAGCAAGGCCCACGACAGCAATGATAGTGATATGAAAGAGGAGGTGGAAGAGAAGGAGCCTCCTACTGTGGAAGCTCCTAATGTAGAAGCACCTACTGTGGAAGATCCTGCTATGGAGGCTACTAATCAAGATGAGGGCGAGGGCTCAAATGATTCATAGTCTCGCTGTAGTTTTTGTTTACTATAATTTGTACAATTTGAATTAAATATACATACATACATATATCTCTCTATATACTTATATTGAGTCGTATAACAAGCAAAATGCGAATACTTTGTATAAATATAGGATTCGTGTGTTTGTGTGAGTGTCTAGATCTAGATTTGAGATTATGTAATTGTAGTTAATACAGCTTCCATTCGCTGTCCTCAGTTGTAGTCGTGTATGGCACATTTGTGATACTATCTATGGCTTATGGCTCGCCCAGGAGCGCGAGGTGGGAGCAGCAGCAGCGTAGCGGATCGAAAGGAAAAGGAGCAGCATATAAAGGAACCATAGCTAATTAGCAGGATATGTGGCGGGCATGTGCGCTTCATCGCTCCCGTGCATTGATTAACCAAAAAGCCAAGCAAACAGTTTAAAGGATTCACTGTCAACGTCTACAGCGTTGTCTCAGGAACATGTTCCGAGTGTGGCAACCTGTGCCGCTGCTGCATCAGCAGCAGCTGCTCCTGCTCCAGCCGCATGTCGGCCACCTTTTGCTCCAGTTTCTTCATGCGCATCTGATATTTGCGTTTGCTCTGCTCCAGCAGCTGGCTCAGATTGCTGCAAAGGAGGAAGAGTCTTGGTTAAATCTATGCAATGGATAGCTTTTACGTCCGCTCTTACTCATTGGACTTCTGCAGCTGCCGAAAGTTCTGGTGCATTTGCTCGCACTTCTCGTCGTTGGCCTTGTGTGCGGCATTGATGTTCAGCAAGGTCTGAATGCGACTCTTCAGCTCCGCCTCCCGGCTGAGCGCCTCGACCAGCTGCTGCTCGGTCAGCGCCGCCTGCTCCGCCTCCGAGTAGGACACCCGATTGTTGGCCTGCAGCTGCTTCAGTGCTTCATGGAGAATGCTCACACGCTCATTCGCGTACTGCTGCTCTTGCTCGGCCTCCTCTTTTTTGGCCTTCAGCTGTTGGTTTTGCTCGCGCAAGTCCAGCAGCTCCTGCATGATGACAGCCATCTCCAGATCCATGGGCGAGTGCTTCTCCTTGTCCAGCTCCTGATCCTTCTCCAGGGCCAAACGCTTCTTCTCAAACACATCGCAGAACGGCGATTCCAGATTGACTATGGTCTGCTGCACCACGGAGCGGCGGCCCTTCAGCTTTGAGACATGACAACGCAGACGATTATCATCGTCGCTCGACCATTGCTGCTTGTGCTTGGGCACATTTTCCACGCCCAGATTCATGTTATGCTGCCACGGCCCCAAGCTATTCTCGCACAGATCCTTTTCGCTCTCCAGTCGGGCCAGCAAATGATGCGCCACTGTTTCCACGGCTCGGCGACTCTCCTCGGCGGCAGCGGATTTATCGTTCAGCAAGGCCAACCTGCATGACCACCATTCAATCAATCAATCAATCACTTAGCTCAAGTGATATACCCACCTGCTCTCCAACAATGCCAGCATCACATCGTACGCCTCGATGGCGCGATCGCTGCAGTTGAGCGCCAGCTGCAAGGCCACAGCATTCGATTCGTATTTGCCGCAGAGCAGATAGAGATGCTCGGTGTGCTCCTTGGACTCATCCAAGGTGAGCGAGAGCAATGTGTTGCGCACCTTCATTTGCTCCAGCTGGCGCTGCACTCGCTCCAACTCCAGTTGCAGGGGCGCCATCAAACTGTCCATCAAAGTGTTCTGCTTGCAAACCAAATGCTCGACAAGATCAATGTCCTGGCGAGGGTGGAAAGCAGAGTATAAAGACTGTGCATGAAGCAGTTGCTGCTGGCTGCTAGCTTACCTCATTGCTGAGCTCTGTATGGTCCTTCTCCGGGTCAGGCGAGGCATCCAGCTGTGATTCACTTTTGCTGGCGCAACGGAGCTTCACGCGCTCGGCCATTTTGACGCACTTCTGTGGGCTGGACACGGATACGCAGGCTGCAAGGATTTGATTTTTAGTAGGGTAGTAGACTAAGGCTTAGCCAAGAGCTGATTGGACGCACCATTCAAATCATTGAGTTGGTTGCCATTCTCATTGGCCTCCATATCGCAGGCAAAGTATATGACATTGGGTTGATCCTCCACGACGGCTGAGTCCTTGTCCTTGGTGGCAATCTCGGCCTGCAGCAGCGCTATCTGTGCACGCAGATGCAGCACCTCCTCCTGGAGCGCCTCCAGCTGTCCCTTGCTAATGGCATCCTGTTGCTTGATGTGCGCATTCTCGGCACTGGAACAGGCGCCCTCGAAATCCTCCAAAGGCTCCGTTTGACACTCGCCATCCGCATTGGTTAGATTCAGTTCTGAATTGTATATGGAACCCTCCTGATAGCTGACCTCTGTTGAAATTGAGTTATATACTGAGTCTATGAAATGCATCTACTGGGACTCACCACTGCCCTCGCCCTCCGGCTCCTGCTCTTCCATTATGATATGCTCCTGTTTGCTGCGCAGTTTCTTGCTAAGCTCTGCAATGACGCAGTGCATCTCAGTGATGCGGCATTCATGCGCTTGGCTTACCACCTCCAGGCGCTTGTGACACATCTCACGCTCCGCATTGCTCTCAGCGAGCTGGCGCTCAGTCTGCTGCAGACGCTGCGACAGCTCGCGCACTCGATTCTCTAGCTGCTGCACCGACAACTGTTCCACCTGCAAGAGAGGAAGCCAGAGATTAGTGGAGAGACGAATAGAAATTGATTTTAGTTTTCACATTGATGGGCCGCCGTGACATGGGCTGCGCCATTAGCGTATATTCCCAACTGCGTCGCTTCTCGGCATGTTGAAAGAATCCGCCGCCCCCGCCCCCGTTGTTGCCACCTAGAGGCGTGTCACTGCAGCACAGACAGCTTAGGCTGCGCGGCAGCAGCTCTTCCGATATCATGATCAAATTAAAAAGAAACCCAAAAGGAAATAAACGAATTTTCGCCAGCGATTACGTCGTCGTTGTTGCTGCACTTCGTCTTGCAGCTTGACCCTGCGTCTTGCAACGCAGCTGCGCAGTGTCAAAATTACACACACACTCACGATACATAAATATGCGTAAATGTGTGTGTGTGTGTGTCTGTGTCTGTGTAACTTTGTATGGTCACTTACAATTTGTTGACAATTTGGCAATGTATGTGTGTGTGTGTATGTGTGTATGTACATATGTATGTGTGTCGCGTATCTGCATGTGTGTGTGTGTTTGAGTGTATAACTGTGTGCGTGTCTGGCCGCGTAGGCATGTAACGGTATTTACTTTGTTGACATCATGTCTGTGCCTGTCTGTGTAACGGTCACTTACTTTGTTGACAATGTCGAGGGTCGAGCAGCTGGATATGTTGTTGTCGCTCTCGGTTGTGTCCCGCTGCGTATGCTCCGGCGAGTCTAGCTCAATAGAGTCCACAATATGCCTGTGTTGGCCCAGTGCAGCACTGGGGGCGCCTACGCCGCCTCCGCCGCGGGGTGATATGCTGCCGAAAACGAATTCAATGTCATCGCCCATGACACCACCGCCACCTCCGCCGCCGCCAACACCCTTTGATATAGCTTTGATATCCCTTTGCTGCTGACGCCGCGTCAGCTCCGCACCAATCTTGGCAACGCGCGCTATTTGCACATCATTGGACATCATTGATAAAGTGTTTTGTCCACTTTTCTGTCTGATTGGATTTTGTGTGTGCTGCTTATTTATGGGCTAATTGGTCTGGCTCAGACGGTTGGCTTTGTGTGCGCTGCGTCTTTTACGCGTTTTTCGTATGCTTTTGATTGGCGCTCCATTTCTACATTTTAATGGCACTTGAATTCACATGGTCGGCGCAAGCAGCAATCACTTTTAAGGCATTTTTAATTCAAAAAATAAACGAAACGAAAATAACATTTGCAGCAGCTACAAACTTCTTATCAGAAAATGTATACTATAGTAGCCGCGCAGTGTTGCACAACGCCCAAGCTTCAGTCGACTGTGCTGTAAAACTGCGTCGAAATTAACGGCTCTCATATTTGAAAATCGAATAAATAGACATTTTGTTTTTTTGTTCTGCACACATGTGTTTATTGTACGCTGTAAACTATAGATAAATATATGTATGTAGTTTATAATTCGTATTGTGTATAACGGCATAAGCACGATATGCTTATTATGAATAGGTATGCACGGAAGCAGTACACAAATAACATTCAACTAGTTTACAACTAATGCATCTTTGCCGCGTTCTCAGCGCGTATTGCGACCATTGCCTCGTAGTCCCTCATATCCAATTCGTTGAGTGCTTTCTGCACCAGCTCAGCCAAATGTGGGGGCAAATCTTTGAGATCCTCCTTGCGTTCCCTAACCACAGCGCTGGAAACTCGCGGTGTGCCATTATAATTGCCCGAATCGGTTGTGGGCGACGTCGATTTATAAGTATTAACTGCCAGCTCATTTAGTCGCACGTCGATGCCATAAACCGAAGAGTCGGCTGACTCCGAGGATAGCGAGGACATGCCGTCATCTGATTGTAGCAAACCCGTTGTTCTCGCATCGTATGGCTCGGATATATGTGTGTTTGCCGTTTCGGCTGGTTTGACTGCTGCTGCTTCGACTTCGTCGGGGCCCACATCATCGACCATGGCTGCACAGTAGCCATTGAGCAATAGCTGCGACGGCGCATAGCCCAGCTCCTCCTCTTCCTCCTCGTTCACATCCTCCAATGCGGTATTCTCGGAGTCGCCGCTAAGCAGCTGCTGCCAACGCTGCTCCAGCTCTGCCATTTTGGTAGCGAGTATTCTAATAAGGGGTTTCATTTAATTTCATTTTCGAGTAATATTTATTTATGTTCTTTTTTACTAACTTGTTGGTGCGCTTCTGATGAGTCAATGCCAAATTCTTATCGTTCAAGTTGTCCAGCAGCGCCAAGCACAAGGATTTTAGATCGTGTATGGTCTCTGTTTTGCCGGGCAAATCAATGCCGCTTTCCAATATAGTTTTAACTACAAATGGGGGCTATAACCTTAGAAATCATTTACAAAAGACTTTAAGCAACTCACCTTGGCGTGGACTTAATATGGTTTCATCATTTGCGCTGCCACCAAGCTTAACGATGCCCTTCTTACGCTTTGCTTCCAGCATGTTCTGAGTAAATACAGATTTGGGATATATGTAAGCATATGTTATTCAAAAGTCTTTTAATATAGTGATGCTTATGATAAAAGGAAGAGAGAGGGAGAGAGAGAGAGAGAGAGAATAAGCGCCTAGTGTCTGCAAGATTCGTCCAGTGAGCCTAATGATATTACAATAGGGCTCTACCAATAGTATAATCAGAGATGTATGTACCAATTTTCCCCTTTTCCCCTTTTCAGATGCCATATGGTCTATATGCATGCCAGTTAAACCTCCAAGGTCTACCTTATATTTATTGACCGACTGTTTCGTCAGCTCCAGCTCACTCTCCTGGATCTTCACACGTTCGTGTAGGTACTTGTTCTCCAGCAGCACGCCATCAATATCCAGCAACTGAAAATAGTCGGAGGTTACATGCATGTTCTTCATGTCTAGTATATAAGGCTCACCTTTGGATGCATTTTATTGGCCTTGAGGGCCACCAAGAGCTCATGGTTGAGCCTGTGCGCCTTGCACTTGTACGCATCCCGTTCGGTAATTAGTTCCTCCTTTTCATCAATAATACCCTTAAGATCGTATGCTAATTGTGCGTTCTTCTTTTTCAGATTCTCAAGATGGCAAATGAAATTTGCGCGCTCCCGTTTCCATTGCAGCTCCTCTTTGTTGTGGGCCGCATGCTCGTTGAGCAGCGTCTGTAATCGGGATTTGCTGTTGGACTCCCTCTCGCGCAATAGTTCCATGTCGCCTTGCAGTTCGTTCAGTCGCTGCTTAAGGGCCTCCACCTCAGTGTTTAGCTTGAGATTCAGTTCACGTGTCTCGTGCAGCAGAGCAGCCAGACTCGAATTATGACTTAAAGCGCCGCATGCGTTTCCATTCCCGGCCAGCAATTCACTATTCCGTTTCATGGCCGAGTACCGCAACTGCAGCGTTTCGGCCATCAATTTATACTGGTCGCGTTCGACACGAAACTGTTCCAGCTCTTGGCGTAAGATGCGCAATGCCTCAACTTTACTCTGAAGCTTTCGATGAACCGCCGACGTCTGCAAGAGAGGGGATAACAAATTTTTCTCCATTCTTTAAATATCTGTTAACTTACCTCCACATTATAGTTTTCCATATGTTTGCCAAACATATAGTCGTATTGATTGACATTGACAATGTTGCTGCTGCAATTGCTATTCGAGGCATTGCTCTGTCCGTCGTCTGTGTCCATGTCTCCATATGCTACTCTTAAATTCATATAAGCTCGTCGTGTTTGACATGAACAGCCGTTAGTTATTCGTTGATTTGTTTTTCTTTTTACATCAAATAAATGTAAATATTATTTACAGACTTTTCAACGTGCTACGTGCGCTTGTAAGTGCAGTAATTCCTTCATATGCTGTTCGTCCACAAAAAATTAATCAATTTTTATTTGCGACTGCGCAGTTTATAAAATTTGAATGTTAGTGTTGCTCAATTTTTCAGAAAGGAGCATCAGGTGTTAGGTACTATTGTTGCCAGGTTCAAATATTGTTCACATAGTGTACATGCTTGATTTTCGCGCCAAATTTTTTTTTATTCAAGTACAATGAACCTTGAGATATTCTTTAATACATCATACTTAAAAATAAATACAGCTTAATATATTTATGAACAACCTGAAAAAAGTCCGCCAAAAAATATCACAATTTAAATACTACGTATCGATTGTTCTCAGCTGTTTTTCGCATATATCGAAGACATCGTGAATATGTATTGACGCTCCGCCACATTTTATTATTGTACCGCATTGTGTGTTATCGACATCTTAACATCTTAACAAATCTTAACAAACGGCAGCATGATATGCTCTGCTAATATAAATATAAATGATTTCCTAGTTAAAAACTACATAGGAAACATTACATCAGCTGCTGTCACCAAAATGATGACGTCCCCAATAAAATTTGAAACCTAAAAATATCTATATCGATATACATATATCAAAATCGTGAACAATTTCTTTTTGTTTCTATTCGTTCTTCGCAAAACGTGCAGTTTGCTTATTGGTAATTCATTCAATTAAAACTTCCGGTCGTTGGCTAAACAATTATCTTATTTAATGTGCTTAATTATTATTTATCATCCTACAGTTAATTAAAATCACAAAGTACAAATATTTTTAGCAAATTACCATTTTTTTTGCCAAAAGTCAATTACATGTGCGAACGCGAATGAGATAGCAACACGGTGTGAAAGACGCTGTATTGGTTAGAAAGAGTGGAATATAGATGTACGAAGTGGGTTAGCAAAACAATAAGTGAAATGCATGGAATTAGAAGAGAGAATTAACCGGCAGATTAGTAGTGAATGCGGGAATGAAGAAATAAATTCATGATAAGCAAGTAAACGTCACACCACCATATATCAACGTCCACGCACACACACATAGACCCCCAACACACACCGAGAGCTCTTCATTCTCATCAAACAAGACGCCACTCCTCTGGCTTGCTTAATCAATTAGCTGGACACACCACACACACTTAAAACTCAGTTCATTTTGGTCAGTCTAGTTTTGCACTCGAAGCGTAGCGTGCGTGTCCGGCATTAAAGCTCCTCAGCACTCACACACACATACTGACAGAATGGCGTCCAGTGAACTGCAGTCGCCGACAAGCGAAATGGTGTTGCTTACACCGAACACTGAGAATCCGCCAAGCATTGTGGCAGCTGCGACCAAGGATAAGGATGCCAAGCGAGAGGGATCTGCCGAATCGGACAGCAGTCGTGTTGTGATGAAGAAACAGTTGGGCTTACTCGAAGGTGTGGCCATTATACTGGGAATTATATTTGGCTCGGGCATATTTGTGTCGCCCAAAGGTGTCCTGCAAGAGGTGGAAGCTGTTGGCACTTCCCTGGTCATTTGGGTGCTATGTGGCCTGCTCTCCATGATCGGTGCGCTTTGCTATGCGGAACTGGGTACAGCCATACCCAAGTCTGGCGGGGATTATGCCTACATATTCGAGGCATACGGTTCACTGCCAGCTTTCTTGTACCTATGGGATGCCATGATGATATTTGTGTAAGTATTTTATTTTTAAATTTTGTGATTTCAATTAAAACTACAAGCTTAACCTCTTTCTTCCATTTACATTGGGTTAAATGAATGGCTTACGCAATTCAAGAGATTGTTGCGTCTTCTCTTTCAATTGAAGATTCAATTGAATTCAAGAGATTTGTGTGCTTACAATTAACATGGGTCTCGGTCAAGGTTAACGCTGTCAGTCTCGATTCACTTTCACAAACGAAGTGGATTATCTTATCAGGTTAAATATTGCCAATAAACAGTTTCAATTGCTGCGTATAGACTGCATTAAATGCTATAATTATTGTTATCACCGATATGCGTTCGGCTTTTTATACTATTTTAAGAATATTTATTTACTCAGATAACGAAGTAATTGTTTTATTTAGCGATAGTTGATCGTTTCTTATAATTTATAGCTGTCATACGCACGTCTATACCCAAATTGATCTAAAAGTTTTGATTTAATTGGCTTCAAGGCCAAACTTTCGGGGTTGTTAAACTTTGAAATATAAATTAGGCTCAATTGACATATGTCTTCAAACCAATAAATCTATTTATATATGTATACATTTTTGTGTCCATATACCTGCTGCATTTGTACAGTTGTGATTGTGATACAGTATAGTAGCCATATATACATATTTAATGGAAATATTTGCAAACACTTGCGCGATTGCAAATACTTATGAATTGTTTTGTTTGTCTGTTTCCTGTTGAATTTGATATATTTATTAATGCGAATGTTTACTGATTTGCAGGCCGACGACAAATGCCATTATGGGTCTAACATTCGCCTCCTATGTGCTGCAGCCCTTTTTCGCCGATGGCTGCGAAATACCAAAACTTGCCCTGCAGCTGTTGGCAGCGGTTACCATCTGCTTTCTGACCTACTTGAACTGCTATTATATGAAGGTGACAACGAAAATGCAAAACGTTATCATGTTTACCAAAATAGCGGCTTTGGTATTAATCATTATCGTTGGCTCTATCTGGATGCTGATGGGTCATACGGAGAACTTTGATAAGCCTTTTGAGAATACCGAAACCGATCCTGGCAAGCTATCGGTGGCATTTTATTCGGGCATTTTCTCATATGCCGGCTGGAACTATTTGAATTTCATGACCGAAGAGCTGCGCGATCCATATCGTAATTTACCGCGTGCCATTTATATATCATTGCCCTTGGTAACTGGCATTTATGTGCTGGCCAATATGGCCTATCTGGCTGTGCTATCGGCACCCGAGATGATCGCTTCCAATGCCATTGCTGTGGTAAGTACACCTATATGTTAATGAGCTTGAGATTATATTGATTGATTGTTTTTTTCTTTTTTGCATTTTATTGTAGACCTTTGGCAACAAGATTATGGGCAACTTTTCCCTCATCATACCCATTATGGTGGCCATCTCGGCTTTTGGCGGTCTCTCAGTGCACATTATGACCTCGTCGCGTATGTGTTTCGTGGGCGCGCGAAATGGACATATGCCCGCAGTGCTCTCTCACATCAGTGTTAAGAGCTACACGCCGTTGCCTTCGCTAGCTTTTCTGGTAAGCTGTTGTCTGACTTCTAACTTGACTTATTGATTGAAAGGAAGTTGACTAATTGAACTTGTTTGCCCTGCAGTGTCTGCTCTCAATTGTGATGCTGCTTGTGAGCGATGTGTATGTGCTTATCACTTATTCCAGCATTGTGGAATCTTTCTTTATTATGCTATCGGTGTCGGCTGTTTTGTACTTTCGCTACAAGCGCCCCACTATGGATCGGCCAATTAAAGTGAGTTCAGCGGCTTTCTCATGAATTTTTTGACAATATGCATATATAAATATTTTCCTTTGGTCAGGTCTCGTTGTGGATACCCGCAGTGTTTGTCATTGTGTGCGCCTTTCTGGTAGTCGTTCCGGTTTATGTTGCGCCATTTGAGGTCGCCATGGGCTTGCTAATAACGTTAATTGGCATCCCATTCTATTACGTCGGCATCGTGTGGAAGAACAAACCAATATGGGTGCAGCACGCGATTGGTGCGTAGACGGGCGGCGTGTGTGCGCTGTGAGGGCCTTTGGCCTTGACAATCGCCACGTTTTGACATTAAAACCTACATTTACACATTCACATATTAACAGCTAAATAATCTATTTGCGTTTTATGTACTTTTAGATTCGGTGACATTTACGTGCCAAAAACTCTTTTTGTCTGCCAAGGAGGAGAAAGAGGATTAATTAAAGACAAAGATATAAATAAGAGAATTCATCACAAAAATATACATTACATCACAATCAATACATCACAATCAACACATCACAAAATGAAGGAAGGAAAGAACGTTGACCATAAGTGCAAAGACATCGAATATTATTTTTTTATATATTTATGTATTTGACACATTTGTGGACTATGTAAATTGTTAAGTTCCAGTTATGATGCTTTCTGTATACCGCAATTCAGAGATTGGTTAATTTTTGTTCATATTTACGTGACGAGAAACAATTTGTAAATTGTTTTTATTTAAATTATTTCGATCTGATTTGTATCATGTACCATAGACTAGATGTTTAAAATATTTTTGCCAGATCACATATGTCTGTTCATGTAGGATTATAAATTATATTATTATTGTCTTGTTAGACCAAAGTACACCAATGTAATATGCCAAAGCTCATAATACATTAATAATTTATTCATCACAGACTACCAAAATGTATACAACCCCATTATTGCGTTCGATTGATATTATCTACATATATGTATGTGTTTTTTTCTCATTTTATATTACAAATTGTATTTGATAACTTAAGAGAAATTGAATAAAGAAACTTTTACATGTTAAATGCGATCTTTTAGGCGGCAAGTCTTGTCGCAGAAAAAGTATGCAATGAAAACTAAAAAATTGTAATTAGTTTAACATACTGTCACGGCGTATTTGTCGTCATTGGCAATGTCCGACCAATTCATTATCACTGATAAGCCATATAAATAGAATGTACTTATTTTTAAGCCCAGTAAGACAGTATAATGTACGATGCTCGGCGATTTGCTGGCAGGTTTTTGTCTAAAAATAAACGCCTAACTACTAGCCACACAAATAGTCTTTGGACATTGCCGGCACGTCGCCGTCGCATGACGACAGCTTTACGGATCGTATCTGAGAACATGAACGAAGCACATGTAGTAGTCCTCTGTATGTTTGTCTGTCTGTCTGTCTAGCGTGTAAATATGTCATGAATCGATCTCAATATCTAGGTGTTTTTAATTGATAAAAGTCTAGTGCGCCTTTTGAGCTGCTTGTCATGCTGCTCAGGCGCTTCCACTTGATTATATCTGATCAAGATTTCGCATATGTTTTGTATGGGCCGTGCGCTAAATTCAGAGCCGTTTTCAGTTTTTTATTTCATTTTTTATAGTTTTTTAAATATATGCCAGTGAAAAGACAAATTACTTAAGTATTGTCATGAGCAGCAAAATTGAGCTTTATCGCTTTCTTTAATGTTTGAATAATTGTGCTTAAATGTGCTCATCATTTCGGATGTACAACGCTTTGCATTCCAAATCGCTGCGCCCATAGCGCTGACAATTTATTAGATCTACATATATGGTGCGATAAGTATATATGTATATATATTGTAAAACAAGCATCTAGTCAATGATCACATCGGACGTAAAACAAATGAATTAATTATATGATCAATGCCATTTTAAGGGCATAACATATAGGTCTTTCTGTAAAGGAGATGATCTTGATTGGGATAGTTCTAAGATTGAATATGTAGTTCTTACCATATTCCCTCTTCTCTATGTGGTGTATATAGAATTTCAATTTGTATAATCTGTAAAGTAGGTCAAGAGGTAATATATTTTATAATTTCAGTGTTCAAGCCCCAAATGAGTTGAGTTGAGAGCAACAAATACGATGTAATTGAAGGATCGATGGGTAAATCTACTTATAACAAGAGAGGACAGATAGATAGATGATAGAACAGATAGATAGATGATAGAACAGATAGATAGATAATTATATAATAATGTTTATTTTACAGTATTCACTCTGAGTTTTTACTTACTTTTTTGTTGTTACATATTTATTGATCAGATGGGAATTTTATCTTGACACAGTTAATTAATTTTCAACTGGTTTAAACAATTAACAATTGCAATAGGTGTAGTAAATCAATTTACATATATACAAGTATTTCCCAGCTGACCATTACATTCAAGTACCTATCTATAAGTATATGCACATATATAATATACAAAGCTTGTATATCCTGTAATTTCGGGCACGTGCTTATCATATGCTGTCGATTAACACATTCGGCTGTCATTAAAAGTTCGTGCTAAATCGTTTAAATACGACAAACTAACAGTTATCACGCGTTCCCAAAATGTTCTATGAATCTAGACTGGAAATCAAGTGACATATACATTTCACTTCTAATTGATTACGCTCATTTCTATGAATTATGAAACACAATTAAGAAAAAACAAAACAAACAAAATAAACAAAGTTGAATAAAATGTAGGCTACCGATATATCTAACCTATTATGTTCATTTGAGGATAACTACTAATTGCTGGAAATTATTTTTGCTTTTTGCCAAGGTCTCGATTGGAGTTTGGAACTGAATTCGATTGAAATTCCAACTGTCTGGCATATTATCATATAATGTACGAGCTCATAAGTAGATGTAGGTTCAAAATGCATTCATTTTCGAATTGTCAAGCACGATTTTGTTTCTTTGCAATATCCAAATATGTCACGAGCTTCCGATACACATGTAAATGAAAAATGTTTATGCACTGAAAAAATCACAATTATTTCAATTGGAATAACATTACAAATGAATCACCTGAAATTGTAGAACTCTTTTAGTTCTCTTTAGTTTAAGTTGGCTGCGGCAGACAGAGGAACGCTTGGGACTCACTTGAATCTAGAAACAAATAATCAGAATGGGAAATTTGTATATATTTACGTTGAGCTGAAAACCTGTAAATATTGAAATTCGGTACTATTCCTATATACAATGTAATAGTTAATATAGTATAGTGTATCATATTTATGCTTAGTCATGCGAAAAACTCTCACACTTAACGTGTGAAAATTCGCTGAATGACTTTGTTTGGGCTCATCGAATTTTTATTTGATTTTGATAGCCACGCGTATAATTAGTAGCTGTTTGTTTTGTTTTTTGTTTTTTGTCAATATTTACCAGGCATTAGATATGTCTCAGCCCTATATAAGAGTTGGAATGCAAAACAAAATATTATCAAATGATTGAAAGCCGTTTCCTTCTTGTGTTTGCCTTCAGCATTAACCGAGCGCGAATTGTGATTAATCATCTTCGTTTTCTTTTTCATTCTAATTAATGTTTAGCATATACATACAGTGCGCTGCAGTTAGTTGAAGTGAATTTTAGGCGCACGTAATGCTGCTTCAAATTCGATTTCATTAAGCGAACGGCATTAGAGTAAAGCTACAACAGCTCAATACTTCAATACCCATTGACAAAACGATCGATGGATCGATGGATCGATCGTGTGCTCGGCCGTAGTCTGGTGTTGTTCGTGCGATTTCGATAGTAGTATGCGTGTGTGGGTTTTTACATACCCTGTAAATGTGTATTGAAGAGTATGACGATTCGAGTCGGTTATATAAAAATTTAAGATAGTTCAAGGGTGATATAATTTTAAAATATATAATAATATGTATTTGTTGTACCTTGTATATACCAATAGTATATTCGGTCAGCCATAAAGTACCTTGTACCTTTTTGCGCATTATTGTACCTATTACTTTATGTAGTATAAAGTAGATGTAGTACCTATTGTAGCTAGTTCCTAGTATTTTGTACTTAGTACATTGAGCCTAGTACCTAACATCTACCACTCTTTGTGTAGTACAGGTAAATTGTACCTAAAGCCTTGCACTCTCTATATGTACATATGTGTATGTAAATTGTACCTAGCATATAATTCTCGTAATAGGGTATCTCTCAGTCCACAGCGCTCACCTAGACTGCCTTGTATTTTATGGCCGGTGTCGAGAGTGTGGAGCACGCGCTATATGCGGGGATTTAAGCTTTCGAATTTTTCAATTAGTTCGTTGACGCTTGAGGAAGTTGTGAAGGTGCTTGAAACGCTAAACGTCCGCGCAGTTTAGAATCGACCAGCCAAGCGCAAAGGTGTTGCAAGGTGTTCTACCAGTGCTCGATGATCAGGAGTGCTGCTCAGTGTAGAAGGAAGCCTTGAAATATATACATATATAGCTGTGCAATATAAATACTAATAGTAATAATAATCAACGCCTGCGATGCACCTGCTAATACTACAAGCAGCTTTTCTTGTGATCTGCTGGTCTCAAGGTAAAAACAATTGCTCGTAACTATCGTGATACCCAAGTGTTATATAACAGCTGACAGGCTGGCAGACAGGAAACAGGCTGTGGTCATGTGATACCCTTGACCATTGTACCAAAAGTGCAGTCATCGAATAAATCAAAGAAAAGCAAAAGTGATAATCATAAATACTGAAGGTGCCCCGGCAAAACCCAATCAGTATCAATTTCACGCCGAACATACGAAACTGTTTCAGCTCTTATCTTGATAAGTCAACAATGGGCGTACGACCTGACAGAATGCCACCAAATGTCAAGGCTATGGTAAAATGATTCACCATTGATATCTACCTGACTACGATGGCTATATTTAGATATTTACCAATTTATGATAGTACAGTTCGAAGTACTACCAAAGGCACACTTTACACAAATTTGATTGCCGTAGATTTATGGTATTTACGTGCACTTGAAACTTGTTCAATTGCGAAATGCCAATTAATACATTTATTGCTGTCATTGATTTTGATTAAGCACACTTCGGTGATATAAATAGGCTGGTAGCTAATGAGCACCCTTACTTATATAACAGACTTATCTGTTGCGTGATCTGATCGTGATACTCGACTCCAAGAGAAAACAAAGCAATATTCAAGTGTTAATTCTCATATAATCAATAAATTAGCTACTCTAAGAACTGAAGCGATCACTTTAGAGATCATCATATGATCGATGTTGATATCGTGTTAAACGATTGAAGTATGCTTTAATTAAGAAAGAGTTTTGTTTATTTACGGCTTATCGTCTATAAGTCAGTATATATATGAATACACTCTTTGCAGATATGAGTCGAAATGTTTTTGTATTAGGATAGGCCCGGAGTCTATTCTTAGCGTTTACGTATTTTTATATTTCATTAGTGTGTTTTATTGATATTATAACTGTTATTTTGTAGAGCTCTCCTTACTTCATCAGATATAATATTATTATGTTTCCATATTAAGTTCCTTCATTTATTTAGTCTAGCTAATAATATGGGTTCATATCAGTTCACATCGGTTAGCTCAATGTCACGATCATTTCATGTTTCCATCTACTTTCCACTTATTATTCTAATTCATTATTTCGATAATGCCAATTAGTATAAATGCGAAAATAAATATTTTTCTATCTGCGCGCTAATTGAGACGTGTAGAAATATATAATTGTCATATGATATGCATGCTAATAGCCAGTTTTGCTATTGGCTTTCTATGTGGGTTAACTTTTCCAGTTGGATCATTGGGTCTTGTATAACATAGGCTGGAAGTCAGACCGTGGAGTCAGACAGGTGGTAAAAAATTATTGAAAAATATTTACCTGCTACGCTCATTATCTGTATCAATATCAATATCAATGAATGTGCGCCGATATCTATATAGACATATATTATATACATATATTGTATTTAGCATGGCCTTGTGCTTTCTTTATAAACTTCATTTATTGATTTATCTATTTCCTAGACAGCAAACAGTTAGCATTTGTTTACGCTCCCATTTATTTGCAATAATTCACAACTGCTCGTATATGTCACTGATAAGCTCTGTGAGCGGCGCACGTGATATGGTTTTGATGTTCCCCAACTAACCACTATATATTAGTGGTTAGCTAGAGCCTAGTCTACCACATATTTATCAATACATATTTCATTGTTCTTCGTTTGCAGTGGTCAATGGTCATGTATTCGGCTACTCGGAGCCCAATCAGAGGCGTTGGGCGCGTCATCACGGACACTGTGCGGGCAAGACACAGTCACCCATAGCCATCACATCCAGCCATGTAAGTCCACTGAAAGAAAATTCGAATTAAGTTGTAAGCAAATTAAGTTTAATAAAATATTAACAAAAAAAAAAAAAAAAAAAAAATAAATAAATAAAAATTAAAAAAAAAAAATATATATATATATGTATTTCGAGCAAAAAAATATATTTATTAAAATTTTTTAAAATCCTAATCATGTGAATATCTAAAAGTTTTAATAATAATTTTTATCATACACATATGAAAAATATTAAACAATTAATTGAACCTTTATTTTATTCAACCCCATTTCTTTGAGTGTATTAGTGTATTACACAGTAATTTTATTAACCGTTACACATTTGAATTACGCACATTATTGCAGACAATACCCATACATATGCCGGCAGTGGATATGATTGGTTATCACAATCTGCTGCCATATCCGTTGAAAATGATTAACAATGGTCACACGGGTAAGTGGGCGAGAGGGGCGAGGGGGGTGTCTACATATGTAATTGCATTGATTAATTATCGCAATTTCATTTCACCAGTCACCATTGGCATACCCAAGCTAAACAGCAGCGAGGAGCTGTACGAGTTTCTGCCCTATATACGGGGCGCTAAGCTGCCCGGCGAGTTCGAGGTGGAGGGTCTGCATTTCCACTGGGGCGACAAGAACAATCGTGGCTCCGAGCACGTTATCAACGACATTCGCTACACCATGGAAATGCATATTGTGCATCGCAACAAGAAATACGCGACGCTGGGCGAGGCGCTCAACCATCCCGATGGTGCGGCGGTGCTGGGCTTCTTTTTCAATGTGAGTGCCGGCAGCAGCAGCGTTAGGCAAATGTGTTCCAAGCTAATTTCGATTCCCTCTACAGCTGGACGAGGATGAGGGCCAGGGACTGGTGACCATCAATCGTCATCTGCACCTGATCGCTGAAGCCAACCAGGAGGCGGCACTAAATGTCACATTTTCGCTATCCTCGCTGATTGCCAATGTGGATGTGGACAAGTTCTACACATATAAGGGTAAGCGGGGCGTATGATTGATTTTTCTAATGCTCGCTCAGAGATAAGAGAAGAGAGCATATTGATTTGTGTGGTTAAGAATTAGGAAATATTTGTATATACATATATACATAAGATTAATGAGCGACATTATTTTTATTCGAAATTAGTACATTTATAAAACTAGGGTGACCATATTCAAGATATACTTATGTGAATAATGAATTTTATTGTATTATAGACATGTCAAGTGTTTAAACAATGACTAAATATTACTTCTCCTAAATATTACTTCTCCTATAGTGATTGAGCGAGTATCGAACAGTCAGCTAGTTATATGCTACAGCACAGAATTCTTACGTGTTTTGCATGGGTGCAGCATTGCAGCTGTCACTGTGTCATATGACATGTACATTTGCATGACTGTTGATTGTGTGAATTAATGAGCGAATGGCTTTTAACATTATCATTTCAATTGCAGGCTCGCTGACGACGCCGCCCTGCTCGGAGGCCGTCACCTGGATACTGTTTCCCGATCCCATACCCATATCGCCCAAGCAGGTGAGTCCCGACTGCATCAGAGCGTCACACAGTGCGTATGAGTAATGCGATTTGTTATTGCTTTGCAGATCTCTCGTTTCCGCCAGCTGTCGGACACTCAGGATGGCGCCCTGGTGGACAACTTCCGAACGCTGCAGCCCGTCGGCAATCGCCGGATCTTTGCGCGCACCGGACACGTGCGCCACACATCGATCGCGGCTCTGAAGCACGAGGGCGACTATCTCAAGTACGATTGGTTCTATTGAGTGGCCAGGCTGTGTGGATGCTCAGTGTGCCATGCTACGTTAGACTAGTCTAAGCAATTAGTTATTTTTTGCATTTATTATTTAATAATTGTAAGCTAAAATCCTCTCAATAAGTAAATAATGTTATGCTGTCAGACGTGATTTGCGACCGTAGAGCAGCAGCGAATTGGGTATATCCTCTACGAAGAAATTGGCCGGCATCAGACTGAACATCTTCTTCAGCAGATCGAATAATGTGCTCTCCAGAGTTTCTGTGATCAGTGGACGGAACGTCTCGAAGAAACTTCTCCAGTTCTCATTGAAGAACGCATTCGTGCTCTGCTCCACCTCCTTGCTGTGCCCATTGAACAGATTGTCCAAATACGTGCGCACATGGCCCACCTTCAGCTTGACGTTCACGTCAGTCACATTGTAGAAGGTGTAGCCGCCCTTCTCGTACAGTCGCGTCTTGGCATTGAGCAGAATTTCTAGATCATCTGTCAGGGAATTAGATAGATATATATTTCTGATTCGCTATGTATATGTATTTATGTATAATCACCAATCTCTATAAATATGTTACCGGTTCCATGCAACGGTATTATTAAGACAGTTCCGACCATCTGGTATTTACCGTCTAAGCGCATGCGCGGTATATAGATTTTATCCTGCCAGCTAAAGTCCTTTTTGCTGACCCTGAAATAAAGAATTAAAATAATTTGAATTTGAAATTTCAGAAAAATGGATGTAAAATATAGTATATATGTATACATATAAGGTATATCTTTCATTGAACTTTCAGTATAATTGTTATTTTACTTATCAGCCCTTCACTCTTATTTTCTTCTATTTTCTTCCCTTTTTGCTTGATTCATTTATTTTTTTTTCTTCATTTCTCTAACTGTCGTCTCCGTTTTACTTCTACCTTCGATTCTTACTCATAAATTCATAATCTATCGTAACTCCATCAATCAATATACATATATAACAGTTGTACTAACAACACACTTTGTTTATAAGCTAGATACACAAGTGAAATGAACGTCTCCAGATGACCTTAGATGTGCAATATCAATATTAATATGTATACCAGAATTGAGTGCAGTGTGTACTGAGAATGTTATGAGTTACTCACTTGCTTTCCTTGACTATAACTTTGCCAAAGCCACGTATTACCAGATCGCTTAGATTTGCCGATATAGAGGCAACATCGCTATTCGCTTGTGTGAATGTCAGCTGATCCTGTTTCATGGGATCGATGGGTCCGAAAGACTCCTCAATTTCGGGTATACCTTTATGTTAGTAAAGGAAGGGATACCATTACATTATGTGTGCACCTTTTGGTATTTAAGTTTGCTGCTCACCTTTGATGACCTGGTTAAGGAATGCTTGTATAGAACGCGTTGAGCAGTTCGTAAAGCCGGGCTCTTTTATGCGACACGATTCAATATATGATGCTGTGCTTAAGCAATACAAGATTGAGTTTCACTTCTTGATCAACAATATACATAATAACATCGCTTACGTTTTTCCGTATAATATTCCAGACCCTTCACATAGACGAGAGTCACAAAAAAACAAACCAAGCCAAGCTCTAACGCATCGAACATCGTATAAAATTTATATGTGGATTAGTTTCTATAATATACTTGTGTTTATTTGTTCCGATAACCAAGCAAACGAGTTACTCGCGTTCAAATGAGAGATATTTCAGTGAGATGCTGGACCTTATATATCCCATATATGTAGAATATATATAGATACCTGCTCTGAGCACCGCTTGCAGTTGCAGTTACAGCAACTAGTATAATTAAGTTAATATAATTCTGGAAAATACGTGAACTAGCTGAGCAATTTTATCTGTGGGTTTGGTACAACTCTGTTTTCAATGCAATGCGAGGGGCTCTATGTGATTTATCTAAATTATTTCTGCAATTTTTTTTATAGATTATTAATAAAGTTAGAAAATATAGTGTTGAATTTTTATTAAAAAAAAAATAAATCGAAAAGAATTCTTTAATTTAAAATATTAAAGATAAACAGAAAAAAATTTTGTAAAAATTATTCTTTTTTTTATAAAATATATAAGCTTTTTGTACAACATATAATGCACTAATATAATATTCAATAAATGTATCTTCCTTATTGAATAAATAATTATATTTCCAATTTATACAAAAAAATTAAGTTTTAATATATATATTTCTTTGTTTATTCACTAACTTGAATTAAATAAGTAAAGATAAGTAATATATATTCGAAATGAATCATGCTTTTAAGTTGATAAAATACAGTTTTAGTTAAAATTTCTATGTCAGCTTACGTACTTCCTCTAAAAGTTGTTTAATAAATTAAATGTCTATGACGATTTACGGAAATTCCATTAAATACTATATAGTAGTAAGTAAAAAGTGGATTTGTTTATAGTTGCTTTTTGTATTTGTAATAAATCGCTCTTGGCGATGTAATAACAACTGTAACTAGTGATTATATATGCCATGAGTAGATTTGAAATACTCGGAATGTGGCATACTTCTAAGCAAAACATATATTGTTTCTATTTAAGTTGAAGCTGAAGATTATGTTTCTATCAGTAAGGCATGATTTATTTTAATATTTTATTAACAAATAAATATAATAAATAATTTAGACAATAATGGAATTGAACAAGCAAACTGAAATTTCGCTTTATCTTTTGAACAAAAGTTTATTTTTAAATTTCGACATGGAGTCAAATGCGTAACTTAACAGCATAATTTTACAAATTTGCTTTAATAATATACTCATGGTTCTTATATATAATTTACAAAAATTGTATTCAATTGTCATTAATTCAGATATAACAATACAATTTCAAACGTCCTCTCTCATATAATATTAATAAGTAATATTATATAATTATTTTATCTACATATTTATATATATGAATATAACATCTTCCGTTTGCTATATATTTGTAATAAAAATCCAAGTGCTCTAATGCGAGCATATATATATATTTATAAATGCATGTGCCATGACCAACTTAGACTTGCGATTCTCTGAATGCTCAGAGCGAAAAAGAACTACTAACTGCACTTAATATCCCAACTTCACTTATAGAGCATACACAAACACCAAGTTTGTATGCCACATATTTTACAATTAAATATTTTTAAAGAGATTATATTTTATTTAATTGAAATTAAGCATAAAATGTAGCTTTTCCTGTGTCTGAGTTTTGTGGTATATTTAAGTTCAAATAAATATTTCTTTAACATACTTATTTAATTTAACAATATATTATTTAATTATTTCACATACTCAACAATTGTGGCAAGGGTATTAAATGTTGCGTCTGCTATTATTATTAAATTAAAGAACTGAAGATATGAGCAGCCAAAGTTCAGGCAGAGGCCGCATGGCTAAGTTTGCGATAAGCCCTTCATCCACACTCTCAGATACAGCACTGGGCAAAATGATATAGTGCAAAGAAAACAAGTGGCTAAAGTAAGAAAAAATTATATACATTATATGATCTAGAATATTTCAGCTTTACTCGTGGTCATAGCTTGAGATTATTTTAGGGACATATTTTTCTTGCAGTGTAAACTCTTGAGCGAATCGCAAGCTAAGTTCTGTGCTCTCATTTCGTTTTCACGCAGTCCCATTTCTAAGTCGATCGGCGTAAATACTTCAGGATGTTGGTCCGACATATATTCATATATCTTCTATTGTCCAGTTACGCTTTGGCACAGATTTGCACAGTAAATAAATATGTTGGGAAAAAAGTGAGTCATGCAATAATGTTACAAATATATACACATATATGTGAACAGCCTTTTTAAATATTCCAACATATAGCTAAAAAAAGTCCAAGTCTGCTGCAATGGCTATTACCGTACACGCAGTGCGGAGAGCAAGCAACTTGAATGTTCTCCCATATGTAAAAATTGCAGGAAAGGCAAATGCGTAAAGCCAAATGTATGCCAATGCTTTGCGGGCTACGACAATTTCAACCATTTGCCAAGTGCTTAGTGAGTAAATTTTGTATAAATTGTTGTCTGAAACAATTCTTATAACTCTCGACATATTCAGTTGCGTTCCGAAATGCAAGGGCGACTGTAAGAACGGATATTGTGGATCACCAGGAAAATGCAAGTGTGCCCAGCGCTACAAACTCGATGAAGCCACTGGACATTGTTTACCGATCTGCGACAAAGGCTGTCCTAATGGAACCTGCAAATCACCCGGAAATTGCATATGCAATGAGAACTACATATTAAATATAAAAACAAAGATTTGCCAGCCGATTTGCAAGGCTGGCTACAGTCTGAACGTAACTCAAAATATTTGCGATCCTGTATGCGAGGACGGTTGCCTAAACGGCAGATGCTGGGCCCCAAATGACTGCGAGTGTCTATCCGGATATGTCAAAATTAGTAATTCCGTGTGTCTGCCGGATTGTCCGCATGGGTGTCAGAACGGTTTCTGTAGTGCTCCAGGGAAATGCAGCTGTAACGAGGGATATTCTCCAGTCACTGAAAACAGATGTGCTCCAGACTGTAAAGATGGATGCGAAAACGGTTTCTGTAGTGCTCCAGGGAAATGTACTTGTAATGAAGGATATTCTCCAGTCAATGAGAACACTTGTGCTCCAGAATGTAAAGATGGATGCGAAAACGGTTTCTGTAGTGCTCCAGGGAAATGCACTTGTAACGAAGGATATTCTCCAGTCAATGAGAATAGATGTGCTCCAGAATGTAAAGATGGATGCGAAAACGGTTTCTGTAGTGCTCCAGGGAAATGCACTTGTAACGAAGGATATTCTCCAGTCAATGAGAATAGATGTGCTCCAGAATGTAAAGATGGATGCGAGAACGGTTTCTGTAGTGCTCCTGGAACGTGCACCTGTAACGAGGGATATATTTCTGTGTCTGAAAAGAGTTGTGCTCCAGAATGTAAAGATGGATGCGTGAACGGTTTCTGTAGTGCTCCAGAGAAATGTACTTGTAATGAAGGATATTCTCCAGTCAATGAGAACACTTGTGCTCCAGAATGTAAAGATGGCTGCGAAAACGGTTTCTGTAGTGCTCCAGGGAAATGCACCTGTAATGAGGGATATATTTCTGTGTCTGAAAAGAGTTGTGCTCCAGAATGTAAAGATGGCTGCGTGAACGGTTTCTGTAGTGCTCCAGGGAAATGCACTTGTAACGAAGGATATTCGCCAGTCAATGAGAACACTTGTTTTCCAGAATGTAAAGATGGCTGCGAAAACGGTTTCTGTAGTGCTCCAGGGAAATGCACCTGTAATGAGGGATATATTTCTGTGTCTGAAAAGAGTTGTGCTCCAGAATGTAAAGATGGATGCGAAAACGGTTTCTGTAGTGCTCCAGGGAAATGTACTTGTAACGAAGGATATTTTCCAGTCAATGAGAACACTTGTGCTCCAGAATGTAAAGATGGATGCGAAAACGGTTTCTGTAGTGCTCCAGGGAAATGCACTTGTAACGAGGGATATATTTCTGTGTCTGAGAAGAGTTGTGCTCCAGAATGTAAAGATGGATGCGTGAACGGTTTCTGTAGTGCTCCAGGAACTTGCACCTGCAACGAAGGATATTCGCCAGTCAATGAGAACACTTGTTCTCCAGAATGTAAAGATGGATGCGAGAACGGTTTCTGTAGTGCTCCTGGAACGTGCACCTGTAACGAGGGATATATTTCTGTGTCTGAAAAGAGTTGTGCTCCAGAATGTAAAGATGGATGCGAAAACGGTTTCTGTAGTGCTCCAGGGAAATGCACTTGTAACGAGGGATATATTTCTGTGTCTGAGAAGAGTTGTGCTCCAGAATGTAAAGATGGATGCGTGAACGGTTTCTGTAGTGCTCCAGGAACTTGCACCTGCAACGAAGGATATTTTCCAGTCAATGAGAACACTTGTTCTCCAGAATGTAAAGATGGATGCGAGAACGGTTTCTGTAGTGCTCCTGGAACGTGCACCTGTAACGAGGGATATATTTCTGTGTCTGAAAAGAGTTGTGCTCCAGAATGTAAAGATGGCTGCGAAAACGGTTTCTGTAGTGCTCCAGGGAAATGCACTTGTAACGAGGGATATATTTCTGTGTCTGAGAAGAGTTGTGCTCCAGAATGTAAAGATGGATGCGTGAACGGTTTCTGTAGTGCTCCAGGAACTTGCACCTGCAACGAAGGATATTTTCCAGTCAATGAGAACACTTGTTCTCCAGAATGTAAAGATGGCTGCGTGAACGGTTTCTGTAGTGCTCCTGGAACGTGCACCTGTAATGAGGGATATATTTCTGAGTCTGAAAAGATTTGTTCTCCAGAATGTAAAGATGGCTGCGAGAACGGTTTTTGTAGTGCTCCAGGGAAATGCACCTGTAATGAAGGATATTCTTCAATCACTGAGAACAGGTGTATCCCAGTTTGCGAACCTAGATGCTCCACTGGATTTTGTGCATCGCCCAATTACTGTGTTTGCTTTGAGGGTTACTTCTTAAAGGCTTGTGTTGCCAAATCGGATGATGCAGAAAGATCAAGTACCACAGCGACAGAGGAGGCTCAAATTCCAAACTTGGGACAGATGACATGTGAGGAACATTGCTGGAATGGAACTTGTGTGGAGGGACAGTGCTCATGTGAGGAGAACTACTATTTGACCGAAGATATTGAGAACACTGTCAGATTGCTTTGTCTGCCTGAGTGCAAGCAGAAGTGCGTCCATGGCTACTGTGCATATCCAGATGTATGCGCTTGCTATGATGGCCAGATAGCGGAAGAAGGAATAGAATGCCCAAGCCCTAACGGGATTGACATGTTGGGTCAAACTGGAAACTTGGCCCGTTTTAAGTGGTTCATTGTGTTGGTTGCTGGTACAATTATTGTATTGACAATGACGATTGTCGTGGTCATTCATAAATTAAGGAAACGTGATTATAGAGTAGCCATAAAAGGTAAGTCCAGTCTATTCCTCCACCTATATCGAAGTACGTCTAATAATTTTATTTTCGTTGCAGAACAACGTTATGGAGTGCACTACTCAGCAAAACGAGCGGATATAATACGACCGTAGAGCCATTTGAAAATGTCTTGCCAATTGTGCTAAGGGGATTGAAATCTCAAGTACTTCAAATGCTATTTATAGATACGTTAAGAACTAATTATGTTTAATATACGCATGTTGGTTAATGTCAGAAACCCATAATGTTTCAACGTAATTCGCAACTGATAAGGGGAATTACTTACAAAAAATATAAAAAACAATAGCAGAGAGACCATTTACCCGTTCTGACAGTCAGTTTAAGCATGACGAAGTTGGAGATAAGCTTTTATTAGCGCACCCTCCCCCATAATGCTACAATGGAAGAAAATATACATTGATTTATATACATATGTGTATATGGAATAACTATTTATAATGTAAGCTCTAAATAATTTCTTTACAAAATAGCTTACACTGAAATATATACAGAGCTTTCCGCAACTGTATGTTCGTATGTATGACTGAGCTATTCAGTCCTATAGCTGAGTTGATCGAAGTAAATACTGTAAGATGTTAGTCCAGAGTATATTAATATATTTTCTATTACCCAGTTGCCTTTTGGCACAGATTTGTACAAAGTATGCATATAATGTAAGGGGCAAAGTAAGTTTTGAAATAGTGCTATGACTATGAACAAGTATGTAATTAATTAATGGAACATAGAAAACAAGAATCTCTGAGTGCTGCAGGGGCTACAAGAGCATTCCAAAGACCGGAACGCATTTCGAATGTGAGCCTGTTTGAAATTCCAGACATGGGACAGATGACGTGTGAGGAACGTTGCTGGAATGGAACTTGTGTGGAGGGACAGTGCTCCTGTGAGGAGCGCTACTATTTGACCAAAGATATTGAGAACACTGTGAGATTGCTTTGTCTGCCTGAGTGCAAGCAGAAGTGCGTCTATGGTTACTGTGCATATCCAGATGTATGCGCCTGCTATGATAGCCAGATAGCGGAAGAGGGAGTAGAATGCCCAAGTCCCAACGGCATAGAAAGTTTGCCATTTTCCATGTTTATTATTATATTGATTGTTGTTATTATATTATTGGCATTGACCGTATTTGTGGTCTTTTATAGAAAAGGTTAGTCCCCAATCTATATGGTAGTAAATATACGCCAATAATATTGACTTCTCTGCAAATCAAGGTGATACTAACACAAGCTTCGAGCTACATTGATACGTCTTCCAGCCTTCAAGATGTGGAATTAAATATCAAATATCAAGTATTGCAAATAATTGCCTATAATATATACATGTTAATTGACTTCAGAATATCCAGTTTATAATGTTTAAATGCAGTTTGCAGTTTATGTAAATGAAATGCAACAAACATTTTCTATACGAGGGCTGAAATAGAAATTTGTGTTATTTGTAGCATGGAATAGACTGTTCAGAGTTTATTTTTATCTTTACGAACATTATATAATTTATGTTATTGTTTTTTTCCGTACAGCTGCTGGGGCGTTGGAATATCCTCAACAAAGAAATTAGCCGGTATCAGATGGAATACCTTGGACATTATCTCAAAGAATATGTTCGCCACAGTTTCCAGTATAAGGGGCTTCAGCGCCTCGTAGAAGTCGCGCCAGTTATCATTAAAGAACTGATTCGTGCTGCGGGCCACTTCCGGGCTGCGTCCATTGAATAGATTATCCAATTCGGTGTGCACCCGGGACATATTCAGCTTAACGCGCACCGAGGTCACATTGTCAAAGGTGAAGCCGCCCTTCTCATACAGTCGCGTCGTGGTCAGCAGCAGTATATCGAGATCATCTAAGGATATTGACTATGACTATGATGAATTCTGATATATTTCGATTGACGCACGCTTACCGATCTCTATGTATAAGTGACCTGTGCCACTTAACGGTATTAGGAGTATGCGACCGGCCATCTGATATGTCGCATCCATACGCATTTTGGGCAGAAACACTTTGGTTTGCCAGCCAAAGTCCTTTTTGCTAACACTGTAGGCATATATATAAAGGATATATATTTATATATAGCTTTATTTATAGTTCTTCAATGTAATCCATGAAATGTAGATCCTCAATTACTCACCGACTTTCCTTGATTATGGCCTTGGCGAAACCTTTGACCACCACATCGGTCAGATTGGCACTGATTGTGGCCACCTCGTTGTTGTCCTGCTTAAAGTAGATATTCCTCACATGCATGGGATCGAAGGTTCCGATGGACTCTACAACTTCCGGTATGCCGATGACCACCTGATCCAGCAGCTTCTGTATGCTGTGCGTGGAGCAGTTGGTGAAGCCCGGCTCATAGATGCGGCACGAGGGCAACCACGATGCTAATGATGGACGTACAGACGTTATATAAGAGTGTCAACTGTATCGAGGCAGAACCTAAAGGCCTATCCGTTGGCCAACTTACGCTTCTGCGTGTAGTACTCCACGGCAACGACCCCGTTCAGTATAAAAACTGCAGCAAGCAGACCGCAGCTTAAGCTAAACGAACTTTTCATCTTGAAGCGCGGCGAGTATCTAAATGCGAATCCAACTGGCAGTGCTTCGATTCGATTACATCGAACTGTGCCACACCATATATGAGATGCGGACGGAATGGAGGCAGTACGTTCTCGTCGCTGAGCTTTGAGCTCACAATTAAACCAGAAATTGTTAATGTCAAGCCATTTTAAAGCGTCTACGCGGTCAATGCGATTTTATATACATATATGTGTATATGTGCAACTAATTAACTATGTATTTATAAATAATTTTACATCTAATCGCAAAATTACACCATAACTACATTTGTTGAGATACAAATTCATTCATATTCATTATGGAAATAATATGTTTAGCTATTTTTCACTGAGATGTGCATCTATTGAAATATACAAATTTATGTCTTATTTATTTTAAAGAGCTTTTATGTATATTATTATATATATTATATTATTTTAGTATTTATATTATTTATTGAACTGAATTATTAATTAGATATTATCTCTCTTCACAGCATCTCTTACTCTATTCTTCATTCTCCCTATATTTTCTTATTTCTCTCTCTGTCGGCCTTCAATTTCAAATTCAATTCTATGTTTCGGGCTCTCGTTCTCTATTTCTTTCCGCTTCTATCCCTTTCTCTCTCGTGCTCAATATGTATTACATTTAAACATTAGCCATAAATCTAAGATTTAATCAAAACCACGTTAATATTTATTCATAAAATATATTTCAGCTTTCACCAGCAATATTTTATAATATATCCATCTATGAATCAGTGGAAGTTTTTTATGAAGTAAGTGGCCGGAACATAGTTAAATATCTTCTTAGTACGATCCAGTATAATCGCTTCTAAGGTCTGTTGAATTGTTGGTTGAAGCACTTCGTAGAGTGCACGCCAATTTTCATTGAATATTGTATGGGCTGCATCGTTCAGCTCGGGATTGTTGGGGAATAGATTATTAAGCTTGATGACAAAATTACCGATCGATGGTAGCGAGATTTTCACACGTTGCACATCGGCGAAATATCCTACATCAGAGCTGCGCGGTTTGACAGCCATTTCCATTTTAATAACCAAATTTTCTGGAATCGAGTATATTATGTATCATGTATTCCTTAGCTATATAACTGTGTAACTTACCTATCTCGAAGAGACCGTTGCCATGGGAATTGAGTGGTAGGGCCAGCACTTGACCCTTCACCTTGTAATCAAAGTCAAAACGCAGTTTGGGCAGAAATACCAGACCTGCAGCAATATGCTTAGAGGGATTGAAGCTAAAAAAGCAAAAATAAATGCATTCATGATTCTCACATCTAAATATATTATAATACAGGGTATTACAGCTCACCTGGCCTCTTTGACTGTCAGCAGTCGAGCGCCTTTGATATAAACATTCTGCATTTCCACATTGAGCGCAATGGCGCTGTTTGTGTCCTGTGCGAATTTGATACGCTTCACGAGTAGTGGATCAAAGGAGCCCACTGTATTTGTGCCGGGTATACCATTTCTCCACTCGACGAACATATTTTGCATATTGCTAGACAGACATTTGCTAAACTGCGGATCCTCCAGAACGCAAGGAGTTAAAAAATCGGCTAGAATAGTACGAAAACAAAAATTGAGTAAGGTATTATTATTTTAGTTGTTGTTACTTACGTTTCTCGGCCAGATAGTTGGAGGCTTTAGTCAGAGCTATCAACATGGATATGCCCAAGAGGAACAAAGCATAAAAATTGTGTACCTTGTACATTTCTAGATTGAAATGCAAACAGAGGAACAGAATCAAAATATTGTTAGCTTAGCTTGAAAGCGACGTTTGATCTGATATTGCGGGACTGCAGTCATTATATCTTATATTCCAAATGAAATTCAGAAATCCAGAATTATATATATATATATAACGTTATATATAAATCTATATATTATTATTTTATTGTTTTCTTTCTCAAATTCACAGTTTTGGTTTAATTGACTGCAAAAGTAAACGAGTTCTGTGGCGTTAGACTTGTCTGCAACATACAGGGTGATCATGCCATATGAATATTCAATAACAACATGTCCATTTCATCTATCTTCTCTTTCGCACCTACTCTTGACATCTTTTTCGCTCATATTTAAATTAGCTGCGAGTGCATTTAACGACCTTGACCTTTTAATCGGTTTGTATTTTAAGCTCACTTGAACTAAGATGCATTGCAATAAAATGTATTTGATTTCAATTGACGCAGACAATTTGTATGCATCCATTTAATACCCTATCAATTTTATAACAAACTAGACTCAGCCAAACCAGAATTTAAGATATTGTTTTTACACAGCAAAAATTTTAATTTCTGATTAATTTATTCTTATATATTTATAAATTAATTTTTCATATATATTTAAGCTTAAGGCAGAGCCTGTATATTTTGTATGAATAAAGACAGAAAATTATAGAATTTGCGTTTCTATTTACTTGAATTTGTTATAATTGCTTTAATCGTTGATTTTTTGAATGATTTATCAAAAGTGAGCGACATATTGTTTTCCTTCAGAGGATTTTTATACCCTGGAAATATTTAATACAATATTTAGTAGTAAGAGTGTGTCACAGTATAATTTTAGTCTGGAGCAAGCCATTTGAATCAGATGTTTATCTAAATTATGATTTATTTTTATACAATTTGAATAATTTTATTCATGTTTCAAGCTATTCAACTATTCAACTTTAGTTACACGATATTTGTCTGTCTCTCTCGCGTATATTGTAAATGATTGACGATGCCACTCAGATCAAGGTCTGCGGCTGCGGGGCTAGTAAACCCTCGCGCTTCATACAGCATAATACATATACTAAAGTCGCACCGATCGAAAAGCTTAACGCTTTTTGCTAACGTCATTCATTGGTTGAATAGCACATTTTGTATTTTATTTTGTTGATCGCCAGTCCACGGTGAGCGGCCAACTGAAGCGGTAGCAATGCAGCCCCATTTGATAGTTGTCTTCTGTTTGACACTTGTTGCACCACTGTGTCTGGCTGTGGTGCAAGCGCAAAAGTTTCTGCCTGAGCCACGTTTGTATTACTATAGCAAATGATTTTATTTGGATTTAATTTTGATTTTGATTGCAACTTGTTTTTTAGCTAAATTTATAAAGCCTTGCTTGTTGAAGGACAGCCAGAGTAATGACTGTTTGGCTAGGAATATCGAAAACATTTTTCAACACTGGCGGAATGGTGAGTAGTATATGTTTTCCAATAGTTAAATTGTTCCATAGATAGATGTTATATATATAGATTTCAATATGTTTCACTATTTCTAGCAACACCTTTTCCAACACTAAAAATTATTTATACAGCAGTTGCAATTTCCTATATGATTCATTATAATTTCCAATACATTCTCCAACACTAACCACATTCTGTCTATTTATAGGCGTGCCGGGCCTCAGCGATGTCGGCTCTTTGGATCCATTTCGGGTAAGTCGCTTGCGCATTGCCCAGAGAGTGCCACCAAATGTGGATGTGCGCGTGGAGTTGCGAAATATGACCACAGTGGGACTCAGCCAGGCCAAGATACTGAACAGCACGTAAGCAGCGAACGTTGGTTAATGGACAATTGAATAAAAAGCAATCCTGTTTGTAGCACGTTGTACAACACTGGTCACTATAATCTTGGCTTCCATATGCATCTAACACAAATCAACTTGACGAGCAAATACAAGCTGAAGGGACATATACTCCTACTCAATCTGAACAGCACTGGCGTTTTGACTTCAGTGCTGGGTTAGTATATTTCATGATTCTAGGGAAAGCAGTTAAATAAAGTATGTATCTGCATTTCAGACAATCTGGAGTTCTATGTGGCACTCCGAATGCGGCCCCAGCAGTCAGAGGGCATCACATTCATGAATGTAACTGCAATTAAGACGGACATTGCACGCATTGACAACATTCGCATTAATCTGACCAATCTATTTAATGGCAACAAGGAACTGGAACGTAGTGCCAACGAGATCTTCAATGAGAATTGGCGCGTTCTATTTGAAATCTTGCGTCCCGTGCTGACCCAAACTTTTGACAGTGTTCTGGAGGATCGATTCACTAAAGTATTTCAATATTTGCCAGCCAAGTATTTGTTCAAGGACTTTGAATAACTATTCTAAGCTCATTTTATAAAAGCTCATTTGGCCAAAGCCCATTAGCATAGAGAAACACTTCAATAAGATTCTAAAGCTCATAAATACGAGAGACGCATATTAAGTATACGCCTCATAAATAAAATAGCTCTTAAACACAAATTAACAGCTTTATTCAAAATAATATAAAACAAAATAGTGGCTAGAGAATACTCTATAATTGCATATCGGGGTATATATGTTTCTTAGCTTATTTTTGTATATATATGTCTGATATTTTGATGAAATACCTTTCATATAACAAAAAAAGTTATCAAAAGAGACATGAAATATTAAATATTTATTATGAATTTTATCGTTTATCGTTCGATATGGAATGACTGGCATAGCAAGTCTATACAGATTGCAGGGTAACTTCCAGTCGGGCATTCCCGACTACAGAACTCTTGAGTGTTTTAATAAATCTTGCTTAATTCAACTTCACTTATGGCTAAGAATAGATAGAAATGACATCAATGAGTAATCGCTAGATGGAATAGAATATTTTTACAGGGTATATACTATAAACAAACATATACATACATAGATATACGATAGGTATACAACTTTCTTATAAGCAGCTGCTTGAGACCCTATCGCATAGCTACCCGCAGTTACTGGGTATACTATTATGTATACACAATTTGCATTTATCTGTTGCCCTGGCAGCAACCAGTTTTGTGGCTATTGCAAAGCATTGACTAGGTCAGTTGGCTCTTTCATTCCGATTCGCTTTTGGCTAGTTGCGAAAAACAGCCCAAAGAAATGGCTAAAAGAAAGAGCAGAGCAAACGGTTTTCGGTTTTCATTATTTGTTGTTATTCATCTCGCTAAATGGCCAATCGGCATGTTGTCCAGGCAAATGCTTTACATAACTCAAATTGCTAGACTTCTGAGTTGTTGAGTGGCTGCTCCAGAAAGCTTCCGCATGCAATACCCTAGGAGGGCGAGTGCGACGAGGGGCGTGCTCATTGCATATGCGTGTGCGCGGGCTGGCAGCATAAATTGTTGACGTTAAGAATTTTGTTTTGACTTTAATAACCTGATTGCCGATAGGGTACAGCTGGGGCGATCGGGTGCTGCTGTCTCTATTGGGGCATTCCATAAGCGCTCGATTCTCGGCTCGGGGCACTGGCTTCGTGTATGTATATGTATATGTATGTATGTATGTATATATAACGCGCAGCTGATCGCTGCCCACCTGTGCCAATGTAGTAATTGAGTCTCGCTCGACTTCGGCTCGAGAGTTTTACTTGAAATTCACTTATTTAGCTTTTATTATATATTGTTGCTGTTGTTGTTGTTGTTGTTGGTGGTGGTGGTGGTGCTCAGTGCTCGATTTGTGGTATAAAAGCGTTGCACGCCCTGATTTTCTTTTGAGTTGTCGTTTCGTTGCGCAGAGTCTCGAGTCACGAGTCGCACTTAAGCAAATTTAAGCCCAGACGTGAGATTGGTGAAAACGAAACAGAGAAAATGCTAAAACTGGTGAGCAAAACAAATGACAGAAAGAAAAGTGAAAAGCGAATATAGACGAAATGCATTTAGAATAGAATCTAACCGGTTCAACAAATTGTGTTTAAAGTTTTTTTTTCGAGCTGAGTTCTCTAAATATTTATACTACAACTACAACAACAGATATGTGTATAAATATATGTATATATTGCCATAGGTATATGTAAATCAATCGACAGCAACGTCCTTGATAAGCTGTTAATGGAATGCAGTCAACTGCAGCTAACTGTAGCTAATTAGCTACTAAATGTTAATCAATTTAAGCCAATTGGAAATATAATTATGCAATAGAAAAAAAAAACACTTTCCATTTGTTTGCTAATGCGTAGTTGAGCAATACAAACTGAGCTGAGCTAAAAGCTAAATACTATTTAACGATAATAATTGGAACATTTTTAATGGATATAATTTACAAACATTTAAGTTTGAGTTTCGAGTCTGTTAATATCTAATGTGTAATTTAAACATACTTTTTAATTTGTTCCATATATTTATTAAATATTTTAGCTTGTTAAACTAAAATACATCTATAAATAAATTCTATTAATTTGTTTTTATATGTAAATTAATTTTGTTAATAAAAATGAAAAAAAAAAAATTTAATTAATATGTATGTTGTTTTAAGATTGTGAATATATTTTTATTTGCTCTATATGCTTATATCCTTTATCTGAATCCTTCTTTATATATTTTATTTATTTATATTATTTTTAAATTTATTCTAAAGGTTGTATTTGCTTAGACAAATTTTTTAAAATAAAAATAAAAATATTTGTTTAATATTAAAAATTAAATAACGATTTTTGCCTAATATTTTTCATTTATAAACTATGAATTATTTTGTTTACATATTTATATTAGCTATCCAAAAATGTAACTTTATAAAATTATATATGAAAAATTAAATTTTCTAGAAAAATAAGGCATATAAATATTCAAATAAAAAACCTATTATTATTATTTATTTACATCACTTTTCATATGGCTTTTAAAAATTCAAATTAGCTTACAATAATTTCTAAAATTTTTCAGATATTTTTTTATTTTGCTTTAACTATATAAACCTTATTTATTCCACTAGAAAAATGCACTCAATAAGATAATTTTCTCTTTTTAGTTCATTAAGCATGGCCTATTGCTGTTGGCGTTGGGCGCACACATGGCGTATGCGCAATATAAGGATTATACCACGCCCGTGCCCATATTGAAGCAGATCGATAAGCACAATGACGACGGTTCTTATACGTACGGCTATGAGGCAGCCGACAAGAGCTTCAAAATCGAAACAAAGTACCCGAACGGCGAAGTCTATGGCAAATACGGCTATGTGGACGATCAGGGCAAGGTGCGGGAAATCGAGTATGGGGCCAGCAAGCGAGGCTTTGAGCCCGCTGGCAGTCACATCAATGTGCCGCCGCCGACGCTCACGAACAGCAATCCGTATCCGCTGGGACCCAATGAAATCGACGATGGACAGTACCGCGAGGATCCGTCTGTCTACTACAAGGATCAGAAGTACAATCGACCCATTGCCGCCAGCAAGTTCAGCTTGAGCGACTTTGGGCGTGGCCAGCAGCAGCAGCCGCAATATGCGCCAGCTCCAGCTCCGGCTCGGCCGTATTATAATCCCGCACCACAATACTACAATCCACCGGCACCACAGCCGCGCTACTACCAGCCGCCAGCCCCACAGCCCTACTATGCACCACAGCAGCCGCAGCAGCGGCCCTACACTGGCCTGCCCGAGCAACATCATCCGGCATTGCGTAATCTGAACATCTACACGGGCTCCTACAGCATCGACTATACGGGCAGGAAGTAGGTGCGGGACTCTGGGACCAAATATTTTGTATGTGTGTGAGTGTGTGGCTGCCGAGAGAGAGTTTGCGACTGATGTCTGTGGACAATGTCAATTTTGTTACTGCCAAATAAATCAGTCACTCCCGATGTCAATCTATTTACTATATACTTCATATACACAGTTAAATATATATAAATACAAAATATATATTATATACATATGTGTGCGTATGTATGTATGCAATAAAGTGCCGAAAAAAAAAACCACGATGCGATCTGTCTTTGTTTAGCCACAAAGTAATTCAATGAGCTTGGGGTTCCGCTTCAATTGGACTCCAATTGGAGTCCAATCGCAGCCAAATCAAATATTCAGCAATAATCGCAGCGCATTACGTCAACACTTTGGCTTATAAAAAGCGGACGGGCCCAAAGAATGATATAGTAAAAATTGTTACCGATTTAGATACCATTAGAAACGAGGTCTGCTTGTTGTTGTTGTTGTTGTTGTTGTTGTTGTTATTTTTGCTGTTGCTTGCGGCTGTTTGCTTGTTTGTTGTTGGAATTTGGTGCACTTATGCAATGGCCCCAAAAACCACTTTCAAATGTACCACGAGCCCAACAACAACAACACCAACAACAACAACAACAATAACAACAGCAACCAGTTGATCGGTCTGTGCTCCACTGGACAAACATCAGCTCCCAAGCTGTGGACATGCCTTGGGTATACGAACACATTGTGCAGGGGCGTTTGGCTGGTGTCAGCGTCTGTTGGGGGCTCTGAGCTGCACAGTGGTTGCTGGGCTTGCAACATGAGGTGAAATTTATTTGTATTATAGAAGTGAAGTCAGTTATTATATTGCAAGTTAACATTGAATAAGTTGGGAAAGGAAGATTTACTATGAGATGCCTATGATATTTACTGGTAAAGAAGTATATTACGTATCTATGTTAGTTACCGAGCTGACGACTGTTCAGAGGGAATATTTTTATATAGCTATAGAATATATAAAATATATATAATGTAATGTAAATTTAAAATTATTATTATTATTATTATTTTTTTTTTTTTTGATGAAATACATTAAATCTTATCATTTAAAAATACTAAAGAGTACTGAATGGATTTATAAAAAATAATACTGTTTTTCTAAAATTGAATAAACAGTAGCTCCCCCTATGTTCTGTGATTATCATCTATCACTTAATATTATTATTTTCAACGCTTATTCCCTTTTTTATGCAGCAGTATTTTATTTAGTATTTAAATAAATTTATTTTTTTCTTTAAATAAAATTTGTATGGTTATATTTAAATAAATATTTGTTTGTTAAATAAATTTGGTATGCTTATAAATATAATTAATTTCAATAGCAGTATTTTTAGTATTTAAATTATTTTAAAAATAATTTCTAGTATTTTTGGTTGTAATATTAAGAAAAGTATTTTATTTAAGCATATGTTGACTCATTCTGTATTTATATATTTATTAATTTATTTATTTATTTATTTTTTTCATAATCTTGTTCCACTGTGCAATTGTATGGGTCATACTTGAAATGTTTAGCTGGCAACAACACGAAGAACCAAATGCTAGTTGACTGCACCTATTAAATGCACACACAAACCGTCATATGCTACGGACACACACACACACACACACACATACAAATACACACACACACTGTAGCACTTTTTATGGCAATGGAATTATTTTTGCACAGCATTTATATAATTTTGTCGAGCAAAATGTTGTTGTTGTTGTTGTAGTTGTAGTTGCGTCTGTCGCTGCTGCCATGAAAGTGAAACTTGTCTGGGCGCTGTCAGGGCGTTGCCATGCCTCAAGAATTTCCTGCACAGCATTGAGTGGTATTTCAGTTTGTTATTTATTCTTATTTTTGCTTCTTATTCGTATTATGAGCACAGATTCTCGACAGCTCAAAGCGGCGGCAGCAACAGCAGCTGCAAGGCGAACGGCCATAATAAGGCTTGAACTCTGTGGAAAAGCTTAACCTAAAATACATTAAATAGGGGCTTATATGTTGCTACAATAATACAGCATAAACATTTTAAAGTATTTTCCATTTGGGACTTACATTAACTAAAGGATTAAAATGCAATCAACATTTATTTTTGCATTATAAATATAATTAAACAGAATTTTGCTAAATGTTTTCTGTTTAAATATTTGTAATTTGGCTTAGCTTTATAATTTTTTTTATACAAATTTTATTCCGAATAAATAATGAATGCAATTTAACTGCGATCTAGAAACTGATTCATTAATTCAATTAAATTTTAATAAAAAATATTTAATGCAATTTTTTAAAAATAATTTCATTTTTAGTTCCAGTTATATTTTAAGAGTTTTTAGTATTTTAAGAGTTTAAGAGTATTTTAATTTAATTATCTAAAAAGCGTGACAAGATTTTACCAACTTTCTGATATATGCTCGAAAAATCTTACAAACTTCAAGTCTCCCGAGTCGAACTCGTCGTATAGATAGAATTCCAATGACTCCTCTGCATGTTAATGGCAAATAATTACCAGTTTATGCTTGAAGTTTATCTGCACACATATATAACTGTAATTACGTCTGCGTATCCGTTATAGCATACTCACATACATACGTATATTATGGAATTCGAATTCGACCTTCAAACGTGCGTAGACATGCGTCCAAGTTCAGGTGCAAATGCCGTGCTTGAGACTACCTAGCTCCATCCCTGTTCCACTCATTTAGAGACCTGGCTGGCATGGCTGACCACAAAACCAGTCCTGAGGCCTGGCTTTCAAAAGTCAAACTTAATACGCACAGTATCAGAATAATTGAGGCAACAACTGCGTCATGGGTCAGACTCGAGAGTTGTTTTTTTTTTTTTTTTTTTTTTTTTTTTTTGTGGTTTGGTTTCCTAGTCCATTGGGCGTTGCAATCCCGCCAACAAGTTTAACTAACCCAAGGCATGCCATAGCTATATATTACACACGCACACACAGATATGTATCTTGTAGCTGCAACAATAACGGTGACTCGCTCTGTCATTACAAGTAATGCCAACGCAACGACAAGGCCATGCCCAATGTCTATGTGTGTGTCTGTGTGTTACCTGCACATTTGCTTGCGCTGAGCAGCTTTCAATTCTGTTAGCTATTTGGTCTGGACTTTGCAAATAACTTGTCTGTGCCCTGCGCCCCCCCCCCCCCCCTCAAGCCAACTTTGCGCTTATTAACATGCAATATAATGCGACAGAGGCAAAGGTAACGGCAATGCTCGCATTACGCATACGCACAGTTGCCAAACAGCAAGCCAACAGGAACGCCCAATCAATTTGTGGACGATTAATGAGGCAATCTACTATATTTGCTAAACATAGGAAGCGATATGCTAGCTGAGCATAAATTAATAACAAGTTTAGCTGTAGAGTTTACTCAGGTGTTGAGCAGATTGCATTAGTTAATTTAATTGATAAATTCGAGATTGAAAATAATTTTTTCTTTAAGTCACAAGTAAATTAAAAAATGTAATAATTAATTATTCAAGATATCATTTTGATTTAGATAGCCTTGAGTAAATCTGCAAATTTTGCAATTCCAAATTCGGAATAAGACTATAATATATAAAATAATATACTAATATATTTAGCTTTAAACTTAACTATAATCAATCGTCTATTTTCATTTATTTTAGACCTACAAAATTTGTTTAACGATATCACTTTAAATACAATTGGAATACTTTAACTTAATTAGCTTAATTAGCTCATATTAAAATCACATTAAATTGCTTTTACCATCTTATAAACAAATATGTACACACTAAGCTAATTACTATTTATAGCTAACTGGTTTTACGACAACTCCAACTTCAACTCCCATTTATGCTAATGATTGATACTTTTTCAATTGCTCAACCCGAGCTATATTTATGGCATTATGTACTCCACTTAACTAAAAATCATTTCATATTGTTCGCTCGTTCCCAAACTCATTCACTCATTTTTTTTTTTTTTTTACATTTTTTTTTTCATTTTACCCATTCATTAGCTGTGCCGCCTGTCGATTTGGTTAATTTTTCACATTTTTGTTGATTAATTGTATCAAAATTTATTTTGTTTTTGTTTTGCTTTTTTTCAGGTGTTTCGGGTGTGTTTTTATAGCGTGTGAGTTTTATTTTTTTTTTGTTCGAGAGAAGTGTTTGGAATTGTTTGTGAAGGCAATGTATAAAAATTGTTGGCTAAGTGAACTGGTGTGATTGGCTTACTAGGCTTATGATAAGTTATGTGAAATATGAGATCTAAGAAATGTATCAATAGATTGATATAAATTATAATAATCCAAATACTTACGCTTAGTTTGAAAAATGGTTGAAAATAATATATTAAGTATTTATTGGAGTTGAGAATGTTTTAACAAGATTTATACTAAAATTCTTTGGCTTTCATATTATTTATTTTTTGTTTACCTAAGTATAATAGATGCTAACTGCTTGAAATATCTTAATAAAATATATTTTATTTCTTCATTGTATGCTAATGGCTTAACATTGTTAAGTAATGTAAGTATCAGCTTAATCTTTTCCGGTTTTTAAGGTGCCGGATTTAATTTGGAAACCAGAATAGTTCTGTATTGCATGCATACGCTTCGCTTATTGAAATGCTGTCTTTATGTCCTCTCCCTATCTACCGCTCTCTGTCACACTCACTCTGAGTCACTGTCTCTGTCTCTGTCTGAGTCACTCTTTGTCTTGGCCTCTCTCTCCCTAGGTATGTCTGCAGAGATGTCTTGCTTATAAATATAAACTAAAAATGTTTAAAATACTTTTAGAGATAGACATACATATGTGCCAAATAAACAATTTCTTGCAAAATATCTCAATAATATAGAATTTCTATAGGTATAGATAAAGAACCCATAAAGCAAACTAAATATAAGACAAAAACTGCTAAAGCTTTACTGCATTCATGCTGAGCTTAAGCACATTAAAAAGTTAAGGTTTTATATCTTGTAAGATTTTAAAATTAAACAACTTATCAAAATTGTTTATAATCATAAATCAGCTTAAGCATAACTGATCTAAAACACAAACTCAAGCAATGCTGATCGTACCGCCAACCACTTCTTGGCTTTCCTCATACAGTGGCTGTGGTGGTGCAGAAAAAGCTCGCTAAAAAGCACAGAGAGAACCGCACAAGAGTCAAACTTGCCCAAGCAGCTCGCTGACTTCGTGTGAGTGTGTGTGTGTGTGTGAGTGAGTTGTTGTTGCTATTATAGTTGGTGTCTGTCCTTTTGCGCATGCGCCGCCGACTCGTTGGTGAAGTTGGTGGCTTTTGTTGGTGTTGGCTGGCGATTGGGTACGGAAAAGGTTTTCCTCGAAGCCCGAAGCGCGGTATATAAAGCGAAATACAACAACTTGGGCGGCTCAGTTGCTGTCGGTCTCAAGCAAATGTTGGCGCACCGCTAAACGTGAATAATCTAAAAAAAAAGCAGAAAAGAAAAGAAATAAATAAAAACAAGAAAAAAATTAATATATCAGAAATCAAAAACTCAACAAAACTTCAAGTTACAGTCCCGGTTCATTAGATCAATTAAAAGTGATTTTTTGTGGTGCCATTATTGTTGTTGTTGTTGCTGCTTTTGAGGCTGGGTCTTGTGGCAGCGAAGGTCTTTTGCAATTAAAGCCGAAATAGCTGTGATCAAAGCTGAAAATGAAAGTGGTAGGTTCCAGAGAATGTTGTGCAAATACTAACAGCAGGCACTGTACTCAGCTGCAGCATGCTCGATGCTTGACAAAAGGTTAAAGTTGAGTTTGAATGCGTGACAGCCCAGGCTAGAGCTGGCCAATCAAATGCATTTGTCTGTCTAGCTAGTTACGTCATACTCTCTATGCACGTGTGTGTGTGTGTGTGTAAAAATATCGCATAATTTGCTATGCAAATTGAGTCAAACCGTTAATTTTGCCCCGCTAACCAGATAGTGGAGCAATTGCTCGATTTTGTGCACCCAATTTGGTAACTGGATTTTCGATTTCGATTTTCTATGCAGGTTCACAGTGGTATTTGAAGGGTATATTGGTTTCAGGCAATGCTCGTAGAATTTGGGATTTTTTACATCGATTGTCTACCCGCTTGAAGTATTTGAAGAGTGTATTGGTTCCACCAAGTGAAGCTAGCAACTAGAAAAAAATCAATATACTCATTCTACACACTTTACTATAATATAAATCTGTACCTAATATAATTTCTGGAAGTTCTTCTCGCGAGTATTGCCTAGTCGAGTGGACTTGTCTGTTTACTACTTTGTAGTCTAACACATAATTTATGAGATGTCGACGATGAGTGTCTCGTAATTGCCTGGCATTCTATTGAGAAAAAAAAATATATATATGTATGTAGTTGCAGGAACTTTGGTGTAGAAAAAGTTGCGCTAACAAGCGCACTGTTAGCCCCCGCCTCCTCTGTGCTCGAGCGCAAATATCAAAGGCAACTTCGAATGCAGTTCACACGCTGCGATTGGATGCCAGCTTTTTCGGTCAGTTGCTGGCGAAAAAGAAAAAAACACAAAAAAAAGAATCGGCATCAACTGAAACGTGGTCTGCAGTAGCCGCTGCTGTTGCTATTGCTGCACTATGTAGAGCCCGTTCCCCCTGTCCATGGTCCGTGTCCCATGTCGATGCCAGAGGCAACTTGGCCAACTGAGCGCCAAGGCTGTGGCATGTGGAGTTGCAGTGAAAGGTTTTTGTCAGACAAAAACGCGTGGACTACTCCAAGTGGGAATTCGGTATGGAGCATAGAATGAACCATGTGGCATGCAATATCTTGTTAAGGACCAAACAAGCATTGAACCCATCAGCCCCGTTGGGCGCATTTGCTTGGCCATTGCACTAATTTCGTTAGCCAGCATAAGAGCCACAACCCGTGCGAATTTTGTTCGGCTAAAGCTGTTACAGGCAATGGTCGAAGAAGAAGTAGTCAGCATGAGATACCCTGGAAACAAAGCTTATAGTACTTGTTCTGCATGAGAGCTGACTATATCTTTTTTCATGATTACAGGGTATATTGAGAGCTTAATATAATTACTAAAGGCTATATGGACAGCTAAGGCTTACGATACTTTATTCAAGTTTATTATTGAATTTTTGAGTTTCGAGTAATTTTTACAGGGCATGTTTACAGGGTATACTAGCAGCTGAAACTAGAAGTTATCGAACCAAAGTTAAGGCCTTACTCAATTAACTCTAACAAACTTTTACAAGCTGAAGCCGAAGCTTCTAAAACCAATCAATATTGTCTACAGGGTATCTTATCAGTCTCTGCTATACAGGCTACAGTAATAATTCAATTGTATAGTTTATCATCTTCATAGACCCCATAGTTCAATTATATATAGTTTTGCTTGCCGTCACATAAGCACTCAGCACTTCCTGCATACCCTACCTCAACGACCTGTTCTATTACAGGGTATACGAACAGCACTAAATCGCAGTCAAGCATTCGCTTCGCTTGTCAAGCTGTCGACCGGCTGCCAAGAGCTCAGCCATTGCACCCTCTAGTCCCCCTTACGCCCCCCACTTCTCTCTTTTTCCCATCCCTAGCTCCAACTGTTGTAATTTCTTCAGCATTTGCATGGCTGAGATGCATCTGTGAGATACTTGTGCAACATATCTGAGATTGGCATGTGTGGGAAATTTTCTTTTGCATCTTCTACATGGCGCATCGAGTGGAATTCCCGCAGTGGCAAATAATTTTTATGTGCACTCGAATTCATGCAATCAAATGCCAGCAATGCGAGTTGTAATCGAAGAAAAAACAAAAAACAAATGAAATGAAATGAAATGAAAAGAAAATACACGAATGCATTCATTGGTTTTTCATTACATTTCACCTGTGGATATTCAATTAATTGTCGGCACGGCCATCGCGTGTCGTTTGGGCTTTATGCAACACGTCTGCCTGACTTGGCCTGGCCTGACTTGGCTTGGCTTGGCTTGGCTTATGCCACGCCGTCGCCGTCGTATCTACTTGCTGCCATCGGTTCCTGCTTGGCATTGAGGGTGTCCCAGCCACAATGACAAGCGTAGTAAAACATTGCTATGTATACATAAATATATTTATATATATATAAAAAGTGAAAGGTAGCCTGACTTAAGACTTTTGTAGCTATCATATTCTTTGCCGCCTTTGCACTGTCAAGGTGTACGGGCTGCGACTATGAGCAGTGATATCTGCTTTGTCTGACAATTAGCAAACTGGTTTTAAATTGCTCTCTCGCATTTTGTTAATCTGTGCTGTAGCTACAACGTTTACTGTTAATCGGCTGCTTGATTGGCAGTCTGGTCAGCGCCCAGGACTATCAGGATTATCAGCCGAGTGCACCGAGAGCGGCGCCGCACAGACTGCACGCACAGGAGGAGACGCGACCCACGCCAGTGCCCATTCTCAAACAGATTAATAAGTAAGTTTAAAATATATGGAAGAATGACTGTCTGATTGAGCAGGAGTCTGATTGACAGACTACCTCATGATCTATATATATATATAGTTAAATAAATAATACATTTTAAATAAATTTAGTTTTTCCCACATCAATCAAATCATTTATTATACTTTGCCAGGCACAATGAGGATGGCTCGTATACGTACGGCTATGAGGGTGCCGACGGTTCCTTCAAGATCGAAACGAAACTGGCCACGGGCGAGGTGAAGGGCAAGTACGGCTATGTGGATGCAGATGGCAAGGTACGCGTCGTGGAGTATGGGGCCAATAAGTACGGCTTCCAGCCGTCGGGCGAGGGCATTACCGTAGCTCCACCCACGCTGGTCGATGAGTCCACCAAGGAGGAGCCCGACTACGATGAGGAGCCCGTGCAGCGACCACAGCGGCCTTACGTAAGTTCATGTCATCAGCATCAATCAGCCAATTAGGCTAATCTTCACATTGTTTGCCTCTCACAGCGCGTGCAGCGTCCACAGCAGCAGCAGCACCAGCCACGCCCACAGCCCGCACCACGCCCACAGCCGCAACCGCAGCCGCAGCCACAGTATGTGCAGTATGAGGAGGAGGAGCCGGAGCCACAGCGCCGCGTTCAATATGCACCGCAACCACAATCGTCGTCCGTGGGTCCAGCTCCCCCACGCCTCCAGGTGCCCGGCGCCCAGCGCACCACAGACGTGCTCTACTCGCCGCTCCAGCGTCCCGCTCGCCCTGAGCCCGATTACACACAGTCGCAGAGCTTCGGCGATGGCCCCTCCAACGTGCGCGTCTCCCGGCCCGTCTACGCCCTGCCGCCCGCCTCGCCGGCGCCCAGCAGCGCACGTGCCCAGGGCTTCCTGGCACCCGCATCTGGCGGCCGGCCACTGCTCGAGCCGGTGCGCTTCGGACCCAGCCAGGGCCCCAGTGCACAGCCCGTGCAGCAGCCCCAGCCCCAGCTGCAGCCACAGCGCAGCTACCAGCCGCAGGCCCAGGGACGTGTGGGCGGTGGCGGCGGAAGTCTTCTGGATCAGTTGGCACGCGATTATGCCTTGCCCCAGGGCAATGCACAGCCGTTGCATGACATCACCTTTGGCTACTACTAGAAGTGGACTGAGGATTTGGTATTTGGGGTAGTGAGGCGGCGCATCAGCCGCTACTTTGAGTCAGGTGCATACAATGATTATTTGAGTAGTAAACCCCATCCCCAGCCCCACAACACAGCTGTACCCAATACTCTACGCCTGCCTTTATATTTCTTTTCCAACTATTCGCCACTGATTCCTTGCTTCTAGATTGTAGAGTCTTCTTAATCTATATATGTATTTTCCAATTATGAGATTTTATGCTCAAAGTTTTTTATAATAAATTAAAGAAGGAAATTAATAAAGACTTTTATTTAATTTTTGTGGAATGTTTAAGATTTTTCCAATCCAAAATTCAGATGGATGGAGTCTGATTACTCAGATAATCAGTTTTACAGGATTTTTTTTTTACATTTTAAAGAAATTTAATATTTGTTTTTTCTTCTAATGATTTGAAACAGTTTTTATATAAAAAAAATAATTTGTACTTAATCAGTGTTGAAAAAAAAATGTATTAACTATATTCATAACACAAAAATTATTTATTTTTATAACCATAAATCTTTTTTTTTTTTTAACAACAATTTTTAATTAGAAAATGTCATAAATATAAATATAAATAATATATCCATAAATAAAATTCTGAGGCAAATTTAATAAAAATACAAAATGCCAATAAAGGTATTTTATTTAGTATTTTCTCAGATAAAATGCTGCGTATAATTTTAGGATTAAAATATATGAAAAGAAAAAATATTTAGAATTATAAAACGCTAACATGGAAAATTTAAATAAAAAAAATCATAATTTTGTTATATTTTTGAATAAAACATATGCAACAAAAATTATATATAATATTTATTCATTAAAATATATATATTTTTTGTCTTTATTTTATAAAACAGATGGGGAATCCGAAGACCCCTGCGAGAACCAAAAATAATATCTGTAGCATACTTTTAGGCGCAGTTAAAAAAAAAAAAAAAGAAATGAAAGACTCAGTTCTCTTGTATATAGTTCAACGGTTATTTATTAGTTTAATATATATATTAATATTTTAAATACTTAAGTATAAGATAGATAATTTCGATGAATTCGTAGCCAAATAGAGTAGTTTGTGTAGGAGTTGTGAAACGTCTACAGCTCAAGATGAAGTGGGTGGAAAGAGCATTTTGCTAAGAACTAAAATAGAGTCGAGAGTGCTGTTAAATTGAATGGGCGTGGTCCAGAGTTAACGCCCAGGGCAGGCTGAGGGCTGGAAGAGCTGGTTCCGCTACGCATCGACTACTGCAGGTAGACTGTAAAGAGAGCGTCAGTTGAGATGTGTTTTGCTTGAGCTGAATAGCTGTGATAGCCAGCATCCAGTTGGTGTATGGGTGGGCAGATGGGGATGGTGGTCGTGGTGGTGGTGGTGGTGCAGTAGTGTTGGGATTTACATAAAAGCAGTGCAAATTGAGTGTGCTACAGATGCGCATGCCTTGTGCTTTGGTTTCAAACTCGTTTATTGCTTCAGAAGCTGCGAGTTCCACATGAATACATATACACATATTCATATATACATATATGTTTGTATATATAAATATATGTATGTGACTATATTGATGTAGATAACATGAATAAATTAGGTTAAGACGAAACTATCGATAAATGCTGCATATGACTTAGTGATCTATATAGCTATAGTGTGTAGAGTGGGTCTACGCCTCTGTCTACACCTCCAGCAGGCGATTGAACATGAGCGGATCCTGTATATCGTAGTCCTGCGCCCGGGACAGGGCCGGTCGGCGGGCGGCCACATGGCGTCGCACCTTGTAGCCACCGGTGTAGGCGGGTCTGGGCGGCGGCGGTGCACTGTATGTGTATTTGGTTTTCTGCACCACTGGCGGCAAGTACTGGAAGGGAGCCACCTGCTTGTGCACCTGCTTCTCAATGGAGTAGGTGACGGGCGCGTTGCTATTAGTGGCGTTGGGGCCCTTGCGCTTGGCCACCTCCAGGGCGGCTATGATGGGCGACAGATCCTTGAGTGCATTGCTCTTGCTCGCATGATAGTTGTCCACTTTGTACTCGTTGTTGCTCGGCGCCGCCGGTGGTGGCGGTGGCGGTGGTCCCGCGGCTGCTGGTGTATAATCGTAGCCCTCATTCGGATGCTTCTGTATGTACGCCTCCTCCGCTGTCTGCGGCCGCTTGGCCATTTGGTGGTAAATGTCGGCAGGGCCCTGACTCGAGGGGCCATAGGCCGCCGTTATGGACTCTGTGTGAGAGAGAGACTCCAATGGGCCCAGATTATTGGGCAGCGGCACACCATAGCTGTTGTACAGATCGGCCTGCTCCACATTGGAGCCATCGGATCCGCTATTCGTATTCAGCGCCACCGTCTTGGATGCCGTGTATTCCGTCTTGCCATTGGGCAGCATGCTCAAGATCTCCTGCAGCTGCAGCGCTGCTCTGCGCGCCTCCTCGTCCGAGAGCTTCTTGTGGCGTCCATAGATGTTGAAATCGTCTGTGCCGGCTGTGGTCACTGCAGCCAATGTAATGAGTGTGTGTGTGTGTGTTTGTGTGTATTGGTTTGTTGTATATGCAATGAGTGAGATTTTATTAGATTTACCAATTAAATATTTGCTTTGCCTTTTCTATTTACATTTTGTATGTGTGAGTGTGTGTGAGTGTTATGAGTCTTTGGTTGAGTTTTTTACAGACGACGTTGATGCTTGATTATAATGAATATTATTATGATCTGTATTTTAATTTCTATACAATATTATAATGTTTTCAATGGATATTATTATGATTTTAATTTTTATACATTATTAGTATTTCATTAGTTGTTGATGAAATAATGGAGCATATAATAGTTAAATATTACAAAATGATATCTGGGAATACATATGGTTATAGTTACATATACGAGCCCTGACCACTATTAATTCGAACAGCATGTTTTTTTCACAGTGCGCAATGTTTAACACACTATATTGTCAATACTACTAAAGATAACACATACCAATGCGTTTCGTTTTAAAGAGAATTTTATTCTCTTCACGATGAAAAAAAAATTGTTGCTCTATTTCCAACAGCAACAAAAATATGAGTAATTTACTAAAACGCTTGGCATAACAGAGGAGAAAAAATTGACCACTATTAATTCGAACGCTGCCTAATGTGATTTACTATCATACTTAAAACAATAATTTAATTAATATTCGAATTGTGTTACGTCGCCCATGGCCTGCATTACGCATTTAACTCATTTTAGAATTGATTTTAAAAAATTTTTGTTATGCTCTTGAGAAATTGAGTCCCACATCTCTTGCAATTCGATTTTCAAGTCAGAAATGTTCATTTTTGCTTCATTTCGAAGCTTGCTCTTTAATGATGGTGGCTAATGCCACCAAATATTCTCAGTTGGGATTAGTCTAGGCTAATTAATAGCCAATCTAAAACCTCCACTTGATTCCAGCCATTTTTGGTGCGTTTGGCTGTGCACATGATGCTCCGCCCTGCTGAAAAGTTTTGGTTCTGTTATTGATGTCCGCAAATTACATTTTAAAATATGAATGTATTTTTCAGTATTAACCGTCCTTTCAATGAAATGAAGCTTTCCTAATCCTTTGGCACACATACATCCCCATACCATAGTGCTCGAAGGAAACTTTACTCTTTGAGGCAGTATTGAGGGTATGTTTCTGCACTCTTACGAATGACACGTTTACTCGTATCGCCGACACTAACATCAAATTTTGCTTCATCGCTAAATGTGATGGTATCCCATTGCCTTTGAGTCCAAGACATCCTTTCCCGAGCCCATTGCAATCGTTTCTTTTTTGAGGAAGCGTAAGCAAAGGTGTTTCCTTGGCCCACGAGTAAGATAAGTTATTGGGTACGATGCATAGGTTATAACAAAACATACTTTATAAAAACCATATCCAATATTTTTAAAATGCAACCGCGTCCTTTTTTGCTTGACAGCTTTGGAAATTTCCTGCGACCACTTAGAAGCCAAATTTCTTAAAGATTTGCGTCGATCAGCCTTAACAATTTTGGCCAGTTGTCTTTTGTCGCGGGGTGTTATTGCTGATGTTCGACCTCTATTCGCAATGTTCATGTCAATATTCCCAATTTTTTTTTAAATTTGTATCACCCCATGCATAAACGATTTAGACAAATTTAATTGCTTGGTGATCTCTTTAAGATTTAAAAAAATCTCTAAGCAAAACTCGGATTTCGTTGCAAATAGGCTTACCACGTACCATCGTGGTTGCATCGTTGCATCTGCAGCAATTTTAAAATTTTTGCCGGTGTATTGCGATATTATTCGCAGACTATAGTTAGATAGTTATTCTGTTTCATTGGTTGCTTTTTTTTGCTTTTATTTTGAGATAAAGGTAAGCTTACGCAGAGTTCGAATTAATAGTGGTCAATTTTTTCTCCTCTGTTATGCCAAGCGTTTTAGTAAATTACTCATATTTTTGTTGCTGTTGCAAAGAGAGCATTATTTTTTTTTTTCATCATGAAGAGAATAAAATTCTCTTTATGACGAAATGCATTGGTATGTGTTATCTTTAGTAGTATTGACAATATAGTGTGTTAAACATTGCGCACTGTGAAAAAAACATGCTGTTCGAATTAATAGTGGTCTGGGCTCGTATAAAATTGAATTGAGATTCGTATCTAAAATTGAAAATCTCTTTGGGTTATGTTTGCTCTGCTTTTGCTTTAGAAGTTCTTACTTCTAAGATATAATTTTGAGTATTTTTTCCTTGACTTTGGGTTTATCATATTTGTATACCTTATATAATTTCAATATAACGCAACTGAAAAGTTGTTTAACCTTTGAATGATAATTTCCAGCCAAATTTTAAGTTTGGCATAGTTGATTATGATATCTATAGAGTTAAGTCAACTTTTCAATTATCAACTGTATTATATTGAGTCTATATAAGCAACAAGAAGATATAGAACAGTCTATATAACACAGTTGACAGGTGTAAAGTCAACTAAACTCTAAGGATATCATAATCAATTCAGTTACAGTTGCAGATTATACCAAAAATACTTACTTTAGTTAGTTCAAATATTATGCTAAGTCTATATATACACACAAAACTCTATAAATATGAACTTATTAAATATATTTATGTTTCTAAATATTTATTATTCTCGCTTCAGGGTTTTCGGTAGTCGCTTTTTAGCCATTAAATAATTAAATATGTACAAAATATTAAGTATGCGACATGTGGACGCTTTTAATGTCTTTTGGAATGTCATTTGTGTGCTAAGTGTTGGACATACTATACACACACACACACACACACACGCACATATACCACTAACTATATCTATAAATATGTATATACACTCGTTCATCGTTAGTAGTGTCATTATTATGTACATAAAAAACAATAAACGTTGCACAATGCGCCATTTAAATTTTGTAAGACGCGCTCGAAACTGAAAGTTAAAGCCAAATAGAAGTGTGTCATCGATTTGAGCACGTTGTGGCACATACGGGTTAAGGTGTGTTGCCGTATGGCGAGAGAGAGAGAGAGAGAGGTAGAGAGAGATTTGGAAGAGTGTATAGAGGTAACCTGAATTAAGTATATAAATCCAACTAAAATTAAATGAAATATATTATTATTTAATACTTATAAATAAAAAATGTTTGAATTTTTGGCTTGATTTGAATTTTAAATTACAAAGTGAAAAAATTTAAAAATATTTTCTCACAGTGTATTATGATGATTCATTCAATTTTTATGTTAATTAATTGCTTTTAATACGTTTTTAGCTTGAATTTATAGTTTGAAAAACCACAGCAAACTTACACTTAAAAAAAATATATATATATTTAAATATTGTTTGCACTGTACATAAACAAAAAATATATATATTTTTGAAACGTAAATACCTATTTTTAGTGTGAAGAGAAATCCAACAAAATATAGTTGTTTTTTTTTTTTTTTTTTTTTTTTGTAGTGTAGATTATATACAAGTGATTTTAAATTCGATTGTAGCTTGAAAAAAGCTAACTAAACTATAGCTAAAACAATATTTTTATCAAAATTACTATTAATTTAAAAGTAAGTAAATCTCCGAAAATTATTTTATACAAAATTTACATAAATGATGATCGTGTGTTATAGCATGTGCTTCGTTTTTTTGCAGTGTAGGGGAGTGTGATTTGTAAAATCTTTGTTGGTCTGCTAAGATTGTGTATTTACAGTTGTGTCAGACAAATTATGAGCAAGTGGATGCTTTCACTTTTCATCTGTTTGGGTATGCGCGGAAGTGAGACCTCGTTAGGAGGAGGAGGCGGCTGATGTGGTGGGGCGGTGCGGGTGGTGGTTAGCAAATACAGGTAGTTGCTGGACAACGCCTCGTCATTGTTATTATTATTGGTGTTAAAATGGTTTGTGAACGGGTTACTCGACGGATTAGTAGTGGAACAGGATTAGTAAATAATATTTACAGAGTATGTACAGCAGTTGTATGGGGCAGCCGTGGGCTGAACGGGACTACGCACCATCTTGTCCATAGGCGGAGGGCAGATAGTTGCTCTGCGGTGCCTCGAAGGCTGCGTGGCCAATGGTGAACGGCGCACCGGCGCTGCCACTGCCGCCCCCATAGCTGGAGCCGCCGGGCGGCAGATACTGATGTGTGGCGCTGCTAAAGGTTGGCGGCTTCGATGGTGGACCGTAGTTGGAGTGACCCGTTGGTATCTCGTATGTGGTTATGGCTGCAACGAGAAGCAGAAGTGTGTGTGTGTGTGCGTGTGTGTGTGTGTGTTCGAGTGAGTCAAAACAAACCGAAATAGGCTAAAACATGCGAGACACGGCCAAAACGGGTTCGAGCCGCAGCGAAATGAAAGTGAAAATGGAAATGAAAATGAAAATGGAAATGGAAATGCTGCAACGGGGTCAATGAACGGCACGTATTGCCTCTTCCTCGGCGCGATCCGCCGCCGCTTGTTAAACATTTTCAATGTTGGGTTATGCCAGCGATTTAATTATAGTATAGATGCTTATACATAGAGATATGTACATGTGGTTCAACAGCCGTCGGACTGGGCAATAAATGCGTATGCGAGTTACATAATGACCTTAGCGGATTGTTAACGCTCGAGTTGCGTTCGGAGGCGCGTCTCAGAAGACAAGAAAATTGATGTTTTGCAGCAGCTGGCGGGCATACTCACTCTCATGATGGAGCACGGGACCTGGCGCCGAGGAGGAGTGCTTGTTGCCGCTGCTGCTGCCGCTGCTGCTGCCGCCGGAGGAGGCGCCCGACAGCGAGCTCAGCTTGGCAAATGGATGGATGAACCCGCTGCCGCCGCTCGAGTGGCTCGTGGCGTACGTGTGCGAGTTGATGTGCGCCGAGTTGATAATGGACTTGCCCACGTCGGTGACCTTGTCACCGGAAGCGGCCACCAGATTGCCACCAGCGCTCAACGCATAGCCGCTGCCCTTGATCAGCTGACCCTTGAGAGCGGTAACGCCACCGGTAATGGCCTTGACGGCCTGGAAGATGGTGTTCAGCACGGACTTCTTGAACGACCACGGATCATAGTCCACCGAGTTGCCCTAAGAAGAGTATAAGTTTTGATTAGAGATGTCAAATTCCAACTGCTTGAGTTGTGCTTTAACTCACATGCACCACCACGTCATGATGATGGATTTCTCCGCCGCCGCCGCCTCCGCCGCTGCTGCTGCCTGAGCTGCCCGAGGCTATGGAAGCGGAGGCGCCGCCAATGCTGCTCAGCAGTCCGGACTTTAGGTGCGCCACATAGTCGAAGCTGCCGGAGCGTTTGGCTATCTGTGAGTCCTTCACGCTCTCGCCCTGCTCATTGTCCAGATCGATGTCCTCCAGCGACAGCGATTTGTCCGCCGCTGTGCTGCTTGTGGCGGGATAGGCGTGGCTGAGCAGAGGCAGCAACAGGCAGAGGCACAAGCAATACAGCTGCAAAGAGTTCGAGAGCATGCGATGAGTGATATGAGTGACAGCTTGCATAATCAGTCAAAGTTAATTTAGTTTTTTTATTAGCGCTGAATTCAATTGCCGAAATGTCATCAGTGTTGCATCATCGTTGCGTGTAGCATGTGGCATGTACCAGCCATGCATTCAGTTGTCAACACACACACACATACACCTACATAGAAACGCATTAGACGCAAACTTAGTGAAGTTTCAAGTATTTGTTGCGGTCACAGCTGAGCGCATTTCGGCAGCAGCTGAGGCAGGAGACGCAGCTGAGGCAGCAGACGCAGGAGGCGCAGCAGACGGCAGCAGACGTCAGCAGCTTTGTGCGCTCAGCGTTTTACAACAGTTTCATGGGCCATCAAGCAAATCGATTAGACTATCAGAATGATTTCATTTGCCTAAATGCTAAATGCTTAGCCAGTGAATACGTTAATTATAGACTGCATCCAGTCGATGTCCAATTGAACAGAACATATGATAATTGTCTAATGACTTCATTTGCATGCCAATTGCCATAACTCTCGACTCACAGGCCAACATGAATTGCGTAAGGGCAACGAAACTAGTTGTTAACTGAGGCGATACGCTGCCAAAACTGCATAATTAATTATATATTAGATAGCTTGAATTGAATCTCAAACAAAGTTAATTGCTGAACTTTAAGGAACTGCATTTTATATTGTTGCCAATATTCAATATTCTAACCTATTCAAATATATTAGGTTTATTTTCAAATTTCACAGAAAATTTTATTTATTTTTATACATTTAATAAATAAGTATATATTTTTAAAGTATTATAAATATTGCTGCAAAGTATTTCAATATAATATGAATTTTATATATTCCAAGTATTTAAAATTAAAGTATTTATTGGCATAGGAAAAAAAACTAAATAATAACTGCAGGTATGCATATATAAGAGAGTATATGTTTATATTGTTGAAAATCCTTCTATAATATATTTATTCTATTTAATATAATATTTTAATAAGACATTGAATATTAAAAAATTGTATACAATTTTGAAACTATTGCGTAATACTGAAAGTATTTTTAAAAATACCGCTTTGTTTTAAAATGTGGCAATATATTAAATAATATTTAAAATGACAGGAAATATTTAATATAAAATCTATAAAAATATTGATTTTTTTTGTGATATATAAAAAATAGTAAACAAATATATTAAATATTTGGGAATATAAATACATATATTAATGAAAATTAAAACAGAAGAATTATTTAATATATATATTTTTTTAAATTTTAATTTAACTTTATTTTTTTATTTATTTTTTTTTATTTTTTATGTATAGTACAATTTTATTGCAGCTTTTGATTTTTTAGTTTTGGAAAAAATCCAATATTGTAAATATTAATATTAAATTAAATATTAATAGTTACCAGCGAAATTATAAATTTTGCTCTATATTTAAAATTATTAAAAATGAAAAAAAAGAAAGAAATACATTCTGTATTTACCCTTTTACTTTGTACAAATTTAATATTGGTTATGGCTTCATTTGGGCTGCCTGTGCAAAAAGTGTGAAAAGTTGCTATCGAAACATTAATCTCAGATCTGATTGCCCTCTGCAAATGTTGAACCACTTTCGACTGCTTCAAGTGGAAGCAGCAAATAAATAGTGAATGAATGCATTTATATAGGTATTTATACATATGAATATCTATAATTATTCACATGTATCAACATTGATTCCAATCACATTTTGTGAATGTGATGTCTTTGACATTTGATCTATTTTAAATGATGTGAGTTGTGCAAGAAATTGCAATCAAATGATTAACAATCAGAAAACGTTTGAAAAGATAAACTCTTAAAACGAATTTGGGTCGCGTAACACTTGAGAAATCATGGACAATTAGTGGTCAATATTGAGTTATTGATATCTGTGTATATGTTATACATATATACATATGAATGGTTTATTTTGACAAATGCCTTCTCATTTTTTACTCCACTTTTGGTTTGCCCTTGCGGAACCGCCCTCAAAAATCTGAATGAAAAAAACCCCACAGTTAAAATGATTTTAGTTTTGTTTCTTGAATGCAGGCCCAGGCCAAAGGCTGGTGATTTGTGAAGTCCAAATGTAGGTTTGGGCCTAATTGCTTTAGCCTTTAGTAATTGGTAATACCATTTGCATACAAACGCACAAATTAAATGGTTTCATTCTCTATAGATGGCCCAGACCAGGGTCTGCAGTTCGAATTTAATATTTTTTATTTTTATTTCCGATTGCGTTTGCAGCGATTCAAATTGCTATTTCGTTGTTGCAATGTTTATTAATATCATTTTTGCTGGTTGCTGTTTGCTATTGTATTTAATTGCATTTATAACAACCATTGTGTATATGAGACGTAACGTAATTAATTAATAAAATTCCAATTCGTTTCATAACGCTAATCGCACTGGGTTAATGATATTTTCTTTTTTCTGTTTTCGATTTTATTCGGCATCATATTCGATTCGTTTAATGGCATATTGAACTCTAATGTTGGCCAAGTGATTGGCCTCTCTTGACTTATGTTGGCCAAGAGAGCAGCATTCGTCTGCTGTCTACGTTTACGAATGAGTGTTAAACAAGTCTGTTCGAGCGTCTCGAAGAGAGTGAAAGTGTTTGCCGGCTTTGGTTTCAGCTGCTGCTGCTACTGCTGCTACCTCCCTCCCTCATCGCTTTGTTTGTTGTTGCTTTTTCTTGGGCGTAATTCAATTTGCATGTTGCTCAATTGTTAACAAAATAAAGAAATAATAATATTTTGTTTATATGCGTGCGCTGTCGGCACGTATTCTCTGTTTTTCACTTAGTAATTGTGGTAGGTTCAGTTAAGATACTCTGACTCTACGTTTGTATGATGTAAGTCCTAACATGTCTTGACATTCTCTTTGTGTATTAAGTAATATTTGTCGTTTTTGTGCTTTGAATTAATTCAATATTTATACGAATTCTATCGTTTTGTTGATAAGCATTAGAAGGCATGGATGTATGTATAAGGTGGCCAAGTTGACTCAGCTCAGAATCTATATGCTGCTCTATACCATGTAGTGTTTTTCGGGATCGTCTATGTTATGATCGTCTTTCGTTCATTCTTGTCTATGAACCAACCTATCGACCTTAATAGATAACTATAAAAGTGTTAGCTTATATTATATGGGTTCAAATCATGAATAATTTTTAATTTTTTATGAAATTGATGGATTGAATTAAAATCGATTAAGCTAATTTCCTAATTTGGTTATAAATGCATATTGGGCATGATTTAAGAGTTGTAATAGCTAAACTTGAAATTCAGCAATGTCTTCTCTTTTCATTACTCAATATATAAAGCAATATGAAGCATAAACAAAAGATATAACTTTTTTCATCACAAAATCAGTAATTAAATTTTTACTTGTATGACTCAGTAAATGATATGGGAGATTTAATAGTCAGACTTTATAAATATAAAAATTTAAATATTTATTGTGAATGAGTTTGAAATTTCGTTGATAAACTTTAAGCTAGAGTGTTTTTTTTGCTTGCTATCTAGATTTTTATGTAGAGTATGAGCTATTCAGTAGGCCTTTACCTCTATATAGATTTCAGTCTATGCTTTGTTTATATGTAGAGTAATGCTCGCATTAATTGTTTTAACTTGTGGTGTGCTGACGTTTTGCTTTGCTTCGATATTCGCAACACTTTTAGGCACCAAAAATTTCTACACGAATTTCGAAAGTCGCAACAATGACGACAGCAGTAACAACAACAGCAATAAGAAAGAGACTAGACAACATCTGACATAATAATTATGTATGACATTTTACCTTCACACTCATTCAACTGGGCCGATGGGCTGGCACACACACACACTCACACACATGACATAATCTGAAGAGTTGAACTTTTGAGTGAATCTATTATAGATATTGATGAGAGTGTATATGTGTATATTCGATTCAAATGCTGTTCATGCATCAACGACCCATCGAGCAGCTGCCTCAAGTGCAACGGCTCTTGCTTCCTTACATAATCGAACTTTTATCTTGTATCTTTCGGATGCGCTTTACCGTATTTGTTTAGCTAATGAAATAGTAGCTGAAGCATGTGCGAGGAACAAGTTTTCGGGTTTTTTTTTTTTTTTTTTCGGCTGCACTTGAACTTGTTTCTGCGTTGGAGCATCTTTGTGGAGATGTTGCATAAAATTGCCCCAATTTTGATTATTTGGCGCACAGCACTTTCACTTACCTTCATCTTCTCTGTGTGACTGTTGCCGTTGTTGTTAGTGTATTTGCACGTCGGCTTCGCAGCTGTATAGCTGTTGATTAGCGCTTGCTGCTAATCGCTGGCTGTATAGAGAGACAACTTTCCTTGCTGGAGCACTTGCAATTTATTTAGTCGAATCTTTTCGCTTTTGTTTTATTTCGTATTTCTGATATTTTGACTCTTTGTGGTCACAATTTACACACATACACACACATGGATACACTCACACACATGCACTGATTTCACTGTAACGCGCGCGTCGACTTTCGCTCGTTGCTTGAATATCTGTGAAACAGAGGGGCGCGGTAGGGCGGTCTTTGTATTGTCGTTGTTGTTGTTGTCTTTATTGGCTTATTGGAGGTGGCTCCTCGACGACGACTGCGTTCGAACTGTTGTCCAAAATCTGGCTGTGCGGCTCTTTTAAAGAAAATTCACTGAGAGCGCCTCACACTCGATGTTGGCATTGCTGCTCTTAGCGGCTAGGCGAAGAGTCGTCGTCGTTGTCGTCGTTTACTACTGTCGCTCTGTTGAAAAATTACGAGGCATTACTCTAACTCAGTCTTTGTTTTTTTTTTTTGGCATCTCTCAGTTTTGGCCTCAGTTGAGGGGCAGTTGTTGGGTTCAATGCGTTTGTTGTTGTTGTTGTTGCTGCTGTTGCTTGCATCAGCAATGTGCACCCGGCTGCTTAAATTGGCGGCATGAACGTGTTTAATTGCAACCATTTGGCCATTTGATTTGTTGTGGTTCACTTTGTTGTTTTTTCTTCACTTTCATGGCATGGCCAAAACAAATGACTTAGGCAACGAACTTGAAGCGGTTTGCACAATTCGCTCGACAACCAGAACTGCACAGCATGCGAATACGACTCATTAAAGCATCTGGCTAAGCGACTACATCAATTTAATTGATATTTGGATTTGATTTGCTGGTTTACTAAATATTTATATATGTGGAATTTTCTAGATTTTTTAAAAATATTTATTTATATTTATTTTATATTTATTTTGTAGAGTACATTGAAAAATGTGAACTACTTGTGAAGAACCATTGAATATAGCAAAAGAGAAGGTGTTGATCATGAGGAGGCTTGTTTGACCTGATAGGGCATATATAGATCCTCAAGCTAGAACAAGGAGCTGACTCCATCCACCTATGTGCATTTTTTCGATTATCTGTCCAGTTGTTTGTGTTCTCTCTAACCACATGCCTTTTGGTCTATCTAATTATATGTTTTTTCATCTGTTGAAATGTTTCCTTCTATCTATTTCCTTCTGAAATTCCATTGATGACCTCACTTCTCTCTTCATCTCCATAAATGCTGAGAACGCATAACTTACAGAAGCCAAATTTTAAAAGTATAAATGTACTATATATTATTGTATAACATTTACATTTCAAGCTGAATTTAATAAAAAAAATTTGAGCATTATTTTTTATATTTTTACTATGTTTGTATATATTTTATAAATTATCAAATACAATTTTTTAGTTCTTGTAATATTATGCTTAGGTTTTAATAAATTTTTCTTCAGGAATTTTCTATAAATTTCGAGTATAGAGCAATAAATATAAAAATACAAATAATTATTATAAATAATTAGACAAGTTAATTAAACTCAAATCTAATTAGTTGTTTATAAATATATATCAAATATATAATAAATATATAATTTTTGTTAATTAAAATATATATTTATATAAAAATAACATTAATATTTATATACATATTTGTATTTATATTTAGAAATTTAAATATTACTAATATATTAATTATCTATTTAAATAAATACATTTTTAATAACATTTAATATTATAATTGTTTTTTTTTGCTTTGCTTCACACCTTGATTCATCAAATTTCTAGCTTCAATTAACGCAATCCCTGAACTATATTTGTATGTACTTAGAGAAAAATGAGCATTACTTAGATATTTATGTGGCGAACAATTGTGGCAACAGCCTTGAACCGTGTCACATATATTAGAAATAGCCTCCAGAGATCAGAGTGCGAGACTCGGTGCGTAGTTCAGGGCACAATTATCTAATAGCTCGGCTAATTGTTTTATCTTACGCACAGTTCACTGCCGTTGAGCCAAAAGGCGAAGTCAAGGGGGCAGCAGCAGGCAGCAACAAAGTCAGACTGAGCTGCATGGAAAAACCTCGTCGAGTGGCCAAAAACTTGGCAAGATGTGCTCCCCCGACCCGCAGGGCAAGTGACATGAACTGCTCTCATTTCTGGGCTGCCCGGCAGACAGCTTGTGCTTGTGCTGTCAGTTGCAAAAGTTATGCAGCCAACGAGGGCAAACGTTGGCAATGACTGGGCCCAAAAGCTGGCACAATAGCTGCGACGGCGGCTACTGTCATTGTCCTACGCAGCGCACTGCTGGCTGCACAATTAACAAACAAACTGCAGTTAAAGTGCGGCTGCTGCTTCTGCTGGTCACCCTCCTGCCCTGGCCAGCTGTGTGGAAGGCGGTTATCTAACCGAAAAAGTGAAATGGGCGCCGACAACTGCGAAATGAAAAAACATGGAAAAACTTGGCCGAAAAACACAATATGTATGTACTCGCAGTTAACAAACTGTAAATTTGCTGAAAATGCAGTGGAAAACGAAGCCAAAACAAATAAAAATCAAAACACAATAACGCGTTGATGACGAGAACGGCTAGACTAGCAGATACCCTAGGAGTAAGTGATCAGCAGGCATGCAATTGATATTTGAGATCTGACAGAGCATGTATCAAAAGAGGAAGAGAGAACATCTAGAGATCTAGAGATAAGCTAAGATAAGTACATATATGATAGAAGAGAGAAGTTAAGAAAGCGTGGATATCAAAGAAAAGAGGAAGAGAGAAGAGGGCTGAAAGATGATGAGCGAAGACAGAAGAGAGATGATAGAAGATAAACTAAATGACATGAAGGAAAGAAAGAAAACATATCAAACAAAAGAGAAGCGAGAGTTTCCGCCTCTCTCTCTCTATATGTCTCTATTAAGCATGCCAACAGAGAGCATATTTCTCTTCTTGCCTTCATACACCCACACAAGACTAATACACTCTCAGTCAAACATTTCTACAGGGTATATAAAAGGTCTTTCATGCATTAAACGTTGCAGTTGGCACATAAGCGCGCAGCAACTGTGAACTGAACCCAAGTCGAGAAGCTGCAACTGGCTTGCTGGCCAAGCACACGTCACAGATAAACCCGCAGCCAAAGATTCCAAAATGTTTAAAAATTATTTCATATTTATGTATATATATGCATACACATACATACACATTTTGTGCTTCCCTCTCGCACACATGCAACATCAACAATTTGTCAGTTCAATTGTTTTTATATTGTGCTGCCTATCGACTTGTCAACAACTCAGGTAACCTGTGCAGAGTTTCCGAGAGTCGCGTCCAGTCGAGACGTTGGTTCCCACTAATTTGTTTTGACCACAGAGCTGTGTGCCAACCAGGTCGATGGTCGCTAAACGAACGAGTGCGTCCGAAACAGGCCATCAGTTTCGACTGATTGCACATCAGCTCATACTATGTAAAAGGAAAAAAAAAACCTAATAATAATAATGAAATTATCGCTTCAACTGTTCAACAAATGGCAAACGCAAGAATGACATAAAAAATTAAATGAAATAAAACTAAATTACGTATACGAGACCGTGAGACCGGTTGGGTGCAACAACCGGAAGGAAGCATTCAAAAACAGTTTAAGATATAAAATATATAAAAAAAAATTAGAGATAATTATTTATTTTAATATTGATTGTAAATTGTGTACAAATTTTAATATAATTTATTTTATTTTAATTTAAAAATATTTTTCTTAAAGTTAATAGCAAAATAGTTTTTATATTCAGTTAAATATTATTAAAATAATTTTCATAATATTAAAACTATTTTTAAATAAAATAAATTACTTAAATTGATAGCTGTGCAAAATTGAATTACAAAAAATCATTTAAATCCATGAAATGCAAAGCATATTACAAAATATCTTTCATATGCAATTGTACACTGTTACAAAAAGAGCATAATATATTATCTGAATGTTTTTCTTTATTTTTAAGCTTCAAACCATTTACCATATGCCACATTGCTCTCTTTTTGTTGTTTGTTAATTGATGTGGAGCAATTGAAAAGGCAAATAAAAATTCATATGGCAAAAGAGATGGAGTGAAAAATTTTCAGAGTGTAACGAGAAGTGCGATAACAGGCTGGGTGCGCTCGCCTTGACAGCACTTGCAACATGTTGCATGAGCGAGAGAAAAACGAAAACGAAATGATAATACAATATAACGAAATGGCACGGCATCCTGCACGACTTCCAGCACTTCCTGTTCAATGGCGCTGTTATCGTCGCGTTGCGCAATGAACTTCAACTTCAACTTCAAATTGGACTTCAAAGTCGCGCGACAAAAATCGAAAAAAAATTGAAAATGAAGTAAATAAAATTGAAATTCGGAAATGAACTCGTTTTCGGTTTGGTTTTTGGCATTTGGCGGAAGTGGCCATGGCATAATCAAATTTTCGCACAGCAGTTTGAACTGTGTCTGTGTGCCTCACAGCTGCAGCTGGCAGGAGTCGTCGCAGTAGTCGAATTAGCGCCCAATGCAAAAAAGTGAAAGTCACCAGCTCCAGCTCCAGCTCCAGATCGTTGCGATGCGCCACAGTCAACTTTGGTGGCATTTCGCGTATGCAACGACTGCAACTATCGACTATCGACCATTGGCACTCTCATTGTGCATCCAAATGTGGCAGCCATTACCGGCGATGATATAACCGCCCAGTGCCAGCTGACAAATTAAGTAGCAGCAGGCTGCAGCATCCTGCCAAATGTCCGCTGCTCCGTGAGGATACTTTTCGATGAGAGTGTTGCGATTCTGTCAGTTAGTATGTTACGCCACAGAAAGTGTCTTTCGATATGGTATAGTGTATACATATGTGAAATATATGATATATATAAAATGATATGGAAAATATATAAAACTGTGTAGAGAAATTGTGAGAAGTTAACCCATATATAAAAGGAAGTATTTCATTAGCTAAATGCTCTGATGAGTAAAGATAGACAATTTTATTTTATGTGGACATACAGAATAGAAGAAGAAGAATACAGAGTTAAGAAGATTCGGAGTGAATATTATATTTATTAAATAATTTATATATGAATTCACTCACCAAAAATGATAATTTAACCTAGCAAACTATGCTTAAGTATGAGTAATGCATACGATTATTAGATCTTTAAACCAATTATATTTTTTCTTGAATATTGTACCTTCATATACAACAATATATATCCAAGACTTTCGGAACCATTTATCTACAATATTAACAGCTTTTCTCTCCAACTGAAGCTCATTATAATCAAACGAAATGATAGAGTAGTATTATATTGTATCGCATCATATCGTATCATATCCTATGCTAGACTACCCATATATCATATTATAATCTTTTAGGGTATTTACTTGGCCGGCATGTCATTTACTCATTTCATTTTCATATTCATTCGGATTGAATTTATAGCAGAGCTCGATTCGTCGCAGCTGGTCACCGTCAGCGTTGCGTGTCTCCGTCTCTTCGGACGCTGCTGTCACGGCTGGGTTTGAGCTGCATTTGGTTGCCACACGAGGAGGCATAATTTTTCCAGGTGGCGACTTAATTGTAGCTGGTTTTAACTACTTTACGAGTATTTCGTGAATTTTGCTTTTTATTAGTATGATTTTTGTCTCTTTCTGATTTGCATTGAATGCGCAAAGCTGATTCATTGGCTATCATTTTATTCACTTGCATATTTCGGAAAAATTTCATAATTTTCCAGTTGGAAATAATTTTTTATTTGATCTCGCAGCTGTCTGACTAATTAATGGCGCCCGCATTGAGTCATTTCCTAGCTAATTTATAACTATTAACGAAATGATGTGCCTTAGGCCAAATACTTAACAGCTTAGCGAAATGGCTGAAATCAGTTTAGGGCGTTTTTTTTTGTTTTTTTTTTTTTTTTGTGATATTATTTTGTGAGTCCATTAGTTTAATGGGGTCTAATGTTGCCATGGTTATGCATAAATGGAAGCTCAGAAAGGTTAACAGTTTTTTTTTTCGCCAGCTGGATAATTGGGTTAAGTCTTAATTCCTAATTTAGAGACACCCAAAACTATGCAAGTATAAATTGGAGATTCCTAAGAGTATGCTAAATAAAAAATTCAATTTGTTTATAATTTTAAGCAAAATGTAAATTTAAATTAATTGTTTTAATAATTGATTATTTGTTTTATTTTTTGTATATGTATACATATTGTAAAATTTTAATATTTTTAAAATTTTTTTATATTTATATATTCATTTGTTATTATGGTTATATTTATTTCAAATTATTTTTTATTTATTATTAACAATAATATTTACAATTTAAAAACAAAAATTTGATCTTGTTCATATCATATATGTGTATATGATCTGAGGCTAATTATTCCAATTCATTAAATTATATGGCCAAATCGAGATTCAAAATTCTTAGTATTTCGGTTGGATTGAATTGAAGTGAATTTGTGAAATACTTGGAAAGCACGCGAATTATATTATTATTCATTCAATAAGAACTCAAGATTTTAGACCACGTAATACGCAATCAGTATGTTAAGATTTCATATGACTAAACGACTTATTTGTATGTATGCCAATAAATATATGTGAATAAATATATTTATGTATATATGTGCACTTCTTTGTATGCGCTACGTCAGTGCACCCTTTATAAACCATTCACCATAAATGACTTTTATTATACGACAGTCTTGCGGTTTGCTAATGAATCTGGATATTCCCCTGAATCATGATCTTTCCCAATGGATTGAGAATTTACTAAGTAGCTGCGCCGCTGGCGACACAGACGCGTGCTTGAAGTGCGCTTAAATTTACATTCATATACATATGTACATATACATGTATACATATATGCGAAACTATGAGAGAAGCTTTTGAGCTCAAAGCTATACTTTTCTTTTCAGCTGTTAAACAGCTGTTAAGTGAGCTTACGCATGTTAAAGTGTCTCAGCAGCTTCTGTATTTACATGATAGCGTCACGCTGTAAGCATAACGCAAAGCCACAAAAACAGCTGTAATGCGCTGCCGGCCGATCGGTCTCTTCGTTTAGCACTCTCTTACTCTCTCTCTCTCTTTCACTCCCTCTCTCGAACGCTTACGCTAAGCTTTGCATAAAGCTTCTGCATTGCCAAGACTTTCGACTTGTCGTTTAGTTGCTTTCTTGTCGCGCGCGACGATAAGCGTATGTGCTGGCTTGTTAGTTAGTTAGGCGTGTGCTGTCGTTCTCACTCTCTCTGCCTCTCTGCCTCTCTACCTCGCTCGCTCGCTCGCGTTGCAGCTGAAGTGAAGTAGTGATAAATATCAAAGACGCGCGTCTCCCACACGAATTACACAAGAATACTTCCCCTTTGGGAAAATACACGAACTAAACGTGAGCGCAGAGCAGAGCGGGGCAGACGCAACGTCTGCTTAAAAGCGCTTGCATCACAACAGCAGGGCTTCATTTTAGGCAAGGTCAAGCACGGCGCAACAACATATTAAAGAAGACGAAAATAAACTAAATTAAATATACATATATATATATATAAAATCAGTAGCATCGTCAGGTGATATAGTGAAAAGCAGAGCGAGCAAGCGTCAAGTGCGTTGCTGGCTGTTGGCAGACACTGTGCAAAGGAAACAAACAAAGCGGAATAAACGACACTGCGCAAAGAGGCGACTGACAACAACTAATACAAGCAACAGCAGCTTCGACACCAACTACAATAATATAAAAGAAGAAGCAGAAAAAAAAAGTCAAAACAAAAACAACAGCAAATAAAACCCGGCAATAATTTTAGTCGTGCCAGTTTGTTTATTAAATATACTACATAAAGCGCATAAAGAAAACAAATACAATTCAACAAAGCACCGACTCGCAGTTACCCTGTAAAAAAAGTTAAAATTTACTGTATATATAGAATAAAAAAAAAAAAAAAAAAACTAAAAGTTACTTAATAATTTAAAAAAAATCTTAAAAATAAATTATAATAAAAATGCCTCCTATGTGGTGGAAAATGATCGCAATAATGTTGCTGCTCTTCGCTCTCTTCGCAACGGTAAGTTTTGTATACAACATATCCTAATTTATATGCTTGAAGCTTTTGCTAAACTTTAAATAAAAATAAATAACATTTTGGGTATTGGTTTATATTTCTTATAATATTCAATCATTACATCATCATTTGGTGTGTATATATATCCAATCATTGCATTACATATTTTACAGGGTATTCTAGTTGTATTTTCAAACAACTCTCTAAATACCTCTAAATGCCTGCTCAATATGCGACTTGCTGTAACATTTCCCATATCCGACAGACAGCACACGATTTGTATATTGATTTATGCAGGGAATCATATTTCAACTGGAGACCTAAAGCTTAGCAAAGTTGATATGAGTCTGGGAACTGTTCAAGTTTACATAGTATATCTGTTCGCGCTCGAGCCAAAGGGCTGTTAATTAAACATCTATAGATGATACAATGTCTCAAAGACAGTAAAACTGAACAGAAATCAGATAAAAACTTATGTAAACAACAACAATATTGTGTTCACTTTAATTATTGACGATTCTCATAAGAAAATTAATTTCAAAATCTAAGCAGAGACAATTTATGAGCTATAATTGTCAAGCTTATCTCGTGCAAAGGCTAAAGGGGATTGTGTCTGATTTTTTGAGCAATTCGAGTCCCAACCCAAATTGAATAAACAACAAAATTCGTGAACGTGAACTGCGTCTCTTGAAAACATATGTGCTTCAATAGATTATTCTTATTACTTGAAGTATTTTTGTTTCGTATAGCAGAAAAATTATAATTATATTAGACACCTATAAAACCTGTAGCAAATTGAACTGAGTAAATATATTTATTTAAAATGATATTATATACATATTGTATATAAGATCGTGTTGTAGAAGTTCTAGATTCACGAATAGCCTGAAAAAATAAATAGCTTAGTAGAGCAACTCTATAAAAATATAACTAATTTAAAGCTGAATAGAAATCAAGCTGATCTACTAGACAGACAGACAGAGATTGCTAATTGGGGATACGTAAACGGTATGCTAATTTGGAAACTAGAAAACCAGACAGTTATATAATTTGGTAATGGAAAATCAGATTCACTCAAGTCCAACATAATCATACACAAAACTAAAATAGCTTATGTGTAGGGTATATATATGACTAAGGTAATAGAAACGTATGAGTATGCATACAAATATGAAATTTTGGGTAGAGTACCCTTCTCACTTTCATATGCTTGCTATATCCCTCTGTCTATAACATCATAAGCTATGCTCAAAGGCACATTCATACTCATACACACATTCACACTCACACTCACACACACACTTGGTGATTACACAAGCGCGGCTCGGCGGATGGCAGCTGCTGCTCTTGTTGTTGTTGTCATTGCCAAACGAAATATTGTTTGGGAAACGATTAGCAGCTCGTCGCGACAATCATCGCTATTTAATACCCTATCTTATGCGTGGGCGCCCTCTCTGCCCTCTGTACACTGCTGGGTTATGTTGATATCGAATCGCAAGCCAAGACAAAAACAAAATGTTCCACATATATCTTTCAGATAGTTTGTATCAATAGCGAAATATCGAAGCGACGCAGCGAGGCAGCTGCTGCAGTAGCTGTAGAATCGAACAGCAGCTCCCTGGATATGACGTCCTTTGTCTCGCATCATCTACTGAACATGGCCTCCAAGGATCAGCCGGAAGAGTCGCAGCGGGACAACAAAGAGGCGGAGGTGTGCCAAGTTGTGCTTTGTCCTGAATGTTCAAAATGCTTAAATAATTATGTTGAATGTTCTCATTTTTTTCTCTCTTCTTCTTATTTCTTTCTGTTCATTGTTCTTTGGGCTTTTGTTGGTTTTGTTGATAAATTGCAAAAATTTATGCGTTTCCCAACTTTTTCGTTTCGACACTTTCGCTGCAGCTGCCCGCCGAGGATATAGACGAGCGCGTTCGTTCCATATTCAAAGTGCACGATGGCCATGGTGTGATGCTTTTCAATGTAAGTGCGAGGGGTGACCACCATGACAGCCAATGCCCCCAACATAGTCCACATTCATCCACATCCAATCATTCATCCATCCAACTACTAACAACTCCCACTCTGTGTTTGTGTGTGCTTCGTTCTTTGATTTGGCTTTAAAGCTAGCAAACAAGTAAAACGAAAAGAAAAATAGAAAAAGAATAATAAAATAGAAGAGAAGAGAAACTAATGCAAAATTTACACACACAGACGACGGCCATGAACGATGATGCATCTCTCATGCCCATATCCACAGCCGAGTCCTGGCCATCCACCACAACCAGCACTCACACCCCAACTCAGATTCAAACTCAAACTCAAAGTGAAATTCAGTCTCAGGCCAAGCCCAAGCACTATCATCAATATCAAAGCCTGAATCATCAGCAACAGTCCTTCAAAGTGCAGCGCTCACCGGATGGCAAGCTGAATCTCGTCTTTAATGAACCGATCGTCTCTTTACAGACCACCGTACAGCAGCAGCCAACGCAGCAGGAGCAGCAAACAACGCAGCAGCCCCAGCAGCCGCGTCGTCCCATCTCGGATGGTAAGTGGTCTATGTGTAATGCCTGAATGATGCACAGTCCGCTATAAGCGACTGTCTAATACACTGTTCACAGCCAGACTTTGTTAGACTCTATACAATGACTCATCACATTGGGTTTTGGATATTTAAAGAAGACAAAAGGCACAGAGACTCATAGACTTTAAGACTCTATAGACAAAGAATACTGACTATTTAAAGACTTCTATAGGATCAGAAACTTTAATCTAGCAGAAGATCAACAAACTTACATATAGACTCTATGAACAAAGAATGCTGGAATTTTAAAGAGTCTAGATTATTCAAAGTCTTCTTAAAGACATTTAATAAACCTCTCGATGCTCAGTAAGTCTGTTAATTAATGCCCTAAAGTAAATTATGCCACTTCTTTCATTTTCAATATAATCAATATCCTCCTTAAAACCAATATACCCCGCAAAAAGCTTGTGAACAGTGCATTAATGTATGTTTTAATTACCTTCCCTTATATGTATCTACCTACAAAAATGAAAAAACACTTCTCTAATACAATAATACAATTAACAAATACTAAATCGATATCATGCTCACACAACACGTTCAACTCCCTTGGCGCTTGCCTAACGTCCAGTTATCGTGTTTCCCGACTCCATAGATAAGTATCGACCCACGCGGCCGACGCCCGTGGAAACGGGCGATCTGTGCATGGACGGTTTCAATCAGAGTCGCTCCTTCTGCACCAAGGTCAATAATTATCCGGATCTGTCCGGCCTGAAGGGCATTCTCTCGCGTCGCTTCGCCAATTTCTTCAGCGATGAGCCGCAGCCCACGGATTTCGGCCTGCGCATGAACGACGATGAGATGTACTTGTGCAACAGCCACCAGAGGTACCTCTACCCAAAGTACGGCCAGAAATTGGATCTGACGTGGCAGTACATAGTCAATACGGATGAGTTCAAGCAGGGCATACTTATCGAGGAGTGCGAGTGAGTAGAACTGAGATATTACTGTAAGAAAAATATAGCTCTACCAATACTTTCTTTCAATTTGCAGTCACGAGGGCGAGAGCTGTCAGTTTCTGGACAGTTTTCCCAACAACTATGTGCCCGTGTGCAAGCAGCACTATGTGATACGGCATTTGGCCACGATCAACAATGCCAGCAGCGGGCAGCCGGAGGTGGCCAACGAACCCTTCAAGATACCCTCCTGCTGCAAGTGTGTGATCAAGAGCAAATACTCCGTGGAGAGCAAACCCTAAACAAGACTAATTCCAATACAAAGAGCCGGATATTACATATATTGTACATACACATATACATATATGATATAATAACAAGCAAACCATGCCAATTTCTGCACATGTGATTTTGATGTAAGCATTATTATTGTTTCATAACACACGAAATTTAGCAACGTTATTAGTGACATAGATCCAATCATTTGATAAGCTTGCGCAGCGTCCAGCCCATAGCATAGAATCCGAGAAGCTTAATGGCCATGCGCTTACCCTCGACATTCTGCAGCTGCTTGAATCGCCCGCTCAGATTGCCCAACATACCATCCATCGTATGGAATGTGTGGTACCTTTTTATTCCAATTACTGTGATAATGGGGTGTATTTATACACTTAGTAGAAAACAGAAAAACAGACACCGACCAGACAGATCGGAAATGAACATTCAAATTCTATACAGTTTTCGACGATTTTTTCCCAAGTTTTCCAAAATTTGTAATTGTTTGCTTTTATTCATTACGAATATTTACGCTGACTACAGCTAGCTTTGTATGCTCCAGGCAATATGGGTACGTTCGATTCAAAGCCAACTTTGTAGAGTATTAGAATTAGTCTCATATGAAAAGGAAGCCTCTTGAAAATAATGTATAGGTTTTTCTTTAGCTTTTTAGTAGCTTCCCGGTTCATAAGCCCTACTCCATTTATTGAATTTTGAAAACATTGAGATATGAAAAGGTAAAGCAAGACATAACCTATAGAGTTTTTAACATAGGATTATCATCAAGTATTGCAGTTGTTTAATGATACCTGAAGTATTCTATGTTAAAAAATATTACAAGTCGATTGCAAATTTTTTGATACTCCTTAAATTATAAAACCTATATAGAAACACTCTGAACTCAACATACATAAACATATACGCTTTTATCATAATTTGATGTATTATTAAAATTTATTAATAAATTATCTTTTTTATTTTTACTCCACAGCGACACGTTTCACCCACCACAGAATGGCAGGCCAAACTGTCTAGGGTTTTTTTTTTATTGTTTATTTTTATTTTGATTATCTTTTGTATACTTCGTAGACTAGCTGTTTTATATGCACATAAAACGCATTTTAATATTTAAGTATGAATAATCAAGATATTTGATATTATTACTAATGCTAATGCTAATGCTAAATGCAAAACACTCATCGAATAGCCATAAATGTAAAAATTAATTGTTTAGCATTTACAACAAATTCTGCAAATACTGACGCTGCGTTTATGCTCATAAAAAAGAAGAAAAAACAAAAAAAAAAAAAATTAGAAAAGATAAAAATATAAATAATTTTGTTTTGCACTTAATTTTCATGTAAAGTCTAGTATAGTATGCATGTACGTAGTTTAAGTAAAAAAAAAAAAGAGAAAAGAAGTAAAAACTTTAAAAGCTTTGTTAAAATGTCGTGCACAAAATAAATTGTTTAAGCAAGTTGCAACTGACCGCGCAATACTCTGTAATTGTTTGAAGCTGAAGAGAAACAAATTGTGAGTGGACTCAGTAAGAGGGCTGAGTTCTCGGGAAATGGATAAGTGATCTGTATATTGAAATACTTAATAATATTTGTCATTTGATTCCAGTTAATTAGAGTGAAAGAGAGCTATAATACTTTGTAAAATTACATTTCAGCAGCTGTTGCAATTACTGTTGTATCTTAATCATTTATTTCCATTAAAGTGTGGAGTTTGGTTGGTAGAAATCAGCGTTGTATATAGACTATATACATATTGGTGTTGCTACTTTTCCAAGTAAAGGTCATATTTGATATGCATATGATATGAATACATATTTGCAGTTGTGTTTCTATTCAAGACTCTTTTGCATTCTTATCGACTGCTGTGCATTGTAGCTAAAGGAATGACATTTTCATTAATTACTTAGAGTTCTGTATAGTTGATATGACGTAGGTTATCGGACCCAAAAGGTTGACTCTTAATATTGTGAAGAGTTCAAAGCATTTAGCCTGGGGTATTTTAAAATATCGTATAAACTTGAACTTAAGCAAGTTAAAGCTAAAATAGGTCTTGGGATAAATTTTTTACAATAATTTTTTATTTTTTTATTTATATATACTGTAGAACCTATATATCAAAGACTGACAAATCTTGTCTGAAGAAAATAATTTTAAATGTTTAAAAATGTATAATATTTTATATAACTAAAATTTCCTTCATTATTCAAAGCTTGTCATAAGATATAGCTACAAATTTTGATACCTGTTAAGTCTACCATATAAACTGCAGACGGAAAAAATAGTAACCATAGATTAGGCAATTTTTTGTTTCAGTTTTAAAAACCTATATGCTCTCTTTCAAGTCAAACTAAGCAGGGTATTTAACATGTGGTTCTAAAATATGTGTGTCTATGTGTCTGCGGGCATAAAGTAAGCTAAAGTAAAGTTCTTTGAACTCGCATTTCAAACGACGCGAACGCCATGTCAAAAGTACATTTTTATACCCTGAACCCATTGAAAATGGGAAATCAGGGCATAATGGTTTTGTTGAAATGTATGCAACAGGCAGAAGGAGGCGTAGCAGACGCTACAAAGTATATACATATATTCTTGATGATTTAGCATTATTTGTCTGTCTATTTCTTCTAAGTATTCCCTCTACGTATTTCGAAGTATTTCCGCTAAGTATTTCCTCTTTCTTCTAAGTATTTCCTCGACTTATTTCCTCTACGTAATTCATCCACGTAATTCCTCTACGTAGTTCCTCTACGTAGTTCCTCTACGTCTTTAATGTTTAGCTGATCGATCACACACTCTACTTCACTTTATTACGCTGACCATCACCAGGCCTGGACGACTGAAGACTGACTGAAGAAATGCTGCAGCTGCTGCCCTTTATATACGGCCACTTTTACTCAAGCACTGTCTCTCCCAAATGTTGAGCCCGACGGCAAATAGAGCTCGCTGCAATCGAGCAATCAAGTGAGCAATGGGAACGCTCTCTGCTGCTGTGAGCATTCTAGCTTCGTTTTACCTAAATACAAATACCAAATGAGAACTGCTGCATACACATAGACAACTTTAATGATGTTCTGCACTTCTTCTCTTCTTGCTTTTATTTTACGGCAAGTAGAGCTCGTTACAGTCGAGCTTCAAGTGACCATTGGAAACGCTCTCTACTGCTTCAAGCATTCTATGTGTGTGTGTGTGTTAAAATGACGCGAAGAAATATTGACATATCAGTTCTTTGAAGGCTTCAGGGGATCTCGTAGTCGAGCAGTCTCGACTAGAGTTTTCTTACTTGTTCTTTTTGGCCAACAAGTCAAATGGCCAATGGGCCAATGGCCACTGGCCAATGGGGTGCAGCATGTAAACATGCATTTGCTTATTAATAATAATTCTGTGCGCACGCTGTGTAAACTAATTACAGCTGATGTGTGTAAATACACACACACCCGCACACACACACACACACGCAGAGCGAAAGCCATTCATTGGACTGGCGCATGGGGCGTATGCGCGTTTTGTCTGTCGACTGCATTTATATCGTTTGGTGTTTGTTAGCTGCTGCCCTGTCTGTTGCCTGGCGCGCGTCGCAAATCGATAATATTTATTGATTCCAGGCGCACTATATAGCCCACAAAGTATGTCAAAGTTAGGTCGAACTCATGCGAATGGCTTGGCTAAATATCGTTGAGTATTATAGGCCCATATATACATATATGTATGTATATACATATATAGTGTATAGAAGTTGGCTTTTAATTATTATTATTTTGCGTTTGAAGGCCAGCTAAAATAGACATTGGGGCAATGCCCGCCCATTAATCATGGCGCTTACCTATATTGGCCATATATCCCACACAGAACATACGTTTATCAATTATATGTAGTTGGCCGTCCCCAAAGCTACAATTCTAATGGACTTTTTCCCCCCAGATTACGAAACTCGGCCTGGACATTATTTTGATTTGTGCTCACCAATCCCCTCCCTCACCCACCAAGCTAAGCACCCGCAGACTATTGGGAAAAATACAACAAATTTGAAATACCCCTTTGCTTAGTATGCAAATGAATATTTATGTATGGAATGGAAGGTAGCTTAAACCGGTTAGTTTGTAGATATTCCTTATATATTTAACAAAGCTGTGAAATTGCTGTAAAATTAATTTTTATAGTTAATTTTTTATTGTGGCTTTAATTTGTATATCTTGAATTTTTTATTTGTATATTACAAATATTTAAGCAAAATTTGGGTAAGAAATAATGCTAAATATAATTCTAAATAAAGTCCACTCTCGAGGGACTCATAAATTGTTACGCATTATCGAATATTAAATATTAAATAATTTGAAATTTTTTGAGAGAAAATAAATAAATTCTTGAATTATCACGGGATTTTATTTGACTGATTATATATACGTAAAATATGTAATGTATGTTCAAATTAATTAATCTTTTTAAAGAACTCATTTGCTTTGCTTTTTTTTGCTTTGCACATTTCTGCTTTAAAATATGAAATGGTATGAAATTTTTGAGAGCAAATAAATAAAACTTTGAATTATCAAGGGTTTTTTCTTTGACTGATTTTAAGTGCCTGATATGCTGTTTCATAAGTTTCGTTTTGTGGACAACAGCTCTATAAGGCTTATCCTACCCTTAGCTCACACCTCTGCCAAACGTTTTGATGCATCGTAGTTTTGAAATAGCGAGAGTCGAAATACTTTGGTCTACGGAGTAAGTCAACATATTTTAACTAAAGCTTGAAACAACAGCTACCAGAATTCATTAGAGCTCTAACCCATTAGAGCTCTAGCTTACCATATATTAAAGCTTATTAGCTATTAAAAATGATTTAATGCAAAATTGAAAATAGAATAATTTGTATACATATACATATATTTTTTAGATTACATTATACTATATTATATTATATTATATTATATTATATTATATTATATTATATTACACATATATTATATTATTACCTGACTATCATTGCAGCTTTCGAGTTGTAGTTGTAGCTCATGCATATACTCTGCCTGGGCGCTGCCAATAGCATGCGGAAGCATTTATGCCTCACATGTCCTGCGAGTATATTATATTCAGAGCTGGACAGTCAGACAATCCCATTGTTGTTGTCAGTTGTCAGTTGTTGTTGTTGTTGTTGTTGCTATTGCTGGCTTGTAATTGCCGCAGCACATTTGCATGGCAAAAGGAGTTAATGGTGGTTGCCTGATTTGTTGTTGCCATTGTCGAATAGCTGTTGCTGTTGCTGTTGTTGTTTGTTATTTGTTTGTTGCTGTGTCGCGCTGGGTCGTGGCGGCCTTATAAAAACCTTTGGCTGGCGCCAACACGGCTTCAATACGCCGGCAGTCGGTAGTTCAGTCGTTCAGTCGTGCACAGGTGTTGGCAGCCCGTGGTGCTTCTTATTCTATCCAATGCCTTGGCTCTGGCTCATTTTTCCTTTCAACTTTACATTATGCACAATTATGCAACGGCCTGAATAGGTCAGAGCTGAAAGAGTATTTGAGGATTGGATGCGTGCAAACATTTCATACAAACTCGACGTGGAATCGATTTCATTTGTATGCGCAACATGTGGTGCGAATCCATGTGAACCACATTCAGTGTTACCAAGCGCATATTAATAGAACACTTAGCAATCGCGAGACGAGAGAGAAATAATTAAAATCTAATATAAAAAAAAAAAAAAAATAATGAAAATCACTCGGAAAAAATGAATAAACGTTTTAAGATCAACTAAGCGCTGCTTCGCATTTCAATATGGATGCTGCACCGCCCAACACACGCAACCGCATCTGGACAACCGCCGGCAGCCACAATGTCTACTTCGATGAGAGTGTGCAACAGCAGCGTCTGCAAACACCAGGTGAGTAATCTATACAGACTAAGTAGGGACTAGGGCAACTAAATAAAGTATAAAACTAAATTAAAGGGATAGACATTTTAATGGATTAACTAAACTAATGAAATAACTAAATATATAATATAAATAACTTATATATATTATATATAACTAATTGTTCACATATAGTAAACCGAGCGATATCAGGATAGCACCCTCTTCACATTCTCCGTTAGCTTCGAATATTTTCTATATACCTATAATCTTCAATCTAGGGTTCTTTAAGGACTCTGTTCCATTCTTCTTAAAATAAATAAGGCTGAACTCTGTTTCACTTCATCAAATATTAAGAAATATATATATATATAATTCTTATAAACATCGGTCGCTAAAACTTTATTTTATAATTACATATACATATATGTATGTATCAGTCAATTTAGTAACCAGACCTAACCATTTTTCTGTGTGTCATGAATTAAATCTTAATTAAATCTATTATAAAAAGTATATTTCAAGAGTAAAGCTTTGATTACCCACTACATGTACCAAAGATCGCCATAAAAATTGTCAAAAATGGCAAGATTATTATTTTTTGAAATAAAAATAAATTACATAGATAATCCACACAGAGAAAAACATCTAATGCGCATTGTTTGTCTTCAGGCAAACAGGAATGAATTAGTGAACTAAAACCGGCTTTTAAGGATTTATTTCTCATGTTTATATATGTATTCACCATTCAAGTTGCCTTGACTATATTTATATTTATGTGTATATATTCATATGTTCTTCACTTAATTACTTCAATCAGTTAACTGAATCATTAGCTAACCGCGTTGTAAATAGCTTCACTAAGCTCTGATGTATTTAACCACAACGTGGCGAGTAAATTGATTGACTCATTGTATGACGAATCTGATCATAAATAATACCAAGTTCTAACACTGAAGTCTGGTCTTTATTCATTCACTCTGACTGGGAATACTTAAAATAATAAGAAAGTGTTTACCAACTACTGCCTTGACCAGAGACCTACACTGATTAGCTGTCTGGATCTGCATCGGGTTGAATTGTCTTCGCATCCTCCTCCGATTGATGCTCCATTTTCGGTTCCCTTACAACATCCTCTATGTGCACTGGCACAGGGTCTGTCCCGAGCTGTGCATCCTCTTGTTTTCTACTCTGATTTCGCCATTTCGCTCTCTCATTCATGAACAGGCCTACCAAGAAAAACACCACGGCTATGGATAGAAAGGCAGCCCAAATGTGCATTATCATTTCCCACGGATTCAACACAAATCTCTTTAGGGTCTCGCCACTTCTCATCAAGTCTGTAATGTCATATACGTCCTCGGCCATGGCGTATATATTGACTTCCATGTTAAACGTGTCATAGCCAAATAAAGATAGAATTTGGGACATTGTAAAAATATCAAAAAAATAATTTTTAGTTTTATATAAACGTTGACAAAAGAAACTTAGTCAATTTTTTTGTTGGCAATTTTTTATATAATGGGAATATATGTATAGGTTACTGGTGACTGAGTTTATATAGGGTATTCAAATTTGGTATTGTTGGTGGTGTCTGGCAACTGAATTGATTTGCTAAGAATTATCTTAATATTTAATATTTATTCATCTGAGTAGAGTTTAAAAATGTATAAAAAAATATTAAATAATAACAAAATATTTCCGTAATATAATATTTATTTATTTATCAAAAAAGATTTAACAATTACTGCAAAAACTTATATAAATAGATAAAAACAACTCTTTAAAGTCCGCAAAAATGAATCGTTCAATTTAAAATTATCAGCAGGATTATTTCTAGGAATTATCTAGAAAATGTATTTTTCCATCTATAAACAGGTTTGTGTCTATATATAGTGATAGATATTCATGTTTACTATATAAACATATCTACGTTTTAAAATTAGTTTAATGTGGCCGGACACGCAAAACATTCGCAGTGCATTGAACCAGTCAGTGCATTGTTAATGCATATTGCATTTGAATGTGACAGGTGAATGCATTATGGAACAAATTTTTCCCTCTAGTCCAGCTCGCCTGACAGCTTTGATGGCGCTATTAGGGCAGAGGGTCAGAGGGACGCCGAATATGGATCAAGATTAGACAGCAATATATGGGTAAAGAGCATGACAAATGATGGACATCTAAATAGACAACGGCAAACTAATTTGAGTTAATAAATTTTCAGAAAAACAAAAAAAAACAAAATGGACGCTAGGGCTAGAATTGGTTAGAAATGTGATCTAAACTATATGGGAATCGATGCATATAACTAATGAACACGTAATGACCGTCTATTCCAGCTAATCGAAATCTTTTGTCTGGCCAACTGGCGCCGGTGCGTGCCTTTAGCGAGAACGGACATGGGGACAGCGCGCAGAGCAAGCAGGTGTCCTACGAGAACATCAACTCCAATCTAATTGGCGTGCAGTCCAAGTAGGTGAACAGCTGGACTTTAGAATACTCGAGCCTGAAGCAAATCTCTTATTTTCGCAGATTTCGTCGCAGATATTATCACAAGGTGGTGCTGGGCCTGTTGGCAGCACTCGTAATCCTTCTGCTCATAACAATCATAGTCTTAAGCGTAACATGTGAGTAGCTGAGCCGATGAGCCGATGATGGATCATTATTTGATGGTTAATCATTAATCACTTTCAGTTAGGAAATCTAGTCATATATGCCGGAGCAAGGAGTGCATCCGCACAGCGGCCAGCCTCATCTATGCCATGGACGAACAGACTGATCCCTGCGAGGACTTTTACAAATTCACCTGCGGCCGCTGGGCCGACGAGCATCCGCGTCCCGACTCGGCCACATCGAACGATTGGTTCCGCGAGCGGCAGGCGCATATAATGCGCTTGGTTCGCTCCTTTCTGCAGTCGAACATCAGCAGCGCCGAGCCAGCTGCCGTGGGCATGGCCAAGACGATGTACCGCGGCTGCATGAACACGGAGCTGCTGGACGAGCGCGATCTGGAGCCGCTTGTGCAGTACCTGGAACGGTTCAAGCTGCTGCTGCTGCCCTCGGCTCTAAATCTAACTCTGAGCAGTGCCTCGAAATATGCCGCAGAGTCGAGAAACTATACCTACAACTGGCTGGACACGATAGTGGCCATCAAGCGTCACCTGAGTCTGGATCTAATAGTGGGCTTCGATGTGTTTCCCGATCCCCTGAATCGAACGCTCAATCGCATTGCCCTGGGCACGCCCGAAACGGAGTCCGCGTTTCCCTTGTGGGTGCCAGAGATTTGGACTTTAGTTAATATTCTATTCACTCTCTCAAATTGAATTTCAGCAACAATGATGACTCGCATAAGATGCTGCGCAGGATTCACAAGCGCACCATTTACCTGCATGACATGGACGAAAGCGATGATAGTGATGAGCACGACACGGAAGAGGAGGAGGAGGAGGCCAGCAAGCAGACCAGCTCCGGCATGTCGGCCTATGTGATGTACGTGCGCAAGGTCATCGAGAAGTACTTGCTCTATGTGGATCCCGAGGTCAATCAGGAGGAGGCCACGCTGGGCATCAAGGAGCTGGTGATGCAGGCCGTCAAGGTGGCACGCAAGATTCATACGGTTTGCCGGCTCATCTCTCACACGAAGCTGTTCACATTAAAGAGATTCCATTTTGCAGCTGAAGGAGGAGGCGGAGAACATAACGAAGCCATCCAGTAATCCCGTCGAGGATATCATATACATCTCATTAGTGAAACTCCAGAATGAGACGGATAAGAACATTGCGCCACAAACGATGCCCATTTGGCTGCGTTACATTCAGCTGATGCTAAAGGACACCAAGCACGCATCCACAATGGATATCAAGAATACGACCGTAATAACCAGCCAGGCGGACATATACTATCTGCAGAACATTGTGGAATATCTGCACGAAACGCCCGCCATGCACATCGAATCCTACTTGTGGCTGAGCGCCCTCGAGGAGCTGGTGCTGCACACGACCAGCGACATGCGGCTGCTGCATGCCGAGTACATGCGATTCGTCATCGGCACCGAGGGCAGCACTCCCCGCTCCCTCTACTGTGCACACGGCGTGAATACGCTGTTTGGCATGGCCGTGAGCTATGTGCTGGCCGATGAGCGCTTCACCGCGCAGACCTTGCCGCGCGTCGAGCGCATGCTGAGCGATATACGGCGCTCGTTCGATCGACTGGTGCGCGCCACCAGCTGGATGGACGCGGCCACCAAGCGGCAGACAATGCAGAAGTCGGCCGAAATGAAGAGCTTCATTGGCTTCCCCCCCTGGCTGACCAATGAGACCGCCCTCAATGCCTACTACGAGGGCGTCCAAGTCAATGCGAGCACTCATCTGGAGAATCTAATGGGCTTCGTGCACTGGCAAATGCTCGCCAAAATCAATAACATGGACCAGCCGGAGCCCATCGGCTGGGCGACATCGCCATCAAATGTGAATGCTTTCCATACGTTTCAATCGAATGCCATTAGTAAGTTGAATGCAGTCGTGCGGTCACTTTTAATCAGTTCATTGCATCCATTACGTTCATTAAGTGTGGTTACTACATAGAGTGGGAATATGTGTGTCAGCTGGCAGGAGTTCTGGTTTTAAATACATTAAAGATTAAGCAAGTAAATTATAGATTACAATACCAGGCGATAGCTGTAGATTAGTTTCCGATTTATGCCCTTCATTTAATGAGTCAAGGAAAGGATATTATATTGTAATTAGTGTATGAATTAATTCATTATTAATGTTATCGATATGATTAACGTGCTTTCTTATATAGTATAAGCGTAGAATGATGAGCTTTGATTATTTATTGTATCTTGTTACAAGATATCCATTTCAGTGAGTCAATTGTATATAGTCAATGGCACATCATATAATTGAAGTAACTTTTTGAATGTTAGAGGATATCAACCAGTAAGTCAATACTACGTAATGTACTCTCAATAAGTTTTTGCATCTAGGTATAAGATACTCTTGTATAGTTTCCTGCTACCAGAAGGATGACTCTAATTTATTACAATTTTTAATGTAATTTCCAGGATATCTGCTAGTCTGGTATACCGTATATTAGTTTTCATAATATTTTGACCGAAATAATATTATATCTAATCTGATATAATTGCTACTGTACAACAAATATCCCATAATAAACTCATAATATATTTTTAAATATCTTGCAGGGTATTTACCAGTCTGTCAACATCAAAGTAACACAATTGCAATGCCTTTTTAAACTAATTAGCAGACTCTAATCACAGGATACCCAGTAGTCTGACAATGTTAAAGAACTAACAACTATTTTCTAAGCTAGTTACAGGGTATATGTAAAGTCAAGCAACGTCTTATAATACACTTTAATTACCATTGTAAGCTCATCACAGACTATCTAGCTGTGGGACAACATCATTTATAAACTAGTTTGGGGTCTCAAGCAGTCAGGCATTGTCTCATTAGTGGTAATCTCTTTATTGTTTTCCATTGCAGCTGTGCCCATTGCCATCTTACAATATCCGTTCTACGACCTTGGCCTCGAGTAAGTTGGAACTGTTACGCCCCTAATCAAGCACTGGTTTCATTTCCCTGCACCTCGCACGCTCCGCACTCTTCGCACACGCTGCTGACCACTGTCCATGGCTGCACTCAATCTTGGCGCTTTAATCCCTTAAGATAGCAACTCAATTACATTTGTTCGAACGCATCCCACTTAGAGCCTTGAATTACGGCTCGATTGGTACAATATTGGGCCACGAGCTGACGCACGGCTTCGACGACAGCGGCCGGCGCTTCGACAAGGAGGGCAACATGGTCGAGTGGTGGTCGAATCAGACAATCAACGAGTACGTCAATCGCACCGAATGCTTCGTGGAGCAGTACAGTCGTTACTATCTGCCGGATATTGGGGAATACGTAAGCATGGCAACGGCAACAGCAACGGCCACGAAGCACCCCTAATCAATACACAAATCTCGACCTGCTTGCAGATTGATGGCGAACTGACGCTGGGCGAGAACATTGCGGACAATGGCGGCATGCGGGAGGCCTATATGGCGTATCGCCTCTACGTGAAGGAGGTGGGCCGCGAGCGCCTGAAGCTGCCCGGCCTGGAGCACTACACGCACGACCAGCTCTTCTTCATTGCGTTCGGCAATCTGTGGTGTGAGACATATACGCCAGCCGCATCGCGGTATGCGCTCGAGGACTCGCACTGTCCGGGCCAGATGCGACTCAAAGGCGTTCTATCCAACTCCGAGGAGTTTGCGCGCACATTCAAATGCAGGCTGGGCACTGCCATGAATCCGGATCAGCCCAAATGCCGCATCTGGTGATGGACACCGAACAGCCGTCGAGTGATTTTTCTACATCAATTTCTATGTGTATTATGCAGCTAATGCAACTCTTTCGTTTTTTGGTAATGGTATTAGCCCAATAAATGGAATTTTCTAATTTACTTAAAAATGCTGCTAATGTATAATGGCAGCTACGGAAATTCAATTACGACCCACATTGCGTATGCGTAATCTATAATGCATGCTGCGCTCAAAAGTAGGCACCATATTATGCGCCTGCATCGCGCGATTGCTAGAAAATGTTTCATACTTTTGTGCGCTGAAGTAAATTCAATTTCACCTCTCTCTGTTACATTGACTAGCAAATAGATTATTTATTATACCCTGAACCCATTGAAAATGGGAAATGAGGGTATAATGGTTTTGTGAAAAGTATGTAACAGGCAGAAGGAATCATCGCAGACCCTATAAAGTATATACATATATTGTTGATCAGAGCGATGAGCTGAGCCGATATAGCCCTGTCCGTCTGTCCGTCCGTCCGTCCGTCCGTATGAGCAAAAGAATCTAAGAAGTTATAAGAGCTAGAGAGCTAAAATTTGGTATGCATATTCATGTATACCATACACAGTACAAGTTTATTTTATTTGTTCGGTAACTCATCCGATATCATTTTTATCGAGAATAATCGATAAATATAATAATATATATATAAAAATATGATTAAATTCATACAGCATACAGCATACAGCATACAGCATACAGCATACAGCATACAGCATACAGCATACAGCATACAGCATACAGCATACAGCATACAGCATACAGCATACAGCATACAGCATACAGCATACAGCATACAGCATACAGCATACAGCATACAGCATACAGCATACAGCATACAGCATACAGCATACAGCATACAGCATACAGCATACAGCATACAGCATACAGCATACAGCATACAGCATACAGCATACAGCATACAGCATACAGCATACAGCATACAGCATACAGCATACAGCATACAGCATACAGCATACAGCATACAGCATACAGCATACAGCATACAGCATACAGCATACAGCATACAGCATACAGCATACAGCATACAGCATACAGCATACAGCATACAGCATACAGCATACAGCATACAGCATACAGCATACAGGATACAGCATACAACATACAGCATTCTTACTTTTTGTTGATTATAAATTTTGAATAACTTGAATTTTTTTTGGTATTTAATTATTTATTATTCATATTTATTAGGCAGCCTTAACTTGTTTTTTCTTCTTAAACCATTCTTGTTTGCTTGCTCTGGAATTTCTATGCACATTTATTTATTATTATTTGTAATATACATTTTCATACATTTACATTGAGTTTACATCTATGCAGGAATACACTTAGCCATATAAGTATGTAGACAATCAACTAGTTTCGTTTGGTTTTTGTTTTTCATTACGTGTGCACTAGATATCCATCAGAGGAGATTCAGCACATCTTTGGTTTAGCGACTTAGCTCAGAACTGAGTGGAGGAGCACAGGTAGCTGGCGCCGTTCAGGTGAAACGCAGCAGCGGGTCGGCGCGGCTGGAGCTGGAGCTGGAGCTGGGTTTGTGGCATCTCTGCGACATTGGGAGCTACCGCAACACTGTGGTCTCCGCACATGAAAATTGGCTCTAAAAAGAAACGAGTTACATGAATATGTTATATTTCTATATGTATATATGTTTTGCATGAGTTCGACTCACCATTTGCATAGAATTGGTGCGCAGCTTTCGCCTTGTGCTGATGTAGGTGGTGCAGGTGTTCACACGATGTAGGTGGAATGCATCTTCCGTTCCTTTGTTCAGCGGCGTGGAAGACACAAAAGACAGCAGCAACAACAGCAGCAATTAGCAAACATTTATAAGAAAGTCTGGTTAAAATATTTGAAATAAACTTTCTATGAAATTTCATTAGTTTTGTGCCTACGCATGCAATGCTTGGATCGTTCTGTGCGCTGAGAGTGTGCAACATGCTTTAAGATTTGCCTGGGATAAAGGAGAAGTTGAGGAACTAGCTACTCAGAACAGGAACTAGCTAACGAACTATGCCGAGTTCTTGTTATTTGTGTTATAGCCTTGTAGATGGGGCAGTTGATAATAGAGCAGTGACAGAAGAGAGTGAAGAGAATAAACAAATTGTGTAGTGGCTTTAGAGCTCTTTGAGCAACATCAAATATATTTAATTTATAATAGATAGTAAAATTAAACTTCTAATAACAAATAAAACATAAAAAGTTTGCCTTTTGTGCAAGATGACTTCAAGGATTATAATAGTATATGTTAATAAAAGATATAGAAATAAAATCTGTAAAACTTCGGACTTAGACATATAAAGAGAATTAATCGATATAAAAGTTCCTGTGAATAAACATTTTATAATTAAACAATTGATAAGAAAATCATTTCCTTATAATGAGAGCAAGCCAGGCCTATCAGATTAGAATTCTTATAAAATAATACCAGCTCGAGCTAGAGTTCCACTTTATCTACAAGGATATATTCACTTCGGCTAGCCAAAGTTCAATGCATAAATAAAATAATTTGCATTTTTTTTCTGGCATATTAACGTCAAAACAAATAGATTTGTTTATAAATATTTAGAGTTGTAGAGAATTAGAGAAGGGAGGTGGCACCTAATGCGTATTTTAGGTTTCCTTACTAGACCATCGCCATTTCGGCGATTGTATTTGAAGGTCATCTCACCGGTAGCTTCATAGCTGCGCTCGCCGCGACTGCGCAGATAGCGATGCAGGCAGCAGCAGCGCCGCAGTCCCGGCACGCGGTACATGATCTGTAGGAAGCCGCCGCGGAAGCGGGCGTTCATATAGCAATAGATGATGGGATTGTAGCAGCTGTGCGACATGGCCAGCCAGTGGAAGGCGAACCAGACGTAGGGCAATGGTTTCCAGTTGGCGAACTCCTCATCGTTAAGCATTAGCTGCAACAGTATGCGAGAGAGAGAGAGAGAGAGAGAGAGAAGGGAAGAGATAAAGGTAGATTCACTTAGATTTGTTCGCCTTGCGGCTAATTTGCTGTCAGTGTACCCACCTGTAGTATGTTGAAGGGCAGCCAGCAGCTTGTGAATACAATTACAACCGTCAGCATCATTTTAATCATCTGTAAGGGAAGAGCATAGAGGGAATTAGAGTGAACGGTAATAAAACTCGTATTTTTTTATGTGAACGAAGCTTCGGCTGTCCCACAGGCTCAAAGGATGCTTTGACATTAGCTGCGGTTCAAAGTTCATGCCAACCACCGCTCCACCACCCCAGCCACATCCCCTTTGTCTTTGCACACCATTTACGAGGCAACTTCAGTTTGTGGCCACAGTGTCTGTGCGGCCGGCTACACGTGTGGGGCAGCCTGGCGTCTGTCCATTAAAACGGGGTCAACGCCTAACCTGATTTATGCGCAACGGAAGCAGAGGCCAGACATACGGCCAATTTATCAGCAGCAGCGTCTACAACTTTAATCCACTGCGCACCACACGTGGCTGAAAGAGTTGCCCCCCAGCAGCAGCAGCAGCAGCAGTAGCGAGGGGTCTGACGGAATTGGGTGGCTCGCCTGAAGCTATGGGCTCTTCTAATTATGAGCACATAAAGAAGTTGTGCGAAGCGCAGCTGATTTCGGTTTGATAAAGCTTAAATAAACACTAAATCAAGTGGCTGCTAAACTTTTGGCCAATAAAAGCAATTTTAATGCGATATTTGATTAGGTAGTTGCTTGACTTTATTCTCTGCACTCCGCAAAATGATGAACCATTAAATGGTTAAACGCTTCACGCCCAAGTTACGCCGTCAATTTGACCTGCACTTGGGTTAACTGCCACGCGCGGTCGGCTGTCCACTTTTTGGCCAGCTAGAAGCGTCGCGTCGCGTCGCTGACCTTTGCCCTGTTTCAATGCGAGCTTCGATGCGCTTGATTAACAGCCCGTAATTCAAATTGTATTATCGCCATCGATTTTGCTATGCTCTTTCACTTCTTTTCTAGAATTCCTCAAAGACGGTGAACTCAAAGAAAAAAGTTTCAGATCTGCAATCCTTGAACTTGCATAAATTTGCCAAAAACTTTCTTATCTTGACTGTTTTCCATTTGTATTATTATTAATACTGCACTAGAAGTTTTTATAAAAATGTATATATTTTATACCCTGAACCCATTAAAAATGGAAAATCAGGGAATAATGGTTTTGTGAAAAGTACGTAACAGGCAGGAGGAATCATCGCAGACCCCATAAAGTATATATATTCTTGATCAGGGCGATAAGCTGAATAGATATAGCCCTGTCCGTCTGTCCGTCCGTATTATCAAAAGGATCTCAGAAGTTATAAGAGCAAGACAGCTGAAATTTGGCATGCATACTCGTGTATACTATAGGCAGTACAAGTTTATCTTATTTTTTCGGTAACTCATCCGATATCATTTTTATCGAGAATAATCGATAAATATATTAATATGTATATATAAAAATATGATTAAATTCATACAGCATACAGCATTAGCTTTGATAGAGTTAGGTAAATTTGCGTTTCATGCTATTTGGCCATTTCCACAATGTTTCACTCTCTCTCTCTCTCTCTGCTTGCTGCATTCAAGTTTGAATAGTTTCAATGTCCCTTCACTCACTCAGTCAACTCGTTATTGCTCACTAATTCGTTTTAGCTAATAGAACACTTAAGTGTTCTTGGCCAATTTTGGCCTTCAACTAATTTCCATTTTTGCAAAGTGCATAAACTTTCGGCCCAAATGGCAGATGATGTAATAAGCCACGTCGGACTATAACAGCTCGTTTCAGCTCAGCTCAGTTCAGTTCAGTTTTATGATGTGCTCATCATGTGGGGCACATTACACGTGTGTGTGTGTGTGAGTCGGGCATGGCACGACACGGCTGTTAAAGCATATTTGCCAATCAGCTGGTAACAGTTGCAACCGAATGTGGCAGCCACCGAAGTGGCACAAGCGCAGCGCGTGGCAAGCTAAACGACAATAATCGATTCATATGCGAGATTCAATTGAATTCAGATGCTGCCCGAATGGCGCACTAAATGTTTATCGCATAATTCCGGCGAATATTGTGGCCATATTTACATATGTAACTTGCTAACTGCTTTGTTTTTCTGCAGCAGCAGCATATGGGCCACGTTAACAGATGAATAAAAACTCTAAAGCCAAATGTTGCCAGAGTCAAGAGTTCATTTGTAATTTGAGCAGATTATTACACTGTTCACATCAGCAGGGCTAACAAAGTCTATTTAATGATTATGTAAGAGCCAGCTGAAGAAATCTATATATTTTTTGTAGTATATGTATACTTCATATATGTATATAAGGTTTGCATATGGTACATTAAATCATATTTTATATACGTTAGATGCATTGAGAGAGGAGAGGAAAAGTTGTATCTATCTATCAAACAGGATCGAACAGTGGGCTGGATTAAATTTAGTCTCTAGAGAAAGACTGTAGCAATCATTGGAGAGATCACTATGCAGCCATAAGGCTATAAAATCGTCAGTTAAGTATATGTAATCTACACCCAGACAGTTCGTATATAAATTTTTGTTAAACATAAACAAGTATTCCAGATATTTTAACAGGATATATTGGGTTTTCCAGCTCTTTCCATAAACTCATTATCTGTTTTTCATTTTCACTCTATCTCAGCTTAATACACACTGAATCATATTCCATGAAGACATTCATAGCTTTATATTTAATTAGCTGTTAAAATTTTGATAGAGTTCGCATTGACTGCCATTGCACGCATGTGATAAACCAATCCTTCCTTGACCTGTGCCTTGCGTTGCCTTTAGCGTTGCGTGCACAATGCCCACATTAATCATACGCCACATTGTACAGACATACATATGTGCATATAAATACAGCTACTGCTGTTGCCTGGGCAACTGTGGCAAGCATGTAAATACAATCAGGTCGAACTATTGTATAAATACCTATCAATAGCAATTGGCAGCCGTTGGGCTCGTAATGGCTTGGCAATGGTCTCCTAGCTGGGACGAATTTAATAGTTAAGTGTGGCAAATTGTGTTTAATGAAAATATAATCATGCAACGCCCGGTGGCAAGTTGATTATCTGCTGCAAGGCTTGGCTAACACGCTCTGTGGAATGTCTAGCGGGCTTTTTGCTACATTCAAATAATTTGCTTCAGATTTAAGTTTTTCAGCAACTGCAGCAGCAGATCGCATCAACTAATTTGACACTTTGACTTTTAGTGCGGTCACGTGAACCGGTTACGTTTTGGGTTTACGTTTACGGTTACGGTTATGTTTATGTTTATGCTCACAGTTGGCCATTGGGTCCAGCCATAAAGCTAAATGCCGCGTCTGGTGCTTACATAAAAAATAAGTTCATTTGCTGCATGTTGTAATTCATTAAAAGTGCGCCCGAAATACGCGAGACTCACGCGAGAGAGAGGGAGAGGGAGATAGATAGAGACAGAGACAGACTAGAGGTCAGACTGACAAATGACTGAGAATTGGGCAAATGTGAACTGAAAATCTGAGACTAATTTTGATTTTGATGCGATGCGATGCGAAGACCCAAAACTTTGCTGTCCAAATTTTTTTGCTAATTAAATTTCTTGGCACGTCGCAGAGCTGTGAATAGACTCGACATCTTTTGCTGGGCTTGCCATGCTGCTTTTTGTTTCGTTTAATTAATGTGTCGAGTGACGGCTACCCAACTTGATTGATATTTAAGTGTTTGGCAATTTGATTATGGGACCCTAAGTGTGCACTCTATTGAAGAGTGATGAGAGAAGTTTCGATTTAGTTAAGTTTGAAGTGCAATTATAGAGTTTTTATTTTTTTTAGTTATATTATTAGAGAATTTGTATCAGACATTTCTGGAAATTCATGTTCAGTTTTTGACAGCCTAATCGAACCCATCTCTCCTTCTTCTTCATTGCGTTACAGTAAAAACTGAATTGACGGTATCATCAGTTTATACTCCAGATTTTAAATATCTATCTAGGAGCCAAATGATTTTCGCTCATGTGAATAGACGTAGGAGATAAACGCACGAATAGGCAGACATTTCGACGGACGGATACATGAACAGATGCTTGCACGGATAGGTTGACGAATATCTAGACGGATAGACGGATAGACGCACGGATAGACAGTCATATAGACGGACGGATAGAATAGGCAGGCATATGGATAGATGGACGGACAGTCAGATTGACGGATGGCCGTATGGAACAAGTGATACACGGACAAATAAACAAATTGACAAGAGGACGAGAAATGAACGAATAGACAGACTTATAGACAGACGATTGGGCACATAAATATGCGGAGGTACATCTAGGCACAAAGCCAATACACTCTTTCACATTGTGCAGTATAGTGTTGTTTATATTCTCCCACTCCGTAAGGAGTTTAGCTGCTCTACCCATCTTAAGCAACTGTAAGCTCTTCACTAAGTCTGTTAAATCATACAAATTGAAGGCGCTGCACAGCCAACGGCTGTGATACATACATAACTCATGTATGTGGGCTGGGAATCTGAGGTAATCAACGGATAAATGTCAAATGCTATGACGAAACATGAACAATAGGCCGCAACTTTCATCTGTCGATTGACCGAAAAACAAAACAGTTTGAAATGATTTTATTATTACTATTTTTGTACTATTTTTCGTTTGTTGTTGTTGTTGTTGTTTAATTTCTGTGTTGGCCAACGGGGTAGCCATCAAAACTGTCCAATCAGTGAGACGTGAGCCCAAAAGCGGCTTCAGCTTCCGCAACGGCCGGCAAAACACTTCGGGTTGGGCTGGAAAGGCGAGCTAAGCGCATTAAGATGCTTGATTGCAATTTTTTTTCTTTATTTTATTTTGCTTTATTTTGGGCAACTGCTGTAATGCCATTGTACGGCTATTATTATTGTTTACGCCGTTTTTTAAAGATTTACTTTTTATTTATTTACTGTCTGCGACTTGGGAACGGAGGCTATTAAGAGCGCACGGGCCCAAGACAAACAGTTACAATTAAATTATATTTAAAGTGAGGTAGAACTACTAAAGTTGCTGAGAAGTCGACGTTTGAATACCCTTTTGAAAATGAACGGCGGTAAACAACACCTGTATTGAAATATTAAAATCATCATTAGACAAAATTCTACATATAAATTAAATTAAAAAAAAAAAATAAATAAAAAAAAATAAAATAAAAAAAAATAAATTGCTACAACTATAGTAATTTATTTACGAAAATGTAGCATGAAAATCAATTTAGTTATGCTAAGAAACAATTGTACTGGGAATACATGAGAGAAGGAGAGAGACAAAGAGAGAGAGAGAGATAGAGAAAGATAGATACTAATTTGAAGCTTTGCAGCTTTCTATGTCAGAAATATGGAGAGAAAACGCTTAATCAAGTCGCAAATTGGTTTATGGAAATAGAGTAAAGAGAAGTAAAAATGGTTGCATTAAACAGTTAATCACTGTCAAAATTGGTATCGAAAGCCATTAATCAATACATTGGGCTATCGATTAGCGCGTGCTGCCGGGCTGCCCATTGCCCATTGCCCATTGAGCATTTCCCATTGACTCGTTGGACGTTGTAACTTTCTTGTTGAACTGTGGACACGTCCCACCGGGCACTGTAATGGAGCGCTGTGTTAATTGCCAAACAATTACGAAAGTGTTGCGCCGACAAAATGTGAAAACTTTGCTGGCTTTGATCCACTTAACAGGGATTGCCATAAAGTGGCCTAAACGAATTGCAGTCAAACGTTAAACAATGCCTTAAACTAATCAGCAACTAATTTGCGCTGCGGCAATTTATGGCCAAAGTTTGCGGCCGGAATTAAATTGTAAATTCGCACAGGTAAACCCAATGAAAATATTAAGGAATAACAAAATGCGGCCGGCGCTCGTAAACATCCAAAAGCCATAAAAAATAATCACGGAGCCGCAGCAGGCAAAAGGAGCCAGCAGCAAGGCGCTCCGTAAGCTGACCCATCCTTGTGGAAATGGATTTTCTGCCGTATTTGGGAAAATCGTTGGACCGTGGAGCAAAGCCGGCATTGTGTCGGTAAACCATATTGGGCGATAAAACTGAATAAAATTAAAGCCAAGTGTGTGCCGTATATTTATTTCTCTTTTTGTTTTCGCTGGGCGTGTCAGTGGGAAGTTTGACGAATGTCTGCGCTCCTTGCGGGTCTTCAATGGACGAACGTGACGCGACTTTTACTTTTACGACAAACATACATTATAATTAAGGCTCTCGTTGCTGGTTGCTGGTTGCTGGTTGCTGGGCTGGGCGTGTCCGGCACCGTGAAAGGGGGCGTCCGGGTAAATGCGCGCAATTAATTATAACGCCGAAAGTGTCATAAACCTGAAGGGAAGCCGCCCAAGAGAGCCACGATAGCCAGGCTTTTGGCCTGCCAATTAAATTGTCCCAAACCCAAGCCCAAAATCCAGCTGCCAGCCAGTGCAGAGTGAGAAAAGGAGAATGTAAACCTCAAGGAATACCCCAGTTAAATACGTCCCTTACTTAAGTGGGGCATTCCACGGTTTTTCATCCATCAAGCGATATTTTGCGCACGTTTCGGGTTTCTGTTTGACCAAAAGCTGCGCTACAAATTTTTCCTAGGGGCATCATAACTTTGCTATTGAGTGTTTACTGTAGTAAATGTGGGAAATGAACATTTTTGACTGATTATTGATTGATTTCATTTCAACTCAATTTAATTGCTTTGCCTGGCAGGGCATTTAATCTTCGACCACGGAGACATATTTATTTCCAATTGTCCTTTTCGCATTGATGTTTCCCTTTTATCTGACCACAAATTGAATTTTAAGTATTCCCTTTCAAATTTGTAAATTGCTTCTGCTATTTTATTTCGATATCTTGATTGATTACACCGAGAACAGCCCAGGGCAGTCTGAGCTCCTTTTCGATTCATTTAATGCCACTTGAAGTATATATAAAAACTCAATTGTCTGCTCTCAAGCAAGTCTCAACCTCATATCGAGGCCAAAGACATGGCCAAGTGGCCAGCAGACGGCCAAATGAATGCGAGGGGGCTGCAAGGTCTCAGGGGTAAGCGTATAAATTACAAGCACGTGCTGTCTAACTATAAACGTATATATGTATATACACCTGGGACGCAGAGAGGAAGCGCTCGAAGCACAACATTTTCAAGTGCCAAAAGCATTTTCCACAAGTCGAAAAATCGCCTGAGTAATTTGCTGCCCCTCCAGCCCCACCTGCAGCAACAACAGACGCTGCCCCATTGCCAAATGCCACAAGAGAGAGCGCATGCAAAAGGGCTGCAACTGCGACAACGTTGCGGTCGAAACTTGCCAAATAGCCAAAGCAGATAGCCAAACGCGTGGGTGGCCCACACATGGCGCACAGAGGCATCTCTGCACGGTGGACAAAGTAGTGCTGCCCGTATCTGATTTATGTACGTGCGGCTATCATCTAGCTGAACGCCAGCACATGAGCGCCAAAGCCTCTAAAATAGTTTGTCCTTCTTCTTGCTGTTTTACATAGAGAGAGAGGGGCATATTGGTTCTTGTAGATAAAAAGTTGTAAATATAAATGGGTTTCGTGTTTAGCTGAGACAATATTGTGTCCATGAGCAAGCTCAAGCTAGAGCTGTTAGAATCAGAGCTAGAGCTGTTGGAGTGAGAGCTATAGCTGCTCGTGTGAGAGCTAGAGCTGTTAGCTATAGAGCTCTCACAATTTAGAGTGACCACTCACACATTAGAGTGGCCAGGTTATGCAAAAAGATTAATGGCAAACTCCTTCTGTTTGTTTGTTTGCTTCCATTTGCTCTCCTTTGTTCTACAATAATAAATTCAAGATTGGTTTTTTTTTTATTAAATTTATTATATACATATATTATTATATTTTCTTTAAATTGTTTTTATACGATTAGCTCATATTTCCATTAGTATTATATTCTTATTTTTTATATACAAAAATGTCAGTCAAAAATTTCAGTCCCTCTCAGAGCAAGCATTACGCTAACGTTTACACCCGCTCACTATTAAATTTGGGCCTGTTCTTTGGTTAGCGGCTCGCTCAACACTCTTGCAACTTTATGACCAGGCCAGGAATGCCGGAATTAAAGTGCGGCTGCTGCTATCAGTTTTAGTGTTTTTTTTTTTTGCCACACTTTACGAGCGTCCCAAGTGTAATTAAAAATGTGGAGCGCATAGTCGTTGGCCACCCACAACAAAACGAATTGAGCTGTGCGTATGACTGCTTGACTATTGATTAGACGTTAAGCAAAAATAACAACAATAACAACTTGATTGCTTAGGTCAACATTTAAGGCGGAGAGAAAGAGCTAAAGACAGAAAACAGAGAGACAAAGTTATATATATAAAATAAATATATAGAGAGAAAGACAGACAAAGAGAGATCCGGAAGCAAGGCATGAGTAAGAGCCTCAAATATATATGTAAATGTGACTGGGAACAGCAGCTCATGGCCTGGGGGCCACCTACAACAACTGTTGATGCCAAAGGTAACAACAACAACTACAACAACAACAACAGCCAGCCAGACACACAGGCAAAAGTGAAAGTGACAAAGTGTAGCTTGCAGAAGGAAACCGAAATTCGAGCGACAATGACAATGCGAATCGACGGCGGACAGCGCTGTGTATCTAAAGCATTAAAAACATTACACTAACAACAACAAGAAAATAAATAACAAATATAATAATATACAAAAAGAAAAAATCACACACAAAGAAACAAGCAAAATAAACGCCGATTGCAATGTTTAAAAAGTGAAACAACAAGCCAAACGAAACGTGATAAATGATAAAGAAAAAGCTTTAAAAAAAAAACTTAGTCAGCAAAAGTATCTAGAAAGTCCATTGAAAGAAACGACGAAGCCGAGACACCCTTGACTGCGTCTCAAGACGACTTACAGTTTGGCCTCAGCCCAGAGCTTCAACTCCGACTCGGCGCAGTCATAAATTAAAGACTTTCCAGTTTATCTATAGAACCAAAGACTCGGATATGCAAGTTTGAACTGCAGTTTAAGCTTTGTCAGTCAATTGAAATGTCAGCTCAAGTTTGGACACACTTCAGGCAGTAGTTGGGGATAAAGAAGTTTCTCGAAAATAATATTTGATGCTAGAAAGAAAGTATTGGAGTTTTTGTAAATCCCCAAGAAAAGATGGTTTTGTTTTGAGTTATTATACAGCCATAGATACTCATTGAGAGAGGCAAGAAAGTTGAAGTTCAATGACTCTTGAAAATTCGAAGAAAAAAACTTTAATAACAGCAGCCCATACAGCTTACATTTAAGTCAACAAAAATTTAATTTTGCCAGAAACTCTTAATAAATACTTATATGCATATATATTCCCTTTAAGCAGCTAACATTATATGATTTACATGAGATGAGAATTTACGCTCTGTTAGGGTATTAAAATGTAAAATTCATGTAAAAAGTTACCCGACTTTGTTAAGTTGGCTTTGCTTTTTGGCCTAGAAAACTGTTTTGTGAAGAGCCAACGGCGGCAGCAGAGATACGGGCGACTGCCGTAACTTTGACTCTAGTTGCGGCTTGTTGCCCGTTTTTATCTTTTTTTTTCTTTTTTTTTTTTTCATTTACCATTTTACCATTTCCCAGCACTTTGGCTGGGGCTTCCCCGAACTGTCCAGTCGGATGGCAAGCGTGGCAATCGTGGTTTGCCCTCGGGGCGAGCCCCTCGGCGCTCTCTATCTCTGAGTTCAAACGGAAAACTTTGGGAAAATCATTCACACAAGTCAACTTAATTAAAATGGACTTTTCCGCCTCCCAGCCACAGCTTAGCCTTGGCTGCGCTTCATTTTGTCTTCCTGCTTAAGTGGCGAAAACCGTTAATTTGCCCCCTCCCCCCCCCACCTATGCAAAAGATTAAGAAACGGAAAAAATGATGCCCAAAGACAAATAAGTGAATCGAGAGAAGATGCGAAACTATAAAAAAGTTGCTGAAGCTCTCCTGAAGCTAAACTTTGTGCACAAATTATGAGACTAATGCTGAGAAATTGCCTTTTAATTAGTTTCCAGCGGGTTTCCAGAACTGGCGCCGGTTCCAGACTTGGTTTTGAGTGTTTAATTAATTTTTTTTTTTTTTTTGTTTACGTTGCTTCGGCTGTAGGTCAAGTGAATTATGTGAGGATCTAGAAGAGTTTCAGCTAGGGCAAAGCAATATGAAACGCTTTGTCTTTAGAGCTGTGTAGGAAAATCAGCCTCCAGCCAGGCAGCAGGCCAGACAATGCCTCACCTTCTCTAAGCTCTTATCGCCTGGCTGCCAGAGGCTTTTCAGAGAGGCTCCATTGACGTCGTAATCCGCATATGGAAGCCAATGCATAGATATTAATAGGCTATACGCACAATCAAAATGCAAAAGGGCGTAAAGCACAAAAATCAATTAAGCTCCGGCGCAGGCAACTGGGAAAATCTTTTCGTAACCGAATTTTGTTTGCTGGCAATAAATAAATTTTGGCTTGGCTTTTTTTTTTTTGTAATTTTGTCACCGTTGTTTTTTTTTATTGTGCATAACGTACTTAGAGCTAATGATATAATTAAAGTATATTTATATTTATATGTATTATGTATTATGAATGGAGTTATATATCAGCTTTCGCATTATCATCATCTACTAGCTTCTCCTTCTACTTCTTCTTCTACTTCATCTTCAATTCATTTTCTTTTCCGTTGCTCGAATGCCAAGTGGAGTTCCCTACCCGGAGAACCCGGCACTTGTCATCTATTAGCTAAATGGATTTAGTGGGTTAGGCAAGTGTGAGAAACAGACGACAGAGAGAGAGAGAGAGTGAGAGTGAGAGAGAAAGAGATGAAAATGGTGATGCCTCGAGTGATGCTTGGTGGTGAGTGTGGAAAGTCGGAAATATTTTTATATACAAAAGTGTCGGACGACAGAGGCGTCCATTCGTTTGGGGACTGGAACGGATGCTGGATACGTCTGCTCGTCCAGAGTTTTGGGTCAAGTCGCAGTTGTAGTGTTGAGTGTGGGCGTGTTTGTCGGGAAGAGTTGAGTGTTAGCGCGTCAACGACAGGACTAGTCAGCAGCTTGAACCGAGTGTGTGATTGTCTGTGTGTCCGATTGTAGTTAGATCGAGGTGTGAGTTCTGTGCCGAGCTGCTGCTTAATAGGGGCCGGACTTGCCGGGTGGGCCGTAGTTGCTCGACGGCGCCGAGATGCCACCGCCTGAGAGATCACCGCCAGAGAAGCCGCCATCACCGCCGCCAGTCGAGTAGCCGCTGCCGGTGTTGGTCTGGGTGAAGCCACCGTTGCCGCCGCCGATGCCGCCGCCGATGCCACCGCCAATGCCGCCACCGATGCCGCCACCGATGCCGCCTCCAATGCCACCGCCGCCGCCGCCCTCCTTCTGGGTCTTGTACTTGATGAAGTAGACTTCGGGCTTGGAGGGCTGCGTGGGTGCTGGCGTGGGAATGACAATGTCTTGCTGATCCTCGGGCTTCTTGACCAGCACGTAGACCAGGGTCTTCTCTTCGTTCTGGGGCTGCAGCGGGATGACTGGAGCCTGGTACGAGGGTGGAGATGGCGCCTTAATGAAGATGATCTTGTAGTGCTTCTGGGCCTGGCCGACGGGCAGGTTGGGTCGCTGACGCACTTCCTCTTGCTCTGGTGGTGGCACATGCACATAGATGTGTTTCTGCACCAGAGTGGTGCCACCGCCGCCGCCGCCGCCGCCTCCGAATCCACCGCCGATGCCTGTAAAATTATCCAAGATTAGCTGTGAACTTAGTTTAATTGGCAGATCGACGCACCGCCTCCGAAACCACCGCCAGATCCGCCACCGAAGCCGCCACCGCCGCCGCCGAATCCGCCACCGCCTCCTGAGCCGCCACCGAATCCGCCACCGAACCCGCCGCCGCCTCCACTGGAGCCGCCGAATCCGCCACCGGAGCTGCCTCCGAATCCGCCACCGCCGCCACCAATGTTGCCACCGCCGCCACCGGGACGGTTGTAGTTGTAGCCAGCTTCAGGGCGCGCCGCGGCCAGAGCCAGGCAGGACATTAGGATGAAGGTTTTCATGGCGTATACGATGGGTATATGTGTATATTCACGGATTAGCACTCACACACTTGCACTGTCACAGTAATCCCGGGTCTGTGCCGTGTATTGGTGTGGGAGCCACAGATGCGGATGGATGGACGTAGATGTGGGAGAGAGATACGTTGGTTAGGTTGCCTGCCAAGCTGGATGCGGCTAAGGTTCTCACGTTTTGCTTTGAGTCTTTTTCTCAACTATTTACAGCTATCCTCGGACTCGGTTCACCGATGTTTATTAGACCAAATCAAATGCTTCACTGACGAACCAATGCAGCCGCATCATCAATTTATACAAAAAATCCAAGCAACATAGATGCCACAGTCGCACACTCGAAACACTCGAAACAGTCGCCGAAAACTCAGTCGGCCAGCGGCACACACAGACACGCACAGACACACACTCTGACACTCACACACACGCACACTGATCATGATGATGCGACTGTGCGCATGTGTGGCCCAGGCCCGTAGCTGGCCAGCGAGCTGGCCAATAATGAGCAGCTTCCCTCTCACTCACGCTCGCATCTCTCACTCAGCCACACTCTCTCTCACTCACTCTTTCTCTTTTTCTGTGCTGACTGTGATTTTTGTTGTTGCCAAGTCTCTCGAAGTGTAGTGTAGGACAGGCGCAAGTGAAACCGAAATTACAGCACAATCAACTTATTACCGCACAGGCAGCGCAGCAGAGCCGCAGAGCTTTACGATTTCCCGCCTGTCGGATGTGGTGCTGGCAGAGAGCTGCCTGAGACCTCTGCCTCAGTTGCTGCATCATCACCAACAACAGCAGCAGCTGCTCTCACTCTCCGGGTTGAACCCAATGTCGTGCACTTTCGCTCTCGCTGGCCAACCAACTGGCAGCTAGCAGCTCCCAGAGCCCATCGGCCTGCTGGCACTTGAGCTGCGGCAGGCCGAGCGTTCGGCTGCGGCTTTCCTCGGGGGCAACTCGAGCTCAAATTCAAAATGAAAATGAAAATGAAAATGCGCTCACGATCGTCGTCAAAAGTGAAATTCGTTCGAAAATGCCCTGGAAAACGCTGAGCAGAGTCTCAGACTGAATCAGTTCGTTGTTTAACAATGGCAATTTGAATAATTTCGTGCGCGTGTTGTGGATTTTCCTACAATTCGAATCTGGGCTGCCATTGTGCGGCAATCTCTAAATAGACGCACACACACACATATACATATGCAAATGTATACATATCTATATATATATGTATATGTTCACATACTTGTATGATAAATGAGAACATGTGCGAATTGAGAGTTGCAATTGGAGCAAGTGTTGTGTATTTAAATCGAACTCATTGTGATACCCAGCGCGTACTATTCGGAAATATACAGTAGACATTGACTAAGTTGGCTACAGCAACAAAATATAAACTAAAAAAAAAATTATTTTGACTAATGCTTTTTCTCTTTAATATAATATGAATTTAAAACTAATAAATATATATTATTGAAAAAATATATATACATAAATAAAATAAATTTAAATAATATTCTTAAATATTTACTAAGAGAAAATACAATTTTTTATAAATAAAAAATATACTAAAAAAAAAATGAATAAAAAAATAAAAATAAAAAAAGAAAAAAAGAGAAACATTTTTGTTTTTATTTAGAGTTCAAAAATAAATATTAAAAAATATATATATATTTTTTATAAGAACTATATTTTTTCAGAAATTTATTATACACTTTAAAATTGTTTTTTTTTTTTTTTTTATTTATTTATTTATTTTTTAAACTTTATTTTATAATACATACATATTTTTATATACATTTTTAAATGTATTTTTATATTTTTTTGCATAAGTTTTTATATACATTTTTTATAATTATATATTTTAAAAATTTTTGTATATTTTCCTAAAAATATAAATTTTGTTTAGTCAAATAATCTACAGACAATATGTTTGTTTATGTAAGCTTTAGATGTCGTCATCTAACATGCATAAAATATAAGCGCATTTTCTTTCTGTCAGTGCTCACTGTACCTTGCCTCAAACTCTTTTAACGATGTCAAACGCGTCTTACAGCTCAGATAAGGAAAAATAAAAACAGCCCTAGCTCAGGCACTTGTGAAATGCAGCTCAAGGGACTGTCCGCAGATTAATCGATAAGTTTTGAAGTAAGGGCATTCCCTACACTCATGTCATGCACAATACACAAACTTCAAAATTCTTATCGTTTTATGTGCTTTACAGGTTTTATTTACGTTTGCATAGCTTTTATGATCTGTCGAGCCGCACGCTTACGCATCGCAAATTAGCGCATTGCGTAATTTAGTCATAAAAAATAAAAACAAAACAAAAACAGAAACAGAAACAGAAAAAAAAAGTTAACCAAAGCAACAAAACATTTCGCAAATTGTCGCCTCTTCGCGCGAATTCGCGTAAAATGCATTTTTATTGTGATTGTTGATTGCTTTTCCCCAACTCCAGCTGCCCCTCCACTTTTACCTTCACCTCTACCTACCACTTCCTCATTCACCTTCTCCTTCTGCCGATATTAAATCTGTGTTTTTTCTTGGTTTTCTGTTTGTTGTTTGTTGCTTTTGCATTTCGCTTTGTTAATTGCGCTGGGCACTTGGCCGCATAATGAAATGGTTCAATCGATGCTCCGTTCATCGAACTGTGCCAAAAATTGCCGCGAATCTGTTTTCTTTTCTTTTATTTTTTTTTCAATTTATCGGCAATTTTACTGCTCAACAAATTCAATTGTTACTTTTTATCAAAGCGATTCGTTGCGATTTTTAATTTTATTAAAAGTTGCCCAATCCAACTCGATTCGTTTGCTGCCTTTGGCTTTGAGCAAAAGGTTAACAGCTCGTTGAATATGATTTTAAATCGAATATTTCGCATGAGAGTTCAGCTGAAAAAATATCCAATTCAACTATAAATGACATATATTTATAAATAAAATTTTTAAATAATTTTTTTCTCTATGCATAAATAGAATTCTGCACAAGCCAGAGAGATGTTTAAGTTTGGGTTTGATTTTATTTTTTAAATAATTCATATACATGTTTGTATGAATGTAATATAAATTATTTGCTCACATGATGAAGATATAAAGGCTAAAATAGTATAAGTATAACTAGTATAAGGTTTAGAATATCTTTTCGTAAATACTTGATTACTATGCTGTAGCAAATTATATTGTAAAAAAACAAAAGATTCAGATATTCAGATATAAAGTAATCTGTCTACCCCTACCTTCAACAACTACTAAAAAAAATCTTATGTAAGCAGTTATTTATATATTATTTAAAAGCCATTATAAAATATATAAATAATTGCGTACATTCCGTTTTTTCTATGCATATTCTATTCAACAAGTATAACTTGATTGGAAAACACAAGTTTTCCCATATGCAGTCAAGTCTATTTTCAGTTTTCACACAATTGAAACGTATTTAAAGCCGAGTCGTGACTACACACAACGCTTTGGGCGTTCGATTTTTTAATTAATGGGTTAACAGCAAGTGTTTAGTGTGCGATTGAGGCAGTTTGAGTTATGTGTGCTGTAATGATCAAAACTAAATGCGTCTGCTATAAACTGTCAATATAATTTCAATAGTTGTTAGCGCGTCAGCTGCACTTCCTGCCTCTTAGCAAAACTGCCGGCGATTTCACCTTGAAATGCGCTTGCATAACCAGACTCTGCATCCAGTCAATATCGAGCTGCTCCTCTTAGCCAAAACATATGCAAACAAGTAAGAAAGCTCTAGTCGAGACTGCTCGACTAGGAAATCCCCTGAACCCTTCGGAGAACTGATATTTCAATAATTCTCCGCGTCTTTTTATTTCCAAAACAAACACACACACACACGCACACACATACATAGGCACATATAGGCACGCACGCATAAACACGCATGGGCTGCAGTGTGGGCTTCTCATGGAAACTTAATTGTTTAATAACTTTTTTTGTGGACGTACGTTCTTCATGAAACTTTTAGATTATGATTATATCATTACTATGCGTGTATATGCCGAAGCTCAAGTCTCTAGTATTTGAAATACGCCTTTTACAAAAGTGAGGGTGAGGGGGTGGATATAGGGGCGGGGGGTGAATTATAACAAAAACCGAAATTCTATAATCTACATATGAGTATACATTTCAAATTTGGAGACTCTAGCTCAAAAGATGTAGGAGATATAATTTTATAACTGGCTTTCGATAAGGTTTTTCATCGATAAAAAAATAATCGGACGAGTTATCGATTTCTAGTGATAAACTTGATATGCGCGCGCTATATACGGACATTTTAAAAAAAAGTTGAGGTCTCTAGCTATTGTAGCTTCGGAAATCGACGCGTTCATACATACGGACAGACGGACAGACGGACAGACGGACATGGCTATATCGACTCAGTTCGTCGCCCTGATCAAGAATATATATACTTTGTGGGGTCTGCCACGCCTCCTTCTCCCTGTTACATACTTTTAACAAAACCATTATACCCTGATTTCCCATTTTCAATGGGTTCAGGGTATAAAAAACGAAAAACAAAAAAGCGAAAAGAGAAATAAATACAAACAAACATTTGCTAACGAACAGCGAACATTGAGCGAGTTATCGACTTTTTGGTCGCTTTCTGTTGTTGTCTCTAAGTGCTTTTGTTGTACAACAATAAATTGTGCTCGCATGTGGGAAATGCTGAATTCAATTGCATTTCCATGGGAGCCCAGACTCGACCGACTGCAGCAGTACAGGCCACCCGGCAGATGCAATCGCTGGGGCAACCAGCGACACCTCCAAATGAGCCGCAGTAGCATTCCGATACCGATTCAGATTGCGATTGCGATTGCGATTGCTCTTGCTCTTGCGATTGCTATTTGTGGGGCCATCGAATTTACATTTGCAATTTGCATTCAAGTTCACAGACAACGACCGAAAATTGCTTGCATTTTTCATGAGCCTAAACGTTTCACGTTCAACTTCCGACTAGACAAGAGCCGGGAGAGCTTTTTGAATTAGCTGATGGCTAGAGCTGATACTTGGCTAGAGAAATACACGAGAGCGTATGGAACTATAAGTAAATGTCGAGGGCAGTTAAATGGGTTGAGCTTAAACAAAGTTGTCTAGTGAATTTAATCATTGCTTAAGTTTAGTACTATGAATTTTGTGGATAGAATTTTATGATCGAATGAGAGAGTTTTGGTAAAGTGATCTATGTGTATTTGTTCTTGAGTTACTGTAATTTTGCCAACAAAGTTTTTCCTTAAGAAAAGTATAGTTTTATTAGGTTTTGCTTTTCTTTTACAAGTACAGCATTTTCATACACTGAACCCATTAAAAATGGTATATATATTCATATATCTTGGGTAGGTGAATGTATATGTTACAGACAGAAGTAGGCGTGGAAGCATACTTATTCTCATTCAGCACGACGAGCTGAATCTAGTCATGCCCAACTCTCTTACAGAAGTCTGTGTGTTCCTATGAATCTAAATTCCTGAATGAGTTTATTAAAAAGTTAATATAATCAGTAGTAGTAGCCCATATTGTCCACATGATATCCCAAGTAGCTAAAAGCATGACTTGCATAGGCATCTCCTAATTGCGGATTTCCCACTTGAGCTCTCTTAGTGCTTAGTGCACCTTCACTCCTCATTGCAAGTCTTAGTATCTCGACACAATTAACATAATTGTTGTTTATAGTAATTTCGTATCGTATATCTTGTCAAATTCCGAAAATGTTCTGCATCCAGTTGCCACTCTTCACTTGGTATAATATGCAAATCACTTGGCTAATCTCTAATATTAAATGCATAGCATGACATTTAGTTTACGCCCAAGCCGCTTAACTTAACAACTCTCTCGCTCGCTCTCTCACACTGTCTCTCTCTCTCGCTCTATAGCTAGTCAATTAGTTGTTAATCCTTTGGCGGGGTGCGCGCAGCTTGCAAATTGCATAAGCAATAAGAGGAAGGCGCCTGAGCGCGGCATCCTTTGACACTGAAAGATGAAGATTGCAGCGGCTCACGCAATCAGCGGGTGGCTGTTCGCTGCTCGCTGCGGATGGCACAGCCCCAGCTGGAGTGGAGTGGGTGCTGGCTGGCAGTAGGAAGTTGCTGGAGCAATGAAGACGACGACAGCGTTTGTTGCTTCCTGCATCTTTTTTTGTCGCTGCTCATTGTTGCTGCTGTGTGCGTGCATGTGTGTGTGTGTGTGTGTGTGTGTGTGATGAGACAGTCGCATCTCCAGCAGCCGCGGCGCCACTTCCTGCTTGTTAGGCAAACACAGCGACAACACAGCGTGCAAAATTTTTGAATTGTTGAAGACAACAATTTTCATTTTCATTTTTTTTTTACATTTTTCTTTGATTTCTTTTTCTCTTACATTTATACAATATTTCTGTTCGTTGCTGTCGATTTGAGCTGTGCCTTAAGAGCTTTAAGCTTGAGCTCTGCTCGTCTGTTTCGCTTTTACATTTGACATTTTTGTAGCCATCCATTGGCGATGCGCGCCAAGAGCCCGACAGCCCGACAGCGCGACACGCTCCATCCATAGACTCGTTATTTATTGCACTTGACAGCATGTTTGTGCTGTTGCTGTTGCAGTTGCAGTTGCATGTGGCGAGCGCGCTGCAAGTTGCAGTTGCAGCGCCAACTAAATGCTAATTAGTGTCAACGACTTTTTGCCACAGAGACCGAAACAAAACGCAGCGTACAAGCAGAAGCTGCTGCTGCCAATTCTTCTATCGTGTTTTGACCATTTAGCAATTGGTAAGAAAATTAAACGTTTACACGGCTCGCATGTAAGGCAACCACATTTAGCTGTCTGCAATTAAAAGTTGCTGCCGGTTTGCATTTGCAACATGCTATCAGCTTTCGCTAAAACTTTGAGTTCTCTCTCAGCTAAACTGACTAGCAGTCGGTCCGTGTTACGGTAATCGATAGCTGGCTATAGTTACTTAGTTAACAGTTAACACCCTCTCGCCGACCGACATTCGATATGCGGCAACCACTCAGAACCCACTCAATTCACTCGTTGTCCTTTCAGAACTTTCCGCTCGGATTTGCAGTGCTCAGACGTTAGTTAGTCGTGCGTTTGTTTATAAAGTTTTTCTGTTCATAAAGTAATTTGATGCGAGTGAATCCTTTTACGTTATTTATTTTACTTTTTTGATTTCAGCATTTACCCACATTTCAATGGAAAAAAGTTCTTGTAACTAGCGCGGTTGCCTCGTTAGCTGATTTAGTTTCAGCTAGAGATGAGCGTGTGACGGTCTGATTGATTGCAAAGCACGACTTCAAAGGTGCGAATCGTGAGTGGAATTAACAGCGAGAGCTTAGTTATTAATTTGATCTGAGCTGCTGCAGGAATGCAGTGGCACTCGATGAACTAATGACAATAATTACATCTTGAGCACGGGAGTTCAAATTGCTGATGCTCATCTATGATATAAATAGTAAATGGACTTGACTTAATATGAACTTGATAAGAGCTTATAAAATAATAATAAGTAGGCAAAGAATATAATAAAATGACCAGATTCATTCAAGTCTGTTCGATCCAACACTCTGCCAAGAAATTCTATGGGCGACTATGGGATTTGCATGTGAGTGTGAATTAGATCTGTGGCAGGCACAAGCAGGCACGGAATGCGACTCGCTGCACACTCTGTACATAATTGGTTTTACTCTAAATGGAATACCCACGAGCCGCGCCCAGCTCTCTGGATGGGGCGCCAGCAGCTGCTGCTGTGCGACGTCGTCCTTTTTAATTTAATTGCTAGAATGCTTCACATTTGTTGCCTGTTCGTGTTTTGCCTCTCGACATGTGCAAATTGTGCATTAAGCTGCTATGACGTTGACATTTAGCAGCAGCAGCAGCAGTAAGGAGAGTATGGGCGTGGCTGTGGGCTAAAGTACTTATAATCCGCATTTGCATATTAATGTTATGTTCAGCGGTTTCCAAGTATTTCAATTTGCCAAAAGCCCTGCAGTCTGTTTAGGATCTAGCCTAATTGTTGCCAGTTTGAGGGATCTGCGTTCAACAGCTGCCTCCAAATATTTATATGTTGCGGAAGCAGTTTGAGGTTGTTTTTAAGCGACGCAGCTGCCATGCATTTAACATTGGCAAAACTTTTAACTTAGTTTATTTTTTCTTCTTCAGTCTTTTACTTTTTTATCACCACATTTGAAGACTGTGCGATTTTCTTTTTGGTTTCTGGCAGACGCACTTTGGTAAAGTCGAAAGTAAATAAATGTCGTACAACGAAATTGAGGAAGTCGAGAGCTGTGGGTGCAAAAGTGCAAGAGGCTCGCTGGGAGCTGGGAATTGATGTTGAGTGGATAAAAACAAGTTTCATGTGCTCCAAATCCAACAGCGCCCGGCTGAATGTGGGCCAGGCGATGTGCTCAGTTCGTTTCGGTTGTTGTCAGCCGCAAAGCTTCCAACTTCAATTAAACGAATTACCAGCCAGTGCAGTGTGTCTGTCAAGGCAACAACAGCAACAGCAACAGCAACAGCAACAACAACTGCAAGTGACATAAAACAAGCGAATTACATACTTGTTCGCGCTCAACGCGTCGTATGCGTAATTTTTTTAAATGAAGTGCAAAGCGAATGTGAAGTCAGCCCTCATTTGCCTTTCGCGTGTGCGGCCCTCTCTCTACCTTGCTCGGCCAACAAAAAACAGTCTTAACGCCTCTAACAATTGTTGCCTGACTTTACTTTGTTTTTTTTTTTCTTATTCAAATCGTAAAAGTTGATGTAATGAACGCATAAAAGTCAACGTCGCCTTCGAATCATTCGAGCGCTAGAGCACTCGAGCGACTGACGCTTGAGAAACGATGCCAAATCAACGGAAATGTCCAACCTAATGGGAGGCTAATTTAAAATGACGAACCCATTAAGCGGCAGCAGGAGAAGAGCGAAGGACACGCCCGGACAGCGACTTAGGCACACGCATTTTTTTTTACGACTCCTGCTGAGGCCATCATAAATGTTGTGCGTCAGACGTTTTTAATGCCAATTATACATGTATATACTGCTCATTTTTCTTACAGTGTATATCTGTATATATGTGTATTTCTTGCTGTGCATTAAAGCAATTGAAATTGCAAATTGCGACAGGCACACGACGGGAAATTTATTTACTTTTCATTTGAATTTGATCTCAAGCAGATTACATTTAATTTTGTGCAAAGTTTTTTCTTTTATTTACTAAAACTTGCCATCAGAAGCAGAATTGTAGGGAGCGAAAAATCAGTTTTCTCTTTGCGTTTTGAAAAGATAAATTCATGGTAGTACTAAGAAGAAAAAGTTTGGTTTATATGTAAAGTATAGAAAGTAAAAAATAACAAAAAATTAAATTGAAAAGTAAACAAATATTTAATCTATATAAGAATAAAAATTCTACTAATGCTAGAAACTACTTAAAATTTCTGGGAAATGAGAGTATTATTTCCATAAATATGAAAAGCTCAACGGAATTTTTTAGTTTATAAAATATTTCAATATTGTATTAAATATGAAGTGGTTTTGCCTCGTCTAACTGGAGGATCTATTGTACATATAAGCTTTTATAATAAATCCCAATTTTCCATGACATATCAAAATCAAATCAAGCACTTCAAATAGCTGGCTACTATATGATATTTATGATGGACGACCAGCAAAGCCGTTTACACTAAACCAATAAAGTTATTTCATATAAAAAAAAAAAAAAAAACGTCACTCTCAACTTTTGCGCACTAAAAGCTGTCAATTGTGATTTACTTTGAAAATATATAGCTAAAATATTTGTAGCAGCCACAGCGAACTGTTGGCCATTCAATATTATTAACTCTTTTGTGTGGCAACTGCAATTGGCAGCTCGTCTGCTCTCGCCTCGCGATTTGCCAAGTTTGCTCGGGATTTCGTTTGTCAAAATTTTATTGCACTTAAAAGTGAATTTTTATTTTATTGTTTGTATATTTTTTTACAATTTGTTTTGTATATATTTTTTTGTTTGTTTGTCTCTCTTTTCTCACTTTTTTTCTTCAATTTTTCTGTCCATTGTCGTGCGATTCGTGCTGCAGTTGGGTTGGCTTTGGCGTAGCCGTTGGGAATTTTAAATATGTATGTTTCACAGCTGTTGCTTTGGCACTCAATCGAAGCGAGTCAGCGCCGCATCCGCCCCCGACCGACCGAGTCACGCCCCCTTTTTGGTGCACGTTGCAAATGCTGCGAACAGCAGTGAATAATAAAAGTCGAAGTCAAAGTGAAATCGCGGAATTGAATTTATGTATATATACATACATATATATGTATATAGACTTACATCTCCGTATATAGGGTCTCGCTTGGCAGTCGCATAATTTATATTTAGTGTGGGAATGCAAGAGATGATGAGCCCAGCTAAACACCATGGGATCGCGGTCACAGAGGCGTCGCCTCAGATCAAAAGTACAAATGCCAAGTGCCGAATGCTAAGTAGAGCCAAGATCTAAAACCGATTTAAATTCAAATCTCTTTTTTTTTAGCTTAAGTATAGATATACTTAGATAAAGTATCTTAGAAACTTTATAAAAGTTACATATTATTGATAAAACATATATGGAGATAGGGTATATTAATAGAGTACAACGGGGAACAATATATGAATCCATTTGACAGTGTGCATCTGTCTATTTATCTCTAGGATTTATATGATTTTTATTTGTTTAGGTTTTCATTCAGCAAAGAACTGTAGATGTATATCAAATCAGCCATATGAACAATCGTTTAAATACTAAACCTTTCATGCTTTATATCCCCGCTATTTTGAAGAGTATTTACTCATCAGATATTTACTGCCTTACAACCCATTCTTTCTCCTATAAATTTCCGTTTTGATCTTTCGCAAGAGACCGCATTCATCTTTCGCATAATTGTGGCATTATTTTCACATTTCCTGGGCTCATTTCTTTGAAATTTTCTGGTCATTTTTGAGGTGTTTTGTCGTTTGCACGTGCCCAGCCAACGACAGACAGCAGCAGCAGCAGCAGCAACAACAACAACAATGACAATGGCAACAAACATTAACAAAAAATCGACAACATTTGCATATCTGACGAAACAAGTTGTCAAGACAACATCAAGCGCCAGCCCAATCATACGGCCACTCCCCCCGCCACCCGACGACTACAGTCTGACTACGCTTTAGCGAACGGCCCGCATCCCTCGAGTAGCTGTTGAGCTTTGTGAATATTTCGTGCAATTTGAAGAACTGGCCAACAGATGAGCAAGTAGAAGAAGCGACAGCAGATAATGCAAATGGTCATTAGACACAAAAGCGAACGTTGCAGCAGAGGCCGCCACCTCACCCCGCTCACCCTTGCCATTATTGTCCAGCGATTGTGTAATCGCAACGGTTGGCGGGCTAGAAGAAACCACAATTATTTACATAAATTATGTGGCTTGAAGACCTCTTACTTTTTAATATTTTTTTTCCTTATTATTTTTTTGTATTTTTGCCAATTGACAACTTGTATCTGTATCTATGCATTTGTATCTTTTATCGTGCGGTGCGTACGCCTTGACATCTGAGCGAGTGCTGCGCATTAGAATGACATTTCTGAAAGGCCTCTTTATAGTTAAGTACTTAATTTATCTATATATATATCTCTATATATTTCCACTTAATGTAATGTCCTCTGCCATAGACAAGCTTTGTCTTGTAATTGAATTTGTTCGAGTGAAGTACTTCCGCTTGGTAATAGAAATAAGATTCAATTAAGGACTGCTTCAAATTTGTAAAGGCCACAGACCACTCTCGCCACCACTTGATAGTTGTCAAGGAAAGTTTTCTAAATTCCATTCGAACTTCAATTGAAGCTAAATTGCGTGCCAACTTAATAAATTGCTATACAATGGGAAACATTTCTGTTGTTGTTTACATTTTACCAGCTGCGCAAATCGACATTATAATTTGCATAAAAACTCAAGAGTTGGGCTCCAAATGAGTCCGGGCAGCCGCCTGGCAAAACAACACTTCACAGACTTGAGGTCAGAAGATTGATGGTGCATAAAAAGGTCCGAAAAGAGGCAAGTGAATGGAAAGCTTGTCATCTGGTGTTCAAGGCCATGTAGGATTCGCACGAAAGTTAAACCAAAATAAAAAGCAACTCGGACCCAAGACAAGACATCAGAAAAAGTATCAGACTGATAATGATGGATCAGCAAATGCCCTGGAATTTATATTTGGGTTAGTAAATACCTATATGTTTAGCAAGACTACCTAAAGAGTGCAAGGCTTATGAATACCCTGTACTGAATTCTATCTATTTATCCAAAATATATTCATATCTACATATCTATATCTTTATATCTATCTATCTATATATTGATCTATCCATCTATCTGTCTATCTATCTATCTATCTATCTATCTATCTATCTATCTATCTATCTATCTATCTATCTATCTATCTTTCTATCTATCTATCCATCTATCTGTCTATCTATCTATCTATCTGTCTATCTATCTATCTTTCCACCCATCTATCCTCTTTAGATAAACTTGGCCTAAAATCAAAATACTTTCAGTTCCAAAATGCCCAATAATTACAGGATATTAAAAAGATGTGAAAATGAAAGGCTTATTAAATTCAATTAGGGACAGCCGCCAGTGAAATGTGAACTTAACTCACATGACAGTTGGCCATATTGATAACGTGGCTTAGCTGAGCTGCTGGCTGTGGTCAATCCGTGCTCAACCTGTGGTTACATAAGCCTTGCGGCATGCAAATAAAAGCAGCTGCAGATCAATGTAAAACCGCGTGCGATAATCAAAGCGATTTATGGTGTCTGCCAAAATATAAAAAAACACGCGTGGCAAGCGCGCTGCAAGGATGCGCACATACGCTGCCGCCCGCAACTCGTTGCCAAGAGCCGCTTTCCACTCGGCCCGTAGGCCGCAGCAATCGTTGATTAGGTAAGCGCAAATTGAGCCGAAAGATAAATGGCCATTCGACGGGAGATTCGAGATTCCCAGCGCTGTCGAAACGGGCTAAGAAACTTTCGCTTTTTTCGCAAGTTGCGCAGCGAAGATGTTGCGCTTGTTACTGCCATACTCATCCCTCCCTCACCCCACCCTCTCCTTCTCCAACCACCTCTACTTCAGCCTCATTGCCTGTTGCTTTGGCAGTTGTCCGAGATTAATTTAAATGTTCGGCACAGGATCCGCTGTCAGCCAAAAGCAAAGTAAATGAGCTGTGACTCTGCTTTGACAGCCATCCGCGATTTATGCTGTTACCAGGGCCTAAACACTTGGCCATGTCTCCCAATTGGGATGAATCAGCCTGGGGATTGACGGCCTATTACTGATACCCTTTTATATCTATATCTATATCTATATCTATATCTATATCTATATCTATATCTATATCTATATCTATATCTATATCTATATCTATATCTATATCTATATCTATATCTATATCTATATCTATATCTATATCTATATCTATATCTATATCTATATCTATATCTATATCTATATCTATATCTATATCTATATCTATATCTATATCTATATCTATATCTATATCTATATCTATATCTATATCTATATCTATATCTATATCTATATCTATATCTATATCTATATCTATATCTATATCTATATCTATATCTATATCTATATCTATATCTATATCTATATCTATATCTATATCTATATCTATATCTATATCTATATCTATATCTATATCTATATCTATATCTATATCTATATCTATATCTATATCTATATCTATATCTATATCTATATCTATATCTATATCTATATCTATATCTATATCTATATCTATATCTATATCTATATCTATATCTATATCTATATCTATATCTATATCTATATCTATATCTATATCTATATCTATATCTATATCTATATCTATATCTATATCTATATCTATATCTATATCTATATCTATATCTATATCTATATCTATATCTATATCTATATCTATATCTATATCTATATCTATATCTATATCTATATCTATATCTATATCTATATCTATATCTATATCTATATCTATATCTATATCTATATCTATATCTATATCTATATCTATATCTATATCTATATCTATATCTATATCTATATCTATATCTATATCTATATCTATATCTATATCTATATCTATATCTATATCTATATCTATATCTATATCTATATCTATATCTATATCTATATCTATATCTATATCTATATCTATATCTATATCTATATCTATATCTATATCTATATCTATATCTATATCTATATCTATATCTATATCTATATCTATATCTATATCTATATCTATATCTATATCTATATCTATATCTATATCTATATCTATATCTATATCTATATCTATATCTATATCTATATCTATATCTATATCTATATCTATATCTATATCTATATCTATATCTATATCTATATCTATATCTATATCTATATCTATATCTATATCTATATCTATATCTATATCTATATCTATATCTATATCTATATCTATATCTATATCTATATCTATATCTATATCTATATCTATATCTATATCTATATCTATATCTATATCTATATCTATATCTATATCTATATCTATATCTATATCTATATCTATATCTATATCTATATCTATATCTATATCTATATCTATATCTATATCTATATCTATATCTATATCTATATCTATATCTATATCTATATCTATATCTATATCTATATCTATATCTATATCTATATCTATATCTATATCTATATCTATATCTATATCTATATCTATATCTATATCTATATCTATATCTATATCTATATCTATATCTATATCTATATCTATATCTATATCTATATCTATATCTATATCTATATCTATATCTATATCTATATCTATATCTATATCTATATCTATATCTATATCTATATCTATATCTATATCTATATCTATATCTATATCTATATCTATATCTATATCTATATCTATATCTATATCTATATCTATATCTATATCTATATCTATATCTATATCTATATCTATATCTATATCTATATCTATATCTATATCTATATCTATATCTATATCTATATCTATATCTATATCTATATCTATATCTATATCTATATCTATATCTATATCTATATCTATATCTATATCTATATCTATATCTATATCTATATCTATATCTATATCTATATCTATATCTATATCTATATCTATATCTATATCTATATCCTGATTTATTGTAGGGTATTTGAAGTTCGGCTAGCTTTAATTTAACTGCCGCAACAGGACCTGTGCTGTGACAAAGGCAACAACAGGTGAAATGCGATATTTGATTTCGTTTTTGTTGCAGTTCATTTCGTATGCAAGATACTCAGAGTTGTTGTTGTCGCTTTTGTTGTTTTTGCTTTTATTGCTGTTGCTGCTGCTGTTGTCAACTGCAACTGCAACTGCATCAATTGGCAGCGTAAATATTAACGAGCGAACGTGTTTGAGTTGCAGCAACTGCTGTTGGCTCAGCCAAATGAGGCATCTAGTGTGTGTTAAATACAGACGATGGATGGACGGATGGACGGATTGATGGCTGGATGAGGTGATAATTATGACTTAACGAAACAGAGTTCATTAAGTGCCGGAAAAGCGCTGCTTCAGTTGACCCGGGCTAAAAAAGGGAAAACACTTTAGTCACGCCATTAACACGACAGCTGCGGCAACAAAGTTGCGGCGTGGCAAGGTCGTGCTGAAAACTTTTGCAAATTTCAATTTTTCGATTTTTGCAATTAAATCAAGTTGGGAAATTGATAGCTCTGGCAACGCCTCCGCAGTCGCACGCACCTGACATACGACTCGATTGCTGTGTTTTCGCAACGGATTATGAAAATTGTGTGCATCGAAAGGTCACTGGCTAAACTGGTTTGCAATCGCACATTTGGCCACAGTTTGCAGTTGTTCACCCTCCCCCTTCGTCCCCTGACATCCTCTCTGACCGCATATAAAAACTAAACCAGCAACCGCAGGCCGTTGCCTCAGCAGCAACTAGCCGCTCGCCCAGCACCAAGCACACTTAACCTTGTAGGCCTTGCCACAGTTGCAAATGCAACGCAAACCACAAAAAGTCAACAGCAGCAGCAGCAGCAGCAGCAGCAGCAGCAACAACAACAACAACAGTTGCCGTCAGAGCAACTTTTATTGGCAGGCCAAGGCAAAGGAAGGCAATGAAAGCCGCTTAACGTTTGCAACTTAACCTTTAGACAGGCGCCATGTACATAACATGCCAGGAAATGCACAAATCAAGACACAAGGCCCAAGGCAACACCAGCTCCGAACTCCATGCAGCTGGGCGAAGTTGGCCAACAAATTCATTTCTTTTGCGCCTAGATAATTTGTGAACAATTTGGTATTAGCATGGTATACAAATGTATCTACAAAGTGTAAGAGCTATGGGATACAATGTATCTAATTTAATTTCATTTTAGAGATACAAAATATAAGATAAATACATATGTTCTTAAGCTATCTAGCTTACCAATGGATATTCTGTGCAAGTTTATGTATATTTAAAATATTGAAAATTAACTTAAATATATTTTTAATTAAATAATGCGAAAGATTATAGTAAAAGATACAAAAGTAGAGATACGAATTTTTTATCCCATAATCAAATTTATTTTTAGGGAAAAATTATGTCCCTTAGCTACCATATCTTTAAGATACTTTTAAAGTAAAAATATTTGTTATGGAAATAAGTTTCCCGTGATGCAAGCATTTACTTTTCAAAGAGTACTTGGAAAATTGTGAATCAGCGTACTTACAATAAAAATGTCTTCTTTTTATATATGTATGTCTATCATTTCGCCTTAAATAAAACACAAAGCTGTAAATTTATTTTGAATTAAACGTCACGTCTTTTGCACAGCGGTTAGTTAAGTCTTTTGGCTAAAGTCTTTAAGTATCTTAGAGATACTTCAAGCACAAAATCAGCTTACTGTAACTGTATCTGTGGGCTACAAGTGAGGTCTCAATGTCTCTGGCGTAGAATTGGTTTCGGCTGCGCTTTAAAACTGTAACGGAACTTCCTCATTAAATATATATGTACGTATAGGAAAGAGGCAAAATGAAGCCATTGTCGTGACCGTTACGCAATGTTGGTGGCAACATATTTGCTTTTAAGTCACACACAGAAAATGTATCTCATGGATGCAATGGACGCAACGGATGGACACAGCGCAGTAATAGCTTATGTCACTCGACTGATGGCAAGGGACTCGCACGTTGCTTTTCTCACAATTATGCTAAATGCTTAGTTTGCTGATGTCGTTAGGGATCCTGGTCTAATTGGCGCCACGCATAATGCTTGCTAACTGGGGTCATGCCTGAGCATCTATTGCAGCTGCTGCCCGTGTTAATTGCAACTCATGCACGCCTCGGCTGCAACACCTTTAATCAGACGTGCAACTCATTAAAGCAATTGCTCGCAATTTAATTAAATCATTTGCCAGCAAAGGGCTTTTGTATCACATGGCCATAAAAAAAGAATAAAAAAAAGTGTTGAGCTACGTGTGGTAATAAAATGAAATTAATGCATCAGCTTTAAATTAAAAAAAAATATGTAGGCATGTAAAAGTTTTATATTTTCTCAGGTGGCACGCATATATTTTTCACTGAATTCTTCTCTACAAGCTTTTATTTATCATGTTAGTGAAGAGTAAAGCTTTGATCAATGCTAGCAAAAGCATACAGCATACAGCATACAGCATACAGCATACAGCATACAGCATACAGCATACAGCACACAGCATAAAGCATACAGCATACAGCATACAGCATACAGCATACAGCACACAGCATAAAGCATACAGCATACAGCATACAGCATACAGCATACAGCATACAGCATACAGCATACAGCATACAGCATACAGCATACAGCATACAGCATACAGCATACAGCATACAGCATACAGCATACAGCATACAGCATACAGCATACAGCATACAGCATACAGCATACAGCATACAGCATACAGCATACAGCATACAGCATACAGCATACAGCATACAGCATACAGCATACAGCATACAGCATACAGCATACAGCATACAGCATACAGCATACAGCATACAGCATACAGCATACAGCATACAGCATACAGCATACAGCATACAGCATACAGCATACAGCATACAGCATACAGCATACAGCATACAGCATACAGCATACAGCATACAGCATACAGCATACAGCATACAGCATACAGCATACAGCATACAGCATACAGCATACAGCATACAGCATACAGCATACAGCATACAGCATACAGCATACAGCATACAGCATACGGCATACAGCATACAGCATACAGCATTTATTTATTATTATTATTTATTTATTTATTTATTTTTTATTATTATTATTATTTTTTGCAATTATAATTGAATTATGAATGATATCTAAAACAGTTTCCAGCTTGCTTATTTTTATTACATTTAAATCCAAACAATGCCCGTAGCCAAGCTGAAAGCCATTTTTAGTTATAGTTGCGCTGCCTGCGTGTTTGGGTATTCAATAGATATACAGCTTGGGAGCCCCATCACTTTAATAGCTCTCATAAAACGTGCCAGTGACAAAGCTGGCGAAAAATAACTATCATACACTCCCACACACACACGCAGGCACACACACACACAGATGCAGAGCACAACAGAAGCTAAGAAAGAATGCAAGTTGCCCTGACACCGGTAACAATAAAAGCGACTTGAGGCAGCCAGAGCCGCAGCCATATGCTGCAAGGTGACAGAGAGAGATAGAGAAAGAGAGAGAGAGAGAGAGAGAGAGAGAGAGAGAGAGAGAGAGAGATACAGAGAGAGGTGAGAGCATTCAAAAGGGCAATAATGATGGCACAATATTATTTCCGTCTGGAGAGCCACTAGATCGGACAGACAGATAATGGGCCAGGGGGGACATGCGCGTAGCTGCTGCGGCTGTTGCTGTGTAAACTGCTAACTGAAGCACCCAGCGGGGCAAAGCTGTATTTATGCCTTTATGGCCAAGGCAAGAAATTATTTTTACTGTTACGTTTAGTTGAAAATAACGTGACGGCCGCGACATATAATACCAAAGTGCGGCTGAAACTGCAACTCTGACTCCAACGCTGGCTCCAACTCTGACTCTGGCTGTGGCTCATTTCTAGTTGCCTTCACGTTGGGGCGCCACAAATCATTTTGGCTGGGATAAAGTTGCTGCAGTTGGGCGTCTGCATTTCCAGTTGGCCAAAGGGATGAGCGAGGTAATATAACTGTTTGTGTGTCTCTGTGTGGGACTAACTAAAACAAACAAAAAGTCAACACATTAAGTGCCTTGTGTATGTGTGTGTGTATGTGTGTGTGTATCTGTTTGAGCCTTTAAGAGTATTACGACACATTGCATTGCAGCTGAAGATTTATGCCGCAATTACCGCAAGTGTAAACTAATTACGGCTTTCAAGTGGCTGCGGCTTAAATAACAAAACAAAATGAACTCACCTGAGCGTTAACTAAAAACCAATCTTGCGGCTCTTGCCCAACAAGCCCGAAATTAACTACACAGAAAGATATGCAGCAGCTCTGCTCTATATAATTTTGCATTATAGTTTATGTTTTAATAAACAAATACTTGGAGTATAATTTAAAACAATGACATGAACTGGCAATTTGTTAAGATTTATTAAATCTCGGCTCTCAAGTTTCTTGAATTTTAATTTATGAACAAATAAAACAACATATATAGAGATAAACAATTGTTGGATATACATATGCAACAAGTGAAGCATTTAACTACTAGTTAAAATTGATTGATACTTATCGGTATGTCATGAGTTATCGATTAATTATGATAGACTTGTGCTGCCCAATGATTGTGCTTTAGCGATTTTTGCTGATTGTCAACCTAAACCTAGCCGAAGTTAAATGATTTTTATTTAAATTGCATATAAACTAGGAATATTACAAATTAAGTTTCAAATAAATTATACATACAAGACACAGTGCAAAAATGTATTGTGATCGATTAAAGTTGATCGATATATATTGTTTTTCTATTTTCTATTTCTCAAAAATATTACTCTTTCTTCTATCATATGCACTCAGTTCAGAATATATCCAGCATCCTTCATCCTATTCTACCTTAAATTCCAAATTTCCAAGCACAAAAAGTAAAGAGATTTACTGCCTTAAACAAGGCTTTGGCGCTCTGCTCGATAATAATTTTCCCGTTTACCTTAATTAGGCTAATTATATTATATACAAATATTCTGAAAAAGGCCGTTATAAATCTCATTAGTCCAACAACATTTTAAACTCTACTCATTAAATAGAGCAAAAGTGTGTCAACCCAACTGCTTTAATCTCAGACCGTGCTGCGACACAACTACGCCCGGGAGACAGGACAGGAGTCTATAAAAAATGTCCAACGTGTTTACAGGCCCAGGTAAATCCCGCGCGGGCTACGCCCACTTCTGCAGCTGCTCTCAATTTGAAATGTACATCGATTCGGTAGCCTTTTGTTCATTTCATGGTGTTGTAAACATTTTAATTACAACAACTTTGACCCGACGCGACGCGACGCGGCACAACATTCGCCCGCTATCAATCTATCTCTGTCTCTCTCCCTCGCTATCTCTCTCTTGCACACTTTTTTCTGAATTTCCTGGGTGTAACGCCCCGAAAAACGAGTTGGCGCCATTTAAGCTATAACGGGCTTTTCCATAGGGCTAAATCAACAATATAAACCATGCTCTCTATTGAGCAAAGATGAATTGTTGTACCTTTTCGTTGTTGTTGTTTTTTGTTTTTGTTTTTACCGTTTGTTGTTGTTGGCCAACCGCAAGAGTGTAAAACTTTTGATTACACTTTTAATCAGTTTCTTTTTCATATTTTTTTTATACCCTGAACCCATTGAAAATGGGAAATCAGGGTATAATGGTTTTGTGAAAAGTATGTAACAGGCAGAAGGAATCATCGCAGACCCCATAAAGTATATATATTCTTGATCAGGGCGATGAGCTGAGTCGATATAGCCCTGTCCGTCTGTCCGTCCGTCCGTCCGTCTGTCCGTCCGTCCGTCCGTCCGTCCGTCCGTCCGTCCGTATGAGTGCGTCGATCTCAGAAGTTACAAGAGCTAGAAAACTGAAATTTTGTATGTAGACTCTTGTATACCATACGCAGTACGAGTTTATCATATTTTTTCGATAAATCATTCGATATCTTTTTTATCGAGGATAATCGATAAATTGATATTGTTTTTTCAGCCTAATTTGAACACTTTTAAACATAGAGTCTTCAGATTTGTTGTATATATACATTTGATGGATACACACATTTTGTCATTTACAGATTTTGGATACCACGCCCCCTTCGCCACCAATTTGTAAAAAACGTATTTCAAATACTAGAGACTTGTGCTTTGGAATGTACACACATTTACACATTATGATTACGTTTCATTAAGATCATACGTCTACAAACGAAATTATTCAACAAATAAAATCTCATAATATTGCCCACACTGCAGCGCAGCCCAAGCGCAGTCGCTGCTTACTGCGCAGTTAGCAGAGCACGGGCTTATGCATGCGTGTGGATGCATGTGTATGCATTAAAGAACTGCAGAATGATTAGAATGTCAGCTTGGAGGGTTCAGGGTATCCCCTAGTCGAGCAGTCTCGACTAGAGCCTTCTTACTTGTTTTTTGGGTTTTTCTATGATGGCATTTTAATTGTATGTACTTAAAGTTGTATATTGTCTATCTATTGTGAATTATGTAAGTGAAGATGTTATTGTGGACAAAGAAATTACAGTGCGTCTTAAATTTAATGGAGTTGGCATTTGTTTATACATATATCCAAACTCATTTGAATAAAAGATAAAGAAATATTTATGTAGTGGATGCTACGCCCACTAACTGCAGAAATTTATATCTTTTGGAGTTACAAGCGAAACAATTTTCTTCTTGCTGAGTTCATTATCAAACATTCCCAGAACTCATTACACCTCATATAACTCATTAATCTTCTTATATAAATGAGTATTAGACAATATCGATGCAAAAGTTATTCTTATATCAATTATTATTTATTGAATATTTTCTTTAGTATTTAATATCTAAGCTAATCAAGAGAATTTTTGGGATTGTACATTACATTACTCTGGTGTCTGGCTAGTCTATTCATAAGCATACTTATTGCTTGGCTGTTTAATGAGTCTATCTGTATAATATTTGCAATTATGATGACTCCATTGACTACAGATCGAGTATGTTTTAGTGCGTCACTGACCCGAATTTGGCAAAGTTACAATCGAAAAAGCTGAGCTCAGCTCAGCTCAGCTGCTAGGCCAAAGCCTTTCACTTTTCGCTGCATGTAGAATAAACTTGTTCGGGCGTCCAAGCAAACATTCAAGATGTTTCTTTATGTAATACAAACAACAACAACAACAGCAACAGCAGCAACAATGAGCAGATGAAACAACAACAATTGCACCGCCAGTTGCCGGACCAAATGCAGCTACCAAAGTTGGCTTTGTCCATTGAATCAAGACGAAGGAACGGCTTCTGCCATGTCATCTTGATGACAAAGTGAAATTATATCTCAAAGAGGAAGAAGAAGAAGCTGAGGCAAGTAGCTGACACAGTTATATACCTGTATTTGCTGAGATACTTATGTCGGCTAAGTTGCCTGACTGACTGCAGCGCGTCCATTAATTGACTAATTTATGGGCCATGGCCTACGTTTTTATTATTTATGAACACACACATTTATCAAAGGCTAATAACAATTTGCGCTTAATTGGAAATTAACTAAAATAAATGGCGCAAAATTAATTTGCTTGGCAAATATAATTATAAGACAAGCCTTTAGTCCATCAAGCTAAACATATTTATTAGACAAATATTTACCTCTAACAGGCATGCTTGAATTATTATCTATTATCTATGGCATTGTCAAAATTTCAATAAATATATTTGCCAATATTTCAAATTCAATTCGTCGGAATTCAACTCATGCAAATGTTTCACAAGTGACTGAACTCTTGAATATGCCAAAGCTTATTGAATTTTATGTACATGTACATGTATATATTGGTTGATGTGTGTGTGAGTGTGTGTGTGCTGCCTTGTGTCTTGCTGCAATATCCTCTGCTAAGTCAATGGCTTAACCCAGCTGACAGCTTGTCACGTAGCCCTTTGGCGATTTGCATGGATTGCAATAAGGCCAGAGAGTCATTTTGTTTTGAGATATGCATTTGCTGTCATATTTTCGAGGAGACAAATTCTTGTTGTGCAACACTTTACAAACGAGACAAAATTTCGTATTGGATTCGACGCAAACAAATTGCAGCGAGATAAATCAGTCAAAAGCCAAGCCAAGAGAGGAAACTGGAATGCCGGAAACTTTTGTGCTGCGAGAATCAGCAGCAGATGCTGCAAAGATACAAATTTGCTGATAAATGTGCATATGTGTGAATGTGTGTGTGTGTTTGGGGGAGGGGAAAGATGTCGGCTAATTGCGGACTGTGTAACTGATGTCTGCTGTCGGTTGTCTTTTGTCTGTTGTCTGCCGCAGCGCGTCTGCGATATCTTTTAATTTGCCACAAAACGCACCAAATGCGCAAACCACATGAGTGCATGTGTGTGTGTGCATGTGTGTGTGTGTGTGTGTGTGTGGGTGTGTGCGCGGGCAGTCAGCAGCCAAGCCGCCAAACCGCTAAGCAGCTGCCAGCCCTGGCCAAGCCTGGGAATCCTCTCACTTTTTTCCCAAACACTAGCCATTGTCTCTATGTATGTGTGTGTGCAACGATGATGAAGATGATGCGAGTTGGAAGAGCTGCAGAGACCCAGCTGCCCCTGCCGCTGCCGCTGCCACGACCACTGCTGCATGCCTCGGCTGCCCGGCTGGATATGACACAGATTACGTAAGGCGAAATTAACATTTTAACACAATTCAGCAGACGAGATTGCAACGGCAGCCAAAAGAAAATAAAGAAACTGCAGCAGAGAATGGCAAAGGGAGAGAGTCGAAGAAGAGAGTGCGAGTGAGAGAGAGAGAGAGAGAGAGAAGCCATGCAACAAATGTGCCACTGTTTGGGCATTTGGCCAAGTCTCTGACTGATGATCCGACTTTGTTGTGGCGTGGTCAGCAGACACACAGCAGACTGACCAACACACACACACACACACATACACACTCACACGGCAGCCGGTTGCGCCTCTTGCAGTCAATTATGCAATTAAAGCTTTACATGCGAACAAGTAGCAATTGCAGCCAAATGAGGCAAATTTCCAATGCGCTGGCATCGATTTGACAAAGCGACAGTTGCTCCAGCACCAGCGATGCCCCTGCACTTCCCACTCCCCCTCGCCACACAGTGAGTGGCCAGCGGGCAGCAATTTGCATCTTGCAGTCATTATCTCTGCCTCTTTCTCTCTCTCGCCACCTCCTTCGCGTCCGATTGACTGTCAACTGTGACGTGTCATCGCCGTAATTCAGCAGTTTTATGATTCCTTTTTAGCTGACTGCCGCCGCTTCTGTTCCCATGGCCAATAAAGTCAGCGCGAGCAATTAGTTTTTGTGATTTGCAGCAAATATGAAATTTGGGGAAGTTTTTCGTAAACTATTGAACAGGCTTAGAACTGTCAACAGTGGCCAAACGAAGTTTGAATACTCTTAAAGTGTGCTGAATGCACAATCAGATTAAAGCAGCACAGCCATCGATAGTAGCTGCTCGTGTTGGTTGCTTTTAACGATGATTTCAGCCATCGTTACTATCGATTGCTTCATCGATCGACTTATCAGTTCTAATGCTCATAAAAATACGCTTTGCCTATCGATACTAACGATGCTGCCATCGATAGTTCTAACACGTCTACTCGATATGAAAGTAAATTCTTCGATGTTTGCTTACATTTCGATAAATAAAAATTAAAAAAAAAAAACAAGACAGCTGATCGATGTGGATATGATGAAATATCAAGTATTTATTTATATATGCATATAATATATATAAATCTACTTTTGCTTCTTCATGTTTACCTTTGCCACATTACGTATACGCCGCATAGACAAGCAAAAAAAAAACCTCATCCATTCAATTGAAATGAAGTGGCAAAATTGTCTTTTTGCTTGTAATTTTTATACATTGGCTTTTAATAACAGTCGAGAGACGAGAGCCGAGTCGCGCTGTCATCATTATCATCGTTTGAAACATCATGATCGCGTTTGGTTTTGCCCGTAATTTGCTAATCATTTCAACTGCCACTTTGGCCAGCAATTTAAGCGCCGCAACAAGGAAGAAATTGTCAACCATTTTGGAGTCATGAGAAAATGCCAAGACAATCTTCAATGCTGGCTATTTATTTGGTGGCAGCCAAAGGATGATGCCCAGATTGACCAACAGTGGACAGGCGAGCCAAAAGTGAATGGCAGATGATTTTAACTTTTGCCTCGCCAACATGCTGCCGTCGAAATTGGCCAACGTCGAGCAGTGGGCGCCCAACTGTCCAGCATTATTACGGAGGAATCTGTTGCTCTGCTGTGTGTGTTTAATCAGCAGAGATGCACGCATGTCTGACTGAGCCGCTGCCAAAGGGAGGATGCACTGATGGATACACTTCACGGCAGACATGACTTAATTAAGCATCTGCGAATTGTTAATTAATATTTTCCAGCCATACGTAGATATGTATTGGAATTTGGGCAACAGCTGCTTGGCTGGCTCGCAGAGGTCATGCAGAGATAAAATTGCTGCTGCCACAACTGGCTGTGTCTGTCGCTTTCTTCTATGGAAATTCCACAATTCGATTGGCCATAAAGCGCAAAGGCTCGTTTAGCAACTGGTTACGTGGTCGTCACCCGCCGCCAAATGCTTCCTGGAAACCGCAAAACTGATCACCGTCGCGACAAAGGTGGCATCTGCCAGCTGCCTCCACTGAGGCCTCAACTTGGGCGTCTCACGTAGTCGTTGCGCCTCTGTCTCTACCTTTGTCTCTCCCTCTTCATCTTCCTCTGCCTCTGCCTAGACAAGCATTGCATGTGCCGCATAAATCTTCAGCTCATTTATTTATTTAAAATACAATATACTGCAAGTGCATCCAGCTGCTGCTTGGGTTGGGCGTCTGCACCCAACAGCCTCTTGATTACATAGTAAATGTATGTATGTATGTGCATTTCATGTGATTTGTACTACGGCCGACAAGCCTCACCTGGGGGCTGCCGCGTGTTGAACTCTTCAGGATATTATTGTCAGCGGCAATTGACTTAATGTCTAGCATTGACTTTTGACTAAACAATGGCATTTCATGCCTTCTATTGTTATCATTAGCACTGAAATCTATGCATATTAACCTTTTCAAGAGATAACGAAACGTGCATGGTATTTCAAGTAAGCCTGCTTTGTTTTCAGCTATATCAAAATCAATATGGCAACAGACGGAGGCTTTGTAAGACAACATGTTTTCATAAAGTAGCTGACGAGCTGAATACCAATTTGAAACACAGTTAAACTTAGTTACTTAAACAGTTGCTTAAACAGCAGAGCCAGCATTTACAAAGCAATTTGCATGCCTGCTCGTATATGGAAAACTCTTTGGCTCTTTGACTCAGACTCAGACGCAAACAAAATTCAAATTATGCAAAACAATGCTGACTGATTTGTGAGGAATTCAGTGCTACTTAAGGATTTGGCCACATGGTAAAGCCAGCATAATCCGACTACGAAGAACGAGGTGAAGGCTGAGAAACTAGATAGCTTGAAATATGGCAAAATAGCATAAGAAATAAATAAGGGTAGATTTAAGATAGATGTAGTATATGTATGCTGGTTTACATAAAAGAAAGTAGAATAGTGAATAGAGTCTAAGACAATAAATTCAACTGTATTTGCAAAAACTATTATTATTTTTCGATATATTCCTTGCGTCAATAGAAGCTCGCTTATACTTAGGTTTATTCAGAGGCTCCCATCTCATTGACGAAAGGTGGTTCAGAAACTGCAGATGTCTGTTTAGCTATTGCAATACCAGCTAAAGTCATATCAAGTCAAATCTACTCGAAATTACGCTTTAAATTCCAATTATAAATTACATCAATTGTTTAGCCCTTTTCTCATCCGTTTAGATTTAAGCCATATTTACAGAAACAGCCAAGAGCTGTGTGAAAATGTTAATTTCATTACACTTAACTTCTGGGAATTGCATTCAATGACTTTGAGCGCTACCGAGCACATTGTAAATAGAACCGTTGCCCGAATTTCAAAATATTGTATTTGCATTGCAAAAGTGCTCAAAGCTCTTTAATTTCCATTTGAAATCGGCTTCGCTTTCAGTAATTGTTTTCAAGTCATCATCGTTCCGACAGACTCTGCTTAAAGACTATATAACATTTGCTTCAATAATCTCGAAACTATTTTCAGCTCACGCAATGCTGGTTCCGAATCAGAGAATTTTGTTTAGTCCTGCAAATATTTTGCATTTGAATGAATGAAAGGGGCAAATGCAAATATATTCAGATAATCTCAGAGGAGCATTCAGTTGGAAAATGCGCAATGTAGTGGAGGGCATGAGTGGGCGAGGAATGTTAAATACACACACACACATACATACATATATGTACATACATGTATATATAAAATAGATTTGAACAAGGAAGGACTAAAAGGATTCCGAGGGAGCATTCGCATTTGCATTTGCCATTTATCTAATACGATTTTTGGTAGCTCGCTTTAGCCGCCCGTCTAATGACCAAATCCATTTGGCCGCAAATTAGTTTTTGTGGTCAGAAAGTGGTTTTGTGGGCGAATTGACTTACCTTGCGCTTGGAGCGCGCCATGCGCTGGTCCCGCGAGTTCTCCGCCTCGCCCGGCGGCCGCTTGCCCCACACGGCGATGGCGATGCGCGTGTAGGTGAATATCAGCACCAGCAGCGGCACGATGAACTGCAGCGTGAACAGGGTCAGCGTGTAGTAGTAGCCCTGCTCGGCCGAGGGCCAGACCTCGCGGCAGATGTATCTGATGTGGCAAGAGCAGACAGAGCAGACACGGCGACACGATGTTGTTGTGTGTGGGCGCACGGGGGTGTGGCATGCAAAACAAAAGAGCAGAAGCCGCATAGTGGGCCATGAGAGTGAGAGTTAGTTTAATGTGCATATCAGTTTAAGGCTGTGGGGGAGGGGGGCGTGGCATAAAGGCTGTCAGCCAGTGCGCTGGCCACGAAAGCTGTCACATGCACACACACACAATGAAACTGTTATGTTAAGTCTCTCTCAACTGTAATGGCTGAAAAGTTGGGGCGAAAAAAAAATAGGGAAAATAGTAAATTCGCCTGCATTTCGCCAACATTTTGCGTTGATTTATTGCAACTTTTTACTATGCAAATATGAGCTATAAAATATATTTTGTGCAAAGTGCTTCGTTGGCATAATGAACACAGACTCATTTTGATTTCATTTTTCCAACATTTCATGCACTTGATTGCATTTTGCGCCCACGGTGCGTGTTTTTGATAGGTTCACAAAATGAAAATTCTCTCATCTGCCAGCTGCTGTTGTGGTAATTAGGCACGTACCCTTACACATCACACACACACACACACACACATGCACACACCCACATGCATGTAGTTGTGCTCTAATTGAATGTGAAATGAGCAATTGCTTGCATTTAAAGTCAGGCAGAGAGAGTCTCATTTGCAATATTTGCAATTCACTCGAGGGCGTGCCCCAAATTGTGGCAAGTATCTTAAGCAAGCAGCCGTAAAGCCATTCGAAGCCAAAATGGAATTTCGAGTCCTTGCCAACAAGCTATCGATTTCAGCATGTGAGCCCAGCCAACCAGCCAGCCAGCCAGCCAGCCAGCTTCTGTTGCATGCCACGATATGCTGCTTACGACTCGGAGAGCAATTCGGCTCAAGTGGCACTCGTTACACAATGCCACGGTCATATCTTTAATGCTACACTTCAAGCACGCACTACACTGCATTGTGCTGGGGCTCCTAATGGGTTTCTTCTACTCACTTCTCGCACTTCTCGTGCCATATGGAGCTGGGCACCTCCAGTCGGGAGACGACGGGTATGGGAAAGGCGGTTGCCAGCGCGATAAACCAAACGCCAGCGATAATAAATTTGGCATATCTGCAAAAAAAGAAGAGAACAGACTTAAATAAGTAGAGGTAAAGAGTTGGTTACTTCAGCTGACGCACGCATTGCGTATACGCCTCATACGACAATCTCGTGAGTGCGTGCGTGCCTGCGTGCGTGCGTGAGTGAATTACAGCGAGGCAGGATAATTATAAAGCTTATTTATTTTGGGCCTCACAAATATTTACGTATGCCACGAAAGCCTCGCTCCTTAGCACGCACTCATCGACAGGGCGTGACATAAATGTCAGCGCCTCCTGCCAGCCCCCTCGGCCCCTTCCAGCCCTGGGATATCCGGCATATTTCGTTACAAAGCAAATTGACGTTCGATGCCGGGCGGCCTAGGCTCGTCGGATTTGCCAGCAGCTGCCGTCAGCTGTGTCTTGGGTTACTATTTAAACCAATTAACACGACACAGCCGGCCGGCCCCTGCCTATGCGAAGTCCCCTCGGACCGGAGGGCATTGCGTGTTTTCGTGTCCCATGGGGACGACGACATGGCCGTTGGTCAAGTGCGCTAGCCAGCCAAATGCCTAAAGCGTCAAGCAATGCAAATACGCCAGCGGCCACTTAACGGCGCCAATGTCACAAAGGCAGCAACAACAACAACAACAACAGCAGCAGAATGCCAGCAAGGGCGGGACTTCAATTAGTTTTTATGCGCCTTCAATTAGGTTAAATGCCACTAAAAGCCAGCTTTGCATACTTGAGCCGGTCTCGAATAAAATACTGAATATAATTGCCAACTGCTAATAGGTAAACTGATATTAGCTATGAAGTTATGCTAGAGTGAAACTCTGTGCAAAGTTGATTAGATTTTGGGTTTTAAAAAGTTTGTGAGATGTTAATGTTGCTTAAGGAAAGATTTTGAGGGTTGTGAAAAAAAAAAAACTAGGAAATAAATAGAAATATTCTACAAATTTTTTAACATTTGCTGGGCTGAATTTTACAATGAAATTACAATTTTTAAACATATATAATATTATTTTAAAATTTAAATATTTTAAGCTCTGTTAGTATTCAAGTTAGTTTCAATTTTATATAAAGTAATAAATAAAAATAAATAAAATATTATAATGAATAAAAATAAATAAAATTTCACTAGATAAGATAAAAAATGTAATTTAAGCCTCGTTCTAAATTTACAATATTTATAAATAAAAACAAAGAAAATTAAATAAACAAAAAACCATAAAAAAGTACAAATTTGTCCTTTTGGGAACTGACTCAGGTCGAACCCTCTTAAAACATGCAATTTTTACTATATAAATATTACAAGGATGAAAGGATTTCTGTTGACTGTACAAAGGTAATTTAAATTTACTTAATTCTAGGAAAATCAGCGCTTGAAAAGTAATCTGAATTTTGAGTTGAAAATTGTTTAGCAAAAGGAAACTCTCTCATTAAACAAACTTAAAAAAGATATATTTGTCTGAGCAAAATTCTATGAAAACCCGCTCAGTGGCTAATAAACAAACCGAATTTTCGGTTGAATATGTTAAGTACGAATAAGCTCTTGTGAATCTTAAGCCAACTTGAGACGGATATTAAGATGAAGCAAAGAAGATGAAGATGCTTGAGCAAGCCGCACGGAAAATGAGCAATTAAGCTGAACAGCTCACACTTGCAGCATTCTAAGAAGGACATCTTACCCCCCAATGTAATATAATAATCATATCAAACCCATTTTCTATTGGAGCTCTCTACAGCTGCCTCTATATTTGTATAATTAATATGAATTAAAATATATACATATGTATTTCCATACATCTGAACTCATCGATATACTCACCGCTTTGTGATGCGAGGTCGCAGCGGCCACATGATGGCTATGTAGCGATCGATGCTGATGGCGACCAGGGTGTAGGCGCTGACCAGGACGGAGACCACCTGGGAGTAGTTGACAAAGTGGCAGAGCACGATGCCGAACGGCCAGTAGTTGAGAATGTATTGCGAAATGAAGGAGGAGGGCACGCAGAAGAGCGACATCAGTATGTCGCCCAGAGCCAGATTGGCGATGAAATAGTTGGTGACGGTGCGCATGCGCGGCGTGGATTGCACGATGTAGCAGACGATGCCGTTGCCGAGCAGCGCAAATATGAAGATGGGTATGTAGAGCAGGTAGACGACGCTCTTGAAGTAGTCGCTGGACCACAGATCATCCGAATGGGAGCTGGAGTCGGTGCAGCTAAAGTTAAGCAATACGGTCACATTGAAGGCGGGCGTGGTCGATGGATAGCTGGCATCCTCGGCTTGCATCGGCTGTTCCGTGGAGCTGCCGTTATACACCAGCGCTTCCGCAACATCCGGATAGTCGTCCTCGTTGCGCAACAGCGGCTGCTGTGCCGCTATATAATACAGGCGCTCCTCACTCAACGCCGAGCGCTCCATGTCCAGGCGACTTCGTTGCCACTCCATTTTTCTACGACTCTTTCTTGTATGGTAGGCAAAGTTTGGCTGGTGCAACCTAATCTAAACACACTTTGGCATAAGCAAATTTTAATTGCAGTGCGATTACATGGCGCTCCGCTCTGCGGTTGAAATTTAATTATCCACAGCCAGCGAATGAGACCTGAAAGTATGCGCGAAATTTGTTTGAAATTCATTATTATTGTTATTAAGATTTTCAGAAATTTTCATGCTTGGTTGGCCACCAAACTGAGCTACTGGATGACCAAAAAAAAGTCTATGTAAGTTTCGCTTCACAGACAGCCGAATGGAATGCAATCTGAACTGTTGCATATTTTAGAGCTGCTGATGAAATTATTTATGGCAAATTGTTTCATTCAATTATACAGACACCAAAATTAAATGAAGCAACAAGTTCAAACGTTGAAGGATTTTTAAAGTATTTGTTCTCTGTTTGAACTATTGAAGCTTAGATGCTCAGCAGAATTTATTTATTTTTTAATCAATCAATAATTATACTGAGTTACTTAAGCACAGATATTCAGCTGAGTTATTTATATTAATTTTATTTCTAACTTTGCTTAATGAATAATAATTAGTAAATGGGTCATAACATTGTTCTATATAGGCTAGGAAACGCATTTAAGTCAAGTACATTTCTTAATTGAAATAAATTATATTTATTTATTTATTTATTTTAAGTACCCTGACTTTGCTTGAGCTAATAAAAATGTTAAACTGGGACACATAAATAAAATTTTATTAATTGTGCTACTCAAAAAAAAAAAAAAATAAAATAATAATAATAATAATAATAATTTCTGCTTCAATATATCAAGTTTAAAAAACTCTTGCTCTTACTCTTCTAACTAAATAAAATATATACAAATGTTGTGCTGCATCTTTTATTTACTTATTCCTTTATTTCTTTAATTACAGTTATGCACAAAATAAAAGCCTTTCATAAGCCTCTAGCTGACTTCTTAAATATTCAAAGATGCTAAAACACAATTGAATTAACATTCAAGATCCACTCACACTCGACAAGACTAACTTCAACAAAGAGCGTGCTTCAGGCAGGTTTAGCTTGTTGTGCACAAGTAAATGATGGAATAATGAAAGTTCCACAAGAGAGTAGATTCTCATCTAAACTCACAAATAGCTGAATGAACTCGCACTAGAACTAGAGCTACTCAACCTGTGTATCCCTTAAAATCTACCCAACAACCCTTAAATTTTAAATATGGGACTTTAAACTAAATACTAAAATACTTCTAAAGCTATTCAACTGTGTGAAAATCTAAAAGACTTCTTTGAAAACTAACATGAAATCTATAAGTGCCTCGGAAGTGACCCGAATGGGTTCACTTTGCAATAAGAAAAGCATCTACAATATAAAATAAACTGTTGCATACATTTGTGCGAAGCCAGTATAAGACTCGGTGCTGAGTGTGTGTATAAATCAAAATGACAAACAAGTAACCAGAGACCATTAAAACTGCCAAAATAAAAATACACAGAAATCGCTTAAGGGTAACACAAGATATAATATATATATATATATATATATATATATATATATATATATATATATATATATATATGTATCACAGCCGGCTGCAATGATAAATTGGTCGCAATTCAAAGGCATTTGGCTGAGCAAAATGAAAGGGAAACCTTTTAGGCGGGCGATGAAGTCAAAGCGAAGAAGGAGTGAAAAATGTCGATAAATGTATTTATTTCTTGACTGAGCACTTTGCAAACGAGAGAAACTGAAACTGTAAAGTCAAAAAGGCTGAAAGCATTCCAGGAAGGATTTTCGCCAAACCAAAGTGAAATGTTGCCCAGAAAAATACTGAATCAAATGAATTTATATAATAAACAAGCAAACAGCTTAAGGCTAACTGAAAAGAAAATAAAGCTAAAAACAAAAGGCAAAAGACCCGAAGACTTCCTTCCTTCCGTTCAGCTGCAATTGAAAAACTGTGCCATATTCTGGCTTTAATGAGCCGCAGGCCAAATGGAGAATCTGTCAAACTGAAATGCATGGCCATAAGGCAGACATGGGCATATGAATATATATATCCTATATATGTATATGTATAAGCGCATTTGTGCTTTTCTATTTGTGGCCTGGCATTAGGCAAATGAAAATGATAAGCAGAATGTGCGTACGCGCACAATTAAAGCCTGGCAACAAAGGACAATTGTTAAAGATAATATGGTAGCTGAAATTTGATTGCTCCGAGCTGAGCTGAGCTGGGTGTGTGTGGGTGTGTCTGGGCACATCTGTGGGCATGTGTGTGTGTGCGTGTGTGAAAGGAAGTCATTTCAACTTTTACTGGAGCGTCGGTTTAATGTGCCGCTAAATAAACTCCGACACCGACTAGCTGACAGTGGCTGCTAAGCAGACTCGTATATGTCTGTGAACGCTTGTCTGTAAAAGCCGGATAAGGATATCTATCAGGCAAGTAAATTGCTTATCTCAGCGCAATAATGAGGTACTTGGAGAGCTTTGGCCCGTATGCTCAGTGGGGGGCGTGTGGGCATGTGGGCGTAGGCCTGTCTCAGTGTGTGTGTGCGTGACTTGAGTCCTTGTGCGACAGTCGAACGTCTACTCCGTCTGCCATACTTTATCAATTATCTACACAAATTTCAAAATCCCCGTCAAGCTTCATCAAATTTCAACAGACGATTGCGTGCCCAAGGATTTGTTATTGGAATTTTTGTCAGGCATTCGGCAGAAATAAAGTAAACCATTTGATGTTCTCTTCCTTTCGTCGCTCTTTCCTCAATATATGCACAACAAGATTTTTAATTTAATATCTATTAATTTTTAAATTAAAATGCAAGCTCAGCGAAAACAAGATCGAGCTTTGCATGACAAGAAAGTGCGAATTAAAATTATATGAGATGTGCCAGGTTTCAATTGCAGGCAGCATGTACTTTGACTTGCTTCTCGTAATGAGAAAGAAAATCACGTTTCAATCACATTTGAAGATGGTTCTGCCACTCCACCCACAGTGAAATCGTTAAGCAGGACAGTGCCGCGGGTATTTATGAGAAGTCATCAATATTGCATTAGGGGCTCAGCAGATTCGAGTATGTGCACGGCATGCCGAAGCCAATAATTAACAGAGACTGGCTCCATTTGCATACGGGGAGCCAGTGCCTGAAATTCGCTTGAGTGGAAATACAAGTCTCTTAAAAGTATGGCCCAAGTGAAGTGGGGAAAATGGCCAAAAAATCACGTAGCAAAATGTAATCATAGCACGTGATTCGGCTGACGGCTTCACTGAGCATGGCTAAGGGGCAAAAAATAAAATAAAAATTAAATAAAATACGGTAGCCCATGGCAAATAATCTATATATATATATTTACATAGAGCATACGTCGAGGCTTTCGTCGGAAATGAAAAAAGGGCCGCAAATCAGATTTGATCGGCTTAGTTGCTTGTAAATTCATTTAGCGCCTTTTTAGGCTGCAACGCGTATTGACGGCAGTCGCGAGATTCGTCCCACGAAATTCAGGTGCTGCGCGGATAAATTCAATTTGCTGTGCCAAAAATATGACTAAAGCTGCAGCAGCGCAAATAAAAGAAGAAATAAAGATTGAAGCTCACTGCCAAATCTTCAAAGTGAGCCACAGCTCATATTTCCATTTGCGTTCATTGCGTTTCGAGGGCTTACGCTGTGGGATTAACAGGCGCTTTATGTCCAGCTATGTTCCGAAAAGCAAAAGCGAAGGCTAAAGCAAACAATGCCAGAATTGCAATGCACCCGGCTCAAACAGATTGGGGGCCCAGACAAATTGTTAAGACTGCACAGAAATGGCATTTACTTTGACCCGAGCAAAAGAAACAGCAAATTAAAAGTTCCAGCCCAGAGGAGTTCCAAGCAAATATTTCGACTGCCAATGTTTGTCTTTAGCAAAAGGCCAGAGAGATATGCGTTTGCTTAAGGTTAAACGAAATTTTTATACAGCTATGTATGCATTTATGTATGTGTGTATATATGGGTAAATTGTATATACATATAAATATTTATATACCTACACAAACACATAAATGCCTTAATTAGTCACTCTATCCATTTGTCTGTCTAAAAGACAAAAATACTAAGAAAACGTTTTAGTGCATTTAATTCAGACGAAATTTCAATTATACGGATTATTACGTTTCTGATCAGCATATTTAGGTATCATATGAGCCTTCTATATTCAGTAATATTTTCCACATTACTCAGATTCTTGTTAAATTTTGACTAATTGGCTTATTATGGGTGTTATATACTATTGGGCTGTTATTATTATAAATCTGGATACTCGGAATAACGAGAAATTTATATTAGTTTAGCTCTTCACTAACACCGATATTGTTGTATTATATTTACAGAAAACTCTAAAATTTCTGTGTAAATTCTGTTTCAGAAACTAAGTATTGTCGCGCTTTATATGCTTTTTCTTACCACCTACCTTGAGCCTATAGCATAACTAATTATATTCATATATATCATATCAAAGCAGCACACTTGAGGAACTTTTCGATATGCCAGCAAGAAACCACATTTAAGCTGCCTCTATTTCTACAATTACTGTTCAGCTTCTATTTGATATATTACCACAACTCAGCTGCTATAATTTTTCTGCTGTTTTTACGGCTCTCAAGTGGATGTGTCAAGAGTTCAACTAATTCAGGCCTCGCCAAACAGATATATGCCCATCTCTAGACGCTGTCTCTTCATCTTAGTATATCAAATACTTCCTGTAGCTAACCACAATGTCGTTGTCGTTGTCGTTGTTGTCGTTGTTGCTGTTGTTGTTTTAAGCAAGCATACCACTTTTTCCATTAACATTACCCACAACCGAGTGGAGTCATTCGTTGGGTTCTTTTCTCCGAGTGCTTGTAATTATAATTAATGAGCTATGTCAAGCGCACTTGACAGCGCCAGAGTCGAGTCAAAGGGCAAAGGACAAAAAACCAAAAAGGTAAGGTGGTAGGCCTGGGCCTGGGCGTGGTCGTGGTCGTGTTCGTCGTTGTGGGCGTGAAACATATTTGTGATAGTTTTTCCACTTCGACTGCCATTTAAATGGGCACCCAGCCACTCAGCAGGCAGTCAATGTTTTTATGGGATAATTAGACAAGCCAACTGCTTATATTTGCGTCTTACTTAGCCCGGTTAATGCTTTATTTATTTCTTATTAAGCTTATCAGAAGAGCATACAAGTACATGCTCGGTCTGCCTAGAGGAATGCTCTCCTGTACAGGCACAAAAAGATCAAAAAACACCAGAAAGGAAACGTTCCAGCTTAGCGCTTAGTGAGCTCTTAAACAGAGTTTGCTGCGAAATTTAGGTTTAAGCCCTTTGCTGACCCTTTGGCTAACGTTTGATACCCATATCAAATTTTATGCTGACTGCATGCGCATCTTTCTGTTGAGCACATTAATTCATTAGGTCCATTTCCATATATGTATGTAAATATGTATATCACATCCCACCTTGCTGCACGATTAATTCGGTTAAAGAGTTGCTGCCACTCCCCCCTCCCCGGTCCTGCTCGTGCGCCTTTTGAAATGTGACACTCTTGAAAATGCGATTAATTTGAATTTCATTGAATTCTGTGGCGAACTCCTCCTCCTGGGAACACCTCTTTCATGACCCACTTTATAACATATTTAACATAATTAAAGGAACTGGCCTGCGGACATCATGGACTTCACAGCTCATATTTTAATTGAGTTATATATGTATATATAAATATATAAAAATGTTTTTTTTTCCCCCTGAATGCCGACGAACAATAGCTACAAATTGAAGCGAAATGTGTTAATTAAATGCACCGACCATATTTAATTAGCGTCTGCCACTCAACGGCAGCTGCCAGTTGCTGCTCTTGCGAATTTCATGCTGCATTTTCCATGACAGTGAAAAGTTTCAATTTAGTAGTTTCCCTTGCATTTGGCAAGCTCTCTGCGCTGCTCAATCAGCTCTACGGAAATCTTCGACTTTAGCGGCACTCATATTGCTTCCGAGCCTATATGATTTATTTATTTATTTATTTATCTACAAAAAACTTCTCTCGCGTATTATTATTTTATATATTTTTATACCCTGAACCCATTTTCAATGGGAAATCAGGGTATAATGGTTTTGTTGAAATGTATGTAACAGGCAGAAGGAGGCGTGACAGACCCCCACAAAGTATATATATTCTTGATCAGGGTGTCGAGTTGAGTCGATTTAGTACTATTCCTCTGTCTATTTCTTCTAAGTATTCCCTCTACGTATTTCCTTTACATCTACGTATTTTCTTTACGTATTTCTTATACGTAATTCCTCTACGTAGTTCCTCCACGTCTTTAATGCTTATAATTCACACACTCTACTTCACTGGACCACTGAAGACTGACTGAAGAAATGCTGCAGCTGCTGCCCTTTATATAGCGACACTTTTACTCAAGCACAGTCTCTCCCAAATGTTGAGCCCGACGACAGGTACAGCTCGCTGCAGTCGAGTTTCTAGTGAGCAATGGGAACGCTCTCTGCTACTGTGAGCATTCTAGCTTCGTTTTACCTAAATACAGTAACAAATAAGAACTGCTGCATACATATAGACAACTTTAATGATCTTCTGCACTTCTTCTCTCCTTGCTCATACTTTTACTCAAGTACTGTATGCATGCGTGTGTGTGTGTTTGTGTGTGTGTGTGTGTGTGTGTGTGTGTGTGTGTGTGTGTGTGTGTGTGTGTGTGTGTGTGTGTGTGTGTGTGTGTGTGTGTGTGTGTGTGTGTGTGTGTGTGTGTGTGCGTGCGTGTGTGTGTGTGTGTGTGTGTGTGTGTGTGTGTGTGTGTGTGTGTGTGTGTGTGTGTGTGTGTGTGTGTATGTGTGTGTGTGTGTGTGTGTATGTGTGTGTGTGTCAGAAATGATGCGAAGAATTATTGAAATATCAGTTCTCCGAAGGTTTCAGGGGATTTCCTAGTCGAGCAGTCTCGACTAGAGCTTTCTTCCTTGTTTTTATTTTTATTTATTATTATTATTATTATAATTTTTGCTTATCTCATTTCTAAATTCAAATTTTAATTTAATTTAATTTTATTTATTTATTTTCATTTACTAATTTTACAATAAATCTCACTAAAAACGTTTTAATTTTTTATTTATTAAAGCCTTTCTAATTAATATGCCATTGTTACTCACTTTTCAAGATGACCATATATATATTTTTTGTTGCCGCCTAGAAGTATGCAACAAGTTTTATGTATTTTATTCATCCATCACATTTTGGCTATTATTTTTGCAAGTCATTTAATTCACCCGCTCAGCCAATTAGCACGAACAGGATAATCAGCCATGGAAAACTCATTAGCAATAATACGAGTACAAGTCAGAGAGGTAAACACGAAAGCGATGAAGAAGGGGGCAGTGGATGGCTGGGGCGAAAGTGTCTAACCAAATTGAGTCTCAGTTAATCGGCTTCTGTTGGGTCAGCCGTCTATTGTTTACAGTGCTCATTCACACTAAGCAAATAAATATGTATTTGAATTTTGCTTGAAGCCATAGACTTAACTTGTTCTACTCAATTGCAACTAAAGCGATTAATTTAAGTATATTGAAAGAGAGTTAAGGGTGATTCCGGTCTGTCACACCATATTACCAGAGGCCTTAACAACTAAAGTACTGCAATACCATTTTCTTGGAATTCGAACAGAACTGAGAAAAAGAAAAAGAATAGCAGCCCTCTCACTACTTCCCTCTGATCCGATCCTAATTGGATAAATCTCCTTTCAGAGTAAAGAAGTTTGGATCGTTACAAGATCAAGGCATTGCTGAGCAAGGTTATGTGTCAAAATACTAGCTGCCCCTGGTATATCCGTAATTCATGTTTGCATTGGCAATAGAATATAGAAGCAAGGTTGATGAAGAAGCTTCGTGTGCCTCCAACTACTCATTTTCACATATAACAAGTTATCTCAGGGCTATATCAACTATTCAAGCACACTCAGAGGCCTTAGCCCTCGAGAGGGCTACTTACAGCAGATTAACAATAGTGCGAACAAGTGTAATCGATTTAGATAGGGCTGAGGCACGGGCCCAGACCTCTAATACTATTTCCACTGATAAGGTAGAGCTCTCGTGCCTTAAATGCTGCTTGCGTCAGTTCCAGAAATGTTTGTTATTCACGCCGCCATAGATATTTAATCACAACTAAGGCGCACTTAAGTATGTGCAGTTTGCATATATTCTAATCACGCTGAGGTACTTGAGTGGGTTTATTTTTGGCTCCCAGTGTACCCCAGCAGAGCCAGGTTGAATTATTGTACGGCCTGAAATGTCAATTAAAAGATCAATTAAAGACTTTAAGCATTTTGGACAATGCCTATCAGATGATAATTTTTTGCCTGAGGTCTGATTAGACGGCTGCCCAAGCGATAACTTAATCGGCCTGGCCTATAAAAGACCATAGCTGGCCGAAACTCCTTATCAGTCGAAAGACCTCACAAGCAATATGAAGACTATTTGGCTCTTGACTTTCTGCGCACTGGCCGGTAATTTTAATTAATACATGCAGTTCGCTCAGCTCCTTAATAAATGGTTTTAATTCCTATACAGCTTCGGTCTGCGCTATTCCGGAGTCCGAACGAGAGAATGGAGAGAATGGCTGGTATATACCCAAACCAGATGGCAGCTTCTTTTGGATGGACAAGGATGACGCCGAGCTTCGTCTTGAACAACTAGAGATGCAAGAGACCCGCGCACTGACCACAACTCCCGTCAAATTCTACCTGTTCACCAAGTCGAACCCCACCAAGGGCACCAAGATCACAGCCACCAGCAAGTCAATCACAAAATCCAACTTCAATGCCAATAACCCAACCAGGTTAATATTACCTAAAAAGCCTGGAACTGTCTGATAGCAATAGCTAATCAACTAATTGCTTATCTATTACCTATTTCCAGAGTTATCATCCACGGCTGGACCCAGAGCAGCTCATCGGGCATGAACAAGAACATTCGTGACGCCTGGCTGAGCAATGGCGATTACAACGTCATCGTCGTGGACTGGGCTCGTGCACGTTCCGTCGAATACGCTTCCTCCGTTGTGGCTGTACCCACAGTGGGCAAGAAGGTCGCCAACATGATCAACTACCTTGTCTCCGACCATGGATTGAGACTCGACACTCTGTACGTTATTGGACACAGCCTGGGCGCCCATGTGGCTGGCTATACTGGCAAGAACACCAACGGCCAGGTGCACACCATCATCGGTCTGGACCCCGCTCTACCCCTGTTCAGCTACAACAAGCCCAACAAACGCCTCAACTCTGAAGATGCCTTCTACGTCGAGTCCATTCAGACCAACGGCGGCAAGCTGGGCTTCCTCAAGCCCATTGGCAAGGGCGCCTTCTACCCCAATGGTGGCAAATCCCAGCCGGGTTGCGTCATGGATGTGACTGGTGCCTGCTCCCACGGACGTTCTGTGACCTACTATGCTGAGGCTGTCTCTCAGAACAACTTTGGCACCATGAAGTGCGGTGACTACGAGGCAGCCGTTAACAAGGAGTGCGGCAGTACCTACAGCAGCGTTCGCATGGGCGCTGATAGCAATGCCTACATGGTAGCGGGTGACTTCTATGTTCCCGTGAACAGCAAGGCTCCCTACGGCAATATCAACTAAAACTGTTGCGCAATTAAAGAATATTATCGATAAAAATCAAATTTCGTATGGTAGAAAGTATTTTCTGGCTAACTATCATCCATACAAATTTTTTGTATGCGGCTATCAACTTAGTAATTGAGTAGATGCCGTGTAATTTCCATGTCTAATCTAACTATCACGAGTGTGATAAATTGTTTATATAATTAGAACTGTTGCTCTTAATGCCTCAACAGTTGTAAACTACTATCCCAACAAGATGAAGTTGATTTGGCTCTTAGTTCTTTGTGCTGTAATGAGCAAACGTGAGTAATACAAATCAGAAAATCCATAAGTGCTTATTTAAACAGTCCTCAGCTAGTGCATACGAGTTGGATTTGTCCGAGAATATGAATGGGGAGAAAAAACTTAGAGGCCTTTGCTAAGCTCGTGCAAACTACCAAGAAACCCTAAGAATCTTGGTCCATAAAATCTATTGAAAGCTCCACGTCGACAATCGTCTGAAAATATACATATACAGCTACTTAGGGTGTTAGCACTCGTGGGGCTACTTACAGCAGATTAACAGTAGTGTTAGTGAGGCATGGGCCCAGACTTCAAATACCACTTACACTGACAAGGAAGAACTCTCGAGCACAATAGATCTTTATTCATAGCTGAGGCACACTCAAGTATGAGCAAATTACATACACTTATGCGAGTGTGCTTACTTTAAGTTCCCAGTGTATCCCCGCAGAGACAGGTTGAACTATTTTCCGGTATAAAATGACAATCAAAAGATCAAAGACATTAAGAATTTTAGACCATGCCTATCGGATGATCTTCTTTATTATGATAACTTCTTCGGTCCGTCTTTTGAAGAGACCCTTGCATGCCGAAACTCCTTATCAGTCGAAAAAGATGTGTGGGCATTCGTATAATTTTATTTATTACATATGATTTGTTCAACTCCTTGACGCCTACTTCTAATTCCCATACAGCTGCGGTCTGCTTTCATCCTGACAATGACACTACTCATATCAATGGAGTGAACGGCTGGTACATACCTAGAATCAATGGCACCTTTTATTGGATGGATATGAAATTTGCAGATCTATATTTTAAAGTGGCGAACGCCTTAGAGGCCTTAACGGGCGGTGAAGAAGAAAATGTGCCGGTGAACAGCAAATCTGCCCACGGCAATACAAACTAAAACTGTAACGCATTAAAGAACATTATCGAAAATAATAAAATTTCGTTTTGGTTATGGGAGTATTTTTTCGCTAACTAGCATCCATACCAATCTTTATGATACGGCTACCAGCTTAGTAATTGCTTTGAATTCATTCAATTAGAGGCGTATGGACGTTTCGCCGTAATATCATTAGATGCCGTTTAATTTCCATGTCTAATCGAACTATCACGCGTGTGACAAATTGTTTATATAAATATAAATGTTGCTCTATATGCCTCAACAGTTGTATACTACTATCCCAACAAGATGAAGTTGATTTGGCTCTTAGTTCTTTGTGCTGTAATGAGCAAATGTGAGTCATACAAATCAGAAAATCCATAAGTGCTTATTTAAACAGTCCTCAGCTAGTGCATACGGGTAGGATTTGGCTGGAATATGCCTAACGACGATGGCACGCTTCAATGGATAGACAAGAAAGAAGCTGAGGCAATGCTTCAACGCTTTACGGATTAAAAAAAAACCAACGGCCATTGCTAAGCTCCTGAAATACTAATTTTTATCCAAAGTGCAGTGAACAGGTGAATCTCCCCACGGTAATACCAGCTAAATAGAAGTGGGACACAATTAAAGAATATTATCGAAAATAATCAAATTCCGTTTTTTTCTTAAGGAAGTATTTTTTTGCTAATCAAATAATTATATTGCTAATCTAGCTGGGCTTACGACGCTACTCCTGACTAACTGAATGACCCACCTTGAGGCTCTAATCTAATGATACTAAAGTGTAGTATATATTCATATGTGGTAACCGATACGGTTATCAACTTGGTAATTGCTTGGAATTCCATTTAGAAGCATACATTATATGGACTTGTCGTTTCCCACGCAGTATATAAATCATCCGACATTGATGTAGGCCTCCACTGATAAAGATTTATGATTAGTGAGAGAGTCTCTCTTGATAATTATTAATTATACTTCTGGTTCACTAAATGATTTCTAACTGAATGCCCATTGCTCTTCATTTCACAGGTGCCGCCTAAAAGTATGTAACAGGTGCCATAGCGCCATAATGCGAGTACAAGTCAGAGGGGTACGCACGAAAAGTGAGCGTTGCAGAAGGGGGCAGTGGGTGGCTGGGGCGGAAGTGTCTAGCCAAATTGAGTCTCAGCTAATCGGCTTTTGTTGGCTCAGCCGTGCAGTGCCATAAAGTCTTTAATTCTCTTTAAGACACAGACTGAACTTATTCTGCTCAATTGAAACTGAGGCGATCGATTGGAGTACGTTGAGAGGCAATAAGAGAATGATTCTTACTCGATTGGGTTATTTATAGCAGATTAGGAAAAGTGAGGAATAATTGTATTTCCTTATTTTCTAAATATAACGTTTGCTCGTTAGATACTGATCAGTTCTTGGCATGCTCAATCGACTTCGTTAATAATCAGATAAATGATCTTGATTATAGAAAGATCAGATATACATATAAGCTGTAACGCTTCGATAACCAACTGTTCGAACCTAAATTCAATTACCAATCCATATATTGTAAAAATACAAATAAGATTGTAACGCTTCATCCTAATGTTTTTAGATGCCATGTAATTTCCATGTCTAATCTGATTATCGCGGACGTGGCAAATTATTTATATAAATATAATTGTTGGTCTTAAGGCCTTAACAGTCGTTTACTACTACCCCAAGATGAAGTATATTTGGTTCTTAGCTTTGTGTGCTGAAATGTGCAAATGTGAGTAATACGAATGAGAAAATCCATAAGACCTACTTTAAGCCGTCCACAGCTAGTACAGACGCGAAGGATTTGTCCGAGAATGTGAATGGGGTGAACGGCTGGTATATGCCTAGCGATGATGGCACCCTTCAGTGGATAGACGAGAATGAAGCTGAGGCAATGCTTCAACCGCTTACGGAGCAGAAAAACCTAACGGCCATTGCTAAACTTGTGAAATATTATTTATTATCCAAGGTGTCAACTTCCTAGCAAACCGAAGAAACTGAGAGCAGCAGTACGTCGACAATCGGCTGAAAAATATATACGCTTATATTTGATTAAGTTAGTTCTGGGTGATAACATTTAAGGGTCTCAGCAGTCGAAAGGGCTACTTACAGCAGATTAACAGTAGTAAAGGCATGCTTAATCGATTTCGATAGAGTTTAAGGACGGGCTCAGACCGCTAATACTATTTCGACTGGTAAAGTAGAGCTCTCGTGCCTTAAGTGCTGTTATTCCCGCCACCAATAATCTTTAATCACAACTAAGATGCACGCTGAAGTACTTAAGTGGGTTTGTTGAATTATTTGCCAGTATGAAATGTCAATTAAAAGATCAATTATAAACTAAGCATTTTGGACAATGCCTATCAGATAAGATTTTTTTGCCTGAAGTCTGATTAAAAATCTGCCCAAGCGGTAACTTCTTCGGCTTGGCCTATAAAAGACCATAGCTGGCCGAAACTCCTTATCAGTCGAACGACCTCACAAACAATATGAAGACTTTGTAGCTTTTGACTTTCTATTCCACGTACATGGAACTCCGCCAAATCTTTAACAAATGCTATCAATTCACACTCAGCTTCGGACTACTATATTCCTGAGTCTGAACGGAATGAAGAGAATGGCTGGTACATACCCAAATTAGATGGCCGCTTCTTTTGGATTGATAAACATGCTGTACAACGTTGGCTGCAGATGTTTAGTCTAACGGCCAATGTTCCCGTCGAATTCTATCTGTTCACCAAGTCCAACCCCACCAATGGTACCAAAATCACAGCCACGAACACGTCAATCTCCTCATCCAACTTTAATGCCAGTAATCCAACGAGGTTAAGCTTATCTGAAACGACTGAACCTGTTTTATTGAAATAAGCTAATCAAGTGATTCCTCATCCATTTACAGACTTATAATTCACGGCTGGTCCCAAAGCAGTTCATCGGACATGAACGCGAACATTCGTGACGCCTGGCTGAGCAATAGTGACTACAACGTCATCGTCGTGGACTGGGCTAATGCACGTTCCATGGAATATATTTCCTCCGTTAAGGCTACTCCCGCCGTAGGCCAGAAGGTTGCCGACATGGTCAACTACCTTGCCTCCGATCATGACTTGAGTCTCGACACTCTGCACATTATCGGATACAGCCTGGGTGCACATGTGGCTGGTCATACTGGCAAGAGGACCAAAGGCGAGGTGCACACCATCATCGGTCTGGACCCCGCTCTGCCCTTCTTCAGCTACATTAAACCCGACACACGTCTCTCCTCCGATGACGCCTTCTACGTCGAGTCCATTCATACCAACGGCGGCAAGCTGGGCTTTCTCAAGCCAATTGGTAAGGCCACCTTCTACCCCAATGGTGGCAAATCACAACCTGGTTGCAGGAATAACGGCTGCTCTCACGCACGCTCTGTGACCTACTATGCTGAGGCTGTCACCAAGAACAACTTTGGTACAATGAAGTGCGATAGCTATATGGCCGCCGTCAATAAGAAGTGCGGCAATACCTACAGCACCATTCGCATGGGTGCTGAAAGCAATGCGAACAGGGTCAAGGGTATCTTCTTTGTGCCGGTGAACAGCGAATCTCCCTACGGCAATGCAAACTAAATAGTAATGTGAAGCAATCAAAGAATATTATTGAAAACAATCGAAGTCCGTTTTGCTTAAGGAAGTATTTATAGACTAACTAGCTAATACAATTGGGCTTACGACGCTAATCATATAGCTCAAATACACCTTGAGTTGCTAAGCCATACTAAACCGTACTGATATCGCTATATGGCAAGCTATATGTCTATCAATTTAGTAATTGCTAATGGATCTGGCGCTTCCCACATAGTATATAAATCATCCGACATGGATGTATGCCGCAATTGATAATCATTTATTATCAGTTAGAGAGTCTCTTGGAGAAGTGTGATTTTTAATCAACGTACTCAACTTTATCTAGCCAATTTTAATCAATTTTCAAGTGCTTTTAAACCAACATAGAAGGATGGATCGCTCTACGAACTTGACTATAAATAAGCCGGAACTCCGAGTGACACATTATTCATACTTCTGATTCCAAGATGAAAACAGCTTGTCTAATTGGACTAGTAGCTCTCCTATCCACAGGTTGTTTACTTTATTATCTCTGTGGGTATTTACAATTTCTGACTAACTCTTTTTGGTTGCAGTGAGTTCTGTGCCCGTCGATGATCGCGTTAACGGCGAAAACGGCTGGTACGTACCCCAGGCGGATGGCTCCTTTGAGTGGATTGACTTAGATGATGCAGAAGATCTGTTGTCAAAGGGCGAGGAGATGGAGGGCCGCATCAGCACCAATGCTGTCTCCTTCTATCTATACACCCATTCCAATCCAACCAGTGGTCAAGAAATAACGACCAAGAGCTCATCCATTGCGAATTCACATTTCAACAAGGATCATCCCACACGCATTGTCATTCACGGCTGGACTCAGAGCTACAAGGACTCCATGAACACAGAAATCACCAAGGCCTGGCTGTCCCGCGGTGACTACAATGTCATCATTGTCGACTGGTCCCGTGCTCGCTCCGTGGACTACGCCTCCTCCGTGGTGGCGGTTCCCGGTGCTGGTGCCAAGGTAGGAAACATGATCAAGTTTTTGAATGAAAACCACGGGTTGTCCCTGGACAGCCTGTACGTGATTGGTCACAGCCTGGGTGCCCAAGTTGCTGGATATGCCGGCAAGACCGTTGGCGAGGGTCGCATTCACACCATTATTGGCCTAGACCCTGCTCTGCCCCTGTTCAGCTACAACAAGCCCAACAAGCGTCTCTCCTCCGACGATGCCCACTACGTGGAATCCATTCAGACCAACGGCGGCAAGCTGGGCTTCCTCAAGCCCATTGGTAAGGGCGCCTTCTACCCCAACGGTGGTAAGAAGCAACCTGGTTGCGGTGTAGACGCCACCGGCTCCTGCTCCCACGGCCGCTCCGTGACCTACTATGTTGAGGCCGTCACTCAGGATAACTTCGGCACAATTAAGTGCGGTGATTACGAGGCAGCCGTGAAAAAGGAGTGCGGCAGTACCTACAGCAGCGTTCGCATGGGAGCTGATAGCAATGCCTACATGGTTTCGGGTGACTTCTATGTTCCCGTGAACAGCAAGGCTCCCTTCGGCAACGTCCATTAAGTGACTAATCACAATAAGCACAATAAACGTGTATCTCTCACAAGCAAATCATACTTTAAAGACTTTGAACTGGTAATGGTATCATGGCTTGGTTATTGCTTTTTATATAGGTTAAGCTTTTTAAATCTTTCCAAAACATTTCTACAAACAATCTAGATTTTATCGTTAGAGTACGCTATTTATTGACTAGAATTTCTATTCTATCAAAGAATAGCTAAAGGTTTCGATCAATAAGATATGGGATAGCCGAATAGCAACTTATCATCGATTAATGACTATATCGTCAGAGTTGTTAGAAGGAAAATGCCAAATTGGATTTCTCCCTAACATTCTTTTTCAGTCAGCTCCCTGCCCATACAGGAGCGTATTCATGGCGAGAATGGTTGGTATGTACCACAAATCGATGCTACCTTCGAGTGGATGGATCTAGACGAGGCCGAGCAGCTGTTGGTCACGGAGCAGATGGAGGGACGCGCAAGCGCAAATGCCGTGTCCTTCTACCTTTAGACCAGATCGAATCACGGAAGCATCCATTCTCACTTCAACAAGGGGTGGGTACTCCTTGCTCTATCTCTATCAAGATACAATGCTCTTTGCCATTGCAAAAGCACCGCTACTAATGCCTATGTTTCACAACAGTCGAGCTGGCCAAATAAATCAATCTTAGCAATACGCAGCTATCTTTAAATTGTTTTCGCTACCTATCAGTGCACGTGGGCGTAGTTGGTAAGTAGAGCTTCTTAGGAGACATTTAAACCATACGATTGTCAGAACAAAGAACAAACTAGAAATTGTAATTAACTTTAAATAGTCTTAAGATAAAGATATATTTACGTTAATTTATTTTTGTTAAAACAATATTACTTTAAATTTGTATGTCGAAAAGTTCTTTCAATATATATAAATTTATCTATGTGATTTATTTAAATTTCAACTTTTAATTTCTAGAAACAAAGAGCAGAGACTCTTCATTCGATACATATCACTTATTGAACTTCGATATTTATCGATTAACATTAACTTTATTAATAATATAAAAATTCGAATTGCAAATGAACATTCTTTAATTTCTAAAGAAAAGAAAATCAAATCTTTTCTCGACTCACATTGGATAGGATATTTATTTGCCAAAGTCCTCCTTTGATACTGGATATCGATAGTTATCGATTCACATTATTTATTCTCATTCATTATGTATATTTCAAGTGTACAGTCCAAATGCAATTCCGCTTCGGATACCTATGATTCTGAGACTACTTTTTCTTTGACTACTACACTCCCCGTTCCAATTGCTTAAGGGTATAAACACTGATAACCGAAAAATGCACTGATCAGTCGACGTTAAAGTTTTTAAATATTTAATATTCTACCAACGTGACTATAAATATGCCGGAACTGCGAGTGACATATTATTCATACTTCTGGTTCTAAGATGAAAACAGCTTGTCTAATTGGACTAGTAGCTCTCCTATCCGCAGGTTGTTTATTTCATTATCTCTGTGTGTATTCCCAAATTCTAATTAGCTCTTTTTGGTTGCAGTGAGTTCTGTGCCCGTCGCTGAGCGCGTTAACGGCGAAAACGGCTGGTACGTACCACAGGCGGATGGCTCCTTTGAGTGGATTGACTTAGATGATGCTGAAGATCTGTTGGCAAAGGGCAGGGAGATGGAAGGCTTCTTCCCCAATCCTGTCGCCTTTTATCTGTACACCCATTCCAATCCAACCAATGGTCAAGAAATAACAACCGAGAACTCATCCATTGCGAATTCACATTTCAACAAGGATCATCCCACACGCATTGTCATTCACGGCTGGACCCAGAGCTACAAGTCCTCCATGAACACAGAAATCACCAAAGCTTGGCTGTCCCGCGGTGACTACAATGTCATCATTGTCGACTGGTCCCGTGCTCGCTCCGTGGACTACGTCTCCTCCGTGGTGTGGGTTCCCGGTGCTGGTGCCAAGGTTGGAAACATGATCAAGTTTTTGAACGAAAGCCACGATTTGTCCCTGGACAGCCTGTACGTGATTGGTCACAGCCTGGGTGCCCATGTTGCTGGATATGCCGGCAAGACCGTTGGCAAGGGTCGCATTCACACCATTATTGGCCTAGACCCTGCTGGGCCCCTGTTCCGGTTCAGAACGCCCAAATATCGTCTCTCCTCCGACGATGCCCACTACGTGGAATCCATTCAGACCAACGGCTACAAGCTGGGCCTCCTCAAGCCCGTTGGCAAGGCCACCTTTTACCCCAACGGTGGCAAGAGGCAACCCGGTTGCGGTATGGACTTCTCCGGCGCCTGTTCCCATGGACGCTCCGTGACCTACTATGTTGAGGCCGTCACTCAGGATAACTTCCGCACCATCAAGTGCGCTGACTACAAGGCGGCTGTGAATAAGAAGTGCGGCAGTACCTACAGCAGCGTTCGCATGGGTTCGCATGCCTCCATGGTTTCGGGTGACTTCTATGTTCCCGTGAACAGAAAGCCTCCCTTTGGCAACGTCCATTAAGTGACTAATCACAATAAGCACAATAAATGTGTCTCTCTCACAAGCAAATCATACTTTAAAGACTTTGAACTGGCAATGGTATCATGGTTTGATTATTGCTTTTATATATGTTAAGCTTTTTATAGCTTTCCGAAAGCAAAGCATTTCTACAAACAATCTAGATTTTATCGTTGGAGTACGCTATATATTGCCTAGAATTGCTATTCTATAAAATAATAGCTAAAGCTATAGATTAATAAGACAGAAGCTAACCGAATTGCAAGTTATCATCGATTAATGGTTATATAGTCAGAGTTGTTAAAAGGGAAATGCCAAATTGGAATTTTCATCAAAAACATACGAGCTTAATGATTAAATGTGGGCAGGTTCTTAACAACTATCGCAAAATGAAAATGATTAGCGTTTTAGGCTATAAAATGGAAAGAAATACTAACGATTTAGCAAATCTACTTGAGTTACCGGAATGAAAGTATTTCTCGTACTAGCAGCATTGCTGGCCACAGGTCAGAAACAATTTTTTCCTGTTAGGCGAAAGTTCGTAGGTCCCTAACACTCTTTTTCAGTCAGCGCCCTACCCATTCAAGAGCGTATTCATGGCGAGAATGGTTGGTATGTACCACAAATTGATGCTACCTTCGAGTGGATGGATCTGGAAAAGGCCGAGCAGCTGTTGGCCGACGCGGAGCAGATGGAGGGACGCGAAAGCGCAAATGCTGTGTCCTTCTACCTTTACACCAGATCGAATCCCCACGAGGGCAAACACATTGCCGCCACGGAAGCATCCATTCGCGATTCGCACTTCAACAAGGATCATGCCACACGCTTCGTTATCCACGGTTGGACAGGTCGTCACTCGGACCCCATGAACAAAGAAATTACCGAGGCCTGGCTATCCCGAGGTGATTACAACATTATTATTGTTGACTGGGCCCGTGCTCGCTCCGTGGACTACGCCTCTTCGGTCATTGCTGTACCCGGCGCCGGCACCAAAGTGGGTCAAATGATCACGTACCTGCACGAGCACCATGGCATGTCCCTGGAGCGCCTGATGGTAATTGGCCACAGCCTGGGTGCTCATGTATCGGGATATGCCGGCAAAACCGTTGGCGGGGGTCGCATTCACACCATTATTGGCCTAGATCCCGCTCTACCCCTGTTCAGCTACAACAAGCCCAGCAAACGCCTCAACTCTGAGGATGCATTCTACGTCGAATCCATTCAGACCAACGGCGGTAAACTGGGCTTCCTCAAGCCCATCGGCAAGGGCGCCTTCTACCCCAACGGTGGTAAGAAGCAACCCGGTTGCGGTGTAGACACCACCGGCTCCTGCTCCCACGGCCGCTCCGTGACCTACTATGTTGAGGCTGTCACTCAGGATAACTTCGGCTCCATCAAGTGCAGTGACTACGAGGCAGCGGTCAGAAAAGAGTGCGCCAGCACCTACAGCAGCATTCGCATGGGCGCCGACTACAATGCCTACATGTCGGGTGGTAGCTTCTATGTGCCTGTTAACAGCAAAGAGCCTTTTGGTAAAATTGAATAAGTTCCGCTATCTGTCGATCTGAATAAAATATAAAAGCAAACAATTGCCTTGCGATAGTGTGGGCACTCCTTGCCCTATCTCTATCAAGATACAATGCTCTAAGCGAACACTTGGGGTCCGTACGCTGCGAATCGAGTGCACGAGCACACGTCAGAGATTAGTGGGAGCGTCACGAAGGGAGAGGGCGTAAATGGAGATTGCTTTGTTTTTCTGTTTGCTACTTCTATAAATACAATGAAAGGCGAGTTGTTTACGGTACTCGAGGTGGCAGGTGAAAGAATTGATTTGAAACTCATCATGATGGCATTTTTGATTGCAAACCTGTGATAAAAGCAACCTGCCTCTCGTTGGGACTAATGCGAAATGAAACATTACCCGACATGCACAGAAAACCGATAAATCCGAGAAGATGTGCAGCATGGGGCGACTATTACCCGCTCTCATTGTCCTCTGCACAATTGACGATTAGCCAATGGGCAATTGGCCACACAAAGCTCTATGTGGGCGGTGGAAAAGTGTAGGAGCGAAGGCGTAGACATGTTCTGTGCTTGGCCAGATGCAGCTTGGTAATCACATTTCGCAAAACAGTCCCCGTAAACGGCACACAAATGCACTTATGCAATCTTCCACATTAAGGTAGCTGCATTGGAGAGAACTTAGTTTGCCATTGCAAGAGCACCGCTACCAATGCCTATGTGGTTAAGTCTTCAGGCACATGTCTCTCTTAGCACAACAGTTGAGCTGGCCAAATAAATCAATCTTAGCAATACGCAGCTATCTTTAAATTGTTTTCGCTACCTATCAGCGCACATGGGCGTAGTTGGTAAATAGAGCTTCTTAGGAGACATTTAAACCATACAATTGTCAGAACAAAGAACACACTAGAAATTTTAATTACCTTTAAATAGTCTTAAGATAAATATTATTTATTTTTGTTAAAACAATATTACTTTAAATTTGTATGTCGAATAGTATATATTTATCGACTCTCATACTTTATGTGATTTATTTAAATTTCAACATAAAATTTCTAGAAATAAAGAGCAGAGACTCTTCATTAGATACTTATCACTTAATGAACATCGATATTTATCGATTAATATTAACTTTATTATTAATATACAAATTCAAATTTCAAGTGAACATTCTTCAAATCTTTTCTCGACTCACATTAGATGGGTTATTTATTTGCCAAAGTCCTCTTTTGATACTGGATATCGATAATTATCGATACACATTAAATATTTTCATTTATTATGTACATATATTTCAGGTGTACAGTCCAAATGCAATTCCGCTTCGGATACCTTCCATTCTGAGACTACGTTTTCGTTGACAGCTACACTCCCCGTTCCAATTGCTCAAGGGTATAAACACTGATAACAGAAAAATTCACTGATCAGTCGACGTTACGGTTTTTAAATATTTAGTATTAAATATTATTAATAATTAGAGCTGGGTAAGCTCTGGTGTGATTGCCTATCAATTGGCCAAATCTCAAGTGGGTCTGCAGAGCATACGCGTGATTTGATAAGATGCGTCTATATAAAGCTATAGCCTGGGGCAGGTCCAAACATCAGTTGAAATTGCCTTCTGCGTAGCATGATGAAACTGTTTTTGGCTCTCGCATTCTGCGTTGTTGCGGGTAAGACTCTGAAACTCTGTTCTGTTCTATTTTAATTACCAAGTTCAAACCGAATTCTTTTCATTCGACAGCCAGCGCCGTTGAGCACAAGATTAATGGTGAGAACGGCTGGTACGTTCCCCAAGCCGATGGCACCTTCGAGTGGGTGGACAAGGATAAGGCCGATGCCTACCTGGAAGCCCATGCAGAGCGTGAGCGCAGCTTGCTGAACCCCGTCACCTTCTACCTGTACACCAAGGCCAACCAGAACTCCGGCCAGGAAATCAAGGCTAACAAGGCTAGCATCTCCGCCTCGAACTTCAACCCCAACAACCCCACTCGTTTCACCATCCACGGCTGGACCTCCAGCGCCGATGATTACGTCAACTACGGCGTGCGCAATGCCTGGTTCACCCACGGCGACATGAACATGATTACCGTTGACTGGGGCCGTGCCCGCTCTGTTGACTACGCCTCCTCCGTCTTGGCCGTGCCCGGTGTCGGTGAGCAGGTTGCCGACCTGATCAACTTCTTGCGCTCCAACTTCGGTCTGTCTCTGGACAACACCATGATCATTGGCCACAGCCTGGGCGCTCATGTGTCCGGATTCGCTGGCAAGAACGTCAAGAACGGTCAGGTGCACACCATCATTGGTCTGGACCCTGCCATGCCCCTGTACAGCTACGACTCGCCCAACAAGCGCCTCAACTCCAACGATGCTTACTATGTGGAGTCCATTCAGACCAACGGCGGTACCTTGGGCTTCCTCAAGCCCATTGGCAAGGGCGCCTTCTATCCCAACGGTGGCAAGTCCCAGCCTGGATGCGGTGTCGATTTGACCGGCTCCTGCGCCCACAGCCGCTCCGTGATCTACTACGCAGAGTCCGTCACCCAGGACAACTTCCCCACCATGAAGTGCGGTGACTACCAGCAGGCCGTCGCCAAGAGCTGCGGCAGCACCTACAGCGCCGTCAAGATGGGAGCCGTCACTAATGCCTACATGGTCGCCGGCGACTACTACGTGCCCGTCCACAGCGATTATCCTTATGGATATGGCAACTAAGCTAGCTTCCTTGACAATAAAAATGTATAACGAAAACTAAAGTTTTGATTGCATTTAAAAGGTGCTATTCAATGGGTATACAAGTAAGAGTTAAAAGTAAGCAAGGATGGATGACAAACTAATATACGCTAAGCAAAGATCGGATCAGTGTGTCATTAATGATATTACATCCAATTTGTAACTATGTCAAATCCATAATATCTCCCCATATATAGGGTATTCTCTAGTTGCTACCATTATAATGTGCGTAGTCATTATCGAAGCTTTTACTCAACTCAAAACTATAAGTTGAGTGAGTTAACTCTTACGTTTCACAGTGATTTACACTCAAAGATATGACGCTGCACAGTAGGAAATTTATTTTTTGTTTTATTTATTTTTTATTATTATCAATTTAATCAACTAAAAGAAGGAACATTTATATATGTATGTTTCAGTCTCATTGCAGAATTTTTACTCTGTCTTTGCGATAAAAAAAAATTTGCTGAATGATTATGACTAGAAATCTAATCTGCCTCCAATCTATTATTGGTATTTAATTTACGGTAGCCGCTCGAATTGGCAAAAAGTCTATATAAAGACGTGAGATGTGTCCATAGACGTTAGACATGAATTTGATTGTATTCCTAACTGTTTGCGTGCTAGCTGGTGAGTACTTTGCACCTTCGATTAAACTACAACTCAGAAGTCACGACTTTAGTCAGTGCGCTGCCCCTTGAGGAGCAAACAACGCGCATCCATGGCGAGAATGGCTGGTACGTGCCACAGCTGGGCGCTGACTCCAAGTGGATGAGCATGGAGCAGGCTGAAGATCTTGTGGAGGCATATGAAACCCTCAATACCATGGAGATCGCTCAGCACTTGTCCCTGAACGCGGTTAGCTTCTACCTGTACACACAACGTAATCCGACGGAGGGACAGCTCATCCAAGCCACCAAGGAATCCATTGATGCATCCAACTTTGATGCCGCCAATCCGACTAGGTAAGTTTCGCTCCGTGACACAGTTCGCTTTTATAGCTCTCATTCATTAATAGATTTACCATACACGGCTGGAACTCCAATTATCAGGACGGTGTCAACAGTGGCGTACGCAATGCCTGGTTCCTGTCCGGCGACTATAATATGATTGCCGTAGACTGGGCACGCGGTCGCTCGCTGGAATATGCCTCCTCCGTGGCAGCGGTGCCGGGAGCGGGCGAGAAAATTGCTCGCCTGGTGGACTTTTTGGTCACCGAGTATGGCATGTCCTTGGAAACGCTCGAAGTGGTGGGCTTCAGCCTGGGTGCACATGTGGCCGGCTTTACCGCCAAGCAGGTGACCACTGGCAGCGTGCAAAAGGTGGTGGGTCTTGACCCCGCCTCGCCCCTGTTCAGCTACGACAAGCCAGAGAAGCGTTTGTCCAGCAACGATGCCTATTACGTGGAGACCATTCAGACCAATGGTGGCACACTGGGCTTCAGCAAGCCGATCGGACGCGCTGCCTTTTATCCGAATGGCGGTAAATCCCAGCCTGGCTGTGGACTTGATTTGACCGGCGGCTGTGCCCATAAACGGGCCGTGTCGTACTACGTCGAATCGCTGCGAATGAATAACTTCCCAACCATCAAGTGCTCGTCCTATCAACAGGCCCAAAAGAAGGATTGCGGCAGCACCTACAGCACCGTCAAGATGGGTGCTAGCGAAAATGAACTGATTGCCGTGGGCGACTTCTATGTGCCCGTTAACAAGCAATCGCCATATGGATTGGGTGACTCCAATATTGAAGACACGACCACCACACTGCAGCCCACGACAATTGTTGTAGAGACAACAACAACAACAACTACGCCCAGCGAGGTGACAAACGACAGCTCCAGTGCCGCTACCCCTCCGGGAATCGAAACGACACCGACACCGACACCTGCTCCCGAGGGAGGCAAAGACAACGGACGTAAGATGAACATTTATATCCTGAATTTAATATTCGTCAATGCGACAATAAACAAGTAGGAGGACTAAACGACCCAGCACTGGGCAGAGGCAAGGTCTTCAAAATTCATCAATAAAGCGAGCATGAAATCGAACCAAACTTAATTGCAGCTGATGCTCTTTGATGTGCGCTTAGGATGCCACGCCCACAGCCAAAGCTTATTCCATATTGTGAGTGGGCTTGAAAGGGGCTGCCGGATATCGAGTCGTTAAGATAAAATATATATTTTATATTGCGTCCGCTTTTAGTTCAATATCTAAGAAATATTCTTAGTCAAACTAAATCATCCTGTCCCTCTCTCTCTCTCTTTTACCTGATGTAATCGAAAATTTGTGTCCGGCATTAATTACGGACTTCGCGCTGTAATCGAAAACGCTTTGATGTCTCCTATTGCAAACACAGCGGGAATAACCGTAATTAAGAGTGCAGAGATTTAAGCTATTGCCCAAGGACAACATGTAATTCGTCACGTATTTCTATCTGTTTCTCTCTCTCTCTCTATCGTCATCTTTCCTTCCATATGAGTACGAAACTCGAATCTTATTAATCCTAATTAGAACTCAGACACATCAATCTGCTCCTCGTTAATGCGCCGAAAATAGAGGAATGACTGCCAGAAAAAAGTTAGATTTATATATGCTAACAGTCCATTAAAGCCATTCAATTAGGAACAAATGTTGTAATTCTTTTATACCATTAACCCAAAAAAAACTCGCAGCTGTTCAAAGTGCCAAGCCAGCTAAAACTTTGCCCCCGGCGCTGTGTAGCATATGATACCACAAGTTTCTATTAGCAATGCCGAGGGACAACTGTCTGTACGTGTATAAATAATCTACTTAGGCAATTCATTATTTATTAAATAGCATTCATAGCTTAAGGGTACAGAGTATATAGTTCCATCTAAGCTCTTCAGACACCCATCACGTGCACAATGCAGGATTTGATGCTCGTATTGAAATAACTTCCACTGTCACATCTCTGTGGTATGAAGTCGCCATCGATGCACTCCAGATAGGAGGCAAAGTCTTCAGGGTCTGCTTCCCGTTCACCTTCCTTGCAATGGTCCCACGGGGGAAAACAAATTCCTTCGTCGTCCACGATGCAGCTGTGCAGTACTGTGTGGTAGTAGCTGCCATACGGGCAGAGCCTATTAACCATTTTGCCATCGATGCACTGCAAGTAGCCAGCACAGTCGTCGGGATCGATTCTTGTCTCACTATTTTGACATTCCTCAAGTCCGGCACAGAGTCCATTCTCATCAATTATACAGGCTTCGAAGCTTGAATTGTAGTACCTACCTTTCGGGCAATCGAACTGTATTAAATTTCCGTAAGTACATCTGAGATATCCACATCTATTTTCGGGAATCTCCCCAAGCTCATTCTCAGAACATCTTTCAAGACTACGAGTACAGACGCCATTCTCATCGATCTCGCAGATCTTCAAGACAGCATTGAAAAAACTTCCTTTGGCACACTTCTCTTCTATTAGATTTCCATCGACACATATCAGATATCCTGAACAGTCTTTAGGATCCGCTTCCAAAGATCCTTCGGTACACTTGTCATCATTGGGATCGCAAATTCCATTCTCATCGATCTCGCAAATTTTCAAGTCAGCATTGAAGAAACTACCTATAGCACACTTCTTTTCTATTAGATTCCCATCGACACATATGAGATATCCTGAACAGTCCTTAGGATCCGCTTGTAAAGAACCTTCGCTACACTTGGGATCACAAATTCCATTCTCATCGATCTCACAGATCTTCAAGTCAGCATTGAAGAAACTTCCTTTCGCACATTTCTCTTCGACCAAAATACCATCAACGCATTTGAGGTAACCTGCACAGTCTTCAGGATCCTTTTTTAAAGAGCCTTCCGTACACTTCTCACTTTTGGGAATACAAATTCCGTTCTCATCGATCTCGCAGATCTTTAATTCAGCATTGAAGAAACTACCTTTGGCACACTTCTCTTCGATCAGTCTGCCATCAACACATCTGAGATATCCACCACAGTCTTCTTGATCCTTTTCTAAGGAACCTTCAATGCACTTTCTCTGTTTAGGAATGCAGTTACCATTCTCATCGATCTCGCAAATTTTCAAGTCAGCGTTGAAATAGCTCCCTATCGTACACTTCTCCTCAAGCAGACTTCCATCAACACATCTCAGATAGCCAGCACAGTTCTGAGAATCAGCTTGAACCAAACCTTCCGTGCACGTCTCATTCTTAGGATTGCAAATTCCATTCTCATCGATCTCGCAGAGCTTCAAACTTGCATTGAAGTAGCTGCCAAATTGACATTTTTCCTCCTCCAAGCTGCCATTCACGCATCGAAAGTAACCGCAACTACTCCCCGGAATCACTTCAAACTGACCCTCCGCACATTGCGCAGCTGATGCCGCACAAATTCCACTCACATCGATGACGCACACTTCCCACGCTGGATCAAAGTAGCTCTGCGTGGGACAGCTTTGTATGAGAGTTTCCCCATTTAGGCATTGCCAATATCTAGAACAGTCTTCGGCATGAGGCTTAACAGTTCCTTCGAGGCACTTTCTTCGCGTATTCAGACTGACCCCCGATGTGGATATTGGGTACACAGAGTAGAGTATGAGCCACATATGAAGTGCTATTCCATGATAAATACTTTATCAGACATTTCGTTAGCAAAAGCCATCAACAATTCAGCCTCACCAAAGTAATTTATCCAAACTGGCGTTGTCAGCATTTTCACGAACTGAACTATGTCTCAGCTTGGGAGCTGTTTTTATATTTTCCAAAGCTATTAAACGAATGATTTTTCATGTTCGCTTGTCTTGTTTTCTGTTGATAACAAAATACTTAAATATTATATTTGTACCACTCTAAATTTAACATGTGTCCAGACATTTCGAAAGTAAACAGACCCACTTGAAGCTGTGCATCGACCCGGAAATGACATAATAAAAGATTCTTAACAACAATTCATGAGGTGAAACGTGTTGACAGGCTGAAAAAATGCAAATTTAGAGTCAAACTCCCAGGTGAAAAATACTTGGCTTCTAAAACACTTGCCAAAGTCCGCAAGTTGTGAAATATTTTGAACAGATTTCATAGAGCAAAGGTGAAAGGTGAAAGATTTCTATTATGAACAGTTCGCACTCGCACTCGCTTGATGACTTTGGTCTTTTTGCTGAAAAAACTCATTTGAGTGGCAATTCAGGCGAGGTTCAAATTGTCTGGAATGTCAGAAATTTGTGTTGAGTGATTTGCATATTTCTTTGCAGCTTTTTTATTCTCACTTTCACTCAAACTGCGACGAGGTCCTTGGCTTGAAATGTGCCACATTCATATTGGTTTACATTGGCCCTTAGGCGGACCATCAATAATGCAGGGCACAACTTCAACATGCCTAACGGCACCGCCGAGCATTCCAGCTACCAAAAATTAAAAAAAGGAAGTAGAGAACACACACAATATTTTAAAAGGTCAGACAGTTTAACAGCCCAAACAGAGTGCTACGGCTCAACGCTTCAGAGCTCATTATTTAACTTCGCGCGAAATCACACGCGTGGCAGACGGCTACGCCCAGGGCCCCCTTAAAGCCTTTGAGGTCACACCGACACCCACAGAATTATGTGCGCAAATATCATTTATCATAATCGTTGCATAGCTGAGAGGCTTCTGTTTCACTCTGTGGCACCTGTGTGACAAGAAGTTGAATACTTTAATATATACATATATTCATTCATGCATTTAACTACCTTAACTTGATCAAGAGCTTTGAAATGGGGTGTTATTGACTTCAGAATACTCATTCTCAATTAGAATTCTCATATCATACAACATAATTTAGTTCTTAGATCTGCCATAGAAGATACAGCCCAATTTGTCAAGCAGTTAATCTATCACAAATGTATGCTATATACGATTTGTCACGCCTTCATAACATCAGCAATGCGGACATCAATATACCCATTTCACAACGTGAGGCAGCATAAAAAAAAATCAATACAAAATTATTGCCTAAATTATACTAATAAGCTTTCACAAAGTCAGCTAAAGCAGCAAAAGTTTGTTTATTATTTAAGTGATTCGAATAAATCGCATATGAAATCGAGAAATCGGAGCGACTTATAACGAATGTCAAAGTAATTCTAAAATCGATTTGCTTTATGTACATACATATATAAAAGCATATATATACACAGACCATCTCGACTACATGTTATATCTAGCATACATTATACAGTCTCCCACGTAGAGGAAACTAAAACCGGCTAATAAATATTAATGTCGTTTGTGCTGATTTCAAAGAAGGGAAAAAAAATAGGAAACTGTTTGACCATTTTGAGAGTTTTGAGAGTTGTTCGACATTCGCTTTGTAGCCGAGCTAATGAGGGTCGTCTGCAAGTGCCGCAAGTTACACAAATATGTCAGCTGGCCATTGTTCTGAGCTCCCTGGTGATTGAGCCTGGCAACGTCGCAAGGTGCTTGAGCAGAGAGCGAAAGGACATTTGCAGCACATCGGATTGGCAGCCGTCACTTAAATGCTTCGTTATGGCAAAGCCCTGGGCTATACGCAAAGGTTGCAGCGCCTGAAACAAAGTATCGGGATTTGTTTGTGTTTGTGAACGCTTGGACAACCTTTTAGGGTCGTTGAGCTCGTTCAATAGGCGAGCAGCCAATAAAATTTGGAACGCCACTGAGCGTGCGTATGTGTGCGTGTGTGTGGTTTACCCATGAGTTCAGCTTGGCTGAAGCTCAATGGAAACTAAGCGCAATAATAAAAAAGAGAAAAAAATACATGCCCAACTACTGAGCAGTCTGTCAAAAGGTCCTGCCAGGCATAAAGCACAATGCGCATAAAATTACAAATTTCATTTGAATTAATTTATGATTACATTTTATTATATGTGTATGTATATGTATATGTAGTGAAGTCATCCCAAATCCAGTTTAGCCAGTCAAGTGTGCAGATCAGCAGGAGGCGGCAGAGCCACAGGCCATCATCGTGCTGCATGCCTCAGTGCACTTCAGCTAGGGCTATGTAAATATTTATGATGCATTGGCAAAAATGCCGAAATGTCTGTTTTATAGGCAAGCGGCTTTTAAATGAAAGCCGAAATGGAGCTCAGAGCAGGCCACATGCGTAAGCGAATTCTCAGAGCACAGCTGTCTCGCATCAATTTGGAAAATATTTCCTCATATGTATCTCAAGATATATTAATCAAACTAGACAGCTGCAGAGCTTTCTCACAACTAATGCCAGCCATTTCGAAGCAGTTTTTCAAGACATTTGTCTGGCTTGACAGACAAAGACAGTCCACAATTTCAATTTATATTCAAACGTAGTCAAAGTTTGGCAATCATATAGACATAGAGCCACACAAACAATTAAATTATGTTGGTCTCCTGCATTAGAAACTTTGGTTTGACAATCCAACAGATACAATATAAAGAGACACAAAGGGACGTTTGCATTAGCCCAACATACGTTGAATAAATATGTTTAGCTCGAGGCAAACACAAGCGACACAGATCATGGGATATTCCACATACGCCATGTTGGCCAAAGAATTTACCTGCCGAACGAAATGCTTTTCCCTCCTTCCTTTTGGCACATCATTTTTGTATCTAATCACATTCATTTCGGTATATTGCCCCAAGTATGACCACGAAAAATGTTGAGTATACAAAGTATAATCGACAGAGATAGAGATGGAGATGGAGATAGAGATAGAGATAGAGAGATAGCAATCAGTGAGAGCAGAGACAAAACTTTTGGCCAAACAAAGCCGCAATAAGGAACAAAGTGAAGAGTAAACTTTGCCGAAGGAATTTTTAATATGGCTGCTCGAAACTTGTCTCATTTCAGGGTTCGGGTTTCTTTCTTATCCCTGCTGCAGCTGAACATATCAAAAGCCAGCTGGTTGCATTTTGCCAGATTGTTGTCGAGGATTAGTTTTTTTTTCTTCTTCTTCTTCTTAAAGCTGTACAAAATATGCAAAGCAAAAACTAAGCACAAAGGCTCTCAGGTAGATGCTTGAGCAGCTTTTCTCTCTCTCTCTCTCTCTCTCTCTCTCTCTCGTTCTCTCTCTGGCAACAAAATTGAATTTTATAAACATTCAAGATGCTTTATTATCACAACTTGCCAACTGTATGCTAAACTTGTTTGTGTGTATTTGTGTGTTGAGTCTGTGAGTAAACAAATTCAATTTGTTGCTGTCCCTTCTCTAGCTCAGGTGTTGCTGTTGAGTGCTTTGAAAAAATAGCATATAAAAATAGCTGAAAAAAAAAAAAACTAAAACCAAGCAAAGTAAAAATACTCAGAGACAATATCAGAGCAATGTCTAAAGTAAACAACATGTTTTGTCAATTTAAGAGTCTGAACAGATTTTGAATGCAATTCTAATGAAACATGTCTGCACATGACCTTTTCGGCTAAAAGATGAGCTTAAATAAATTTAAATTTATGTAAAATATAGATAAAGTCTAGAGGTAAAAAGGTACCAAAATATCCTAGTTACAGTCACTGTACGCTGAGCAAGTGGAAAACAAAATTTTGTACAATATAAATATCTCTTACCACATAATATCTCTTACCTTCATAAATAATGTTCAAGTGTAATTTAAGCTTGAGACACGCATGCACATAGAAATGGTAAATAATAGCCTAAAATATGGGCATGGTGACAGTTATAAAAATTGCGAACGTGTGTAACCTAAGATAGGAATAAAAGAGTATATCTATGTATATGTATGAGCAGCACCAGTTAAGCAATTCCGACTTCCAGATAGGGCAGGATTCTCATCTCTGCTATTTTAGACTATAGTTTTAAGCGCTACAAGTAATACAGTTTTTTGTAGTATGAAATAAGCGGCATTAGGAATATAAATATGTCATCATATGTACATACATATACATATATCAATACCATGAAAAACTATCGAAAGGATAGCAGAATCCATATACATATAATTCCTTTCTTACCAGCTAATTCAACTCTGTTTAGCTCTTTCATATGTTGAGTAAATTTTTTAAGAGTTTGATTCAGGAATTTTGAATATCGACAGCTAATATATATTCTGATTTCATTTTTATATCTATTTGTGACATCCTGTTGGTACTCATGTTGCCCCAACCAATTTTTACCACATCTTTGCTTGGACATTCTTTGGATTTCCGCCCACGCCAAAAATAGAAGCAAAGAATCTGCATTAAATTGTTGGCCAAAAATAAAATATCTGGGGAATACTGCCACAGGCGCCCTGCTGCTGCCGCAGTCAGCGTGCTCCCAGACCTAAGCGCCTGCGATTGAAGATTTCCACGGGGAGGTGCAGACGCTGAACAAGATCTTAAAAAATGTTTTTTGTATGAAACTTTGAGACAAGTGGGAGACTGATATCGGATGAGAAATACAATGAAAATGGCAAAAAGAGAAATGGATGAAAAATATTTAATTTCTAAAATACTTTGTATATATTTTTATATACAATATTAAATATATAAATTTTCTGCTCAGGTGGTAAATTGAACAAAATATTTCTTTCACAATTCAGGCACATAGACCATTGCATGTTGAATATACCCAACACACATAAATTATTTTTTTATTAGAACTAAAAAAATATATATATATATATATATTAAATAGAAAATAAATATTTATGTAGGCTTTTAATTCAATCTAAATATTTTATTAAATATCTAAAAAGTCATTATTTATCAAACAAAAAAAAAAACAAAAAATATTTTTTTCTTTTCAGTTTTAAGCTGAAATAGAATTCTTCACCTAATTTGATGTTAATAGCTGCGCGAACTGATTTCCATCGATTTATAAACAGTTTATTAATACAAATTGAAAAACGAATAGCAGAAAAATAAATTCTGTGCCAACAAAAGCAAAAATACATAAATATAAAAATCGAATAATTTAAACGACTCTCTCTCTCTCTCTCTCTCTCGCTCACACCTCCATTCGCACTGTGAATGTAAACAACATTTATAATTAGCAATCAAAACATTAATTAAAATGTAACTACTTTGAATTGAAATCAATGTTAATGGCTTTTATTTTATTACCTAGACAGGTGCAAAATGAAAATTTAGCTTTCACCCATTTAAATCATTTGTCACGATCTTTCAGTACGGAGTTATCGGCGCTGGATAAACCACCAAAAACGGAAGCTCAGCCGCAATTCAATTTGATTATTAATCATATTTTTTTGCGCCATTTCAAATGTTTATTTATAATGATGATGCCGAAGAGATGTGGATTGCGTGATGCTACCGGAAGTGTTTCTGCATTGATGGACTCTTTTATTGATTGAAATATTGATTAAAGTAACGACTCTGCTTTATATTTTTTTTTTCTTTTCTTCTTTTTTTTTAATATCTACAAGCATAAAAGAATATATAGTAGGCCATTGTAAATTTAAGCGCTGCAACAGCATCTGAACACACAACAAATGACGTACACTTGGAGAAAAGTGTGTGTATGAATTAAAGCCCAGCCTTAAAGTGGGCTTAAATTTAAAATCTATTTCTGATCATATTAAGTGAATCGAATTCTTACCATTTTATTCAATTTAAATAAAATTATTTGTAATGCAAAGTATTTATACTGTAAGAAATCATATTATTCCCATTTGATTAGGCGATTCTATGTATACAAAACTTTTCTAGCAAATTTAGATCTTAATCTAAAGAAAGTTGTACTTTTAAATAAATTCTTTAATAAACGATTTTGATGCCCATGGCATAGTATTTTTTCCACAGACAAACTTTTTTCTTTCTGACAGTTCAATCTGAACTTTTTCGCTCAGTGTTCGTCGCAGCCTGTAACCAGAAGCGCCACGCCGTAAAAGCTGAGGCCAACAAACGTACATACGCCCCCATGACACGCTTTGACATTAAACACGCGGCCATAAACCGTACAAAGTGTTTGTTTTGGGCCCAGTCAAACACAAAAGAAGAACTGCTTAAAGCTCCGAAACGCCAAAGGGCATTGCCGGCAAACACAGAGAAATGGAAGGAAGGAAAACGCTGCAGCCACTTAAGCCTAGCGGATTCAACTGTTAATTGCTGATAAAATATGCGCTCACCTGCAGCAGCAGCAGTAGCAGTGGCAAAGCAAACATATGTGTCTGGTTTTGGCTAATATAATGGGCCTTAAATAATTCCACACTTTCATGTGCCGCCTACGCAACATCACGCCCCCCGCCCTCGGTGGTCATAATTTATAATTAACTAAGTGTTCGCATTGCTGGCAGCTGTCAGTGTAGAAAATTGGCCAAAGGCAGGGCTCAAAAAAGAGCTTTTCCCTATTTTTTCTCTGATATTTTTTTGCTGTCTGTTAACAACACAATGTGGCGTATGCGTAATAAATCAGATGATATTTTTTCCATAGAACTTCCGTTGCTCCTCTTTCAGCTCCACACGCACACAGAGGTGTAGTCAGATGCAACAATAACTGTAAATTGAGCAGAGCTGATTTATCAGCTAGCAATTGAAGCAAATATCCGGTTGGCCAATAAGCCACCCCCCCTCAGTACTCAGCCATGCAATCAATAAAGAAATACAACTAAATAAAGAAATAATAAATGTCTTTTGCATCGTTGGCAGCTAACAAACTGCAAAGAATTGAATTAAAATGGCATAAATTCTTATTGGCCAAATGAGAAAGCCAATAATTAATTGCTAAGAAAGAAAATTACTTTTTAAATGAAATTCCAATATGTCACCTAAATTTAGAACAACAAACAAAAAAAAATGAATTTTGACAACTAACCTTAGCTATTAAGTGCTTCCATGACAAGGGTCAACCACAAAAATGTCAATTATAGTTGCACCCTGGGGATCCCCCAGTGTTTATGAATCGCCACATTAAAATGGGAGCACGGCACGTGTTAATATCTGACAGCAAACAAGCTGACAGCTGCCAGGCGAAGCCGCACGTGAGCCAAAGCAAAAAGTTGTACTTGAAAATGTGTCTCAAATACTTGAGCATTGTTACAGCTAACTGAAGCCTTGCCTGACTGCTTAGCTGGCTTTCTGCATGACTGCAGAGAACCGGGACCGAGTGGCCGAGTCTTCGGGCAAGTACTCAATGTAAAGTCTCCGGTGGATTGCAAACATTTTGCAAAAGTTATTCAAACAATGCAAATGCAAACAATGGTCGAATGCCAACTGAAAGGAGCTAACCAAGTGCAAGGCAAGTCTAAACGGAGGCTCATTAAATTGTCTCTTAACAAGTGCAGCAGGCTGAAACCAAGGACAAAACAAACAAAAGTCGAATATAACGACTATTAAATACTCTGTTGTAAATCGATGCTATTTTATTCTTTTTTTGAACATTTTTCATTAGACATATACATTTTTAACAAGCTAACACAATTTTAGTTTTATTTTTATAATTAATTTTAAATCAAATTTAACTGACACGAATTTTTATTTTTATTTATTTTTTATTATGTTATTTATTTTATTATTTTTATAATTTTTTAAAATAAATTTTAGAAGACTTTTCTATTCATTAAATTTAAAATTATAATTTTATGATGAAGTCCTTTATGAAAGCGCTCAGTGCTAGAAAATTCCATATCCATTTAACAAACTCAATCAAAATGTAGGTATTCAAAATATTCATCTAATATTTTCCCATCTTTACACTTTAAAACTTTTCTACTGCTCCTTCACAAATGAAAATATGTTAACTTGAAGCTCTTTATAGAATAAAACCCAAATTAATAAAAGAAATTTTCACAAAATTTGATTTGATTTTGTTTCAAGACACTCGAATGTTTTTTTTTAAATATTTTCTAAAACCAAAAACATTATTTTTCTCATAACTTTAAATAATTTGCATAGCAAAGAAAACCGATATACTCCTCAGCACATTTCTCACACTAGCAGAGTATGCAAAGATACAGTGAATATGGCACAAGGAGCAACAGTTAGCACTAAAAAATGCATGTGACCTGACAGCAGCTTACGAATTCATGTAACATATGTATGTACATATATATTTGCTTAGTATATTCATACTTACAGAAACTTTAGCGAGTCGGTCTGGTTGCCCGTGTTGTCGAGTTCCCGAGGTGATGAAATTAACATCTAGCTGGGCAATAACAATGGCAAATACAAACAGTTAACTACCACGACGACATTCACTTATGTGCACAAATTTTTACACATTTGCATTAGCGGCACTTTTTCTTCTTCTTCTTCACGGCACACACGCACAACAAATTGTATTGGTATGACACGCACACGCCTCGCAGCTCTGTTAATTGCAGAAAGCGTCTCGATACACAGTTAATTAATTGCTGCGTTTATAGTGCGCATTATTCGCGTGCGGGGCACATTCCAATTGGTATTTCACATAAACAAATCGTTTGAATGGCGCAAATGAGGTGCTCAAACACATTCCCGTTGAAGAGGCGCGCAAGAAACGGTAAACGGGCAGCAGGCACCGCTGCCGGCCAATGGAAACTGAAAGCGCGAATGAGCGAAATGACGCCAAAGTCTCAAGCAACAGCAGCAGCAGCAGCAACAATTCGCTTAGAACAAAGAGGAACAAGCGCTGCCGCCATCACGTTGCGTCGCGCACGAACACAAAAACCGAACTGAATTGCGGGACTCCGTGACTGGCGTCAGTGGCTGACTGAGTGGAGATCAGCAGGCAAGCAAAGTTCTAAATGGCACGAAGTTCAGACACGAACGGACGGCAGAACTTCGGCTGTATTTGTTGCATACTCTGCGCAACAGCTAGGACTTTGGTGCTAGGCAACATGTTGCTAAGCACATGTTGCGAAGCGCGCTTAGAATGCTGCTGGGCAGTGCTTAAGAAAAAAGGCAAATTTTATTGAATAAGCAAATAAATTTGGTATATTTAGGAATTGTTTAAAGTAAAGTGAACAGTGTATGTACATAATAAGAAATGAAATAGGATTATACATTTGATTCAACTGCTAAATGAAGTGTGCTCATTGGCTGTCACTTGGCAACAATTTTAGTTCGAGCTTGCTGGCAGCATGTTGCGAATATTATTTGTATATAAGCAAAATACATTTTATGACAGGTCTTTAGGCCGTTTTTTAAATCATATTCATTAGCCATTGTACACTTATAAATTACATTTTATTTTGTTTTTATCACACGCACAATCTTTCAATTTCGAAATTAAAATTCCTACGCGGAAAATCGTTCAAAACTTAACAAAACGTAACCAATTAAAAAGAGAGAAAAAAAAACTGAGCTGTTAACGATGCGACGCGGCGCGTCAAGGCCTGAAAGGCTTAACTTTCAATAACGTGTTAATAAAAGCCTTAAACAAACTCGATTTTTATGCAGTTGCAAAAACACGCAAACGAAACGCAGCAAAATTAATAAAAAACATATTTTCTTGTTTTTTTTTTTAGTAAATTCGAATTTTATTGTCTACAAACAGTTTAACAAACAATTTAACAATTTTTATGGAAAGGCAACAAGCGAGTGCAGTTGTGTATATGTGTGAGTGTGTGTGAGTGGGCGTGCCACGCCATTTAGACTAAGTGGAAGATGCGCCACTGCGCCATTTACTTGATCTTCTTCAGGAAGTAGCGGCTGGGCGGGCCGTAGTTGGCAGCGGGCAGATGGCCGGATGTGGGTGTGGCTGCATCTAGGTTCTGGCGCTGCTGCTGCTCGGAGTCCTCGACTACGATGGGCGCCATGGATGGCTCCTCGCTGCCGGCTGCTGTGGCCGGGGGCAGATACTGATGGGCGGGCGCGGCCAGCGTGGTCTGCACTTCCTCGCCGGTGTAGGCGGGTGCTGTGGGCGGGCCATAGATGGACGAGGGCAGGGAGGCGGGCTGCTCGGGCTCCGGCTCGGGTGCACTAGTCGTGGGCAGAACATCCGAGACATCGGCCATGGGCGAAAAGTCATCGGCGTTGGCCTGACGTGGCTCCATCTCAGCTGGCGGTGGTCCATAGACGGGCACCTCGTCCTTCTTGGTCTTGTACTTGATGAAGTAGACCTCGGGCTTGGATGGCTTGGTGGGTGGCGGCGAGGGAATGACAATATCCTGCTCCTGATCGGGCTTCTTGTGCAGCACATAGATCAGCGTCTTCTCCTCGTTCTGTGGTGGCGGTGGCACGATTGGCGGACGCAGCGCTGGAGCCGATGGCGCCTTGATGAACACAATCTTGTAGTGCTTCTGCTTGGGTCCCTGCTCATGGTGCACGCGTGGCTGCACGGCATCCTCCTGCTCGAAGTCCTTGGGCGGCACATGCACATAGATGTGCTTGTGCACCCGCGTCTCCTGTGGCGCATTGTTGTAGCCGCTGGCATGCTGCACGCCCGACAGGCGATGGGCCATGTTGTATGAGTCATCATAGGCGTTCAGTGGCTCTGGGGCGGGTGCCAGCTGCTCCTCCAGCTGCTGCATGGGTGGCAGATAGTTCATCTGGGGCTGAGCCGCGGGCGGGGCAAAGTTGGCAAACGATTGCTCCTGGGGCAGCGCCTGGTAGATATGTGACGGCGCACTATGCACTGTGAGAGGGAGAGGGAGAGCGAGAGCGAGAGGGAGTTGGAGAGATGATCTAGATGAACTGCAGCGCCGAGTCTCAGAGACACTCACCATTCAATGGCAACGCACGCTGGCTCTGCTGCTGTGGTAATCCATAGTAGGGCGATGGGGGCTCAGGACGTGCCTGGACAGCGCCCAGCAGGGCGACACAGCCAACGAAGAGCGAGAAGGCGCGCATGGCAAACACTTTGAGTCTTTGGGTCTCTTTCACACACACGTAATCCTTGAATTGTTAAACTGTTCGTTGATCGACTGGACAGTGATTGCTGCGGCTTGCTGCTAGTGGTTCGATTGGAAAGCGCAAATCTCAACTGATGCCCCACTGAACTCAGCGTCGAGCATTTATATGATTCGATTGGGAGAGCGCAGCGGAGAAGCAGTCAGCAAAAGTAAAGATAGCAACAGCAACAGCAACAGCAACGGCAACACGCTGAGCAGCTGAACTGGCCAAAATCTCATTACAAAAGGCCACAGCCAAAAATGAATTTAATTAAACATCAAAAGCCCCCAACACATACGCACGCACACGCACACCAACACACACACACATACACACACACGCAAAGAGTGCGCGCAGAGAGCGCGCTGCCTAAAAGAGTTCGAAGCTGGGCAGGAGCTTAGCTCTCGAGCTAGCTGCGCTGTCCGATTGTCTTTTGATGTCTCCAAGCGAGAAATTGTACCGCGCTGCAACAAAATAACTGGAAAAGTACATTTATGTATTTACCGCTAATCGAATGACTCTCTGTGTGTGTGTGTGTGTGTGTTTGTTGCCAGGGTGGCCTCTTGAACGTGGCCTGGGGCCTGTCGGCGTGGCAACGACACCAGCAGCCACAGCTCCCACCAGCCTGAAACTCTGGCTTTGAGGTCATTTAAAAACGTGCCACTTTTTTTTGCCACATACGCTGAGCGAAAAATTATAATGGAATTTCGTATTTAAAATGAGATGCAGCTGACAAAAAAAAAAGTTTTTAGATCTTAAATTAAGTCCAAAATGAAAGTATTTGTTTAAAAAAAAAGTTTCTACAATGAATTTTGCATTTTCATATATTTAATAAATTTAAAATGTTTAACAATTTTGTAAACCAAAAACATTTGTAAATCAAACATGAATAAATTTAGTAGTTTGAATTAAAGAATAAAATATTTCTCATAAAAATAGGTTTATCAAAACATTTCTTTATTTTATTATATATTATCTATATATTTATTTTTTTATTTTTATTTATTTTTTATTTTTATTTTTTTTATTTTTTATTTTTTTTAAATTACTTTATATATTTTACTTTATTTTTTAAAGCATTTTTTATCATATTTTTTTATTATATAATATTTTTTAAAATCATATTAAATTATTTTTAAATATTAGTCTTCAAATTAAATTACTCGTAAGTAATTTTATGTCTCCCGTATTATTAATAATACATACTATATATAAAAATATGAATAAAATATGAACTGTTCATATAAACATATAAAAATTTGTATACCAGAGATAAAAAAATTTTTTTTATTATTTTTTATTTTTATTATTTATTTATATAAATTATAATTTATATTTTAAATTTTTTATTTATTTTTATTTTTTTCTAACAGCTAAATTTTTTAAAAACTTAAAAATATTACAATGGATGCGTAATTATAATTCAATTTTTGCTCAGTGTAATTTCCAAAATACATGTTACGGATGCGCAAATAGAAGGAGAGATACACGCACACACACACGCACACACACACACACAACAACCTTCGCTGGAGTGTGCCAAGTGTTATTTTCACAATTGGAGCACACACTCGAAAATGTTGTCTTGAAAACGAAAGTGACCCACGATTACATACTTCGACTTGGATGTTGGATGTTCCTACAGCCACCCGCACCGCTCTCGCCCCGCTCTCTGCTGCCATTGATGATGATTCTTCATTCATGAGCCGCTGCGGTTGGCCAGCTGGAAGCTTAGCGCTCGCTGCCCAGATGAAAACATTAAGCAAATATTTGTGCCCAACAGCTGCTGTGCTCCCATTTCGTTTCGAACAGGAAATAGCTGCTTAGACAAGGCCGTTGCGTATACGCCAAGTGGGCCGGGCGCGCGCGCATCATCAAAACTGTCAACTGGCCACACTTACAACACCTACAACACACACAAACACACACACACACGAGCCACGAGCTTTTAAACAATTACGAAACAATGAAAAGAAAATCAAATGAAATCAAGTCAAATCAAAAAGTTTTATAATTGCTGCCAAATAAAATTACGCAGGTAAAAGTGTTTAATACATGAGCGCGTGATGGACTGCCAAATACCCTGTAAAGTGAAATGTAGTTGGAATAAATAAATATTTAATATAAGATTAATCCAAATGAGAGTAAAATTAGATAACTTAATCTATATATAAAATATGATATATAAAATAGATCTCTTTATAAATTTTATATATCTATAATTATTCTGTAATCTTATTCATATATATTTTATAAATTATTGACACTAAAATACCCCTCTTGCAGCCCCGCCTTGTTTCCAGGTCAACGAGAAAAGTATGAAGCTACCAAAACAAACACTAATTGCTTAAATTGTATAGTGAAAGAGATAGATCAAGAGGGAGTAAGCAGCATATAAATGAGTTTAAGCACTCGAATCTACGCTGGCCACAAATTATCAAACGTAATTGAAGCGCGTCTCTCGTCTTGACTGCGAGAGAAATTGTATTTGGGTGTATGAAAAAAAAAAAAAAACAGGCAACAGGTCGGCGGCTGCTGCTGTTGTTGTTGTGGCTGCTTTACGTCATCGTCAGCAATTGAAATTGGTGCACTTGGACATGCTGAGGAAGCCAAGTGCCGACAGGTGAGCTGTAGCAGAGGGCGCAAAAGGTAACAAAGCAGCTGCAACACGCGGCGATCGCGTTGCGACATCACCAGAAGGCAGGCGCTGGGCAGGAGGGGTCGCAGGAGCGTGGCGGGGCTGGTGTCTGCCGAAAATCAGGTCACATGTGCAGTAGCTGTCGCCAAGTGGCAGCCAACGATGCGAGTTTCAGTTATTTTTTTGCCTTTGTCTTCGGGTCTCCCCTCTTGGCGCGACTTATTGGCATTTGCGTTTGCCCTTCGTTCGATTTGGGCTGTGAGCATGTGTGTGTGTGTGCGTGTGTGCGTGTGTGTGTGTGCCAGGTCATCATCTTATTTTATTTGTTTGTTGTTTATATTTGTTGATTTCGGTGGGTATTTCCATGAGGGATTTCTGGCAGCTTAAAAATAGACTGATGCTCTGAAGAATGCACTTGAGCCGGCGTTGTTGCCACTTGTTGCACTCAAGTGCCATCGGACTCCAAAAATTGTTGTCTATCATTGCCACAGCGCTGCTGCGCTCTCTCTCTCTCTCTCTCTCTTCTACTCTATTGGTATTGTTGTTTGCGAGGGAGCCAGGCGATGCTTTGGAGGCCCCGTCATTGAGATGCGACCCTACAAGTCGATTAGTTGGTCAATGCCTCCATAGCCAGCTCGTTCAAAGATGCCAAGACGAACTCTGCTACTCAAAAAGTGGCCCAGTCTGTTGTCTGCCGTCTGCCGTCTACCGTCCGCCGACTGCTGTTTCAGCTAATAGAATCCAAAGAGGCCTTATCAAGGACTTATTCGCTCAAGGTATGGGATCCGCAGATCTACTTCAACAAACTGTGTTGCCTTAATTGCTTGTCAAACAATTTTCAACAAATTATTTAAATACATTTTCTGTTTCTTCTATTGAAAAAAATACAAAAATATTTAAAAAAAACCTTTCTAAAAGTAAAAATTATATTTAAAATTTTTTTTACATTTAAATAATAAAAAAATAAAGAAAAAGTGCTAAGTATAGATAATTATTTGTTTTATTAAGATATTTATTTATTTAATTTTTTTATATTAAATTTTTTGACCATATTATTTTAATGTTTAACAACACAAATTCAATAAGATTGAATATTTATTAAAATTTTAATTTATTGATTTTTAATATATGTAATATTAATTTAATATTATATTATATATTTTATATTTTATATTTATGAATATTTTTATTACGAGTATATCAATTTAATTTAATATTTAGTTACTATTTACAATTTTATATTTTTTATTTATTATATTTATTTATTTTAATATTTTTTTTTTATATTTATGAATTTTTTTTTATTATTTCAATTTAATTTAATATTTAACAACTTTTTACAATTTTATATTTATGTTTTATTATCTTGTAATTATTTATAATTTTTATTTAGCTTATTTTAAGCTTGTGTTATTTTTATTAAATATTTGAATCGTCTCAAATATTATTATTTGATTTTTAATAATTTCACTTTTACCACAAAGAGCCAAAAAATAAAAGAGTTAAAAATAATCAAAACCGTGGCAAAGTGTGTTACACATTTAAATGCTTCAACCTACATTAAACAAATTATGACAATTTGTAAATGAGTGTCATGAACGCCTTCAGCGCAGCCATCGCAGCCATCGCAGCCACTCGACACGCAGGAGGCAAAACTTGAGCCGAGGCGAAGCGACGCGAGGCAAAGCGACGCGGCGTCTGCGTCGATGCAAAGCAAAACCAAAATATTTGTTGACAAACCGTTCGAGCAAATTACTTAATGGCTTAGCCAGATAATGGCGATAATGATGATTGAAGCTGATAATGATGGCACAGGTAGCAGCAGCGCAGCTGGAAGCTGCCTATCTGTGTGTGTGTGTGAGTATCTGTGTTTGTAGCCCAGTTTAAATTTATTTAAGTATTCCATTTGAGGCCCATTAAGTTGAACATTTGCTATTTATTGCTTTATTTTGTTGCTTCCTTCTGCAAAAATAAGGCCTGGTAATTAAAATAAGATTCATCTGGGCAAAAGTGATCGACTAGAAGATACCTTGATTCGGGATTATCAGATTTTAGAATCTATAATTCTCTTCTTTTCTTTACAGACATTACAAATGTAATGGAATTTACTATGGGAAAATTCTAGTTGAGAATCTTATTCCTATTTTGATTCTTGTTAATCAACTTTCAGTCAACAATTCTGTTTCTTATATATCCTATTGTAAAATGTTCCATAGCTATATCTATAGATAATATATATTTAATGAATTTCTATATAGTTTATTCAAAAGTATTAAAACATCCCTAATGAAGAATATATTTAATTGATGGGTCAGCCACGCCTTCTTCTGCCTGTTGCACACATTTTCATAAAATAATTTTCTCATTTTCCAAATTTAAAGTTTACAGTGAAAACTTTTATAAAATTTATATTCAATGTCTTTAAATTGTATCCAAATAAATTGCTATAAAATAAATAAATACAAATTCTATTTTAATAGCATCTTTACATTTGTCTATCGTTTTACAATTGTCAGCATATCCACGTTATTTGCTTAACTTGATTTCTGTTTTCCAATGACCTTCAATCAGTGTGCGACGCGTCTCCAGCGATTATCTTGTTAATTAACGCTCTGAACACCGAACGATTTGTTTTTATTTATATTTTGTTTGTTTTTTTTTTCTCAGTTTTTCTATTTGTGTCTATTCATGTGAGATATGGAGGGAGCACTGTGGGCGGCTGGGCCGGCTAACCCACAGACCGACTGGCTGTCGAGCTATGCACAAGGTCGTTCAATTTGACGCTAAACGAGCGCAATGGCAATCGCAATTATCGAGCTCTGTGTCTTATATAACGCATACGACCCGTAGGAAGTAATTTAAATTGAAGTTACACGAGTGCTTCTTCTGCAGCTTTAGCTTCTTTTTCTTATTTTATCATCTCGTAACGCCCACCTGGGCTGCTTGGCGATTGGTCGCCAGGTGGGTGGTTGGTTACCATTTTTATGTGTGGTTTGCAGTGGGTGCAGTGCTGATGTCATGTGAGGTATCCATGGCACTTCAATTACAATGAATAATGAGTATTAATGGGCGCCGACTAAAGGGTCTAAAGGGCCTTCAAAACGCCCAGTTAACTCCAATGAAAGCTACGGCTATATATAAGCCACGTTTTTTTCCAGAGCAACTCGTTAAAGTGGAAACAAGCGAATGACTTAGTGGACTTCAGCTGCTTGATAATTTCTTTCTTTATACACTCTAAAAAAACAAAGATTCTAATACTGATTTAATTTTTTCTTTTATTTTCTATCATTTAAAGTTAAATATTTGTTATTCAATTTATTTGTGATAAATAAATAAGAATTTTGATAATATTATGTTCGTATTTTTTTTTTTTTAATTTTGTTATTTTCCTTTTTTTTATGTTGTTTATTAAATATTTTTATATAAATTTATTTTTAAAATTTTATATTATTATATATTATATTATATTATTTTTGATTTATTTTTTTTATTTATTTATTTATTTTTTGTTTTTTTTTTTTTTTTTTTTTAAATAAATTTTTTGTATTTATTTATTTATCACGAGTTTATGAACGAATTTTATTAGAAATATTTTTTACTTTTTAATGTATATTAACGCTTATAATTTTATTTCGCTAATAGTTTCATGAATGTGTTTAGTCTAAAATTTCTTTTTATATTTTTACAAATTTAAAAATATTATAGTTAGCTATAATTTAGTTATATATATAAAAATAAAAATATATTTTTTTTAAAGTTTTTTTTTTTGCAAACTTTTCAACAAGTTTCGACATTTTTAGGTTTTATATTCTTAGAATGATTTGTGCTCAGTGTACTTTCGTTTCGGATCAATAAACTTTAATGGCCTAAGATGACGCATATCATAGCTCAAAATACCATTAAAACAGGCCAGAGTTCAGAAACCTTCTGCAAATAATTACAATAATTAAGACAAGCGACACGAAAAAAAAACCAATTGAAAGAGTAAGAGAAAACAGAGAGCGTGATTAGAGAAAGAGAAAACATTGACATTGAATTATAATGCCGCGTGCAAGGTACAAAAATAATAATAAACAATTGTGGTATAAATGCAATGAATGCGTAAACAAAGTGAAGTAAAGTCAAGTAAATAAAGATCAACAAACACGCACAAAAAACCGCAAAAATAAAAGGAGTATAAATAAAGCACAGGTGGGCGGCGGCGGCGGTCGGCGGGCAAAAGGTGAACCAAAGTACAACAAATCAATGAATGCAACAATAGACAGAAATAATAATAACAACAGTTAACGTCTAAGGGCGTGGCAAACGCACACAATCACTGAGGGACTCCATGTACCGACTCTAATGCCTACAAAGCCTGACACGCACTTACAAATCGATTTGTTACGCTGACGTATCTCATGGATGCCGCCAATGCCAGTGCACGTACATATATCTGCAACTCACTGTTGCTAGCTCTGTGTGTGTGTGTGCGTGTGTGTTTGAGTGTGTCATGTTTCATTGAGTACAATGCCTAGTTAAATACTATTGCCGCCGCAATTTGTATCTCGCACTTTGTTTATTTATGCTGTCATCTGGTATTGTTTGGCGCTAAGAGTGCGCCCTCTCCAACAGCCACACACACACACTCACACACACACACACACACGAGCACACAGCAGCGTTTTGTTAGCCATTTGCAGTCCATCACAACATTTGCTGCCGCAAACTTTGCATTTGCCATTCAGTTTTTGCGAGTCCCAAACGAATTCGCTTGTCAGCGTTGGGGCTCTTTGATTCGTCTTCTTTTTTTTTTTTTTTGAGGGGGGCTTTTGGTTCGTTTTGACTCTCGACCATCATTTGTGTTTACCCTCGCAGCTTTACTGGCAATTAAACATGTATTTGCTGGCGCTTTGCCACTAAGTCGCATACATCGCCCCCATGCCCCCTCCCCCCCTTTCCCTTTTGCAAAGCTTTGTGGCATGCGCCTAGTCGAGTGTGCTAAAAGATTTATCTGCGCATTTCATGTGCATTTAGCTTCAATTAAAAAATTTGTTGTTTTATTTCGGTGCACTTGACGTCAAGTGCATAAATAAACTGGATGCAGACGATTAATAAATGCGCTTAAGTGAATGGCGAGTGCAGCATATGGGACTCTGATATTTTTTGGTGTAAGTCGACATGCATTTTAATATTTAGTTAAATTTAATTGGCTTAAAGTTTTTTTTAATCCTTAAACTGATTGTCAAAGCGTTATATAGCTGGTATTAAGTAAATTATCTGCTGAACATTTTTTCTGGCTGTTAAGTAATTACTGTTATCTATCATCTGTTAAATTAAATTATCGGTTTAAAATTTATTGTAAGTTTCTCAGCCTGTCAAAAGTTGACATTTGATTAACTATTAAGTAGTATATTTAATATCTACTATCTGATTATTAGACATTAAACTAGGCTGTTAAAATCATATACATAATATTTGCATAATTTCTAAGGGAAAAAAATAATTGTTTATCGAAAAAACAATTAATAATAAAAGTTGATGATATATGATATTTTTTTAAATCCTACACAACTTTTCACATATTTTTTTCTAATTTTCTATAATTATTTCTTTCAATTTAAGGTAAACATATGTCTACCATTATTTCACTCTTCATTCATAAACATTTTTCAAGGCTAAATGCGATTCTGTTAATGTTGTAAAGTGGCGCCATCTAGGTGTCACGTTTGCGCGGCTTATCAGTCACGCATTCAAACAGCTGTTGCTGCGTCTGCGGCTCTTTGCTAACTACCTTGAACAAGTTCAGCGCAAAAGCTTTTGCCGCCGAACCTCAAAGAAGCCAAAGAAAATAAACAACACAAAGACGAAGTGAAAAGATTGTACCACAATAAAAAGTACTACACAGTAATTCACAAATGCGCGCAGTTATCAACTGCAGTTCCGCACGAGAAGATCCGCGATCAGACGTAGCGCCGAAAGCAGCAAAACCAAAAAAAAAAACAACTTTCGGTTAAAGAGTTGAACTAAATAGGTCTGTGGAAATATGGAAGTATTAGATGACGACGACAAGTACAGCGAGCAGGTGAGACTGATTGTCGCTTATCTTGCCCCATTCTCAAATAATAATTCTCCAAATACTCTGTAGACTATGCAAATAAGGGTATATTTGGTTAGGTGCAATATACATTTTTTTCATTCCTGATTTAGTAGGGCAATTCTTGTGCTAGAGTATTCCCAATTCAGCTTAGCTGTCTCGTTAAGTTCACAATTTAAGAGGTCAACTGTGAACGGAGTATTCCACAGCTGCTGACAGTCGATCTCATTGAACCTTTCTATTTGTATTTGTTCAGCTTATTCTAGTGCAACAGAATCTACGCACGTTGCCTGCCGAGGTGGTGCAGCGCTATGCGGAGATTACGGAACACTTGGATCTGAGTCACAATTGCCTCAAGGATCTCTCCTGGCTGGCCGAGTTTGAGCAGTTGCGTTATCTGGTGCTGGATGGCAATCGAATGCACGAGTCGCAGCTGCGCACCTTGACGGTGCCGCTGCCACAGCTGGAGGTGCTCATGTTGAACAAAAATGAGGTATGTAGTAGGTCAAATGCATATGCTCGCTCGAAGCTGATTACAGAGTATATCAATTGCAGTTCAGTGATCTGACAGCCACAATCCGGCTTATCAGGCGACTCTTTCCCAACATACAGTACCTAAGCCTTCATGGCAATCCCATTTGCCCCGACGGCCTCCACTTGCAGCCCTTCTCCAGCTACTTGGACTATGACTACGCATACTACAGGTGGGCAAATCAATAAGTTATTGAAATGAACGCAATATACATACGTCTGCTCTTTATTTTTAGCAATTTTATCGCACAATCGCTTCACAAGCTGAAATTCCTCGATCACGCTCTGGTTAAACGTTCCTTCACCTACGAGAGCTTTCCCATCAAGCGCTACGACAGAGCTGACAATTCACCTGTGAGCACAACAAGACTCTGAGCAATTGAAATGGAAAAATACCTAATTTACTGAACTTAACTGATACAATCTCAATATTATAATTCATATGCATACCTGTATTTTTATAGCACACACAAAAGCTTTTAGTTTCGACAAGCACCCATTATTTTTGACGAAAGCTCAAGCTGTGAAGCTTTCTTTTTTGGCACGCGAACAGACGCATAAAGCAAAAGGCACAACAAAATGTGAAAGCTAAACTAATAAATACCTCGCAAAATTATGCAAAATTTTTGTATTATTAATATTTTATTTTTAATTAGACATACTTTATGTTAGATAAAGATTATGATAATATATTTAATATCTTAACAATAGGTTAAAAAATTCCAACACATTTTTAGATCTAGATGAACAATAAAAAAAAAATTTTATAAAATATATAAACAAAATTATAAAACAATATTGCCATACTATATGATAGATAAGAAAATATATTTCTAATAATTTAACTAAAATAAAAAATATATATAGAAACCAAACTACCTCTTACCATTGGCTTTACAGGATATATGCATATATAAACAGTAGAGAGCTTTGCAAACATATTTTCAGTACGCCTTTCGCCGGCCGGCAAAACAGATAAAGGACAGCAGCAAAGCGTGCAAGCGATAAAACACGAAGCAGCTGAGAATAGCAGCTATAAAAAGCATATAGAAAACGAGATCAGCTTCAGTTTATTGCAAACGCTCAGAAAGTCAACTTGTGGGACTCAATCAGCAGCAGCCCGTCTCAATATGGCAAATTCTACAGCAAAGCCCAAGTACACGAAGGTAAGTCGACAGCTGTCAGTCGTGTGTATAGCTAATAAATATTATATATGTATATAAACAAATATTATGAGTGTAGAATATCAATTACATGAGCAGAGTTAGCAACAGTCAATGCAGATAGTTGGGCGAAGCATTGCTCCTTGAACTGCATATAATATAGTTAAATAAAAAAAAAAGTGTTTACATTTTATATTGAAGTAAAATGAATGCAACTAAAAATCGTAATCATCTAATTGATTTTTTTCAAATATTTGCAAAGCCTGTTATAAAATAGAAATAATAAAAAAAAACTTGTTTTTGTGTCGCAACACTTAAGAATTCGATATTACAAATGCGAGCTGTATTCATGTCTGTATATATATGTATGTATATATATATACGACAGCTTAGTTTATGTTTTAAATAATTGTGTTGATACACTTAATTTACTGTGGACCCATCTGGCGCTTTATCAGTTGACAATGACGAGCACTATTCTGTCATAAGTAGGAGGGCATAATAGACACTATTTATAGAGATATAGTATAGAGTATACTGATTATAATATAATAGGGTTATTATATATACAAATATATATTTTTAAATATAACTAAATTAAGTTAAGTGGAAAAGAAAAATTTGTGGATTTTTTTCTGTGAATAAAAGCCATAAAATATATATACAGTAGAATCCGGTTATAGCGACATTCAAGGGACCGTCGATTTTACGTCGCTATACCCGGAGGACGCTTTAACCATACGGAGCAAAAAAAAATTTTTTTTTTATTTTTTACGGTTGCCATGTTCATAATAGCTTTTAACATTAAACAATTTAAATGTTTAATGAAAACTAAGATTTTTTATAAATTTATTTCATTAACATGGCTTAGAAACATTTTTGTGACGTCAGCATTGTACTTTGTCTCTCTCCCTCTCTCTGTCTTGGCAGCATTTGGGGTGTTGCTACACACACAAGCAAGGGTTCTGATCACTGATCAACACATACATGTATACATTTCTAACAGAGTCTTTTTATGCTGAAATTTGTTGTCATTATTTCGCGATTTTTTGTTTGTCACGTCGTAATAACCGGTAAATGACTCAAAAATATGAAAAAATAACGTCGGCGTAAGCGGATTGTCGTTAAAAGCGGAGTCGTTCTAAACGGAAGGTCTTTCATATAAGTTTGTATGGGGACCAACCAAGACATCGAAATTTCGTCGATATAGCCGGTTGGACGCTTTAAGCGGAGTCGTTATAAGCGGATTCTACTGTATTTGAATCTTATAAGCGATAAAGTTCTTAGTTTATTCGAGACATACATTTATCTATAAAAACGAAAACAAGAAACAAAATATACGTAGCTTATCATATAATATTATTATATTTTACGGTATGAATATTGTCGTCATACAATATCCACTTTTAAGATAAAACTTATAAATAATGAAAGCATAATCATACAATAATGAGACTGTGATGAGTTAATTTAATTTTTAATGTACAAAAAAAAAAAAAAAAAAAAGAAAGTCTTTTAATATACTGATTAACAAGTCTTACACGATTAACGAAATTATATACATAGCATATTTAAATCAGTGAAAAATTCGTATAGCGCTTAAACTATTTTTGTTCTTATACAAAACATGTTGATTTGTTTCTTAAATGCCTTCAAATGTTTCAGAGCTCAAAGTCAAAGGGTTATCTTGATAGATATAGAGAGATGATAGATAAAGATCTTCTGCTAAATTATGTAGAGGTGTTCGAGAGAGTAGAAATCTCTACTTTAAATCTCTCGATCTCTTTAACTTGCTTTATATACAATATTTCATTCTATTCTTAAACATTTTAAGGAAACTAATTATTGTATTTATGATATATAAAATATTCACATATGTATTTATAATATATTTTATTATATAGTATATGAAAATTAATTCTTATACGGCTTACGATCTTAATACAGCTTTTCTTAAGACAGATTGCAATAGGTAAAAATATTTTACAGCTTCATTTAACAGATTACATTTTATTTATTTTTCTTTAACTTGTATTTTGTTATACAGTTGATATCTATATTATATGTAGATAAAGCAGTAAGAAATCAAAATTCAAGCAAGCTTTGCTTTGCTACTTCGGAATATAACTATAAAAGAGACACTGCACAAGTTACACTGCAAAAAAAAAGGAGTGTATGCTCTCGACTATTTCATCTTAATCGCTTCAGCTGTTTACAGCGTATTATCTCAAGTTTTCACTTGTTTACACTATTCCATATAGTACTTAAACAGCGAGTAATCATATAATTTCTAAATGGCCTGATAATGGCCAAGTTGATAAGGGGCTAACGCAATGTTAGATTAGTTGAGCTCGCGTCAACAAGTTAACTAGATAATTGAATACCCTGTCTATGGGAGGGCAAATATTTACATGATCTCTCAATGATGCTTTAGCGTAATTTGCCTTTGATGTTTTAATTGAGCAACATTTACTCAATCCCAGAACTTCACTTTAGCAAATTGCCCCTGACAATGAGAGTAATTGAAGTTCATTTTATAAAGTCGGCTCTGAGTTGAGATTGGAATTTCAATTATATTCACATTGAAGAAAACTGTCGCGTGACTAACAGCTTGTTAAGTTCGAATTAAGTAGGAGGCAAAGGTCGCTGATGAGGTGGCGCCGTTTATTGAGACGTCAGGTGGTGCAGCTGCAAGTGGGCTGCCACAGCTCCAGCTACGAGCAGTGCCCACCTGCCTACCGTGAGGTAAACATACTTTGACGAGCACTGAACCCATATATGCCATCTCCACTTGCAGTTGTTCATCAACAATGAGTTCGTTGACGCCGTATCCGGCAAGACCTTTGCCACCCAGAATCCGGCCACAGGCAAGGAGATCGTCCAGGTGGCCGAGGGCGACAAGGTGAGTGGGCCAAGCCCTTGCAAATGTTTCCCCATCTAAGCTGCATTCCTCTCCTCCTCCCAGGCTGATGTGGATCTAGCTGTGGCTGCTGCCAAGAAGGCCTTCCATCGTAGCTCCGCCTGGCGTCAGATGAGTCCGCTGCAGCGCACCAATCTGATGAACAAGTGAGTGGCTTTGCCTTCAGTTCTACACCCTTTTAACCCACCTAATCTCTTGCAGGCTCTGTGAGCTCATGGAGCGCGACAAGCACTTCCTAGCCAGCATTGAGACCCAGGACAATGGCAAGCCCTTCGCTGAGGCACTCTTCGACGTGACCATCTCGATTATGACGCTGCAGTACTATGCTGGCTGGACGGACAAGTTCTTCGGGGATACCATACCCGCCGGTGGCTTCATTGCCATGACACGCAAGGAGCCGGTGGGCGTGGTGGGTCAGATAATACCCTGGAACTATCCGCTGCTGATGTTGGCCTGGAAGTGGGGTCCCGCTCTGGCCGTCGGCTGCACCATTGTCATGAAGCCGGCAGAGCAGACGCCACTCACAGCCCTCCATATGGCCGCGCTGGCCAAGGAGGCGGGCTTCCCAGCGGGCGTCATCAATGTGATAAACGGCTTTGGACCCACTGCAGGCGCTGCTATCAGTGAGCATCCCGACATTGCCAAGGTGGCCTTCACCGGCTCCGTGGACATTGGACGCATTGTGATGCAGGCGGCGGCCACATCCAATCTGAAGCGCGTCTCCCTGGAGCTGGGCGGCAAGAGTCCCGTTGTTGTCTTCGAGGATGCGGATAGTGAGTGTTGTATGAGTTGACCCTGAAAACTATCATTTGATTGGCTTTCCCTGCAGTTGACTATGCTGTGGACACCACCCACGAGGCGCTCTTCTCCAATCACGGCCAGAGCTGCTGCGCCGGCAGTCGCACCTACGTGCACGAGAAGATCTACGACAAGTTCGTGGAGAAGGCGGCTGCCAAGGCCAAGGCACGCACCGTGGGCAATCCCTTCGACGAGAAGGTGCTGCAGGGCCCGCAGATCGACGAGGAAATGATGACCAAGGTCCTCGGCTACATTGAGAGCGGCAAGCAGCAGGGCGCCAAGCTGCAGGCTGGCGGCAAGCGCATTGGCAATGTGGGCTACTTCATTGAGCCCACCGTCTTCTCCGACGTCAAGGACGATATGCGCATTGCCCAGGAGGAGGTAAGCCCGAACTGAGTTTCACTCCTCTCAGCATTGGCTAATCCCCTCTACTCCTAGATCTTTGGACCCGTTCAGTCCATCTTCAAGTTCAGCTCCATGGACGAGATAATCGAACGGGCCAACAATGTGAAGTACGGCCTGGCCGCCGGCGTCATCACCAACGACATCAACAAGGCCATGAAGTTCGCCAACAACGTCGATGCCGGCTCCGTTTGGATCAATTGCTACGATGCCGTGCTGCCCCAAACCCCCTTCGGTGGCTACAAGCAGTCAGGCATTGGTCGCGAACTGGGCAAGGATGGCCTGGACAACTATCTGGAGACGAAGACCATCACCATGAAGCTGCTCTAAGAAGGCGGGCAGAACTTGTATTTGAAATATGTATTTGTATTTTATTTGCACCTTTCGGTTCTATGGTTAGACTATTGCATTTTCCATTAAAACTATTCATCGAAAACTAAACACGATTATTATTAACATTAATTATTATTATATAAATTAAAACGAGGCACGAGTTCACTTAGCTTAGGCTTAGTTAATATCATTGAATTGTTCGAAACCTTTTTTGGGGATTTTTGGTATTTCCGCAGACAGAGAACTTTTGTAATATTCTTGCAGAGAATTATGTTGATGACGAAGAGAAGAATATGTAATCTAAGTTAGAGAAATATGTATGCCACGTTCAACATGGAAGTTCACTGAGTTATTATCGAATCGACCGGAAGGAATTTTCCCTATGAACAAAACATTTTTAACCAAAACTTTGTTTCTTTTTGGGAAACTTTTTGTGCTCTCAGTACATAAATAAAAACTTTTTCAGATAGTGATCAATATATTTCAGCTAATAAAGTTTTTGTACTAAATTCTTGTACATCAAAGACACTTAAAACTCTCGGGAAAGTTCTTGATGCAAGAGTTTACCTATACAAAATTTTGATTCCTTACCAATCTCTTCTGATGAATAATCCCAACAATAGAGGAATACTATATCATATAACTGAGACCATAACAATCGCTTCAATTTGAAGTTCCGCAATAAAAGTATTTTCCGCCTTTTGTTTTGAAAGCAATATAAATTTTAAATTAAGAACTGATTACTTCTATAACAGTAAACGTGAAATACTATTTTAATGCTGATAAGGTGCTCATATATGAGGGCTTACGTGATAGAGAAAGCTTATCGCATTTTGGCAGTTCGATAGGGTACTTGATTACTAAAATAAGAAACTTTGACTTCTGCAAGTATATTTAAGCTTCGGCAGGCCGAAGCTAGTTCTTCTTCTTCTTCAATTTGTTCTAGTTCCGCCCTTTGTTCGCTAAAAGAGAATCGTATAAAAATAAACCTGAGATTTCTGATGTGCTTTTGCTTGTGACAAAGTCAAGGCTTAGGCGACAGTTGTTAAGGGTGTTTGTTGCTGTTGTTGTTGCTGCTGTTGTTGTTCGTGGGCCTTTATATCGAGCAGCGGCACTGTGATATCGCTCAGTCGTGACTTGGCGCTCTGGAAATCCTCCTCGGACCTGGGCCTCAGCTGCTGCTTGTGCTGCGGACTGCTCTGCTGCACCTCCGTATAGACCGGCTGCAGCGGACGATCGAACATGTCGTCAATGTCAACCAGCTGGAAATCGATGGCGAACACATAGCGCAGCACCATGATCAGCAGCGCCAGGAACCACAAGATCATGCTGATGATGTAGCTGCACCGAAACAGATCCAGATACGCATCATGCGAGACGCTGTGCTCGTGAATGCGCGGACGCAGCAGGGCAATGGCATCTCCACAACTAAAGGAAGAGTTTAATTAATTGCAGTTCCACAAACCGTTACAACTCACCTAATGGCCAGTGGATTAGTGAGACTCTGCCGCAATTGTCCGCACAGACGACGCAGGTAGCCATTGGTCAGTATCGTATAAGCAGCGCTGCCTAGGCTCATCAGCGAGAAGATCAATATGGAGGGCACGACAATGCGCCAAGGCTTGGGCAGGACGCTGCAAAGGAAATGGCATAGGTATGTGACTGAATGTATGATTGACTTTGCTATACTCTGTTCGGAATTTGAGAGCTTGGGAGTATCCGACTACATGATCATTTGTCTTATCAATAATCCTATTTCCTCAGCTTTGATTTGTCAATTCCCTGCCTAAGCAAGTTTACGCTTTAGATATCTCTATCATACATCTGGTCTTTTACGTAACGTGTTCTACATTTAACTCGAATATTCATGATCAGACCGACATGCCAAACTAATATACCCCATATCACATCCCCAAACAGTGTATTTACATTAAAAATAAACTTCTAATAAACATTCACACTTACGATGTTTTCTTGCTGCCCGTTTGATAGATGAGACACATGGCCGTCCAGATAATGGCCACAATTTCCGATATCAGCGGAAAGGCGTAAACAAATTGAGCGCCAATGCCGCGACTCCAACGAGTGCCATGTGTGTCTATAGACTCTGCAATGGACATAAAGGTTGTGGACTCAATTTAGCTATGCTCTTCTGCTCCACTTACGGCTAGACAGAAATTTGAGATCCGCTTCAGCATTCGGCACAATCTTGGGCGGCTCATTTGTTGTGGTTGTTAGATCCTCCTGCACTCGTTCCTGCTCGCTGACCAAACGCGCCAGCAGTGGCGCATTGTCCTTCGTCTCGTAGATATGTTCGAATTTGTATTTTGGCCTCTTAGTTTCTGCAGAGAAGTAATATTTTATATTCACGCCAGACAGGGTATAGGCGAGTCTACTTACGGCTGTCGCTCTTCAGCGGTTGCGGCGTTTCTTCGTACTCATACGACAGTTGTCCCAGATTCTGTAGATCCTGTTTAATAATCTCTTTGCTCTTCGCATTCATTTGATCATAGTCGCGATCCTTAAACGTTATTTTGGCACTGATGATTCCCGCATTGAAATCGCCCGACAACATGTGCAGAGAAACGCTCCAGATAATCGAAAAGATCGCCACCAGCACCATGAGACATATGACGATATCTGGATAGGGAGGAAATTGGAGAATAGAATAATCAGTATATGTAAGTATATAAATTTCTAATTCAGTGGAATAGATATGAAAGCCTCAACTAAAACTAAGATTACTCGAAATACAGCTTATATAAACAAAGGTAAATATATATAATATCCATGTTAACTACTAGAACTGCTTGCATATGAATTACTTTGTTGGGAACAATAAACTTGATTGGGTTTCGAATATAAGAAAGAACTTTTTCATCTATATAGTTTTACAGTTAATACCCAATGATTTATTATATTCTATTAGAACTATATTAAGACGAAGGTTACTTATTTTGAAAATCTTGTAAGCATAGCTGATTTCTTTGGTAGGAACATGATAAATTATTGCGCATAGCTGGCAAAACATCGCAAACGGAGAAGCATCATTTACAATAGCGGAAGGTGGAGCTGCGAATAGACGTGGCGGCGTCTCTTTTTGTATACATATTCGTAAATTTACTAGAAAACATACACACACACACGCACACTTGCTCACACATTTACGAACATACACAGTCCATAAACTAGCTGGCCAGAGTTTATATTGGAGGCATGATATCATGGCAGATGTTGTATGACTTGGTTAACGAGCCACGAAAACAATCGAACGATAACATTTGCATGCTCTAGCCGATAGATACCCTATAATGAGGTATTATAATCGATATTTATTTATTTTTAAGAGATTTAGATATGTTTTCAAGAACTTCTTCATAGGTAAATATTTATCGATATTATTTTGAAAAAAAAAATGTAAGTAATTATTCAGAAACTTGTGAGTTTTTCCAGGTCCACGAGTCTAGAGCCCAATAATAAAAAAATTAAAATTCGATAATTATCGATCATGTAAAAATGAAAAAAATATATATTACACTCTCTATGGCTGCATGCACAAGCCACCCTTCACATATTCACATATTCAATGGGTATTACAATAGAAACAACAACATGATAGCATTTGCCGATGACGTTGAAATTAGCGACGAAGCTGCTCAATAAAATCCATTTCAATTGATGCTAAATTTCCGACACGCCGAGTTCACAGACAAATGTTAAAACGCCGAGCGATATAAATTTAATGAAACGAAATGTTCAGGCAGTCAAATGAGAAATGCATTGTGGCTAAAAGTCAACAAACATATTTACAAAATTGAAATATGTGTGCGATCATAAAAGTCGAAATGAAAATGTTGTATTTTTGTTTTCTTTCTTGAGAGAGATAGAGTATATGGGCGCGGTGAGGGAAATATAGAATATACATATATATAGCAGATACTTGAAGTAGAGTTAAGACATTTGAGTAGGCCTCTGTAAATATAAGCCCCTTTATATTGCACTTACACTGAGCGAGTATTATGCAGTCAGTGTTGCTGCTCAATTCATTATACTCATTTTGCTGTCTCACCATATGTGGAAATATTTTCCATTATTTTATACTTAAAGCCATTTTAATGTTTAGCAAGGATTAATGCAAAATCATAAACTCAATAGCAAATAGACTGATAAATATTCGTACATCTATACGAGTGCGCTCATGACTAATGAACAACGAATAATGAGTAGGCTTCATGCACAATTGAACGCATAAATTAGAAATGTTTGCATCATATGGTTTCAGCTGTAGTTGTATTGTGTGGTGCAGCAAATGACATCATGCCCCATCTCCAGAGCTGGCTCCACTCTTGCCGCCAAGAGACTGTCGAGGGGGGAGGGGGGGCACTGGCGATTTGGCCATTTAGCCGAGAGTCTCATTAGCACCGCGGGCAACTATTTTCGGTGCGGCAAATTGTCGATTTGTGTAACTGAATATGGCTCATGGGGGCTAGACGATGGCGTAATGCCGTATAAAGCGAGTTATAAATAAATATTACGGCTCGAAACTCAATATGAAACTAAACAAAAAAACAGAATCCAAATCAAGTATCGCTTTGATTCACAAGATGCCAGCTGGGCGTCTTAGCTGCTTAGAACTAACAAATAAACCACATCATTTCTGGCAAAACTCTAAACAGTCTCGAGCTAGCTGCGCTGCTGCTATCAACTCAGCCGGAAGCTACTTCGAGCTATTTGCAATTGCTTTTATTCTATTGACTTGAACCACATGGCGTATGCGCATTTCTCCTTTATGAACTGCGCCCACGCACAGCTGCACAAGTTAAGTGTTTATTAATATTTCAGCAAGCGCAAACAAATAGAGCCGAAAGGAAGGCTACAGGGGGCAACCTCAGGTGCTGCCTGATTAGCGTGCTAAAGTACAGAAATTAACACATTTGCCAAAGCCTTTAGGCCAATTTAGCACCTGTAACTATTTGCTCACGTAGATTTTATGGCATTAAGTGTGAGTTAAGTAAGCCTAAATGTGTCCCAGATATGAGCTCTATGGGGCTGGAGCTCTTGTGCATGGATTTTGAAAGAGACATATACATATGTATATATACATATATGTGTGTAAGTGCATATACATATGATATACAGCAGCTCATTTCAAAAAGTGCTGACTGCAAAATCTATTCAATCATGCTCATATCATTGTCATCTTTCAGTTCTATGCACATACATACATAAAAAACAAGGCGATTTTATGTATATATGTATGTATATTAGAGTATATATAAAATAAAACAAGCTTTCACATCTTCAAGTATTTGAAGTTTTCTGGAATGCCCTGTTTATATAAACAAATAGTCATAGCTGATTGGCCTTAGCTCATTCCCAACTTATTGAACAAAAACTCCTAACTATTGCCTGCTCATAAAAATAAATGCTATAAAAAGAATATAATTGTTCTCTATTATTGTTTTCTTTTTTTATGCTAAGCTAAGACTATATAAGTGTGTGTGTGTACTTTCCTTAATGTCAAAGTCATTCATCAATATTCGTTTACACATTTTCGAAAAATAATAAAAACATTATTGATGAAAGGCGCATTCCACACACAGAGACAGACCTAATGACAGGCGCGACAGACGAACAAGTTGCCATAATTGATCAAAAAATATTTCTGCTGTCAATTTGTTGTTAGCCAATGAAGGCGCCAGCTAAAAATTTTTTTAGAATGTCACACATATATACCTAAAAATATATATATAAATATCTAATGAAATTATATGCAGCTGAAGGTTGTTTCTTTTCGCCCTTTGTAGGCGAAGGTCTTGAAGAAAATCTAAAAAAGAGTATATAAATATTTATGGTGACTTATTTACAATTTAAAATATCTTCAATATATACATATAAATTTGTAAAATAATAAATTATAGCGGTTGTTACAAACATACGATTTAGATTGCGCACATCGCCCGTTGTTAGCTTTCCCTGTTTGTATTTGCTTATCAGCTCCATGCTGGCATTTTATTTGGTTCGCGTATTTATATTGCTATATACACGATATTTAACACGATATAAACACTTTTTGTACAAAATCCACAGTATGTATTTTTAGTTTCAGTTTCAGTTGCCTGGATTACATATGTAAGGCATAAGAGATATGTGATTTATCTCTGAATTCACATCAATTTTGGAATTTTATTTGCCACATTCGTTGAGTTTCATGCGATTTTTATGGCAGCTAAGCTAGATATTTCGAATCGAAAATTTATAAACAAAATAATCAATAAACTGTCGATGTATGTTCATGTGTGAAACGCAATAAATATTAACAAAAAGTCATAAATATAGTAAAATTGGCGCTAGCTCGTTTTATAGAATCAAAAGTTTCAACAGATGGAATACTGATGGGACTGATTGAATAATTGAAAGTCTAAGTAACTGACTGAGTGATTGAGTGTCTGATTGATTAACTAACCATTCAATAACTTTAGTGTCTGGCAGGCTGATTGTAAAGCATGGACTGTGAAAGTGAGAGAATAACTAAGGGAGTGATGAACTGATTGATTGACTAATTGATTAATTGGTTTACTGAGCAATAGACTGGCTGATTGACTAATAGGTGGACAATAATCAATTGATTAATTGAATGATGGACTGCACACTTGATTGACCGATTGACCTGTGATTGCAGGCTTATAGACTGTAAGGCTGATTGGCTGTGATTGACTTACAATTCGACTCATTTACTAACTGAATGACTAATTGTTTCATTAAGTGATTGACTAAATAGTATTTCCGGTTCAATGAATGAATATTTGAATGACTGTCTGATTGACTGACTGATAGACAAAATAAATAATCAACTGATTGACTTTCTGTAACAATTATGAACTCATTGACTGATTCAAAAAATGCTGTCCAAAATTAGAATAAGCACAATATTCAGCCCATTCAAGGCTGAGAAATAGTACGTAAAAAGTGCACAATAAACAGTTCAAAGACTGAATAATCTAATGAAGATAATTTGCGTATTTCTCCGCTCGGACATTTTGATGGCATTCAATTTGTGTGACGTATGCGTCGTTAAATTAACACCTTTTGTTAGGTTTTTGGGGACGCGTGCCCCCAAACTTCTTACAGACGGCTACGACATGCCATTAGCTCTATAAATGGAAGTTTGTTTGGCGCAGACAATCAAGACGCCCAACTCCAGCCGTGCATGTCGCAGTTCAGGGTCAGCCCCGAAAAATCCCCCAAAAAATAATAGGGGCAATTTCATTGAATATTTATGCTATTTACATAATGTCGTATCTAACATTTGCATAAATGCGCTCAAGCGTTGGAAAACCAAAAACCGATTCGTTGTGTTGTCGTATCGAAGCAAACAAACAAATGAAACGAAAATCACGCGAGGCACGAGGAGCACGAACCGCAGCTCGAGGCAGTTGCTCAGACACTGAGGCGGCGGCTAGCGTTTGTGAAAACATATTTCTCCAGCGTTTCACTCAAACAGCAGCGAAGCAAAGTATAGGAGAGCCAAAGCATGAGAGACAGAGCGAGAGAGAGAGAGAGAGAGAGAGAGAGCGAATGGTAAGTAGAGCGAGAGAGCTAGATTGTGTGAGCGCGTTGCTTTTGAGTTTTGTTTTGATTTTGTCAGCCTGCAACTGGTTATTCGAGTTGTTGTTGTTGTTTCTCACGTTTTTGTTTTGCTTTTGCTTTCTCATTCTTGTTTGTTATTTTTCTGCGTTGTTTGTTATTCTTCTTGATGCTCGCATCACATTTCGGCTCAAAGATGCGGGCGTATGCGTAATATTGTGGCTCTCTTGCAATTCCAAGCTAAATTTCTAGCATAATTTCACTTGGTTTTCACTTAAAATTTAAACCAAGTTTTAAGTATTATTTCTAGGTATTCAAATTCTTTGCGGTTGATATTGAGTTTTTGTGAGTTAGTTTCTCTTTTATGAGCGCAATTATCGGCGATGACCTTGAAAATGAAAGCCGCTTACACAGCTCAAGGTGAGCTTAATTAACAACCACAATGGGCCCCAATTCCCATGTATATGTGAGCCACCAAGGAATATGCATTTCCATCGCGTGCTAGGCGCACGTCTACTTAGCTTCTTCTTCTTCTTCTTTTTTGTGCTTTCTTTTCGTTTTACAAAAAAACTTCATCTGGCTGCTGATAAACATTTTCTCACTAAGGTTTCTAGCAACACATTTTCGCATTTCATTTGCTTATCGAATGCAATTTGTTCGAGCTGCATTGCAATTACTAACTATTTAGCGGAATGAATATTAAACAAAAGAAATTAGAAGTGACTGTATAATACACGTTCAAGACATTAATTCCTTATTTTTGAAAAATATTAGTTGAGTATAGTAAGTAGGATAACTTATCCTAATTTTTGTATCTGTTGAATAATCCAATTGGTCTAATTATGTAAGCTATCAGAGCTCTAATTGAATAACAAGATATTATATATAGTATAATACTATACTAACAATACTAATTGGAGAACTTAAAGATCCTAAATATAACAGAACAATATTAATCCCATTGAAAACTTTAGTGATCCTAAACCTAGATGTAGAATATGTCAAGATTACCCCAACTGGTAAATTTGCTAATCAACATCCAATTATGTATATAATCCTAATTGATAAACTTTCGGATATGGATATATGTAATCCCTCTTCAATAACAGTATTTTTTTTCGATTTTTCCAAGCTTCTTGTATATAAATATCTTTTTTTTTTACCAATCGAGTTGTTCAACTGTAATTACTATGCCACATAGAATTTTCAATATAGAATTTGCAGTATTTTTGATACTCCCCATGACGCAGTGGTTATAAGGTTATGAGCTTAGTAGGTTTAGAATACGTTGCAAAATTTAACATTTCAAGTCTCTTATTCCAAAGTATAATGGCATTCAAACTGAACTCTGAACTTGACCTTTAATGAGGCAGAGGTATGCACGAATACAAATACTTAAGATTTGTATTTAAGATGAGCAAACAGGCGAACAACAATTGCGATATGAGTTTTATGGGTTCTGAATGAATATTACAGGGTATAACAATTAACACTTGAAAGTACATATATTTACCAATGTTAATAATTAAATATATCAAGTTTCTGGTCAGGCATATACAGATACGTATATATATATTGTACAATAAATGTGTATACCCATTGGACCACACAAGCGTTTTGTCGTATTGATAAGAAGTGTTATTTATTTAGCGTGAAACATAAGCTGTGAAACACTCAAATGCCATATCTACTCCACAGTTATTTTAAAATGTCAACAGGAAATATTTCCTGAGCTCATTTCTTGTTAAAATTGTTGATTGAAAGTAGCGCAACATTTATATATGTATTGTATATACATATCTATGTTTTTACAAATCTAAAATTTGTTCTGTCATCTTGCTAATGGAAAATTCTAAACAAAACATGTGGACACACATACTCAGGCAGACACACGTTCATATTTACATCACATAAATATAAACAGCCATTCATTATTTACCTTCCTCTGGACATGTGTGAAAATAGAAACGTGGCTTTCAAATTGGCGATGACGTTGTCGGCTTATGCAAATTAGCAATAGCTATGACTACATTTCATGGATTTATTACACTGTTACAGGCAACAGACATACGGATACAGATACAGATATATGTAGATACAAAACAAAATAGGAAAAAAAAAAACATGAAAAAGAAGATATATTGCACTATAGATAAATAACATTTGATAATCAATCATATTGACATGATTAAATGCAAACTACAACTACAACAGCTGAAGGACATCAGAAACACTGAATCAGTTACAAAGCATACAATTAATTGACTCATGGCACACATGACGTATACCCAAGTTTTGTTGTCTTTAATTTTTTGCTTTATAAAAATAATCAAAAAATAATAATAATAATAATAATAATAAATAAATAAATAAATCAAAAAACCAAAAAAAATTAAAAAAATAGTTTTAATTTTATCTTGACGATAAATTTGAAGATATATTTTTAAACATAATCAAAGATTACGAAAATATATAACATTTAACATATATTTTATCTTAGCATTGAAAATTGATCTTACAATTTATATACTGAGAATAAATTGCTATTAAATAATTGTTATTAATAAATTAGAATTTAAAATTGTTCGCATATAAACCTTAAAGTAAAACTTGACCACTATATATATTCAATTTAATCCTAAGGACAACTCCACTCACACCTTATAGCTTCAATAAAATGTAAAATTCATATAGTACGACTTGTAACTAGAATTTTACAATAATTTTATATTTTAACTATGTATTTTAAATAGGTTTAATCCTGAAGATAAAGTAGCCATTCAATAGGAGAATATATAGACATACATATATAGGAGAATATACAATATTCTTCTAACTAGAATTCAACTATCACTATGACCTTTCAAAATGTAGCGATTAAAATATATCCTCAGGATAAGAGACTTACACTCATAACGCACAACTGTGCGTCGCGCCTCCTGCGTCAACATCTGGAGGCTTTCGCCTATCCGGCGTATCCTGTGCGGCGTGCTCGTCAGCGTATTCGCTGTCATACTGTGCGCTCCGATACAAGTGTAATAAAACTGTGCCAGGCATAATTATTATTTACGTGCTAGCAGTGCCTTCTACATGAGGCAAACAATTAACAAAATTGCAATGCAAAAACTTAGCACTTGGCTGCGCATTTTTATTTCTATTTCGATTTTATTTTTTTATTTGTATTTCTTTATTGAAGAGCACTCGAAATCCAGCCAAGTCGATGTTTAGCAGAAGCGAGCGCGTTCGAATAAACGTTCAAACGTAACGAATGCTCGACGTGAACTGTGAAAACGGCACAAGAAACGCGACTGAGCGTATGAGTGTGTCAGTGTATGTGTGTGTGTACGGGCATGTGTGTGTGTGTGTAAGACAAATTCTAATTTGTTGGCGTCACTAGTCGGTGGTAAGAAACTGAGCATAGATGCCAGACTCAGTCAGACAGACAGTCAGCTAGTCTTCTGTCTGGGCAGAGCAGCGGTCTATGGTATGAGTGTGTGTGTGTGTGTGTATGTGTGTTGGCCAAAAGTCACCCCTAAATACAGGACCTGCACGCACCGGTGCCAATGACCGACCCAGTCAGCGTTTTGGGACACATTTCAGATCCCTGTGCGGAGTATTACGTATGCGTGCCCAGCTAAGTTTTTTACTGTTAATTAGTAGAGTCCTGAAAACAAAAACAACACCTGGCATATGCTTAGACCAAAAATAAATAAAATAAAATGTAATAGCTCAACTAGAAAATACCCTGACCTTTATATACAAATGATATCATATGTCATCATAGAATCCATATATACCCTTGCATGTCTCCACTTAAGGAATAATAATCCCAATTTAGAGCTCTTTGAATTGAATTGCATTTTTATTTTATGAAAAATACTCGTTTGTTTCTTAAATAAATTAGTTTAGTTTTGTTTAGATTTAATGGGTTCCTTTTAGTTTTGTATAATGCGTGGTTTACTTGGTGTTAGTTACAAAGAATTGTCGTTTGCATGTTGCTTAGGTTACGATATTATCTTATTGTTTTTATTTCTATTATTATTATTGGTTTTTTTTTTTACAAAAATTTCTTATACACATAGATAATTGCTAGATATTGGTGTTACATTAGACTAAAAATTTCATAAAACATTTGTGCAACAAAAACGCATTGCAATTACATTTCTTCTTTCTTATTTGTTGTTTACTTGCCCGCTCTATAAATAAATATAAAATTAACATACTCTGTATATATATATAGATATATATATTTTTGTATATATAAATTTGATCAATTTGTTGAAATTATTTGCCGAACAATAGAATAAAAAAGTGCTCGCATTTTTAAGTTTTTAACAATTTCTTTTGCAATACAATATTACATTTATACAGTACAGTATATGTATTATTAAAACCCGATTGTTTGAACAAATTGGAGTCGATAGATCGACTCTTAGTTTTGGTTACTTACTAGCTAGATTGTCTATACATAGATTTCGACTACATATAAAATACTACGAGTAAATGTGGTTTGCTTAATGGGCAGCAGAGCTTTCTTTAAATATATATGTATGTATATGGTATTTGGATTCTCGAATTGTAAAATGTATAAATAAATTTTGATTTTGTTGCTTTGTGCTTAACACTTAACTATTATAGATCAAACATTCAGATGTTGACATTATATCTTATGAGTAGAATAGTGTGTGTGTGTGTGTGTTAGTGAATATTAAAAACAAAATTACAACAAACAAAGCTTGATGGATGATTAAAATCAAGTTAATTATGAATTGCATATAAATTAGGCTCAAAATTAATTAAAATTATAAAATAGAATATTTTCAATTAGACTTGAGTGGACGTAAGTAACATGGAATTGTTTTTAAATCGAACAAACTTACAAATTAATACGTAGCTCTCTCCCTCTCTCTGACAATTCCTATGCATTTCATACTTGAAAATTGGAATCTTGGCAAATAAATAGTTAAATACGGTGATTAGTTAGACTAAATTAGCAACGAGATGAGATGAAATAAATTACAATATCAATAAGCAATATAAGAAATCATAAAACATAACAGGAAACGTGTGGGTGTGTGTCTGTGTGTGTTTCACGTTTTTTTTTTGTTTTTGTTGCAATACTATTCTTGTTTCATTAGAACTCCGTGTGGATCGAGTGGATCGAGGCGCCCGGCTATGGATTTTCGTTTTTGTTTAGCAGGGAATGAGTTAAGTTAGGGGATGTTATTATATATTAGTAGTTGTAGTTGTAGTTGTAGTTGCTGTTGCAGCTGTTGTTGTTGCAACGTTAGCCAGTGCGTAGTTTAGTCTATTTGATGCGCCGCTGGGGCAGTGTAGGACTCTCTGGTGGCGTATCGCCAGCCGCACTGCCACCGGAACTGCCGCCCACGACAATATGTTGCAGCGAATGCTTCTTGGTCACACCCTTAAAGGGCGCGCCCAGTTTTCGAGGACCGCGAGGTGATGCCGAGGTAATGCTGCTATTCGAATTGGCCTCCATGGCTGCTGTCGACCCAGCTGAGGCAGAGGGCGCTATGCCCAGCGCTGGACCCGCATCGATGGATGCCTGTACCCAACCTGCAAACAAATCCAAAGAGTCAGCAAAACGGATTCAAAACGTGATATGGCAATCAGAAATACCTTTGACAGAGGCGCGATTGTGATCAATCAAGGCGGCGGCCAGTGGTGCAGCCGAGCTGCTCGTATTCGATTCACGCAATGTGCTCAGAATGGACACCGGCATGGGGTTGTAAATGCGACTGGCAAAGTCCTCGAATGTGGTGCTCTCTTTGTACCGTGATGAGACGCTTTCCAGCGAACGATTACGCTCCTCATAGCTAAACGAGAACAAGAAAAGGAAAGGTTGAGATTAGAGGACAGGTCAAAGGCAACTCAAGGCTCTACTCACAATTGCTGGTAGAGCGGCAGGGCGGCGCGCTTGGTGCGACTCGCGTTGATGGCCGTGGCGCGTATGAGCGTGGCCAGGCAGGCGCCACTCACAACGCTCTCGTTGGCAAGTGGCCCAAACCACGGCACCTCCGGCTTGCGATTGACCGTCACACGAAACAGACCGTTGCGTAGCGGATACACAACGATAAGCACATCGCAAAACTCTGTGGGCAGTATGTCGCGTCTGTAGTCGCGATGATGCTCGCTCCAGACAATGTGCACCTCATCGTTGCCCAGATGACGTGTCTTTAGGAGCATGGCCTCCGAGGAGTCCGAGGGCATGCGCGTCGCCACGTGGTAGACAACCTCCAGGAAGGGCGTGGCATAGTAGGGCGCCGTGGCGCCACAGCCCTGACGCGGCAAGCCACCCAGAAAGCCATTGTGCGTCTCCAGCTCTATCTCCCAGCCGAGCGCCGAGACGAACATCTCGTACATGCTGCTGCCATTCGTGTTACGCAAGATGCTCGTCTTGTCCTCCTGCCCGGCGGCCACATAGATGACGGCCATCTTGTGCGTCTCCCGGCACTTCTGCAGGTCCACGTTGCGTAGCTCGCGCAGCAGCTTCTCGCTGCGCTGCAGCAGATGAGTGCGCGAACGTCGCTCCCAGCCAGCCAGACCCAGATGGGAGAACAGCAGGCGACAGTATTGAAAGGGTGTCTCCACACGGCCGGGCAGGCTGCCAGCGCCCGTAAACGAATCAAATGAGGCGGATGCGCTGTGCAGCGACCGTTGATCCGGCTGCAGCAGCGACGAGTTAGAGCCAGCGCCCGTGAGCGGTTGCTGGGCTGAATGAGCCACAAATTCCTGCTCGAGCACGCGCTGATTGAGTATGACGGATATGGCCTGCGCCTCCTGGGCACTGCTCAGCGGACTCAGGCTGGGAGCATTCAGTTCCGAGATGTTGGGCGGCACGCACTCTGGACTGGTGTGCCCTATATAGGCCAGCATGTCGTCCAGCTGGTCCAGATCGGGCGCCACATCCTTGGCCAGTGGCAGCACTCCAGGCGGTCGATGGCGCAGCGTGTGTCGCGGCAGCTGCGGCTGCTGCTGTTGCTGCACGTGCAACGAGTCCATGGACTGGCAGACCTTTGCCAGCGTCGCCGGCCCATCGTAACGCTCCGAGCTGTACTGTGCATGAGCCGGCGTTGGTATCGCATTGTCCTTGCGCGGCTCCGAGTACAGTATGGAGGCATCCCAGCACGCCTTGCCATTCAAGTCACGCATCAGCACACGGACCTGCTTCTCGGCCGTCACTAGGCCGGCTGTAATGCCTCCGCCGGGTAGCTTCAGGGTGGGCAGCTCTATGAAGCTGGCCACGACGCCCGTGTTGAGCATGAACAGCTGCAGATTCTGTGCATTGACCACCGAGGGCAGCTCCATAGAGTCGCGTCGCTCCAGCTGACTGCCCGACTGACCGCCGCCGGCCACGCCATAGATGTCATCCTGCTCCTCCACCATCGAGCTCAGCCGCGAGGCGCCAATGCCCATGGGAAAGTGACCCAGATGCGTCACCAGATGCATGGCCACGGCCCGCGCACACAGCCGAATCGCAGAGATGCACGCCTGGATGGTCTCCGATGTCTGGTAGCTAGCCTCCGGCAGGCGACCATCGCCCTGCAGATCGTCGCTGGCAATGTGCATGTCGAAATCCTCGTCCGCTGTGAGCTTGACGCGCTCGTGCCGCGGTGCACCCGACGCCACCTGCAGCAGCACCCGCAGCACCTGCAGCACCAGCGTGTCGCCCTGGTCGTTGTAGGGCGCCAGCATCAGGGCAGACGGTATGGCCATGCAGAACTCGCCGAGGCAGAGCATCAGCGAGGTCAGCACCACCTTGTCCGCATCCTTGGGCTTCGACACGTTCTGTATTTCCAGAGCCCTGCACAGCGCCGTGATGATCAGCTGCGGCACTCGCTCAATGGCCGCCAGCTGCTGTCCGCGCTCCGCGCACAGCTTGAGCGCATCCACGGCGATGACTGCGATGGTGTGGTGCTTGAATTGCAGCGCCTGGAGCAGCACCTGTAGCACCTCCCGTATGCGCGGATGAAAGTTCTGTGCGCTCGTATCCTTCGGCATCTGGACATCCTTGGGGTGGGGCACCGACTGCTGGAACTTGTCGCGCTGCTGCGAACTGCGCGTCGGCTGCGACAGACGCAGCAGCAGCCACTGGCCCAGCTGGCAGAGCGCAATGCAGCGCGCCTTCGCCGAGGGCTCGCGCCGGGCACAGCGCAGCATTATGTTGAGTATATGATCCTGCAGATCGGGGCATTCCATCAGCTCGAATTGCTGCGGCGTCGGCTGCAGCACGGGTCGCGGCAACAGGGTGGCCGGATAGGCCAGCAACGAGCCCAGCAGAGCAGCCACCTCGGCGCGCGGTGTGCTGCGCGTCACTTCTAGCGAGGTGAGCAATATGGCGCTGGCATGCACTAGATCCAGCAGCAGGAGCGTGTGTCCCGGCAGCAGCAGACTGAGCAGCCGCGGCCCCTCCAGGTGCTTCATAATCGCGTAGATCAGATCCCGGTCCTCGCCTGTCAGCAGCTGATGCAGTGCATGATAGAATAGCGCCAGCTGCTGCATGCCCACCGCGCCCTGCACGGCCAAGGAGCACAGCAACTGCAGTGCCCACAGCTTGCCCTTCTTGAAGGAGCGATCCAGGGTCAAGGCGCCGTAACACCAGGGCGCCACAATTCCAATCGGCGGCACCAGTTGCGGCGGTGGCGGCGTGCTTTGGTTGTCCGTTGAGATGCCCTGATTCTGCTTGATTTTGATCAGGTTCTGGGTCATTTCCAGCAGATGCTTGAAGACCTGCGCATGCAGCTCCGACTTGGGAATGCGATTCACATCGCCCAGGGCGCCCAGCATGCGTTTCCACATGATGGACGTGGAGTCGGGCAGCCAGCCCGTCGCCGTGCCGCCGAGCATAATCGAGCGTCGCTCGGAGCCGCCGTTGCCAGCGCCAAAGCTGCCCGAGTTGCCATCCTCCAGGCTGCCGGAGTCCGCGGCCAGCACATCAATGTGCAGCTGGGCATCCTTGATGGAGCCGCCTTCGATGCCGCTGCTGGCCGTTGGCGACGGGCTGCGCGAGCCAGCGCCGCTCTCAGTGTCCTCCACCTCACCGACCCCATCCTGATAGCCATCCATATCGTCCACGGCCTGCTGCGAGCCGCGACGTCGCCGGCTCTTGCGTATGGGCGCCAGCGAATCCAGCGACATGGCCCGACGCATATCCTGCCCGCTGCTCGGCGCCGCCAATCCCGAGCGTATGGCCGCTGTCGTCTCAGTCTTGGGCGCCACAGGGCGTCGTCGGCGGATACGCGAATTGCGCGCCGCCGAGGCCAGGCTGCCCTCGCTGTAGCTGCGACTGAGCATGGGCGTCAGCGGCACAGGACGCACGCCGTGGCCAGTGCCGCCATGGGACTGCGAGTGTTGATGGGTGCGATTGGCGGGCTGCAGCAACGGCGCTTGGCTATTGCTGCCCGCCTGCGAGTTCTCGTCGGAGCGGCTGCTGTTCGACTCGGCGATGCTTTCACGCTCCCGCTGCACGCTGGCAGTCGCGCCGGTGCCAGCGCTAGCCGCGCTGCCGGAGCCCTGCCAGACGCTGCCAATGCGTCGCCGCTTGCCGCGCGTCTCGGCCACACGATCCAGCGGCAGATCCAGCAGATTAATACCGTAGGTATAGCGCGAGAAGACGCGCGTCAGCGTCTGTATCGTCTTGCTCCACTCGACAATGAGCTCCTCGCGATGCGTCAGCGACTGCAGCACGGTGAGGAACTTCTCCCACAGCATCACATTCACCGGCACATTGGTATGCGCCCGTATCCAGGTGACGATGAGCGTCTGGAATATGGCCGAGCCGAGAATGCCGCCCAGGCTGGCGCTCTTCGAGCCGCTGGGCGGCGGATTCTGGTGCAGCACCACGGACGTCACCTGCAGCAAAACTAGTAGCATCTGTTCCCAGGTGCGCGACTCCATGCGCGTGTTCATCACCATGGTCCGATACACGTTCAGCACCTTCTTGCATATTTCCGTCTGCTCCTGCAGCGGCGTCGACCGATAGTCCCGCGAGCGTGTGGGAAAGCATATATTCAGGTTGGCCGTGTTCACGAGGAACACGTTGGCCGCATTGGTAACGAAGACCTGCAGGACGTTCTGCATGCCGGCGCGCAGGACCTGCTGCTGCTCCCTGTTGCCCTGCATGGCGCCCACATAGGAGGGTGTCCTCAAGCGCTGGCTGCGTGGCGTGCCGCCCGCATTGCTGAGACTCGTTGGAGCGACTGTGCCCTGCTCATCATTCGGCTCGAGCAGGAACGGCGGCGGTGTTGTGCCCGTCATCCAATCCCTATAGACAGCAATGGCCGTGCGTATGGCCTCGATTTGTGCCTTGGACGTGAAGTTCAGCAGGAACGCTTGCCGGTAGACCTCGTGCACAAAGTTGATGTTCTCGCGGCTCACATAGAACACATCACGCACAATGAGGCCCTGCTGATAGCCCAGCAGTCGGGCATGATCCACGCCTTCGATGTGCAGCGCACAGTCCAACCGATGGCTGAGCAGACGCTCGTGCGTGAAGCGTGAAACCCAGTTGATAAGCACCACCACACAGGAGGCCATGACCTCCTCCTTCTTGTGTATCGACCGCATGACGGGCATCTCGAGACGTGGATTATAGATCGAGGTGGTCGCATCAAAGCTGGGCGAGAACACGGGCAGAAAGACCTCCTTAAAGCGCTGCAGCAGAAACGCAAATGCCTTATGATCCTTCTGCGTTCGATTGTCGCGCCAACGCAGACACGCAGCTGTTTGCACCATGCTATTAAGTAGGACTTCGAGGCCGTCGCGTGGATCTGGCGGTGCGGACTTCTCGCTGGACGAGGGCGGCAGCAGGGCCACCACCTCGGAGCTCTGCACCGGATGCGAAAATGTGTTGTCATGGAAAACGGAGGCCATGCCCCCGTCTGCTTTCATGTTGGGATGCGAGAGGAAGTCGGAGGCGCTGAATTCCGTGTCGGGTCCGACCATGCCCTTCTGCGGCACAATGAGGCCGGGTATGAGATCCGCATACATGGCGTGCACATAGCCGGGCGCATTGTCGCCCAACGTCTGGTACCACAGCAGAAAGTATCTGAAAAATGGAGATCATTTAGCTGGGCTTTTCTTTCTATCATCCTATCATCCTATCTACACTCACTTCACACCCTCGCGACGCAGCTTGGGCGAGTTGCCCAAATGGAGCAGCTTCGCCATGATCCTGCTGAGCGAGTGGCACTGCCAACGTCGTGCCAACAGCTCCGGCAGCAGGCACAGTATCTTCTCCAGCAGCCATAGCGAGCCATCCAGTTCCTCGCGATGCGCCTTGTGCACTGCATAGAGATAAAAGATATATGTCAATTAAAGAGCTAAGATTGGCCAGAAAATCTTTCGATGCAATCCATCAGAGAATCCTAGACAAGCACATGCCACAAGGCCGGGGGGACAAGCACAAAATGCAAGAGAGCGAGTGCGAGAGAGAGAGAGAGACAAAGCGTGTAGATATCGATAATGGAATGAATGTTTCCTCATTCAAGTGGAATTCCAAAAAGCTTAGCAAACTGCAAATTATATTATGCCAAAAATTGTCATGAAACGAATGAAAATGCAACAGATTCTCCTATTTACAAAAAAGGTATCTGCATTAGCATATATAATGAATGCTGAATTATCTATCATAATCTATATGAAACGAATGGAAATGGAAAATATTTTGACATTTTCAAATAAGATTTATCTTTAAAATAAAAAATTAGCTATAAGAAGCGGTTGAATATTTGTCATAATTCACATGGAACGAATGAAAATGGAACGAAACAGCTTTAAAATAACTTTGTAATATGGAAAAATAACAAAATAAAGATTTTTTTTCTAAATGTTACAAGTTTTGGGAAATGTGAAATAATACATTAAAACTAAGCAAAATTGAATTATTAATTCTATTTCTTTTGACGCAAGTAAATTAAAGTGGCATATATAATGACTTGTTCACATCTACTTAATGGAATGCTGGAATGGAATAATGTGTTAAACCAAAAATAAACTGTTAGATAATGTGTTTTTCCAATTTAATACTATACAAATTATCTACATAATATATATTCATATGCATATCGCCCAGGGAACGCTAGAATGAAACAGGCTCTTAAACTCTAGCGAAATGACACCATAATGAGCTCTGTTAACGCGATAAAAACGAAGAGGGAAGAAATTAAAGAAATGTATAGTAAGACGAATGAGTAAAAATATATAGTAAACAATGTGGGAATAGGTAGATAGTCTTAAGATCAAAGCAATGTCGCAACTGTGATTAATTACTGAATCGACTCAATAAGAGATCACGCCGCAAACTTACCAATGTGAAACGGAAGTTCTGCCGGTTAAGGTATACAAAAGAGAGGGCAAAAAATATTTAAAACGAATTCAATTTAGAGAATTTATATCAAACTTATTTTATGCATAATTTTCTTCTTCTTTTTTTTTTTTTGTGGGGTTTAAACTGAATAAACAAACTAATATATGTATCCGTGTATATTTATGTGCGTGTGTGTGTGTGTGTGTAGATAAAAGACACAAACAAGAAGCAACCATTAATTTAAACGCAGTTGGCTTATTTAATTGGTAGAAAAAAGATTAACAAATTAGAACGGACCAAAAGAAAAGAACATGAAAATAAATAAAACTGCTCTAGTCGGATATGATCGACTAGCAAATACCCCATACACATTTTAATGCTGAAAAATATATAATTCAATATATTTCATATTATTGTTAGAAACGTTTAAAGTAGGTTAATTTAATTTATATATTACATATTTCTCTGATCATCGATAGTCGGAATATCGTTGTTTTGTCAAAAGAAATTATGTTATTTTACAGAAATATTTCGGACAACTCCTTCACCTTATCAAGTTGAGGTTTACATATATTTGCAATACTTTAACATACCCCGTACTTTAACATCACCATGAGTAGAGGGTATATAGAGAACTAGAAAACTTTTTTGTTTTGTTCTTAGATTTACTATAGATAATTACCTTTCTGCTTGAGATTGGCCTCGGCCTGAATGAAGGTGTCGTAGAGTATGAAATAGACATGGCTATAATTTGTCTCGAACAGCGACTTTGACTCCTCATAATCCACATTATCTGCAAAAAGTGACAAGATATACGTACATAATGTTAGCATATTTTATAATATAATTTAAGCCAAGTAACCCAATTCCCACTCGAGTGATAAGCACAGAATACTTCCTACATGGGCAACAGGTGACGCAACATTGTCCACATTGATTGGCAACTCAAAGCAAAGAGCCCACATATGCAAGTGCGCCGATAACGCTGATTTTCTATATATGGATGCATATAAAAAGGGCAAATATGTATGTATGTATGTATGTATATGAATAATCGGCTTCCATAATTAAGTTGTGCTGCAAACTCGAGAAAAGAAAAATCATACATGACAAATGAGCAAAAACCGCAGAAGCGGGTTCAAAAATGCGTTGAAAAACATTTGATGAATCAGTGTCAGAGTGCTCAAAGGGTAAACAGCATGAGAGAGACAGAGAGAGAAGAGAGATAGCCGGCGGCATAGCTGTCATCAGCGAAACGCTGCAAAACAGAAGAAAGCTAAACGTTGAGCGGAAAGAGTAGGCCAAGAAACCTTTAAAACTGGTTTCATAGAAGGCCAAATACGAAGCGCTTGTTGTTGATAAACTTACAAACAATTGGGAAAAAAAAGAACTAGCTACGTGTTGGTGTGAGAGTGTGTGAGCGTAGAGCGCACTCTGAATGTAATTTGCCAAGTAAAAACAACAATAACAACAATGGAGTCGAGCGGGTGGCCAAGCACCTGTTGGGTGTTTTTTTCAAAATACTCTGCGTTCAATGACACAAAAAGAAAGTTACACAGCTACATTCACACATAAACATGCGATGTATGTGTGTGCATGTGTACATATTTTATATGTATTGCAAGCATGCTCATTTTTTTGGCTAGTATTGAAATTAAAGTAACAAAGTTGCCACTCAGTCAACAGTTGCCGCCAGCAATTGAGTGTGGCGCGTTTATCATTTGACGTTTTTTCACACATTGTGAATTATGAATATGTATATATATGTGTGCACATACCTACATACATATATATGCTGTACATGTGTGAGTTTCTGTTTTGAATACATTGCTGTGATGTTGGTATTAAGCCATGAATTTTAACATTACAGTGTGAGTAGAAATAGAAGTAGCAGTAGTAGTAGTAGTAGTAGTATAAGTATTTTTCAGTATGGAAACATATGTGTATAAGTGCTCATTTTGGCATGTGTGTGTGTAACTATTTCCGTTTTGCATGCATAATTATGATTGCCATTTGTTACGTTATGCTGTCATTACAATAGAATTCACTCACCAATGTGAGTATAAGAAGACATAGAACAACTACAGAGTATAAGTGTTTTCTGTAGTACAAATACATGTAGGCATGTGTGTGTATGAGTGCTTTGTTTACATCAATGTGTTTGTCTAGTTACATTAATATAAAACAGTTAACAGCTTTAGAACAAAACAATAGAGAATACTGATAGGGTTTATGTATGTGTGTGTGTTTGTATGTATGTATATATGCCATTGTGATTCCAACAGGAAATGGCATTAGGCACCGTGGGCCGCTGCTATTTAAATAATAATGCGCATTTGTCGTTAAATATTTGCTACATTTAAATATCAGCGACCATGGCCAAACGCCCACCTGTCCAGCCAAAAGAAACAATAAAATGCAAACAGACGTACATACATAGTTTATACATCTGTATGTATATGTATACACAACTCGTTTTCCTTGGCTTTTGCTTACAATTTATTAAATAATATATCGACAGAGTCGTTAATTGGAACTTCAATTACATTACCTAATATTGTGCGCAGGTGGCGTAGGCGAGAGGCGGAATCCTTTTTGCAATCCTGCAGCTTGGCCGTCGACTTTTTAACATCGGCATGCGATTTCTTGGTAAACATTTTTGCACTTTTGCGTTTCTTATAATTAATATTTGCACACAAACATTCTTAAGCTAATTCGTTTGATTTCGTTGCTAAACAACATAAACACACCGACACACTGGCACACTCATATGCATATGCATATACATATGTATATATACATACGTACATATAAGTGTATATACTTTCTTTTCGCACTTTGTCCAGCGGAGCGCCAGATGGGTGCAAGAGAGAGATGGAGAGAGAGCCCCCGGAGAAATTATTAGCATCGACCAACAACCAACCAACCGACCGACCAAGCAATCATCCGTTGACGTTGCTTGTGGCTGCGCTGCTGCTGCTAGTGCTTTTACTGCTGCTGCTGTTGCTATTGCTGTTGCTGTTGCTGCTTTTCGCAGTTCGTTGTAAATTTTTTGCTTTTATTTCATGTCTACACATTCGCTCTCCCAGCAGCCAATTGCACAGCTGAATTGCATTTGAACTCATTCATTTTGATTAAATCTATCGTCTCACTGCACATTATTAAACACGTTGTGCTGCAGCACAATCACAGGAGGGCAGGTCTTAGGCGTTTTTACGAAATTAAAATTCATCTGCGACGCGTTTTCTTGTGGACTAAAAAAATTCGGCCAATCAACCAGGTGGAATGTTATTTAACAGCTAGCTTAACATTAACATGTGCTTAGCTGTTATTAAAAGATACCGATATTCAACAACTATGTTTTTCTATCATATCAACATGTCATAACTTCATATTTAGCGGTATTTAATATAGCTGCTGCAGAACTTTTAAAAATACATTTTAAGAGAACATTTGAACTTTAAAAAGTATTTTAGTAATAAATATTTAATAAAACAAATGCAATTACTATCGTTTGGATTCTTCTAATGTTACACTGCGATGATTTCTCAATCGATATTTAAAATTATATGGCTATCGATGACTCTCTCAACTGGCAGTAACATTCAAATTAATTTTTAAGCAATAAAAATATATAGTAATAAATATTCCAACTAGTAAATTGGAGATCAGTCACCAAATTGGATTGCATACGTCATATTTATTTAAAATTCTCTGATGAATTTTACTTGTACTACAACTTCTGTCACGTATAAGACACGAACGAGCCTTTCCTAGTCAAGCAGTTGGGCAACCTTGGTTTATTTGACAATTTCAAATTTGTGCTTAGCTCATTTTCTTCCCTCAAATTTCAAACGTCAAACTCGTTAGACGTGATTTGCAGTTTGAAGTCCAGTCAACAATTCAAATTTTACTCCAATTGAAATTATAGCCATGTCAATCGCGGCAACTGATGAACGCGTTAGTGCATTAAACAGCTATCGCTCCAAGCTCCTGGAACATCGTGAGATCGAATCTCGCTTGAAAGCTCTGCGTGACAAGCACAAGGAACTGCAACTGCAGTTCCAGAAATCCGAGGATGATCTGAAGGCCCTCCAGAGCGTGGGGCAAATGTTGGGTGAGGTGCTCAAGCAGTTGACGCCAGACAACTTCATTGTCAAGTCTGCTAACGGACCGCGCTACGTGGTCGGCTGTCGCCGCCAGCTCAACAAGGCGAAGCTAAAGCCCGGCACGCGTGTCGCTCTGGACATGACCACGCTGACCATTATGCGGTGTTTGCCGCGCGAGGTCGATCCTCAGGTGTACAACATGTCCCACGAGGATCCCGGCAATGTGGACTACTCGGCCATTGGCGGCCTGGGCGAACAGATCCGTGAGCTGCGTGAGGTCATTGAGCTACCACTCTTGAATCCAGAACTCTTCATACGCGTCGGCATCAATCCGCCCAAGGGGTGTCTGCTCTATGGCCCGCCTGGCACCGGCAAAACGCTGCTGGCCCGTGCCATCGCCTCCCAGCTGGATGCGAACTTCCTGAAGGTCGTCTCCTCGGCCATCGTGGACAAGTATATTGGAGAGAGCGCTCGTCTGATTCGTGAAATGTTTTCCTATGCACGCGACCATCAGCCGTGCATCATTTTCATGGACGAGATCGATGCCATTGGCGGGCGTCGCTTCTCGGAGGGCACCTCCGCTGACCGTGAAATACAGCGCACCCTGATGGAGCTGCTCAATCAAATGGACGGCTTCGATGCTCTGGGCCAGGTCAAGATAATTATGGCCACCAATCGTCCGGATACCTTGGATCCGGCTCTGCTGCGCCCCGGTCGCTTGGATCGCAAGCTCGAAATACCGCTGCCCAATGAAATCGCTCGTCTGGACATACTCAAGATACATGCAGCGCCGCTGGCCAAGCAGGGCGAGATCGACTACGAGGCGGTGGTCAAACTCTCGGACATGTTCAATGGCGCCGACTTGCGCAACGTCTGCACCGAGGCGGGTCTCTTTGCTCTGCGCGAGGACCGCGAATATGTCATCCACGAGGACTTCATGAAGGCCGTGCGCAAGACGGCGGACAACAAAAAGCTGGAGACCAAACTGGAATATAAACCACTTTAAATTCAGTGAATCTCATTTAAAACTAACGATAAATATAATTTATTTATGAAATTAAAACGAACTGAATCGGCTGGGAGTAGTTTACATGTGAATGAATTTCACTAGGAATCCTGGAAAATGGTATGTGAATGGAATTTTCTTTATATATTTTGTATAGATATTTCTGAAGGAAAATAAGTTGAGGTATTATTTAGGCTTATTTCTAGTAAATTACATTATTCACCTCCATTTGTGCAATTTAATTTTCTTATAACCATATTAAACTAACGCTTGTTACACGCAGCAATTCAAAGAGTTAAATGATATTTGAATCCACATCAATCCGCCCAAGTTAAATGAGCATATACAAATCTATTAAAGTCAGAGTAATAGGGTTACATTAAAACACACACATACATGTTAAACGATTTAAAAGCAAATGTAGGCCTAATTTGTTAAGTGCTCTTCGGATAAATAGCTGCGATAAGGTAGCCGCCCCTATTAGAGGGTGGCTCACTTGATTGGCTCAGTACCATGCAGCTTTTGAAGGCGGCACGACGTAGGATTCGCTTGCTCTGGCGCCTGCCTCAACGCTTGTCCAACTCCTTGACGAGCAGCCAGGTGGTGCTGATCTCAGTGGTGATTTTGATATTACAAAATATTGTCTATGGCATATTTCCCTGTCGCTTCAACTTCAAGCGGAAAAGGTTCGTGTTCAGCCTGCCGCTGGCCATTTATTCCTTCGCCGTGGCCACCTTGTTCAGCGCCTACTACGGCCGACACATTTGGCAGGCGTACAGCGAGAAGCAACTGACTCTCCGAGATCCAGTTCAGATCTATAGCTATATGTATGCGTGTGCGGCAATGCTAAACTATGTGACCCAATGGGCTATGGTTCCGGAGATTTTACGCTTTCAGAATCATTTAGAATTATTTAAGACCATGGACTACTTTCGGCTCACGCTGGGCACTGTGACGCCTGCGACATTATTGACTGGGCTCAAGCTGTTTGGGTGTCCGCTGCTGTTGCAGCTGACACTGATAATTTACCAGAGGTACACGCATCCAGAGCTGAGCTGGCTGAAGACCGTCTACACGATGTTTCCCATCTACTTGGGCAATCAGCTGAACAATTGTTTCTTTGGCGGCATCATAGTGACCAGAAATGTGCTCGTCGAGATCAATAAGCGGCTGCGTGAGATTCAGGTGGAGGTGAACAGATTGCAGACTCCTTTGGAGATGCTGCTGCACAAGCACTACTATCGCATGAGACGCTTCTGTGAGCTGGCCGATCGACTGGACGAGCTGGCCAGCAAATATACTGTTTCCACTAGCTCCTCCATGGACTATTTGGATCTGACTGCCTTCTCCTTGGTCACGTACATGGCCATCAATCTGACCAGCACCACACTGGGCATCTACACGCAATACCAGGCATTTGCTGACTTCTTGATGCTGGACCTCTCGTACGAGATATCGCGAGCCTTGGCGCATCTGGTATTCCTCCTTATTCCCATGGCTGATATCTATGTGCTATCGCGAGTCTGTCAACAGGTGATAGATGAGGTAACTATATTCTTTATCTATAATAATATAATACAAACTTTGCATTCTCTCATACAGGCCAATGAAACGGGCAATTTACTGCAGCGCATTAACTTGCGGCACTCGGATGTTCGATTCAATCAAGTCGTTGATGCGCTGTGGCTCGAAGTGAAGACAATTAAATACCAATTAGTGCCAATGGGCCTTCTGGAGCTGGACGGCTCACTGTTCACTATAATATTCTCAACCGTTTCTGGCTTTCTATTGTTTCTTATACAAAATGACCTAACGCAGAGATTTTCGCTAAAATGAATACCAAAATAACGTTTTTTAACCGGTTTAGTCTATCGATAACAGATGTGTGTGTGGTGGCAGTGCGATAAGTCTCATTATATATACTAGCACCACTTGCCAGCGTTGTGCAACACTATTGTTATTTTTGCAACCAACAGCTGATTGTAAATAAAGCAATAAAATGCAAACTATATTTATTTATATTTAATTTATAAAGCTAGAATTTAAGTTAAAAGTTAGTACAATGGCTCGTATTACATGGCGCACAAGCTCTACCCAAAATCTAGTGTAAGTATGGAGTAGGATTTTCAATTGAATTTGTCGCTAATAATTTGCTCTTTTGCCGGCAGCTCCAAATTTCGGCTACGCTGGAGCTATATGAAGCATTGCTGGCATTCGCTCACGTTTAATGCTCACATGAACTCCAGCTATGCTACGGATGTGTGTATGACGCCCATCTTCTGGATTGTAGATAATTATACCCACTGCTTGGGCCCGGTAAGTACTACAGGGTGTGAACTGGTAGCGGGTATGCACATTTCCACATGCAATATAAAAAATCACTGATATCCTTACTCCTTTTAGTTCTTTGTCGTAGGCACCGCTATCTTAACCACTGCCGTAGTGTCCATTGCCTATTGGATTGGGCTGCCCTTTTGGTGGGCCAAGAGCCAAGCAGCCACCATAGTGCTGCTCATCATAGGCAATTGGCTGCTGCTGAACGTAATTTTCCACTATGTAATGGGCGTGATTACACCAGCTGGCCAGCCACCCGAGGGTGTCTCCCACGTGGAGGCTGTGAGTATGTGCAGCAAATGCATCTCACCAAAGCCGCCACGCACACATCACTGCTCCGTTTGCAATCGCTGCATATTAAAAATGGATCATCATTGTCGTGCGTATGGAAATCTTTTGAGAGTACTTTGAGTAATATATACTTCCTTTTAGCCTGGCTTAATAACTGCGTGGGCTATGCCAATCATCGGTACTTCTTTCTTTATATGGTCTACACTACACTCGGCTGTCTGTTCCTGATTGTGGCTGGCGTGGAGATTGGCTACAAGTATCTGTGGCTCGATCACAGCGAGCACTGGACAGAGCTGGAGCCGCTCGAAGGGCATCCAGTGAAATTTAATCAGAGTGGACATGTTATAGCAGTTGTAAGATTTGCCTGGAGTTATATGGAATATCATCATCTGTAATATGTCTTTGTATCCACTTAACAGACTCATCCGAATGAATATGATGATATTTTGCTGCCGCCGGCTGTGCATCATTTGCCCACACCTATGGCCGACTCGCCAGATGCCACGCCCACACGACGTCGTGTCTTATGGTTTATGGCCGTGGTCAATGTGGCGGTGGTCATTGCCCTGGGCAGCCTTTGCATCTGGCATGCGAAGCTAATCACGCGCGGCGAGACGAGCATCGAGGCGCACATTAACGAGGCTGAACGCAAACGTTTTCTACAACTCAAACGAATCTACATAAACCCCTATAATTTCGGCACCAAAAAGAATTGGAAACTGTTTCTGGGGCTTGTGCGTGGCAGGTAAGATAAACATAAGCTTTCAATTAATTTTCCTCCTTTGAGTACTGAATGGGTATATTCACATTGCAGATCGTTTTGGCGCACCGTGCTGCTGCCCTCATGGCACAAACCGGAGGGCAATGGTCTAAGTTTTCACACTGTGCACGACGCACCCTTCGAGGACGAGTGGCCGTAGTCCTTGGCCTGCGTTTGAGAGCGCAGGATCTGATCTAGCTTTTGTGATGTCAAATTAGAGAAATTTAAATTACAATTCATAGCTTTAAGTCTGGCAATTCCATAAGCTTAGCATTTATTAACTATTAGTGAATAGCTAGCACTAAGCATTCAGCGTTTCCATAGAGATTACGTAGTAGATACTTCTATAAACTTAATAAATATAGTAACATTGTCCGTACCTGTTGATTGGCGTCGTTGCTAGGAGGCCTTGTGCCGGTATGGCAACTTGTTGCCAGGACGCCAAAGTTGCGGCTAATGGTTTAGTCGATACGAAGAGCAGTCATAGTAAAGCTAGCAAAATGTCCAAGGCTTCCGGATCAGAGGATGAGCCGCTAGTGCCCGAGGATTTCGATGATGATTTCTATCGGGAGCTGTGCGAGAAGATACCCGAAGTAAGGCATCACTTCAGCCCAATCTTGGACTTCATAAAACAATGTCTTTGTCAACTCGCAGGCAACCAAGGCGCTGCGTCAGAAGGACACGCCCAACAATGCAGACAATGTGCAGCGTCTGGTCATCTGTGGCACACGCTACAAGAGTGATCTGCGCCTGGAGGAGGCACGCACGCAGGAGCTGCGTCAGCAAATAGCCGAGCTGGAGCAGCAGCTGGAGAATGCGGCGCAGCAGACCAAACTGGATATGGCCACCATTGAGCAGCTGCGCGGAGTTATAGGTGAGTGAGTGAGTGAGTGCCCAGGGAGTAATCTTTATCTGACTGCCTGCTTAGAGGGTGCCTGGAAGCAGAAGGATGCCTCGCAGATACGCGAGCAGTCGGCACAGGACGAGGTGTTGAGTCTGCGCCAGAAACTGGATGCGGCCGAGGAGATGATTGAGCATCTGAACGAAAAGGGGCGCTCCAGGAGCAGCAGGCGCGATGACAACAAGGAGTGCGAGCGACTCAACGACGAGATCAAGGAGCTCAACAAACGCCTGCAGCTGCAGCGCGCCTATGCGGCCGAGGTGGAGGCCACCATTCAGTCGCTGGAGGGCAGGAACAAGGAGCTGCTCAAGCTGCTGGATGTATGCGATATACTAAGTTAACTTAGCCCAGATCCCTAGTGTATCTCTCTCCTACCGAAGGAAACCTCCAGCGATGCCTGCAACTTGAAGCGCAAGAGCGATGCTTTGGCCAAGGAGTTGGCCGCCATGAAATGTGAGGAGGCCAAGTATCTGGAGCAAATAGCGCACACCAAGGCGAACAATGAGCATCTGACCAAGGTGAAAGTGCGTCAGAATCTGCAAATACTCTCGCTGAAGACCAACATGGAACACCTCAACACGCTGCACAACAGCACCTGCAACAAGCTGGCCAAGATTACCGTCGATCTGGAGTACACGGTGCAGGAGCGGGACAAGAACAGACGCGCATTGAATCAGCGCATCAATCTGCTGAAGGTGCGCGAGGATGAGCTCATCAAGCTGCGGCAGGACAACGCCAAGTTGGCCAAGTCCCAGGAGACGATTGCTCGGAAATACGGCGGACTCGAGATGTCCAAGCAGGAGGTGGAGCAGGAGAACCTGCGGCTCAAGTGAGTGCTCTGACTTACCCTCACTCTCTAGGGTATATTTAATTTGAAATGCCTTGCAGAACCCAGCTGGGCACGCAGGACAAGGAGCTGGAGTCCATGCGGCGTGTGGTGCACCACTTCGAGAAGAACAACGAGAATCTGACCAAGGAGCGCGATGTGCTCAAGCGGGAACTGCAGAGCGAGCGCCAGAACGCCGAGCAGCAGAGCGCCCTGTACCAGGAGTCGCAGCACGAGGTGCGTGCGCTCAAGGACATCATCAGCAGCACGGACTTGAAGCTGAAGAAGCTGCAGGAGGAGCTGAAGAAGCAGAAGAAGGACAAGGCCAAAAAGATGGACGAGATTCAGCATGGCCTCGACAAGATCGACCTGCTGCAGAGTAAGACAATTCCATTCCAATTAATAAACCAAAGTGATCCCAGCTGAAGCTTCCGTTCCCAGATGAGATACATCTGAAGGAGAACTACGAGATCGAGCTGAAGCGCACGATTAGCGATCTGGAGGCCAAGTGCTCGAAGTTCCAGCAGCAGCATGATCTGCTCACCAGCGAGCGGCAGGGATTGCAGCGGGCGCTGCAGGGCGCCGAGGAGGATCGCCAGAAGCTGCGCGATCAGCTGGCCCATCTGCAGGCGCAGATCGAGACGCTCAAGGGCAAGATCAGCTATCGGGACGGGGAGCTGAGCAAGCTGCAGCTGCAGATCGATCGCATGGAGAAGGAGCGCCGCTTGTTGCGCAACGAAGTGCGCCACGCCCAACTGGGCCAGCAGCACACCAAGGCCGAGCTGCTGGACAAGCGCAAGGAGAACGATCGCCATGCCAAGTCGCTGCAGGAGGATGAGCAGCGCCTGGCACGCCTGCGCAAGGACGTCGACAATCTGATGAACGAGAAGAATGCGATTAGTGCGGCGCTGACCCGGCGCAACGAGGAGTACGCACGACTCCAGCACAATCTGGAGAACGTGCAGAACGCCTACGATCAGTCGGAGCGGCAGTGCAACCAGTGCCAGGAGGACATGCGTCTGATGGGCGTCGAGATCAAGAATCTACGCACCGAACGCAACGTGCTGCGCGGGGATCGTGAGAGCGCCGCCGATCTGCGCCAGGAGCTGCTCCAGATGCATCGCCTGCTGAACCAGGAGCGCATCAAGGCTCGCGCCCTGCAGGAGGAAATGATGACGCCCATGAACGTGCACCGCTGGCGCCTGTTGCGCGGCAAGGATCCCGAGAAAATGGATCTGCTCGAGCGCATTCACATCCTGCGCAAACAGCTGCTCAGCCAGAACGTGGCTGCACTGGAGCAGGAGCGGGCGCTGACTGAGGCCCAGCAGCTCTATACGGCACTCAAGGAGTTCATGCTGAAGCTGCCCAGTCACCGGGTCCAAGCGCAGCTCAATACGGTCAAGGTGAGCTCCCTTCCACAGAGAAACGCTTCCACTTCGTATTACAAAAATATATATGTGTGTATATGTATAAGCTCTATAATCTCTGCGTTTCAGGCCAGTCTCTCGGCCAAGGATCGCAAGCTAAAGGTGCTGCTGGCCGAGCTGAGTGCCCGGGAGGCCGGCGAGCGCTGCAACGCGCAGCAGCTGGCGGAGCTGCGTGGCACCCTGGCGCAGACGAAGACGCAGCTGCTGGAGGAGAAGCGGCGCAAACAGAAACTGCTCGAGGAGCGCCAGCTGCTGGAGCAGATGCAGGCGCATTGCTACTCGGCGCCGGCACAGCTGCCGCGCACCCTCGGCGCCGGCTTCAAGGTGATCAGCCAGCTGCTCTAGCGGCATCCATACGAAATAAAGCCAGTGGCACCATCACCTGAACTGAGTTCTCTTCCTTCTTCAATGTCCAGCGTTAGGTTGCTGTTTTTGGGCGTCATTTGGAAGAGGTTGGCGGACGGCGCCTTTGGCCGGTTAATGTCAAGGACGCTAATCAGTGTGGTGACGCTCTTGGTGGAGTCCAGGTAGCCCTTAGAGATGGCATTGCGGTACTCCTGGATGAGGATGTCGCGCGACTGCCTGTCGATCTCGTTGATGGCCAGCTCCGCTTTCATGGCTTTCACCTTGCGGCTCTGCCGCTGATTGATCCGCTTTTGCACCCAGAGCCGCTGCACGATGCTGGGATCGGGCATGTGCTGGACCTGCCGCTTGAACGCATCACATAGCTTCTGCATGTCCTGCACCTTGTGCTCCATATTCAGGCGCTCCACGCTCAGTTTGATGTTGCGCTTGAGCAGCACCTGGACCTTGCGTATCAGCTGGTATTTGCTCGGATCTCGGCCAACCAGCACGCGCCAGCGATGGATGCGGTACGGGTACTTCATCTCCTCCGTGAACGCCGTCACGTTCAGGCGTTCGCGGACCAGCTGACGCTCGATCCGCACCACCTCCTGGCGCATGTTGGCCGTATTCGTGATCGAGCGCTGCATGCAGGCATTGGACATGCGCAGGTTTCTGATTTCGGTCTTGAGCAGGCGGATATCCTCGACCCGCTGGTTGTACTGGACGGTGCCACGATTCATGGCCATCTGCAGCATGGACAGCTTTTCCTGGAGGACGTGCAGCTCGCAGTTGCGCCGTACAATCTGCTGGCCGACCACCATCTTCTCCTTTCCGACCTCCTCCAGCCGGTTGGCTAACTGCTTGAACCGCATCGTGTCCCGATCGATGGTGCACTGCAGCTGCTCGTTGAGCACCTTCAGCTCGGCCAGGTCGGCGCGTATCTGCTCCACCTGCCGATCCCGGCTGTGGATTTCGTTCTGCTTGTGCTTCAGCAGATTGTCCAGTTGATCGATGCGCTTGCTCTGCTGATTCATCTCCTTCTCGTTGGTGGCCAGCTGGTGGCACATCTGGGTGATCTGAAAGCTGAGCTTCCCGTTCAGACTCTGCAGCTTCTGACGGTCACGCCCACACAGCTCCATGCTGTTCTCCACCAGCGTCTTCTCCGTGTGGATGATCTCCAGTTGCTTCTTGGCCTTCATATAGCTTTGCTGCTTGGCTTCCAGCTTCAGTTTCAGATCCTTTATCTTCTCCGTCTTCACCACGATTTTCGCTGCAGAAAAACCAGATCATCAGCTGAGTATGTCTGTGTGTGTGTGTGTGTGTGTGAGCACTTACCCTCCAGTATTTCGATTGACCGGCTCAGCTCGCTGTTCTCCAGCTGAGCTTCGTGCTTCTCCTTTTTGATTTTATGTATAAGGATTTCCTTGTCGTCCAGTGTGTGGTTCGCTCGATCCAGCATTAGTTGCACATCCTGCGAGTGACTACGTTGTATGACCAGGTCGTATCGCAGCGAAGCTATCACATCCGTCTGATGCTTCAGATCCGCCTGCAGTTTCGTCTGCACCCGCACGGCTTCGTCCTTAATGTGGACTATTTCGTTCAATTTCGTTGTCAATGCCAGCATGTTCTTCTCGAGGCCAGTTACCTTATTACTGGAGGATGGAAAGGCTATACAGAACTGCTGAAAGATGATTGACTAGACTGATTGACTAGCATTACATCGATTGACTGACGTAACAGGAGATTTATATAACAGAGACACTGATTGATTGATTGAATAGCAATTCATTAAATGAGTGCTATGAGTAATTGATAAATTGATAAATTGACTGTCAATCAATCTGATTGTCTAAGACTGAATTGATTGCTTGATTACCTAACTTCAGATTGATTGATGTTCTAACTGGCAGATTGATTGGCTGACTCACTGTCTGTAAGACAAACATAATGTCTGGTTGATTGTCTAAAGCAATGGGTTGACTGACTGATTGACTGAATGTCATAGATTGACAAAATGACTGGTAAATTGAGTGATTGATAGCCTAACAGACTGATTAAGTAACTGATATAAGAATAATATCTAAGTGACAGACTGAACGATAATCTTAGTCATTGATTGATCGACGGGCATATCTGTTCGCTATCATTTGGTTGGCTGAATGAATTACTATCATTTTTTATATGGAGTGCCACACTAATATACTAGAAAACTTATGATTGATTGACTGATTGCCTGCGTGAATTGTGATGCAATGCTCCAATTGAAGTTTTATGGAAACTTACTTGAGAAAATTTTTCTGCGATATTAAGTTGGTATTCTTTTTAGACAGCAGATGAAAACGTCGATTTAGCTGGTTGTATACGAAATCTTTGCTTTTCCTATCGCATTTCAGTCGACGAATCACTTGATGCGATTCAACCTTTTCGATATTCAACGCTTTGTTCGTAGCCTCTAAATTCGCGAGCGTCTTTTGCCCGACACGATATGCTCCATCGATAAGATGATTGGCCTTTGTCAACCTGTAATTGTCATGGCTGAGGCGCTCGATGACCTGCTTCAGGCGACCGACGATCGATAGAGACTCGTTATATTTTCTCTCAAACTCACGCAGCTCCCGAGTCATGTGGGTAAGGTATTTAATGTCTTTGCGCTGAGCATCGATCCTGCCCTCCAGCTCTTCAATTGTCATACGATACCTTTGCTCTTCGTTCGATTGCTCTGCTTCGATTTGCTTCATGTGCAAATGCTGTTGTCTAATCATTTCAAGGTTTTGTTCATTAATGGCCTCAACGTTAGCCGAATAGGTGCGATTTAGCTCGAGTCGTTTCTGATGCTCCCTCAGTTCTACGGCCAAGCGATCGCGTTCCCGATAGACAAGCGCCCGTACATATAATTCCTTACTGAGGAAGCGGGCGAGTGTAGGCGATATATGAACATTAATATTTATTAGCGGAATTTTTACTTACGGATTTTTCCAATAGGTCACATTGTCCAATTCCTCGAGAGGTTGGTCTTTAACGGAATACTTGTCCTGAGTTTCGCCCTGCAGAGACTCTCGATATTCGACAGCATCTGTTGTGCGCCACGCCTCTTCCAATGAGACGCGCAGTGCCTCCATCACATAAGACGACTCCTCCGTTACTTCGATGGCCAATCGAAGTTTCGCATTCGCGGCATTTATCGTCTGCCTCAATTCCTGAGCGGCACGCATTTCTTTGATGTAGTGGGCGTGCAACCGGGCCACAATGTCCACGAAGGCCTTCATCTTGCTGGCGATGAAGTTATTCAGGGGCACCAGTTGCTGTACCAGCTCGTAGGATATTTGAAAGAACTCATCGTCCAGATCCTCAATCAGATCCAATTGTGCCACATCGATGCTCTCTCTGAACTTTCTGTGGAACTCCAGTGTGTTCCAGGCGTCCATATCTTTCCCATAAATGGTCTTCCTCTTTCGAAAACTTTTCGAAGAATTTTTGGACAACTTTGCCATTTCAAGAACGTATAATTAAAAGCACGGAAAACAAAAAAAAACAAAATTTGTAATTAAAACGAACAAAATTTCAGTGTAAACTAAATTCAAAAGTTTACAAAAATTAATTCTTAACTTTTGATGCTTTGACATTACTGTTGAGAGAATTAAGAATTATCAGATTCCGCTAAAAAAATAAAAAATAAATAAAAAACACTTTTTTGACATAGAGAGCGAACTGTTTATAAGAATTATCAACTGCAAGAAATTATAAACAAAATTTTACAATTAAGTTTTTTACTAGATTTATTAAGCCCCACTTAATAGTTTTCGTAATTCCAAATCTCAAATGAATTCAGATTTAATAAGTTTGAAATTTTTCTTTTATTGATTTAAGCAAAAATATGTTATATATATATTTATTAAATTCAATATATCGTTTTTTGTTTTTAAATTTATTAGCTTTTATTTCAAGTCAGAAAAATATATGTATATATGTATATAGGCATATATATGTATATTGTGTGTAAAACTGTGTTTTTATAGGGGTTCAACTGAATTTTTTCGCTAGCTTAAAGAACTGTTTAACATAAAAGGGATTTCGTACAATATAAGAACACAATAGCCGATATATACCGACTATGGGGATTCATAGGCCCTGCATATATAAAGTCAAGGTATTTGTTTTATACATATATAGATTTGATTAAATTGCATAGAGCTGAAAAATCAGGGCATATAAATAACAATAAATCACAATAATGTTTTCATTTTTTTTTTTCTTTTCTTTTTTTGCAAATTTTCTCTAGAATTTATGTCTATTTTTCTGCTCAGTTTGCTGCACATACTACAAAAATATATATACATTTTATAATCTAGAATCTAGATCTTAAACGTGACACAACGATATCAATTAAAAAGCTACGATCCGTTGCGCAGTCCCAAAACCGAAATAGATCTACTTGAAATGCAGGCCATTATCTGACATAGACATACATTTATATATATATGTGTGTGTGTATGTGTGTTATATGTTGCATTGATATATATGATATGAGCTGAAAGCATTTGTTTACAATTAGTATATAGTATATATGTATACATGGATAGTTGCGTATAATACATAGATCGAAGCTTTATTGTACAGTTTGGATAACGACGCTCGATTGGTCAATTTGTTTAAAATAATAAATTTATCGGCTTATTCATATACATACATATATAAATTGTACACACGACTGTGTATATGTATATATATGTACATATATGGTATCTGATTCTAATTTTTAAATTTTTCTTATATCTGGGAATTGGATATCTGTTGCGCGTGTATATAAAGTATAAAAAACGAAAACAATTTTGACAACGATTGCGTTTCACAGTTTTGCTTTTCCTTCCATTGGTCGGGCTCCAATTTTGGTGTGGGGCACATTTTTGGTCTCGGCGTTGGTGGCGCCAATGGCCACTCCTAAGATGCGCTCGCTGCCTGCGGCCTGCTCGCCGGCGCCGACGCCTGCCGCGAGGAGCGCACCTCGCGCACATAGCACTCGCGGCAGACGCGCACAGCTTTGGTCAAGCCGTATTTGGGCAGCGGGGCGGTTGCATTGGAACAGACGCCGCAGAAGACGCCGCCGCAGTTGCGGCAATGATGACGCCGCCGAAAGGCCGTGAATGGCGTCTGGCAGGACATGCAGCGCGGCGCCTTGCCATCGGGTATCCAGGCAGGCGGCGACATGGTGGTTGCTGTTGCAGCCGCTGTGCTTGCCGTTATTGTCGCTGTGGTGCCAATGGACGAATTGCTGTGGAGCCGCCTCCGACTGCCACTGCGTGTACTTATGGGCGAATTGTGCTCCGAGCTGGAGCTAGAGGAGGAGGCGCTAGAGGGTGAATTGCTGCCGACGGAATTATTACGTTGTCGCTGCATTTGCAGCTGTTGCTGTTGCTGCTGCTGCTGTTGCAGTTGTCGCTGCTCATCCTGTATCGTGCCGCTGCTGGCTGCCTCCTGATCACCCAAGCTGCGACTGCGTGCCACATGGTTGCGCGTCGCGGCATTTGAGTTGCCGTTGTTATTGCCACTGGCCAAGTCGATCGTATTGTTGCGCTGCATCGCCGCGCCCGCTGAGTGGCGGACAGCCGTGTTGCTGTTGTTGAACACATTGTCCAGCTCCGGATTGACCTCCTCGGCTGAGTAAATGCTTTGATTGGAGCCGGCGCTTTCCTGTATCACATCATTTTCAGAGGCACGAAACTCGAATAGCTCCGATTCCTTTGTCTTTTCGGGTATATCAATGTCCTCGTCCTGGGACGACGACATGTTTATAAGGAACACGCTGCGCAATATCTGGCGCAGATCAGAGGCAAAGTTCGTCTGCAGCTGATCGGCCACGCCGGCAATGCAGACAAACAGACGATGCAGCAGATTCTCCGTGCTTCTGCAGAAGGATGCATATGGATTAGAATATAGAAGATTTACAATTATAGCAGCTGTCTACTCACTTGAACTTCAGACGCGCTGTCGTGTTGCGCATGGCCAGCGACACCTCGTCGGAGAACGATGAGGCATTGCTGGTATCGGCGCTGCCCGGGGTCTGCTCTGGTGCTGGCTGCTCCACATTAGCTGTGGACTCCCAGTGCTCCTGGCTGCAGCGTTTGCGTGCGCTGCGGTTTATGCGATGCGGATGCGACTGATGGTGATGATGATGATGATGGTGGTGATCAGCTGGCTGCACTCGCGTCTCCTGTTGCTGCTGATGATGGGGATGGGTATGATGATGGTGGCGGTGATGATGATGATGATGGTGACTGCTGTGACTGTGACTGTGCCGATGGCGATTATTGTTGTGGTTGTTGTTGCTGCCGCTGCTGCTGCTGCTGCTGCTGTTGCTGTTGGGCATTGACTGATTGCCATTTGGCGTCTTGATTGTCGTCTGCTGATTGCTGCTGGGCGCCTGCTCGATCTCGCTGCTGCTGCTGGGCAAATGGAGACGCTGCAGCGTGCGTCGTGCCGCCAACATGGCAGCACTCGTACTCGGCTCATCCTGCAGCTGTTGCTGCTGCTGCTGCTGTTGGTCCTCAGACTGTTGCTGCTGCTGTTGCTGTTCCGTTGCCGCATTGCTGCCAAACTCATCGTCTTCGCTGGCCACGAAGTTGTCCGTGAGTGGCAGCTGCTGCGCCTGGAACAGATTGCCCAGATTTGTGTTGGGTATCAGGTAGCCAGAGGCACAATCGGCAGCTGCCACAATCGCCTTCAGTTGCGCCTCAATATACTCGTCCACCTCGCTATCGCTATCATCATTCAAGTCATCCTCATCACTGTCCAGCATGCCCACCTCCTCCTCCAGGTCCTCATCGTCCTCGTCATAATCGCTCCAATTCGCTGGCGGATTTGTAGACGTTGTTGCCGCCGACGACGTGGATGCTATGGAGTGCGAGGGCGTGGGCGAGGGCGCTGGTGAGGCGGTGGGTGTGCTGCCCGCTGACAGCGATAGCATGGACGGAGAACGCGCAGTTGACGGTTGGGCCGCAGCCGCTACTGTGCTACTGTTGCTGCTATTGTTGTTGTTGCGATGATCCACCAGGCGTTCCACGGCCTTGTGCGTGCTACTTGTGCTGGTTTTCGCTGTGTTGCTGCCACTCCCACTGCTGCTGCTGCTGGAGTTGTTATTATTATTGTTGTTGTTGTTGCTGGTGCTGCTGGGAGTGTTGTTATGCTCAGGACTGGGCGCCTCAATGCTGCTGGAGCCCAGGGGCACCTGCTAATGTATCAAGAAAAAACATTAGATACAAGCTGAGTATGGAAACTCCATAAATGCTTACGTTCGTATTGATCTCCTCATTCGTGCAGAGCAACTTCTCCAGCTGATGCAGCTCCTGTTTGCTCAGGTTGCGCAACAGATCCCGGATCTTAATAAGTATTGTGCGAAACGGACGAAACATCTCGGAGAGCTCATCGCCCGGCATATCCATGTTAAGCGGCCCCTTGGTAAAGACAACCAGCCCAGCGACGATTGCCAGTCGTGGTATGGAGAACATGAGGCCCGGATCGAACGCATCCACCATTTCCTGTTCGAGCAGCCCGATCTTGAGGGCACGCTGCAGCGTCTCCGAGAAGAGCACACCGATCCATTGCTGCATTTCGTATTCGTGGCGTGATTTAACGGGCACCATGGCGCTCACGTAGCTCAGCTCGAACTCGGCAAACAGATGATCGAAGATCTTCAGGCTCTCGTACAGCTGCTCGGTGGTGGAGTCGTTGAAGTCCAGGTGCAAGGTCTTGCTGTTGGGCACATTGTTGCGCAGGCATTGATCACGCAGCAGCACGCGCACATTGCCCAGACTTTTGGTAACGGCTTGCGCCAGCGGACGCATCTCTTTGCTCTCGGATTCCCGATTCAATATGGACGATCCGGCGGCCAGGCACTCGGCACCGAACCACAGCTGCCCGGCCAGGTTATCCTGCAGCACTTCCTCTGGGAACTTGGCGCGAAAGGCGCGCGGATCACGTTCGTCGCCCAACAGCTCCTCCATAATCAAATTCGTTATGGCCAGCACTTTGTCCTGCAATATGCAATTCCGTTAGTTATGGATAGGCTAGGGAAAATGGGATCTGATAGGCACACTTACCTGATTCTGCCGCAGTCTGCTAACCAGACGCGTACAACGATCCGGCTCGGCGCGTCCATCGAAGCTGTCCAGCTCACTAGCCACGGCGGTCAACGAACGATCGGCATGGTAGAAGCGTGCCAGCAAGGATTTGTCATCAGCCTGCAAATAGTAGATCAAAACAGACATTCATTACGGGGGTGTTACAGTCTGTTTATAAATGGAGTACAGGATGCACTCGATGACTAACCGAGCCACACACACACACACACACACACACACATACATACACACAAAATTATGCCATTTGCCAGCTGTGTTGCCAATCCATAACATTTCACAACCACTTCATCACGTAATGGAGCAAACGCAGCTAAGGTGAGTAACTCGGTAAGTGGCGATATTACTGACTGCCCCACTATCTGGCACGCGAAGTGCACACAGTGCACGTTCGATATGATTAACAATATATTGGCGGATGTAGATACACTTGATACAGAATTATATGGTCTTGGAGATTGCTTTGAGCTTTCTATAAAGTTGTATTATATTAATGCAAAATGATGTGATGACAGAAAAATAAAATTGCGAAATTCCAAATCCCTAACTCTTGTAGTGCTCGAGATCTGAGGGATCTAACTTATCTACAATAATAATATACCATGCCCAGTGCTTAATATTATTTAAAAATGCTAATCATTAAATATATTATATGATATTAAACATAATAATGCTTAGAACTGTATTTGAAGTTCATTTTATTATTAATTTCAATACGCTTAAATGATTGCTTTGCCGGAATAACTCTATTACACCCTTAGATTACACAATATGAACTGATTATAACATATGAGTTATGTTTATCATTGAATAAATCAGTATTACAAATGATGTATTCATAGCGAGTGATCACTGTTGCTCAAGATGTTGTTGATTCAGAAAACAAACGCGACACCTACATATTAGCATTATCTCTAGATGTTTCGAGATCTCTCTCTCTCTTTGTGTATAAATCATAGTAAACAGCTGAACTGCGCCATCCATATTTAAAGTAAAGAAAAACTACAAATAAATAAATCAAATTTTGTAGGCAATGTGATGTATCTACAATATGTATGCATTCCATTTGTTGTTTGTATTATTTTTAATTAATTAATTACGCTAATTAAGTAAATTAAATATTCAGCTATTTTGAAGCTGGACAACTAAAAAGCTTTCAACTTGCTCGTTCTCTTTGGCTCTCTTGCGCTCTGTCTCGCACGCTCTATCTCGCTCGCTCTGTTAGCTATCAAGTTAACGGCAGCTGAACTTGTTTAACTTTTGCTTTTGCACCTTTTCTTTCCCTACTTGCATATGTATGTATGTATACATATATATTTTTGCTTTATTTATGCATTTGTGATCTGTTTAAATATGAAATAAAAACGCGCCCGAGAGCAGCGCAGCTTAAATGCTAAATGCGTTGGAAGGAAACAGAAATATACGAAATGTGTTTATTATAAAGGCAAACACGTCGAAAAAGCGTTGACTCCGCACAAACTGCGCAGTTCGACAAGCCAGCTCGAGTGGGCAGCAGAAGGGCGGTGAGCAAGGGGCGGGGCGCGGCCAAAGCAATTGCAAAAGTTTTGCGTACAAAAAAAAGTCAGCAGCAAAAACAAAAACGCTTTAAGGGAAAAGCAAGAGGGCAACAACAGATATGTAGCTTAATTATAAGGTTTCCAGTTAGTTTTCCAGTGAACGCCAACGAATGACCAAAACAAACAAAATCATAAAAAAAATTGTACATACACATATACATACGTATGTATGTGTGTATATGTACAAATATAGGAAAATGAATCACGCGCGAATCGATGAATGTGTGGCATAGCTATGGAAAACGTATAAACTGAAGTTGACGAAAAACTTGAATAAAAAAAATAAAATAAAAATAATAATAATAATAACGTTGAGTTGAAAGCGAGGCAAAACTCAATGCCGACGTCAGCGTCGTCGTTGTTGTTGTTGTTGTTGCTACAACATGTGGCAATTCCATTTGTTTACACAACAATTAAACGTGCAATAAGCGAAACACTCTATGTGTGTGTGTGTGTGTGTTTGTGTTTGCTGTGTATATCTGTGTAGGTCTCTTAGCGTTCGGTTCTTTTTGGGGCCATGTTTTAGGTATGAGCATTATGTCTAGTATTTATGTATGCAAGGCCGTGAGTAAATAGTTCAATGACTGTCGCCACACACACACACACACGCACACACACTTAAGTTCTCGCTCTCTTGGCTCTCCCTCTCTCTCACACCTGCTATTGACCAAAGCGAATAAGCGACTTTGCAGTTGATCGGCCATTTGTTGCTTAGCGCCCAGATTTATTATGGCCATTTACTTGATGCTTAGAGACATGGCACTACACGAACAACGCATATCAATCAAATATGATTGATAAAGTGCGTACATCGCAAAGCCAAGACTTTCATTTTACTGCCAATGACCGACCTTGATGTCTGCCCCCGCCTCTGCCCCCGCCACTGCCTCACGGCTCATCTAAAATTAATTAATTAATTGCACTTAACGTTTACATTCACTTCACTGCACGAATGCGCCAAATGTAATTAAAAGGCAGCCCAAAACAAAGAGCGAAACCTAAATGTTTAATTAAGTATGCCAAGTGTGTTGTTCTCTTAGCCAGAAAGGCTAAGGCTGTAAGCCGATTAAGGCGCCATCAAGGAGACAATAAATTATAAATATGTATGTATGTAATGAGTGCTGATATTACAAAGTTTAATAAACACATTATTGATGCGTGCGTTAATTGCAACTCGAATAAAAATACAGCAAAGTTGTTGGTTTAAATATTAAATAATATTTATACCCTGAACCCATTAAAAAAGGGTAAAGCAGGGTATAATGGTTTTGTTGAAATGTATGTAACAGGCAGAAGGAGGCGTGGCAGACCCCACAAAGTATATATATTCTTGATCAGTTGAGTCGAGTTGAGTCGATTTAGTACTATGCCTCTGTCTATTTCTTCTAAGTATTCCCTTTACGTATGTCGAAGTATTTCTTTTAAGCATTTTCTGTAAGTATTGCTTCCAAGTATTTCCGCTAAGTATTTCCTCTTTTTTCTAAGTATTTCTTCTAAGTATTTCCTCTACGTAACTCCTCTACGTATTTCCTTTACGTATTTTTTTTACGTAATACCTTTACGTAATTCCTCTACGTGGTTCCTCGACGTCTTTAATGCTTACTACTTCACTTTCTTGCGCTGACCACCACCAGGCCTGGACGACTGAAGACTGACTGAAGAAATGCTGCAGCTGCTGCCCTTTATATACGGCCACTTTTACTCAAGCACTGTCTCTCCCAAATGTTGAGCCCGACGACAGATAGAGCTCGCTGCAGTCGAGCTTCAAGTGAGCAATGGAAACGCTCTCTGCTGCTGTGAGCATTCTAGCTTCGCTTTACCTAAATACAAATACCAAATAAGAACTGCTGCATACATATAAACAACTTTAATGATCTTCTGCACTTCTTCTCTCCTTGCTCATACTTTTACTCAAGTACTGTATGCATGCGTGTGTGTGTGTGTGTGTGTGTGTGTGTGTGTGTGTGTGTGTGTGTGTGTGTGTGTGTGTGTGTGTGTGTGTGTGTGTGTGTGTGTGTGTGTGTGTGTGTGTGTGTGTGTGTGTGTGTGTGCGTGTGTGTGTGTATGTGTGTGTGCGTGTGTGTGTGTGTGTGTGTGTGTGTGTGTGTGTGTGTGTGTGTCAGAAAGATGCGAAGAATTATTGAAATATCAGTTCTCCCAAGGGTTCAGGGGAATTCCTAGTCGAGCAGTCTCGACTAGAGCTTTCTTCATTGTTTTTTTAAGTTATTGCTTACTTTATAATGTATTAAAAATTTACTTCTCTGTATTCTGGCAGCACCACTCTATATACAAACTAATTTGTAAGTTGGCGAGTGCCGATTATTGCGGGTATTCCCCATTTATAGTAACCAATGCGGGCGGCTCCGGTTCCAGTAAACAAGATAACGAAGGCAAAGCGATGTTTAGGTTTTATTTCAATCATACAGCCGCTTGGCTTTTATACATAAATAAACAAACAAACATCATGGAATGAAAATTATTGAAAGTTTAATAAAGCCCATGCAGCTAGGACTAAAAAAATCAACCCCATTTGTCCTAAAAACGTCAGACGATAATTGTATTTTGGACAACGGCAACAGCAGTTGTTAAGGACAGCTGGGCTGACGTCACAAGGAACGACCTCGCCACAGCAACAGGCAACTGAGGACAGATCCTTGGGCAGCCGGTGCAAGGACGAGCAGACAGACGAACAGGCTTGCAAATGAAAGAAAATAGACATTTTATATTTTCTTCAACCTTGACTGGAAAACCAAATGTAAACTTAATTGCACTTGTGTGCAATTGTGTGGCGCCCGTGACGACTGCGATGACGATGACTATGACGATTCCGAATCCGATTTCCTTAACAACAATTTGCTATCTATGGACGCACTTGACATTGAATACGCGCCATGAGGTCGCATCTTTTCTGGCACTCAATCAGAATCGGTTCATCAATTGGGAAATAAGAGAATGCTAGCAATTGAAAGCACAGAGCACAGAACCCAGAAGCACCAGCAGCAATTATAATAATAATAATAATAATAACAAGAATGCTATTGTGAATGAGGTGGAGACCCAATGTTAACCCCCCAAGGCATGACCTTCTGATGAGCACGATTTTATGTACATATACATATGCATTTCGCTGATATCTAAATACGATTTTATAACAGAAATTAAATACATTTTGTGCTGTTCCATCCCTGGATGCGGCACCTGCCACGGTTAATTGGCAATTTGCAATTTGAGCAGAGGCAGAGGCAGAGGTAACTCTGACATTTTCATATGCTTTCCTCTATTGATTGATTTATCAATTGACTCTAATTGCTGTACAATTTGTAACTAGAATAGTGTCAAATTTAATAGAGCGGCGAAACGGTGAGAACATTATCAAGCAACTAACAGCTGTTCTAGATGGCCCCAAGTTCACCATAATTGCCGACACTTATCAGCAACTATACTATATAGTATACATACATATACATATGTATGTAGATAGCTATAGTCGTATATATGGTTGTATTGTATTGTATTCCCTTTGTAGTCGTCAAAAACAAAGAACTTGGTAAACACCTCAATAGAAATCGTCACAGAACACTTGACAAACGCCAATCAGAGATAATTTCGCATTTGTCTAGCTTTAATGCTTGTTTGCCATTAAATTAAAAAAAAAAAAAAAAAAACTATAATAAACAGCAAACAATATGGCGTCGCAAGTAAGAATATTTCGTATATTTTATTGTAGCCGAAAACAGATGGCATCAAAAGAGCTTGCAAAATACATATTATAAATCTGTTTTATATTTTATTATATATAAATTTATTTAAATATTGTTTATATGTATATAGTTTAACTAAATATATAATAAAATATATTTAGTTATATTATATATGTAATTTATTTTTTTTTATATATTTATTTCTGTTATTAAAAGTTAAATCTTTACTTCAATGGAAAAATTAATTCATCAAAAAAAAAAAAAAAAAAAAAAAACATTTACAAGATCTATTAATTTTATTTGATTGACATATAATTGTTTGATTGAAAGACAAATTAAACTAATTTTCTCAAATAATAAAGCGCAAATGCAATTTAATGAAATTAAGGAAACAACAATTATATTAGACTATTCTGGAGATCTATTTCCACGTCTCTCATATCTCAGTAAAAAGTTAAAATTTTATTCATTTCAATATAACTTTCTTAAAAAAAAAAAAAAAAAATGTAACTGAAACAGTTTCTGATCTGATGTTCACTTTTCTGATTAGATTCCTTAACATCATGTAGAAAACATTTAGTTTTACTTGAAATTAAAATTAGAAATCGAAGAATTTCTTCTTTTCTCTCTACATATATAAAATAATATATCCAGCATAATTTTGTGATAATCGCAATATTTTTAAAATAATTTAAAATTAATATTTATGTATATATTTTAATTTTGATATTACTTTTTTTTTTTTTTTTTTTTAGATATTAATATTTATCATAGCAAGCTCATATGCACTTATTTTTTTTATCGAAATGAAATGCATAAGGGAAATTTATGCCCATTTTTCCCAGAAGCGTTAATAGAATTGGCTATAACATTGACTTATATTATACAAATATGGCTATATATATATGTATGCGGCCTAGCTCGACTAATTGTTTCTAATTACGTTTGTGCTCACTGAGAGCTTTCGAGGCATTAAGTTTGCTTTACAATTAGCTTAACTGGCATTAGATGTCACGCAAGCCCAACTCAAATGGAATTAAATATATAATATATGCATATACATATAATATATACATACATATATATAACGAATATATAAACGCATCTATATGTAATTGAATACTTATTTTCACTTTCGATAAACTGTCACTGCACGAATTTTTATTGAACTTCGGAATGATTGTGAAATTGTCGCCTTTGGCAATGGTGCCGATAATTGGGGATTCATGGGGCCCCCAGCAAGGGAAATGAGCGCAATTTAATGAGGCGCCAAAATGTGAGTCATGGTCAACTGAATTATATAAATAAAATGATAATCTCTCAATATATACATATAGTATATACTCCGATACAGATATATGCATCAGTGCACAACAGTTACTCATTCACTCAGTTAGCTCCTGCTCCATACGACACAAAAGGGAAATCTTTTATACATACATTTCGATTCTGATTGCAAAAACAAAGACAGAAATATACAAAAGAGGAATATAATAAAAGACAATGTGGCGTGAAATTAGTGGAGAGAGAACAATAAAGAAATTAAAATAAAGATTCGACTGAGAGAAATGTGAAATGATTTAATATAATTATTGAAGTGAATAGCAACAAACAGAAAGATGAACAAATATAATAATATATAATCAAGACAATCAAAGACACTGATACAAGCATCCATATAATCAGGGCATCAAAGGCACACTCGTATACAAATCTATATAATCAAGGGAATCCAGAGACACTCACAACAAAATTATCATACTCTTTATAAAAGGGTATAAACAAAACGAATGAACTTAAACATTTCATTTCCGGGCAATTTGTAATGCATTGCCTCTTGGCTGATGAGTGCATTCAACTTGCTAAAATATAAATGCAAATATTCAAGTTCCTGTTGGTATACGCAGCACAGGAATTTGCTGATTCCGGTGCGTAATAAAACGGAAGTTAATCCACGTTTCATTTCAGCTTCTATTTGATGAGCATTTTCAACCAAGTGGCAACGCCCGCAAAAAAAAAACAAAACAAAAATAACACATTTCATTTTGTCAAAATTTATTCAGTTTGTTAACAAATAAAACGCCACATTTGCATACAGCAAAAGAGCGAGAGATGACAAGGGAGAGCAAGAGAGACAAAGAGAGGGCAAAACAAACAAAAACTAATGCGGAAGACGCGACAACTGGCCCAACAAACACGAACGACTATAAAAGTCATTCCAATAAATTGGATAATAATAGACGAGTCGCGAGACGCGAGACGCCCCGTTTGGGTCGATTACAACTGGGCTGACCCGATTACATATTCATGAATCGCGAGTTGATGCAACACCTCCATCATTCTTATGTCATTTGTTTAATCCCATTTCCATTTGGTCAATGAAAAATAACAACAAATTAATGAGCGGCAGCTGGGTTTCATGCAGATTTACCAGAGTAAATGATTTACTTTAAAGCAGGGTTCCCCAAATAGGCAACCCATATATGAATCTAAATATATATCAAACTTCTCTTTGAAATACTAAATTTTTAAAGTATTTTATATTCAATATATAATATATAGTCATATACTAAACACATATATTGCACAGTTATTTCTTATCGCTTGCATTAAATACTTTATATAATTATCAACTTATAAAGTCTTCTGGAATTTTCTTTATAAGAAAGCAACGAATTTTAATCCATAATTGCTTTATCAGATTCGCATACCAAGAAGTACACGTAATACTATATACATATATTATTATATATCAGTATTATTTATCAAAATAAATTTGTATAATCATTCTATTCGAATATCTAGTATACAAAAATAATCTCTATTATTATTATTATTTATAATAATTTTGGTTTTGTGAGTAACAAACAAAAAGAGCTGAAGCAAACTTCAGATATATGAGAATAGATCTCTTATCTATATATTATCGAATATTCTATGCAAATTTGGAATGAATAAATCATAAGCAGAAGGTAACTATTACTTATTGTGTAGCTTTCTGCGCTGCATACAGAGATATCTTATAGATTTCAGGGTATTTACTAGTCGTACACTACTAACTAGAGGACTCAGTCGCTTTTACTGTACTCTCCCATAAAACAATTCACATTTAAAACATACATGAAAATCGTAAAAAAAGAGGAAATTTTCGCTCTAGAGATTTGCAAGTCGGAATCATAAAAACCGGGTTAAACCACACATTAACTAGCTCAGGGGCTGTCCACGGATCTACTTTGCCTATAAAGCAACGCATTATGGTCGTCAGTAGGCGCCACTGTCTGTCTTTCATTGAAGATAAACCGCAAACGCTTTCACTTTTAACCATTTTTTTTTTTTTTAGTTGCTATTTTTTTTTTAACAATATCTTTTTGTTAAGCCTCACGTGTGATGAGGTTAGAGTGCAAGCGACGCAACGTTTTCTCATTCGATATGCGTTGTCCGTCCGTTCACTCGGAAGTGACGACGCGCTAATTGAATAACCAGCGCGATTCTCAGTTCAGTTTAGCAATCGAGTCGGGTTTTAGTGTGTGCAGTTCCAGTTTCACAGCTCGAAATGGAGCCGCTACCCTCGAGTCCGCTGCCAGCCCCAAGCTCCTCCTCCTCCTCCTCCTCCTCCTCCTGGTGCTCTATAGGCTTTCGCATCTCATTGATATGCCGGGCACTGCGCGTGCTCTTATGCAACAGTTGACGCCTAAAGCTGTTGATAAGCGGGTCTCTCTGTAGGGCAGACTCTCGGCTAGCCTAGGCTTCAGCTCAGCGGCTTGTGGGGATTAGGTAATACAAGTGTGTGAGTGTGTATGTGAGTGCAACAGTGGCTATTCGAAAGTAGGAGATTGGCTGACGGCCAGTGCATTGCACTGCTCGCAATGCAGACGACGAAGACGCAAACGACGATGCGACGAGATCAATTCGATGTGAATGGTGAAAATTTCACCGCTTTTACTTTTCCCATTGCACATGGTCAGCGGTCGGTCTGCTTGGCTATAAATACAAACAGACAAATACATAAATACACAGACATATATATATCTGCTATTTTTTTTTTGGTTGGAAAATGTTGCTGTCAGCACGTAAACCGTAAACGTAATAATTGACATATTGGCGCAGACAACGCTGCGCCATGCCACCTGCAGAGGATGCAACAGTCACAGAGAGAAAGAGAGACAAAGGGAGGAGAATATAGCCATATGTCATATGGCAAATCTAGTATTAGATTGTAACGTGCTCAGTCCCAACCAGACAAAGCTGTCTGAGTGAAATGCTTGGCCCTGTGATAAGAGAGAGCGCTGATAAGCTGATAAGAAGCTAAGCGCTTTGACTATGGGCACGGTAACTTCAAAGTTTGATAGGTTTTTGTGTGTTTGTGTTGTGGTAGAAATCAAATCACTTTGTAATCTACAATGAGCATAGTCAGATGAACTCAACTGAATGAGCGTTGCCAGATCGCTACATGTTTCGAAACTATACAATGTGTGGCCAGATCGTTGCTGAACATGAAAATAGCCAGAAATTTGCCAGAATCTTTAAGACTTCTATTATAGCGTATATTTAAAAGAAATTGTGTTTCCAGATCGTTGCAGTGATGAAACCGTAAAACTTTTAGAGCCAATCTACATATATATTTGTACTGAACTTATTTCTTTTCTTCTTAAAATAAATATGTATTTCATATACAAGCTTTGTTATTGATTGCCCAATTTAACAAAACTCATTAAAAAGCGTTGCCAAATCGTCTTAGCCATAAATAACAATAACTTCATATTTTTGCACAATATTTTCATTTGTTTTTTATTCCTTTTACTTTTTTCTTCAGCTGCTGTTGTCGCTGCCAGATCGAACAGCTCTGGCTAGTCGACACTCGTGAAAATGTCATGAAAAGTTATTCAATAGCACAGCATAGTTAACAATCTCTCCCAGAGACGCGACAGCTTTCGTACCTTACATTATCGCATTATTTACGAGATTTATGTAGATTATGGCTACAAATTGCGGACAAGCCAATTAACGGCCAAGGCTCTCCACATAGCTTAATATTTTCACCCGTCAATCCGTAGCTCGTAAATTTACGATTAAATGTTCACACTCTGTTAATTTGTGGTTGCTGTTGTAGTTGTTGTTGTTGTTGTAAGTAAGCGTCTTATATGGAATACATTTTCCGAAACGCTCAGTCACTCAATAAGCTGAACAATTTATCAATTCATCAATGCCCAGTGCGGTTATCACTTGTTTATTACAGCTTGGGCCGTATACGCCACAAAGGGCACTCTAAATAGCGCATTAACTACACTCATACACTCATAGACACACACACACACACACACTTTATCGCATGTGTATGTGTCGGTATACATTATTAACAAATTGTGTATTCATTTTCATAGTTCCCAGTGGAAAAGTTGCAAATACGTAATTTTTTACTTGGTTTCCGAACAAAAGCCCTGAGCTCTAGTTGAATTTGATTAGCATTCGACGAATATTAAATACCCTTACTGGCACATTTGATTGATACGCGACCCAGTTTTTGTCTAATCTCTAACAAAAACTTTACATAGATAAGTAATCTCATAATTGAATTGATTTATTTTGTTAATGTTGAATAAATATAATTTGCTAAGATTTAATTTATATTTATAATAGATTTTTGATTTATCTATAGGTTGAACTTATTTCTACTTAAATCAAGATCTATTTACTTCTTAGTTATATATTATATAATTTATATCTGTTATTCAATGCAAAACATTCTTAGTGATCTATCCCGAGTGTTTCTCCTTCTCTCTCTCTCTTTTTGATTTAAGATTTCATTGAACAAATAAAATGGTTAAGCCAAATACGTTTCACAGATATAAAGCACGTGCAAATCATTTGCGGGGATTAGCACAAACCCAGAGAATTAATTTAAACGATCTCGCAAGTGTTTTCACTGAAAAACACACATGAATTTGCCTCAATCAAATGCGTGCATCTGTCCGTGTGTCGTAATATTTGAGAGAGCTTTTTGTGGCCTCTGCGACATAGAAGCTACAGCCAGAGCTGTAGAGCTGTAGCCACAAATGGGGCCAACTAAAACGAGTGCAGAGCAAAAGTTGTTAACAGACGGCGTCAACAGTGGCACATGTCAATATGGCCCAAATTTGTTGAGCCAATGGAGAACAGGTTAGTTGTTGTTGTTGTTGTTGTTGTTGCTTCTGTTGCTGTTGCTGCTGCTGCTGGTGGGCACGCGCAACAAACCGCGTCCGCCATTCACTTGATGACAAACACACACACACACACAGCTCAGTTTACTCACACACACATATGTACACACGATAACTGTTGCAGTTGCTATCGTTGGGGTTTAACGGTGCGTATGAGCATCGTGCTCATTCATAAAGACTATTCGTAGTTGCTTAATACATAAGTACATGCACTGCAACAAATATCCAAGTACGTCTCTATATATTTTTGACAGCTAAATGACAAAGAGTTATACTACATATGGAAATATATTTGGATATTTATAGGAAATATATTTAGATTATTTGTTTTTGTATTATTATTTTATTTATTTATTTATTTATATATTTTTTTTATTATTTTGTGAATTTAATAGTTTCTTACGAGCGAGTATTTATTTGATAAGCTCTAAATGTCTAAACTAATGTTTCTTTCAGTGTACACAGACAGAGATGGATATAGAAATTGTCATTTGTGTGCGTAATTAATGTAGTCGTCGCACTGTCATTACCAATATTAACTATACAATTAGCAACTCTGTACACGGTTGCTACGGCTCTTGGGTATTTCATTTCAATGCATTCTTTTTTATTTACATACTTCCTCAACATCAAAATTAACTTTATACAATTTTCTCGGATTATATTCGTTACGTTTTCTTCTATTTGTATTTGTTTTTCTTTTTCCTCCATTTTCTGTAGCTGTTCCTGATTTTTTTCTTTATAGGGTTAAGAAAGCGTTACGAAATGAATTTTCAACAGGCAGTCGCGGCCTTTTTGTCGACCTCGAAGTAACAGCGCTCAATCTATTGCTATCTCCTTCTCTCTCTCTCTCTCTTTCAGACATCTCTTGCATTGTGGGCTTTCTTTGGGGCCGCAGAGATTTATGTCAAAAATGACTGTTAAATGTTTTTTTTTTTTTTTCATATATATTTTTTTAATTTTAAATTTCATTTTTCTTTGTAGTTGCTTATTGTAATTGTTTGCCATTTTGCCTGTTCATGTTTTTTTTTTTTCTTTGCGGCATAAAGCCGTAATTCGTGGCAGGCAGAGTTTACTGTGTTAATGGACGCTTTGGGCTGATGGGCGCACTTAAGTGCTTTACCCTTGCGACATACTTCGGCCACAGAGAAACCCAAATAATTGTAGAAAAATTGTAAAATGTATGGGTATATATAATCTATATAGTTTATGAAGAAACTGCGCTGTCCAATTGTAATACCCTATAAAAAGCAACAGCAGCCTGATTTCAGTTTTAAAAACTAGTTTTGTCTTATTACTACTATTATTATTTTGCCTTAAAACAATTCAATGCCAACTTCAATCGAGCTAATGACGCACAATTGTCGGCGACTCGCAAAACTCCCAAGAACAATTCAAATGTCATAAAAAGGAAAAGAAACAACAAAAATGAACAAATCAAATAGACAAGCCATAAGGCAATATAAAAACGTATAGTATGGATAATGAGGGAACTGAATAAAATTGCAAATTGCGCTTGATTCGCATTCCGTGTTTCATAATTATATGAACAACAGGTAGCAGGCGTGCAAAGACTTTGCGATAGCAGTTAGATAGATACATATATCTATTCAGATACTATACATATACATACGGAAATTGAGTTAAATACAAATTTATATGGGTAAATAAATAAGCCACGTGTAAACACACCTCAAACACTTTGCATATATACATATGTATGTATATAGAATAAAAGCAATACCAAAACAGCTATAGAATTGTAAACAGATGAAAACTGTTATTTTTAGTACAGTGCACATTGAACCGGCCTCTTGGCTCTTACATAATGCACATTGACTGGTTATTCAAAATATTGCCCCTCTGGCAACCTTTGTGGGTTGCCATTGTTTCAAGCTTTGTGGAGATTCGCTGCGCTTTTACAGCATTTTCTGCTTTTTTTTTGTTTTTTGCCTGTTTTATTTTTATAAAATAACAAGTAAGAAAACTCTAGTCGAGAGTGCTCGACTAGATACTACCCTGAACCAAACTAATAAATATTCACATTTAGTGTGGTTAAAATTTCAATTTTTGAAACAATTAAAAAAAAATTAAACAATTATTCCGCCCGATCTGGGGTTCGAACCCGAGACCTCTCGATTGAGTGGCGCGATGCTATTCACTACGCCACTTCACTTACTGACAGTTTGATGGCAAAACAGTAATACATTCACTGCTGCAGCGCCATCTAGCGAATCTAAACTAAACTAATTGTTTCTTTGAATGGATGTGTGCACACTTATAGAAAAACTGTTGTGGCTGAATAGTAAGCTCATTTAAATAAATATATGTATAAATATTTTGAAAAAAAATTTAAAAAAAAGAAAATAAACATAAATTAACTCCGACCGCTCTGAGGTTTGAACCCGAGACCTCATGATCAAATGACGCGCCGCTAGCATCTGTACTGGCATCTGATTTGAACTTGAATGTTTTTATTCGATAAAAATATAACGGGATAATTTATCGAATTCTAGCGCTAAACTCGACATCCGCGCTGTATATACGGTCATTTAAAAAAAAAATTCAAGTCTCTAGCTATCATAGCTTCGGAAATCGACGCGTTCAAACATACGGACAGACGGACAGACGGACAGACGGACAGACGGACAGACGGACAGGGCTAAATCAACTTATCTCGTCACCCTGATCAAGAATATATATACTTTGTGGGGTCTGCCACGCCTCCTTCTGCCTGTTACATACATTTTAACAAAACCATTATACCCTGATTTCCCATTTTCAATGGGTTCAGGGTATAAAAATAGCTGCAGCTACCTTCCTCTTTTTATGTAATTTCTTAAGAAATCTGGCTACTTTGACTGCGAATTAAGCGGCCAAATAAACAAAATGATTCCTGTGTATTTATTTGATCATTTGTACACATATACGTAGCTACATACGCACATATGTACATATATACGCTTGAGTATATAGGAAAATATACTTCGGACACACTTGCCTTAATTTATTAGCAAGCATCTGCACTCAGAATCGCAAGACAAAAGTAAAACAAAAGAAAGTTGCCACAAAGCCGCACAAACAAACAACACACAGAGACACACACGCACGCACGCACACATGCAGAGAATAACGGCACCAGGAAGCAGCCACTGACGGATTACACATGTGCAGTCAATGAAAGAGAATGAGTGGAAGTGGGAGGCGCACATAGACTGCAAATAACTATGCTGCATTTTCTATTTCATTCACACACTAACAGTCTTTTGGTCTACTCTTCTTCAATGCTGTTTTACTGTTGCTTAAACGTAACGTTATTTACGAGCTTCACCAGCCAAGAGTAGGCAAACAACAAAGAAGTGTGTTAATGAACACTGCAAAAAAAAAAATAAAAGAAGGCTGAAAAGAAATTGCAATAACAACACTAACGAGGCAACCGGAAAGTGAAGCAACTTGAAAAACTGCTTCATTTTATTTGTATAATATGCACACATGCATATATGCATATAAGTACAGCTATGTATGTATATGTGTGCATTTAAGTGCAAAACAAAGAGAGAAATAGCGCGCGCGAAAGGGTGGAACAAAAATTAATTCCACGAGACATTACTGTGTGCATTTCCAGTGGCTTATGTGCATATAGATATGTATGTATGTATATATGAATAGATATATAAATAAATATATTTATATATGCATATAAGTGTAATTAATTGATTGCATAGCAGTGCAGCAAGCGTAGAAATTTTCAATTAAAAACACGTGAAAATTGCACTATAAAAATTGGGTAAAACTGGAGTAAATGATAAATGGGAAATGGAAAATGGGAAGCAACCGCAGAGATTGCAGCCATGCTTCGCCGCATTGAAATCAAATGCATGCATGTTTGGGGCATATTAGTTTGGAATGAGACCCAAATTGTGGGTAATCCCCTTATGAATTGACCGTATCATATTGTTAGATAATCGTAGATATTTCTTATCTAACTGTATTTTGTATAGTATTTCAAGTTTATTGAGGGGATTTACTAAAAAGCTTTTATATATACATATATGTAAGTAAATAATTATACATATGTATATGTATGTGCCATTAATTTGTTTGCATCGATTGTCAGTCATTTCAGATGCTGGCACAGTGAGCCCTCGCTAGATTTTCTTTTCAAAAACTCAACTTAATTGTTTCTAATTTCACTCAATACATTTTCCTACATATTTTAAACACAGGCTGTTCAGCGAGGCAATCAAAACGTCAAGCGGATTGATGGATTGACGTACGATTGCATCTGAGAGCAACAAGAGAGGGGACGGGAGGTATCCAACACTTAAATAAACCGAGTTGTTTCGTTTGGGGGGAGATAGAGAGAGAGCGAGAGAGAGAGAGAGAGAGAGAGAGAGAAATTTTGTTATTTTTAAAACAATCCAAAATGAACACAAAACTTAACGGGACATTTTACACTTCCAGGCAGCAGCAGCAGCAGCGGCATCGCCGTGTTGCGCGTCAGACGATTGAGATTTGTTGTACGCCTAAATTTAGAATTCGATGAATTCGTACTGGGAAATTTCGTTTCATTTTGAGTGATGTTTTTATTTCTAAAAATAACCGAAGTCTAATTGGAATTACATGTTCATCTGAAAGCGGTAGTTATCTAATTAGACCTGAGCTTCTTTATGATATAGAAGTGTTTTCAATTGAAAATTCCAAGTTATTATTTAGCTAATTAGACCTGAACTGTTTATATTAAATAGAAGCGTTTTCAATTGGAAATTCCAGTTAATTTTTCCAGCGAAATAACAAGAAAAATTCCCAGTCAACGCGGCCATATTCAAAGTCGCCTGAGAGAATTACATATGACCAAACACACACACACATATGTATATAATATTCATACATACATACATATATATATGGCTTTATGAAAATCAAGAACAGAATCAAAATTACTATACGTACATAGTTCGTAATTTACAACACGAACATATACTGACGGTCGCTACTGTTGTTGTATTTGTATTTGCTTTTGATTGCGTTTGTGTTTGTAGGTTGTATAAAGCAAGTGTTGTGTTCCGCACATGCTGCCAATTTGTATAGTGTGGTTAATGTATGCAGTTTTTTTTTTTTTCACATGTTAATGCAACCGACTGTGCATTAGTGTTGGTAAATGCTGATTTTACTGCGGCTGTTTTCCAACTTCTGCCAACGTCAGCGAATTAATCATGCAAGCCCCACTGCCAGGCAATTTACAATACCCAGCTACGAATGAGGAAAGTAAAAAAAGAAAAAAACTACGATTAAAACGCAGCTGGTCGTGTGTGTGTGAAGGAGAGGGCGAGTCTCTCAGGCAGCCAGGGCCAAAGCAACGAGCGCATCGATGACGTCAGAAGCGCAGCGCTCGGCTGCTGTCAGCGTCGCGCTGCGCTGACACCATTCCCGCTATTGCTCTCAATTAATTACAGGTCTACTTCATTGTGTTTCTCTACTTTGTTTTCTTTTGTCATATACATACATATATAACATTTGAAATGATAAGGCTCACTATCAACATAAATATAGAACTATGCCTCAGCGTGTCTATGTATTTGTGTGTGAGTGCGAGCAATGCAAATTAGGTTATCAGAGTTATTATTATTTTTTGTTTTTTGTTCTCTCTGGTTGCATACGCACCTTTGGTTTGTTTAGCCACTTGCGAAATGTATCCATGGTCTAGCCGTTCCGTTCCGTTACCGTCAGCTTAACAGCTGTTAGAACGTTCGTCCAGCCACCGTCTCGCTCTTGCGCCTGTCTGCCCCACACTGTTGACAATTTATCAGTGTACGGAGAAGGCTGTCAAATGACTAGCTGGCGCCGCTTTGCTCCAATAGATGGCGTCGTTGTCGTCCTTGCCCAACGCGCGCGACTCAACGCACACAACAATAACATAAACGAAATGGCGCGGATGACAAAAACCCAAACAAAACAAAAGCAAAAATGCAAGAGAGCACAGAAGCTATAGGTCTGTCGTCTGTCTGTGCGGCTGTGTGTGCGTACGTGCGTGTGTCTCTCAATATGTACTCGGGTTCTACTTGCTGCTTGGCCACACTGTGTTCAATACAAGTTTATATGCATGCGTCTCTCTGCTTGGCTCTGTACGTGTTGTGTGTATGAGTGTGTTTGTGCGCTACTGTTGCATTCGCGTTGTTAAATTTTCACTTTTTGGGCATTTTAAAATGCACTTTATCGAATTTTACACTTTATGTATAATTTGAAATTGCTTCGTCTCATGCTTTTTTCAATTTTGCTGTTAAAACTTTTCAAGTGCTATATATTTTTTTTATTTATTATTATTTTTTCTTTTTTGTTAAATGCCTTTTGCACTGTGCTTCGCTTTGACTCTGCTTCGTGTATTCGTATACGGTTTGCCTTCAACACACACACGCGTGACTATTGCGTGCTCTCTCACCACTCATAAATCACTTAAACTGCATTTCTTTATGTGGAAATTGCGTCGATTTGTTAAAATTCTTAAAATATATTGAAACGGTTACAGAACACAGTTGGAAAATTGAATTTTCTATTGGCGAAAAAACCATTAAACTCGCGCAACACTTATCCGCCCCTACCGTCGACACAAGCGAAGCGTGTACGTTGCGTTCAAAGATTTTTTTTCGACTAACATCTGTTAAGTTTCTTTTTGTTATTAAAATCATGTAAATGCGATGTTAAGATGTTAACAGTAGCATCGATATATTATTCGATAATAGCATCGATACTTATTTTAATTGTAATTGGTATGCTGTTCACATTTAATACTTCCAGAAAACTGTTGTGTGATTATAAATGTATATTTGTAAGATTGTACTCACCTAGTGTTATTTAATTTATTTTAGATTGAGCCAACGCTACAATAAAAATTAATTTATGGTTTAGTATTTTATGTTAAATAACAGAGTGTTAATGTACTCTTGCCTGCGTTCGCAAACTCAATTATGCGCTTTGGGCTGCGCAATGATAAATTTCAATCAAATTTATAGTTTACCAGAGCTTGCAGAGAGGTACCAGATCAGGGAATTAAGCACATTCGTTACAATAGATGGCAGCCTTTCGATGGGCCAGTGGGAACGAGACATTAATAACGCAAATAAATTTGAGAGGCTTTAATTACACTTATTTTAATGTGCAGAGAAAGTTATATATATGTGAATTTTAAGATTGAAGCCAAAATATCAAATATACAGTTGTGTAGATGAAGAGGTTCGTTCAATCGCCTGTCCGTTGCTTTGCTGAATTCGCCTCAAATTGGAATCTCAGTGAAAGTTGCCGTATCAACAGAGAATAAGCGAACCAGCAATATGTTGAAGCCCGCAAATTTTAAAATGCTTTTATAACTAATGCGTTTGTTAATTTTATTTGAAAGTGCAAATGTGTGTTCAAAATGCTATGCTAATGATGTTTTGTATTGTTTTTGGTTTTTGATTTACTGCAAGGCAATGCGTCGGAAGTGATTGTTGAGCGGGCCCTCGTCCGAGTAGCCGGCAATCTCCTGCGGAATGATGCCCGACTCTTCGATCGAAGTGCATGGCCGGCACATGCACTCCAATGGAGCCTTGGTGAGAACCTTCTTGAACTTGCGCTCACCATGCTTGACCTTGGGACAGAAGAGCGAGACGGCTGCCTCGCGCTCGCCCGACTCCTGGCAGCACATACAGGAGCGCTCCATTTGCCAAATTTTGCTACCAGAGACCTGAGCAGAGGTCGATTGTGTAGAGATTGGTTATATATACCGTGCATCGACTCACCTGTATATAGCTGGCACAGCGACCCACGCAGGCGAAGGAGGGTATTGGCTTGGGCACACAGCCCGGATATTGCAGCACGTGGATGACGGGCGTCACCTGGCAGTCGTCGCCCAGATGTCCGATATCTGCAAAGACAAAACCAGACCTCGCTTAGCTTAAATATGAGCTAAACGACCGTTTGCGTACCATTATCAGTGGCAGTCGCCGTACCCTCCGTACCCTGGGCCATGCACAGCTTCAGCAGGCTAACCAGAACGCAGTACAACAATATGAGCACGAATATCCTGTTGTTCTCGTGGCGTAGCACATGGCGCAGCATTTTGTTCTCGCTCAGTTTTGGCTTCAGTCAAGTCCAGGTCGCGACGCCTCCGAATGGAAAACGCTTTCAGCCGACTGACGCCTCTTATATATGTGGCCCGTAGCCGGCCGCAGCTGCAGCGCTAATGTCCCGGCCAGCCAGGGCTCATGACTTATGGCCCAATAAAGCGACGCGGCCAGCAGCAACCTTTTTGCCTAGTAATTGCATACACGAAAATCACATTTGTCCCGCTGCGCCATTTACTCGAGCCCCAACGCTTTGGTGGCACGGCATAAACAAAAATCCAATCAAAGCGGACATCATCATCAGCATCAGCATCAGTCCATTCCATCACTCTGGGCCGGCAAGTCCATCAGGCGCAGTTAGAGTAGAGCTCCCGTACTCTGCTCATAGAGCTGTGCTAGACCAAAAATCTTAAGGTCCTTGCTGTTGCGTCATCGATCGATTCATATTCCTTGATGTTTGGCAAGCGTAACGCCAGACGGAAACCAAAAGAGTTTTATAAACGAGTCAAATATGAAAGACTTAATCTTAGATCTATCCATGTGTCGCCCTATTAGCAATTGTAAACACATACATATGTGATTTTTCAGAGTTGTAGCCATTAGAAAATATGAACATATAAATTTACAAATCTCTGACATTATCAAAACAAAGGTTAAATTTATTATGGTCTTAGCCATCGGCAATCTATCGGCTGAGACTGATAAGGTGAATGTCAATTGATTTATGTCACTGACACTGACACTGCCACTGCGCTCGATTTCAAATTCTATCGAAACAACAAAGTGAAAATGGTAGACATCACTAGTGCCAATGATGAAGCCATTGCCAATCCGCCAGCTCCATTTCTCTGGGCTAGGAAATTCACCAACTTGCCCAAGCGCTGCTCCGCCCATTGCACGTTCGTCTCTACCTTGGCCAGTGCCTGGTTGAGTGTTTCCGCGGAACTGCCGAAGAATGTGTGGCTTTGCTTGTAGAAGTTTGAGAAGAGCTGCTGCTGCTCCCGAGTGGTGAAGTACTCCGCCATGTCGCTCAGAGCCTGAGCGGTGTTTGCCCAGTTTGAGCCCAAGCTGAAATATAGAATATACAATATACATGTGAATTACTTTAGCTGGTTCTGGATAGAACCCATCGAGCAACTTACGCATCAGTCAGCTGTGAAATGTTCTCTGTTACCATTTGGAAGATGGGCGTCACCAAGTCCGGATTCTGCTCATAGAGCTGGGCTAGGCCAACCATCTTGAGGTCCACGCTGTTGCCCTTGCCCAAGATCTCGTTCTGGTAGTGCGTCCGATAGTCCCTCGTACAGCTGGCGGCGCGCCAGTAGATCTCTCTATCTATGTAGTTGGTTTCCTTCTTATATAGCTCCAAGACTCGAGCGTATCCGTCCGCTCTGGCGGCTGCACAGTAAAAGGTCTCCCGATAGTCTGGCGATGGCTTCTCTGAGTCATTGAACTTCTCCAGCACCTGCGCAGTGCAATTGGAGGTTTGGTACTTGCAGAGCCAGGACACCTGCTGGTTGCGATTGTAGACATCCAACACCTTGTCGCTGGCACTCCAACTCACGCCCAGCTTGGCGTGCACCGCCTCTGTGATGTCGCTGAGATACTTCTTGAAGTTGGGCAACTGTTGTGGGGTCAGTCGCCTCGCCACCTTCTCCAATCCCACGTAGGCAGCATACCAGGGAATGTAGTCGGTTTCTGTGCTCATGTACTCCATGAACTCGAAGACCTCGACGTAGTCAATCTTTTCTGCGAGAGCAATGTTGAACAGATCATCAATGATCGCAGCACGATTCTCATTGGGTATTCCACTGTGGCCGCTCATTGTTAGAGCTTTCTTAATGTTATTAAGCAGTGGCTGCTCGTACTGAACTCGATAATAGTTGGCCTGCTTCAGATTGACGATGACCCAGTCGATGGGCTCATCTTGCCAGCGTTGATATATGTCAATTAGTCTTGCAAAGAAAAAAGCGGGCGTCGAATTTGTGAAATTAGGAGCCCGACTCGTAGTGTAGGTGATGGGAACCGTGTAACGCAATTTGCTATCACTGCCATCTGTGGCATTCAGCAGGAAACGTTCTTGAAAGAAATTGATCTGATGGCCACTATAGGAGAGGCTCACCGTGATCAATGGGTAGCCAACCTTAACAGTGAAGTCATAAAAGAATTCATTCAAATTGACATATTGCTGTTCAGGCCAATTATCCCCGATGTGTTTCAACAGATCGGAGGGATATGTGTTACCCAAGTGGCTGGAGGAGAAATCGAAAATGTTATTCAGAATTTCGGAGCCAATGGCATTTGTACTCACAACTCCTTGAGGTAGTTCGCGATGGCCCGGTTGAAGTTCTCCTCGCCCATTGCAAGGCACCACATGCGGATCACGCTGGCGGCCTTGGCAAATGAAATCCTGCCGAACTTGTAGTCAATGTCTGCAGGCGTCTGTATGCTCACCTCTGGTGAGGTCATCGGCTGAGTTATATTCAGAGAGTCCGTCGTAAGGACGTGCTGAAGCTTATGCACGACAAACTGCTGGTCCAATTGATACTCCGGATATAGCTGCGGAGGAAACCAACAAATGAATTGGATAAACAATAGTGAGTCACTCAGAGGGACCCTACAAATAATAGCAACTCATTCCAAAGAAGCCATCTTCTTACCTTGTGACCCATAAAGAACTCGTAGTAACGCGCGAACCCTTCGTGCAGCCAGATGGAACTCCACCATTTGCAAGTGACGCTATTGCCAAACCACATGTGTGCATTCTCATGGACTATATTGCGAATTGTAAACTCCTTCTGCGACCACCCATCGGTAACACCGGGCTGCTCCAGAACGACCTTATCCCTAAATTATTCAGATTCAGATTAGCCCCATGATTCACGTTACTTACTTGGATTACTCACTTGAAAATCACGAGGCCCCAATTCTCCATGCTGTTATGGGGAAAACGGGGTGTGGTCGCGTATTGTAGTACATCGTTGCCCAGTTCCTGATAAGGCTGCTGGAACAGCTCCCCATATGCTGGCAGTACACGCTCTGCGACAGAGTAGCTGAACTCCGTGTACTTGTTGTACGCCGGACGGGTATGAATGGAGAGGGTACTGTTGCCTCGCATCTGGTACTCCGAGACCACAAACGCCAACAAATATGTGGACATTATGGGTGTCTCCTCGAAGTGGTCGGTAAAGCGACTATTTCTGCAATTGTTCAATAGGTAATGCAAATTTCCTTAAGCTCAACTTCTTAAGGGCTTACCCCTCAGTCGTCGTTTTCTCTAGCTTCGTATTACTGACGGCATTGAGGCCATCGGGTCGCGTAATGCTTAGCTGAAATTTGGCCTTGAAGGTCGGTTCGTCGAAGCAGGGAAAGACCAAGCGCGCGTTGATGGGCTGCATCTGAGTTAAGAGCACCCACTTGGTCTGCATGGCCGCCTCGTCCATATAGCTTGCGGAGAACAGACCTACAGTATCAGTCTGAATTTTTCCGACATACTTGAAGTACAAAGTGTAGTTTACATTGGTAGTTAAGGCCTGACTCAGACCCACAGTCAGTTGCTGTGCTTCCTCTACAGATGTTAGTCTGGCGTTGTTAACCTCCTCGACCTGCTTGCCAGCGGCGTCGTAGAGCACACACTGTATGATGATAAGCGTTACATCCTTGTGTAGCGTTATGTCCTTCACATCCGCAAGGGCTGTCTGCAAGGTAATGCTGACCTCGCCATCGAAATTCGTAGCAGGACTATTAGGAGATATTGGGTTGTCCCGCAGACTTATGCTTAAGCTGTAAGACGAGGGCAACACGTTGGTGCTTAACCTATAGTTGATCTCACACTCGTAACCCCCGATCCATGCTAATGTGATAAGTGCGGCCAAGGGCCAAACGCCGAGCCAAGAACAGCTCATGTCGATGGCTCTTTGAATACTGAATTATATTTAGTCCAATTCTTTGAACATTCACTCACGAGCCCTTCCAAATAATGGGTGATTTTTTTGAAAGATTAGATTACAATATGACTGGACTGATATGAAGGATGAACAATCGCTGAACTACCTGATTTTGACACTCTGTTTCCAACTGTGGATTGGTCTATGGCCATATCTGCTGGTGTCTTAATGGAAATTTATTGCCTTTATGATTATCATGAACGACTAGGAAGTATCAAAGCTGATAAGAATATATGTATATATGTACATCATTTAAAACTATTACGTAGTACTGTAGGAGATCCTAAAAGCCGTATACATACATTGTTGTTGATATATAATCTATCAAATTTTCACTCGAGAAGCCATAACGATACGTACATATTCGGTAGAGGTATTACTAGAAAAACTGTAGACATAGGCATTGATTATTAATGATTATTATTGCTAATTGATATCATTGGTAATCGAAATCAATTGCTTCTAGCCAATCAAGCCATTCGTAATCAAAATCAAGTAATATTTTTTTTTGTTTTTAGAAATATATGTAACTTTATTATTAGAGTCAAATCCTCAACTATCTTAGATATATTAGCAATCTTAATTGTACCAATTTACTTATAATCTTGCTATTCTAAAAAACGTTTTCATATATGTATAATTATTTTTATTCGTCTATCTAAGTCTTAAGGTGAAAAGAGTGAATAACAACATCATCAGCGAAGAAGCCAACGCCAATCCACCAGCTCCATTTCTCTGGGCTAGGAAATTCACCAACTTGCCCAAGCGCTGCTCCGCCCATTGCACGTTCGTCTCTACCTTGGCCAGTGCCTGGTTGAGTGTTTCCGCGGAGCTGCCGAAAGATGTGTGGCTTTGCTTGTAGAAGTTTGAGAAGAGCTGCTGCTGCTCCCGAGTGGTGAAGTACTCCGCCATGTCGCTCAGAGCCTGAGCGGTGTTTGCCCAGGATGAGCCCAAACTGAAATATAGAATATACAATATACATGTGAATTACTTTAGCTGGTTCTGGATAGAACCCATCGAGCAACTTACGCATCAGTCAGCTGTGAAATGTTCTCTGTTACCATTTGGAAGATGGGCGTCACCAAGTCCGGATTCTGCTCATAGAGCTGGGCTAGGCCAACCATCTTGAGGTCCACGCTGTTGCCCTTGCCCAAGATCTCGTTCTGGTAGTGCGTCCGATAGTCCCTCGTACAGCTGGCGGCGCGCCAGTAGATCTCTCTATCTATGTAGTTGGTTTCCTTCCTATATAGCTCCAAGACTCGAGCGTATCCGTCCGCTCTGGCGGCTGCACAGTAAAAGGTCTCCCGATAGTCTGGCGATGGCTTCTCTGAGTCATTGAACTTCTCCAGCACCTGCGCAGTGCAATTGGAGGTTTGGTACTTGCAGAGCCAGGACACCTGCTGGTTGCGATTGTAGACATCCAACACCTTGTCGCTGGCACTCCAACTCACGCCCAGCTTGGCGTGCACCGCCTCTGTGATGTCGCTGAGATACTTCTTGAAGTTGGGCAACTGTTGTGGGGTCAGTCGCCTCGTCACCTTCTCCAATCCCACGTAGGCAGCATACCAGGGAATATAGTCGGTTTCTGTGCTCATGTACTCCATGAACTCGAAGACCTCGACGTAGTCAATCAATTCAGCGAGCGCAAAGTTGAACAGATCATCAATGATAGCTGCTCGATTCTCAACGGGGATTTCACTGTGATCAGCTTTGGTCAAGGCTTTTTGAATCCGCCCTAGAAGTGGTGGCTGATAGTGTACTCTGTAGTAGAATGCTTGTTTTATATTGACTATGATCCAGTCAATTGGTTGGTTCATACGGCCCCAATAATAAGGTATGTCGCTTTCGAAATAAAAGTTGGGTGTTAGATTCTGAAAATTACGGCCAATATTTGTGGTCCATGTGATGGGCGTTGTGTATCGCAAGTTGGGATTGCTACCATCCGTGCTGTTTAATAAAAAGCGTGCCTGCTTAAACCGAAATGTTTGGTTATCCTCATCCAGGCTCACTATAATCCGTGGGTAGCCCACTTTTATATTAAAGTCGTAATAAAGTGCGTTTAATGTAACATCTTGTTCCTTGGGCCAGTTCTCCGTAAGATGCACATATAACATAGGGGGTGTGACGATACTCCAACGGCTAATAGAAAATATTTAAGTAGGCTATTGTATTCTAATGAAATTTCACTTACTATTCCTTCAGGAAGTTTCGGATTGCTGTTTTAAAGTTTTCCTCGCCCATTAGGATGCTAAACATGCGGATTACGCTAGCTGCCTTGGCAAAAGCGATTCTCTCAAACTTAGAATTGATATCCTCTGGGGTATTAATATTCACTTGTGCGCTAGTCATTGGCTGAGTGATATTTTGAGAATCGAATAAAAGCGCCTGATGTAGAGTTCGCACGACGAATTGCTGGTCGAGCTGATAATCAGGATAAAGCTGTGAAGATAATGGAATATATATTTCTGAACACTTCAGCAATAGAAATCTTTGGAAATCGGATTTACCTGATGTCCCATGAAGTACTCATAGTAATGCGCGAACCCTTCGTGCAACCAAACATGACTCCACCAAAAGCAGGTTACGCTATTGCCGAACCACATGTGGGAATTTGACTGCACAATATTGCGAATAGTAAGCTCCTTGTGCGTCCACCCATCGGTAACACCGGACTGCTCCAGAAAAACATTATCCCTGTATTACAAAGACACTTAGTTAATATTAAGCCCCGTAGTTATGCCGGACGTTCCTCACTTGGCAATGACCAATCCCCAGTTGTTAGCGCTGACTTGGGAAAGACGTGGAGCGGTTGCATATTGTAGTACATCGTTACCCAGTTCCTGATAAGGCTGCTGGAACAGCTCCCCATATGCTGGCAGTACACGCTCTGCGACAGAGTAGCTGAACTCCGTGTACTTGTTGTACGCCGGACGGGTATGAATGGAGAGGGTACTGTTACCTCGCATCTGGTACTCCGAGACCACAAACGCCAACAAATATGGGGACATTATGGGTGTCTCCTCGAAGTGGTCGGTAAAGCGATTATTTCTGCAATTATTCAAAAGGTAATGCAAATTTCCTTAACCTCAACTCCTTGGAAGCTTACCCCTCAGTCGTTGTTTTCTCTAGCTTCGTATTACTGACGACATTGAGGCCATCGGGTCGGGTAATGCTTAGGTGAAATTTGGCCTTGAAGGTGGGTTCGTCGAAGCAGGGAAAGACCAAGCGCGCGTTGATGGGCTGCATCTGAGTTAAGAGCACCCACTTGGTCTGCATGGCCGCCTCGTCCATATAGCTTGCGGAGAACAAACCTACAGTATCCGTCTGAATTTTTCCGACATACTTGAAGTACAAAGTGTAGTTTACATTGGCAGTTAAGGCCTGACTCAGACCCACAGTCAGTTGCTGTGCTTCCTCTACAGATGTTAGTCTGGCGTTGTTAACCTCCTCGACCTCCTTGCCAGCGGCGTCGTAGAGCACACACTGTATGATGATAAGCGTTACATCCTTGTGTAGCGTTATTTCCTTCACATCCGCAAGGGCTGTCTGCAAGGTAATGCTGACCTCGCCATCGAAATTCGTAGCAGGACTATTAGGAGATATTGGGTTGTCCCGCAGACTTATGCTTAAGCTGTAAGACGAGGGCAACACGTTGGTGCTTAACCTATAGTTGATCTCACACTCGTAACCCCCGATCCATGCTAATGTGATAAGTGCGGCCAAGGGCCAAACGCCGAGCCAAGAACAGCTCATGTCGATGGCTCTTTGAATACTGAATTATATTTTGTCCAATTCTTTAAACATTCACTCACGAGCCCTTCCAAATAATGGGTGATTTTTTTGAAAGATTAGATTACAATATGACTAAGGATGAACAATCGCTGAACTAGCTGATTTTGCCACTCTGTTTCCAACTGTGGATTGGCCTATGGCTATATCTGTTGTTGTCTTTATGGAAATTTATTGCCTTTATTGCCTCTGGGGTCTGCCTCGCCTCCTTCTGCTGATTTCCCATTTCCAATGGATTGAGGCTTTGAAAACTCCCACAATTTACCTGATGAAGATTTTAGGTCTTTGATGGCCAACATGAGGTGTGAGGAATTGTTTGTAACAAGTAATTTGTATATCTTTATGGGTTGTGTTTGGTCGCAAGCCTTTCAAAAAGCATTCGACCATTTGTACAATGATTAGATAGTGTGAATTTTATTATTATTATCGGAAAGGGGCGTGTGTTGGAGTTAGACACTCGAGTGTAGGCATATGATTATATACTCTTAAAAAATGCTTCAGATTACAATTGGGAATCCTAATAATAATATTCTAAGAATGTTCTTGCTGAATCAACAGAGTCTCATAAACCCATAAGGAACAACCTAACCGGTTACCTGATGCGATACGTCTCAATATTTATTTGCAATATATAAATAATTTAATTTATATATTTATAGTCTTTAGCGCGAGTATTTCAAAAAACAATTGACATTAGTTAATATGACGTTCTTAAATATAGCAAAAATTCAAAAGTGACGTCACAACCAATAGCAGCGCTGACATCAGCTTTAGATCAGCAGCTCCGTTCTTCGTGGCCAAATATCGGACTAGTTGATCCAGGTTCTGGTCAGCCCAATTAATGTTTCGCTCGATTTTGAGCAGGGCTTGGCGAAGTATCTCATCGGAGCTGCCGAACAGCGTAGAGCTCTCGTTAATGAACTCGGCAAAAAGCTGTTGCTGCTCCTTTGTGGTAAAGTAGTCCGCCATATCGCTCAAGGCCGTCGCAGTCTTAGGCCAGCTCTGCAAGCTACGGGATAAACATTCATGTGGTTAATATTGACATTGAAACGAAGTTCGTTGCTCTAGATCTTACGCATCTGCTAACTGCTGGATGTCCGCGGTAACGGCAATAAAAATGGATGTTACCAGATCGGGATTCTGTCGATAGAGCTGGGCCAGGCCAACAGTCTTCAGGGACACACTGCTGGCTTCGTTTAAGATTTCATCGTGGTAGTGCCTGTAAAAGTCCCTCGTGCAGCTGGCAGCGCGCCAAAGGAGCTCTCGTTCGGTTGGATCCGTCTCATTCCTATAGTACTCCATAATACGATCGTATCTACCTCCTCTGGAAGCAGCACAGTAATAGGTCTCTCGATAGTCTGGTGATGGGATCTCCGGGTTTTTATCAAAGCTCTCTCGCACTTCGCCTTCACATTTGAAGTTGCCATACTTGCAGAGCCAGGAGACCATCTTGTTGCGATTGTAGACATCCAACACGGTGTCGTTAGAGGTCCATCTCACGCCCAGCTTGGAATAGACGCCATCTGTGATGTCGCTGAGATACTTCTGGAAGTTTGGCAATTGCTCTGGGGTCAAGCGCATTGCCACTTTATCCATGCCCACGTAGGCTGCATACCAGGGAATATAGTCGGTTTCGGTGCTCATGTACTCCATGAACTTGAAGACCTCGGCATAATTATTATAACCGATCAGAGCTAAATTGAAGAGGTCATCAATGATCGCTGCACGATTCGCAACGTGTATTTCGCTGTGGTTGGTTTCGGTCAGAGCCTCATGAATCCCACTCAGCAGCGATGGCGCATACTGTACGCGATAATAGTTGGACTGCTGCAGATTGAGCACAATCCATTCGATCGGGTCAGAGAACGGAAGAAGCATACTATCGTCCCATTTATTGAAATACGCTACCGGTTCCAAATTTTCAAAGTCACACCAGACATTTGTGGCGTAGGTTATGGGCACCGTGTAGGTTAAATGGATATCGCTGCCATCGTTGGGATCCAGTAGGTATCGGTGTTGCTTTAGGGTGAACGAGGAGGAGTTAACGCGACTCACCTCGATAATGGGGAAGCCCACCTGCTCGGTGAAGTCGTAAAAGAACTGATCCAAGTTAACATTCAGAGGCTGGGGCCAATTCGCCTTGAGATGTGTAAACAAATCATTTGGCACGGTGTTGCCCAGATGACTAAGGGAATGACGATTGAATAGATACATCGCAGTTATGCTAAGACAACGTTCACTCACTGCTGTCTGAGGTAATTGCGAATGGCTAGATCAAAGTTCTCCGTGCCCATCGCATTCCGCCACATGCGCACTATGCTAGCACCCTTGGCATATGTAATGCTGCTGAACTTGTAGGCGATTTCGGATGGGGTTTGTATGTCCGCCTCGCGACTTGACAGCGGCTGCGTTCTGTTGCTGGCATCAACTGTAAAGATCATCTGCAACTGGCGCACAACGAATTGCTCGTCCAGCTGATAGGCTGGATAGTGCTGTAATGGAACTCTTTGATTTGTCAGATCTCTTAGCTAATATTGGAATAAATTTACTTGATGCGACATAAAGTACTCGTAATACCGCGCGAATGCCTCGTTTAGCCAGAAGTTATTCCACCAGGCAAAGGTCACACTGTCACCGAACCACATGTGCGATGTCTCGTGCATGATGATGCGTATGCTAGCCTCCTTATTGTTCCAGCCATCTGTGTAGTTTGGTTGATGCACCAGAACATTTTGACTGTGAAATGAAGGATATGCTATTGCTAGACGATCTAGTCAAGTCTGTATTTCTCTGTTTCAATCTCACCTGTAGATGATGAGACCCCAGTTCTCCATGCCGTTGTGTGGAAAGCGTGGGGAGCTGGCATGCAGAAGAGCTTTGTTGCCCAGTTCCGTATAGGGACGTTGAAATAGCTTGTCGTAGGCATCTCTTGCTCGCTGGGCCACATTATAGCTGAACTCCGAGTTGCTGTAGTCCTGTGGCCGACTTACCACAGCCAAGTCGCTGAGATTACCGCGTGCCTGGGACTCGGCGACCATAAAAGCAAGCAGATAAGTGGACATGACAGGCGTTACTTGGAAATGATCCATTGCCCGATTATTGCTGCAATTGAAATTGAATCGATAAGCTGGCAAAACGCTTGTGGGCTAGCTACACATCAGCTTACGGCAGTTCTGTTGTTGTGATAAGCTGCGTATTGCTGATAGCATTCAATTTGCTCGGCCTTTCAATGTGCAACTGGAACTTGGCCTTGAAGGCCGGCTCATCGAAGCAGGGAAAGAGCAGACGCGCATAGATCCGTTGCAATTGCGTTAGGACCATCCATTTAGTCAGGCCCGTCTCCTGCTCCACATAGCTGGCAGTGAACAGTCCCTTCATATCGCTGTTCACCCTGCCCCTGTACTTAAAGTGCAGCGTAAAGTTCGCATTGGGGCTCAAAGGCTGCGGCAGCTGAACAGTCAGCTTCTGTGTTGCCAGGCTATAGGTCAGTGAACTGTTCGCAATACCGTAGAGCAGCGAGCCAGCCTCATTGTACAGCGCCACTTCGGCTATATCGATATCTTCCTTGTGCAATACGATCGCATTCACATTGGGCTGCGTCGCTCTCAATGTTATGTCGACAGCGCCATCGAAGGTGGCGCTGGGCTGATTAGCATCGGCTCTCAGACCTATGGTTAGATTATAAAATATAGGCAGCACTGTGCGCTCGAGCCGAAAATTCGTACACTCGACGCCGGCTATCAGGCCTATAGATAAGAGTCCGGCGAGCAGCCAAACGCTGCGTCCAAGACTGAACATGGCGAGAGCAGTTTCAATACTGAGCGTCAAGCTTATTGAGTATTGAATTAAGCACAGATGGTTTTGCGTGATGATAAGATAACCTGGACAGTGGCAATCGATGCGATGCATAGCCAGCCATTCTTATTCACATCCCCATACAAAAAACGTATAAAACCAAAATTTTTCATTGAGAAATCTATGTAAATTTATAAAAATTGAGTTGAAAAGTGTTTGTAAACCAGTTTGTGAGTGGAATTTCGAGGTGTTTGTAAAATAAATATGTTAAATAGGGATTTAAAAAAAAACAGACAATTAACTGAGTGTGAATTCTACACACATTTCATAAACAAATATATTTATTTGTTTACATTAGCGAGCTGCTCTCTCATAAGGTATTCGCTTCTACTCAAAGCTTTGTCATTGTAGTCTAAAGAATTTATTGACTCTGATATTGATTTGCTTATATAAGCAATTAGAGAGACCCACGTAGAGAGAACTGCCTGCTCTTTATTAAGAGATTATTTTTGAGCAATATCAGAGAGGGCTTAGGAAGCTCAGAACGAGTTTATTGCTTTGCGCCCTGTCCATCCGTCCCTCTGTCCGTATGAGTGCAAATAACCTACATGGTATTGTGTCTAAAAACTTGAATTTTTAAATATATACTCGTCACAAAGTCAATAAATATTCTCGAGAATCCCCATTAGAGGAGTTGACAAATCAAAGAATACAGTTCCCAGTATTTCAGAGGCTCGATTATATTAAGTATTGGACATTCAAAATGTATAGTATAGTATAAATAAAGTACCTATGAGGGTAAATCCTGACGTCTGAAAAAAACATTATTATGAATGACTATATTCTGTATTGGCATGCCAAAAATGATATGCATATAAAAATTGGGCTGGTATCGTTTTAATTATAAGTGACTAGACTATAATTATGATATTATGAATAAGGTAACTTGAATTTTATCTCATTTTAGCTTATCAACTCAATAAATATTTACTCCTCATTAATATACTAAGCAGGAAAATTGATCGAGTTGTTTTTTGGTCGGGACAGGCTGATGGATAGCTCTGACTGAGAGTCCGCCGCTGATATCGTTGCTGATAGATACGGTTTATGACCAATATTTTCTGATGATATGAGGCAGCATACCAATAATGTGTATATACTCCAAATATAGGCAGAATTTTGTAAAATTGTGAAAAATATTACGCCTGCAGAATTCGCCGAATGCGAACTAACTAATATTGACAGGTGGAACTTATTAAACACTCGTCCACATGCCATAAAGATTAGATAGAGTTTTAGATTGTTTTATTATAAGTTAAAGTCAACATAGTTATATTATCTGGCTGGTTTATGACCTGTTGCACAGGCAGTACTGGCGTACAAATACTTCAACAGTTGGACGACAGCGCCAATGCCAATCTATGGCAAAGGGGCTAATCTTGGTCTTAACGCAGCAAGGTTACCAGGGCCACCAGCAGCAGGGAGAGCAGGCTTAAGCCGCTCAGCGTGGCGCTGCCGTTGCGCCTGGCCAGATAGGTGCGGAAGGTGCCCAGCTTGGTCTCGGCCCAGTCCAGATTCTCCTGAACGGTCTTCTCAGCCGCCGTCAGTGTGCTTGCCGAGCTGCCGAACTTGGCGCTGTTGTCGGCATTGAACTTCTTCAGGTCGTCCAATTGCGACTGCTCGGTGAAGCGGGCCGCAATGTTCGAGACGACTGTGGCCACCGAGGAGTAGCCACCCATGCTGTAAATGGAAAGCAAATTCAATATTATAGATATTCATCTATCAATATCGGTTGGGCAGTGGGACTACTCACGCTGTGGCCAGTGCATCGACATTGGCGGTGACCAGCTTGAAGACGGGGCTCACATTCTCGTTGTTCTCGGTGTAGAGGGTGCTCAGCACTGAGGCCTTGTCCTGGCGACGAATCTCATTGCTCAACACCAAATTGAAGACACGCTCAATGAGCGCCTGTTGCTTCACACAGCCAAAGGAGTTCTGCAGCAGAGTCTCTTCGGTGGCAACCTTTTCGGTCTTGAATTTCGCATAGAGTGCATCGAACTCGGTGGCACCGCCCTCACGCAGCGACACACAGTAGACCACGGAGCGAATGTTCTTGGGCACAGTGTAGAGCGATTTGAAGTAGCTCTTGGCCCTGTTGATGCAGTCGACGTTGCCATAGCGACAGCTCCAGGACAGCACCTTTGTGCGCAGGTAGATCTCGAGCGCTGTGTTCAGGCTGCTCTCCTCGAAGCCCAGCTGGTTGTAGGCCTTGTTGGTCAGCTGGCGAATGTATGTGCTGAAGTGGGCGGTGTCTGTGCCCAGGCGTATGGCCAAGTAGTTGAAGCCATTGAATGCCGATGTCCAGGGTAAATAATTGATTTCAGTTTCCAGATACTCGAGCACCTTCAGCGTGAGCTCGTAGTTGATATGTCCGGCACGTGCCAAATTGAGCAGGTCATCAACCACCTGGGCGCGATTCAGCTCATGGATGCCACCCCAGTTGGTGGTGACGAGCGCCTTGTGAATTTCATTCCAGTTACTCTCCGTGTAGTTGACGCGATAGTAGCCCGTCTCCTGGATGTTGGCCAACACCCATGTGGCCGCGCTGGACAAGGTAACTGTCGCTGGCGCATTGGGGGCTAGCACCAGCTTCGGCCTGGTGTCGTTAAAGTTCTTCTCCAAACTGGTGGTGTAGGTAATTGGCACGGTATAGACCAAATTGGGATCGGCACCGTCACCTTGCTTGAGCAGGAAGCGTTTCTGGGAAAACCTAACACTCTTGCTATCAGCGCTCAGCTCAGCATTGATCAGGGGATAGCCCACTTGGGTGGTGAAGCTCGTGAAGATCTTGTCAGCATCGGCCTTGAAGCGATCAGCGGGCCAGTTGGCCAGCCAGGCATTCAACAAGTCCTCAGGCACCGAGGGCTCATATTGGCTGCAAATGTGAAATGTGATAAGCACTCATAGCCATAACGCACTAAGCAAGTATGGCACTGTTATACTTACCGTTTGAGAAGGTATTCCCGCAGAGATTTCTTGAAATTATCCGAGCCCATTGCATGCTCAATCATACGTATAAAGGCTGCGCCCTTATTGTAGGAGATGCTATTGAACATCCGACTCAGGTGAGCCGGCGTGAATGTGTTCTCATCGCTCATGGGATTGGTGGCGTTGGTCGAATCCATGCCCATGACCGACTGAATCTGATCGACCACGAACTGCAGATCCAGACTCCACTCCGTTTCGACCATGGCGGTGCCAAAGTATTGGAAATACCTGGCAAAGCCCTCGTTCAACCAGGTGTAGCTCCACCATTTGCAGGTGACCAGATCACCGAACCACATATGAGCCTGTTCGTGGGCGACAACGGCTGCAATTGATTGACGGGATGACAGAGTCGTGGCGGTCTCGTCCACCAGCAGACTGCGCTCCCTATAGGTCAGCAGGCCCCAGTTTTCCATGGCACCCGCTGAGAAATCGGGTATGGCAGCCATGTCCATTTTATCATTGCCTAGCGTGTAGTAGTTCAAGTCCAGATAGGTGCTCAGCTCGGCAAGAATCTTGCGACCCACGTTGAAGCTGTATTGGGTCTGTGGGTAAAACTCGGGACGCGCCAAAACTCCAAACGACTCATCTTTGCGGATGGAGAACTCCGAGATAATGAAGGCCAGCAAATAGGTGGACATTTTGGGCGTGGTTTTGTATACATCCACAAAGTATTCACTAAAGTAAACATGGGAATTAGCACAGATTTGCACGAGGGTCCCTTGAAACCTACCCATTCTGTATAGGCGTCGAGGATATTAGCCTTGTATTACTAACAGTATTGTAGGTGCGAGGACGTATCAGGTTCACATCGAAGGTGGCCTTAAACTGCGGCTCATCGAAGCAGGGGAAGGCACGACGTGCATGATGTGTCTGGAACTGTGTGGAGCCCAGCCACCTATCAAAGACAAAACAGACAAAACTCTCAGTATCGAAATTGAAGCCAGCGAATCTTTTGTACGCACTTCGTCTCATTGTTGTCGTTCACATAGAAGCTACGATAGAATCCATGCATATCTTCGTCCATCGATCCCGTGAAAACGAAATGCAAAATGTACCGCTGATTGGCCACCAGATCCGCTGATGTGGTCAGATTCTTAATGTCGGTCTCCAAATTGTGTGGTCCATTTGTCAGCTGAATGGGATTAGGTGCTGCACTACCTGTTGCCGGTTTCGCCCAGTATTCCGACTTCGTATAGTTCAAGTTTTTCGAGTGCAACGACACGAGCCTTGTCGTCGACTCCGGTTCGATTTCGATGAATACTTCGCCGTCGAATGTAAAACGAGCCTTATCGGTTTCTAGCAAATAGGGGCGCAACGTAATGTTGTAGTTAATGGGATTGATGTGCGTTGACAGTCTGTATTCCCAGTTCTCTGGTTCCGCAAAGGTAGACGGTGGCAGGACTTCCGGTTCCTGTCGTGGAGCCGCCAACACGACGCAAAGACAGACCGCCCCGAGGACAGCCAAATGCCGACCGAACATTTCAACTGCAAATTATTGAGATTTCAAATCAGTGCTCAAATAGATAATTACAACAATTATTTGTCCACACTCTATATATGTAATAGGCACTCACTTCCTATTTGAATTATCACTAGACTAGAGCAAAATTCGCGACTAAAGCACTGCGGAGAGCAACGCGAAAAACCAAACTGAAGTCAACTAGCGATTGTGTGTGCTATATATGATGACTTTAACAGCGTTTTATCTCTAACCTTAAAACATTTTATTTGAGTCAAGATAATTTACACGTTGCTTATAGATTAAGCGACGATTACGATGACTCCCCGATAAGAGAATCAAGCGTGATTTATGCCCTATATATATATATATACGGGCACATGCCAATCAATGACTTAAGTACAGCCGACAGTTATATATATATATATATGGAAAGATTTAACGATGGACTTTAATCCAGATAACATTAAGGGATGACTAATACGTTGAGGGTAAAGCACACCAAATAGTTAGTAATTATGTGCCAAATAATCGACCACTTCAAGTAACGCCCATAGACATATCAATTTTTAATATAGTCTTCGAGATAAAGCAATTCCACGAAGTGTTGGACACACAAATATGTTTAGTCCTGAAGTAAAACAGTAATATTGATGATAATCATCGATTGAAAAAGTCAAATGTTTTGCAGTACATTCTAAACTGATCTAAATTTATGTATGATTCACATATTGTTCTTTTTTTTTTTTCTTCTTTTCAATCAAGTTTATAAACAAATGCTGCAATATCAAAAGATAATAGAACTTTGGAAAGATAACTAGAACATAAGAATCGAGAGGGAGATCGATGAATCAGTCGGGGCCAAGATCTCGTCAACTAAACACCTATTTCAAACAAATGAATACGTATCGTTAAAATTGTTAGCTTGCTCAAGTTGAAGATAAATATTCATAAATTGATTTATAGCCTTCGAAAAAATTAGACCACATATATCACAACGTCTATAATTATTTTTAGCTGTGTACACATTTAGTTCAACTCAAACAGTTGAGTCACTCGAACGGCTTATGACAGAACATAGGCATTTATGTTCTTCTATGTAACTTAAATATGAGTTGCTTTTCATAAAATAAGAGTGCTTTTGAGTGCTCGGGACTTCCCGACTAGAAGACATCAAGAATTCTGCAGATTGCTGATAGTCTTCAACGATATTTTATATAGTTTCTTAGTCAAATTTTTAGGATGCGCTAATGTGATTATATTTGTTTGTATTTGCCAAAATTGAAAATGTGGGGAAGGAGATATTGAAAACCCATAATAAAATATGAATTAATTACTAGAGTACCCACAACAATTTGGATCCTATCATTGGTGTGTGATACTTAAGCTACGTCTGAAAATGGTTATGATTATGTGGATATGAGATTACCCATCAAAAAATATATTTAAAATATATATATTTAAATTTATTTACCGCCTTTTCACGGATGGACAGTTCACTTACTGACGGACGGATGCACTGACGGATGGAGAGGAACAAAAAAAGTATTACAAACGCTTATCTAATCACATTAATCATAACTTGAAATTATAAGGGGCATTACAATAAATTTTTCCTAATAAAATAATATGATATAGTTTTTTTTTTTTGCTTATTATGGCCAATAAAATGCTTGTGATACGGGGCTTATTGCTAATCTATCACATGAGGCTAGACCAGTTAGTAATAACATTTTGTTTATAATCGGAAATTAGAAACTTCAAGCGTTGCATTTGTTAATGAAAGCCCGTTGATAAAGATTACCGTCTCTAATCATGTAGCTGAAATTTTCCAATCATTTTAATGTACTTCGCGAATGTTTTTGAATGGAATTCGTCAGTTTGGGTTTACTTAAATGTTCTGGAATTGTTTGAAGTTGAATAAAATAACGTCATCATCGCCTGATAAGCACAAAATGGCGTACTTCATGGACGGATTAGTCAATTTCTGATTGGCTACATGTGCCGTTATGGTTATCGATAACGATTATTGTTGCCATGTGATCGAATTGCTCATATTGATAAGTCATTGAGCTATTTATGGTAGACATAAACTACAAAATCCTAAGTCTCATGGAACGTTTACCAATATCATAAAGACATTTATTCCACCTTCATAAATTTTTGGAATGACAACATGGAAATAGTTGATAGACTTTGTCATCGGTTGGAAATAATTGTGCTTCATTTAACGACAGGATTTTATTTTGAATGTTTTTTATTGGCAAACGGTAGTATCGGAAATGTATATACAAACACATTGCTCAAGAGAGGTAGTCGTACCTTAAACTAACTTAGTATTCTTACAAAATATGTCCTAGAACAACATGGCCACGAAGAGGCACAGCGCCATGGCTAGCACAGATGCTGTGAAAGCGGGACTGCCGTTACGGAAGGATGTTACCCAGGAAATGATGGGACCACGGTTGGCGGCCAGCCAGGCCATGTTAGCCTCGACGGTAGTGTCAACGCTGGCCTGAAGTGTTGCGGGCACAAATTCGGAGTCCTTGACCGCATCGATCAGCTCCTGCAGCTTAGCCTTTTGACTGTCGTTGACCACGTAGGAGGACATACCCAGAATGTCAGAGTATAGAGGATTAACGCCACCAAAACCAGCATTCAGCTGGGCATACTCCTGCCAATTCTTGAGCAGGAAATCGATGCAGACATTCAGACCCACCGATCCACGGGAGTAGGTGGGAGTGAGCAGCGTATAGCGCTCCTGAGTGCGCAGCTTGTTAGTCTGATCAATGCTGCTGGAAACGTATTTCTCCAGCTGCTTCTCATTCTGAGCGCAGCCCAGGGCTGAGATGAGCAGACGACGCTCGGCCTGGTTGTTTGAGTTCATCAGTTTGTCGTAGACAAAGTCGAAGGTTTTATCGTCGGCCTGCTTGAGACCATTGCAGTAGACGGGCGTCTGTAGATTGGGTTCGATCGGGGTGCCGTGCTCGATCAAGGCTTGCAGCTTGGCGTTTGTCTCGTCCAGGCAGCTCTTCAGGCCGGCCAGACAGGCCACATTAATGACTGCGTTGCGGGTAAACTTGACCAAATGTTGCTCACCGTTCTGGTCGTTCACGCCAAACTTATCGAACTGCTCGTTGACCAATGCGGCAACATAGAACTGGAAATTCTCGTAGGCTTCATCGCCGCTCAGATAGCGATTGAATACACTGATCACGGAATTAGCCGTTGACCAGGGTGCATATTGAGTTTCCTGTGGCAGGTAGGTCAGCAGCTGTAGGAGCAAGAAATGTGGCAGGCGACCGCTGGTAGCGAACCGGTATGCATCATCAATCAGCTGGGCGCGATTACGCGGATGAATCTTGTGCGGACGATCGGCCAAGCCTTGACTGATCAGCTGCCAGTTGTGTGTATCATAGTTGATGCGATAGTAGCCCGTGGACTGCTTGTTCAGTATCAGCCATTCACCGCTCTTCAGCGCGGCATCGCTGATGATCAAGTCCTGGTCCTTGTGCAGATAGTGAGTGGCCTCAGTGCGACGGAAATCCGGATTCGATTGCAATGCATAGTTCACTGGCACGTACCAGGTCTTGTCGCCCTTGGCGTCCTTGTTGTTGGTGTACTGCTCCTGCTTAACGGTGAAGGATCCATCGTTATAGTTACGCTCCACAGTCAGCAGCGGCAATCCACCCTGACGGGTCCAGCTGGACATCATGTCGTCCACCAGGGCTGGCACCGCATGGTTCAATTCGCGAGCGGCCAGCGCAATGGCATTGAACAGATCCGTCTCATTGGCAGCGGAATAGGCCCTAGAGAATCAGCAATTAGTTTCCAATTAAGGTCAACTGGATGATGTGCATACTTCTCCACCAGGTAGTTGTGCAGACCCCGCTGGAAGACGGTGTTGGTAAGAGCGTGACGCCACATGTCTAGCACGGAGCCAGCCTTGGCATATGCAATTGAGTCATAGAGCAACGAAATATCCGAGGGCTTCTCCACGTAGTAGGTCATCGGGCGCACAGAGGGATTGCCGTCACTTATCATGGCGCTCTGATATGAGCCAGTATGGAATGTCTGGAATATATCCCATTCTGGATAGGCCTGTTTGGGGTAATCAATGCGAATTAGGTCTCAGTCGGACTTCTGTTAATATAGATGTTCGCCTACCAAATCGACAGCCAAGTTCTCGAAGAGCGTGGCAAAACCCTCTTTTAGCCAGAGATAGCTCCACCATTCGATGGCCACCAGGTCACCGAACCACATGTGCGCATCCTCGTGCGCCTCAATGGTGGCAATGTTTGTCTGTGTATTAGTTGTAGAGTTCTCCACATTGTACAGCAGATACTCCTCGCGATATGTGGCCAGACCCCAGTTCTCCATGGCGCCAGCCGCAAAGTCGGGTATAGCTGCCTGATCCAGTTTAGGCAGAGCGAACGGTACATCGAAATAGCCAGAGAGACGTTTCTCGACCAACATGCCAGTGGTCAATGCCCATTCCTGCTCATGCTCGGTGCCCTTGCGGGAGAAGACGCGCTGTGGCAGGCCGTTAAGCTCACCCTCTGAATACACAAATTCCGATACAATGAAGGCCACCAAATAGCTAGGCATTTTGACAGTGGGCTGGAAGGCCGTAACACCCGAGCTGGAGAAGTCAGCAGAAGTTGATTTAAAAAGGATCTTGTTAGGATATCTAGGTGAACCAACCTTGACTTGGCCGCATCCACTGGCATATTGCTGATGGCATTGTAGCTGGGATCGTGATGTATGGTAATTGTAAAAATGGCACGCTTGGCGGGCTCGTCATAGCAGGGGAACGCGTGACGGGCATCGGTGCTCTCGAACTGAGTGGTGGCCAGGTATTTGGTGGCACCAGTCTCATCAGTGTACGAGGATAGGTAGAAGCCGCCATTGTCCAAGCGCAGATTGCCCGTGTATTGAATGGTGAGCAGCCAGATGGAGTCCTCTTCAAAGCTATGACCCACGGCGGACAGGTGCAAGAATTCGCGCTCCTTATCCTCAACGATGTCAAGTGCCACAGCAGTTGACTCAGCTGCATCACTCTTGCGGATGGTCGCCCCCTGAATCTTTAGTTGACGGGCATGCACCACAATATCCGAACTGGTCTCTAGAACTTTCAGCGTGATGCTCACAGTGCCTTGAAATTCAGTCGTGCCATCGTGCACATTCGTGGTTAGATCGATATTATATTCCAAAGGCTCCGTGTTATTGGGCAGCCGATAGGTCACCTCATCAGCGCGTTGAGCCGCACGCAGATTGGGATTCTCGATCAATTCCAGCTGCTGACGTTCGAAGGGCGGAAACTGGCGAACAACGGCCGCATTGGTGGTGGCCAGCACCAGCAGTAGGGTCAGGATCGGAGTGAAAACGCGAGCCATGTTGTCTGCGGTGCGACGACAGCTGGACAACAACTGAGCAGCGCTCGTTGATTTTCCACTTATAAGCCAAATTGTTACGGCAATCGACGCAGATTTTCAGTTCGCACTTAACTAGTGTAGCGCATCTTATCGGCGTACAAGGTATAAAGATTATTTTAATCACCTGCGGCCGCCCCTCAAACGCCATCAAAACGCTCAATTCAATTTGTTGGCCAATAAAAAAACACCGTAAATCATAGTAACGATCTCAGGCCAGAACGCGTGCGCCTTGGCTTTAAGGCATAATATCCCTCAATACGGTTGTCAAGTGCCCGAGTGGGCAATGGGCAGACCGTTAGCTAATTAGATAGCACATCGAGTGGACGCCAGTTAAAGATGGAGATTCAGACGGCCTTTGTTGATAGCAGAGTTCTCATTGTGATTTTAGCATGTCATCTACTGTGTCTCTTATCAAAAAGCTTGTTAACATACAAATGCTAGACAGAGACAAAAATTAATAGGCGTTTTTTGCTCTCGGAGCGGAACAACTTAATTAATGGCCTTATGATAACATATATTTATGATTTTCAAATGAAATTTAAAGTTCCGAAAAGAAACGTTAAGTCACGAGGTACTCAAAGGTTAACTCTGAGCAAGAGTACCAAAAAGTACTCGACAATCTATAGGTTTAATTTCGACTACAAATGCGCCATATAGATTGGCATTGAAAGTTTTGAAATTCCATTGAAAGCTTAATGGAAAAACTTTGGAAAAGTGAGGTCGATAATGATATTAATGATAATGTTTAACAATATTAATATTTAGAGTACCTAAAACCATTAAAAAAAAAAAAAAATCATAGTGATCTCAAGAGGTTGTTCAAGTAAAAAGCGAATACATATTAAGTGAGAATTTATATAATGAGTTTGATAAGCTAGCAGTGTTAATCAGAGAGTGTTTATAGAGTCTATATCCTTCTGGGCATTTATAGAACTACAATCGAACATTTTTACAGAGCTAAATTATGACTCTAACCTCATGAGGCCGTCAATCGAAAAGCGCAAGGCTTATGGGGTTCATAAATAATTTAAAGTATCGCAATTATGGCCGAAACATGAGATGTACATTTAGTTATGACTATCATGGCTTTATGAGTACTGTGTAAATGGCGATAAGATTGATCAAAATCAAGTGCTATAAACTTCCGATAATCAGCTCGAATGAATCTAAACTGTTATTAGCACTGCAGACTTCTGAGAAACACGTAGAAAATTTCACCACTGGTCAAAATACGTACAGCAATTTTGTTATGGCTTATGGAGGGGGAATCACGCAGTTATATTTGTTTTCTTTTTTTTTCTAGTTTAATTTTTAGAGCAATCGTATTTCAATGGAATCCATGATATAGCAGAGATAGCAACGCTGCGATCACCACAAGCAGCGAGGCAGAGAGGGAGCTGCTGCCATTGCGGCGATAGTCAGCTAGCCAGCCCATTATAGGCTGACGATGCACATCCAACCAATCAAAGTTGCTCTTCATGGCGTTCTGCACAGCGGTTTCGGTGTTATCTTTGAGATATTCTGCGCCACCCGCTTTGATTTTGGCCACCAGCGCATTGAGCTGTTAGGGAAATTCATTTCAGAATTGAAAATTGCAAAAAGTGGAATTTGAACTTACTCGATTCTTCTGAGACTCGCTGACCACTGATCCTGCTATGCGGCGCAGTGCGTCGTCCAACGGCTTCACACTGGGATTCAGATCGCCATATGCCTTCCAATTGGCATCCAAGAAGTCCAGGCTAGCAGTTAGACCAATTTCGCCACGTGAGTGAGCGGTATCTAGTACACTGGTGCGCTCAAAGGAGTCCAGAGAGTTGCTCATGTCGAGGGAGCTCTCGAAGAATTTCTTCAGCTGGTTGGCATTCTGCGAGCAGCTCAGCCCAAAGATGTATACTGAGCGATCGTTGCCATCCTTGGAAGCGAATAGAGTTTTTAATACCAAATCGAAGGTTGTGTCCTCGGCCTGGCGTAGTCCAGCGCAATACGCCTGGGTTCTCAGTGTTGGCTCGATGACCACACCCTCCTGCAGATACAGCTGCAGTTTCGTGTGCGACTGCTTATAGCACTCGGTGCTGCCCACCTGGCAGGCCAGGCTCACCAGGGTCACGCGCAGATAGTTGTTCAAATAGTGCTCGCCGGGTATTTCATTGACGCCCAGCTTGACGAAGATATCCTCGACCAGTCCGATCACAAACTCGCGGAAGTGCGCATAGTTGGCATCGCCACGCAGATAAGTATCGTATATATTCAATATACTATTGGCTGTCGACCAGGGCGCATATTGATATTCTTTGCTCAGGTAGGACATCAGGTCCAACAGTATACTATGGCTGAGACGACCCGTGTCCACGAAGCGGTACGCGTCGTGCATAAGCTGAGCGCGATTGCGTGTGTGGAAATCGTAGGGGCGATCCCTCAGACCCTGTGCAATCAACCGATAGTTTCGCTCATCATACAATATGCGATAGAAGCCCGTGGACTGTTTGTTGAGTAGCAACCAATCGGAGCTCGCAATTTTAGCATCGCCTATTGTGTGCTCCTTGGCTTTCGGCAGATAGTGCGAGGCTTTGGTTTGACGATAGTCGGGACTCGATGCAGTTGCATAATTGATGGGCACATACCAAGTATCCGTGTTAACGGTTGTCTTATTGTTCAAAAAGCGTTGTTGCTTGACGCTAAAGGTGCCAGCATCATAATTACGCTCCACGGTCAGCAAAGGGAAGCCCACCTGCTTGGACCAGCTGGAAAAAATGTCGGCAACGCTGAAGGGCAGCTTGAAGGACAGCTCGTCGGCCGCGCTCTGAAGTGAGGCGAACAAATCCCATTCGTCCGTCGAGTTGAATTGACTGAAAAACAGAAGTGTTATACATATTGGTATTTTAGATTAGATATCACTAGAAATACTCACTGTTTAGTTAGATACAGATTCAATCCTCGCCGGAACACGGCATCCGTAAATGCATTCTTCAACATATATAGCACACTGGCTGGCTTGGCATAGGAGATGGTGCCATATCGGTTAGAGATCTCTGAGGGCGTTTGCACGTAATGCGACATGGGCGTGCTCAAGGAGGCATCGTTGATCAAAGCTGTGTTGTAGTCGCTCACATGGAATATCTGATAGGTGTCCCACTCGGGGAACGCAATATCATTCGATTCATACGAGTAGAGTTGGGCGAAGCCCTCCTTAAGCCACAGATAGGTCCACCATTTGATCGATACCAAATCGCCGAACCACATGTGCGTATACTCGTGTCCAATTATATTGGCAATGTTCGTTTTCAGATTGATTGTTGACTTTTCCTTGGTCCACCACATGTACTGCTCCCGATAGGTGGCCAGGCCCCAGTTCTCCATGGCTCCGGCTGAAAAGTCGGGAATGCCCGCCTGATCCAGTTTGGGCAAAGCGAACGGAACACCAAAATACTTAGCCAAACTGGACTCGACAACAAGGCCAGACCAGAGGGACCACTCCTGTTCGCTCTGCCTGCCCTTGCGTGAAAAAACGCGTTGAGGCAATCCATTCAGCTCGCCGCCTGTGGACTCAAAGTCTGATACAATAAACGCTATCAAATAGGTGGACATCCGTGGCGTAGTTTGAAATACGGTGTTGCCGGAGCTATCATAAAATCGATATTGATTAAGTAGGAAAACGATAATGTTATCTACTTGGCACTCACCTCGATTTAGCCGCATCCACCGGCATATTGCTGATGGCTGTGTAGCTGGGATCGTGGTGTATGGTGATCGTAAAGTTGGCACGCTTGGCCGGCTCATCGTAGCAGGGGAAGGCGTGACGGGCATTTGTGCTCTCAAACTGTGTGGTGGCCAGATAGCTGGAGCGCAAGTTAAGAATATGTAAGCGCAAAGAAACCAATTAGAAGCCTTAAGAACTTACTGTACAGCACCGCTATCATCAGTGTAGCTGGATCGGTAGAAGCCGCCCATATCTACGCGCAGTTGACTAGTGTAGGTGATGGTTACCGTCCAGTTGGAACCCGCCTTGAGGGTGTCTGTGTGCGTGAGGATAAGAAACTCGCGTGTCATTTCCTTCGACGCTACCACTGGAATGGGTTGACTCGACAAAGAGTCCTTGCTTTGTATGGTAGCGCCGAATTCATCGATTTGCCGATGATGCAGTGTGATCTTTTTAGTATCCTCGACAACTTGAATATCGATCTTCACGACGCCACGAAAGTCTCTTGTGCCCTTGTGCACTTCCGTCCAGAGCTCCACATTGTAGGATATGGGCACCGTATTGTTTGGCAGACGATAATTATTCACGCTGTTATCATCCGCGCGCGATTCAATGTTTCTAACTAGGCTTTGATCTCCTTTAGTCTCCAGCTGCTTAAACTCATCAACCGGCGGTGAGATGAGTCGAGCCTGTTGACTCGCCGCGACCGACAGCAGCAGCAGCGGCAACGAATTTACTATCCAGCGCGCCATGTTAAGCGCCCTAGGATCACGTATGCGTATATGAAGCAGAGACTGGTATGGGCTGGGGTACTTATAGTAACCGTCATATCTAATCCAATCGATAATAAAGATAATATTTTGATAGGCGAAACACGGAATTAGCTTATTGCCCCAAATAGCTATGCCGATTCGCACGGTCGCTCGTAAAGTTAATCGAATGTCCATCATTCAGGCAGCTTATCTCTAGACATGGTCTATAAATGTTGCTCATTATTAAGTGCTCAACAAACATTAAAAATACTTTTAAAATACCATTGGCACTTGATAATTTGGAAATTGGCCATTCACTTACTAAATCAAAATAAAATAAACTTGAATGACTTTCAATTTTCAGTTACCTAATCATGTATTTTATCACGGAGAACGCCATGCTTGTATCATTGACCTAACTCATATGTATATGTTAATTGATAGATCTAAATATACATTGATTGTAAGCCATCGGCAAAAGGAAAAATCTTACAGGTGAGTCTCGGTTAATTAGAGAGAGAGAGAGAGAGAGAGAGAGAGAGATAAAGTACTTAATACTGAAAAAGATCTACAAATGTAGATATTACAGCAGTTAGTTAGAGAGAGAGAGAGTGTGTGAGAGAGGCAGAGAGAGAGAGACCGAAGATAAATAAACGAAAGAGAAAGACTGCCTAGATGAGTAGAGAAGAACCATCTCAATAAAATCCACATATGAGGCGAAATATATAAAGGCGTTACTATTACTGATTTTCTTATTAGTAATTTCCATTCCGATTATTGTTCTACTTAGGTCAATTTATTTTAGTTAACTTTCGACTTAGATGTTATGCTTAATACAAGTGCTAAGACTTCAGCTATACGCCGATCGCGCTGCGCACAATGTTGCCAGCCGTGCTCAGTAGACTTGTGGGCCGAGCAGAGCCGTTGCCCACGCTGAAGGAGGCCGCATAGGTGTCATCGCTGCCAGCTGGAGACAGTTCATTGAGCAGCCAGTTATGTATTTGGTGCTCGAATTTATCCAGAAACTCCTCGCTATTACGGATCTTTTTGCCCACTCGCCGTGAGTCTACCGGTATTAAAGGTTCTTTGGAGCTCAGATGCTCAGCCCGCAGATACGCATCAATATTTCGATGGAGTGTGGCGAACTGAAAGGTAAAAGAGTTGTTAATAATACATTCAGTAATACTTTAAGTAAAAGCTTACGTAGAGCCTTTGACGCTGTGGCACAAATTCAGCAATATCATTAAGCAGCGTCACAAAGTGGGGTGATCGGGCGAGCTGCTTATAGTTTTGATCAATGAAATGCCAAATACTCGAGCGTGACGCCACATTCGATTTGAACACATAGGCTAGATAAAACATGGACTCCCGCTCATTTAGCAAGTTATAGGTGAAGTTCTCGCCCACCAACACATTCAGATAGTGATGCATGCGGCGATGATTTCTCGTGCAACGCAGCGAGTAAATCAAGTCGTCGTGCATGGAGGTATTTGGATCCGTGACCATCAATAAATCGATGAGCTTTTGAAACTCTTCGTCGCTCAACTGTCGCACGCCCATGCACAAAATGGTATCGTGTATGGCATAATAGTCCGGATAGTCGCTCTCGAAGTTGATGTTCTTGAAGACGTACTCGAGCACCAGACGATGCGTGTAGTCGAGACACTCCGGCATGTCCACACGGCAGGCCATATTCAAAATATCCGTACGAACCAGTATATCCATGGTGACCACCTCTGTCTTATCCTTGTGAAAGAGACGCAGAAATGTGGGCGTAACCAGGCGACGCACGTACTGCTTGAACAGCGAATAGGCTGTGGTGCCATACAGATTGTTGTCGAAAAACTCAATGGTATTGGCTACTTGACTCCAGGGCGTTAGATCGTCCTCAAACTCCAAGTACTTGAACAGCTCAAAGAGTACATCCACCGATTCAAATTCGTTCCGTTCGATCAGAGGCGCCAGATCCTGGAAGAGCGCTGCCCGATTCATGGCATGTATAACCGAATGATTGCTCTGCAGCTGGCGGGCAATGGCGTGCAGATTGTCCGTATCGTAGAGCACATGATAGAAGCCCGTCTGCTGCTTGTTAACAATCAGCCAGTCGCGGCCGCCCAACTGCAGTCGCACCTCCTCCACAGTCAGCTCGTGCTCCCTTACGGGTGGCATGAAGAACTCGACATGGGTCTGCTCAAAGCTGGGCGATTGGGTGGTGGCAAAGTTCAATGGGATCCACCAGTGCTCGGTCTTGGAGTGTATGGAACGTTGTCTCAACGTGATTGTGTTGTTCTCATAATTCCGGATGATCGAGACAATTGGCAGCCATTCGCTGTGCGTCCAGGATAACATGATGTGAGGGACTAGGTGCTTCCAGTGCTGGTCCTGGAATCGTGGATCCTCCAAGACAGCCACTTGAATTGAATTGAACAGATCCATCTCGCTGACGACGCTGTATTGGCTGGAAGAGCGTTAAACTTATGGCACATCAATTGAAATTGATCAGTTCAGTGGCTCCCATTCGGGACTTACAATGTTTTCAGATAGCGATTAATGCCCTGCACAAAGGTCTTCTGGTGGAAGGCGTGATGAAACATCTTGATGACGCAGGCGGCACGCTTATAGCTTATAATATCAAACACTTTCATAATCTCGCTCTCGGTTTCCACATAGTAAGTCATTGGACGCACATCGAAGAAGCTGCTGTAGCTATAAGCGTGCTCGGCTTCGTCTCTGTTGAATATTTCCATCACATTATCCTCTGGATGAAGCTGTCAAAGAGATGTCTATGGCTTTACACTTCACATAATTATTAACATTTTTGATGGCTTACCAGGTCCGTGATGACATAGGAAAAGTACGTGGCCAAGCCCTCGTTCATCCAGACGTAGGACCACCATTCCGGCGATACCAGATTGCCGAACCACTGATGCGATATCTCATGATTCTGCATTACTTTGTGTTTCAGCGTCTTATGCTTGTCTGCATCGTCTTGCGACAAGAGGCTATCGTCCCTGAATGTGATCAGACCCCAATTCTCCATGGCGGCACCTTGATTCTTCTTCAGCGCCACGTGATCCAACTTGGGCAGCATGTAGCTAACGCCAAAGTAATCCTCAAGAGCTGCCACGGTGAGCACAACATTCTTCAAAGCGGAACGACCCTTGTCCTTGCTGGTGGGCGACGAATAGATCGACTGTGTAACACCTCGATATGTCTCCGAGATGTGATCAAAATTGGATATGACAAATGCCACCAAATACGTTGACATGGGCGGTGTAGTCTGGAAAGTGGTTGTAGTCAGCTCGCTGCACTCAATAAAACCGCATTATAGCTACGTTACAGAATTGGAATTCGATTCAAGCAGGACTCACCCATGATTAACCAGCTCCTTCACGGGCATATTCGAAATGGCTGTCAGGCTGCTGCTGTGCGTCAAGCGGATGCTATAGTTGGATTTGAAGGCTGGCTCATCATAGCACGGCATGATTAGCCGGGCAAATGTCGGCTCCGATTGAGTGGCCGCCACATAGCTGTAAGTAAATAGTTGAGTTAGATATACAATTAAACTTTTTACTTTAAACCTATAGTTTTTTATATTTACTAAACAGTTTTAGGTAATTCCAAGCTCTCTGATCTTAAAGCTTTTAAAAAACTAATATAATTTCTTCCATATATTATAAATCAAATCAAAACAAACGCAACGCCTTATACTCATGACGATTCATTAAGAGCGCAACAAAAATAATAAATAATGCGCCAATATATGTACATATATAGTATGTATTATATACACTTTTTTTGTGTGAATTCTTTATCGGCGTACAGCTGTCGTTGTCGATAAGGCGCAGTCGGTGTTTGTTATGCTCACAGTCATGCCCCTTTATGATGAAACCGTCAAGCCATTCGGTTAGTCGATTTGTTTACATGCAGCATGAATGACGAGCATAACGAATATGAGTACTCTAACATCGATAAGGCCACGCTTGACGCAGTATCAAGAAGATAAGAGCGTCTGTCCAGACAGCTACCCTGTAAACAGATCTTAAGTGACTAACTGCAGAGATTTGGTAATTCATGATAATTCATTACTCATTTATTATTAAAGGCAAAATCTAATATTCATATCTCTATGAATATCTTTATTTGTTTGTTTATTTATTTTTATTTTTTTGCACTAAAATCTTCGCTTCTGTTTATATTGCTGCAACGTTTGATAAGGCTTTTAATTTGAAAGGGGTATGAAAAGTGAGAGCTAATTAAAGCAAGAAGAAAAGCAAAAGTTAACTGGACTTGATTATGCGTACATTATTATCGTCTCAATTAAGTGTTTTGATTATATAACAGACGAGCACGCGCGCGTAGCTATAGAAGCTATACTATAATATATGAATATAATATATTATTTATATATTATTTGTAATTAATTAACTAAGTCTGATCGTAGCTTATCTAACCGGAACTACATCAACTGGACCCAGACTACGTTTACTCACACAGTGCGATTGCTGGGAGGTTCCTCCTCGTAGGCCATCCAGTAGAGGCCCTTGGGGCGCGTGCCCATCAGACCTGTGTAGGTGATCTGCAGTCGATATCGCTGTCCGGCTTCGAAGGCCTGATAGTCGACGCGTGGATGGACGATAAGGAATGTGGCATACGGATCATACGTGTATGTAATGTCATCCACAAGTTCGCCCGGCTCCTCGGGCCTGGCGTTGTCTAGCAGTCGCAATGTTATCTGAATATCGCTCAAGTTCTTGGCATGGACCACAATCTCGTTCGTCGACCGCCTAATCTCAATGTCTATGGTGGCGTTTCCGGCAAAGCGCCATTCCCTGAGATGTATGTTGGTGCTAATGTGCAGCTGATAGCTCAGCGGATATGTGTCGTTGGGCAGTCGCAGCGAGCGCGCCGGCAACAGGTGACGCTCTTCAGGCGCCACTACCTCAGCCCCCTGCGACAAGCCCGGCGCCGATGCAAGCAGCAAAATTAACAAACACGGCGCACACATTACGGCAATGTGATTATGCGAACGTACACGTTGGCTACCGAAACTCGACTAAACTTTTGTCGTTACTGAATTAAAAGCATTTAAGCCTACGCTGATAAGATAAGCGCTGATTGATGATCGACGTATAAGAGCGTAGCCAGCGCTCACAGCTGCGTCTTATACGCTTCGAGGTGAAACTATGCTCTCGCACTTGCACTTGAGACAGGTCAGTGCACAATCCTGTTTCTCCTAAAGTTCTCTTTTAGAGAGATTGATCTACACTCAGCGAAATTCTTAGCTAAAGCTGATAAGTGATAACGGTTTTCATTTAACAACTAAAAACAACTTAAAGCTAATGTTCATAATTTTACAGATTTTCCTTATAAAGAATGTTCTAAAAATTTGTATATACAGAGACTACACTCTGTGAAATTGTTATCTAAGGATATTGATATTTTCTTGTTCCAATTTATATTACATTTTTTATATATTATTCTGATTCTGATTCTATTCTGATTCTCCATATATAAAATGTTTTTATATGTATATAAATTAAATACAATGTTGATTCTTCTTATATAGAATGTTTTATATACAAAGACTACACTCTGCGATATTCTTAGTTACTTTTGATGTTGATATATTATCCATTAGCAATTATTTTTATAAAGACTAGTTATACTATAAAATTTCTGTCATTTGTACATTTAACATTTATTTGAATCATATTTAAATACATGAAAGAAAGTATTTCGTTTTGCTATACCATATTTTTAGCAGTGTATGTCCCCTATATGTATTAATTTGTGTGAAATAATTTCTTTTTCGATCGATTCGACACGATTCGGCGCTCGCCAACTTCGTTGCTTAGCACACGATCAACTTCTGGCTATAGACGGCGATATGCGACAGTATTTAGCATCGAGTTGCACAAACGAGCTGTTCAGTCAACGTTTCGCTCTCTTAACGTGACAATGTCGACTTATCGCTGCTCTCAGCTGCTGTTGTTATGCGTTCTACTGAGCATTTGTGCTATGAGCTATGCGCAAGTCTCCAAATGCGCTAAGAATGGGCAATATGTGAGTATCGAAATACTATAATAATATTGATGTATCATATATTTAAAGCTTATATGCATATTTTAGTGTCAAATGCATCGTGAATGCTGCTCCGGCAAGTGCATGACTTATACCTACAAGTGCGCGCCCAGGGTCCCACAGATATTGTACAATAACAAAGACAGTTCAACGGGTTTTGAGTATCTACCTGAATGGTTGCGGCCTGAGTTCCATCGCAATAGTGTACAAAATGATCTTGTTACGCTGAACGATATATACAAGATCCAATCAACGGAGAAAGTGGGCAACGCTCATGATTCATCCAATCCTCCAAGCAGTAACAGTTGCTTGTCCGTTGGCCAACCCGTAAGTGGATTGTCGACTTACTAACTTACTTTCGCCTCATTTGTTTATATGTATATAACATCTGTATACATAAAATTATTTTCAGTGCTCAGAAAGCCGTCAATGCTGTAGAAAACGCTGTCACACCTATCTCCATAAGTGCGTCACATAATGGAGCAATCTGATGCAATAAATCATTATTTATACACATACAACTTTGTATGACAGACAATGTATTAAAATGAATATTTCATTTGAATAAACAACACTTTATTCTATGCTCTTTTATGAAAGTCTAAAGGGCATATTGGCTTGTGCGAAATTCATGCATTCTTTTAAGTCCAAACAACTCAAATTTGGAGATAATTAAAATTTAAATTGTGTCATAAACAACTAATCATGGTTATATATTTGGGAGCGTGAACATTTCAGAAACACGAAAACCTTTGCACTACTCTAATTGTCCCTCTAATTACTACACAAACAAAATTCTTTTTACATTTCAATGGAATTAGTTTCGTTGAAATATAAAAGAGTTTTTAGTGTTTAAGAACTCTTAGAAAACATGACAGAAAAAATTTGTAACGTTTGGTCGTTGGGGGAATATAGTCTGCTGAAATATAAAAAAGTTCATCGGGCGCCATCGACATCCTAATACTAGTTAAGGTTTAAACAAATACTAAAAAGTAAAATAAAAAATACTAATAATAAATTTAAAAAAATACTAAAGGTTAGGACTAAGATAATATATACTGTGTTTTCAGGTCCCCAAAGTTATTAATATTATATAATATATATATATTTATTTAGCTATAAGTATATAAATTATACCCATATGACTTTATGACATTTATATGCATATATAAATATTTGAGAAATTCGGTCAAAATTCATAAGCCTTGTGTGTAAAATAAAAATAAATTGCAAAAATACAAAAACTCTTTATACTTTAGAATTTATAATATATTTTTGTATTATATATACATATATGATTCATAAGCAGAACATTCCTTTATTAGGGTAAATTTATGAAATACCAACAATAAATAAAAATATTTTAGTATGTAACTGATTAGTGTTAAAGTATAAACTCAATTGCTTTGCGGTCCAATCAGACGAAGCCCGCATATAAACACACAGCGTGAAATTCATTAAAAGTAGATTCATATTGTACTAGACTACAGTATATAGAAACAAATTTCCAAGAAGAAGAATTGAGAAATTCCTAAATTTTGATTAGGTAAAACACAGAGTTGTATCGAGGTTATCATTTTTTTTTTTTTTTTTTGCGAATAAATTTATAGAGTTCAACGGAAATTGATTAATTGTAACATGTACGGAGAATCAGTTGTAGAGGCAATTCGAAACAGTTCAAATAGACCTTGTACTAGTGTACACTCACAATCGAGTCACTTGGCAATCTTAAGGTCAAGCATCAGTCCAACATTGATTAATATCTACACAGTGTTATCTGTGCCTGCTTCGTTTCGTTCTGCTGAGTTTAAATATTTGCCCAGTAATTTCACCGAGGAGAATATTCAATTATCTCGAACTCTTGACACAAATGTTGCCAACTGCTTGACTCGGGCAAATAGCAAATAGAGAGTCATGTCAAACGAGTTACAAACCTGCCAATTAATTAAGGCCTCGGGGTCAACTGACTAAAAAAAAAAATGAAGCAAACTGCTCTTAAAATCAAGCTTCACTCCACTGGCCACTTCAGTTCACTTCAAGAGCAGCAAGAGACGACTGGAAAAAATGATGCCAATTCTGTTGTTATTAATGCTGCTGCCACTCCTGAATGCAGTTGTAAGTGATATTCGACTTGCACCAGCTGATTGACTTCATTGATTCAACAGTTTTTTGTTTCGATTCAACAGACTGTTATTCAGGCTCTGCCGCTCAATGCCACAGCGATCAAGTTGCCGTTGATACCGGCAAAACCGAATACGGCTTCGGTTAATCCGGAAGATGTGACGCTCTTCACAACCATGTTTCTAAATCTATTCAAGGGAATCGGAGATTGGCGCAATCAAGTGGCCATCGACACCGTGCAGAGCGTGTGGCAAAGTCCACCCATAATTGACTATAGTCATCGCATTTTTGCCACTTAGCCGGCAACTGTTTGCATTTAGCTGTTATTCTAGCAACATGTGCTTTCAATAAATCAACATGAAACATGTGTATCTACATACATATATGAGAGAGGCCTATAAATGCGGGAATTAGATTTGATTTTAGTTAGTGATCGATATGGAACTGTCGCGGCATAAACTCTTTCTGGGTCTTCTATTGTGCACCTGTCTGACCATAGCACTCAGCCAATATATGCCTTACGGCCGAGACAAGTATATTCGCGGAGACGAAAGACAAATACGAGAGGATTCACGTGGTTTCATTACGAAAGTATGATCCATAGCAAGCTAAATCGAATAAGTTGATTATCTAGCAATAACTTTACAGAAAAATTCGAAGCCAACTAAGAAGAAAATCAAGGTAATGGCAACGAAAGCCGATATTCCTCGTGTATGTAATCCCTAGTGAAAACACCCTATATGTATACAGTTATACCAAATTTGTGTCTTCTTTTAGTTTCTGCGCATGCAATTGATGGACAATTGCCTGGGCACGGGCAGGAACTGCAGCCGATCCGAAGAGTGTTGTTCGCAACAATGCTTAACATTTGCTAAAAAGTGTGTTTTTATAAAGCCAAGTGAAGTCCGTGTAACTAGCTGAAAATAAATCTCATCGTCAGCACTCAATCAAAAAAAAAAAATTGAAGAGCGAAATGTTTCTTTTGCAATAAAGACATAGACATTAATGGCATGCACTTGATGTGTGAGAAAATAATACTAAAGTGGCAGCATCATCAATATGTACTGTCTCACTCAGTTTCACCCCCCTCTCTCTCTCTCCCTCCCTCTCTCTCTATCTTTCTGTCTGCCTCAAATTTTGTTGTCGTCAGCATTCAGTCGACTGGCATTAATAAACTGTATCAACTGACACGCCCATCAAACACCCATTGACAGTAATGTGAAATGAAGCACAATCAAATGGCAGCTGTGTGTGTATGTGTGTGTTGCTTGAGTTAACACACACACACACATACAGCACACTCGCTTATACAACTACAATACAACAGTATTTCCGCCAGAATCGTCATGTAAATTTTTTACATTCATACACATGCATTGACACATACACTATACAATGCTCGCCCTTACTGACACACATACACACACACACACACACACACATACATACATACTATCTCGAGTGATCCATTTTTCGCGCCAAACCAAATACAGCCAACACAATGAATTTAGACAACAATTGTTTCGTTTTGTTGTCGCTGTTGGTGTCGCGATTGTTGTTGTTGCTGTTGTTGTTGTTGTTCATGTGTTAGTTGATTCTATTGTGTTCTATATCGGCTTATTCAGTATTACAATAAATTTCAGGTGTTTTGTTGTTATTACAGCTGTAATATCTGATGACAAATCTATCTAAAGCTGCTGTTAATAATTGGCCAAACAACAAATAGGGTAAATGGGATAAATAGGGGCTAATAGAGTAAACCTCATTCTAATTATCATTCTATATAATTATTACTTGCTTGTATAGAGATTAATATTGATATTACTATCTGTGTATTATGATAAATATATTTATATATGAGTTTTAAATAGCATTAAATTTTGTATTATTATTACTCATTATATTTTTATTATATACTCATTATATTATCATTATATATTATCATTATATAGTATTATCATTTTTTTTTTTTTTTTTTTTTTTTTTTTTTGGTATATTTATTCAAGATTTTCATTTGCATTTTACTAATTATTTCTCTTTGTATTACTTTTAGTAAACATTTTAATTTTAGCATTAGTATCAGTATTAATATAATTTTGTTCGATAGTGAAAGAACCGTCCGTGTAGGAAAGTTTATCATCCAAAAATTTCATATTTCCATCTTCAAAATCTAACGAAAAAACTTAATTTCAAAAATTTTCAACTTTCTCCTATCAGAAAATATTCCATGCTTAAGCCAACATTTTCTTCAACTAAACTATATTTGCCTTTATATATTTATAGAAAGGCAACCCGAAAACCATTTAAGTAAATAAAATATTATTTGGTTCAATAACGAGTCCAAAAAAACAAAAAAAACTATAATAAAATGGAATATTAAAATTTTATTTTGCAGTTGCCGTGGCGCTCATAGAATTCGATTGTACATAAATAAATGATGTTTGGCCAATATTTTATTTTATGTTGTTGCACGTGTTGGTCGCGCACATACGCTTGCCACATTTGCATAGAAATCGCATTCATAGCTAAAGGTGTGAGGGACGGCGAGAAGGTCGTGGGCCACTAAGGTAAATAAAACAGCAGTTCGTGGCCAACAGCCTCGGGCTGAGCACGTGCTTCAATTTAGTGTGTCTTGGTTACTAAGGAGCTGGGCTCTTTACGCGACTTATTATTATTTTCTGCTTATTTTCCGAGCTCGAGGAAGACATAAAATCTGCGGAAGTGTTGAGCACATCCGACATGCACTGAAAAGCTCTTCCACCCGCTCGCATCATAGCGCGCGATAAGAGAATACCATGGTGTTTGCAGGGTAAACAGGTAGTTGTTTTTTTTTTTTTTACTTTTTTGGCAGGCGGGCAAGCAAACCGGGAAATCACTTTTCATGGCAAAGCTTTGCCATCGAATATCGATTGCGTTGGCCCATCAAAATTCCATATGCACAATCGCGTCGAGTCGAATTTCATACGCTTAAGCGATTCGCCTTAAAGTATGCAGTGAAGAAAGTGAGATGCGTGCAATTTGTCATGTGTGGGGGGGAGGGGGGGTAAGTGCTCTCCCCACACACACCCTCCCACATTTTATTGGGTATTGCACTTGACAGTTGCTGTATGTGTGTGTGTGTGTCTTTCCTCAATTTTCGTTACTTTGGTGGCTTATGTGTGCGCCGGTGCATAAAACTTTTACGTTTAGCTCTCAGCAGCAGACACTTAAATGTCGAATGAATAATTTCGCTCGCCACACAGCTCAAACAACAACAACAACAACTCGGCCGCCTCAAATGAAACTTTTTGCCCATTGACGTCAGGTGGCAACTGGCTACAATTTGATGCAAGAACTTTGCTTAGTGCAAAGTGTGCGCAATTTCCCTTTTGGCCCTTTTGAAAAACTGTTTAATTGAAGTCGCTCAGCCAGTGAGCTGAGCTGAGTCTCTGTGTAGCTCCAATTGAGATGGCATACTAACTATGGCAGCTAACATGTAACGTAGTAAGAGAAAGGTTTGAGAAAAAATATAATAAAATGAAAAGAAGTTATAATTCAAATTTAATTATTAAATTTAATAATAAAGTAAAATAATGAAAAGTTTAAATGATAATTAATATTAGGCTTTTTTAATTTAAATTGATTCTCGTCTTTGTCAATAGCTTTACTAAATAAATAAATATAAAAGGGCCTTGACATAAATCTTAGCAGTATTATTCTCTCTGTCTCTCTCTATCTCCTTCTCTCTCTCTCTTTCACTCTCCCTCTCTCTCTCTCCCTCTCTCTCTCTCTCTCTCCTTCTCTCTCGTCACCCAACACACTTGAAGAGTGCATTTGATCGTCTGATAGGTGTCCTGCAATTGCAGTCATGAAGCCAACTACGTACGACTACTTGTTGCCAGTGCCATGTTCTCTGTGCCCGGACTCCGGCCCGGCAATGTCAACATGACCCAAATGAACTTTAGCTTCCGCCTGGTCAGAAGCAGGAAGCGTTCGCAGTGCAATGAACCGGGCAGCGTGCAGAGTGCAGAATGCAGAATGCAGAATGTATTTAAATTTGTTATGCTTGGCTGGCTTATCAGCAATGACCTTCATATCAAAAGCAAGCCACAAAAGCTGTTGGTTCAACAGCAAATAAAAAAGGAAAAGAGCAAAATAAAATTTTTTACAAAATAAATGACAAAATGCTTAAAAGCAAACTGAGTGTCTGCCTGAGTGTGTGTGTGAGTGTATGTGTGTGCAAGCATATAGGAAAAAAAAAGTCTGTTTATATTTGCACATGCCCAAGTTCTGGCTGAGCACATTGGACTTGACAACAGTCGACGCAGAACAACAACAAGCTGGAGTTTGTTGAACTGTTTTTCCTTTATTTTTTTTAGATTTTTTTTAGTCGCATTCTGTGTGGCTTGCCACAAAAATTGATTTTAAACGTCACGTTGCCAAAAGCCGTGTCAATGGGGCTTACCGAACCGCAGCTTAAACACAAAGAGCTGCTGCAAAAAAAAGCCTAGCACGAGCGAGATTAAGTCAGATATAAGACTAGGCCTTTCAACCACACATGGGACATCAAATGGCAACTCATTATGCGGCTTTGCGGGGCTAAAAACAAAGAGAGGACACCACATACATAGCATAGCCACATAGCCCAGCAAATCAAAGCGAATGTCCATCAACATTATGAGACTTTCAACAGCAGACTGGCGACATGCTAGCAAAAACACGCACACACACACACGCTGACACTGACACACACACACACATACCTACACAGGGCAAAGTGTCAACGGTTGTCGCTTTGTTTGCCAGCTGCGGCTTTGGCCTGGACAGCGAATGGCTTTGAGCATTCAAACGAAACTCATTATATGGCATATAAGTACTTGTACGGCCATGCGCTTTCCCTTTTTCTTTTTTTTCCAATCGAAAGCGCCTCTGAGATTTCCTTTTGAATACCCTGCGGAGCACAAACCAAACTGAAGGTGGTTTGATGCGGCTGTTCATGTTTCTGCTTGAAAGAGAGAGAGAAGAAAAAGAGAAAAAAACTAATGAAAGGCCAAAACATATACAGATGTGTATGTGTTACATAGATCAATATCATACACTCAAATATATTTATATATAAAATGTATTTTTAATCGATAAAAATCGTTTGGCAAATATGCGACTTACATATTTGTTTAAAGGAAAATTCAAAAAAATATATGTATTAAAAAAAATGTAAAAAAAAACTACAAACTACTACACTATAAAACTACAATTATTTTTTAATAGAAAAAAAAAAAAAAAAAATTAACATATATTTTTCAATTTTCAATTTATTTCACTCTTTGTTAAATTACAGATTTTTTTTTGTGAATCATTTATACATTTGTTTAAGAGTTTAGACTATTTCTCAGCCTTTTCTACTTAGATATTTATGGTAACATATGACATATGGTATATATATTTTTAAAAAATTTAAGAAAATTTTTTAAAAAAATTTAAAGCATAAATTACAGTTGAGTCTCTTCTCTATCTCTTCAACTGCCTTAAAATATATTTTTAATTTTTTTATTTCTATTTTTAAATTTGAAGTTTCTATACCAGAATATGTTTGCGTCCAGCACTCTCGGCTTTATACTGGCAGCAATTATAATATAAATTTTGCATGAGCTTACATTTACTTTTATCAGACTTCTGGCTTTGATGTTCAATAAAAAGGCCAAAAGCTGGACAAAGTATTATGAAATAAGTGCATTCAAACATGAGCCAAAAGGTAAGTGAAAGTTAAAGTTTTTTTTGCTCGCACTTTTAATGCAATTTAATTTGGCCAGCTTGAAGAGTTTTTAATTGGATTCGTGCCACTTAAAATGCATGTACTACAGAAATTTGCATATGTACGGCAAGGGGAGCTTATTCACAGCCCCCATTTTGGCGCCACATTCAATTTAATGAGCCATTAAGCAGTTGCGCCTTGACTTGGTCACTTTGTTTTTTTTTTTTTTTTTGTTCGCCTTTTGTTTATTTTTTGTTAACTTGTTGTGTTAATTGAATTGGCCAGCAATGACAATGTGAAGCGTGTAGTAACAGCCTTTTGTTAGGCCATGGAGCAGCCATTGAGTGTACGTGTGTACACTTCAAGTGTACGGGGCCAAAAGTGCTTGTTACGCATACGCCCCGTGTGCCAAACAAAAATTTATGCATGCGCCATACAAAAAGCCGCTTTGAAAAGCTTTCGTGATTTTGGTTTTGTGTCACGCACGCACGCACAAACACATACAAAAGCCACGCCCTCTTTTGTGTGTATGTGTGTGTGTGTGTGCGTGTGTATTTTGGCCAATGTTTGCTGCAGCGCCCACAGCGTTAACAACTTTTTGCGCTTCTCGTAAACATTTCATTCAGTTTGCCAGTTGCCAACGACAGTTTGAGCAAAAGTAGTTTGACCTTTGGGAATTCGCTGGGGTTGCCATCGAAACAAACAGACAACATGCTAAACATTTTCTATCTATTTTCGCTACTCTCTTCTATTTTTAGTTTTCCATTATGATTTGATTGTGCTGCCGTTTGTTTGTCAGTTTGCCATTTGTCAGGTTTGATTTGCACTAAAAAACTTTTCCGGAGCGCATCAAAAATGTTGCACAATTCAGAGCCAAAGTGCCCCAGGGCAGATAGCCAGAGGCTGACAGATTGTCATGTAAAAGCTAGCTTGAAGCAAGCGGTGAATAGATTGGCATTACAGACTGAAATAAATTAATTTGTAATTTAGATAAAATTTTTATACGTACAGTTAAATTAGGCGACTAAAGTTAGCAGAAAACTAGTTGAATAAAATATGCAAAATTTTCATTGAGAAAATTATGAATTGAGAAGAGTTCTACTTGAAGTTTCGTCATCAAAGTAAATCGAAAATCAATCAAACTGCTTGTCAAAGTTCCTGTTAGTGCTAGACTTCATCAATATTTGCTATGAGCTGAAAAGCAAGCTATCCCATTGCAGAGTTTCATTCTATTAGATTAAAGCTTTCATTGCTTATCAACTTCAAGTTGAACATTTACTTAACTTCAATAAACCGAAAATCAAACCATGCGCTTGTCAAAGTTCTTGTCAGCATTGAACTCATTCAATATTTGCCAAGAGCTAACAAGTAAGTTCTCGCATTTAAAAACCTAAGAGTAATTCATTGCTCGTCAACTTCAAGCTGAAAATGTAATGTTCATCTTCAATAAATCGAATATCAATCAAAGTGTTTGGCAATGCTCTTGTCATTGAACTACCATCAATATTTGCTAAGAGCTAAGAAGTAAGTAAGACTAATGCGAGTAGATAAAAGTTTTAATTGCTTGCCAGCTTTGTCAGTGGCTTGTCAATTGTTGTCCATTGTCAGTCGGTTTGTGATTTTTCGCTTTTGAAAAAGTTGCTTTGTCTGCTTTTCTTCTTTATTAACCTGCGAGTGCTGTGCAACACTTTTGTGCTTCATAAATATTTGAGCATAATTGTGCTTGAGGCAACTCAACTCGCCGCAGAGCATAACAAAACATAATGCAACAAAGCAAAGGCTTCGCCACCAGCAACCGCAATAATATTCACAACCATAACAACAACAACAACAACTATAACAACAGCGAACCTCAATATGGTATAAAAGGATTTTCTTGTCAAAGCCTATGCCAAAAGTCAAGTCAAAGCTCGGCGACAATACAGAGACACATATACACATAAATATACAAACGCACACGCATGCACACAGATATATACATACATATACGTGCTGAAGACGTCGACAGACTGTAAGCATTGAGTATACGCAGCGTGTGCCCAAATTTATTTGCCGGCTTTAATACAATTATTTTGTGCAGTTTTGTAAGATATAAAAAAAAAAAAAACCGTTGCAGTTAAAGCTGCACATGCTAACACACGTAATACAATTTTCATGATAATCCCATTTGGCAACGGTTATGCAACAGGTCAGGGCCATAAAGGCAAGTGAATGGATCGATATTGTGGTGGATCTTAAAACTTAGAGACTTTGAATGGAGAGTGAATAAGGTAATATGAATAGCTTATGTGAATACATATAATATGCAGTTGCCATTGTAGTCGATTAATTAAACATATTATAATTAACTTCAATAAGCTGTTTATACAACAACAATGCTCTACATTTGTTCCACTTCTCAGCTCAACAGGCAACTGACCTGCTCTAACAATGCCTGGATGTTGCCTGGACGTCGGCAAACTTTACAGCTGCAAGCTGTCACAAGTTGAGTCAGAGTAGCAAACAGTATGCAACAAGCATGTGGCAAGGACACATACACATACACACACGTAGCATGATTATAAGCCGTTCGGCTCAGTTGCTGCCAGCATAAACCGTAAGTAACCAGACACCTGCATGCGTAACTTCCCTCCCCCTCACTCTCTCTCTCGCTACCTTTACCAGTCGCTCTCTCTCTTTCTCTCTCTCTCTGTTTCTGTCTTTTCCACTCTGTGCGCTGTAATCCGTTAGCTGCATTTATCAAAGCAACGTTACGCCACGCAATTAATGGAAAATGTGGCAAAAGCAGCAGTGGCATCTGGGCTTCCGCTTGTATGCAACTGCGGTCGCCTGTCAACTCTAATTACCCGTTTAACTAGTTCAATTTGCACTAGGGCGAAAGAGAGAGAGAGAGAGAGAGAGAGACAGAGAGAGAGAGAGAGAGGGAGGGGCAAGCTCGGCTGTCTAAAATCAATTTGTAAATTGCAAACTGAAATTTTCAGTTGCCGCCTACCATTGCATATGCCACATTTTGGTGCAACATGTTTGCACTTCAACAGTTTTCAAATAGACTGACATTAGCTAGCGTGAGCTGCATGAATCGGAAGTAAATGAACGTAGAATTTTAGACTTGACTGTCAAGTAAATATAAAACATAAAATATAAAACATAAAATATAAAATATAAAATATAAAATATAAAATATAAAACATAAAATATAAAATATAAAATATAAAATATAAAATATAAAATATAAAATATAAAATATAAAATATAAAATATAAAATATAAAATATAAAATATAAAATATAAAATATAAAATATAAAATATAAAATATAAAATATAAAATATAAAATATAAAATATAAAATATAAAATATAAAATATAAAATATAAAATATAAAATATAAAATATAAAATATAAAATATAAAATATAAAATATAAAATATAAAATATAAAATATAAAATATAAAATATAAAATATAAAATATAAAATATAAAATATAAAATATAAAATATAAAATATAAAATATAAAATATAAAATATAAAATATAAAATATAAAATATAAAATATAAAATATAAAATATAAAATATAAAATATAAAATATAAAATATAAAATATAAAATATAAAATATAAAATATAAAATATAAAATATAAAATATAAAATATAAAATATAAAATATAAAATATAAAATATAAAATATAAAATACAAAATATAAAATATAAAATATAAAATAAAATATAAAATATAAAATAATACAAAATAAAATATAAAAAAATACAAAATAAGATATCAAATATAAAATACAAAAATAATAATATTTTCATTTATACATTATTCACAATAATATGTAAATTGAGTTCGTTTTGACAGTTTACATCACGCGTTCATCTCTGCCACAAACAGATGACAATAAATTGCAGATTTGCGGCACGAGGCAAGGGGAACCAGTTGCTTCTCATTACGTGTTTAACAGCTCATTATTGGCTCAGCTAGCACGTTTCGATCTGGATATGGAAATCGATGTGTTTGCCGGGCAGCTGCTGGCCATTTATTTGCAGTGGCGCCAGCTGTTGGAATACTTTTAGAGCGAAAGCATTGTCATTAATCACACACACACACACACATACGCACGCACAGCTTCAAGTGTCAGTCATTGTTGTTGCTGGAAGATAACTGTCATAAACTTTAATTATATTTTCATCATGAGAATGGCGACAACGACAGTACGCTGTTGATGCGGATGTTGCATGCCGCGCAAACGCTTCTTCCGCTGCTTTTCCTTTCCAGTTGACTACGACATAGAGACAGACGGAGAGACAGACAGACAGTCAGCACGTGCCACAGGCGCTGCTCGCAAACTTTTCAAAATAAAAATTGGTATAAAATAGAATGGAATTTACCCCCCCCAAAAAAAAAAATGGAATAGAGTATAGTCCAATTTCTTTTGCTGCTTCAGCATTCACTTTGGCCAGCTGAATTATTATATCGGCACGCTGCACTGACAGCCCAACCCCAACTAGTTGCACGCCAATAAAATTGGCATTCAATTTCAATTGTTGCCGCCATTGGGCGTGTAAATGACAGTTCCAGTTATCCCTTACAGGTTTTTCCTTCTCTTTTTGTTTGCCTTTGATTTTCTTTTACTTCTTTTTATACCCTGAACCCATTGAAAATGGGAAATCAGGGTATAATGGTTTTGTTAAAATGTATGTAACAGGCAGAAGGAGGCGTGGCAGACCCCACAAAGTATATATATTCTTGATCAGGGTGACGAGATAAGTTGATTTAGCCCTGTCCGTCTGTCTGTCTGTCCGTCTGTCCGTCTGTCCGTCTGTCCGTCTGTCCGTCTGTCCGTCTGTCCGTCTGTCCGTATGTTTGAACGCGTCGATTTCCGAAGCTATGATAGCTAGAGACTTGAATTTTTTTTTTAAATGACCGTATATACAGCGCGGATGTCGAGTTTAGCGTTAGAATTCGATAAATTATCCCGTTATATTTTTATCGAATAAAAACATTCAAGTTCAAATCAGATGTCAGTACAGATGCTAGCGGCGCGTCATTTGATCATGAGGTCTCGGGTTCAAACCTCAGAGCGGTCGGAGTTAATTTATGTTTATTTTCTTTTTTTTTTTAATTTTTTTTCAAAATATTTATACATATATTTATTTAAATGAGCTTACTATTCAGCCACAACAGTTTTTCTATAAGTGTGCACACATCCATTCAAAGAAACAATTAGTTTAGTTTAGATTCGCTAGATGGCGCTGCAGCAGTGAATGTATTACTGTTTTGCCATCAAACTGTCAGTAAGTGAAGTGGCGTAGTGGATAGCATCGCGCCACTCAATCGAGAGGTCTCGGGTTCGAACCCCAGATCGGGCGGAATTATTGTTTAATTTTTTTTTAATTGTTTCAAAAATTGAAATTTTAACCACACTAAATGTGAATATTTATTAGCTTGGTTCAGGGTAGTATCTAGTCGAGCACTCTCGACTAGAGTTTTCTTACTTGTTTTTAATTTAAAAATGGGCGAAAAAAAAAACATTTAATCCAACACAGTCAGTGCCAAAGTCAATTAAGGCAAACAAATATATATATATGTATATATAGGAAAAGGGTAGAGCTGAATGTTCTAGGCAAATGTATTTAGCTTTCGTATACCCTGTAGAGTGGTCAAAGCAGCCAGCGCTGTACAGGAAAAGTTTCGCCAAAGAAAAATAAAAGAAAAGTTCCTAGATTTAAGGCAAACAAAGTTAGAATATTGCAGTCGGCTACCACTGACTGCATAATACTCGTTCAGGAGCCGAAAAAAAACAAAAATATTCTTTGTAAATGTCAAGAGACTGACTGTAATTATGTAATATATAGTTATTCCATGTTAAATATGTTTTTGTATGTATGTAATATTTAATTAAAATGTACAATTCTACGGTTTCGAATGATAACAGGATATTTTAGTCCTCACTTTTGGCCGTAACAGAGCATGGGAAAAGAAAAAAGTATTTTTAGAGGAAAACAAATGATTCTGTTACTTTCGGATACCTTGGGGTATACATTTCTCTTTCGATCGTTTGTCCTTCCGTCTGTCCTTTTATCTGTCTAGCCATACAGCGCAATGTGTGAAACTAATATACTCCTCTTTAAATCAAATAAAATAACCCTTTGCTGCAATCGCTCTCTATTGCGCATACCCTTCGTATGGCCACTTTGTTATTTCAAATAATAGGGTATGAAAGCCAATTGAATGTGTATAAAGGACTCACATTTGGCCATTTTTATACAATTTTTATACTTTCATTATTTTTGTATTTAAATATGGCTATACACACACACACAAGCACACAATCACACTTTTATTTATTTACCCATAAGCCATGGGCTGGCATTGATTGCCATTTAAGTGAGTTAATAAAGTTATTGATGGGAATATGTTGGGCCCGATATGCGTGTAACGAGCCTAACGACGTTTTAACTGAAATTCAATTGAAATGTGAAACAAAAGCGCTGCCTCTCAGCTTATATAATTGCCTCATTAGCATTAACAAGTGCTCAGGCAGACGACGGGTCGTATGAAGTATACATGCATATATCAAAATTCAAAGAACCAAAGGCCTGGCCAAGGAAGCTTACAATGTGGCCAATTCAATACCAATGCAATGCAAAAGGTATGTGGATTAAGGCTTATGGCTCAAGTGTCAAATAAACAAAATCCAATTAACAATCGAGTGCGACAAATAATAGCCAAGATTGGGGTCAGAGAGCGAATTTGTTGATTGACTTTTCAAATTCATTTACAACATTCTATTGGCATTCAATGCGTTGCCAACACACACACACACACACACACACACACACACTCAGACAGCATCCAGCTGGCACAGCAACAGGCGACATGGTCGAAGGATGTTGCACAGAGCTTGAAGTCAATGTGTGCCTGTGTGTGTGTGTGTGTGTGTGCGTGTAGCTAAAGCGCAGGTTAATTGCTTTGGAAATTACACACACAGCGCCACATATGGCAATCGACTGGTTGGCCTGGCTGGTTGGCTTGGCTGGTTGGCTGCCATACACAACGCTAATCGATTTATATGGCAATTTCGAGTGCGTTTGATGGAGGTTGGCGTCGAGGCAGCCCAGCCAAGGATGAGTTGGATGTGTTGACTAGCTGTGTAGTTAGGTTAACGCGTTTAGCTAGTTAAGATGTTTCAGCTGTAACCTGCTTATGATTGAATTAACCGTTCGCCGATCGTTGCAAATTAAAATGCATTGCCAGAGAATAACTTAGCAAGCTAATTACAATTAATGCATGCAACTTATTATTAGCAAGCCAGAATGGGAAAGAAAATTTCTATGATTCATGCGACGCAATGTAAAAATATATTAACCGCTAATATTGATATAGAGGCCTAAGAAAACTTTATGAATAGCTCCAATATTATTAAGCGATATATGTACATATATCGATATATATAAATCGATGTTTAGCCTTGTCAGAAATAAACGAAAATACATTGAAAATGGGAAATCCGAGTATAATAGTTTTGTTGAAATGTATGTAACAGGCAGAAGGAGGCGTGGCAGACCCCACAAAGTATATATGTTCTTGATCAGGGTTCCGAGTTGAGTTGATTTAGCATTATTTCTCTGTCTATTTCTTCTAAGTATTCCCTTTACGTATTTCGAAGTATTTATTTTAAGCATTTTCTCTAAGTATTGCTTCCAAGTATTTCCGCTAAGTATTTCCTCTTTTTTCTAAGTATTTCCTCGACGTAGTTCCTCTACGTAATTCCAATACGAATTTCCTTTACGTAATTCCAATACGTATTTCCTTTACGTAATTCCTCCACGTCGTTCGTCGATGTCTTAAATGCTTTTAATTCACACACTCTACTTCACTGGACCACTGAAGACTGACTGAAGAAATGCTGCAGCTGCTGCCCTTTATATAGGGCCACTTTTACTCAAGCACCGTCTCTCCCAAATGGTGAGCCCGACGGCAGGTGCTCGCTGCAGTCGAGTTTCAAGTGAGCAATGGGAACGCTCTCTGCTGCTGTGAGCATTCTAGCTTCGTTTTACCTAAATACAAATACCAAATAAGAACTGCTGCATACATATAGACAACTTTAATGATCTTCTGCACTTGTTCTCTTCTTGCTTTTACTTTTACTCAAGTACTGTATGCATGCGTGTGTGTGTGTGTGTGTGTGTGTGTGTGTGTGTGTGTGTGTGTGTGTGTGTGTGTGTGTGTGTGTGTGTGTGTGTGTGTGTGTGTGTGTGTGTGTGTGTGTGTGTGTGTGTGCGCGTGTGTGCGTGTGTGTGTGTGCGTGCCTATGTGTGTCTACGTATGTGTGTGTGTGTGTGTGTGTGTGTGTGTGTGTGTGTGTGTGTGTGTGTGTGTGTGTGTGTGTGTGTGTGTGTGTGTGTGTGTATGTGTGTATGTGTGTGTGTGTGTCAGAAAGATGCGAAGAATTATTGAAATATCAGTTCTCCGAAGGGTTCAGGGGATTTCCTAGTCGAACAGTCTCGAATAGAGCTTTCTTCTTACTTGTTTCACAATTTTTGTTTACTATTAAAATGGCAACAAGTCGTAAAAAAAATAGGGACATTTTCCAACTAACTGTGACGGCTGTTAGGCAATATTTGTGGGAATCATTCGGCTCAAATGATAACTGTCAGGCGCTAAAAATGACAATAGGTTTAGTGCTGTGTTGGCGATGTTTGTTGATGCGTCGTTAAACTTTTCAGCCGCACGCCTAGCACGACGCATAAAGCCCAATGGGGGCACATATCGATGCCTGTTACACATGCATACATATGTATATGTACGTATATGTATATGTATATACATGTATGTATATGCATGCGAACGCAGACACCAGGGCAACGCAATGGCTGAAATTGAATTATAGCTACCATACACACAAACACAGGCAATCACACACACACACACACACACACACACACACACACACACACATTCACACTTACACAATGGTATAGCTGAAGCCTGACATATCGAGCGAGACGTAATGAAATATCTGACTCTCTGACTGCATAACGCTTGTGACGCCGACGCTGGCGTCGTAACGGTAACTGAAATAGAAAATGGCGCAGGGCATAGGGGCAGGCAACATGGATGCTATGCAAACAGCAGCAACAGCAACAGCAACAGCAGCAACAGCAGCCGTAGCCACATTGTTAGACTCTTTCATTTCTAGCTTCGCATTTATGTATCTGCCGCCGTAGCCGTAGCCGTAGCCATTGCTGTTACTGTAAAATATGGCTACGGCCGCAGAAAAATAACAGCAAATAAAATCAACAAAGGGAAACTGAGCCATGGCTGACGTCTAACGAACATTGAATGCTCTTTGTATATAAGAGCAGCATAGATATATGTTTGAATAAGATATATTTTAGCTAATTTTAATCACGATTCAAGAAACAGGCCGAAGTTCACCTATTTCAGTTCCAGTATAAAATCAAAAATAAATATTTAATAGATCAAATTCATTCGAGTCAGATATGCCCGATCACAGACCATAGACCATGAGCCATGAGGTTCAATCATTTTTAGCACTCTTTTAAAAATAAGAATTTCAATTAATAAATTCAACACGAGAGCAAAGCAAAATTGTAATTAAACAGCTTATATTCAAATTTGAAAATAAAAGGCAAACCCAGGCATAAAGGTATTATAAATGTAGCTGTTTTATTCACTCCACTTGTTACACGTTTCGTTACGAATTTAGAATGCTCTCGCTTTGAGCTGCTGGAAAAGTTTAAGGCGGGCAACGCCACTGCAGGAGGCAACAACCTCGGCAGGAATCTGACTTGGCCTGATGCTGGCCTACTGCGGATACACCGGCACCAGCTCCGGTATCCTCCATCTCATTCTCCCACTCATCATCAGCAACAGTCTAAGCATTGGCATTGGTATCGGCAACAGCCACAGCAACGGCAACGGCAACGGCAACGGCAACGGCAGCGGCAGTGGCATCGGCGACATCGGCTTCGTTTTATTCCATTGTTTCATTTCATTTTATTGTCATATGTCATACAATGGCGTTACATTTACATTTCCCATTAAACTTTTCGCTATCAGTTGCTGCTGTTCTTGTTGTTGAGTAATAAATTTAAATGCTTTGGTAAGCCCATTTTCATGAATAATATTCACACATACATGCATACATACATCTGGCTATGCGTGCAATAGGCATATAAATATTTCCCAAATAAGTGTTTGTGGCAAATGTTATTTTATGTCGATCAATGTGAATAGTCAACGTATCAATAAAATGTAACTTGGAGTATTTAAGAGGGATTTCTATAGGATATTTGGTATATTTTTAAAGATACCCTTGAAATAGTTACATTTTTAACTATTTTCTTTCTCAATTCGTATGCTAAAATCGAATGCTTTAAGTTTAAGTATGTGACACAAACACACACACATTCATACCTACATACATGTAGGTAAATAAGTTTTTGCACTTGTGAGCGGCCCGCAAAAGTATGCAGCAAAAAACAGCCAAAATCACTCAAAACAATTTCGAAACGAAAAAAAAAATGTAAGAAAGAAGAAGCAAATGAAATTGCAAACAGTAAACGGAATATTGATTCAAGCTTGCACACAAGCATTCCTCACTTGCACACACACACACACACTCACACACACACGCACATGCACACACACACACAGGTTGTCAGGTCGCTCTTCGCAGATGCAACAATTTGTCATTGAAATGCAAGCGCATGAAAAACTAAAAACCAACCGAAAAAAAGCAAATATAAAACGAAAAAGTAAAAGAAAAAAAAAAGCTAAACAGCCGCCGTCACCGACACCGACACCAAGAACGAGCCGAGCCACGATGTTAATGTCTTTGCTGTTGTTGTTGCTGCTGCTGCATAGCTGTTGCTGTGGTCACGAAGAACACGCGACCGAAGAAGGACACGAACACGAAGGCCGAACTGTATATCGTTTACGATAAACGCACGACCAACAGTTGCTCGCTGTGGCTGGCGTTTGTTTGGCGGGCCAGGCCTGAGCACAGTCCACATTCGTCCGTTGGGCTGCACAGACGCGTTGCACGGCTAGGTCGACAGGCGTTTAAAGTGTCGTGTAACGGTTAACTGCGATTTGAACCAATCAAGTAGACAACACAGTGTGACAAGTGGTGCGACAGGTAAAAGGTTTGCAGTGCAGTCGCTCGAACGTTTAACAATTGACAACTGACGGAGTTGGCCCACCTTATTGTTGTTGATGGCCGTAGCGCCTGCGTCAACGGCAACTGTTGCTGCAGTTGCTCAATTTATGCATGTAAGTCCAAGCACACACACGAACACACACGCACACTGGCCTATAAATATATGTATATAAATATAAATAAATAACAAGAGACGGTCAAAACAATGCTGAGATTGCCTCATCAATCCTGGCATGAAATTAGATCAATCAAACAGGATGTTCTAGGATATGTGTAGTGTTATCGATTTGGGGCACACACACACACTCATTAGACACTCAGCTAGACAGGTGCCAGGTTAAGGTACATCTGCCTAGAAAAGTATTCTAAAAATATGTATGTGAACACGCGGCAAATAGCGAACAGCCTCCTCCTATATCGCTCGCTGGCTGTTGGATTAAAGCCTCTGCCTGCCATGTATGTGCGAAGTAAATTGCGGCAATCTAAAATTGAATTTTAAACTAACGGCTTATAAATAAATTACATGCATGCTAAGCCAAAACGATTCACAAATAGATTGACCCGATTACCGCAAACTCTCTTTGCCTCTCACCTCTCTGATGCACATCTGCGATAAGCTTGAATTTATATGAACTAAACACGTTGCAAATATTTATTCAAATAGAAATTTAAATAGTGATTTTAATTCATTTTGGAATTCATGAGAAGCAAAATAATATCGGATGATAAATTTAGAGCTTTTCTATATCTTCCACATATGAAAAAAGAATTTTCAAAAACTTTTGAGCATTTTTAAAGCTATTTCAAATTGTTTAAAAGAATAAGGAAGATTGCTTCTAAACTTCTAAGAAAGCTATTAAATTCATAAAAAAATTTATATATGAAATAAATAAAAATATATATAATATATAAAACAAAAATATATTTTATAATTAAAGGTAAATAAAACCAAATAAATGAAATTTATATTTTTGATATTTTTTATGTAAGAATTATTATTTTATTATTATTATTATTTCTATGTTCATACTTTATGTTCTATGTTCTATGTTCATACTTTATATTATAATATATCTGTCAATAACTGCCTTATGGACATGTATGATAAATGATTCAAATTTTCAGTATATATACTAGTGAACTTAGATGTTACTTAACTATTTAAGTTAAAAATCAAACTTTAGACACACCTTTAAACAATCCTCATTATGGAACTAACGACGGCAGCCCATAATTCTCTCAAGATGAACTTGTTCCAGTCACTCTTTTAAGCTCGCTTTAATCATTTCGGTAGCTGGGCAAATGCATTTAACATCTGCACATGTCTGTGGGCCAAGTTGTACAATATGTTGGCCACCTGGCCGAAGGCCAAAGTTTTTTAAAGTGCTTGACCGCACTGAGCTTCAGCTGCGTACCAACTGAAAAGCAATAAGCAGAGCTTCTCTGCCGCCCCATCAGAGCCCCCACACTCCCCTGACTCCATCGCATTCGCTTTGTCAGTTAAGCTGTCTTTGAGGGGCCTGTCAACAGTGCTGGGGCACCGGCCTGCTGTGTCCTGCTGCGGGCCTCGCATGTTTCCGTCTGGCTAAATCGCCAACTATAGTGTATCCATATCCATTGAACTGAATGTCACTCGGAGAATTCTTGGAAAGCGAATGAAATCGAAATGATTTCCGTGCAAAGAATTGTGCTTGAAGGCATGCCAAAAATCAATGTAAAGCATGCAAACGCTTCCTTTGCCCCGGCTAGCCGTGGGGCAGCATTTAATGCACACCAAATGCCGCCGGTGGGCGTGTCAACGCCCGCCCCCTACACTTAAATTACTACTTCACACACTTGTATAACGTGTAATATGAATAGAAGAGAAACAGAACAGAACCGAAAAAATACAAATAAAATGAAACAACCCGCAACACGAAAAGCGCAAAAAGGAAATCCAACTGCGAACAGCTGACAAGGGGGAGGGGTGCGCAGGGCAGGGCGACGTTAGAGGGCGACCAGCTAGTCATCGACATGGCCATAGTCATCATCTTGGGCCGCACTTTCAGCGTTTCGCTTAAGGAAATTTGTGTGCCTGTCGACTGCCCAATACTCGCTCAAGGCTCCAAAGGCAGTCAACCAAAAGGCGTGCTCAAACTGTAGAGTGCGGACTGAAATAGCTCAGAACCACTCGATATATACTATAAAATAGATTTCTGGAAAATATATTTACTTTTGCATAGACGCAGAATACATTTCAGAAAACCAATATGGTCGCTTTAGTTCTTGGGCGAGCAAATGTATAGAACAACTAGTTTATTTTTGGGGCAGGCGTGCCATGGCGCTTTACAGTCCCCAGCGGCCTGATTAAACCGAACAAAAATGGCCAGTGAGAGACACTGGAACTGGGCCAGGATGCGTTTAGTGCGGCGCGCAAACGATGAAATAAACGAAACTAATCCAAAAAGAAAGCCCAAAACGCGAGCGAAATATGCCAAAATATTTACAATGCCAGCCGCAGTAGCCGCACCACGCCCCCTTTAGGCTCCCTTGCGGCCGTGCATATAGAGAATGCGGCTAACCGGCTCGCTGTGATAAACATCTTTGCCAAGTAAGCAACAATTTCTGTGCCCCAAATTGGGGTTTGGTCTTCTTCATTTTCGTTATTTTGTTTGTTGTTTTTTTTTTTTTTTTTTTGACTCGGTAGGATAGCTGATTGGATGACGAGGCTTAAGCGCGTGCAGGCAAATATTTTTAATGATTTTTCCGTTCAGGCGTTCAGGCTTCGATCTGAGCGTTTTGTTTTTTACGCCCCAGTTAGTGCAAAACTAATTATATAGAATGCCAGAGCCAGCATCAGCAGCAGCAGCAGCATCAGGGCCAGGGCCAGGGCCAACACCAGCGTAGATATGGTAACCGTAGCTTGGACAAGAATTTCCAATTATACGACAGCACAGAATGAGAGCGAGAAAGGCAGAGTATAGGCGAGAGAGAGAGAGCGAGCGCGCGAGGGACTTCACACTTCTGGGCGTTCGCCTTCAGTCCACGTCAATCAGCAGTTACATCGCTTGACAACCCATGCGTTATGTGTGAAATTTAATCAAATCACACAACAGCACAATATTTTCAACAAATCAGAAAATTCTAACAGCTACTCGCCACAAGCTGGCATTTATATACACTCATTTAAGCTATATACATATGTATGCAAATGGTATGCAAATGTAAACACTTAAAATAAATATATAATAAATATAAATATAAATATTTTATAAATTATTATAGTTGTGAATTCTATTGGTCGAAAGTTGCAAGGATTATCCAATTTGTTTAATACAATGAAAACTAATAATGAAAAATTGAATTACATTCCAATTTGAATCCAATGGCATATTTAAAAATTTCAAAAAAATATTCTAAAAAAAAAAAAATAATAATAATAAATAAATAAATAAATAAATAAATTATTATTTTTTTTTTTCAATTTTTTAAATTGAATAATGTGGTTAGGAATTTAAGAAAATAATCATAGCATTCACAAACTACATTTGAGAAGTTTCAAAATGAATATTTTAAAAAAATTAAATTTCCTGACTAAATGAAAAATTGAAATTTTGTTTAACTCTAAGAAAATTTAATTTGGGTTTACTTACTTAATTGAATATATTTGTGTATTTTTACATATTTGTATTATTTTTATATATGTATATATTATTATTTATTTATTATATTATTATATTTTATTATTATTATTATTATTATTATTAACACCAATATAATCAGTTATACACAAGATGTATATTACTAAAGCTTGAAATAGAGTGAAGATTTCTACTAAAATTAGATTAGTTAATCCTATCTAAAAAAAAGCCTTGGTATTCTTTGATATCAGTTTTTGGTAGCTAAAAAAGAATTATTTGTTTTGCTGATATCAAAATTTTAACAGTAATTAGTAAAAATTGCAAAAATATGCATAGAAAAGGAAATAACTGTTATTATTCTACTTTTATGCAGCACAAATTTATATTTAATTTTGGCTTATATAAAATTTGTTGGCTCTTCCTACATAACTTAAATACTTATACCGTCATTCTTTTCAAGATTATATCGAACCAAATGTAATAAATAATTTGTGCATTAATTTAAATTAAACCAATAAATAATACTTTTGTATGTATTTTTTTTTTTTTTTTTTTTTTTATTTGCTAAGCTGCTTAGCATTTAAAATTAAATATACCGTAAATGATTTATGTAATTTTCATAATTATTTGATATCTCTATTTGGGTTCTACCAACCTGCTTGGCCAACAGCTAACGGCTGCAGCAATGTGTAGAGCAAAGCGGGCAACACGTGAGTCCATTTATTCATTTTGCTTTTTTATCATTTCGTTGCTGTTTTTCTTTTCTGTTTTCTCAGTCTGCGCTGCATGCAAATTTGTATCACGTTCGCGGACATTTTCACTGAATTGTGGCAGGCAAAAAGAGGCTAGTACGCTGCTCACAGTTGATTCTCAGTTGTTGTTGTTGTTGCTGCGGCGCTGCTAATGCAAAATTATGGCTTTCAGCTGGAACACGCTGCTACATTTCCGTTTCCGCTTTTCCCACTGTAGTTTTAATGCATAGCACGCGTAGATGTGTAGATGTGTGTGTGTGTGTGTGTGTGTGTGTGCATGTGTGTGTTTAGGTGTGCGTGCGCGCACGTGTGTTTTTGAATGAGTGAGCAACACGTTTCCTTTGACATTGATTCACTCGCGCGTCAGCTGTAAGGATAATGTTTATCCTATCGACTGAAAAATGTTCAAAGTCAGCAAAAATGCTGGAAATGGGATTGGCCAGGAAGGAAGAAACGTAGCCAAAGAAGGAAAAGAACATGCACTTAAAGCGGCTTAAGCTGCGATTATGGCTGGCCAGCTATCAGAGACGAATTTTTCTACTCGCCCTCTTTTTTAGCTGCACTTTAATTAAAGCTGAAACTGTGGTAGCCCTTACCTGACCAGCCAAACCGCACATCCTTCACTTGGCCAGCCAATTAGGCCAACACAAGTGGGCTGAACGAACGTGTGCTTCGGCCCACTTAACAGCTGCTGCTGGACTAAGCCCTCAGTCAAGCGTCTCTCTCTCTCTCTCTCTCTCTGTCTCTTTCTCTCCCTATGGCCAGGCAATTAGAAAATGCTGTCGACTCGTTGCCATGGCTAAGACGTGTGCCTCGTAACTGGCATAACTCACTTATTAGTTAAATACATAAAGGCGCGCCAATTTCAATGCAAATGCACTTTTAATTAAATTTGATAAAAAAAAATAAAAAATAAAAATAAAAAAGAAATTGCTTTGAGCCCCAGCCCTGGCGTGGCTAATAAAATGCGCGCTAATTTAATTTCCGCTTAATTGTTAATTAAAGTGCAATAAAAAAACACGCCAATTGAGGCAGGGAACGGGGCAGCACTGCCTATTGCTGGGCTGCTATGGAAGATGAAGCAAGAATTACAAATTTCGAGCCGTATAATTTGCTTATGAAATCCGCAACAAAGTTTTGATGCCGAGCAATTTTAATTCACAAATTACAAACTCTAAGTGCAATTACAAACACGAGTGTATGTGTTAAACATGCCTCATGCCTCATGCCACATGCCGTCTCGCATCGGGCCCATGTGGAAAAACAACAACAGAATCCAATTTGGGTGTGCCACCCACCCACACCCGTCACGCCCCAAACAGCATGCAAAGAACATCTCAGCATCAGGCACGGCTCGGACCACAGCATAGCCATGTTCCTTTTGCGGTTGCCCAGCCAAGCCGATTATCTTTTCATGCTACATTTGTAGCTCAAAAAAAAATGAAAAAAAAAAAATCAAATGGCACTAATCCAAATTTCACAAAAGGCGAACAAATTCTAAAATATGAGCCAAACGCATGTGTGTTTGGCAGCGTCTGTATCTGTCTGTCTATGTGTGCGTGTGTGTGTATAGGTATGTCTCTGTGTATGTATGTCGTCTTTTTGTTGTGGGTCTTTCCGAAATATTGCAGCCTAAGCGCAATGGAAATAACTAACAGCAGGATCAGATTTTGTCTCTTGTTTGTCGTTGTGTGTGTCTGTGTGTGTTAGTTACAAAAATTAATCTGAGCTGTTACATTTTTGTCCTTTAAATACTCTAACAAAGTGTTAGACCACATTTTGGCTTAGCTTAAAATATAATATAAAACCGGAATAACACTGTTCAACACAAATCAAGATTTTTATACGCAAGCAAAGTGAGAACCCAATTCTCAATTGAGCTTGAACTGATTTTTTATGATTTTTTTTTTTTTTTTTTTTTTTTTGCCAATACTCCCAAAAAACTGAAAGACTTAAAGGGAAAATATTAAAGTTTGTATAATTTTTTTTTTTTGTGAATTTATGAAAGTCTCTCTCTCTCTCTCTTAAATTATTGTATAATACCATTCACGAAAAAAAAAGAAAAAAAAAATCTGTAGTGAAATAAATTGAAATTGACATTGAAACTTTATGAAAATGGAGAAAAAAAAAATCATTTGAGAATTGTGAGAATTCATTTGAGAATTGATTTCTCACCTTGAGCTTGAACTGTTTTTTTTTTTTCAGATTTTTTTTTTTGCCTAGACTTTCAACATAAACTGAAAGACTTAAGGGCAAAATATTAAAATTGGTATAATTTTTTTATTTTATTTATATTTTTTTTTTAGTTTATAAAATTGCAAAAAAAAAAATATTATTATTATTATTTACAAAATTCTTTCTGTTCAAGATTCACACTTTTTTCATATGGCTCGAATGCCAAAATCTGTAATAAAAGATTTATTATTTTTATAGAAAATATTTAAAATAAAAATGTTTACTCAATTATTTATTTTTTTTTCTACATACAATTACATACAATAATTACAACATTATAATAATACAATAATTAAAGATTTATTTATTTTTATAGAAAATATTAAAAATCAAAATTTTTGTACCCCGTTATTTACTATTTTTGTTTTCTATATACAATTACATACAATAATTAAAGATTTATTATTTTGATAGAAACTATTTAAAATAAACATTTTTACCGCATTATTTACTATTTTTCCATATACAAAAAAATCTTCCCAATACTAAAACCTCTCCTGCTCGCTTCTTTGCCTTCTGCAAGCCTGAAAAATATATTTACTTAGCTTGTTTATTAATTCAAAAAGAAATTCAAATTTCTTTAAGACTTGGCGAAAGTTTCAAATTACAAAGAAAATTAGAAAAGCGCATGCAAAATTCGTTGCTTGTTGCATCGTTTATTGTGTTGTTTATTCAAGGAGGCACCGCCCCCCTGTGTGTCTGTCGTTTGTCAAGCGACAGCAACAGCCACAGCAACTGGCTAACCAGAAAGGACACAACACGCATACGCCATGTATGTAGATGGCTTAGATGCCTTGTGCTTGTTCACTTGGCAATTTGCAAGTGTTGGCAACTGTGGAGTGTGTGCTACACACAAGTGACACTTGTATGCATGTGACTGCGCCACTCGCTCTCTATCTCTCTCCCCCCCTCTCCCTCTCTCTCTCTCTCTCTATCCCTCTGTATCTTTGTATGTTTGTGCAATTTGCTGTTTATTTATTTGCCCTACAGACTTTCGACTAACCTGGCTGTCAGCTTTACAACCAAATAGTTAAGCACTTTTTGCATTTTTAATAAACTGTAGCAGCTCACTTTGCATATGAAATGTGTCTGTATGTGTGTGTTTGTGTGTGTGTGTGTAGCAAAAGAATACCGTACAATGTTTTCAGCACATTCATTCATTAGCTGCCCGACCACGTCGCAGTGCCAAAATGCTAATTATGTTTATTGAGCGCCCAACAGGGCAAACAACTCATAAGATAGCTAAAATATACAGTGAGAGGCACTCGAATAGGTTTTTAAGAAACGGAGAAAAACTTTAAGGTGAAACTAAGGTTACTATAAATGTATAAGATAAGTATATATATATATATATATTATCAGGCGCGTAGGCAGAAAATTTTTTCGGGGGGAGTTTTCAGCAAATATTAAATACACATATTCGTACTTAATAATATAATGGATGACCTCTATTTCAAATTTTTTTTTCTACAAAAGAATGTCTATTTTCCGACTTGTTTTCGCCATTTCGTTCAAAATATCCTCTGGAGTGACTTCAATTTTAGAGTGGATGTTGAGCTTCCGACTATTTCGGGGGGGGTTTGAACCCCCGAAACCCCCCCCCCCCTGTATACGCGCTTGTATATTATATATATATATATAATGATATATATATTATATATCATTATATGAGTAGATGAAAAATAGATGAGAATTATCAAGTATATAAATTTAAGAATTTAATTGGTATAAATGGTATAGTGTTATACAGACATACACTTAACCATTCATACCACTTAGTGGATGTGTAATATTTATACCAATTTGTGCATAATACCATAAAATATAGCTCTATCTGCATAGTTATATATCTTCCCATGAAAAAGATTTTATTCATTATAAATTGCCCCAAACTGAAGAAAAAAACTTAAATTTTTATTTATTTATTTATTTATTTATTTTTTTTTTTTTTTTTATTAAAAAAATACCAAAGCAGAAACTAAAGAATGTTCAAGAAATCTAAGAAAATTCATAAAATTATTATCACCATCAATCTATTTTATTATTTATTTATTTATTTATTTATTTATTGTTATCAAGAATTAATTCTAAATAAAAAATTTATCAAAATTAATTCAATGAATAATTGTTAAAATTGGCAAAATTCTGATGAAAATATTAATGACTAATAAAGAAGAAACTAAAGACTATTTAAAAATCTGAGAAAATATATAAAACTCTTATCAACATCAACTTATGCTTAGGTGAGCAAAATTGTGCTAAAAATAAATTCTAAAAACTTTGGTTAAATATGGGAAACTTTAGACAAAAATATCTTTCTTTGTGTTTAGTTATCCGTCAATTAGGCCAAGCTACAAAGACTCTAGCTTGGCTCAATTGACAGATAATCAAAGAAAGTCTTTCTAGCTTGGCTTAATTGAAGGATAACTACAGACAAGGAAAAATATTTTTATCAGAAAGATCCAGTGAAATATCAATTGAATTATCATGTACAAGCTCACAAAGTACTGACTTTGACTTTGTTGCCAAGTGTAGTCCGTTATGGGTTTAGAGTTCTAGACAGTCACTGGCTAAATCAGCTCTGACCTTTCCGGAGAGCCCAGGCCGCAGAACAACTTTGCATTTGATTTTGCGCGAAGGTCGTTTTAAAAATAAACAGGCGCCAGGCCAGGCGCTAACACACACGCATACATGCACACACACACACAGAGTATGTCGATCAGTCACTATGTCCGTCAGTCAATCAGTGAGTTAGTGAGTAAGTGAGTCAGTCAGTTAGCCATTTTAGTATAGCCTTGAGCACGCCCAGCGGCATTCAGTCTTTGCATTGACATTGGGTGTGGCTCAAGTCAGGGGCTGGGCCGCGATTCCTGCCACAAACACACACACACGCAGAGAGAACAATCTGACGTGCGTTGAGGTGCTAAATAGCGCTCATTGGCTACCTGGCTGACAGACAGGCAAACGAACTGGCCGACGGACAGACGCACGGACAGACGACTTTGTGTATTCGAATCGCTGGCAAAGCACATAATTAAAAGCGACATTCGCTTGGCTTTGCGGCATTAGAAAGTTGTTGCAATTACAAAACTTTAATGAGCGCCGCACATCAAATCAGCTCCAACTGAATGATTGGCCATCACATAATTAGAACAGCGCCAATTGTAAGCGGGTCCAGGCGTCCAGTAAGTCGCCCCTGAAATTGACTAAGACGCCGTGGCTTAATCTAACAATTCCAATTTGCCATTAATTCCATTTCTAAATATATACAGTAATATATATATGTATATATATATATATATATATATAGTGTCAGTCAGTTACAGGTGATAAACTCGACTGGACCCAGACGGAGCTGCAGCTGCTTTAACTGACCTTCAACGCTGACATTTTAGTTATTTTATTTTATTTACTCACCTTTGCTTGCGTGCCACAAACAATTTTCGTACAAATTTATTTATATAGATAACACCACCGCCAACAACAACAACAACAACAACAAATTGATTAGTAAAACTTCATAATTTATTTTTATTAAAGCTTACGGACATTTACGAAAAAATATCAACATACAATTTTCTGTATTTCTGCGTTTTTTTCCCTCTTGTCTGCATTAAAATGCTTTCATATGATTGCTTTTTAAGCCCTGCATCAAAATGAAATGCAAAAAGTAAAACAGCAAAGTTTCATTGTAAAATATTTCAACTATGGGTTTTGTCAGGAGTTTAGCAAATGCGCCGAGCCCTGCTGTCTGCCTGTACTTGCCTTGGGGGTGCTATTGTTGTCCCGACATGAATATATATGTACACTAAGATATATGAAATATTTATGCAAGGTGAATTCACGTATTATAAATTGTAGACAAATTCAGTGCAGCACAGCTAAGAACTTGGAGGCGACTGTCGACAGTGCGGAAGTACGAGCTGTAGCTTTCCAAAATGGTATATGTATTACTATACGTTTCTATGTTATGCAGTACCATATAAGATACGTAAACATATAACAGTCCTCTATGAAAGCAATACGGAACAAATACTAAAAACTAAAGTAGTCTCGAAACTCATTTGATTACTCATCAAGCGAAGTACTACTTTCCTTTCTCATAACTTCGCTACTCATAATAAGCCGACTCATTCATTTCTTATATATTATCGTTCTTCACATGCTCTTCTACTGTCACTAAATGAACTTAATATCATAAAATAGAATCGCCAATAGAGAAAAGAGACAAAAAGCTTAAATTGTTTGTTTGGAATGCATGAAAAGGGTTTTCTCCTTTCGAGGAAATACGAGATTCACATTGCCTAATTGGACAAATCCGTCTACAAAGATATAATTTTGCAGGTCTCAGCTTTCAGCATGCCTAGATTTCCCTTTCACTCACACAGCTCAGAATGAAGCTCACTTGTTACTTCTTGCTTTGCTTTCCCCCTTTTTTGCGCTGCTGTCTGATTTTCCGAACTGAGCTTCCGGGAAATTTATATTCTGTTTTATTGTAGCAAACTTTTAATATAACTCACAAACTTACAAACTAATTACATTAAAATTCATCTGCTTTCTCAATGCCCACCTGGTGCAAAGAGAGAGAGAGAGGGAAAGCGATAAAGCTTTTCAAGTACATAATTTAATACTGTGTTAAAGCGTGCACTTAATAATGATAGTTATCTCAACTGAGAGCATGAGAGTAGAGAATTCAAGTGCTCAACATTTGTCTCTAATCACCTTTATGAAGGTAATTCAATTAGTTGCACCTGCAATCGAGAAGCAAAAACGTAATTAAATTTGGAAGTGCTTGCATGCAAATTATAAATTCGATATGTTGTGTGCGTAGTCAAATTACATTTTCAATGCAATTAAATGTACATTCAAATCACTCATACGCACCGCTGCACACGTATTGCTTTAACTCGAGCACCGCCCAGGACACGCCCCCTGCCGCACAGTTCGGAAGCACACACACACACACACAGCATAAGCCAGCAAAGTAAAAAGCTAAAGACCAACGTATCTATTGACATTTGTCTGGATGGACGTGAGGACAGTGACTGTGACTGGGGTGAGGGGCGAGTGGCGAGGGGCAGCTGGTGTCTCGAGTTGGACAATATGCCAAAGAAATGGCTTAGAGAAACGAAAAGTGTTGCAACATGAACGTGTCAATGAGGTTTTTAAGCTGCTTGCTGCTTGACTAGCAGGCAACGACTGACGCAATGTAGCAGGAGCCGCCCACACTCACACCCTCACCCACAGCCAATCCCCTGCAGCTGACAGAAGCTGAGCTGAATCCCCGTGCCTGGCCTTTTGTTATAACATATTACTTTGCAGCTCAACATGTTGCGGCTGTGAGGGCAACAGCATGTAAACAGACAAAAAGCGGAATGCAGCAGCCAACGAGGCCAGATAAGAAGAGCGTGCAACATGCTGTGTGAGTGTCTCTGTGTGTGTGTGTGCGTGAAAGAAAAACACAAACAGCAAAGCTTACACACGCACAGCAAACGGATTATTTGTTTTCGGCAGCTTCATTTTTGTTTGCTATACAGGTATTTTTTTTTCTCTCCCCCTCTTCTTCTACAGCTTCTACTGTGCCACATGCAGAGTCCGTCTTTATCTGCAGCATACCTACCTACATATATATGTCATGTTCTATGCGCACAGCATGAATAAGCTAAAGTGTTTTGTGTCAAAGCCTAAGGGCTAGTTTAGTGTTATATATGCCAAGTGAAACTAATTTGGCAACAGCTTAGCAGCAGCAGCAGCAGCAGCTGTCATAATACATATACACATTCTATATATATATATATATATAGGTCTTATATAATGCCATAGTCATCAAATCAGAATTGTATGACACAGTTCCTATGTCTATCATTATGGCCTGGCCTGTGTAATTAGTGCGTTCGAGATATGGCCAACAGCGCCCTTTTTTTTTGCTCTCAGTTTCTCTTTCATTTTTTTATTATTTTCTTTTTTTGCATTGTTAATAAAATCACAACAGCTAGCTACACTGGCAGCCCGTCCACCCACAAGCCCCACCACCACAACAAACGCGACATTTTCAATATGCTCGCCACTGGGTAGGCAAAGGGGAGCGCGAGGCGTTGCGCAAACATTGGCCAGGTCCGTGCTTACATGTGCGCCTGGCGTGGCATAAACAAACAAAAATAGCCAACACACACACACATACACCCATACACACACATATGTTGTTGCTCTTTTTGTTGTTTTTGTTCTTGCCGGTCGGCCTTTAACGTGTGCAGAAGTCAACTTCCGTGGCCCCTCGAGGCTCGCCCGGTCGCGTTTGTGGTCATCGCACGAGCTGACGCTAACAATGTTATTAAAAACTCATTCAAAGTCAATGTGCGTGTTTGCATATATCTATACGTGTGTGTGTCGGTGTGTGTGTGTGTGTGGGTGTGTGGGTGTTGATAAGGGCAGCCAGCGCACGCTCGATATTCCGGTAGAACTGTTCGCATCTGTTTTTGCATTCGATACGTTTCAATTAGCACATGTATGCAGTATCAATCAACCGCGTAGTTTACACAGTTTTCACTGTTTTACAACACTGCACAAACACGGTTTGCATATTGCAACAAAAACATGCGAGAAATGCGTATATTACAAGACTTATTTGTATTTACTGCAATTTATAATTATTGAAATTTTGTTTCCCTTTATGCTTTCTTTTTTTTTCGATAGTTAGTCTCTTTCTCTATTATCGATAATAATCGATCACTTAATTTGTACTGCTGAGTTCAAGAGCTTGTAAATTTTTCATATAGGGTTCTTTACGCTATCTTTTTCTATATGCTATCTATTTTTCTCTATTATCGATAATAATCAATCACTTAATTTGTACTGCTGAGCTCAAGAGCAAAAGCTTGTAAATTTATCATATGGGGTTCTTTAATTTTCTGACATTAAAGATCTCTTTTCCTTTGCCCAAAAATGTTAAACAAAAATATACAAAATTTATATAGTAAAAACTTCAGCTTTCTTATACACATACCATTGCCATACCTTAAAAATTTTACCCCCAAATTCCCTCCAGCACAGACCCCACAAAATTTCTATAAGATATCATTGTCACAGCCTGAAAATTTGAAGCCCGGAGCTCATCTAGCCCAACCCCAAATGAATTTCTAAAAGTGAACTAAATATATTCCAAATTTTCCCATAAATAATCCACCGCACTCTTATTTCATTGCCCCACAGTGTTACATAGTATATTAACACATTGCAGCAGCAGCACGCGTTATTAATTATGCCAATAATTGCCTAAGCATTAGCATTAGAATTAGCCATGGCTAATGCCATCATCAGGGCCGCCTTCACTGCCGAAAGCTGATGAACAAAGGAAACTAAAATATTTCGCTCGCTGCTGGCTGGTTGACTGGCAAGGGGGGCGTGGCATTTAATTTCCTGTAGCTGTAGCTCAATCAATAAAAAGTCAACGAAAGCGAACTTATTTGCTGCCGCTGTCTATGAAACATAAAGCCCAAAAGGGTCTGCGAAATAAACAAGCGCCAAAATAAAATGTTACCAAAAACCTTTAGCCATGGATTTGCGGCAACAGCGATGAACTGATTAAATTGTTGACGGAAATGGAGCTGACGCTGGGGAGCACTGGCTATGTCGCTTGGGGGTTTGCTCTCTTTATTTTAGCACTGCTCGCTCAAAGCGCAGGCAATGAGTATATTAGTTTGTCTGCCTAGCAGCTTGACAGAGATTAAGAGAGTGAAACCTATGCAAATCAAGCTGAAGACTTTTATTAGGCATATGCATGTCTGAGTCTAGGCGTGCATGGCATAGTCGATAATACTCTACTCACTTTTTTTTTTGGCTACAAACTAATTCCGGCAGCGAAGTGCTGCCAATGCACTATGGTTCAAAATCCAGATTTTGTGGCATTAACCTAAAAAATTTTTTTTAACAAAATCGTATTTAAACAATTTTTTGTTGTACAGAATACTTTGAATATCTCGAATACAAAAATATTTTTGTTTTTACTGCACCCCTGAAATTTTGGCGGTTTTTTAAAGTCAAGTGATCAGTCAGCTGTTGGCTCTGCCAAAAAAAGCGGGAAATTGTAGGCAAACTTTGCGAATTTGTAAAAAATTAACAAACAAACTTTAAATTAACTTTTGTCATGGATAATGTTAATCAAGGTATGTGGAATGTAAATACTGCACGAAATTTCAATTTGTATATGTTAATTGTTTTTTTTGTGTAATGATTGGTCATGACCTAAAATAAAGAAAACTTAACCCATTTGTGCGTCTATTGTGGAGTGAAAACTAACTTTCTGTGTATTTCTGCGAACTTGTAATTATGGCAAATTACAGCTCAAAGTATGTATTAAATGATGGCATAAATACTTTTTCCGAGTTTTTCCGAGGTAAATTTATATTATCATTTATTTCAGCCAAGTTTGACTTCAAATCAGTCAAATAGTCAAAAATATCGTATTTAAAATAAAATAAAAGTTGTTTATTTATAGTTTATATTGCTTAATCAAGAAACTAATTTTTTTTTTTTAATAATAACAGTTCAAAATAAAATGTTAAAATCTAAGTTTTTGACTTTTAATTGCAATAATTATTTTCATCCCAAATTAATTTAAATCATATTACGTATACGCTGCGTGGGCTTGTATGGGAGGTCAAGAAGGCGTGGTCAAATCGCACAAATTTTTTTATTTTTTTATTATGCATGCTAACATGGTTATATATGCAAAGTTTGAGCTCTGTAACTGCATTCCTTATAGTTAATGCCACAAAATCTGGATTTTGAACCATAGTGCAATGGGCAGCTGCCTCGCCGCTCTGGTCGAACTTTATCGATAAGCGTCGAGGCGAAAAAAAAAAACAACATGTTTGGGGGAGATCTTTGCTGGCTAAAGGGAAATACATTTTTATGGACAATTTGGTTTTTATGTCAATTTACTGTTGTTGCTCAGTGTAAATATGTACAAGACAATTCAAGCAGTTGCACACCAAATTCCAATACCCACACTCAAACCCCGAGAAGGCAATAGAGAGTGGCAGTGCTTTGGCTTTCCCACACCTCCCACTCCCACTCCCTCCTCTGCCCAAGTTGGGGCACATTAAAAATGGGCGTTGTGGGGCGCATCGTTCACTGTTTGCCTGATTGGTTGCCGCATTTTGTTGTACGCTTGTTCGCTGGGGCGGGTATTATTGTTAGTGTGGCTGAAATGGCAAGGACGATGACTGCGACACGATGTTGTGATAATTGCCAGCAGCACTGCCAAGCGACAAAATGGAATGTGCACCAACCCAGCAACCCACCAGCCCAGCTCTGCAGCTAGCAGTTAGGGTCTGATGCTGCTGCTGCTGCTGCTGATGTGGCACGCTGAGACTTTAAAGATTTTCCCCATGGCTTGCCGAAAGATTTCTGTTGTGCGGCAGCTGTAAACACACAGTCGGGGATTTGGTGCTAAGCCGCGCATAAAGCGTCGACTATGCTTCATACAATGCGCAACGTGCTGTAAAGTGGCAAGTCCTTTATGGTTCATAACTTATGGAGCCCTCACAAAAGGAGCAGCAGCACATTATGAACCCAGCCAGAGATAAACATTAAAGTTAAGCAATTTAATTGAATGCCGTGACGTTGCCAGCACATAACTTGCAAATATTATTAAACTGATCAGCGTGAGGCTAAAATCTTTCTCCAGTAAATAATTGAATATATTTGATTTCATTTTTTTACATATTAATTCTAGTTTCTGTTAACAAAAACAACATTCGTTCAACATGGCCCAAGAATGTTTTTATTTACAATTTTATTCAGCCCCAAAAAGTATGCTATGTTTATTTTTTCTGTATTTGCTTAACTCTGACTTTTATTGTATATTAACCAAACATTGCATAAAAAAGTTTGTTCCTATTATATTTTACGGCTCACTGTGTAAACAATACCCTGTATAGATGAAAATGGGTATATGTATAAATGTAAATGTATTTTTTTTTTTTTTTTTTGTTATAAAATTGACTCGTTGCTGAGATATTAAAATTTCTCTATTTTGCTTCTATGATTGATAAAATATTTCATTCAAATTCAGCTCATGTGATACCAAAATGAGAAAGATAGGTGAAGTAGGGTGAAGTAGCAAAAAATAAATAAATAAATAAATAAATAAATTTAAAAAAATATATATATTTTATACCCTGATTTCCCATTTTCTATGGGTTCAGGGTAAAATAAACTTAATATATATAATATAATAATAGAAGAGATGCAGAGAAAGAAAGAGAGAGCATAAATTGTTTATATGTAGTAATAAATCTACGAAACCAGACTAAGAGTTCTCTAAATTATAAATCAGACCCTTGAACCTATTCAACCTGCATCAATTCTGCATCAAATTTATTTCATATACATCAAGTCCGCAGTACAGGGCATCAACAGGTTCATCAATGGCAATGAAAACCTCAGAAGCTTGTTTATTTGTGTCTATATTGTTGTCTTTTTTTTATTGAGGCTACATTTATAATTCATTTTGCGCTAATTTCGACTATATTGTTTCTGACCAAGTGTGTGTGAGGCGACTTGTGATTTTGCTGTCAATGCAGTTAGTCGCACATACAACACATCACACAACACACACACAGCACACACACATCACACCGTGAAGCATGTGTGGCAGCAATTTCTCATGTTTATGCCCGACATGTTGTAAAACCACATTAATGCGATGTAGTCCTTCAGCAGCAGCAGCAGCAACAATCACAATCACAATAATAACAACAACAACAACAACAGCAACAGCTGCTGGCAGCATGTTGCATGTGGCACTTACATACACACATACATACATATATACTTTAACTCTGGCGCCGACTATCTCTCGTTTGTCTAAGCTGAATTATGATTTCCTGGCAACACGTTTTTACATTTCCGTTTCCGCTGACTGAAATTATTACCATAAAAGTAAGCAGAACTGCCGCAACAGCACCGCAACACGGCTCCAGCTCCAGCTCCAGGCCCTGCCATAAACCCCCTTTTAAAGTGCACAATTATGCGCAACAACTCATGGCGTGTTGCTTGCCTGGCTGCCCATTGGAATTTCAAAATAAATCTTTAACGATGCACTGGGGGCTCACGTGCTGGTCTAGTGAGGCGTTCTAGCTGCTGCTCCTTGAGCCACATAATTATATATATACATATGTATATATGTATGTGTGTGTGTGTGTATTGTCATTGGTTGCTCGTGCTCTGTCTGTCTGTCTGTCTGCTGTGTACCGAAGCGTTTTTTTTTTTTTTGCCAGCGCTCGCTAATGTTGAAAAGGACAACGCAGCGACTGTCATAAAATGTGCCACAACACGTTCTCAAAAAAACTGGAAGGACTCGGCGATGTTATATATATATAAATTTTTTTTCATTTTGCTGGGCTACCATTTCTCATAATTTCATAAATAATTACATAATGCGTTGACAGCGACGGCAAAAAAAATATATAAATTACAAAACGTTTTATGCGCAAGGCGCAGAATAAAGCATGTAGCCTGATATAGATATACTTATATATGTACATATATATACACACATATTTTTTGTATAATATACATATATATGTACGTGCTATTCTACGTGACAAAACAAAGTGATCTATTAGGCTTGGGTTCAAATTCATAAGAATTTCTTATCAATCAGCAAAGCTTCGGATTTCAGCTTAGATTTACAGATTAGCTGTTTGCCTGGAAATGGAAATGGAAAAGCAGCAAAATAATGAGAGTTTTAAGAATTTGAGATATTTATTACAATAGCTAAAAATGTAATTACATTTTAAATTGCGCTGTGGGAATAGCCTAGACAAGCTTTGTTAAATAAAATAAATAATAATAATAATAATTTACATACAAATATTATTTTTTATATACATATATATATTATTATTATATTATATCTGTTGCAACTAATTAAAAAAATCCTACTTAATTTATTATGCTTATTTTGTTTACAAAATTGATGTTACTTTAATGTGGAATTTTTGTAGTAAATAAATCACTAAACATATTAATATAAATTGTATATTATATATACATTTTTTTTCTTTTTTTTTTTATTATGGAACTTTTGTTGTATATTATGGAAATTTGATTGAAAAATAAATAAAATATTTGCAAATGGTTTTTGTTTTATAATTCCTTCTTAATTTTAATGTGGAATTTCTCTATTAAATAAATCACTAAACATATTAATATAAATTAAATATTATTTATCTATTTTTTGTTAAATTATGGAATTTGCATTTTATATGGCATTTAAAATGGAAATTCAATTAAAAAATAAATGAAATATTTGCAAATGGTTTTTGTTTTATAATTTTTTAGATTGTCTTATAAATATTTCAGTTGCTCCTTATTAAAAAATTTCTTCTTAATATTAAAAATTTCTTTATTAAATCTCTAACCACATTAATATAAATTTTATATTATTTATATATATATATATATATATATATATATATTTTTTTTTTTTTTTTTTTCAATTATGGAATTTGCATTTTATACGGAAATTCAATTAAAAAATAAATGAAATATTTGCAAATGTTATTTGTTTTATAATTGTTTAGCATGCGTATGTACATACATGCTTTGATATCGCACTGCTGGCAGCTGTTGCTGCTGTTGCATCTGATGTTGCTGTTGCTGTTGCTGACTGTCACATATTTTAATAAAGCGCAATTTTCCAAACAATTTATGCAGTGCTACGCGCACCCCCATTCTCCATAATGGAAAAAACAAAAAAACAAATACCATGGAGAAAGCACAGAAAAATGAATTCCAACACTGCAAATCAAAATGCAGCGGCGCAAATGAAAATCCATTTCCCACAGCGAGAGAATGAGAAAAACAACGAATATAAATACAAAAAAAAAAAAAAAAAAAAAAAAAAATCCTTTGCATGTTACTGAACAAAATCCTTTAAAGTTAAAATTGAAAAGCCAAACAAAAGGCACCGCTCGAATAATAACGAAAAATAGCTGCAAAACATGAAAAACTACTCAACGCCAGAAGTATTTGGAGGCATAATATTATAATGGATGTTATTTATGTGCCCCACCCTAACCACTTAGCGCTGCTGCTGCTGCCAATAGCTGGTAATAGCCTGCGATTATCCACTTATCCATATTATGTAGAATTGGCCTTAATTCAAATTGTAGATGCACTTATGAAGCCCATTTTGAATTCAATGTCGATTGATTTGAATTTTTGTATGATTTATTCTCTGAATTTTTTATGAATTCGAGATTTTATATATTTGTATTGAACTTAAATTAAACTTAATTTATCTCGATGTCTATTGGAGTTGACCTTGCCACTTGCTGTCATAATTCTGAATTATAACATAAACTCCATCGAGTTATAATCATAGCTCTTTCAGCACTTAACTCCCTGTCTCTCTCTCTTTCTCATCTAAATAAAATCCACATTTTATATACTCAATGAAAACGAAATATTTGGGTTAAATAGATTTGAACTGAATATGTTTCTATTGACATCTAATGATATCTAATTACGAATAACAAACTTTATTGCGCTCTATCCAATTATGAATTAAAATTGTGATTTTAAAACAAGTCTGAACTCTCTAGATTATCATATAATTAATTTCAATTATGCGCTAATTAATTGACAGTCAATATTATTTTGGTAGTAAACATAAAAAGGCAATTAGCGGATTTACAAAAGAAACAAAAAAACTCTGCTGCATTAGCATTAGCCTGGGTAGAAATCGTATTCTTTGAGAGTTGTACGTATGTATAAGTAGGGATATATAATGAGGTATGTAACGGGCGAAGGAGTTAAGTTGAGTAAGTAAACTTAAGCAAGTAAAGCAGAAGCTCTTTTATACCAAATACCCTGTAGTCTCTGACTCAAAAAGAAGTAGCTTGTGGGTAATAGAGCATAAGAGTATGAGTAGTACGAGGGTATATAGATGTATAAACAGAATGTCTCCCAACAATTCAACCAATTCTACTATAAACAGTATATCTAGTATCTCTCTGTAGCATCTCTTCTCGCCAAGAACAACTGTAAATAGTATTTCTGCTTCTCAAGTCCCATCCATAAACAAAATATCATTCCGTCAAGACCACTCAACCGGCGATTTTCTGCTCGTTAATTATGTAAATTGTGTAGCCGGAGCAGTTATTTGTTTAGGGCAAGTTATGCGGTAGCATTTAGTTGCAGCTGCAACTGCCACAGCTGCCACAATAGCAGATTCACGGCTGCATGAGTTATGAGTCGCGGTTCAGGTCGAGGCTGAGATGCGCCACAGTTGCCACTCAGCCAAGTTGCATTTAATTATAAAGGGCAAAGTTTTTCGCCTGCACGGCCCAGTTGGAGTCCAGGGATGGGGCTGCTGGTTGAGTATCTGTGAGCTAATGAAATCAGCGTTCATACAACTTGGCCCAACTGTCATCGAGTTGTTGCAAGTTTCATTCATTTGACAGGCATTATTTAGCAATGCGAAGCCAATTTGCGCGAATAACAACAGCACTGAGAATGCCGGCAGATGTCCTGCTGCTGTGGTTGCCACTGCCTCTGGCTGCTGTTGCTGGTGTGGCACGTAGTTGCTCCACCATAAATCTGTTGCATAAACTTGGCCGCTGTGCGGCAAGCACATTAACGACATCGTTGTGGCCCGCATGAAAGATGCATGAGGCACTGGTGCGTGCAACAACAGACTATGGCCTTCAGCCTCTAGCCTTCCTCCTGCTCCAAAAAAAAGAAACCTTGCTGGGAGGCAAATACTTTATGCGATTATAATAAAGTCGACTCTATAAAGTTGTCATATATTCAATTCCCCACCTGCCTATGGGCGCATAAATTACGCTCGCCCCACAGCAGGTGGGGCTCGCCATTACAGCGCAGCATGAAACTTGTCGAATTATTATTGCAGCTGGCCCATTGATCGATCGATTCCCCAAAACCTGAAAATGTCAGCGAAATGGAGTCTCATTGAAATCATTTGGCCGCAACTGAATGCCAATTGCGACACGCCATTATAGCCACAGCTTAGCGCCACCAGAGACAAACGCACTGGGCGCCGTCTAAGCCTTTAAGGCCTGCTAATTGAGTGCTTATCGATTAATGTGCCGCAGTCCGAAATCCCCATTAATTATGTGAACACGCAACGCTCTGCGGCCAGTGTGTGTATCTCTCGATATGTGTGTGTGGGTGCTCTCTCTCTCTCTGTACCGCTCTCCCTCACTCAGTTTCTCTCTCCTTTTTCCCAACCTGTGGGTGTAACATTTCCATATGAACTGTCTTTTAATTTGTGTGCTCAAAAATTCTGCTTGCATACGCATAAAATATGGCGTGTCATAAAATAATTCTCGTTCCACACACAGGATGCTGCTCAGGTCGGTTAATAGTGGGAAATCTATAGAGCATGCCAGACTAGTAGATGCCCTGTAAGATGTTGAGGCTGTTTATTCGAAAATGTACATGTATATAAAGAGAACAGCCTATATTCGATATATACGATATTGAGTATACGATATTCAATATTTGCTGCATTAGACGTATAAAAGTTGGGCGCTTAACAGTATTCCCATATAAATCAGATTTCTAAAACTTGAACATATAATAGTTATACGTATAAGAGTTAGGTGTATAACAGCTAAACGTGCAACAGCTAGCACTGCTGACAGTTAGACGTATGGCGGCTGACAACATAGAAGTATAACAGCTAGACGCGTAACAGCTAGACGTATAACAGCTAGTACTGCGAACAATTAAACGTATAACACATAGTAGCAGGTGTGTAACAGCTAGTACTGCTGATAGTTAAACGTATAACACCTAGTACGGCTGACAATATAGATGTATAACAGCTATACGTCTAAGAGCTAGACGTATAACAGCGAGTATTACTGACAATTAAGCATGTAACACATAGTATTGCTGACAGTTGGGCTTATAACAACTAGTACGTCAGGTGTATAACAGCTAGAACTGCTGACAGTTAGACGTAATATTGGTAGTTAGGCGTATAACATCGAGTACGATTGAGCGTATAGGCGTATAACAGCTATAACTGTTGATAGTTAGATATATAACAGTCACAACTGCTGATAGTTAAACGTATAACAGTTAGCACTGCTGCAACAGATCAAACACGATACGATTCATGCACAGCTATAAGAAAGGGATATCAACCGACTATACGCACTTATAGACATAACTGAAACTCAAACAGAGCTCAAAGAACAACAATATGCGGCTGCTCATAAATTTTGCAACGGATGCAGAGTATCAACAGCAGCCGCAGCAGCAGCAACAGCAACAACAGCAGCAGCAGCATAATTAATGTTGTTAACAGAAGCCAAGGCAGCAGAGGCAGCAGACGCAGCAGACGCAGCTGCGGCACAAACTTACGCAAGGACCTTGCTGCTCTACATGATTAATGCCATTATTAATTTCGGACACGTTAATTGCAAAGCCAAAAAGAGCTGAAGAGAGGAAAAACTCTGGAAAAGTCGAAATGTAAACAAGCTGTTATTGCACATTGCACATACGCAATGTTGTACCAGGCAATATTCAATTAGTTGAAGGCTATGGCTAGCAGTTGGTTAGTTAGTTAGGTAGATAGGTAGACAGGCACGAAGCAGGCCATTCGAGCCAGTGGCATCATCAAAAACGCATCAGTGTCATTAGGGTGCGTGGTGTTGGGGAGGGGGGTACAGGATGGTGGCATTTGCTCTGTCATTTGATGGGCATGGCGTTTCTTTTGTTGCCTGACTTGTGCGAGGCTCGTGCCAGCCGTTTGTTTACTTTGCGTTTCGCAACGTTTCGTTTTCGTTTTGTCGTGCGGCAAGGACAACGTCAGCGGCAAGAACCTGAGCTCTGCAACAACTGTGTCGAGCAATTTTCAGCTCGAATCGCGCCAAATGAGCGCCAAGTGAATGGCAAAGGGGAGCCAACTGACGGGCGGCAATGAGCTGGCTTGACTCTTGCCAATTTGCAGCAAGTGTCGCCAACGCATTTTGCACTTGCTGCACAAAAACAGTAGGCGACGATGGTATTATCATTGCCATAATCATAAAAACATATGGCGCAGCCGGCAAATGAGTTTGGGGCTGGGCAAATCGAGTTACCAGCCGCCTCGACAAGTGCCAAACATGTGTGCGCCATATCATTTCAATATGTACAATCAAGAGCTGACATGCAAATATCACAAACATTGAGCAAAAAGAAATAAAGTTGTGCATATATAATATAATATAATATATATAGAGAGATGACTGCAACTTATTTGTTGATTGTGTTTAGTTGTTTAAATAAGTTATTAGACTGAGAACTGGTTTAAATGGAGTTTTTAAGAAATAAGAAGCATAACTATAGATCAACACTTAAAAGTTTCATATGCTTTTTACGTTACGTCATTTATTCTTATAGCAAAGATCACACACACACTCACACACACACGCACACACACGCGCACACACACACACACACACACACACACACACACACACACACACACACAGACACGCATGCATACAGTACTTGAGTAAAAGTATGAGCAAGGAGAGAAGAAGTGCAGAAGATCATTAAAGTTGTTTATATGTATGCAGCAGTTCTCATTTGGTATTTGTATTTAGGTAAAACGAAGCTAGAATGCTCACAGCAGCAGAGAGCGTTCCCATTGCCCACTTGAAACTCGACTGACTGCAGCGAGCTCTACTTGCCGTCGGGCTCAACATTTGGGAGAGACAGTGCTTGAGTAAAAGGGTCGCTATATAAAGGGCAGCAGCTGCAGCATTTCTTCAGTCAGTCTTCAGTCGTCCAGGCCTGGTGGTGGTCAGCGTAAGAAAGTGAAGAAGAGTGTGTGATCGATCAGCTAAGCATTAAAGACGTAGAGGAACCACGTAGAGGATTACGTAAAGGTATTACGTAGTGGAATTACGTAAAGGTATTACGTAGTGGAATTACGTAAAGGAAATACTTAGAAGAAATACTTAGAAAAAAGAGGAAATACTTGGAAGCAATACTTAGAGAAAACGCTTAAAAGAAATACTTCGAAATACGTAGAGGGAATACTTAGAAGAAATAAGCAGAGGAATTATGCTAAATCAACTCAACTCGGAGCCCTGTTCAAGAATATATATACTTTATGGGGTCTGCCACGCCTCCTTCTGCCTGTTACATACCTTTCAACAAAACCATTATACCCGGATTTCCCATTTTCAATGGATTCAGGTTTATAGATCTTGAAAACACCTTCATGAAACACTTTCGCATACATAATCTCACTCTAAGTTCAACTAGTTAAACAAATTTAGTTCAATCAATATTTGACTTATTTGATTGTTTGATTGACTGCTGCTCAAATAAATCAACTGAAATGAAACTTTAAACTTTTATAAAACATTTTCTGCTTCGCTTTATTTGCTGTATTCTTTCATTTTATTTAAATAAATAGCTCAGCATTCGCACAAAACTTAAAACACTGCATTGCATGCTCAATCTATCTCAATAAATTCCCCAATTCGCATAGATGAGGCACTCATAAATCTCATATAGCCACGCTGCACAAATGACTTGTCAACTTAAGACAATATATATTTAAAGTATATCAAAAGAGAGAAATGCTTAAAATGTGAATTCTCGCTTTTATGGCCGCACAATTTGCACATTGCAAGTTGTTGTCCTGACGGCATTTCGCATTTATGCCGCTATCTTTTTTGCCGGATATGAAACTAACAGTCGTATGTGTGTGTGTGTGTACCTGTGTGTGTGTGGTTATATGATGATGTTTGCCACAAAGGCAACGCCACGTGGCCTGTGGGCGCAATTTCGCCCATTGGCGCTCGTTAAATTTGCATGCGGAAGCGCGATGGTGCACATGTGTGTGTTTGTGTGTGTGTGTGTAGCAACAATGCTAAATGAGCGCAACAGTTACACGCGCTGCCACAGCGACAACAGGCAACGACAGTTTTGTGGTTTCGGCCGAGTTCGAGAGTCTTTGCCGCAAAACCAAGTTCATTTGGCATGCAGCAAACGTGCCAAGGCCAAGTTAGCAGCAGACACGCCCCCCGAAAAAAAAAAACACGAAATTGAAATTGTCAAAAAAAAAAATCTATATATACTCGCAATTGCAATTGTCAAGTGCAGAGAGAGAAGTATTAGATTAGATTTATACATATCGAAATTATTCATTACTTTAAACTTGACTCAAATATTTGTTTAACATTTTCACTTTGATTAAAATGCAAAAGCTGCCTCTGCCTCTGCCTCTGCCTCTGTCGCTGCCAGCGCACTTCCTTGGAGAACAATCTAATGCCAGCCTTATGAATTAAACACGAAGAAGCCGAGTGACGCGTTTCGTAATTAAAACTTGCCAAGCGCACTTGCAAAAGTTTATTATGCGCCGCTGTCTGCCTCTAGCTGAGAACCCCCCCCCCCCCTCTCACTAACCCCATCACTGTTGTCGCTGTCAAATTCATAATCTGTGGCATAGTTGGCTTTGAGGCAAAAAGAATGGTCGGCTGCTGTTGACGGTTTTTGCGCCCGCACCGCCTGCCACAAAACATTTCGCACACATAGCCGTGGCCAGTTTGGCCTAAAAGAATGCGGCCAAAATGCTTTTGTTCGGCTACCTGGCGCGCACGGCTTTGGCCAGGCAATGTCAAAGCCTGTTAGCTACGTTATTAGCGCATGATTGAAAGCCGCAGGCGATTTGTTGTTGCTGTTGTTGTTGTTGTTGTTGTTGGTTTGGGGCCTCTTCAAACTGCATTGCCATGAAAATTAGGCGGGCGCCAAGGATTAGCGATGCAGGAAATGAACGAAAACTGACTGCATGATACTCTGTAAACAGTTAGGTTGCAGGAGCTGTAAGTGAAGCATGAGCTTTATATAATGTTTCTAGAATTTAAAGCAGTTGGATAGGTGCTCCCTACTGAAACTGTAAAGCTTAAAGCTCATCTTCATACTATAAGCTTAAAGTGTTTTAAACTTGAGCTTTAGCTGTTAAACTGCAAAATGTTATGTAACATAATGTTAATGAGCAAATGTAAAACTGAAATAAATTTATTGAATGTCTTTTTTAAAGCAAGTAAACTTGAAATAAACCCAATATATATATATAATAAAATAAAAAAAAATAAAAATAAAAATAAATAAAAATCTTATTAATATATGTATATAAGATTTTTATTTATTTTTATTTTTATATTTTGTTTTTTCTTCTAGGTATAAATAGGTTTTTGTACTCTGTATATATATTCTAAAATTTAATAAAATAAAATAAAAATCTTATATATACATATTATATATTACATCAACTAGGTATAAATAGGTGTTTATACTTCGCCTCCTTTGTGAGTGGTCCATGAAACCTAATCTTCCTTTCCAAGCTCCTGCAGCTGCTCTAAATCTACATAATTAACTTCATTTACCTTCGAGTTTACCTTCAGAATTTTCTTCTATCTACACTACACAATACCCTATATATACCACTATGCTTTGTGAGCAGCTTTTCAAAGCTAATCGCACTCTGCAGCCCTCTTGTAGCTCTCACCAAATCTAATTTACCTTTCATTAGCCGCATAATTTGACAAAAGCCCATATATACTTCTGCAATTGGTAAGCCAAATCTGCGCTCTAAGCCCTCATGCAGATGGTCCAATAATTGAACGCTTATCCGCGGCCGGCCATCAATTTACATTTGACAAGCAGCCGCAGTTGGCTTTGACGCAATTTCCCAATTTCTTTTTTTGGTGGTTGGACCAGGTGTTGTTCACCTGGCTAACCCTTTTGTTATCGCTACAGCCCACTACCACTGCCGCTGCCTTTTGTTTGCTTGATTAAATTATTTTTCATTATTTACCAAATAAAAGCAGAGGCAACAGCCAAGAGACACTTTGAGCAGAGCAACACAACGGCTGGCTTACACATTTAATAAGTTTATTATTAGCAAACAGCGACGAGGCAAAAGAGCAAAAAAAAAAAAGAACAGAAAACGAAGAAAGCGAGAAGCAAAAGGCAGTTGGATACATAAAGCGCGCCATTATGAAAAAGTATCTTATCTAAAGGATGGCTTCAATTGCGCACGGGATTTGTCATTTTGAGCTGTGTCAACACGCCCCACAACGAAATTCATTTTCATGCCCAGCAAATCGCTGAATGGGGTCGATTGGGTGCTTGAGTGGAGTATGGAGAGTGACTGATTGAATGACTGACTGACTGATTGTGAATGATGATGACTGAATGAATGACTGAATTGACGCTTAGTCCAGGCGGAAGGAGTGATTGACTACATCTGATTAACTAACTGATTGACTGTTTGCCTCAATGATTGAAGGGCTGACTGAATGAGGCGACTAACTGAATGAAGCGCTTAAGTAACTTTGATTATCTTTTTAATTAATTGGCTGTCTGAGAGATTGAGCAATTGACTGGCTGTCTTACTGATTGAAAAAATGGTTGAATGATTTACTACATCTGAAGGACTATGATGGAATGACTGATTGAATAGCTTGCTGACTGACTGAACTGATTGACGTTCAGGCTACTACAGCCACAATTCATTGACTAGCTGACTCAATGATTGATAGAGAAATCTGTCAGTCTGACCGATTGAAGCACTGATTATCTCTGATTGAAATACAAGGTCAGTGATTGAAGAAGATTGAAGACCGCTTGCTTATTGACTCTGACTGATCAATTGATTTGACTGATTGAATGAATGAATTACTGACTGATTTACTGCTCGATTTGTTGACAGATATTTTTATTGACTGAAGAGTGATTGAATCACTCACGTCTGATCATTGCACAGTCTATGCACTGCATGCTAAGAACCCACAATTTATACGTAAGCTTCCACCAAATCAGAGTTTCGGAATATTAGAGAACTTAGAGGGTATCTGAACACTTGGTCTACTCAAATTTCTTGAAACTTGTATACTTTTAATACGAGTACTCCTACATTTTGCTGCTATATCTATCAAATATGCTTTGCCCCTTCTCACAGTCTGCCTGAAATGTTATATAATCTTATTTAATTGACTCACTCGAATCGCTCGCTTTATTAGTCGAGCTCATGCTTGCTTGCACCGAGCCATATTTCAAACCGTTTTATGCATAAATAGATTTCTCTTAAGGAACTAAAGAGCCTAGTATTGCAATGCCTTTTGAACTGCGTGAATATCCGCTTGCGGTTAATTTGCAGGGCCAGCGAGGAAAACCACAAGGCCAGGTGGGTCGTCAAGGTGTTTTCCCTGCACAGTTAGCTGGGCAGCTGTGCTGCTCTTGTGACTATTGAATGGCAGGGATTATACGCATTACCTTGATAATGCCAACGTAAAGAGTTCTGCCCGCTTCGCTTTCTTGTTAGGAAAATGTCTTTGTGCGCCTATTTTGTATACTTAAAATGAAATATAATAGCATTACAAATATGAGCAAAGGTAAGAGTGAGCGTGAGTTTAAGGTAGAAAATGAACCAAAGCAAATCATTCAATATATTACTAAGCAAATGCTTAGCTAAATTTACCTAGCTTTGATTTTTAGACAACATAAAAACCATTAAAATCAATGTCTATATTAATAAGTTCTCTTAGATATGTATTAAGCAACGTCTGATCGAATGTATTAAAATAGGAAATGCATTGAAATGCAAGAACATCATTTCGATACAAAAATCGATATGTATCGATAAATTGGAAAAGTAAAGAGTTGATTAAAATGTTTATATTTATTTTGATTTAAGTTTAGACTTCAAAGTAAATGCATAGAACATTTTAAGAGAATTTTATAAGCTTTCAGCATGTCTCAATTCTAAAGGTTAAATACGTGCCTATCATGGTCAAAGCATATTTTAAGGAGCTTAGGTCTTTTACCTTCAGCGCACACTTGTACAAAATAAACTTGTTTTTTTTTTTTTTTTTTTCTTTTAATATATTTCAAAGCATTTGGGGTGTACAAATTGTAAATGTCCAAAATCTTAAGTCGGACACGAAGGCGTTTGTGATGCTCTGAAGGCAAGAGCTTTGACCCATTTCAATGTTGTTGTAGCCCGAAATTTTGATGCAGCTGACAAACCAGACGGAGTCAAAGCAGTCAATTAGCATAGAAATTGGGTTTTCAGCTTGATTGAGGTGCAGCAAAAGAAATCTACAAATGCTCAATAATTGAAAGACCAATTGGCCAGACACCTATGTATTTGACATGCGACAAAACGGATTAAATAAACAAGCCACAAAATGGACGAAACAATTTCGGCAACAAAGGATGAGTCACTCGAAATGTAGCAAATTGTCTTAAGTAATTGAATTTCCAGTCAATTAACAGACCATAATAAGTCAAAGCAATGGCAAACAAACAAAATTCTAGGACTTACACAAAGGCATCGATATACGCATACATATCTGCATACGCATGTATGTATGTAGATTCGCCTGCATGTTTGTGCATGCGTAACTCAATTTGTTTGTTGAAGAATTTGCGAAGACAAACTTATCGATTTGTTGAAAATTATATTTGAAAACTCGACTAACTCAATTTGATGCTGCAATTTGTAGTCCTTGGCAGCGACAAATGCAACAGCGTCACGGCCGGCCGGACAAAGTTTTTCTGTGAGAATACTTGGTTTTAAATAATAAATAGCGTTAAAAGCAAGGGAAGGGGGGGCAAGAAAGAAAACAAGGTAAAACAGAGCAGAAGTAAAGCGAACTGCGTCTAGCGTTGCCCACTTCAGAAGTCAAGCAGCAGCAGAGACGGCATAAATCGTGCCACAACATAATGAGCGCCAAGGACAGCAACAGGATGCAAATGTTGCCGTCGTGATTGGATTCATTGCCCACTGAATTCTCGGTATTTGGCCAGAAGCTACTGCCAGCCGTGTTTGCCAGTTATGGGCCACGAAATTAGTTTAAACTTGGCGGAAGCCGAGGCCGAGACGGCAGCTCCTTCGAATGATTTCGTTACTATTATTATTGTTTCTGTTGTTGTTGTTGTTGCATTTTTCACTCAGTAGTTTTCTGCTTTTCCCCCCTTCTTTCAGATGCTGCGCACCAACTGGCAGGAGACTGGGCCAAACACACAGACGTCAGCCACAAAGATGCCCAATCTCGAGTAGTTGGACAGTTGGAAGCCACAAAGGAAAATCGTTTGGGATATTAACATAAGAACAAGGCTGAGTCACAACAACAACAAAAGCAACAGCAACAGCAACAGCAAAGGAAAATTGAAAAATCGAAAAGAAAATCAACAGCAGCTTTAGAAACCAATCAAAATGCGTTCTCTGACCAAATCAAGCGGCTTTAATGGCACCGATGATGATCTTGCTGGCCTGGATGCTGCGAATCGAACCGAGTCCATATACAGCATCAAATCCAACTGGATAACCGAGTGGTAAGTGGATTTTATGTGTTTTGGCATGACTACAATTATTATCAGAGTTCAAAAGTTGGTAACTCTAGCTCTTCAAGCAAACGAGATTTGCTTAAGTTTTTATAGAAATAGATTTTATAGAAATAGATTTTAGCAATTCTATGCTTCATATAATAGGGAATATAATAGAAATAGATTTTAGCAATTCTGTGCTTCATATAATAGGGAATATAATAGGTTAAGTTCTTATTCTTATTCTAAGCTTAAAGAGTCCACAAATTTTGGCTTTTGCTCAAGTATCTATATGCTTTATAAAGTCGTTCATGCATCTATCTACCCTATATACAATATTACATCATAGTAGATCATATCGACGATATAGACCTAGATTGATTGAGTTTTAATTATATTTTAGTTAATTTCAATTAATATTTTCTTCAATTTGCAAAAGAATTTAGATTGAAGGGATTGATAGTCTAATACTTAGCAATAATACAAATACAAAATTCCTATAAGTACATTTAAGAATAAAAAGTTTCAGTTTGAATTCACATCTCATCCTATACATATAACTCTATAACTCTATATTCAATTTCTATCCCCTTAGGCGCGTACGAAAAGAGCGTGAGAATCTCTGCCGTGGTCTCTACAATCGGGTCGTTGAGCACACGGAATGCAAACGTTTGTTGGAGGCGGCCAAGATCTATGGTGAAATAACGGACTTTAACACCTGGTCACCCAACGAGCAGTTTCAATGGTATCGCAATTTCGGTGCCAACCTGACGAACTTTGGCCGCAACAGCTCCACAGAGACGAGTGCCACGCCCATGGAGGATAGCGGGCCGGCACTCGTGTTGCCGCCATTCGAAACATGGCAGACAATCGCCATTGCGTTGTGCCTGTTCCTCTGCATCATTCTGACGGTGGGCGGCAACATTCTCGTGCTGCTGGCCTTCATTGTGGATCGGAATATACGACAGCCCAGCAACTACTTTATAGCCTCGTTGGCCGCAACGGATATGTTGATAGGTAGGTGGGGAGACCAGAGCTAACTATTATCTATGTAATTACACACACTCTCTTTCTCTCTCTCTCTCTCTCTTCCATGTGTAGGCACCGTTTCGATGCCCTTCTATACCATCTACGTGTTGAAGGGCTATTGGGATCTGGGACCTTTACTCTGCGACTTGTGGCTGTCGGTGGACTACACCGTCTGTCTGGTCTCCCAGTATACCGTCTTGCTGATCACCATCGATCGCTTCTGTTCGGTAAAGATTGCGGCCAAGTATCGCAGTTGGCGTACTCGAACTCGGGTCATTTATATGGTATCCATCACCTGGATCATACCCACGCTGCTGTTCTTCATCTCGATCTTTGGCTGGGAGCACTTTACGGGCAAGCGAGATCTGTTGCCGGGCCAGTGCGCCGTACAGTTTCTCAAGGATCCGGTCTTCAACACGGCCCTGATCATTGGCTACTACTGGACCACATTGATTGTGCTGTTCGTGCTGTATGCGGGCATCTACAAGACCGCCTACGACATGCAGAAGCGCAGCGAGGCCAAGCAGCGCAAGATGCAGTCGATGGTGGCGCTCAGCGCTGGCGCCATGTCCGGCATGGCGGGTCATGCGGCCGGCATTGGTGTGATCGAGGAGAAGATACTGAAGACGAAGGTGCAGCTGGCTGATCTGGATGGCGGCACCTGCACGACGACAGTGAAGCGTCTCAGTGGTTCCGGTCAGGCCAATCCGCTGGCGCAGGTCACCGAATCCGTGTCCCTTGAGCAGCTGACGCCGGAACAGCGGCGCGCATCCGAGGCGAAACTGGAGGAATCCAAGCGTGCCGCGGCCGAGGCCGAGAAGAGCGAGCGCTCCAGCAGTCCGGCCTTCGATTCGGATGAGGAGTCCTCGGTCAATCAGACGCAACAGCTGATCAATCAACAGAAGCTCAACAATATGCGCAAGCGTTCGTCCATTGGCCTGGTGTTTGGGGCGCAGGCGGCGCTACTGGCGACACGCAGCAAAGGTAACTTGCAACTGAGCACCACCAGCTCCAAGTCGATTGAGGCAATGCATTCCATGGGCGCCCGCTCGCCACACCATCAGCACCTGGCACACCAAACGAGCCTGCAACGTGCCCAGAGCAAGGAGGAGGTGGGCATGGGGCAATATCAGGCGCATACGCTGCTTGAGCGACCCAAGCGCACCTCCTGCTCCACTCTGTCCCAGATAGCCGAGCATGAACGCCTCATTGACATCCATCAAACCTCCAATCCAGCCAATGACCAAGACCCGCTCTCACCCGTGGATTTGGCTCCCATCGAGGTGCCGCGCGACCAGGTGCAACAGTGCCTGGTCCAGGCCATCCTGCCGCCGCCGGAAGCGTTCCAGTGCCCCACGCCCCTGTCCGACTACTCGGATCGTCCGTTCGGCAACAGCTCCGGCAACAGCGAACTGGCCAATACCTACGACCTGCTGACCAACAACTCCGAACTACGCTACATGGACGAGAGCTCAGCCATGCTGGCCACGAACGACAGCGTTAGCTGCTCCCACAGTGCTTCGCGTTCCGCACGACCCACGTCCGTTTCCTCGGCAAAGCGCAGTGCCATTCCACCACCGCCACCCGCACGCAAACAGCTCCAAAGCTCCCCCACCGTTTCCAGCCAACAGCCACAGCAGCAGACGCAGCAGCCGCAGCCGCAGGCAACGGATAGCCAATCCCAGTCCGAGGAACAGGTAGCCATTGAAAAACGTCTTCTCGTCTCATACACAGGCATCGAGGACTTCGCCAAGGTGCGACGCGAGAGCTGCATCGAGGCCATCTGCCTGCTGGACGTGCCCGGCGGCAATGATCGTGTCCAGGCAGAGTGTCCACATCGACGTGCCTCCAGTCCCATGGAGACGAGCAGCAAGGATGCCGTGCTCTATTCCCCGATGCCGCCGCCACTCAAACCCACTCCAGCAACGGGCAATGCAGCGGGAGCAGCAGCTGCTCCCAAGGCGCCCATTACTGCTCCAATGCCAGCGCCCGCGGTCGTGCAGCTGGAGCGGATCGATGAGCGCGAGGCATCCGAGACGAACACCAATAAGATGCCCTCCACGTCGGGCACCACCAGCAGCTCGGCCGGTGCTGCCGGTGGCATTCTGAAGGATGCCAAGGATGCGGATGAGGGCGGCGTGTCGCGGCGCAGCTCCAGCAAACGCCACTTCATACACTCCATTGGCAAGCACTTCAAGAGCAAGAAGGCTCTGCCCCTGGTCATGGGCATCGGCGGCAGTCGACAGAAGTCCAAGTCCGAGAATCGTGCACGCAAAGCGTTCCGCACCATCTCATTCATCTTGGGCTGCTTTGTGGCCTGCTGGACGCCGTATCATGTGCTGGCCCTGGTCGAGGGCTTCTGCCGGAATCCGCCGTGCACCAACGAGCATCTGTATATGTTCTCGTACTTCCTCTGCTATGCCAACAGTCCAATGAATCCCTTCTGCTATGCACTGGCCAATCAGCAGTTCAAGAAGACGTTCATGCGCATCCTCAAGGGGGATCTGCACATGACCTAAGCGCAGCCAGATAGATCAGTATTGAGTTTAGTTTGAATTTTGTGAAGGAGGAGGAGGAGGAGGAGGAGGAGGAGGAGCAGGAAAAGATGATGATAGCAGCCGGATCCGGTTTTGGCATTGCATTTGTTACCGCCGGCACAGCATTCCCGAGAGCCCCGCGGCATGTTGTGTCCACGTTTTAATTCTATACCAGATTGATGTTAAATGCTCCGCCAAAGTCTTGGATCCCGCCCGGACGCCAATCGAATTCAAAATTCGTTGCGGCGTTTGTATTTTAAGCAGCCAAAGGTGTGTGTTAGTTAGTGAATGGAACTATGTATTTGTTTAGCGATTAGTTGCTATTAGAATGGATGTGTAGTGGAGTTGAGACAAATGTTTTAGACAATAAATAAATTAATATTTAAATTAAAGTAAACAGAAACAAGAGATAAGCTATGAGCCTTAAGGTGATTAGCTTATATATACATATATATTGCATATATGCTAATTATTATATGCGGCTACACACAAATTTAAAAAATAATAATAAGTATTAGTAATGCTAATGATAATGATAATGATAATAATGTGTAAATATAGCTATAATAGAAATATATTGAAAACAAAAATTATAATTATAATCATATTGATATTACAAATACCATGATAATACTAATGTTAATGATATTACATTTATAATGACAATGATAATGAAAATCACAATGATAATGCTTATGATAATGCTAATGTCAATACCAATGCTAATAAAATAGTAATAAATAATCAGCAAAACAATAATGCTAATTTTAATGATAATGATAATGATAATAAAAACAAATCGTAATATTAGATATTAATTATAATGCTAATGACTATAATATCAATCAACCTACGCCTAACATATCCCAATTAAAGCACTATTTATTTTTTTCATTTATACATATATATGTGATATATGTATATACACATAAAACTAATACAAAGACAGACGCCCGTTTGCTAAATAGCAAAAATCCATTAAACAACAAAAATTATTAACCAACAAATAAAGAAACATTGATGTAAAATAAAAGTAACTAACAAATCTAGATATATATATACATACAAGTGCTCATATATTGAGGTATAGTATATGTATGTATATACATATATGTATACCTATACCTATATCATATCCGTGTATAAATGTCAATTTGAATTGGAAAATATCGGGAAGCGACAACTAAAGCAGCAATTGCTCTGCACACATACATACATATATACCTAGCTATATACATGTATCTAATAATATTTGTATGCTAAGTGTATACCAGTTATATATAATATGATATGATATGAATTTCGCGTCTATGCCGAGCTGCCTAAATATGTTAACTTTGTTATACTTAAAGCATACGTACTTTTAATTCAAAGCCTATTTCGTTATCTCTCAGTCTATACATATATAAATATTATAGTTTGATTCCATTCCCAGTTGCCTGATTGGTTCAAGATTTGTTGTGAACTGTTATCCGTTGATACTTCTATTAACCTATTGATTAGTTAACTCGAATGATTTTAGTTTAGTTGTAGCATTTAAGTAAACGTGTTACAATAACTACAACATTTAATAAATAAAATATTAATGTCAAAAACAAAAATTTATATAGACATATATATTATAGGTTTAATATATCTATTCAACATATATTCACTTTTACGAATTCACCAATTTTCTTAAGCGTAAGTATTCATACCTTTTCTTATTTTGTGTTTTGTATACCCTGTACACTGAATGAACATATGCAGGGTATACAGTTTTTGTAAAGTTTATGTCATGTATAGATTGATTAAAGTTTATAAACTCTTTCAATACTTTGAAGAACTGATTAATTTCGTCGTACTTAATCATATAGCTTATCAAAAAATCGATTATTTTATTGAAAGATAGATCAAAATAAATATCAATCATTGGTAAAACTTTATCCAATTAACATTTTTATTTTTTAGGTATTCACGAATGGGACATACTTGATATTTGAGAGTCATCTGCACTATAAAAAGCAGAGCTTTTTTTCTAAAGTTAATTTTGAACGGTGTTCAAGAGGAATTTTTAGTATGTTTGCAAAGATAGATAATAGCAAATTCTATGACCAATGACCATATGACCATATGACCTTTAGTAGAAAAACAAATATATAATTTAAATATTACAACAATACTTAGAGGGAAAAAAAAAAAACAACAATAAATTACAAAATGAAAAAACAATTTAAATGAGAACAATTTAAAATACTAATTTTTTGATTAGTAAAACAGTTAGGTTACGACATTTTCAATCAAATTAAATTGAACTGTCAAAATTGAGACAACTTTTTCGTTTATATAAAATTAATTCGGATTTTATATAAATGAAAAAGTTGTATTTTATTTAATTTAGGGAATTTGGGATTTCTCTATTTCCCAGTTCGCAATGGCTTAGTGCTCGCCAGCCCTGGGTTAACACAAAATTCTTGCATTTGCCAGCACTAGAGCTCGTTGTCATTAAAATTCAGTTGCAACTATCCGAAGCTAATTAAATCCGAAAGCATTTGACGTGGCGTAGTTCTTGTTAGAACCCAGAAGCGAGCAGTAGACGCCTCCAGTGGAGGCTCAGTGGAACGTGGAACTTAAGTAATAGTCAAAGAGACTCAAAGTACAAAAAAGAGTGAATATCAATTAGTCTCACCTGTGTTGACCTGTGTGAAACGAAAAAAAAAGCAACGACAACAAGAAAGTAAAGCAACAAAAATATAAAATACAATTGAAAAACTTACATAATGGAGATCATTGTACGGTTTTTCGGCCTTCTACTATCCTATCTGGCACTGCTGCTCAACCGAATTTTGGAATACGTGATTGATCGTAAGCAACCCGACTTTCCACCCATCAGGCATCCCCTGCTGCTGAGGCCCGTACTGGAACTGGTGACGGCATTGCGACGAGGCCAGGTGATAGTCGATCAGACGGAATTATGTAATTGAAATTTATTCAAATCTATTGCCAAGCAGCTCACCTCACAGCAACTGGTCGAGGTGTATATTGAGCGTGTGCGTGAGGTCGATCCCTCGTTGAATGCGGTTGTCGAGGATCGGTTCGAGGAGGCGCTGCTCGAGGCCAAGCATGCGGACAGCTTGATAGCCGCGGCATCGCTGGACTATGATCGCGTAGCGCTCTTCACGCGCTATCCGCTCTTGGGCATACCCTTCACGGTGAAGGAGTCGTGCGGGGTAAAGGGTAAGCATGACACTTTAACAGATCCTGCTCTTCTTCTTCGTCTACATTTTCAATATCTCTGCTCATCGAGGACTCTCCTATGCCGTGGGCAGCGTGGTACGCAAGGGCATGAAGGCGCCCAGGGACGGGGAAGTCGTGGAGCTGATGCGCGCCGCTGGTGCCATTCCACTTCTGGTCTCGGCCACGCCCGAGTTCTGCATGAGCTTCGAGACGAACACGGTGGCCAATGGTCGCTGCCGCAATCCCTACGATCTGTCCCGCACCTCCGGCGGCTCATCCGCCGGCGAGGGCGCCCTGAATGGCGCCGGCGCCTCCTTATTTGGCATTGGCTCTGACATTGCCGGTTCCATCCGGCTGCCGGCCATGTTCTGCGGCGTCTTTGGCCACAAGCCGACGGGCGGACTCACCTCGATCAAGGGCCACTTCCCCTGCTCCCTCGTCGACGAGAACTTGCCCAATTATCTGCAATTGGGGCCCATTACACGCTTCGCACGCGACATGCCGCTGCTGCTCGAGATTATGGCCGGCGACAACAAACACAAACTGAAGCTGAATGAGCCGGTGCCGCTCAACGAACTCCAAGTAGGATATGAACATGCTCTCAAATATGAGTACTCTGTTTACTACATGCATAGGGGTATATTGGGTGGGGTTGTGTACTAGGAACTGAAACTCAGGAAACCAAATTTGGATATGAAAATATATATACTCTGTTCGTTATAGCTATAAGGGTATATCAGTTTTATGGAAACTCCAACTCAGGAAGAAAAGTTGATATGGAATTGGTACTTCGGAAATATCTCTCTAAATTATCATTACTCATTTCTCTATAGGCATGGAAGTATATATTTGATTGAGGCAATGATTGATGATAAAGAGTATATTAGTTTTCACATAGCTTATCTTCTTCTTATAAAATTTACAAAGGGGACTCAGGGAACAGTCAGCTATTCCTAATTGAATATATATAAATATTCCATTCATTCCATAGATCTACTACTCATATGGATATCCGGGCTTAAACGGCTTAACCCATCCATATGTGGACGATGAAATCAAAATAACCATTGTGCGTGCTCTCACATGCATGGGCAAGGCGGGCATTCAGTCCACACAGGTTGGTCCAACTTGTCATCAAATACCTGAATCATACCTTCTCATCTCTCTCTCTCTCTCTCCCTCTCTCAGCTGGATCTCAGTTTTCTGGACAACATTTTTGAACTGGTGATTGTGGCGTTGGTCGATCTGAAGGGTCTGCCCAGCGTTATCACTCAGCAACCCAATCGTCCGCCCAATATGAAACTCCTGGTCTTGGAGATGTTCAACAGCATCATTGGCCATTCACTGTTCACCAAGGAGGCGCTGTTTCTGGAGCTGATGCAGCGGCTGAATGGTATGATATCCACCAATAAAATGCAACAGTACCGTGATGAGGTAGCCAGGATCAAGACGTATCTAACGGTAAAGTGGACTAGATATCCCATATAAATTATACTCTATAAGGCGTTTATCTCTTTCGTAGGAATTGCTGGGAGATCGCGGAGTTCTGTTTCTGCCCACCTTCCACTCGGCTGCTCTGAACTTTCACAGTTCCTTGTTCAATATCACGGGCATCGACAGTCTGTTGCTGTTCAATGTGTTGGGCTTCCCGGCCACACACGTCCCCATGGGCCTGAATCTGCGTGGCCTGCCCGTCGGGCTTCAGGTGATAGCGGCGCCTTATCAGGACAAACTTTGCCTGCAAATCGCAGCCGAATTGGAGGGAGCTTTCCTTGGCTGGACGCCACCGGTGCTGCATCAGATTGCCCTTCCGGACACCCCTGTACTCAATTTCTAGACAAATAGCAGTAATGGTTAGTTAAGGTTACGGTTCAGTTGATATTCAAAATAAAAACATAAAGAGTTTTATTCAAATAATAACGATTGGATGTGAGAGTGCTTGCGTGTGAGTGTAAACGATCGCATATGTATGTGTGTTAATAAAGCTTCGCTTAAAGCTTAGAGCTGTGCTAGGCCAGCACTGCTGACAGCAGAACTTTCCCTCTCTGTCTCTCACTCTATCAGCACCAATCACGTTCAGTGTTTTGCTCTCTCTTCATTTTGACTCTCACTCTCTGCATGATTGAAAGCTTGTGTGCGTATATCAATATCACTTTCCGCCAGTGCTGTGAATCTGGCTATTTTCTCACCAGCTCTTTTGTTTTACAAACACATAATGTGGATACAATGCTGGAGGAAATTATAGAAATATTCCATTTGTTAATAGTAATTACAGTTTAAAATATGAGGCAGCCAATAACTAAGAAATCAATAGCGGAAAAATACCTTCAGTCTTTTATAGCTTCTTATAGCTATTTCCTACAAGCTATCTGGCCTTGAAAAGAGCACTGCATTGAACTGCATGAGTTCTTTTACTAACACACACAACATACAAATTTCGAAAGTTCGCTCTCTTCACAACTGTCTCTCTCTCTCTCTCTCTTTCATAATCCATTTATTTGCGGTCATTTAGTCAGTGTGCGGCCGGCATTGAACCGAGGAAGTCGGATTTCGCTCCCCTAGCGTCATGGAGTTAATACCGCGTTTGTTATTAATATTCGTGAAATTTGTTGCTATTTTTGCGGGAACTCTGCAAAGTGCGTATTACTGGGCTCGCGGACGTCGTATTAGGCCCCATGGTCTGCCAGCTAATATAAATCCACTGCTGGCGCTCAGCATTCAGGAGCTGCGCACACGCCTCTGTCGGCGGCAGGTAACTGAAGAAGAAGTGGAAGACAGCGGAAGAGCAAACAGTTATCTTTGTGAAAGCTTTTATGCCCTTTGCCCAATTGGCTTTAAATCTTCGTTTTTGAATATTTCACTTGATTTATAGACTTTAAACTTTTTTTTATCTTTTAGATAACCGCAGTGGATTTGGTAGACGCCTATATAGATCGCATTAAGCTCGTGAACAGCCGTCTGAATGCTGTCGTGTCGGAGCGCTTTGCGCAGGCGCTGCGGGACGCCGCCGCTGTGGATGAGCGCATAGCTGCAGCGGGCGAGGATGCGGCAGAGCTGTTCGAAAAGCAGCCGTTGCTGGGTCTGCCCGTCACCGTGAAGGAGTCCTGCGCCCTGGCCAACATGTCCTTCACCGTGGGCAGTCTGGCCAGGAGTGAGCTACAGGCCACAGCAGATGGCGTCGTGGTTGCCCGGATTCGCGCTGCTGGAGCGATTCCTTTGCTGGTCTCAGCTACACCGGAGTACTGCTATTCCACGGATACGGATACGTTACTCAATGGACGCTGCGTGAATCCTTTCGATTTCGAGCGCACGCCGGGTGGCAGCTCAGGCGGGGAGGTGAGAGACTATCTAAAGGGGATTATTGTATTTATATAGAAATTAAATAACTAATCAGATAATCTTTTTCAGGGCGCTCTGATTGGAGCTGGTGCCTCGCTGTTTGGCATCGGCTCGGACATCGGTGGCTCCATACGCATCCCCAGCCTCTTTTGCGGCATATTCGGCCACAAGCCTACCGGGGGCGTGGTCACACCGGCGGGTCACTTTCCCGACTCGACCGATGCGGATTTCCAGCAGTATTTGGTGGTGGGTCCAATGTCCCGCTTTGCCGTCGATCTCCTCCAGCTGCTGGAGCTGATGGCCGGCGAGCAGGCGGCGCAGCTGCGTCTGCATGAGCCGTTGCAGCTGAAGCAGCTGCAGGTGCACTACGCCTTGGGCTTTCAGGGTCTCAACGGTTGGATGCATCAGCAGGTGGAACCAGAAATTAAATCATCGATACTAAAGGCTGTAGAACATCTGCGGAAACAGCAAATTCCTGTGCACCAAGCGAAGCTGTCAGGATTCGACAATTCCCTGGAGATTGCGCTAGGCGGCATCGCTCGCTTGGGTCAAATGCCGTTTGTACTGGACGCTGGACCCGCAGCTGGCGCTAAGGGCAAAGTACGGGAGACTCTGAAACAGCTGATGCAAAGTCTTTATGGAAAATCTTGTTACACTACAAATGCCTTGATCTTTGATCTGATGCGTCGCTGCAATGCGTTCATGTCAGACTCGAAGCTGGAGAAATATCACCGTGAGGCAATGGCGCTCACTCGAGAGTTGACTGTACGTATTGCCACTTAACACCTGCCACCTACATCGATTTACCTTCTTTCCTTCTAATCCTTCAGCAACTTCTGGGCGAAAACGGCGTCCTGCTCTTTCCCACAATGCAAGCTCCTGCTCCGAAGCATGGCTGGACACCGTTGCAGCTGTGGGGCGTGGACTATACGCTTCTCTTCAATGTACTGGGTCTACCGGCAACGCATGTGCCAATGGGACTGAATGGAAAGGGTTTGCCTATTGGATTCTCGGTGATTGCGGCCCCGTATCAGGATCGTCTGTGCCTGCGTGTAGCTGTGGAACTAGAGCGGGCCTTTGGCGGCTGGCAGTCTCCAAATGCCAACAGAACTTAGCCAAATCGCTAAATGATTGTCAACTTAAAGGTTAATTAAAACTAAATTTCACGACGGAAATTTAAAAAGCGTTTTGTTCAAATTTTTGCTTGCGCCATCTACCGTAAATACTAAGAAGTAACAAATAATACAAAAAGAATAACGCCCTAAAAAATATACTTTTGTGAGACAGTTAGAAGTTCAAAGTTTGAACAACAAAAAATACTCTTAATACTAAGAATACCAGGCCTGAAAGACATTCCAATAAATAGTATTCGTTAAATTCAAATTGTAGTTTCCGATATTTATAAAGAACAGTTTCGAAATGTATATGTATTTAATAATAATGAAATATTGAATCCTTAAAATGAAAAAAGTTAGGAAAAATTAAATAATATGCCATGAATTCAAATACATGACATTGAATTGTTCTAGTCAAATTAATTTATAGCACTGACCACTGTTTGGTCAGTGTTTATAGTCATGTTTACGATATTTATAACAACTAATCTGATAACTTTATTTCCCGCCTTTTGAACGCATAACTGACCATTTTTAGTACATTTCAACACTATTTTTGGTATTTTCTCTTTTGCATCAACCAACAGATGTTATGGCGCTCTCACTCGCTCTCTCGCTTGCACCAGCTATTTCAGCATAGCTGTATTGGTGAGCTCGCGTGTTTTTCGTTTTCGTTTCGTGTGTGTGTTTCGTATCAGCGTTACTTCTGTCGGGGTTCACTTCGTTTGTTGTCATAGCGCGAGAGACTTTCGAGTAGAACGGACGTCGATTTGTATACGCGAGCTCAAAAGAAAAAAAATAGGCAATATTGTTGGAAAGATATATTCCGCATAACAAATATAACACACAGACCATAGCATGGGAACTTAGCGGATTAACCTACTAAATACGTGTCGCAGTGGTACGAAACTATTGATAGAGAATCGAGGGAGATCGGAAACGTGATCTTGTAGCGCAGTGTATCACATAACCAATCAAGCTGGTCCAGAATTATTGGCATTGCGCGTAACCGTCACTTAAACAGAAATAGAAACGAGAACGTTAAAATTTTGTACAACAATTAAATAAATGTGCGCGTGTTCAAAATTTTGAAAACGCAACAACAAGTGGAAATTTAACACAACAGCAGCAACAACAACAAGAACGGGAACGGGAAGTGCTCGCTCAACAAGTGTTACGAATAAGCACACTGGGATTATCTAATAAACCAATAATATACACAAGACTCATACCCGTACCTCCACAAAAAATATAATAATAAGAGAGATTATATACCAAATAGGCAGCATAAATATTAAATTTAAACCAGTCAAGTGTTTGAGAGCTGTGTTTGTGTGTGTGAAACGAGCAACAGCAGCTACAACTAAACAACAACAGCAACGACAACAACAACAAGAGCAGCAGAAACAATACGGCAACGTCAACAACACGCAATTGCTGTGAGCGCGACGGAGACAGCAACAGCGTGAGTCATAAAAGTGAAATAAAAATGCGGATAAAGAGAGAAGCGCCGTGTCTACTGTTATTTATGCCATTACCAAACAATAACAACAACAACAACAATCGCATTGGCGGTAAGTAAGAAAACAAAAACTGAGAATAAATATTTAATTCATATTAGCTAGAATTACTCACTCAAGTATTTTGAGATTAAAAACGAGGCAATTTTCCCGCTTGGAATGCCTGCTGTTTACTTTATAAACTTTGCGCGCTCAAGCGCAGCCTGCTAATAGGGCAGAGGGGTGAGAGCGGGGCTCATAGCACACACGTAAGCAGCAGTAGTAAGCAGTGCTGGACGGGTATGCCTTTTTCCCGACAAATTTAGCTTTTTATAAAGCGGCGGGCAGCGGAAATTGCGGCTTGTTTGGTGCAAACCCGTCATCATCATCGTAAATGTATCATTTTATTGGAGCCAATTAATGGTTTTAGTAAATTATCAATTCTTATCGAGGTCGAATGCTTCGCTTCCGCTTGTTTGTTTGCCAAATATTCGCAGCTTGAAGTAGCCTTATTTTATACATACTGAAAAGGCAGCAGCACTATTGTTTAGTGTAAGCGTCGTCAACGTTTGTCTGCCGTGCGGACTGACGCCTGCCCCTGCGCGCCCTGCGCGCACATTCGCCAGCGTTTTTAACGAGTCAGACTCGAAGTCAGAAGAGGCAGAGCGTCGGTTTCTACTTACTTCATACGTGACTCACATTCGCGTGTCTTTCAGAAATAAAAGCAAACGAAAAAAGAAGCTTTTTTTTTTTTTTTGGTTCGTTGAGAAAAAATGTAAAGCAAAGCAGGTTTGTGCGACAGACTGGCAACTCTGGCAACGAAACCCGCTTTGAAACGACCTTTCGAGTACGAATTCGTCGGCACAGCAACAGCAACAACAAGAAGAAAAAGCAACAGCCTCTGTCGATGGCGGGCAGCAACAACTCTAAAACTTGGCGAAGTTTCAGTACACACACACATACATGCAAGTGTACATACGTTTGTATGTCTGTATATGCTTGCATGTACATACATATGTATGTATGTGTGCGGTGCATTGGCATGCGATTTGACTTGTTTCTGTTAGCCACAACAACAACAGGCAGCACAACATTTCCTGCCGCGAGTGAAAACTTTATACACATATGTATATAAATTTTTTTTTTTGTTGGTTTTTGGCTTTTGAGGCTTTGAGGTCGCTCGAAACTGATAAGCGAAGTTTCAGCTCTACAAATTGTTGCTTGCTTGTGTTTTTTTATTATTATTATTTTTATTTTTGTGCCTTGCTCAGCATAAAAGCTACAACCACTAGAAACTGTTTATGCGGCAGCCGCTGTGACTGATAAGGTTTCTACTCCCCACACACACATACACACATAAATATACTAGCACACATATGTACATATTTACATATGTATGTATGTATGTATAAGATCGCTTATGCCTCTGCCATTCATTCCAATGATAAGCGCTTTCCAAGCTCCGTGTGCCCTTTTTCTCTTGTCTCGTGTAAAGCTTTGCATTTTGGGCCTCGCTTTGGTTACGTTTTCGCCTCGCTCTGCCTTGTCCGCTAATCAAGCTGCGTGCCGAAATAAATGTCTTACGTCAGTTTGTCAAACAGCAGCAGCGAATATTTTCGGTTATTTGCTGTTGTTGTTGTTGCTTATTTGATTTGAATTGTATGTATGTATGGATGTATGTATGTATGTATTAATGTATGCATGTGAGTCGGCGCGACAAGTTTTTAGGTATTGGTTCAGATCGAGAGAGCTGACGTCATTTGATCACAACCAAACGAAGCGAACAAAAATTCAACTCAAATCAAAGAAATCGATATATAATCAATTTTTCTGTATTGCAGCTAATCATAAGGACTATCCCAACAACAAGCGTTCCAGGGAAAATCTGGCATGTGACGAACAGCAGCTGACGGCGACGTCAACGACGGCAGCAATGAACGTTGGCAGCAATGGCGGCCGAACGCCGCCGCTCATGCGCAGCTGCTCCAGTCCGGCGGTTTACGGTAAGTAAGCTTGTAACTGTAATTGTAACCAAATAACTGTAACTAAATACACATGTTCGTTTGTACGTAGAATAGGCAAGTGTTGAGCACTTGCAAAACGAACCAGTTCGCATTGCAATTGCAATTCTACTTCCAGTTGCAGCTATCTATTTTCACTGCACATTTATCAGCTGTCAAATCTGTTATCTGCATATTTGCATGTGCGCTGTTTGTGCTTTTCATTGCATTTCATTTCCTCATCAGAGACACCCTAGCTTAGAGAGACCTTCTCCAACACTACACACTTGATTAGCTTTCGCTCTTTGCTGCACTCTACTTACCTCTCTCCCTTCCTCGCTCACTCACATGCTCGCTCGCTCACACACGCGCTGTGTAAAGCTCTGCTTAACATTATAAGTAAACAATGTTGTTTTTGTTTTAGCACGTGCTGCCATGATAAACATGATGCCATTGTTGCTCTCGTTCAGATTGTTTCATTCTTTTCGCACGTTATGAAATATACAACATATGCAGCACAAGCAGCAAAACATGCACAACAACAAAGACAATAACAATAATTGCACTTGACAAAAGCAAAAACAAACAGTGAAAGAAAAGAAAAACTACAAATTAAGATAGTAGCGCGAAATGTTCAATGTCGAACTTTTGGCAGCTGTATTGCCGAATGTAACAAATTACTCATTACGTTACGCTATTTGCTGGCTGAGCTTTTGCGTGAAGTGCAAAGTGTACACAAAGCCCATGAGCTCAGCCCTAAATCTTATTGCTGAATGTGTAAGTCAGAAGGAGATGGTGGGAGGGAGAGGATTGCTCCTGCTGTTTTGCTGTCACTGGTCAGCCATGTGATCGCGCTGTGATGCAAATAGATTTCAATGTCGCGCAGTTTTTATGACAGCGCTGAGATTTCTTGTTGCCATCTCGCTCTGGCCGCTACACGTTTTCGAGAGCTTTTCACGCACAGGTCACTCCAATGGTTATAGTTGTTAGTGCTTTCCAATGCAATTTGCTATTCTCGATTCCTGTTTACGTCACTGGGCCTATCGCATTTGAGTCATGATTTGTACGTTTTGCTGTTGCTGTTGCTGTAATTTAATTGCATATACTTAATTGTGTTTGTTTTCGCACTTACTGTTTAATATGTTCATTATTATCAGTAGATGGCGTAAATACCCCGCATTTCATATTATGACAAATCACATTTTTTTGGGGTCGCTTTCCTGTGTTTTAATGTGTGTGCCTGTGTGTGTGGGCCTTACCCTCAAGGTGTATGACTAATGCAATTGATTTCCGTGCCACACTGTGACCCACAAAATGTAATTACAAATACTAAATGCAAGCATGTGTATGTGTGTGTGTGTGTGTATGTGCATGGGCCCAAAACATTGGGCCAGTTGTTGCCTTGGCTATCAATTAACACGCGAACGACAGAAATAATCGATGAATTGGAAACAGCCCGCAGCATAATGCGCAGCCAACTAAGCATAGGCCCCACAATAGATATATACATAGATACACAGATACAAAGAAAGATGAACTGAACGATTGTGCGCCTCATTGAAAGTGCTACGAACCCAAAAAAATAGAGAAAAAACGACGCAAAATATTGTGTGAGATGGCAAAGCGACCGCAAACGCGCGGGGAGCACAATTGGATAGAGGGCAGCACCTCCAACAACCCAATCCAATCACCCATCCAACCACCCCCGCATACGGCACCCAGCCTAGCCGAGCCACCACCCCTGGCCGCTTGGCCCGCAGCCGCCCACAGCAAATGCCAATAAAACTAAACTGTGTGCGATTGCTCGAATGACTCATGCAACAACAAACGAAGCGAAGGCGCAGCAACAACAAAAATAAACAACAATTTGTTGTACGAAATTTAGACGCTGTTGTAAACACACACATACACAGAGAGACAGACACACACATACACACAGACAGACAGACAGCACACAACAATAGATACACACAGCGCTGATCATCAACATCATTTGTGGCAACGGCTCTTTTGTTGCATGACATCGCAATTGGCAGACCCCAAAGAAAGAGCTAGAGATACTACACTGAAAAAAAAAAAGAAAGAAAACACGAAGCATTGTTACAATTTTATGAAAAATTTCAAAAGTTTTGAAATCTACAGTTTAAATTGAACAATTTTTGATTTAAGAGAAAATTTTAAAATATTTAAAGTAAACCTAAACTTACCAAGAATTAATATTAAGCTTGAAAAACAAACCCTTTGATTTAAGATCAATGTTCTATGAAAAAATATTCAAAGTAGAAATTCAAAGAATGAAAGTAAATTCAAAGAACATTTTTAGTCATAAACAAAAAAATAAATAATAAAAATTATCAAATTCTAAGAAATTTAACATTATTTTGAAATGAAGAAAGTTCTATTTAAATTAAAAACTGTTTGATTTGATAAGAATAGATAAGATTTCATATACGTTTTTTGTGTAAATCTCTAGAGATTGAGTACATATACAAGAACTCTATAGCGATTTCCATTAAATCAAAACCTAGTTAAAGAGTTTTTCCACCACCATCAGAAATTTGCATATATCTAATCAATAAATTGATCGATTTCTTTTGCAGATATCGAAACACATCCCGCTTCGCCAGTATTCCCACATCTGCTGTTGGGCAATGGCCGGGATGCGGACGATCCCAGCAGCGTGGGCGCCAATTGTGTGTTGAATGTTACCTGCCAAAGTCCCAGCGAGAGTCATCTGCAGGGTCTGAAGTATATGCAAATACCTGCCAGCGATACGCCCCATCAAAATATTAAACAATATTTTCAGGAGGCATTCGATTTCATAGGTAAGTGTAGCCAATAATCGATAATCGATAAGCTCATGTAAAACGTGACTGGCCAAAAAAGGGAATTAGTTGTATGTGAAGGGGGGAGTGGGGCAAGGGCAGCTGGTGTCAGATTTGCGTAACGGAAAATTCATTTGCCTTTGTTTGTTTTTTGTATTTTCGTAATATATTTTTTTTTCTGCTGCCATAAGCAGTTTTTTCTTTTTCTTTAAATTTCTCTCTTGTTTTCAAGGCATATATGTAGAAGAAGAAGCTCGTTTATTTAGTTAATTTTAAGTGTAATACGTATGTCTACACACATTTATACACATGTACATGTATATGTGTATGTATGTATGTATTTGAATGTTCCGTCTGTGCTATAGTATCTATAGCCGTGGAATATTTTGCTGACGTCAATCGCATTTTTCCATTTTCGTTTTTCTTCCAACAAAAGTTCTTCTACATTTATAATAATTTTTTTTTTTTTTAATTTAATTTATTTATGTTTTTGTTGTTGTTTTTGCAGAAGTAGCCTAAGTAGTAAGCGGCACGTGGGCGCACGAGCTTAGCATTGTTTGTTATTTTTTTTATATGTATATATATATTTTTTTTTTTGGTTTTATAAATATTTTATTTGAAAACAATTGACAAATGTGTTTTGGGTCGACTTTTCGTAGATCGCGTGCGGCTAATTTAGAAATGTAATAAAATATTTTGACACTTGTTCTTGAAGATTATAAATAAGTTGAAAATATATAGAGATATAAAAATAAACAGTAGGAAATTAGGTATATTGAAAATTATTGAATCATCAAGTTGTATTTCAGGAAAATGTTTTCAACACAAAACAAATAGAAAATTGTACTATATTTCATATTAAACTTAAAGTTTTATATAAATGTTGTTATTAAAGCTTATATCCTAGTTTTTGTTTACGAATCTATGGATTTTGCAGGTGTTTATAAATCATTTTTGTAGAATTAAACAAAAAATTCAGTTTAAATATTGATAATCATTTTTATAAATTTAATTTCATATTTTAGAATATAAAAGTATATAAAACAAAATCCGAATTTTTTAGCAACACATTTGTAGCATAGATATACCCCATCAATAGTGCGTAGGGTATACACAACAATTTGTCTGCCTGGCTTCAGCCTAACTGTTGGAAGGGTCAGCAATTCCCACCTACTTCCCATATCCTCTGAGCGCCTGCCAGCTCCTACGCTTTCCACGGCATTCGTCGGCAAAGCGACGTCATTGTTGTTGTTGTTGTTGTTGCTGTTGTTGCGTGTTGGCGTTGGCAGACAGCATGGCGGCTGCGACGACGTTGCCGTCGTCATTGTTTGTCGTCGTTGTTGCGACTCGGCTGTGACTACGACTTCGACTTTGACTTCGATGTCGACGTCGACGGCGACTGTGCTGCTCCTGTGTTTTGGTTTTGTTTGCTCTTTGCATAATGGCCGATGACGCTGTCGTCCAGCTCAGCGTTCCACATTTACGCCATTACGCATAAATCTCTATTTGTATGTGTGTGTGTTTGTGTGTGTGTGAATGGAAATTTTATGCATATTAGCCGTAGCTGACAGCGACAGCGACACAACCGCAAACGTCCTTTCTGATAAGGGTTGTCACCCTGCCCGAGTGCCCTTACCCTTGGTTGTGCTTCTTCTAGCTGCCGCTACTGTTGTTGGTGTACATGCTTTTTGCCGCCACTGTAGACACGCCGCATGACTCATCGTTCGTTTACATGCAATGTGGAACAGCACACACACACACACACACACACACACACAGATATATTTATATATATTTACCGGGGCACACTCCTTGTAGCATTCAGCCATCCGCATCGATTTTCTCGTCTTATTGTTGCTATTTATTGCCGCCAGCGCCGCCGACGCTGCCAACGGCACTTCACCCCCGCCAGCTGTGGCTGTCGCTGCGCTGCTGGGTCGCTGCCTCTGCTTGTTGGCATATGTTCTATTTTTAAGCGCACGTCGCTCAGGACGACGACGTCGACGTTGTTCGATTGCTGTTGCTGTTATTATCCGTCGTCGTCGTTTAGTTCCTGTTTATGAGTCATCGCGTCTTGCTGTTGCTGTTGTCGTTGTTGTTGCATTATCCTTGATGCGTGGCCTCGACAATGCGCTGACGTTGACGTCACAGCTGGCTGGCATCTTGATTGCTGCTGCCACTGCCTCTGCCGCTGTTGCTGTGGCTATTGCTGTCAGGTGCGTGTGCAGCAACAGCTGTTAATTTCGCTTGATCATCTTCCATACGCATTTGTCTGGCAGTTTCAGGAAGAATCATCCAACACCCACGCACTACCCCAACTCCAATGCTGCCCGGCTCTCTCCAAAGCTAAAAACATGTTCAAGTGTGCATTATATTTGTAACTGTTCTCTGTGCAGCGCTCTCTCACACTAAGTTCTTGCGCTCTCACCACTCTCTCTCTCTCTCACTCGCTTGCTCGCTCGCTCACTCGTTCGCTTGCTGTTTGCTGCCAAAACACATTAGTACTCAGGCACGAAATAAAAGAAGAAAAAAAAAAAAAAAAATTGTGAACGAGTGCTATGAGTCATGATTTTGCCTCAGCCGTTGCCACCAAACCTCCCTCCCTCCCATTCTGTATCGTTCCGTCCCGTTCGCCCGACTGCTAATGCCACTGGCACTGCCTGCCTGCCTTTTGCGCATTCGTTTTGTGTCATTGTTGTTGGGTCCGTCGTCACCTTATGCTTATTATTATTATTACTCTTATGATTGTCTGTATTTCTTATACTACTTATGATTTCTCATTGTTGCTGTTGCTGTTGTTGCTGCTGCTGCGTTTCATTCATTCATCATAATATAACAGCACTTTGTGCTGTGGCCATGCGTGTGTGAGCGTGCGAGCGAGATGGGGGCAAGCACCGCTAAGTGTTGCTTGAAAGCTACGTCTCATTACGAGTGAATTGTCGTGTGTTGCTCATGTCTCATTATGCTTGGACTCGAGTTTTGTCATTAACACTAGTTGAGCATAAATAGGTAAATGAGCTTTTCAGCACTGCGGCCCCACTTGGCCTAGAAACCAATCAAGCCCAGCAAACGACCGTTTGACATACGATAAGCAAGCCCCAAAGGCCCAACCAATCAATTTTCGAAAGTAACGCCAGCCTGTCTGATTAGACTGTACCTTAATAACACTGACTGTACAGTGTACACGGAGCGCACAGTGAAGGCACGCTAATTGGGTACACTCTGGTGGCACACTTTATGAATTCAATGAAATTTGAAAACAAAAAATATTAGAATTTTATAAATATTTCAAGGAATTAAGAATTTTTTAAAAATTTCTTATCAAATATTTTTAAGACGAAAGAAAAATTTCATGAATAGTTCAAAGAATTATATATGTATGTATTGTATATAAATTTCTTATCAAATATTTCTAACACGAAAGAAATTTCTAAAAACTTCGACTTTTCGAGCAGTCATCGTATATGTTTAGCTCTATATACAAATGTATGTATGTATGTTTATAGTGTATATATTTGTGCAGTTAACTTATCAGAAGTTTACTATCTGGTCGTCCCAACAGAGGCCTCTTCTGAGGCATGCAAGTTGACGCACAGCTAAATAAACTCGAACCGGAGCCCGAGCCTTTAATTTACCTTTCCAGATGTACATATGTAGGTGTATATACAAATATATCTCTATTTGATAATGACACACACATACGCAATAACTAGTACTGAAGTTTTGTTTTTTATCAGACAGGTCTGACGAGCAAATAGATTAGATAAGAGTGCGAGTCAAGTTTACATGCACCCCATGAACAGTATTGTATTTGGCGAGAAATGTGCTAGCGATAGTAATACCCAATGCTGCTTGCCCAGTAATCCTGCAATCCCTGGGGATCCGCTCGAACGCTCCAACGCCCGATCGTCCGATCGCTAGCCGTCGTATGACTAACGCAACGAGCGGCCTCGAGGCGACATTTTTGTTGGCCCCGTGCACATAATTTCAATATTCGTCAGCGAGCTATTTATAAAATGCAAAAAAACAAAAAAAAATACACAAAAATCTCTTTCTGTGTGCAGGAATTTTGAAAATTTTCGAACTGTGCCGAGCGCAAGAAATTTGTATGAAAACACTTCATCATCCCCATACTGTATTATTACAAGGAAGAAATACCAAACGCCCCCGACCGATCTCCATGAGACTCAGTCTTACTCAGAGCGAGACAGCGCAAGATAGAGAGAGAGAGATAGAGAGAGGCACGAGAGATCACCATTCGAGTTGCTCGCAAAATTCTTGAATTTGTTTATAAAAACTTTTCGCGTATTATGAATCACAATATCACGAGCCGGTCCGATATATGTACATATATAAATATACATAAGTGTATACCTCTCCGATACTCTCCCCGCTCATTATTAGTGGCCGGGTTTTTGGGTTGAAGGCAATATCAAAGTGCAGGCGGCTCGCAAATCTCTCAAGTCGAACTTGGAACTGCTTTGTTTCCGTATGACTCGTCGTCGTCGTTGTCGTTGTCAAGTTGAAGGTCAGCTGCATATCCATCATATCCATCAGCTGCTTGACCGACTGATGATTCATGGTCCGCATCAATGGAGTGTGTGTCGTTCATCCTAAGGAAGCACCTGCACCGATTGCAGCATGGACTTTGGAACGATTACGATGCGACGCTGGCGCTGGCGCTGCCTAGGCGCAGCTCAATGAGTAAGCGTTACGATTATTTTTGGGCGTGTTTGACTCAGAGTTACTACAGCCGTGACATATATGTATACAAATACATATACAGAGAGAGATAGAGGGAACGTGAGTTCTTTAAATGACTTAATATAGTATAGATTTAATACTTGAATAATTTTGCCTCATTAAGCAGCGCTCAAATATATTTATATGTGAGCTATGGGGATATTATGGGAGGGAAATTTTAAACTCTTAGATAAGAGTAGCTAAGTTAACTGTATCCTAACGGGGTAGAACTGAAAAGGGTGATGGTCATGGTGTTCAGACTTCTGTAAAGCTCTCAGAATATGGCTTAAAATTTATACCATTGTAGATTGCTAGAAAATGTTATTTAAAATATATTTTTATTAATATCTATGGCAATCGATATTTATCGATTTATACTAAATTTCCTATAATGTATATATTAAGATAGAGAAAAAAGTTTCATAACCCCCCAACCTTTATGCATTGTCTTTACCTGTTGCATTCGCTGTCACAATTTGAGCATACTCCATATTTCTTTGATCATTTTTAATGGTTCCAGGGTATTAACAGCAACTCGAAAGTAATTAAATATTTTAAAACAAACAAACTACTTGTTGCCCGGCGAGACGCAAGCACAGACAAGCAACACACACACACACACACATACACACCTACACATGTGAAGAGTTATATATGGACGATATCATGTTGCTTGTCTCTGGCTTTGGTCTGGTGGTTGTTTCACTCTCTTTCGCTTCTGGCCATGACTCACAGGAGTCGGTTGCAAGGTAACCGACTGGCAATCAGTCTGGCTGACCCTTTGCGCCCTGTCTTAATCATCATCAGCAGCAGCAGCAGCAGCAGCCGCAGCCGCGCATCGCCAAAAAGTGAAAATGATCTGAGAATGGGAACAATAACATTATTCTCAACGGCTAGTCGCGACGTCTGTTTGGCCCAGTTCTCTGTCCTCTGTTCTCTGTTCTCTGTGACGCACCACTGGCAGAGGCGATCGGATCGGTTGTTGCCTCTGTTGCACTTAATCATCCGACACACGGTCGCCCGGCACTTTTTGGCTACCCAAAGTTGGCATTACGCATCAGCCGCCCCAATTTGGAGTCACGACGTTGACGCCGCGTCGACGACAGCCCTATGAATGGGATTGCGCTTTAATAGACACGATTCAGAGCCACTCATCGCTGGGCTATGCCGCCAGCTTCGTTTAGTCATAAATGTCGCACCGTAATTGATGATTACTAATACTGGGCCCGGTGTGGCATAAACAATATGCATATGGTCAGGCTATTGCCAATTACCATCTAAAACGGCTTTTTCTCGATAAAAAAATATATGTATATACCGTTCGACAGGCGGTTTCCACAGTCTCCAATCTCCAATTGGTAATTGCCAGGCCTTAGTTCGAGTTCCGTTTCATATAAATTGATCTATCAATGACTACCTAACTTCCGTTGAAGGTATGCCTGGGAATGTGGCGCTTGGATCATTGAACATGGAACTTGCTTAGTCTAATCTAAAAGGAATGTTCAGTGAGACTTGCAAATTAGATCATTTATATGATGAAATTGTGCTGACATTAGACGTGATTCAAATTTATTACTATATATATTATGTATATAATACTATATTCCTACATTATTCATTATCATTACAACATATGTATTCTTTCATTAGTTCCACAAATTCCGATTTCTATATCAACAAAGTCTAGTTCTTTTCATATATTATATTAGTCAGTGCATTTCTATAATGAGTGAATGATGCAAGCGCAAACAATCAAGGATCTTTCAGTCATATATACAATTATAAGACCTGATGTCATATACCATTTTATGAACCAACTTAAATAACGCTAATTGTTTTCATTATCTCAAGACTAATCTACACATATTTACGCGAATGGTTGTCGAAAACATTTTTATATGCATCATGATCTAAAAAAAATTAAAAGTTGAAATCTAGAGTAACTCAGGTTGATATATTTATTTATTGAGTAGGAAATATATATTAACTAAAAATATATCGATCATTGTATAGTTTATATTTAATAGATCTGCATATCCAATTCAGTAGTACTTCTTGTTCAGCTTTTATATCCTCGTAATATCTTTATTAATAGTACCTTAATTAGCACTCGAGTCTTTCTTTATTAAGTTCTAATAGTATAGTCTTCGATGATATCAAGTGCATTTCAAAGATCCGCTTGGGCATTTCCTTACTATTTTATTGTTCTTCTTCTTCTCCTGAGCCATTCATGCTCAACTGGGTTTTGAACCCGGTTTCTGCTTATTCATTGATTTAGTCACTTCTCCAAGAGCTGTTTATAGATTTTTATCATAAGCATTTCAACAATTCTCTTAGGCATTTCATCATTATTTTATTATTCTTCTTGCTTGCTCTCTATGGATTTGTATAATTGTATTCAATTGATTGTTAACTAGGATTTAAACTAATTCTGCGATTTGTTTACTTTTCCTCGAACATTTCATTGAGTCGCTTGGGTATTTCATAATTATTTTAAAATTCTTATAGATTTGTAATATCCTTATCGATTGATGCCTGGCTTCTTCTATTAGTCAACTGTGATTTATGATTTCAGAGTTCCGCTTAAAGTGATCTCACTGGAAATACTTACATATATACATATACATATACACATGTATATGCATACATATATCTTTATATAGTTAGCAAGCGCTGAGAAAGAACATCAAGTTGTTTGGCAAGTTCTTCCCCTCTTGGCGGCTTTTTAGCTTAGTCTAAGATGGGCTAATAGTGACTTGGCCCACTGTTTCAGTGCGACGTCCAATGAGTCACACACACACACACATGGGGCAGGGCGGGTTGGGCGCGTTTATGGCGCGTTTTATGCGCGTTTTTAACTGTCTGTGCGACGGGGGTCATTAACTAAGAGGATTTATGAGCAGCAGGCGCACGGTGACCAGTTGTCTGCTGACGACAAAAGACCCACACGCACACACACACACACACACACTGTGTGATGAGTATGCCTATTTTTAGGCTAGACTATATTTAAAGATATATCTATGGACATCATCCTTAACAAAAGAGAGACAGCTGAAGTGGCTAAGAATTTTTATTATTATCATCATAATGCAATAAGAGCTCTACAAAGAAACAGCTGATTAGCAGAGGTGTTAAAATATTTAAAAAATATATACATTTTTTTTTTTTATTATATGTATTTATAAATGTTCACGAAAAAAAAAAAAGAATTTTGAACAAACATCATTTAATAATAAATATATATGTAAATATTTTATATTTTTATTTTTATTATGCTTCGAAAAAAATTAAAATAATATAAACTAATTTTATTTACATATTAAATTTTTAAATTTTATATATAATTTTATTATTCAAAATTTGTATTTTTCTATTGTTTTAACTTATCTTGAACTTTGCCAACTGCTTCAGCTGTTTGTCCACTGTATTTGCTCACACTTATCGTTATAATTTGTTATTATTTATGACTATTATTTATAATGGTTTTTCCACCTGTGCGGACTCATAATTGCATTATCATCGTTGTTGCCGTTGTTAACTTGTTTTTTATGTCATACGGCTCTCAATGCCTAATGCTGATAAGCATTAACTTGATTTGATTTTTCCTGACCACACTTCAAAGACATATTGTGTGTATGTGTCTCTCTGATCGTGTGTGTGTGTGTTTATTTTATACAGTTACTTGTAGTACGTACAACAACAGCAACACCAACAGCAAATAGTCGTCCGTTTGCTTATCAGGCCAACACTTTGCACTCGTTTCATTGATAAATCGCGGAGTGTGCGTGCTCATGTGTGTGTGTGTGTGTGTGTATGTGTGTTTGCTGTGACTTGTTTTGTGATAAATTGCCTTTGCTAACCACTCGAAATTTCCAGGCGCAATTCACTAGAGGATTCATACGCAATGTAGTTGCAAAAATTCTTATCTCTGATAACACGATTATTGACCGTATTGAGGGAACTGCTGGTAGGGGGCGATTGTAAGCAGCGGCTGCAAATGGCTGCCCATAGGTGGCGCCAGCCTGGCGAAGTGTCCGCTGACGAAAACCACGATGACTAATCGAACTGCAAGGCTCGAAATGCTTCTTATCAGTTGCGCCGTGTTTGGAAATCAGACAAGTGTATACAGGCTTATATGTACATACAAATACACAAACAAATATGTGTGCATGTATGTGTGTGTGTATATCTATATGAGTAATCATTGATTAGCAACTGCAAGGTTGTGCTTGCACGCCCGCCCCTCTTTAGCGATTAGATAGCCATAGGCAAGAAAAATGTTGCGTAGGGTGGTTGCTATTTCAGCACCACCCCAATAGTACTTCATATATACATACGTACGTATAAGAGTATAAAGAGTATAAAACAGAAAAGTAAAGGCTAAACGAAGCTGCGTATGTTGCCGCGTATGTTATCTTGCCCAAAAATAACAACGTAAATTATGAGTTAATGTGCGCGCGCTTGTGTATGTGTGTGTGTGTGTAAATATTCTCGATTGCTGTGTTTGTCAATAAAGCGTTTGCATGACTCATCCATCGATTGCACAGCAAACAGCACTCACAAACACAATCACACACAGGCACACTCGCATACACGCTAGCGTGAGAGCAATACGCGCATACAATTACAATTTATTGACAGCACTGAGCGAGCGCCAATATCAGCAGCAACAACAACATCCATAGCTTAAAAGCCCGCGGCAACAAAAAAGTTTCTCCTCACTTTAATACAAGCGCAAGTGAGTGAGCGGAAGAGCATCTATTTGGATGTGTGCGTGCGTGTGTGTGTGTGTGTGTGTGTTTGTAGAATGAGAGAGCGCGAGAGCGCGTAAGTTGGCAGCAATTATTTTGCGTTGTCGATAAAATTTTTCGAGCTGCTGCTGAATAATAATTTTGTTGTAACTTTTATTTATTTATTTATTTTTGCATTCGGCGTTACTAATTGGCAATTGTTGAGGCAAATCGAGGCGCCTTATCAACTGATAAGCAAATATTATTATTATTATTATTATGTTTAATATTACAATTTTCAACAATTCTCATTTCTCTTCTTCTTTCTGATCTGTTTCTTGTAGAGGATGCACGCAAAACAGGTTCCCGCGTTTTGCTACACTGTCACGCGGGCATCTCGCGCAGCGCCACTATCGCCATTGCGTACGTCATGCGGTACAAGTCGCTGTCGCTGATCGAGGCCTACAAGCTGGTGAAAGTGGCCCGGCCGATCATCTCGCCCAATCTGAACTTCATGGGCCAGCTGCTCGAGCTGGAGCAGAGCCTGCTCAAGAGCGGCGCCCTGGCGCCGCTGCCCACTGTGTCCCCATCCGCATCGCCAGCTGCCAGCAGCCATGCGTCAGCATCTAGTCAGCTCGTGGAAGAGCCCGAGGAGGAGGAGGAGGAGGCCGAGTTACGTCCGATGTCAGTGCCGCGCAAGTCCAAGTCGGACAGCGAGGCCATGGACGAGGATGTCTATGATTATGATGATGTGGATAGTGGCGCCAGCAGCTTTGCCGGCAGCAATTGCTCATCGCGCCTCACCTCTCCGCCTGTCACACCGGACGAGACGCCCTGCACGTCGGCAGCGGCGGCGGCGTCAGCGGCAGCTGCCACTGAATTGGACTCGCCGTGCTCCAATAGCAGCAGCGGCATCTACTCCATTTCAACATCGCAAGAGTTTACACCTGCTGCGCCCGCACCTGTTACACCTGCTGCAACGTCGCCGGCGGCGACACTATCGCCCACGCGACCGCTGGCGCTCTTCAAGCGCAATTCGCCGGCGAAGCTGCGGCTCAATCTCGATTCCAGCTACAACACGCCCAACATACCAAAATCCATATCCTGCATATCCATACACAATGCCAGCCAGCATAGTCCGCTGCCGCGGGAGGCGCCAGCCACGCCCAGCTGTGAGCTGGCGCCCACGATGCCCAATGGCGACAACAACAACAACTTGGTGGCGGCCACGTCGAGTGATTGATGCATCAGACGGAGGCGACGCCACCGACGCCCCAAAGCTGTGAATAAAATAAAACTTATGTGTACAATTAAGTGATGCGAAATTTCGTATTTTATATCCTATATACAGAGAGCATGATTGAATGGATTGATTGGTTGATTGATTGATTGATTGATTGATTGATTGATAGCTAGCTAGCCTCACTTACTACTCTATGAATTGAGCGTGTATATTTTGTACCTAAAATCAGAGAAAAATGAAAACTTCTGACAATGAAATGAAGAAAAAACAATTGATGCATCCAAAAGTTTTTGAAGAATGCAAACGGGGAAATATTTAGTCTAATTTGTAATTTTAAAACTTTTGTAATCTAACCTTAGATCACACAGAACCAGATACAAAATAGATCAACTATATATTTCGTAAAGCATCAAACTATATAAATCTTCTGCTGCTATTATAAATTGTTTAAAAACCTCGTAATGTTTAATTTAGTATAATTTATGATCATAAGCAAATCTTAACTATTCACATAGTAAACAAAAGTAATCATATATAAAGAAAAAAAAAAAAAAAACAAAAACAACAAGGAAAGATTTATATAATGAACTTTACAAGCGCATTGCAAATATTTCTGCTAACTTGCCCAAAATCCACAAGTCCACAAATCCAAATCCCCAATTAGAGAGATGTTTACTATATCTATACTATATTATCAAAACTGTTCTAAGTTTTACGCAACTACTGTATCCACCCACACACACACACACGTATATATATTGTACTCTCAGTCACGCTTTTCAAACCTATAATTGCATGTATGTGTATGTATATTTAAACTTTTTTCAAGTGAGCGAGCAACTTTGTTTGGTTTTGTGTTTGTGTTTTTCTAGTTTTAATTATTTATAAAAAAAAATCAACAACAACAAAAGGAAACTGATGAGTGCGAGAGAATTGTATGAAATTCGATTTATTTCATTTAGTTTGTAAGCATTTTAAATTAAGGCTCTACACCCAAGAAGTGTAATCCGTAATAGAAAACATAAAAACGTAACCAAAAAAAAAAAAAATACCAAACGACTTTTATTTGAATTGAAAATTTGGCGCCAAACTAAAGCGCCTCATTCGAAATAGTGCCGAAACGTGCTCAAAAGCAGCTCTGGTTTGTACATGTGTAATCCAACCCTGGCACTGGCAACTTGCTTACGTTCGTTGTGGGCGCTCGTTTGATTTACTTCGATCATATCGCGCTAACTGAAGTTGTAGGTTAAGTGTGCATTAATTGTAAGTAAATAATTTAAGCATTTTACAGCGAACCTGCTAATCATCTTAATTAACCTCTATAACTTGTGTTTTACTACGCATATTGCGTTCTCATTTTGCGCGAAATCAACTGCGCCATTTTGATCACCAATACCATAGAAATTTACCGTTTTTTCGCTGACTCTGCACTTACTCCAATTGGAAATTTGATCTGTAAAATGTCCGAATTAGATTGGGATGACCCAAACTATGTTGAAAAGCCAACAAAATACGCTGAATCCACATTTAATGAGAACGATGCTGATAATTACTCTCGTGGTCGTCGATCGGGCTACGGCGGCAGCAGTAAAAAACGCGACAGAGAACAGCGTGGGAGCTACGACAGCAGCAACCGACACGAGAGCTATGACAGAGATATCGGCAGCTCTTGGAGGAACGCAGAGTACGCTTACAGCGAATCTCTGAACATCTCTTCAGATATGATAGGCCGCATAATCGGTCGCGGTGGCTCCAACATAACGCGAATTCAACAAGATTTCTCAGTTCGGGTCGACGTAGATAAGGGCCGACGGACGGTCACAGTCTCAGGCAGTGAGAAAGGTAACGTTACGAATGCGTTAGACGAGATACGCAGACAGATACAAAGCGATGGCGGTGGCTATGGGCAGACGTCGGAGGGTGGCACTCGCGGCCGATCCTATGGTCAGTCCGACTATGGACGCTCTGGTGACGGGAAGTCTGGACGATATGAGGATAGAAACTCTGATCGCTCCAACGGCAAAAGAGAACGATCGAGCCATAATAGTTATGGTGCAGGACGTAACATTTATGACTTTGCACCATCCTCAGCAAAGGCAGACGATGGCGACTTAACGGGCACCATAGACTGGGCGGCACTAAACAAGGCCTCAGTAAGATGGTTAAGTATAAAACGTGAAATCCAATTTAAAACTTCCCATTTCAACAGGAAGTTGCTCAGGCCAAACGTTGGGCGAAATGTCCACCGTTGACCAAAAATTTCTACAAGGAGTGTCCCGAGGTGGCTAACCTGTCCGAGGCGGAGGTAGCGCAGCTGCGCCTAGAGAACAACAACATCAGTGTTTCGCATGTCTTCGAACCGCAGGAGGGCGAAGAGTTTGCGCCCATACCCAATCCTGTATGGAAGTTTGAGCAATGCTTTGCCGAGTACCCCGATTTGCTGGCCGAAATACAGAAGCAGGGATTCACGAAGCCTTCGCCCATACAGTCGCAAGCCTGGCCCATTCTGCTCCAGGGTCACGACATGATTGGCATTGCCCAAACGGGCACAGGAAAGACGCTCGCCTTTCTGCTGCCTGGCATGATCCACACCGAATACCAGAGCACGCCGCGTGGTACACGGGGTGGTGCGAATGTGCTGGTCTTGGCGCCCACGCGAGAACTTGCCCTCCAGATCGAAATGGAGGTGAAGAAGTACTCCTTTCGCAACATGAAAGCGTAAGTGGGAAGCCGAAAGTAGATCCCATTTTCATTTGGTTTCCTTTGTTTAGTGTTTGCGTCTATGGCGGCGGCAGTCGCAAGATGCAAATTTCGGATGTGGAACGTGGTGCTGAGATCATCATCTGCACGCCTGGACGTTTGAATGATCTGGTGCAGGCCGGCGTCATCAATATATCGACCATTACCTATCTGGTGCTGGACGAAGCCGATCGCATGCTGGACATGGGCTTTGAGCCGCAGATACGCAAGGTGCTGCTGGACATACGGCCGGATCGGCAAACCATCATGACGTCGGCCACCTGGCCGCCGGGTGTTCGTCGCCTGGCCCAAAGCTATATGAAAAATCCGATACAGGTGTGCGTCGGCTCACTGGATCTGGCTGCTACACATTCCGTCAAACAGGTCATTGAGCTGCTGCAGGATGACAACGATAAGTTCAATGTGCTTTGCAAATTTGTGCAGAACATGAGCGAATCGGACAAGATCATTGTGTTCTGCGGGCGGAAGGCGCGTGCCGACGATCTGTCCAGCGACTTGAGTCTGAATGGATATTCCACACAGTGCATACACGGAAATCGGGAGCAGACCGATCGAGAGCAGGCTATTTCGGATATTAAGTCGGGCTTGGTGCGCATTCTAGTTGCCACTGATGTCGCCTCACGCGGTCTGGACATTGAGGACATATCGTACGTCTATTTAGCATACTCTAATTGATTCATTTTATAGACAAAATGTGTCTACCCTTTTTAGGCATGTCATCAATTATGACCTTCCACGCAGCATAGAGGAGTATGTACATCGTGTGGGTCGCACGGGCAGAGCCGGTCGACAGGGTACATCCATTAGCTTCGTCACACGTGAGGACTGGTCCATGGCCAAAGAGCTGATTGGTATACTGGAGGAAGCTCAGCAGGAAGTGCCTGAGGAGCTGCGTCGTATGTCCACGCGATTTTCAGATATGAAACAACGTCGAGCAGCCGAAGGTGGTATGGGAGGTGGACGTAGTTTTGGCGGTGGCCGGTCTGGCGGTTCTCGGGCTCGTTATTAAATCGGACAACAATTTGTATTAAGACCGAAAAAGGGAACAATTTTCGTTTGAGCAAACAAATTCAGACAACGCATTGAAGCGATCGATTATTTTTTAGTTATTTACTTATCTTCATTTTTATGAAATATAAAATTTAAAAAGTTACGAAACACAAGTTTTACAGAGCTTAAATATGTACAACGAAGTGAAAATTAAAAAGAAAAAAACTACATTAAATATATGTAAATGAGAAATGTATTGTAAATGTTTTTTAATTTTCGACTCCTGTGTACTTTTGCAGCAGTTCCTGCTTGCGCTTTCGCAGCAGCGCCTCCTGCACGTCCTGCTGCGTGGGCACCGGCACGTGGGCAGTGAAGCGCGGGGCGAGCAGTCCGAGTGGATCATTTTCGGCTGCACGTGCTTTGGCATCTTCGGCTGCTTCGCGTGCCGGGCCAGAGAGCGGATAGATCTCGTCGTCGTCCTCTTCGTCATCGATGATGCGGCCATCGCGAGCCATTTTCTCACGCCATTCCTGCACTGCCTTCTGCAGGGCAATCCTCTCAATCTTCTCCTCCAGCGGTATGAGCACGCCGTCCTCGTCGTCGCGATATCCATAGTATTCGGCATCGATGTCTTTCATCAGCTCGGCACGAGTTTTGCGCGGTGGCGGCGGCGGATCCTGCTCGAACAGCTCACGCACGCCAGGCAAATCTTTGGCGGCTCCAAAGTATTTGTAGCCTCGATTGCCCGGCACCTCGCGGCCTTCGGCGTCGAACATTTTGGGGCCATACCGACGATAGTGTGGACCGCCCAGCGCTGATATCTGATTCTCCCAGTGCCGTTTCTCACGCAGCAGCTTGTTGATCTCATCGTTCAGGTCGCGAATGCGGAATTCACCCAAACCAGCTGGAAAATGTATTTGATTATATTCCATTCTCTCACGTGTCTTTGCAATATTTTACCATTTTGAATTTGTGCTACTTTCTTGGATATTTCACGTATAATCTCCAGACGAAACTTTTCACACTTTGGCAGGTCATGGCACTCCGAGGCCAGGTAAGGCCGGCGCTCCTTTTCACCTGATTCCACTTCCTTGGCGGCTCGCCAACGCGCCAAAGTTGTCCTGCCGGCAGAAAGAGATATATAAATCAAATACGATCATAAGCCAAATATATACTATACTTACATAGCCTTCTCTGCATTTCTTGCCTGCAATTAATAAATTTTAATATATGTATCTAATAATTTATCTATGAAAACGTTTACTTACCATTTTTACGAATTGTTTATGTTTCTATTTGTGGTGGCTCGTAGATAACAGTTATGATTTGGCAGTCACCACGATTCGATACATTTTAACATCGATTACTGTAAGCTGTTACTGCTGTTAAATAACAGCTGGTTTTGTTTTTGGACTGCAGCCGTTCTCAGCTGTTAAGTTACTCATCAGGCCTTGCTCAGTGTTCGAGCTCAGCAGATAAACTTTTACTCGACAGGAGATAATCAATTTTATAATATTTATTTCCCTCATTCATAGGGCATAATAACTCGAAGAAATTCGAATAACAACAAAACATTTACCAAGTAACGAACGAAATGAACTAGCAGTATTGCTCATCGTTCATTTGTTCAGTAGTTCGATTACATTTGTTCCGATACAATATCACTGCTGTTTCGCATACGCCATTTATTTGCAAGGAAAAAAGAAAAAGCAATTAACAAAACAGAATAAAGATGTTGGCGCTTATCAACAGGATTCTGGACTGGTTTAAGAGCATCTTCTGGAAAGAGGAGATGGAGCTGACGCTTGTCGGCCTCCAATTCTCAGGCAAAACCACATTCGTCAATGTTATTGCAGTGAGTATTTTTTTCACCGAAAAAAAAAACTTCTTTTGCTTTGATGAGTGTGAATGGGGCGGCGCCAGCTTTTAAGCAGTTGGTCAGGGGTCAAAAGAGCAGCGTGCCGCAGGCTATGGCAATGCAAGAGCCAGGGAAAGAATCCAATAACCAATATACAGGAGCGAGAGGTGGCAAATGACAAATCGAGCGCTGTTGTGTTGCCGTTTGCTATTGATTTCTCTTTGTTTGTAAAACAAAAAATGAAGCAGAAAAATAACAAGAAGAAGAAGGAAGGAAACGTCATGCAGTTATCAACTATATTAATACGTTCTGTCGTTTCGCACTGTCACAGTTAACTTCATTTAGAACTTATTTTTATTGTGTCTCGCGCTAATCAATATGTGTTATTTGTATATTTGCTCGAATGACGGCATTATCAGTGTTCTAGACTCGTTTGCCTATCCCCGAAACCCAATTCATTGATAATGTCCACATCGAGCTCCAAATCTGACAGCAAATACGAAAATATGCGGGTAACATTGCTTTTGTTGTTGCTGTTGCTTTTGCTCTGAGTCATGTGGCTTCAACTAAATATAATTCTTAAGCTAACTGAAACTGAAACCACATGCCCCGAGCCATTCCATAGAAACGAAACTGTCTTGGGGTGGCTCAGGCACATTAGCCTTATCTTGATATCAAGTAAAGTCTGGCCTGCTTGAGTTTCAAATGAGAGTTGAATCTTCTATAGAAAGACCACATAATTTAAATGTTATTTACCTACTGCTATATACACTAAATCTATCTTATGCTAATTCTAATTATATATATATTTTTTCCCCTGTTTCCTCAGTCCGGCCAGTTTGCTGAGGATATGATACCGACAGTTGGTTTTAATATGCGCAAAATAACCAAAGGCAATGTAACCATCAAGGTCTGGGATATCGGAGGCCAGCCACGTTTTCGCTCCATGTGGGAGCGCTACTGTCGTGGCGTCAATGCAATTGTGTAAGAGTGATCTGCATTAGCTAGCCACATCATCCAATTCTGACTCATTTGCTCATATCGCATTTCAGTTATATGGTCGATGCGGCTGATTTGGATAAATTGGAAGCGTCCCGCAATGAGCTGCATTCGCTGTTAGACAAACCGCAATTAAATGGCATTCCAGTGCTCGTCCTGGGCAACAAACGTGATCTTCCAGGCGCGCTTGATGAGACTGGGCTTATTGAGCGAATGTAATTTGAGTTGATTTCTATATAATTATATAACTAAGCAATGTTTCGTTCATTTGCAGGAATCTGTCCAGCATACAGGATCGTGAAATCTGTTGTTATAGTATTTCGTGTAAGGAAAAGGACAACATCGATATAACGCTGCAGTGGTTAATTCAGCATTCGAAAAGCCAAAGTCGTTAGATTATAGCTTAACATTTACACAAAAACCAACTCACACACACACACACACACACACATACAACATAATATACACAAACACACACATACATACACGAAATTTAATGCACTCTCTCGCAAACACATTGAACAAGTAACTTAATTTGCAGTATATTAATTTGATGTAGACTGTTAATTGTTGTATGAGTATGATTCGAAGCTAAGCTAAAGCTATGGCGATGGCTCGTTATGATTGTTAGCATGTGTGTTTGTATAAGGAATTTGTGTTCGGGCTGAGACGTCGTGTTGGGGGTGCTCCTCGTTAGGACCAAATATCTCGAATTGTAGTTCAAAAATGTGACAGGACTAATGAAAAAAAATAGCCAACCGATTCTGTATAAAAGTGAATATATATTAACAACACAAACAACTACACACACACACAGACACAGACTCAAAAAGAGACACACATACACACTTATACATATTTCCCCGTGTACACAGCGAGAAATCGCAGAGTATTTTGCATAATGTGCTTTCACCTCATACAGCCGTTGAATTTGGTGTCTCTATTAATTTGTTGCTTGTATCAGCAATAGTTAGGCTTATGTTTAGTGTTTTATTGGTGTGATTATATAAAACTATTGATTTTTTATTATCATTTTATATATATAGGAATATATATATATACATATATAGAAATATACAAAATACAAATACAAATTATGATTTATTTAAATAGTTTATATTTTTGCTTAGCGAAAATTTGAAAAAAAAAAAAAACAAAAAAGACGTTTCAAAACTATATATCTATGTTTGTAAATGTGTGTAAAGTACATGCGTGCAACAACAAGAAAATTAAAAGTAATAGAATGTTTGTATGCTTAAAGGCCATTGCTAAACAACAACAACAACAATGTATAACTATAAAACAATAATATTAAAAAACAATAACAATTGATACCAGTGTAAGATAAATGTATCATTGATCTTTGTTCAAGCAAGCGCCGGCACGCTTACTGTATGACATCTCCTTACCACACCCACATATACACTCCCACACACTCACAGTTGAATCATGCTTATGTACCATATTTTTATATATTTTAATAATCAATTTCAATTATAAACTACATTAATCTAACTGAAAAAGGGAGACGCCCACAAGAAGCGAACAAAGCATAACTAATAAAGACTATTATAAAAGCGGAAGTGAAGCCATAGAGCAAGAATTGTGTGAGAACTGGCGCAACTGAAGAAACTATTTCGAGAATAAATATTGTATTGTGTTTTCAACTAATCCCTAAAGTATGCAATGCCGAATCCGTTTGCATGGGTAGCAATTTAGTATCCCAGACTACGCATATGTGTGTGATATTTTTGACTTAAATGAAACGTTTGAGAATGAGAACTTATTATCAGAGGTATGTATATGCTATATTTATTTTAATTTTGCAAACATCTTCAGATTTAAAAAATTTTGTATTTCTTCCAGTTTTGCCTGGTTAAATTTCAAGCGCTTCAATTTCAGGTTTTGTTTATAGCAATATGGATAAGATAAACGACGATAAATTATATAGATCATAAAACTAAACCTTCTGAAAATAATGATTAATTGATTTTCCAGACTAAAAACTAAACACGTAAATAACTCTAGTTGAGACTGCTCATCTACAGCTTCTGTAAAACCTCCAAGAACTGTTACTTTTATCATGCTAAGCATCTTCACAGAAGAGTTTCAAGATCTGGAGAACCCATTTAAAATTCTCTCTTCAGTCGCATCTGATGTACCTAAGCCCAACATTTGAATTTCGATATAATTTAATATATTATATATGATATATATTATAAGACGATCAACAATATTTCTGTGATTTTCTAAAAAGTTTCTTTTAATGATATTTTTCTTATTCCTAAAATTTTAAATATTTTCTCTCACATAACTTAATTAACTGTTTCGAGTGCAATAATCCAAATAGTTTCACTACAAAGAACTTTCCAAAACTTTCTCTAATACAAAATTCCCAAATATTTGTCTAAAAATGTTTGGAGGTTATCTAAATAGTTTATATATTAAGATTAACTCAAAAAATCCTCTAGCAGAAATTATCCAAAAAGTATCCTTGACAAGATCCTCCAAATAGTTTCCTTATTAGGATTTTCCATATGTACCTGCTCACCAAATATAAATGTATATTCTATATACAAATAATATATTTTCTATGCGCACAGGTGATGGGTCGGGTGTGATAAGACTATGATGCATAATGCTAATGTAGACCCATGAATCAATGACAAATGACAATATGCGTTCGCCAGAGCCTGGCCTCATCAGACATGCTGAGCAGCGTACACTGAAAATAATTTATAGTCGCATTTGAGGCGCTGCACAAGACTGGTAGTCGGATAGTCTCTGCTCTGGCCACCCAGTTGTCGGAGAGCAAGTGGGCAATTGATCGATGCGATTGAATATGAACGCATAAATACTCTTCTAACCAGAGCCCTTAGCGCAAGCCAGACAAAGTAGAAGACGAGGCTAATTACGAATTCTGTGTGCAAAGGCTGTGTTCCAGGAATACGTGTCAAGTGCTGGCTCCAGCTCCAGCTCCGACTGCAACTGCCACTGCGACTCGGGACAGTGCAGTTTCAACTGCGACACGAGCCGAGTCGAGTGACTCATATGAAAATATTCTCATGCCTGCGGGCTGCTTGGGCTGCTTCCTGCTTCCTTTTGGGAGCGCAGCGTGCAGCCAGCAAGTTCGCTGCCTAAGTCTTTTGTTTGGTCATCAAATTGAGTTAATTACACTTTTAAATGCTGGAAATTAACATTGCGCCGATAAAGATCTCTCAGCACTCGCAGCGCTGCCTGCTCGCCACAAGCCACATAACATAACTTGGCCATAACTTGAGCAAATCACAACAACAACAACTACAACTACAACGACAGCGACGTGTCCGCTGTCTGCTGTCTGCTGTCCGCGTTGCCCGCTTCGCTTGTGCTCGTGCTTTGAGCTTGCGACAAGCTCATAAATTTTCATAAACATAACAAAAACAGCTCGCTAATGTTTTACGCTAAGAAACTAACAGAAAACTAAGTTTCAATTATGTTTTCGGGCCATAAAAAATAGAAGTAAATAAATACGAAAAAAAAGAAGAAGCTAAACTAAAATCAGAAATTCTTTATGTTATTATAATCTACACATACTCTAGCAAGGGGCACTAGAGTTTGCTCAGCTAAGATGCGACATGGTAGAGGATATATGTATTTTTAATAGTCTATAAAACTATTTATACATATATATAGGTATATCTGTATATATATTAGGGATTTACACGCATCTAAATTTTGTATTTTTTTTTTTTTTTATTCCTGAGTTAGACTTGCTGTTCAGGGATTTTGCTATATAAAAGTAGAAGCATTTACACTGATTTTGTATGGATTGGTATAATGTCTATAAGTTGTAAATTCTATATACAGTAAGATCCGGCTATTGCGACTGCGCTTATAGCTGAAAATTCTAGTCTCCAGATCAGGCGCGTATACAGGGGGGGTTTTGGGGGTTCAAACCCCCCCCCCCCCCCCCGAAATAGTCGGAAGCTCAACATCCACTCTAAAATTGAAGTCACTCCAGAGGATATTTTGAACGAAATGGCGAAAACAAGTCGGAAAATAGACATTCTTTTGTAGAAAAAAAATTTGAAATAAAGGTCATCCATTATATTATTAAATACGAATATGTGTATTTAATATTTGCTGAAACCCCCCCCCCCCCCGAAAAAATTTTCTGGCTACGCGCCTGCTCCAGATGATATATGGGCAAACTTATACGTTTATAGCATATAACTTGAGCATCCCTTGAGCGTCGCTATAATTGGATGCTACTGTCATTATTCTATAGCCAAGCTCTAAGCAAACTTGTCATCTAAATAATATCTATATAACATATATGTACATCTGTTATCCAGTTCTATATATAGATCAATCAAGATATGGTACCGACCATTAAGCTTCACAATCTTTGCTTGCTTTATAAACTTTTTTACTCTTTGAATGTGCCTCAATCAACTGTGCCATCTTAGGGACTTACACTGTCCCCAATGTTTATATACCAAATCCATATTGTGTGCTATCAGAAATCTGAAAGAGTCAGTCATTTATATAGAACATAATCAGTCTACTACATACAATACATAATCAGAACATAATCGGTAACTACGTGAGTCAATCACAAACATGTTTGTTCTTGAAGAGCTCAAATAGATGAATAATGAATGAATGGCATCATCATTTGTCAACTGAGAGACTTGACTGGGTTTCAGCTTATAATTGAAACTATAGAGTTTTATAGGGAAGCTTAGCCATTTGCATAGAACTAATATTCCTTATATACATTGATTATCTTAAGCCCACGAGAGTATAAATGCTTCTGCATGCCGCAAATAACTCTTCCTGCCTGATGTTGCCTTAGTGAATTTGTGCGACTTGTGCTGATTATATAATGACATTAAAACATGCCCAAAAAATGTAAAGAGAATTAAAATATATATATACATATGTACATGTATATATGTTTTTGATGTTGGCAAATAAACATTTAAATATTTTTGCAGTCCAGCCAGATAAGCGCAACGGGAACGCGATCATTTGTATGCGCCGCAGATGGCGAGGGCCAGGCTCGTAGTCTACCTCCGTCCGTCCGTCCGTTTGACTGTCTGTCCGCCGCGTGACTCCTTTGATATAAAGCCGTCAGAGCCAAATGTTGCTGGGCGGGGTGTTGACCATAAATATGCCGCGGCACAAGCACTATATTAATGCATAATATATTAATTAGCCAATGTCAAAGCAATGCTTAAGCATATCAGTGGCCATATCGAGGCGATATAGTGCTTAAATATATTTTAATTGCTAGCAGCCAAAAAAATAAAAATAAAATCAAACAAAAATAAATAAGAAGAGGAAGCAGCGGAGAGCAGCAACAACGCTGTGGGGTCCACCAAAAGTGTGTCTGGGCAGGAGGCTATGCCACCTGAAAAGTTCCTGGAATTGCAGCCACTAAAACAAACGAAATGCTGGCTAAAACAATAAGCCCAAACAAGAGGCAGCAGCAGCAGCAGGCATAAAGTTCAAGCCTTAACAAGATGAACAAAAGGCAGAGAGCCAGGCTAAGAGTCGAACTGAAGCTGGAGCTTGGACTGTGCCGGCGCGTACTTGGCAGACTCGTGGGCAACAATTTTCATGTTTTTTGGCCTGTCAGTAGCAAATATCGCCAACAACAACAACAACAACAACAACAACAGTATCCTGTTGCTGACAACAACTTGGCCTGACAACCAGCCAAATGCAAATAAGTTTGTCTCGCTGTCTTTTCAGCCGAATTGGCCAAGTTGGCTAAGTTGGCCCGCCTAAGCTTGATTTCCACCTACAGCCACAAACCATCGCTCTCTCGCTCTCCCTCTCTCTGTCTCTCTCTCTCTCGCTCTTTGTTGATTTATTGCGCCTTATCGAGCGCGCCATTTGCCTTAGCACTAGGCCATAGGTGAACCATAATTCACGCAGCAATTGCTCGCATCGCCGCATCTCTATATAGCCCTGACTGCGCTAATAAAGTGCTCAGGTGTGAAGCTCGGGCGACTCGGGCGACTTGGCGACTGCATCTGCTGCCACTTTAATTGATGACAACATCTTGGAATTTTTGTTGGTATTTTTTTCGCGAGCTGAAGTTTGTCTTGTCGCCTTATTTCACACTCGCATTCCCAGCAGCCCTTCGATGCCCAATAAGATCGGACTGTTGCTCTCCCTCTCTCTCTCTCTCTCTCCCTCTCTCTCTCTGTGTTGAAATCTGTTAAATAATGAAACATTTGCACGATACTGGAATCGTATCTGGAGCTCTACTCGGCCACAAAACAATCCACAGCCCAGCCATAGCCCAGTCGCAGTTGGTGCAACATATCGTACAAGATTTCCGGGAATTGAAAACTGCTAAAAATCGTGTTTGATTTTATACGTTCGCTGTTCCCTGTTCGCTGTGGAGGACGAGGACTGGCTTCAGCTGTTGTTGCCACTGCTGCATGCAACTGTTGCTGGTAGCAACTGCGACTGCGAGTCTGTGACTGTGACTGTAGATACCTGTAGCATCTACGATATGCGTCGTGGTTCAACATGCAATCGCAACAACAACAACAAACGAAAGCAGCTTGTTAACTAATTAAAACCGAAAATATATGCAAATCAAAGTTGGCCTAAAGCGAAAAGCAAAATCTCTTTGGCTACTGTTTGCGAACAGTGGCTGCTGCCATAATGCGAACGACAACTAAATAGCCAACAAAGCGCATTGTGCAACAATTAATTGCAACATTTTCGGTGGTCTTCACCCACCGAACACCGAGCCGTGCATTGACGAGCCAACAAAAATCTGTACTCAATATGCAATCAATTCAAATGGATGCGCCTTGGCTGCGCGATTTACGACAATGGCTCCTTCAGCTACTGCCCCGTTTTTTTTTTTCTTGTCTTGTTTTAGCCCCTTTTTTCTTAGCCCTTTGGAGGGCTGCTGCTGCTGCTGCTAACTGGTGCGGGCGATCGGCCAAGGTGCGGGACATATGTAAAACAAGCGGCCGAACAACCGCAGAGCCAGACGAGGCCGATTCTGAGCCAGTTTGGGGCCTGCTGCTGCTCCTCCTGCTCCTCCTGGCAAAAAGGATTTCGGAAGTGAAATTTATTTTGCATATCGCCGCGCTTGACAATGCATTCGAGCTGGCATTGTCTTGGCGAGCAAAGGCAAGTGCTGCTGCTGCTCCGGCTCCTGGGAAACGTTTTGCGCAACGCATTTATCAAGCTGCAGTCAATTTGGATAAGGGAGCCCAACGCATTGTCGATTGTCAATGGGAAATTATCCAATTTTGTGGCTTCGCATTCAATTGCGCCTGTCAATTTACAAGGCAGATTCCACGACCCGCCGACGAGTAGCTGTCAGTGTGATGAACGGCCCAGCTGTGTGGTCTGGCCAATGGGGTGGGTATCGAAATGGGCATGGTCAGTGTGTGTGTGCGTGTGTGTGTGTGTGTGTGTGTGTGTGCCATAAAATCATAATCGCTGCAGCTGATCAGTAGTTAAGCGCTGCCTTAGCCCAAAAATTATATTTAACCCTTACTCCTGGCCACACTTGGCTCGCCAATTGCTTCCGGAGATGCGTGCCAAGTCATGCAATGCCCGATATGCTGCCGATATGCTCTGCCAAAACGGGTATACTCGATTGAGTGTTACATATGTAAAAGGTATTTATGTAAATGTATATGAAGAACTATGTGAATATATCAATATTGTTGGATCGGATCTTTAATGAGCTATGCATGAAGCTTAGGAGAGAGGAATAGAAAGATAGAGGAAGAGAGAAAATGGGAGAGAGATAGAGCAAGAGAGAGAGAGAGAGAGAGAGAGAGAGAGAGATAGAGATAGAGAGATGAAAAGGAAAACAATGACAGACAAAGAGAGAAGAGAGTGTTGGACACTAATACACATATACCAAACATACATAAAAACAAATATTTATATAGTAGTCATAGAAATAATTTCTTAAACAACTAAGAAAATATATATCAAATATTTGCTATGTATAAAGCTTTCTGTCATTCCAAATTTCAACTATCGCACAATCTATACTCATTTCAAGTAAAACAAAGCTCTCAAGCCAAACGCTCTTCTAAAACCTTTGAGATGAGATCAACCCAACTGAATGCAAGTACCAAAAAACTGCCTAAACACAATAAGTTAGGGTCTTAACACGTCGTCTAAAATCCCTTTGTTACCACCTTCGTTCTTTTTTTTGTTTTTTGGTAATTTTTTTGTATTTTATTAATTGCATCAAGATCAAGCGCTGCACTGAGTGCCGCCAGCGCCAAAGTTGTGAAAATATGATAAAAAAACAAAAAACAAAAACCAAAAAAACAAAAAAGGAGTTCGCTAATGAGTATTTACCTTTCGCACAGGCCTGGCAACGGCCAGTACGAGGTATAGGCGTGGTGTGGTGTGGTGTGCGGAAGGGTAGGGTGGCGCGGGGCTACGGGGCGTATGCTTAATGCTAGATTAATATCGCGAAAATTTCATGTGCGCTGAACTTAACGGCTGATCGCTCATAAAATTAATCAAGCTGCTTTAGGCTACTTTAAACGTAGCCAATATTTTGTTGTTGCTGTTGTTGTCTTCTGGTTTAGTTGAGTGTTGTTGTTGTTGTTATTGTGTGTTTGGCTGGCCTGCCTGTTATTATTTTCACATACTTTGTTGGGATTTCCTTTCGTTAACAAATTGCTTTCGTTATCGATGCAAGAGTTGAATGCACTCAGAGTCAGAGCCGTAGCTGCCTTATGCAGACTTACATATATCCCTATAGACCGGTACGACGCTTTGTGCCATTTGTTACATTATAAAATATAATAAATTTCTGTTTTTTGACCATAAATATGCTAGACGATGGACTCGTGATTGCAGCGCATTTGCATAAGTTCATCGGCAAAAAAAAAAAAATATGTCAATTTTAATTGAATTTCTATTGTACAAGAAACGAATCGATCTTGACGAACATTTCGATTTATGTCTGCTCAGTCTCAGTCCGTCTGTCTCTTTGTTGTAATAAACATGTCAGCCGCAAAGCGAACCAACTAATTTGAGCGCTAGTTCAAAATGTTGGCTGCTTGGCTTGGCCAAGCTAAAACCTGATTTTTTTTTTTTTGGTCTCCACAGATCTTGTCTTGTGGGATGCTGCACTCACTGCTGTTGCTGTTGTTGCTGTTGTTGCTGCTGTTGCAGTAGCTGCGTTGCACCAATCCCAGTCGCTAGCTTAGTGCCATAATTTATGCGCAACAACAACTCGCTTTCGTGTTGGCTCCGCCTTTTGGCCAATCAGCGTCGTCGACTATGCTTGCAGCTTGTCTATGGACTGGCTGCGATTGCGATTCCGGCTCCTGCTTTGGTTTAACTGCATCGGCTGCTGTTTGCCTGGCCATAGCACAGATTGCACAGAGTCCTGCCTTGTTAATGATGGTGTGAAAACATCTTCCAATACATTAACCAAAAGTCTTAATAGCTTATCGTCTAGTTATCGATTATCTCTGAGAGAAGAGAGTATATCTTATCAAGATATATGAGATTCTGATTCCGATTCCGATTTAGTTACAATATGATAATGCTAAACTGCTATTAAATAAATACAATTTTATATATCAAATTAATACAAATAAGATATAGAGCAGCACTCATTTAAATTTCTATAACTCATAAAGATCAATTCTGTTTTTCACCGGTTCTTGAGATCTAAATTTCTATAGCTGATTTTTATACCCTGAACCCACTGAAAATGGGAAATCAGGGTATATTGGTTTTGTTATTAATATAAAATAATTGCTATATATAAGCTCAAAAAAGAATCTCTATTTGATCTCTATTCATGATCTGTGATCAAAATGCTTTTCTAGTTTTGCAGTTTTTAGATTCTTAACTGATATCATATAACATATGATAACTTATTGATTATATGGTGAATGTGTACAACTTTCCCTTCAACATTTTTGTTGACAATTATCTATACAGCAGTAGAATGATCTAGTATAAAACCAAAAACCCTATTATTTTCTAATATATCTTGATTAAAATTTATAATATTTTACCAATATACCATAGTTGGTAAACAAATTACAATTCTATATTTCTCTCTGACCCAAATATGTAACGTACCTAAACGACGCTCAGTCCAATATTAGTAACTCGTTTTAGTAGCTGAATTAAATGAGATAGATTTAATTAATGTTAGGTAGAGAAGTAGTATTATTAAGTTAATTTATTACATTTTTTCTTTCAATTTTATAAACATTTTTAAGAAGAAAAATTATGAAATAAATATAAAAAAAAATATAAATAAATTATAATTGCTTACACAACTTTTCAATATTCAAATACAAATTCTGTTTTATTTTGTGAAATGTCATTATATATCAATTTTAATTATTTATTTAACTAAATGCATATGTAATTTTGATGAGTGTATAAGAAATACGCTTCCCTTCGCTTTCCTTTTTATTGTTTTATATTAGTTGCGGCCTCTTCATATTTGTGGTTGTTGTTTTTGGTGTTGGCACGCTGCGGAAACATGAATTACAAATTTCAGTTGCAATTTGGCTCGCACGGAATTGCACCTGCTCGAAGGTAGCCCCGTGCACCCGGCTCCTGCCGCTGTTGCTGCCTCAGCTCCTGATGTTGATGAAGCAATAAAAATGCAGCGCGTGCCAAGCGGCCAAGAAGCCGCCAAAAAAATAAAAATAAAATAAAGGTGCAAGGTGCATCCAAATGCAGCACAAACACACGCACACGCACACATACACACACACAGAGAGCGTGAGCAAACACAGAAATGTAATTAAATGAGCCCCGCCACAAAAACCAGCTTAGGAATGTTGACTGTGTCCCGATTTCATCCTAAGCCCTGCTGCGCCTAGCGGATTAACGAATTTCTCGTTATGCGCTTGACTGACAGCCAAAGCAGGGAGAGGCGCAGAGAGTGAGAGAGAGAGAGAGAGAGAGAGAGAGGGAGTGAGCGAGTGGAATGCTGCAATTGTGGCTCGCTTTGATTTGTACAGCGATTTAACGCCTGATTGGCTAATGAACTGAGCCGCTTTCAAGTGGTTGCAATTCCCAGTTGCAATTGCTTCTCTTCTTCCGTTTCTCCCATTTCTCCCGTTGTTTTGTTTGCTTTGTTGTTTGTCAATTGGCAATTGATCTTTTGGGCAATTGATCCGCTTTACGCTTGCGGCCAGCGTGCGAAAAATCTACACTACGACTGTGTGCCATTAAAACAGTTACCCCGAAACGAAGCGCCAGGATATACATTTGAAATTACTTTTATGTAATTGAAATTACTTTTATGGAATTATGTAAATGTATATTTGGGTATTACTTATATACATATATATTTGCAATTATATATTCCTATATACTAAACTAATTTAGATTATATATTTATAGTTGTATATTACTATGTAAACATATCTGTATTTGTTAAAATGTATATATAAATATACAATTAGATAATTTTGTATATTAAATTAATTGAGACTACATACGCAGATTTCGTTAGATAAACAGATATTTATATAGGCTTAGCTAGCATAAAATATATATTTAAATTCAAAATAAGCATATTAATATTCTAATATTCGTATATGGTTTCATTTGATATGGCCAACAAATATGAATTTTTTATGCTCATATGCTAATTGGGGTTTGAGGAAAGATGAAATATATTGAAGATGTCTTGGAGTGAGATTGCTACTACTACTACTATTTTTAATAATATAAATAATATATAAACATGCATACATACATACATACATATATACAACTAGACGTTAGATGAAAAGATAGTTAACAGAAGCAGATATCACGCAGAGAAACAATCAATAGACTTCAATATTTGGCTAGATAAACTCAACAATTAATTTAATTGATAGCTGTGAAATCATCTCTTTGTCTATTATTACATATGTAAACAGAAATATATATTGTATACCCTATGTAATCTGTTAGAATTGTAATTCATTTGCACGCTACGATTTCCATCTAAATGCTATTTTAATTGTTAGCCAATATATTTAATAAGAAATGAGCTGCGTGCCACGCCCCTTCGCAACGACGTAGAGCCGGCTGACTGGCAGCGATAGCTGTAGGTGGGCCGCATAAATCTGTGGCCTTAATTGCAGCTTACAGCTTGGCCAGCTTGGCGGTAGCTGGTAGCTAACTTGGCCAGGCTAAGCCAGCTTAGCCGTGGAGCTGGCATTTGGCATACTCGAAATTGATTTGGAGTGCGAGCGTTTACGAGGCGCCGTAAAAAATCGCATCAAATCGAATCAAATGCAGGCAAATCCCGGGCCCGAAGCCGAGGCACGTGTAAATAAATTGCCAACGGTCAACCCTTTGGCCATCAGGCGTTGTCCTTTATCATAGCTGGCCAAGAGACCGCATCCCTTACCATATTTCCGCACTAATCCCGGTCAATAAAACACACAATTTTTGCCACTTGATGGCAGCGGAAAAACGAAGAAGAGAGAAAAAAATCTAGCTTAGAGCTACATTTACTTTTCAATTGCGTTACGGACGTTGTCTTGCCAGGGGCGTGTGGGCGAGTGGGCGTGGCTGGCATATCTGGCAAGTGTAGCTAAATAAATAAGTATTGTGCCAGCTGAACTGTGCGACAACGAACGAATAACGTCAAGTTTTATGTTTGTTTATCGCTAAACTGAAAGCTGGACACTCGCAGCCGGACAGCCGGACAGCCGGACAGCTGGACAACAGCCATGGAGCTAAGCTTAGAGGATAGCCACCCACATGGCTGTAGAATTTGCTTGTCTCTGGATTTATGCGTTTTGCCTTTGGCTATTTATTTTCTTCAGCTATTTTCTTGATTTGGCAATTTACTGTGCATTCAGCCATGTAATTGAGTTGGCAATTTTTGAGAGAAAAGGGTTTTACGATACGCAGAGGAGAGTGGGTGCGAGTGGGTGGTAGTGGCAGAGACCTGATGGGTCCATCAAATACTGCATTAACTATGTTTGAGTTAGTTACGAGTTATGGGCTCTTGGGCTGGCGATGCATATCGCGTGAGAGTCGCGTTTGGTTTTATGGCTCATAACAGCCCTAATTAAGGCCATTGTCAAGAATGCGCGTTGCAAGTTGCAAGTTGCAATTGGCAGATTTTGTGTTGTTGCATGTCGCCAGGGTTCAGTCGCCCATTTAATTGTCATGTTGTGCATTGAGAATGACAGCGTTTTTGGTCGCACAAAATGCGGCTAGCGCACGTGAGGCGACAATTATGCGCCCAGCAACATTCTGCAGCTAGCAACATGAGGCTGGCAGCATGTTGCTCTACGCATATTGTAAATGAGTTTGGTTGCCAAGCTGACGCAAAGTGGCATAATTACATGTTTCGATGACAAGACCTGCTAGCCATGTTCACGCGCTCATCGTCCGGGGAAGAGGGGGCGGGCGTGGTAGGCGCGCTCAGGCAAAGGAATGCTGCACGAATGACCAAAAAATACAGCAGCAGCAGCAGCAGCAGCAACAACAACAACAACATAAGAGAATGAAACTGTGCAGGCAATTGCATTTTTGGTTACATTTCGCTCACGTTTCGGCGCTGCAATTAAAAACGAAACAAGCCAAAGGAACAGAGCCAAGCCAAGGAGTAACAGTCCAGCCGCGTTTAGCCAACTATGAAGATTTAGATAAGCGCCTCATTTTGCTAGCCGCTAGCGCAGGCCCGGTCCGGGCCCGGCCCTGGTCAGTTTTTTATTTAGTTTTCGGCTTTGGGTTCAGTTTCTTCTACACGTTTTCCATTTCATTTCGTGGGCCCCTTGCCTCACCATTTTGGGCCAAATTGTCGCTCAGACCTTGAGTGTCCTACACTTGCATTTAAATTACAGCAAACGCATTTTATATATATGTATGTATGTATGTGTGTCTATATATAAGTATTTCTGCGTCCGTTTGCTGTTACGAGGGTGTAAAACGAATGGCCTACAAAATTTATTTGTCATAATGTAATTTTAAATGTTTCTGCGTTCACATTTGCTAATGACTTTTTGGCTCTTTGTATTACGCTTCAAAAACATTTGCTGCAGCTGGATGAACCAAGCTGACTAAGAGAAGAGAGCTGCCGTGGCTGGTAGTAGCAGTTGCTGGAGCAGAGGCAAGGGCAGGGGCACACATTTTGTACAAATTGTATGCCACCCAATCAAATACAAATCGGCACCCACCAACACAGGCCACGCAAACGCCGTTGATCCACAGTGGGCCAGTCGTGGTCGTTGGCAATCATCGCCGGCTGTAATGATTGCAAACACAATCTGGCCATGTTGATCTCGGTTTAGGCTTGAAAGAGTGGAGTGCAGTTGCTGGAGTTGAAGTTGTAGTTGGAGTTGGTGCTGGAGTCGTGGCACAGACGTTGGCGCGCACGCCGCATAAGTTTTCCGCTGAATTTCCCTCAGTTTTCTATTGCCCGCCGCTGTGGTCATGACTTCGCTGACTGCATAGAATTTCAACAATAATCGCAGCGAGCGGCTAACAAACCAGCAAACAAGGCGAAAACAACACACAGACAACGGGCCAACAACAACAGCAACAACAGAAACAACAGCAGCAACAACAAAGTAGTTGGTATCATCATAATCATAATGCGCATAAGCCGCATGGCAGAGCTAAGAGGTGGGCTGCAGGAGGCGTGGCGGGAAGAGGGAGACAGCGAGCGGGCGGCATCGGGAATTCATTCCAGCGAATTCGCAATTCTGCGAAATCAAATTGCACAAATATTTCTCTTATGCAATGCAACAGACAGAGACGGGGAGATCAACTTAGTGTGTGTGTGTGTGTTGATCCCCCTGAGTTGCCATTGCCAGCTAGATGGGTTCCAACTAAGTAACTAAGCAAAGCTCCCTCCACACAGAGCGCAATCGCATAGCCCAGTCGAGGTTGCCCCGCTGCCATTGTGGTGGCCATTGTTAGACATAGACACACAGACACCACAGATGGTCGCCCAGAGCGTGTTCCCGGTTTACACGATGCCAATTTGTGTATTATTAATAAAATATAAATTTTAGTATTTAGAAAAATAAAATATTTACTTTCGCCCCCGGGTGGACTCGAACCACCAACCTTTCGGTTAACAGCCGAACGCGCTAACCGATTGCGCCACGGAGGCAGCTGATCTCCCACTGGCAAAATATCAAACATCAGGCCGGAACTATAAATAGGAATTAATAATGCAAACCAAAATAAATTTACTTTTTATAAATACGTATTTTTTGTTGTCTTATCTATTTCTTATCTGTATCAATGTAAACAATTTTAAAAAATGTATATATATATGAACATATTCATTTATAAATATATACATATTATATTGTACAGATTATATTTCTTATCAATATTTCTTTTACAGATAATAATATGTATGAACTTTGGCTCATCAGCACTTTGCTTCACATGTTTATATAAATTATTATTTGATCAAACTATTTGGAGCGTAAATGAAGTATGAAAACAGTAAAAATGAAAATGCTTAATTATTTTTACCTTACTATTAATTGCAAAAATTAAAAAAAATATATAAAAAATTCGATCCTGCCAGGAGTCGAACCTGGAATCTTCTGATCCGTAGTCAGACGCGTTATCCATTGCGCCACAGGACCGCTTGAAACCATCGATCTATTCTTCTACACAAAAATGTTGCTAAAATTAAATTGAAATGCTTATTCATGATCTTTGTTGTTGTTGTCGTGTCGTGTGTGTTTAACGAGCTTATTTGCATACTATTTTATTGTTTCTCATTAAGTTTAATGAATATTGAATTAAGAGCATATTCCGGTTTTTCTATACACAGTTGTTTCTAGTTAACTGTTCTTAGTTCTCTCATAACAAGCATGCCTATTGTTCGCTGTGCTTTGAAGCTATTCTTAGTTTTATTTACTGTTCTCAGTTATGTATATTTGCATACGCGAACTGTTCTCGACTTGAAGTATTGCTGTGGCAGCACTGTTCTCAGTTGTAATATATCAGCTGTTTGCTTCAATTATTCTCAGTTTTTTAGGTGTTTATTTGTGCTCATTATTTGATTCTTATGCAGTTAATGATTTAATGTTCAGTATGGTATAATTTTTTTTATTTTTTTTTATATATTCCTAGATTAATTCATACCGCATTTTAATTTGCTTTAGCTGCAAAACTGTAACCATTTATGTTTATCGTGATCTGCAGCTCTTGCAACTTCGTGTAAACTTGTGCAGCGTCTTGCAGTCTCCTGTGAACGTGATAAGCTCGAAATCAACCGCATCGTCATCATCTTCGTCGTGGTGGCGGCGGTGGCGACCGCCACTGCTGCTGCTGCTGCTGGCAGAGAATCCAATCGGCATGGTTGACGTCGTCGTCGTCGTCGTCTTTGTTGTTGCTTTTATTGTTGGAGCTGTGGAATTACAGCCACTCTAATCTCTCGACAATTGTGGGCGCACACAGCGCGCAGGCGCAGCGAAATCATGCGAAGAGGAAATGAAATCGCGCAACTGCAACTGGCAACTGGCAACTGGCAACTTGGAAACCGGCAAAGTGGCAGCGCGACGAGCTGCAGCGGGCGGACAACCAGGGAGAGAGAGACCCCAAGCAGTCTGCGATGCTTTTCCTTAATGCTATGAGTGTTTGTAAGTCTGTTTTCGGCTGGCCATGTAGAGTCCGGGTCCTGATCGTGTCTGGCTTCTAACTTTGGGAGAATTCCTTTAAATGGTTTTTTATGTTGTTGTTGTTGTTGTTGTTGTTGCTGTTGGTATCATTTATGTGTGTGCGGCTGCTGCGACTGCAGCTCAAATGAATCATACCAACGGAGCTAAACCCAGCTCCTCCCTGCTGTGGCGTCGAGTGGCGACTGCTGCGACTGCGACTACGAGACCTGCACAAGATGTGTGAATTTTTTGTTGTTGTTGCTTTTGGTTTTGTTTTAGGCGAGCTGCCACATCGTCTCGATCTGTGGCGAAAGGAGTGAAAATTTATTGAGCTGTGGGCGCGCATTATTCATGGACTGCACCACTAAACGGCGAGCAGCGAGCAGCGAGCAGGGAGTGCGACGAAGCAACGAGTCGGAGCACCACCAAAAAGTAGGCGACACCAGTTGCCGCTGTTGCTCGGGGACCTGGTCGCCGTCAGTTTGGGTTAACAGGTTAATGTTGTCCACAGGTCTGAAAAAGCCATGGCTAAAAGCACCAACAACAACGACAACTAAACAAAAAACACATACATACATATACATATATATAAGAAAACTATGTGCTATTGTTTCACATGAGAGGCGCAGATCGAAGCCACTTATCGCCTGTCAAATGTAATCGATGATATTGTTGCTCTGGCCATTGCACCTAATGATGATGAAAGTAAGCTGCTGCTGTTGCTGCTGCTGCTGCTGCTGCTGCTGCTGCTGCTGTTGGTATCTGCATCTAATCATCTCAGTGTTTTACACTTGCCAAGGTGTTGCACGCTTATCACCTGGACTTGGGTAATTACAACAGAAATCTTGTCGAAAACAATAATTCGTTTTGGCTTAATTTCTTGGAATATGTTATTTATGCCTGCGGCTGTGCTGGGGCAGCATGCTTGTGGCGCATTTATCGTGTTGCATCAATAAATTGCCCAGTCGAGCTGCAGCTGGAGCAGGAGTTGGAGAAGGAGCAGGAGCAGCAGCAGCTCAGGTCTCAACATTTCATAATATTTACAATAAACATGCAACTGCTAAACGAGAAGGATTCTGAACAGCAACAATCGTTGTTGTTGTTGCACAGTTGCTGGCAACATTTAGCGCATCATGTTGCGTGAAATTTGACACTTTAGCCATGTTGCGGCTGCTGATGACGACACAGTCAAACTGCCAGACACACGGGCAACATTTGAGTTTTGTCTTGTTGCTGCTGTTCGTTTTGCTGTTGCTGCTGCTGCTGCTGTTGCTGCTGTGTCTGTTGCTTATTTATGTGCATCAGGTTTTTAGGCTGGCATTGGCGCAAAGTTGCTTTTGGGCGCTACCGAATTTATGTGCCTTTGTCATATTTGCTGGCGGCCTTATAACAATAATACACAAATATGGCCAATGCGTTGTCAACAGCTGCAGACTCTGGCTAAACGCAGTCCCACTCTCTCTACCTCCCCCTCCCCTCCTCTCTCTCAATTGCATGCAGCGCACCACAATCAAGCGACAAATTGATCGCACTACGAGATAGGCAAACTCTCGAGCAACATGCTGATGATGGGGTCTGCATAGGCCTACAAGGCAATGGACCAAGGACACACTGGACAGACGAAGCCGGACAAGATGGACCTGGACCTGGACTCGGCACAGCTCGGAAACTAATATCTGTGCAATGGCCAATGCCAATTTTCCTATTTAATATGCCACGAATTGACAGGGCCGTTGCCATTAAGCATTTGATATGGGGCTTACTTTGGCCCTCCGCCTGTCACATTACAGACAGTTGGCATTTGGGCTTAATTTAATCAAATTAGCTGAGAAACGAAATTGTTTGAAGAGAGAGAGAGAAAAATGTAAATTATGATAGTGTTCAAATTGCATGCGTAATGCATATTGCAATTGCAATTGCATTTGTAATTGCTGACTGCAATATGTTGAAGCGAATGCAATTTAAATAATTAATAACGCACACACAATTTAATTTCATTAGGATAATTCTAATTAGAAAGTGGAGCTGCAGTTGCAGTTGCAGTTGTTGTTGCAGTTGTTGTTGTTGTTCTCTATCGCCTGTGTCCAATCGCTGCCTGCAAAGGCCCAATTTCCAAATGTAAGCTGAAATTTAATTGAAATTGTTGCTGTCATTGTAAAATTAATGAATAGACAAACAGCACATACACACACACACACCTACACACACACACCTACACACACTGCTGCACATTCATAGAAAAGCAATTACATTTAACAGCTGCCTGGACAGCAGCATTGATGAGCTTTGCCACTGATGCAGTACGATAAAATGGCATGCACAAGCCATCTATATATTATATATATATATATAGGATACTCTCTCTCTCTCTCTCTCACATTATATAATGGCTTTGCCTGATAATACCACAACAGCCAAGCGGCTAATTAAATTGCTATGCAGCTCAGGCGTTGACCATATTAAAATCCATTTAAATCTAACAAATGTATCGATATTCTTTTGGACCACTGGTCACAGAGTCCTATCATAGTTAATCATCTAAAGAAGCATTTTGTTTGTTTCTCTCACTCACTCTCTCTCTCCATCTCTCTCTCTCTCTGTGTGCGTGCTGTATGTCGCCATTGTTGGGCATACATTTCCAATCAGATAACGCTGCAGCCAAAACGCACGAGCGCACAAACCATGGCCCTGGCAGAGAGACAAGAGTCAAAAGGATGAGCAGCAGCTGAAGGAGCGGGAAACGGGAGACGGGAGCTGGTTGATGGTAGATGGGGAAGCAGGCAAACTGAGAACAGTAGATGGCAATGTGGAGGCAGTAAGCGTGTTATCGAAATGCTGTTGCCACTACCACTAATTAGTTAATGCATGACCAAATAATTGTTGCCATTGCTGCTTTTGTTTTCAACATATATGTATGTATGTATATAAATGGGATTATATATAATGTATATATTGTGTATACATAATAAGCATAAGCATAGCTGTGCTGTACAAAATAGAAGCTGAATTCACAATAGAGTTCTATGAACAACTTTTCTTTAGAGTTTAGTCAGAGAAAATATACATAATATTTATTCAGGACTAGATATGCAACATACGACAGGCTTCTTTTTATAAGAGAATGAATGCGAATAAAACGATTCTATCATATTTTTAATTTTAAGTACAAGCACAGATCTGAAGCTCCCTCATATCATCTCAGAAAAAATATGCTTCAGGGCTATCAAACTTATTTAAGCAAAAATATACATATATGTATGAGAGTAAATGAAATATTAGATTTAAGTTATGAATGGTTGTATACTCTTAGTATATGATAAACTTCTGATATGTACGAATATGAAATAAAAATTTCATTATCGCTGTACAAAATTTTAGTTTATAATTATAATTAGTAAAATTAAAATTAAGTATGATAAATAGAATAAGATTTAATATGTACAAATTACAACAAAATACTTACAGAGTATAAGTAAGTTGAATTCTAACTGTTCACAGACAAATATAAAAAACTTTATTTAGAAATTCTTATTTAAAATATTGTTAATTTTTTTTTTTCCAATTTTACCAATTTTAATATAGTTCTCTGCTAATAGAAATAAATCGAGCTAAAATCAGACAATTTGATTGCTTCTACTACTTCTGTCAAACTGTCGTAATATTGAGGAAATTTTCAAGAAATTTGTATATTCTGACAGCGTTAACAAAGTGTTGGAAATATCAATAAATATCTGATATACATTGCGAGTAGACAGTACTATATGCTAAACAGTTTTTCGCTGCGAAGAGCGACGCCTTTTATTTTCCCAGTTAAGAAAGAAATCTTTCTTATTATATCTATTTGCTGTTTATATATTATTTTTGTTATGCAATAGAAAATTGCATTTATATCTATATACATATAACTGTATATAATTCCCTATATGTTCAGCAAAAGTGAAAGATATTATGTTTATAGGTTTTGGTCTTTATAGATTGGATTAGTTATGGCTGAAAGATATACTTATGTATATGTCATAACAAATCATTCAAACAAATATTTGTGATAGAGTTGTTAAGATCTGGCTAAGTTAAAACTGTTATTGATTAGCACAGTCCGCCTATTAGCTTATTAGTTATATAAACGCCTCGCTCTATTAAACCGCGCAGCGAGTGGCTACTATAGCCCATGTATATAAAGATACGACTATATACATATATGTTTATAAAGATATTTATACATATGTATATGTTAGCTAGCGGAACCAATCGAACTAATCGAAATGCCACCACATTTGTCCCTCCTCTGCCGCAGTCCAATCAGATATTTGATAACGATGCGAGCCGAGCGAGCGAGCGAACGTTTCGGACCAGGTCTAAACACTAATTAGCTAATGCATGCCCAAATATTTGTGACGGCTGCCTTGGTTCACAGGGCCATTGATTTATGCTCATATTTTGGGCGGGTTACAGCTAGCTGCGTGTGGCACTCGCATTTCCCATGCATATCTAATACAATACATTATATACATGTGTGTGAGGCCTTATCGCAGATGCTGATTAACTGATTTATATGGCTTGTAATTTGTAATGCATTGATCACTGCGCATTCGCGTCCATTGCTGATAGACAGCGGGTTAAGCTAATGTCATTGAGTCTCGTGAGTTTGTCAAGCTAATTGCAGCACATACACATACATACATATAAACATCTATATTTATATGAATATTATTTTTGCCCGAATCACAATGTAATTATATAACAATTATGGGCGTGGTCAGGCAGAAACTTTGTCGCATGTTCTCGATGTTGACTTCCCAATGCAATTAGACAAATGAGGCCGCCCCCCCGCCCTCGCTGGAGTGGGGGCTACACGGAACTCTGGCGATGCTGAATGTAAGATCGATCTATATGGTCACTATATACATAGATATACCAATATTTTGTGCTTGGCTGCGTTTAACGTGCACTTAATTGTTGCTGGCTCAATTACACTGGCCAACACAGCAGATGCACTCGCCAAGATATCCATGTATACAAGGTATTTGTTATATTGTTATTATTCTATTAAATGGATGCTCGATGATGAGCCTAGCGTGCCTATGTACATATATGTATGTGTGTATTTGTATGTGAAATTTGTAGCACAAGGTGCAACGGAAACGGATGCTCGCTGACAATTAAATGGCATTAGCCAATGCGCATTGATACGTGGCTTTAACGAATCAGCAAATTTGCCTAGCTGGATGCCGCCTTTATGGCCGTCAGACACGCGCTGGCCATTAATTAGCGCCATGCCCATAAAACGGGGCGGCAGTCTAGTTTTTTTAACTACTCATAAACTTGGCTCTAAGGTACTTACATATCGAGTGGATATATGTATATATGTATATGTTGGCTTTATGGCCAGGCTCGTAAAACAAAAGACTTAGGCAACGAACTTTGTCGGCTTTCGTTTATTTGTTGCTGCTGCTGCTGCCCCAGCCATCGTTGTCGTACCAATAAATTAACATGCCATTTCACGCCTCAATACAAGCTCATAACTCATGCGCTCGATAACGAACAAATGCCGCATAACAAATGCCCAAAACTCAGCTCAACTCAGCTCAGCTCAACTCAACTCAACTCAAAAGAACATTCAGTTGGGCAGACGCGCGCACGTTTTGTATTGAAGACGCATCGAAATTTAAAGAGCAATTCATAAGCATAAATGGGCATTAGATTATTATTATTATTATACGTATGTATATGTATGTATATCGTCGTACATACACGCACCCACACTCAATATCATTTACGATTTCTGCCCAATCATCTGGCCGCAATTAATCAAACTCTTTGCCCGTCAAATACCGTTCTACAATTTTCACTCATACAATTAGAGAGAGAGAGAGAGAGAGAGAGAGAGAGAGAATCATTTGTTTATTATTTTTTTTTATATATTTTTTTCATAAATTATTTTATTTATTTTTTTGTTGTTTTTTTTTTGTAATATTTTTTTTTTTTTTTTATATATTTTTCTGGTGATTGCCTTTAAATTTAAATAAACGTATGTTTTTTTTTGTATTTTTTTTTTTTATATATTCAACTATCAATATGGCCAATTACAATACATTTATCGCATATGCTTACAACATACATACATATCCGTAGCTCTAGAAGTAGGTATACATATACATATACATATTACATAGATTTGTTTTTGCTTTTGTTTTTCATTTTGTTTACGCACATAAATTAAGTTAAAAACTAAATTTGTTTTTTTATGTACACAGAACTTAGGCGATTATTTTGTAGTTATATAAATACTTTTTTTTTATATTATTTCGTTTTTTTTTTGTGCTAAAATTATACAAAAGTTGCTAACAAATGTTTTTTTTTTGTTTTTTATTATTAATTATTTTTAGGTTTTGCTTATATATTTTTTACAAATTGCCTTTAACATTGAATTGATTTAAAATTATTTGATGTTTATTAATAAGACTTAGCCCTAAACATCGAACATATGCAGCTATATATATATATAGATTTTTATATATGTACATATTCTGTGGTGTGTGTGTGTGTATATTTATATATATGTCTCACATACACTGTCCTACAATTTGACTTACTTTTCTTTTACTTTTGTTGCTCTCCCCTGCTCTTTGTCTGGCTATTTGTTTATTTAAATTTAAATTTAAGTTTAAGTTTATTTTACATTAATTAAATTTTGCATTTAAATTTATGTGTTTTTTTTTCCTTTTCTTTTGTTTATCACGTCTGTTTGTTTAATATCTAAAAATTTAACTAATTTACAGTTTAAAGTATTTTTGCAATTTACAATTGCATTGCATTAATAGGACAAACATTTTGCAGTTGTTTTTGTTGTTTTTTTTTTTTCAATTTTTATTTTAATTTCTTTTTTTTTTGGACGTGCATTTTGTTTAAGTTAATTTTAATGCTTAGTTATCGTTAGTTTCTGTGTGCTTGTTGCTGCTGCTGCTCTCTGCTTCATACATACATACATACATATATACATATATTAATATTTATGAATTTTGCTTTAATTTAATTGATATTTTATTTTATTTTTATTTAGTTTTTGCCTTTGTTTATAGTTATTATTTTTGCTGTTTGCTGATTTTATGGCAGTTCATAAAGCACAATTAAATACGCCGAATTTGCGTTAAGAAATTAAATTAATTAAGCGAAAAAACAAAAAAATAAAAATAAAAAAACAATGAATTCATACAAACATACTCACGCACACACTCACACACACACGAGAGCGCAATAAAAATAATATGTGCGGCCCTTTAATTAATTTTAATGGGCTTTTGTTTTAACTGCTGGCCGACGACGAAAACTTAAATAATTAAAAATTGCACGCAATGTTTACAATTAGGAATAGCCAGCACTTGAGCTGCCCCCGCACGCCCTCTGCACCACAGACAAGACAAAGTGCCTAAAAGTCGAGCAGGCGTCCTGCCGACTCCTGCTGGAGCTGTGGCTGGAGCTGTGGCTGTAGCTGGAGCTGCAGCTGTGGCTGTAGCTTGTGTGAGTCCTCAGTTTGGCATTGTGTTTGGAAATCAAAGTCAGTTGTTGATAAGAAACGGCTCTAGCTGAACAAGTTGCTGTTCAAGTTGTTCCCGCTCCATCACGTATAGTCAGTGCGCCAAGTGCCCTGCAAGAGGCGAAAGAAGCAAAGGGAAATGCCAAATTGAAACATTAATAAACAAAGCTCTTATAAAACGGACTCTCTCTCTCTCTCTTTCTCTATATTTCTCTTATACTCACCATTGAGCTGAGTCCCAAGTGGTAGGGCTGCGAGTGGGGCACTACGCCGCCGCCCAGCGAACCGGCCGTGGAGAAGCCACCCTGGAGTCCACCGGAGGCGCCCAGTGCGCCCATGCCGCCGGTATACCAGCTGCCGTGCATGTGCGCATGTGCCGGATGCAGTCCGCTGGAAAGGTGTCCATGTTGCGCTGGAATGACGAATATTCAATGTTAAAGCAAATTGTTCAGCTCAGTCAGTTTCAATGCTTTGATGCTTACCCATGGAGGCTGAGAAGCCGCCGCCAAAGCCCTTGGATGGATCCAGCGGCTTGAAGTCGCCCATGCCCAAATGTCCGCCCATCGGCAGGCAGCCGCCGCCCAAGCCCTTCTTCTTCTTCGACTTGGAGCTGAGCTTGCGATTACGCGTTTGTATGCCCTCCTTTTTCATGGTAAGTGGACGATTGACCTGCAAGGGAGAAGGGGAGGAAGCAGAAGAAGAAGATGCAGCTGTTAGTTGTGGGTGTTTGCAACACAGGGGGGGAAAAATCAATAAAGTGTGTCTGCCGACGGCAACAGCAGAAATGGGTCAAATTTATGCAAATTCATTGCGCGGCCCTTTTTGGCCGGAAATGCCGCTAACTGCACACGCTGTCTGTTGCAAGTTGCAACTGGCAACTAGCAACGCACTGTGCAACAGCGCTGTGTGGCAGCAGTCGGGAACCGGGAAGTGAAAATGAAGTATTACAAGCATTTCTACACGATCAGATAAGCGACATTTGCGAATGCGATTAGTTGGCGCTGATAGCAATAGCGGACGAGCGACGACCAAAAGGCAGGAGGAGAGAGGGAGATAGTGCGAGAGAAGGAGGGAGGGTGTGCAGTAGGACCAAGCTACTTTTTCTTTGCCTCTACCTCTCTCTCCACTCTCTCTCTCACTCTCTCTCTCTTTTTTTTTTGTGAGTCGCTTGGCCATTGTTGAGGCTGCCCTGGCTGCCGCTTCATATGCAATTTCTTATCACTTGCGAACATCTAAGCAGCGGCAGCAACAGCAACAGCAACGGCAACAACAACAACAACAATTGCGCTACAATTACAATATTGAGTTACCCATTCGTCGGACGACAAAGAAAAAGTTACATTATATATATATATACACATAGTTATAGTATATAGTCGTTGCTCGGTCTACCTGGGCGTGAATTACGACATTGTTTGTGGCCCCTTTTTGTGTTTTTTTTTTTTTGTGCGGCCAGAAATTGTAAAATTGTCGAGCAATTGTTTGAGCCTCTTGACGAGATTTTCGAGGGTTGATTGTAATGTAATGGAGCGCAAACAAGAGCAAACGTATCACTTACAGTGACCGAGGGATGCTGCCGCTGCTGCTGAGAGCTGAGTGCTGAGTGCTGGGCGATCGGCAACGGTAATTGATAGTCTCTGCTCTGTGCCGCTCCCTAACGTTTAGCACAAATTGTGGCAATTAGCTCAGCTGAGCAGCAGCAGAGGCAGCAGCAGCAGCTGCTCCTTCTCAAAAAAAAGCTTTAATTGATGCACAGCAGCCACTAAACAAAGCATAAAGTTGTTAATGTGCTGATCGCACAGGCCTAGCTCATTAGGGGATTCACAAGAAACTGCCGTCAGATTTTTATGCATAAAATCTTAATCGAGCGTGCGCTCCCCGGCTGCATGCAACACGCGCGCGCGCCGCTGCACTGCCAAGTGGGTGGGCCGCTGCACTGAGGGCGAGCGAAACAGAGCTCAGTGCCTGTTGTTGGCAAATTGAGTGAGACGGCGCCAGGCGCGCTGCCTTATGCAATACATTTATCACATGCACATGCACACCTACACATACATACATACATATATGCATGTCTACATATATTATTCTAACGCCGCAGGACACTCAGCAGCTGCACACGCTGCTCAGCAGGAATCGTTGCGTTAGATAAGCTGATAAACTGTTAACAGGATGTCTTGTGTCTCTCTCTCTGTGTGTGTGTGTGTGTGTGTGTTTACGACGGCAAGTGTCTGATTTGCTCTTAATTAGCTGTTTTCCAGTGAACTGCGTGAAGACACGCGTAACGATTCCAGCCCCTCCCCCTGCCCCACTTGTGATGTGTAGTGCAGTCGGCATTTCCATAAAATGTGCCAATCACATGGCCAGATCGCTCAGCCAAAGAGGCCCACACAGGCGGACGACGACGACGACGACGATGGCGGCCAAATGACAAACGAATTGAATTGAAATGAACTGCTATAGCTAGGCAACAACAACAACAACAACAACAACAACAACAAACACTGAGCAATGCAAAAAGCGCGCTGATTGGCATCTTATCAAGATGGGACACTGTCCAATTGAAAGAAAATTTTTGCAAAATAAATTTCGCCGCTATGAATGCGCACTGGCTTATGTGTATGTGTGTGTGTGTGTGTGTAGGCCATTAGCTAGCTCACACACACACATACACATGCTAGCCACCCAAAGCGACAGCATTTATAGTTTTGCTTGCTTTTCTTTTTTTGGCGCATTGCTCATACGCCACGTTGCAAGCCGCCGCCGCTTTTAGTTTATAAATCAGATTAGATATTTAGAGCACACATACAATGTATAAGGCTTGTGCCTGATGCTTTGATATACATACATGTATGTATGTATATATATACACACAATATATACATATACATATATCTGCCGCGACTCCAACTTTGTCTTTGACCAAGCTCAATTAAAACATTTTGCCGCCGCTGTTGATTGAACTGCAGCTGCTACACACACACACTCACACACACACACACACACACTTACACTAGCAAAGCCAATGCCTAATTAGTTTGCGGCTGCACAGGTGGCCCATCATTTTGCTGTCTAACACCGTCTGACATGTAAATGTGCTAAAAGTTCAAGTGATTTTTTACCTGTTCCCTAAAAAAAAAAATAAGGAAAACTTTTGGCCACATTTAACAAAAGTCATTAAAAGCTAACTGCAGGGCATACTTGCACAAAAAAAAAGAAGTAGGAAAATGTAAGAAGCAAATGTAGCGAAGGCAAAGCTTTTTCTTGAGTAGTTAATAGAACTGGGGAATACCCTGTTGAGAGAGAGTATTTAGGTATTATATGTGGAGTATATAAAGAGTGAAGATCTCGAAATCTTATAGATTATATTCAGTATATGAGGAGCTTGTGTATAGAACATCGTATAGAATATATGAATGCATATAGAAGGCAGACTCGAATTCGAAATTTAAGAGCTGCAGGAACTGCCAAAAGTCAAGATTTGTTTCGAGATAAGAAAATATGCCTAATAATAGATATCTTTGAGGAAACATAAAAAAGAGAATATTGAGTTTATATTTTGTATGGAACTCAACTTATATGGAAAATTAGCCCAGATTCCAGCCCAAGCTGGAATACTTAATGTCAGATATCATATTATATCATATCATATCATAACATATCATATGCACAGGTGGAAGTACATATATTACCTAGCGGTCAATAAAGGATTTAGTGTCTTAGCTACGATCAAAAATATATGTACTGGTATCCTATCATATCATATCATCATATTATATCATTTTAGCATATCATTTTATCATATCATATCATATCATATCATATCATATAATATCATCTCATCTCATCTCATATAATATCATCTCATATCATATTATATCATCTCATATCATATTATATCATATCATATCATATCATATCAGTAGATATATTTTTGATCTTAGCTAAGACAATATATCTTCTATTGACCGCTAGGTAATATAGTTTCTATTATATGAAGCATAAATTAATGTATCTGTACTATATATAATTAATAGTACTATATCTTTTACATTAATCTCATCTCAAGCAATAAACTTTATCTTATATTGAACAAATCAAAATCGCGCTACTTTATGCATTAGTTAACACACCTTCAGTTAAGCTACTTAGCCCTATATTGACCGCATCATAAGCAAGATACTTGATCTTAAATAGCCCGCTGTGCACATCTTTCATATTTCACTCTATATCACTTATCTGAAGCATCAGTTACTCTGAGCACTTTCAGCTATCACCCTTTCATCTACCACAATGTTTCTTTTTTGCTGTGCTTTGCTTACAGGGTATACAAATCTCAGACCCTAAATGTTAACGTTTATATGCCGGCTGGTACATGGGCTAATGAATATTTAATAAGCCAGAAGTTGGTCAGAACAACCCTCAGCTGTTGGGGACGGGGGGACGGGAGGGGGGCGCCCCTCAGGGCGCGAAAATGTTATTAAATCTAGTTTCCACATGGCTCGACAGCCTTTATATCATTGGCTGCATTTCCGCACCGGGGTTCAAGTGGGCTGGGAGTGGGTGAGGGGGCAGTGCTTGGCAGTCGGACTCAGTGAGCCGTAGTCTATTACATAAATTACGCCAATTTCTGGGCGCTCGTCGTCGTCGTCGTCTGCCGCCGGTTGCCGTCGCACGCGTTGGCCATAATAAAATCAAAGCTTATCGCATTTTCACAGCCAAACACCAGACGCTTATCTTGCAACAACAAACACGAGCAGCAAGCAGCAACAACCACGACGGGCATCTTTAAATAATCATCAACAATTCATCATCGGGGTAGCTGCCCCCGTTGCTGCTGCTGCAACCTGCCACCCCCTGTGGCAGCCCAAAAAGAGGGCGTTGGGCGTTGGGTGTGCAATACACTTCATTTTTGTCACTTTTAATCTATCTCTGTGTGTGTGTGTGTTTCCGCTGGAATGCTCGAGTGGCCCGAACCGTTGTTAAATGTTGCGTTAAATCGCTTAAGCGTTTAACGAGGGTTAAAACTCACAAATCACAAATCGATATCTAGCTGAACAAACTGTCGACTTATATGGCTATATAGATAGATCTATATAGATGGTAGATTTTTGTACTTACATTGTGCAGCTTGTAGTACAATCCGCAGGCATTGCAGACCGGCTCGCCGCTGGCGTTGCGCCGCCAAAGGGTTGTGGTTGTGGTCTTGCAATTGGCGCAGGATGTGCCCGCCCGCTTGGCTGCGCTCTGCAGCGACTGCAGCGTCTGCAAAGAGATAGAGAGAGAGAGAGAGGAAATAAGCAATATATACAATATATATTTGATTAATTAGTTTATTAATGTGGCCTGAGCTCAGCTTGACTGCTGAATTGATTATGCTAATGTCGCACGCCCACAAATATGTTGCTTGCGCTAATTGAACGGTGCCAAAAAACAAACGCACAGAATGAGAGCGAAAGAGAGAGAGGGGGAGAGGGAGGGAGAGTGGCGCAGAAGTATGTGCTCGTTGCAGCTCCTTTTGGCAAACAAAGTTGCTCGACACACCAGGCAACAACATTTTTTAAATGGCATTCGGACTCCGTCCGACTTGCTGCCTTTAACAGCAGCATCAATTCATTAAAATGACAATTTTTACAAAACTGCCCAAAAACAACAACAACAACACTAGCAAGAACAACAACAACAACTGGAGAGCATGTCTGCGCCACGCTTAAATTTCCACGAATTGGCTACAAGAAGCGTAGCAGACCCCAAAAACATTTTGTGCCTGGACCACGAACGAGAAACAGAACGAGAAGCAGACTTGGAGTCAGGCCCCAAAAAGATCTTGGAGCATGTTTGTTGCTTGGCATCTGGGGCTGTGCAGCTTCGACTGTGCTCTTGGCTTATGTTCATGTTGCTGCTACAACAACAACAACAGCAACAGCAACAGCAACAACAACAACGATGGCAACAAGGCAAACACATTGCAACGAGGCCCTAAACTGGCGTTGATCATGTTTGACTTTGATTTTTAATTGTTGCCTCCTGCCTCTGCGGCTCACCTGTTCTGGCTGTGCCACGCTGCCTGGCTGCCATTAACATAAATCAGAGGTCATGCCACAGAGAGGGCCATACTTTTTGGTGGCACTGTTGCCGTGTGTTAACGAGCTTGTAACAATTTCACATACAGACAGCTGCGATTGCAAGAAACAGAAAAAAAGGAAAAGGAAAACCAAATCGAATATCGAAAATGTGCGAGAATTCAAAATTCATTTGCAACGCCTACAAATCGTGGCAGCGAGCGACCAACTTGTGGTAATTATGTGGCAGCCACAATGAGGACAAGCTTTGGCCAGCCTAAAACACACATACACACACATGTATATAAATTAAGTTGTTAACATGACAGTGCAACAAAATGCACTAAACAGGCGAATGCCACAAAATGTTGCAAGTCTGGCAGACTGGTCGCACTTGTAGGTGCTAAACAGGCTTAGCTAATACTCTGCCTCCAAATGTGGCACATAAATCAATGTCAGGCCAGGGCCAGAGAGCGAGAGAGAGAGGAGAGAGCGAGAGGAGAGAGCGAGAGTAGGAGTGAGAGGCTGTGGGTGTGGTATGGGGCAGCTTCGCATTCGACAAACTGTCAAACATTGTCAAACGTGGCGCATTTTAATTGAAATGCAAAAAGCGCAAGCGCCAACACTCAAACAACAAACAGCAGCTGGCATACAAGATGGCGCTGGCGATAAATAAATAATACTATACAAAAGACCAAAAGACAATGCACTTAATTCCCATATATAAGACATGTACATGTATACATATGTATATATACGACTATATATATATTCACTTGCCTCTGTGTGCGTTGAGCTCATAAATTAAAAATTTCTCAATGCGCTTAAGCATGGCAAAATGCCCTGGCCACACTACGCTTACGATGGGGTATTACGAATTTGTTGCATAAAAAGAGTATATAAGTAAAGTATATAAGTACATAAGTACAGTTGAGCCTCGATAATTCGTGCCTAGTCAAATCGATAATCGCAATAAATCGAAAAAAAACTCAATCTTGCTTGAAAATATTTATTCTCGATAACTTGAACTTCTATGTAAATCGAAAAAAAAAAAAAACTGATCCTTCTACTTATAAAGAGTATTTGATATTCCTTATAATTCAATAACAAATTCCTCATTATTATAATTATTTTTATTTTATTTTTTCATTATTGTTGCCACCTTGCGTTGATTTATGACAGTTGCAACTGGTCAAAAAAAAAAAAAAAAATATATATATATATATTAAAAATTACAAAAAAATTGTCTGCAATTCACAAAATGGCGTTTGTTTGAATTAAATTTTTTGGCCACTGAATTTTAATGTAAAATTTTTGTGTGTGTTTTTTTTCTGAATTGTTTATGTTAAATGTGTATGTAAATTGTGTTTTCATTTAGACAAAGAGGCACGAGGCGCATTTAAATATTTAATTGAAATTGAAATTGTGAAAACAAATGCAATAACAACAGCAACAACAACAACAACAACAACAGCAATGTGCCACGAAAATTGTGTAAAGCGAGCGAAACAGTAAATGCTTTTGTACATAGGCGGGGCAGAGAAGCGGAAAAACGGAGGACGGGACGGGATGGGCTGGGGCATGGGGCGAGTCGGGCTGCTGGGTCAGACAGGCGAGCTACAGTTCTATTTATTGCGCAGCTTTTGTGCGCTGGGGATGGCAATGCCCTTTGCCATCTAAGATATCGCACCAAAGACGCAGCTGGCCAAAAGCGAGAGCAAAAGAGATAGACCGAGTGAGTGCCAGGGAGAGTGAGAGAGAGAGGGAGAGAGAGTGAGAGAGAGGCAGAGCCACAGAGCGCTACAGCCGTTTGCCCAGAAAATGTTACGTTTATCTCAGTGTAACATCTTTTACTTGGGGGCACACAGTGAGCCGCTGTATAAGTATCTGTATCTCTAGATGTATCTGTATCTGTGTGCGTGTGTGTGTGTGTTAGTTAGTTATATACATATCTGCAGCTGTAGCAGTAGCACTCTCTCTCTGTGTGTGTATTACCCCACTGCCCACGTTGCGCCGACATTTTATCAGCTCATTTTTTTTTTTTTTTTTTTTTTGCTTTTCTTCTTTTTGCTTTATCTAACAAAACATTCATTAAATTGTTCGCAGCCAGCGCAAAAAGTCGTTTGCAGTTGCTGTCTGCCAACCCTCAGCGCTTTTGGGGGTTGTTTTGGAGCAGCCCCCCACTCACACACACACACACACACACACACACACACACACAAAGAGAAGATGGCAAAAGATAGCGCCCAGATCTCAGGCAACAGCGCAACGAAAATTTCTATATCTGATGCTGGCTTTGACTTGGGTTGCTGTCAGTTGGTGGTTTGGGTGGCTTTTTGGGGGCGGGGGCCAGTGAAATGAAATGAAATGAAAGGCAGAGGCACGAGCAGAGGCGAGGCGTAGAGCCAACAAAATGTCTCTGCCATAACAGTTACATTTAGACAAGAGTGCGCTGGGTATATAAATATATATAAATACATACATACATACATACATATATATGCACATGTATATAAATTTCTGTGTGTACTGTGAAATTTAATTTAAAAATTCAAATTTATTTTTATTTTTATTTTTTTTTTTTTTTGTGGCTGTGCTAGGCCTGTGCAGACTTTTATTTATTTTTATTTTTATTTTTTTTGTGATATTTCTTTTATATCCTGGGCTCATTTCCTTTTTGGCCAAAACGGATTCGTTTGTTGCGCACAGCCACATGCTGTTGTTAGTTAGCTGGGGCGTGGCAATTCAGGCTGTTGCTCTGGTATTTTATGTTCATGTTGCTGTTGTCGCTCGAAGGGTTGCCCGTGCACAGCTCGTTGATTGGCTTGGTCTTATTTCTCGTTTATTTGAAGGCACATTTGCCTAATTAATACATCAGCTCAACTCATTTGCTGGCACGCACAATATAAAAAAAAAAAGCATAAAAAATAAAAAAACCAAATCTAGAAAAAAAAAAGCGAAAACTATTGCTAAAAATCACACCTGCTGCTTGGCTAGAAAAATCAATAAAAAATGTTTTACGGAACAGGTATAACAACAACAACAACAACAACTACATCTACAACAACAACAACAACAATGTGAAATGTTGCTGCTGCTACGACAAGCTATTAATGTCGCTCATTAATGCTGCTCAATGAATTTTACGAGCCTTTCGGAGCTGGCCACAACTTGTCGCGCAGACAGCGCCCAAAAGGTTTTGCGCTTTTGCATTTTAAACAGCAACAACAACAACAACAGTGACACTGACAGCAACACGGCCCCGTCTAGCTAGGCTAAAACAAAAGTGTAGCTCGCGATTTGTGAAGGCATGAAAATCGTCATTAATATTTGTCACTCGACATTGCAACTGCATAAATATAAAAAAAAAAAAATAAAAAAAAATTTATATATATATGGTGAACTGGCCCCTTTTGGCCAGCTGCTGTTAGCAAAATGAATGTGGTCTAAACACGCGTCCAGCCGGCGGTTGGGGGCTGCGTGCTTGGCCACATTTTCACATATTGTCTGGCCGCAATGGAAGGGTTAGAAATGCAACCCTTTTGCCCTTAGCTGCAAATTATGCCTTTGCATATTAAATAGATTTATATTGTTCTGTATTTTGTTGTTGTTCACGTTCACATAAAGCAGCTCGAGCAGGCTTTCTGAGCCAGGGGCGCCCTAACAAGCGGGCCTTAATCATCCACAGACTCCACCAACTTCAACTTCAACTCCAACTCCATCTCTCCCTCTCTCTCTCTCCCACTCATACGCTGTCGATTGTGAGAGCCTGTTTCATTATATTATTGGCACGCCCTGTTTTGCGGCCGCGGCTGCGCTTCATATCGTTAATTTTTAATTGATCTGCGCGCTGCGGCACAATGTTGCAGCCAGGTTCGTCAGCTTGTGCCTCAAGCAGAGAGCAGCAGCAATGGTCAACCAGCAGGACACTTATGTTGCATGGCCACATTTCAAGTGCATTTTAATGGCATTAGGCTGCCCACTTGATGAAATGAGCGCGCTCTTAACAAGATCCTAGCGCCCCACAACAACAGCAACAACAACAACAAGAGTTGAGCCAAAAATGAACTAACAAGAAGAAGAAGCAGCAGCAAAAAGTCGGGCGACTTAATGCGCTCGATTGCGTATACGCCCCGTTTGCAGAACGTGCATTGAACTTTTACTTTGACTCAGTTGGCTCTGTTGGCCGACTTGCTTTAGTTTTGATTCGTTTTAGCTGTTGTTGTTGTTGTTGCTTTATCGATCGCTTTGACTTTGACTTTCATTTGGCGCGCATTTTTTCGGTAACTTGATTTATACGTGAAGCGTCTGCGCCTTGCATTTAATTTTTGGCGTCACTGCCTCCAGTTTTGTTAGCCTCGTTTGCTGTTGCTGTTGTTGTAGCTGCTACTGTTGTTGTTGCTCTGATTTTTAATCGCGTTCAGCGCGAAATTCCCACGCCAAAGGGCTACCAATTCAATTCGATCCAGTTCACGTCTCAGTCTATCGCACATATGGCGCACACACAATGAGCGCTCAGCATAAATGTGTTAATTAGAATTTCGTATAGTTGGCCAAATGTCTCTCTCTCTCTCTCTTTCTCTTTCTCTCTCTTTCTCTACCTCTCTCTTAGATAAGCTCACCCCCGCCCAGCCAAATGTGTCGAGTCAGCGTTTGTCAATCACTTGACGCCCGTTAATTTTATTGATGATTGTGACTTTAAGCTCAGCCAGTTAGCTCGTTGTTATGGCTGCACAGCGGGATGCCAAACATTTGAAATACAAATCTGGAAATCTGACACGCTTAACTGACAGCTAGATAACTCAGGCACACCGACGACAAGTTGCTCTGCCTAAAAGTTGTTGCTTAATGTCTTGAAAATATCTTGAAAATAGCTGAAGAAATTTAAGAATATTTTTAAAAATAATAATAATAATTTTTAAATAGTTTTACAAATTTTAAATAAATATTTTTTAGTTATTTCGTAATATTCTCAAACATTTTCAGCACTCAACAATTTTTTCTTTTTAATTAAAATTGAAAATATCTATCTAAAGTTCTTTGACTCACATTTTTAGATTTTTTTTTAATTTAAGAAATTAAAAACAAGTTGATTTGTGATAATATTTTATAAAATATTTAAAGTCCACCAATTGCATAAGGAATTTCTCTTTTTTTTCAAATTTAAAAATAAATGAATTTTTATATCAATCTGTAGTTCTTGAAAAAATTGGAAATACTTTTTTTTTTAATTTATATAAAAATTTTGGGATCAATTTGTAATTCTTGATAAATTTAAATTTTAAATTTTAAAATAAATTAATTTTGATATCAATTTGTACTTCTTGAAAAATTTGAATTAATTTTTTTGCAAATAAAAAAAAATAAATAAAATTCATTTTGATATCAATTTATATTTTTGAAATATTGCAATTAGCTTTTAAAAATGTAAAAATAAATTAATTTCGATATCAATTTGCAGCTCTTGAATAATTTGAAATAATATTTTTTTTATTAAAAAAAAAAAAATTAATTTTAACATCAATTTGCAGCTCTTAAAAAATTTGAAATAATGTTTTTTTTATTAAAAAAAAAATTATTTTGCTATCAATTTGTTATTCTTGAAAATTTGGAATTAATTTTTTAAAATTTAAAAAGAAATTTACTTTGATATCAATTTGTGTTTCTTGAAAACTTGGAATGTGTTAAATTCGAACAGCTTGAAGTGATTTGAGCTGAAATTTATATGATAGCTTGCCCTATAACTGTCAGCTTATCAAATTTATGCTCGCCTTTAACATATTTAGTTATTTTATATATAAATAAATGAAAAACGAAAAAAATCTTGTGACTAAGTTAGGGCATTCCAAATTGAAATTGATGTATTTAATAGCCGTTAAATGGCGACTAATGCAAAGTGATGTTGTTGTTGTTGCTGTTGTTGTTGTTGTAGTTGCTGTTGAAATACGCCTTTGATATATAATTAATTAAGCGGCTTTTGTGAGCACTTAAATAAAACATTTATAAATGATTGTGTCAAGTGTTGATGTGTTTATTGTTACAGCAAATGCAACAACAACAACAACAACAACAACTGCAGCTATAAACTGCAAATGGCAATTGCAAGTCTTTGCATGCAAATGATATGAGGCAGCGTAATAAGCATAAAAATAAACAATTTTGCAGCGCTTAACAACAATATATATACATATATATGTATGTGTGTATGTATGTATATATATATATACGGAGAGCGGCAAGAACAACGAGCCAACGTTTTGTTCAATTTATTGTGTGAAAATTCGCATAAATTAAAAGGAAACAAAAACAACTGAGAGTCGACTGAGGCATAAATATTATGCAAAATGCAAGCAACGCCCCTCTGCCCAGGCCATGCCCCTTGGGCGTCTTGACTGACTGCCTGACTGACTAACATATGCCGTTGAAATTTGTATTTGTATTTATATAAGTCACGATTGTCCGAGATGCGCCCAGCTCTGGCTGACCTTAGCAGCTGCCTTAACATGCATTCGCAATTTGCAATTTACAATTAGCCATAGAAGCGGCTGCCAGCACTCAAAATGTGACAAATTCATATCGAAGGTTGCTCAGAGAATGAAACTGTTATATTTCGGGGCTTGGCCTGGGCTTGCAGAGAGAGAGAGAGAGAGAGAGAGAGAGATAGAGAGAGAGCCAGCGGTTATGTTAAGCATTTGGTACTTGTAATTAAATGCAATTATTAAAACGCCAGCGGCCAAAAAAAAAACAACAATGAGAAACGCAACAACAACAACAACAACAACTGCAAACATATGTAGCGAAGGCGACTGAAACAATGTTGTTGCTGTTGTTGCTGCTGCTGTGCCTTGGCTGGCGGCTTAAAATACATAAATTAAAAATTTGCATTGTTCTGTTTCAGCCAGAGCAACGGCAACACAAACACAAAAGCAGACAATTTTTCGTGCTGCTCAAAAGTTACGACTTGTTGACTGTTTTCATACAATTCGGAAATTTAATTAAAGGCGAAACCGAGGCAGACAATGAGATGCGCAACTGTCGGGGCAGGTGCAGTTGGAGTTGGAGCTGAAGTCGCCAATGGGCTCACTATATATATGCAAAGTCTTCTTGACCCGCTCGCGGACTGTTTCAATACAATTGCCACCCAGCCAGTCAGCCAAGTTAGCCAAAACAATTGAATTGCATTTCAAGGCAAATGCCACAGGCGATGCAAGGACATTGATGGGCCGCATCCTGTTCGCTGTGCGCACACATTTACCATCGCTGCCATAAGTCAGCGTACGCGGCACATAAATTTTAATTTGTTGCATATTTTGTCAACGAGAAATCAACAAACACTTTGGCTCCAGCTGTGAATTTCTTGGGAATTCCCTGCGTCAGGCTGTGTACGTATGTGTGTTTGTGTGTGTGTGTATGTGTGCTTGTGCCTTCTTCTACTTATATTTGATTTTCATCCAATAATGGTTTATTTATGTTAATGTTATGCAATCAAAATGCATACGATTTAAATGCCAATAAAAAATCAACGCGACGAGCCAAGACACGAACCCCAACTGCATTTAACAGTTGTTCGTTGTTGCTGCTGTTGTTGCTGTTGTTGTTGCTTGTTGGTTATTTTGTTTTTACGCATGTTTAATGGACTAATTTTGTATAAGGTCCAGCTCGCAGTGAGCTGTACTGTTGCTTTCTCTCTTTCACACGCAGTGACAGCGTGTGAGTTCGTTGCTTAAGTCTTTCGTTTATGCTGCTGCTGCTGTTGTTGCTGTTGTTGTTGATGTAGTTGGCGCCAGGGCAGACCTTCGGACATACAGCGTTACATATATTTTCATAGTTTGTTGCTGTTGATGCGCGCGCCCGATAAAAAACGATAATGTGCCTGGGCCAACAGCGCAAACACCAGACAGACAGACAGTGAGAGAGAGA